>CM060560.1:140932567-142150405 GCA_030625065.1 Alectoris magna
ACAGCATCCTGAACTCTCCTGTGGTAACAGCATTCCGCATACTCACAAATCCTCATCTGGAGATTTGAAATGTACATGTTCTGGTTGAATTCTTCTTTAGGAATTTACTGTGTTGTTTTTCAGAGACTATTCTGGCATTAGGAACATTTGATGAAGCAGTTTACTGCACTCAGATCTCTTGGAAACAAAGAAATAAGAACACTCTGGTGAGCTATGTTCAACCACCTCCAGGGTGAGATATAAAACATATCTACTGGTTCAGACATTCATATTAGGAATGCAAAAGCCTACTATCTAAGATGAGCATTTTGCTAACAGGACAGAGACAAGAACTGGCAGAAATATTAACTTTCTAATTGTTATTGCCACCATTTCATGATATGTATTCTAAAGCCTGATGCTTTATAGAAAAGTCTAGTCATAGAAAAGTCTTCTGGAAAAACTAGTAACGCAGGTCTACAGCGTTATATGGTCCTTATTCTGCAACTCCATGCTTGTGTAGTTTAATTCCTACAAAATCTGAGATGTGTAAGGCTGTAAGTCTGCCTCTTTCAAATGCTGCATTTGACTCCAGATTCCTGCCCAGCCAACCACCACACAGAGCTGCCCTGAGGCTCTCACTCAGCCCTCCTGCAGCTACAAGGCAGAGTGCCCATCTCGTGATTTCCGGGGTCTCACCACTCAATTTTAGAGATAGATCCCACATTGGTGCTCTATCAATTGTCATGAACAGCTGTTGATTTCTCAGGATATATCCCATGTCCTCTGCTATTTCACACCTGACTCCCTGCAGCAACTCGAGCTGAGTAACATCCGGCCTGGGTGAGTCGTCATCCCCTGAGTTCTCAGGTTGCTTTATATAAAACGCAGGCATACACAGACCAAAATACCAGAGTATTAGGAGTGAATAAGTAACCTGGAGTAATGTCTCTACCCTGATGGAAAAACCTTACATTTGCTTGCAACAAATATCTCCTTGTAAGGTCAGTACCTTGATTTTAAATGTAATCGTTTAGGTGGGGGGAAAAAAA
This sequence comes from Alectoris magna, assembly GCA_030625065.1. Taxonomy (NCBI): domain Eukaryota; kingdom Metazoa; phylum Chordata; class Aves; order Galliformes; family Phasianidae; genus Alectoris; species Alectoris magna. The sequence continues at coordinate 140,933,599 of CM060560.1, forward strand.
AAAAAAAAAACTTTTCTCAAGATAATTACAAACAAATTACAGCTTTCTATCCTTAATCTGACTGCTAATTGTTGTTGACTGAAGATTCTGAAATACAAGAAGAGAATTAAGTTTGGCTTCACATAGATTGAAGAATCCCATCAGATTTCCAAACACAAATGCTGGTAGTTCTGATAAAATCTTGCCAATATTTCAAACATCAGTAGCAGGAACCTAGATCTTGGACAGCCAAGAACAATATACAAGTTTCCAGTTTAGAGCAGTTATTGTCACTTGCAAGGAGCTATGGCAAATCAGACTTTCAGTCACAGACCAAGTGAACAAAGCCTTCTAATTGCACACACAACTGCAGGTAAAAACTTGATCAAGATTTTACTTTCGACCAGAGGAGACTGAAGTTACCAATATTCAGTTTGAAAACAACAGGAAACATTGATCATAATTGCTTATACACAGAACTCAGCATCCCCTGCTACCCCAGATCTCAATGTTACAAGAAGCGACAGGAATCCTTATGATTTTGTTTGGGATTTTGTGGGGGTTTTTTTCCCTTAGGATTTCAGTCTATCAATAGAGCTGAGTAAGCTTGACTACTAATTTTACTGAAGAATCTTCTGAAAGCATGCACTTGAATTGTGCTGCTCTGCTCCCACACACAAATTCTTTCTGGAAACTGAGCCCCAAAACACCCAGACACAGTTCAGACAGACATCCATACTTTTCCAGGACCTCACTGTAAGCTGTCCAAGCTTTTGATCTGCAATATCATTCCACGCCTTCCACAAGAACCACCTTTCCTCCAAGGCTCCTTGCTGCTTAGCTCAGAACTCCTCAGTTCTCCTTATGTAGGCCCATCAAAAACTTCAGAGAAAGTAGGTAAAGGTCTGTGCTTATGAGACACAGTGCTCATGCTGAGACAGAATGGTAGAGATAAAAAAGCAGAGAGAGAAATCCAGAAAATAACAAATAGCTAAACTTTTTAGAACTGAAGAGAACGATTTCTAATCCCCTAGAGATGTTCTGGCAGTGAAAGGAGGTTTGTTTTTATCTTTGAGGGTTTATGTATCAGTATTAATTAGCAGTCATTAGAAAATATTTTCTACTGGAAACCAAATGTACTTGAAATGGGAGGACTAAATGCTATGAACTCAAAACGAGGCACTGCAGTCTCATGCATAACACTCACAATTTTTTTTTTCCCATTACCACCTAGATCATATTTCACAAAAAGATGACTGAATGCTCAAGCAAAAACTATGGCATCAGAAGTCCAGCTCCTCCATTTGCACACCGCTATTTTCCCTCTGCAGAGGAGCTGGAAATGTGAAAACTGCAACATCCTCTAAACAAAACTGCATCATCCCACAGGTCTGCTAGTTCAGCTGTTGCTTACTCCTGGAAAACCTATTTCCAAAAATTACCCGAAGCTTGGAGGTGTCTTGCAAACAGGTTGACATCCTACAAAAGCACTGAAGCTAGGGTGGGAAGGTAAGTTCTGTAATTGATTACTGTCTGGTAACCAACTAAATAAATACATCAGTCTTAAACCACTACCTTGTGTCAGGAATTACTCCCTTTCCTCCTTCAGAAGTGACAAATGAGAACAGTCCACCACAATGGGAAAGGAAGAGAAGTTTTCAGGTTGCATCAATACATGTCAATATGGTATTAATATGAACCTCTCTTCGAATAACTCGAAGAAATCTCAAGGAGTTAACTAATTTTTCTCTTATGAGAGAAATAAAGTGCACTTAGCAAAGACTACCAATTAACTATTTTCTGTACAGAAAATTATGTCAAATTAATTGAGTTCTACTGATTGCCTTCTTAACTAAGAATTATTCAGTATTATTTACTTTTTCTTTTTATTATTTTAAGTGCAATTGATGAAATCAAGTGCAACTAAACAACAGCATTGCTCTGATCAGTATTCAGTATGTAGCAGAAATTGTTGTGAAGGTTACAAGCAAACAGCTTCCAGCTATTAGTGTGTGCCTGGAATCTGGGGGAGGTAGTCTACAAAGGGAAGCAGGAGGAAGAAATCGCAACGCTTTGGTGTGAGATCTGTCAGAGAGATCCTGTCTTCCAGAAGACAGCTCAACCGTTACCATATCCCCTATTCCCCCCAAAAAAGCATAACTGCCTTACTCATACACAACTGAATGCCTCCTGTGCCTTCCTCCATCCCAAAGCCTCCCTTCTCTCCCTATCTCAGTTCTCAAACCATTTATCAAGTCCTGCGTGCACAGCTTTGTGCCCCAAAAGCAAACATGATCCAGCACAGACAGTGAACAGTGTTGAGTAAGGTTCATTTAAAAACATCAGAAGATACAACACAACACTGCATGTGCTGGTAACTGTCATTCATCGTGTATTATTAGAAAAAGTAGACAGAGAAAGCTCAAAATGTATTCAGTACCTACAGACAGCAATCAAAAGAGACTGGCTATTCTGCCACTGAACAGCTTAAAAAACAGCAGTTCCTACAAGAGCCCACTTACCAGCCATCCAAGGAGCCCGGCACAGACAATTTACACCTGTTCTGCTTCCTGCTGCTTTTGCAAAGGAAATCCATGCATCCCACACTCATAACTTCCAGGAAAAGACAAAACCTGAAAATCTAGCCCCTCAGGGAGTTGGGCAAGGTAGGAAAACAGAAGTGTTCGATTTCCCAGGAAATCTTCTCCAGTTTCAACTTGAAAGCCCCTTCCTGCCTCCCATCACGCTATGACAAAATGAACTGAGAAATTTAAACCAGGAGGAGGAAAAGATGAAGTATCAAAGGCCAGTGCTCATCAAAGGAGTGGCACTTGCAAGCTGGTCAGTACGAGTCTGCTGAAATGATGCACGGCTACATGGGAACGTGTGTGTGCATTAACATGCATGCAGACGTCAGCCCCTTCCTTGGAAGTGGATTAAGTGGCAGATGGTGTCAGAACCTGAGCTGCTGTCAGGAGCATAGTTCATGCTGTCCTGCTCTCCTGTGCTTAGAGGGGAGAGCAGTAAAGACAAGCCATGCTAAAAGGGCTGATAAATGGCTGATGATCGGCTTTGTCATCAGCAAGGAGAGAAATGACAGCTTTTTGCTTGCTTCTTTCTCCTCCCGAGTCTTTGAATGCAGGATCCTCTCTGAAATGGATACAAAGGAGAAACAAAAGGTAGACGTGCCATCTCCAAGCGTGAGAAAAGCCAGAGACTCAGCTTTACACAGGGAAACCAGAACCTGCTATTAGCAACCCAAATACCAGAACCTGAGACAGGGAGGGGGAAGGGAGAGCACCTGGCTTCCGCTCCTTGAAAAGCAAAGGGAGAAAAAAAAAAAAGATGAAAAACCCACTGCTTTTGGTTACCAACACAATGAAAATAAATGAGGGAAATAACATTTGGGAGGGACTCATCAGCTGAAAGCAGTCACAATGACTTTGTGCAGGCACCCCTGTTATTAATAATTATTAGAGATAATAAGAGTTTTCAGGCTGAGCAAAACAATCTTTTCCAGTTCCTAAGACCTCGTCATTCCCGGTCCTGTCACCCACCTCCCCTCTTTCCCCTCTCCTCTGAGGGCCTGCTTTACATAGCTTTCCATGTATCACCATCAGCCTCATGGATAATTGATAGCTGAGCTCGTCCAGCTGATGCTAAGAAAAGAACGACAAGGTGGTTCGACACACGCCTGCTATAAATAGACACACAACATGGCCAGCATTTGCCAGCATCTGATGACGCCTTCCTCCCTCCTGGGTCCTAAAGTTAGCTAGTCTCTGAAAGTCAGCAAATTGAATGGGAGCAAGGTAAAAAGGCTTTCAATTAATTGTGCATAGATTGAAAGGATAAAAATAAGAGTGGGCTTTGTATTTTTATGACATGCTAAAAATACCTATTTTATGAAAGTTTAGGCATAGTTTGCAAAACGTGGTTTATTTTTCTTCCCCTCACTTAGCAGCAGCTATAAAGCTTAAAATACTTCCCTAGTGCTGGGTTCTCTGGTGACAGGGCCAAGAAGGGTCATAGCAGATCTTGCTGCTAAGTGCAGTACTGTGTGGGAGCTAAACAGAGAAGAAAGCAAAACTCACAGTGGTGCTAAGCTCCAAGATGTCTCCACAAAGCACAAGCGCTCATGCTCAGCAGCTCAGAGGGTGATGGCTGGATGTCAGTGAGAGCAAGGCAATCACAGCTGCCTCCAAGTAGCTGGCACTAGGCTCAGGGCTCTGAGTCAGCAACAAACCTTCCAGCTTCATTACTGATTTGGGTGCAGGGACAACCCCCAGGCCTATCATTGCTAGGATATGCTAGATAGGCTTCCAGCTGGAAAACCCTTAGTCTTGCTTCGCTCATCACCAAAGAATCACACAAAGGCTGGGAGACAGAGGCTACCACACCATGCAGCTGCCCTTCACCCACACCTACTTGCTGATGACTCTTCCCCACCACTCCCTCCTGTCCTGCAGCACAGACACTTCCTTTGCCAGATACACATAGGCTCTGCAGCAGGCTCACCCCACCACTCAGTTCAGTGCTTGGATCCTGGCTTGTGGCAAGTGCTTACCTCACTTTGGCTTAGTCATTGTGCCCAGTTGCACTTTGCAGATCAAACTGACTTCTTTTTTGGCTCATGTAAAATGCTTATTTCTGGAAATTCTTAGTGCCTTCCCTCTACAAACATTAACATAGGCTCTTTCCATTTGCCATGTCTCACTGGTGGCCAACTAAGCTTCATCAGTACAAATAAGACAAGCTACAGAGGCTCATCCTGCCTAAAGAAAGCAGATGCAGCCAAGCATTTGGCGCAGCAGATGCTGAGATATCAGCATCTGCTTTGCCCTTGCAGTAGCTGCCTCCCCCTGCTCAAAGCTGATGAACTCACGCATAACACACGCACTCAGGTCTCCCATTTTCTTTCTTAGTGGTAATCTCAATCTGAAAGCCACTTCCATCTGCAGGAAGTACAGCTACGTGAAAATAAGGAATTGGTCCTAATCCTCAATCAGATATTCAGATGGGGGTATAGGGGGGAAGATCTGCCACTTCCAATCTTGAGGAACTCACAGCCCAGAGCCACCAAGCAAAGCTGCATCGGGAGCAAAAGAAAAAGCTTCTTTTTGTAGAATTGCTTATCCTGGCAGTGCTGGAGGGCAAGCACAGTAGGGGGAAAAAAAAAAAAAAAGAAAAAAAAAAAAAACAACATTCAAACAGTTTTTCCTCTCACCAGCCAAAACATACATACACCAAAATGGAAGCTTTAAATATTTAATGTATAAAACAAACAAGAGAATTTCCCAAAACAAGTCTGCTGGTTCAACACAAATCAGCATGTCCTGCAATAAGGGTGGCAGAGGTTTTAGGTGCAGCTGCACTACTACCAATTTGAGGGGGGAAAAAAAAATAAAGAGTGCAGGTTCTCTTTACAGCAGCAGAGAGCCAGGGATCAGGCAGAGAACGACTGACCTTCCCTGTCTTTGTCAGGCTTGCATGAAGTGGCTAACCCCACTGAAGAAGTGGGAGGCAGTCACCAGGGATCAGTGCTGGAGCCTCAATAGATTATGCTATTATTTTGAGATTCTATAAGAGAACAAATTAACCTCCTTTATAACTCTTGGCTTACTTTAATAGATTTAATAGATGTCATAGGCTGGAAATACCATCTTACATTCCTTTAATTTCCACGCTGATCGTCCTCCTTACAATGCAAAGCCACTAGTTGAGAGGGAAGGCAGGGAGCACGGGTGCTGTTACCCATACAGTCATGCTCTCAGCTGCCTTATTTACACACACCCAGAACTGGAGCCATCCTTGGGATCAGGAATGCCTTCCCTGCAAGATAAGAGCAGTAGAAGCCATTGGGGCACAGAAAAAGTTAAATTATTTTTCCCTACAAACCCAGACCATTAAATGATTACCTGTACTTCCAGGTGAAGGGAAATGTTGTTTCCCAATTAAAGAGCATGTCAGAGAAGCTGCAACCTGCTCTTGAGAGTGACAACAACTACAGAAGGAAATCTTCTGGCGAGAAATCAGCACTGGACAATGTGAGATACCAGGTAGGCTAAAACTACACCTAAGAAGGGGAAACTTTGCTTAGGAACAGAGAAATGCCAGTATGAAACCTGTCATAGTTTTATGACTAATGTTTCAACCAGAGTCTTCCAGAGTCTAGCTGAAGATCCCTGAGGCCTCACCCCATGCTATATTGGTTTGATCTCTGACTGCAAGTATCAGAAACTTAGAAAGGTTCAGGGAGGCAGAGGGGTAGTACAGGTGCAACAACCTCTAGGAGAATTCCTTCACAGTTTTTATGAACTGGAGTATGTATTTGGCATTTCCACAGAAGGCACTTCCCTTTCTGACAGAATTTAGCCACAAGTGCCTAGGGTAGATACCACAGCCTTCCTTAATACACTGGTTGAAGGCAGACAAAAAAAAAAAAAATTAAAAAAAAATGCAAGAAATAGTTGCCACAGGCTATACTCATGATTCATTCAAAGCACAAGATTCTGTGAGGTCTGGAGTAGGGATGCAGCATTTCCAGGCACGTCACTGTTGCTGCAAGATCTCAGATGGACTCGCAGGAGAATTCCACACATCCTCCTGCTTTTTGCCATCACAGCTCTAACTAGCAGGAATTTCCCTACAGCTCTATCCACCGCAGCCTTTGACGGTTGCTCCTGAGCTAAGGCAAGCAAAAGGGAATGATAAGCTCCCTCTTAAGATAGCTTGGTCATTGGTCAAAGGACAAGTTTTAAGTAGTGCGCATACTGTAGAGTTCAGCACACGAGTCACTCAAGATACACAGATCAAATCTGCTGTTTGAGAACAGCATTAGCTCTTATGGCCACATCCCTATATTTAAGACACCCTATATTTAAGTCAGTGAATATAAGGGCACTCTTTAAAAGACAGGAAAGTACTGAAGAAAAGAAATAGGAATACCCTGTCCCTAAATTTAGGTAGCAAGTGCATGGACAGAGGTGGCTTGGAGGACATTTTTCTTCACTTGCCAAGACAGACATACCTGGAGCTGCGGATATTTCCTTTCCTTTGAAACAGGTGTTCATGCCCTGGCTGCCTACATAGATGAAGATGGGGTTTCTAGAGGCTCAGATGATGTAATGCAATGGAAAGCACAGCAATGACAGCAGAATAGCAAAGCCCTAGGCTGCAGCAAGTAAGAGTTTACTTAAATGCAAGAACTATGAGCACAGAAATAAAGGAAAGAAGCTGCTTACCTTCAGAAGACCTCAGGTATTCAGAGATCTCCTGTAAGATAACCTTACCTCCACCGCCAACCCTTAAATGAGATCTGGAAAGCTGTGTGATCCTGGCTTCACCTCTTCTGGTCACTCAGGTGCATTGCTTGCACCTGAGCATCCCTGGGTTGGCCCTCCCTTCCCAGCACGTGCTCAGTTATTGTTTCAGGCCATGATTCAGCATATCCAGTACAGAGGGGAACAAAGATAAGCTGGAGATGTGAGCTTACAGGAGCACATCTATCTGAGGAGCTCTTAGTAGTACAGTGTCTGCAAAGTAACACAGTCTCCTTTGACTCTTGCTTTCTTCCTTCATCTTTTACTTGTCCCACACTTTTTCCTTTTTTATCTGTTTGTTGTTTTCTTTTCCTAATGTTTTTGAGGTCCACAGTTCTCTGCAATTAACCTATTTGTTTCCACCTCTTACTTTTACATAAATGCTTTGCTTTTCCAGAAACCTTTGCTTTCCTTAGCTAATAAGACATTCTCTCTTCATTTTTCTTATCACAGATTTTAGTACCTTCTCCTTTCCATGCTCCTCTTTCTAACTCAATATTCTCATTACTTTAGGCTTATTTTCTTTCTCTGCCTTCCACCTTCTCCATCAACCTCCTTCCCTCCCTCCCATTGCCTTACAATCTCTTCCTCTCTCCCTGAGCTCCTTTTCTGCATTAACCATTCCTCCCTTCCCCATTTAGCCTGCTATCTCCTTACTCCCCCATTTCATTCCTACCCACACAGCATGCATTATGCCCTTCCTCCCCCCATCAGTGTTTCAAGCCTATTCATTAGATTTCATTTTCTGATTTCAGATTCTTGCATCAGCTTTCTCCAAGCTCAAAATGCTCCATTCCTCATGCTGCCTTGTTCTCCTATCTGTTCCTTTCCCTGTACATGCCACTTCCACCCTCCACCCTGTAACTGTCCTAGGATATATCCTCTTAATTAATAGTCACAGTTTATCAACATACTGTATTCAAGTTTTTTTTTCATCAGGAATAAGGATTCCGAGGATTCTTTCAACACTCTTCCATCTTCTGCGTTGTCTATAAGCTTCACACATGCCTCAGTCCTGCTACAGTCAACTCCTCTCATTCATCCTCCGTGTGCCTTCCTAACCTAGGGTAAACCATATAGTTTAACTCTGGATAGCCAGTACACATGAAGCCAAGCATGTATTATGCCATGCAGCTAACAATTGTTCTTTCTGGTGGGACAATCACAGAATCACAGAATCACAGAATTATCGAGGTTGGAAAAGACCTAGAAGATCATCCAGTCCAACCATTACCAATACTTCCCAGCTAAATCATACCCCTCAACGCAACATCCAAATGTTTCTTGAACAATCTTACAACTTGCTATTAAATACATGGATATCAAAAGCAGCCCAGTTGTTTTGAATTTTGCCAGACGCACACTGATTGGCAGACCGCGTCTCACCCTTGTTGGCATGAACTGGTGCATGCATGTATGTATGCACATTACAATGAGTAGGGAAAGCTGTCCTGTGTCCACTGCTCAGCAGCAATGAGAGCTCTAATGGAAGCTATGCCAACCACCATATGCCAAAAGAAAAATACTGTTCTTTCTCAGCATGAACTGTTTTGGTTTTTGTTGTTGTTGTTGTTATTATTTTTTTTTCAGTAGCCAGAAGGGCATTATTATAATGAGGGGAAAAAAAGAAAGTAAGAAATCGAAATGAACAAAATCCAATTAAGGAACTCAATCAGCTCCCAGGCCTGGGGTTGATCAGGGAGCCATTCAGTAGGACCTCCAGTACAGAACCTCGAGGCCATACAAAGATGGTTATTTTCCATGCTGTGCTGATCTAAACATGAGCTATACTTAATCTCCTCTGGCCTTCTCTCACTCCCAGAACCAAGTGATTACATGCTTTAGCATTTTAATTCCAAATGGGAAAACGCAATACCTGGTGAGAGACATTGTTTTCAACATAGGACCTGGCAGCAAGCAAAAAACATAAGCACCAAGAACCCAGGCTCTTGGAGCTACTACAGCAATGTAGCCCAAAAAAAAAGTCTAAGACTAAGTTTTCTGCTGTAAAAGCAAACTTACATATACATGTAACTAACTCTTCTGATTTTGAGATGAGATAGCACGAGAAGAAAGCTGCTCTTCATGCTTTCATTAGATCTGGAAGGAGCCATGGCTCTCGGGGCAGTTGTGTTGAAGCACTGTCACTGACACCTCCAGGAAAGGGGGTGATGACAAGATAGTATATCCACAGGCCCTAATTAATGCCCCTTCTGCACTTCCCACTCAGTTTTGAAGTTTCCGCTGTCTCCTCATCATCTGCCATTTCCCACTTTCCTCCTCGGATCCACACAGAAAGGGAACATAATGTGAGACTGTTGGTAAAAACACTGCCTCACAACCTTAAGGCCCAGCTAAACCAACACAGAGAAGGTGTCTTCTGCTTTTGGCACAGACAGGTTCTTCAGCAGAGAAGCTGCTGTTGTTGAAGAGGTCTTTTAATGCAAAACATTGGGGCCTTTTGCTAAGCCATTTCATCATTCCACCCCCCCTCCCCTCCCCAAATCCTTGAGGTGCCTCTGCTGGTATCCAGTTGCCATAGGAACCCTAATCTTTATCTGCTTTGCTTGCTAAATAAGCCAGCATCAGTATTCTCCTTTATGGGCTGCACAGTCCTTCTCCTCCCTTTAGTCCTCCCTCCCCCAGAACAGATCAAAAGAAGCAGAATATATCTGACAACCTTCCTTGCCTTCCCTCCACCCTTCTCTACAGCTTCCATGAGCATAAATCCAAAATCCAGAATTTGGCAGAAGCTGCCATCATAGTGCAGAGGGGAGAATTAGGCCTATGTTTTCCAGATTCAGCAGACAGGAAGGAAAGATGAGCCAAGGCAGACAGCAACAGGTAGGACAACACAGTTGAAAACCAATCACTACAGTGTCAAATACAGCTAATCCTCATTTTAGATGAAAGCTTTCCAGAACTTCCCATGCTGCATCCTATCTCTTGCAGCACCCAACGCCAGCATTATCCTACATCATTACACCTAAGCAGTGCAATTTTAGTGCCATTAGTGATCATTTCAGAGCTGTAAGCTGAAAAGGGGAAAAAAAAAAAAAAAAAAAAAAAAAAAAAAGCATACAAGAAGCACCAAAAAGAGAAGATGTCTACAGTGGCTTAAACTTTTTTAACACAAAGCAGGATTTTTCTTTCTATGGACCAAAGAATGAGGCTGGACAAACAAGCTTTGTTTCAGCTGGTCTTAAGCCAATCATTAGAAGATGATAGTTCCCATTCAGAGACATCTTTTTTTTTTTCCCCTTCTTGTATTTGCTTGAAAGAGATGAAACTGAAATGGCAAGGGATGCTGGGCGAAGGAATAAAGCTGTCTGGCGTAATGCTCACGTGCAATAGTCTGTCTATGCTTTCCATCTCAGCAGGCATGGACATACGGTGAATGCACAGATTGTGAACCTGTTCTCCTCCTAATGCTTTGTAGCAGAACCAATATTATCCAGAGAAGAGTGATCTGATCTTATTCAGTCACACAGAAAAATAAAACAAAACAAAAAAGATCTATACTTTTATAAGGTCAAGATGGAAAGAAAAGGAAGAAGTGGAAGATGAAGAGGCTGGATTCATGCTGTATGCAATACTCAAGCAGACTTACAGACCAGAGTCCTGATTTACTTGAAAATGATTTTCCTGAAATCCTTTGTTCACAACACAGCACAGACACACCATATCAGAGGAATGAGTTTCAGGATCATCTGGGCATACCCATGGCATCTTCGGTGATTTTTCACAAGCATATGACTCATGTCCCCAAGGAAGATTTTGTAAGAATCAGCCTCCCCCAGAGGGTAAGGGGGCAGCTCAAAGAATTAAGCTGATGATTTCCATCCAATTTGAAACCTGGGCTGTTCTTAGTTTAGCTTAAAGATCTGGCAGCTCAGACAAGCCAGCAATAGAGAAGTAGCTGCTGTTCCAGCATCTTTTCCAATTAGCTGCCCTATTGCTGTACTTTACATTTACCACTATTAATGTTCCTTACTTGCCCAGCATGCAGGATGCTCTATCTGTTTAGTAGGACTGCAGCTATGCTTCTTGACCTTATCTCCCTCTTTTAGAAATATACCTTCTTGAATCGGCCACCCTTAAATTTAAGATGTGCAGTACAGAGTTCAGGCACAATTCAGGTGAAGACTTTAATATCCAGGTCTGTGAATGCAAACTTTGCCTGCACTAGCCCATCTTTGCCTCTGCCAAACTGTGAGGCATTAGGATCTGGACCTCTCAACTTTCCTACTATTTCTGACTCCCAGAAGGGCTGGAAACAGCACCCAGGCACCTCTCTGGAGATATTTATGCATGTGCAGTCGGGCTCACAAATTGGCAGAAAAGTGGATGAAATATCATTAAGTTCTGCTAAGGTTCATCCATGACTATGTCGCAAACTTTTTCTTTAAATGAAGCTTCTTTCTGTCCAAAATTTCTTTCCTGTGATGGACATGACCTCTGTTCTTCAGGAGAGCAACTGTTTAATTCACCCTAAGCTTTCTTTGCCCCTCTGCTTTGTTTTTTCCGTTTCCCTGTGAGGGCTGCTTTTGTAAGGAGGCGTACACAGAAATCCCAAGTGGCTTTGCTAGCCCCTTTTTTGTAATGCATGTTCCAGGCTAGAAGAGTGCGCAATTCAGCAGTAAAACACTGTGGGGATTATTTCTTCTCCTTCGGTCCGCATGAGCCTCCTGCCTCCAGGTCTACTCAGAGATTAATAGCTGAACGACCTTAAAAATAAGCTCAGCTAATACAATTGAGACTGCTCTGAGTTCTCATCTGAACTAGAAAGAGATGACCAGAGGACAAAGGAAAAAATGTGCAAAATTTATCCAGGAAGTATTAATCATTTGCTGTTTGCTTGTTTGAAATTAGACTTCCAGTCATTCAGTCGTTCATGCTCACAGACTTCATAAGGCAAGCAGCAGTAATGAGATAGATAGGTGGGTTTCACAAAGAGCTTAAGGGCTTCTCTGCGAGAGAGTGGCACAGCAGTGTTCATTGCTTCCCTTTCCCAGCACATCCCATGCACATTTTCAGTGTCCTCCTCAGTTTGTGAATTCCTGCTGCACTTCTCTGCCACCACCCCCACTCTCTCAGTGACTCAGTCTCATTAAGATAACTAACTTCTCTTTTTCTAGTTCCTCACCTCCAACACACTCTCAGTGCATTAAACCACACAGTCCTGCACATATGTAAAATCCTCCCCCAACCACCCTCTCTTGTCCAACTTTCCTCCTACAGTTCTTGCATTCCCCCATCCTGGAATGACAGAGCCAGTCAAAACCCACCCAAATGTGCTCCATTTTTACTCACATGTCCAGCTCCTCTTGGTCATCTGTGCTAGCTGGTGATTGTAGACACCAGGACAAAGAGGTCTGGGGTAGGAGTGCAGCTCTTCTTCCCCTAGAACAGCTTTTGACAAAATCGAGGCTTGTCACATACAAAAGCACAGCTATGACCAGGCATATGGTGAGGAGAGACTCTATGCAGCTGTGTGTGTGACACTGGATCTGACCCATTGGCTGCATGCAGACCACAGGCATAACATGCCATGGGCTGGTTTGGGAACCTACCATCTCCTTAGCAGGCCAAAGCTTTGTCACATGCAGGAGGGATTTGAATAATGCTTTTTACTCCCTCTTTAGGAAAATTTCTGGCAATAGCAAAAGTTTGTCTCTGGGTTTTAGCACCAGCAGGTAACCTAATTTTCCACCAGACTATGGGTGATCACCACACATGCGAGAGGATGCCAAGGAAAGTCAAGAAAAGAGGTGTTTCCACCCCAGCATCCCATTGCCTGCGCTGGCAGCAGCAGGACTCTGAGCTGCAAATGAAAACTGGCATTGAAGGAAAGCAGACCTTTGTCAAAGCTATGGCTTTCCTCAGAGCAGCATCTCTGCTGCTACAAAGGGCTCCGCACACATGCTTGCACTTGCTTTTCTTCCTGCTTTTCCACAACAGGCAACAGGTGGGGATGAGTGGGATGCATGTGTGGAAGAAGCATGGGGCAGAAGCCAGCAAACATGCTTCTGATTTTTAGGGATGTGTGCAGGGAGCCTTGTTTGCCCAGATCAGAAGGTACCACACGGACTTGTGAGCCATCGGTCGCTCAAGTAGGAATGGGGATGGATTGCTAATGCCAGAGGTATAGGTAGGAAAAAAGGCTTGGGCTGTCTGAGGATAAGGTTGAAGTGGACGGAGTGCTCAGACCAGATTTAATGAGGGAATCTACATCCTCAGTACAAAATGCACTTTCTGTGGAATGTTCCTCTGATCAGTACAGTTGACATGCACCACTTCTTCCAACACTGATATCAAGGTCTTTTTTGAACAGTGACCTTCAGGTTCCATTGATCTGTGATGTGCATAAGCAAATGACCCTGCTGAAGACCTAGGAGAGGATCTGAACTGTGACCACCTTGGGTGAAAGATCCCCACATTGCAATTATGCAATGCAGCCCTTTCAAAAACTGTCTCCAGTTGAACAGTTTTGTAATTTACCCTGCACTATTCTCCTTCCTGGAAAACAGGAGTTAGATTCATTTGTTCCTCACTCTGAGGCAGACACACAGCATTTATCTTCTTTTCAGCATCCAAACATGCAGGGTGCACTTAAAATGTCATCAGAGGGAAACTAGGGAAAAGGGACCCAGGAGAAAGAGAAAGGCTGCCCTCTTCACTTCTCCAGGGTTGTTGTTTTTATTGTTGAGTTGTGTATTTCACACTCTGGAAAGTTGCTGGATTGCTTTGCTCAAAGAGATTTTGAAACAGAATAATTATAGGTCCCGATGAGTGGACAGAAGTGAGGCTTCAGCAGCAGCAGAGCAGCAGCAGCTAAGCCCTGCCAATACGCCACATCTCTGAGCACGAAGATATCATTTTTGTGAGAAAACAAGACACCAACATCTGGGCACACACTAACCTGGGCCTCTGTGTGTGATGAGCTGCCAATAAGTGCTTCAGCTCTTGTTAATTACAATGGTGTTTCTATAATGATGAGACCACTTTACTGTGGAGAAGAGCTCTCATCAGGAAATTGGTTCTATTGCAATTAACATCTTTGAATATCCAAATTTATCATCCTCTTTGAGCCTTCTCCCTTATTTCAGGAAGTTTGTGACCAATCAACTCCTGAAATAGAGATGAAGATCTGGGATTCAGAGGGTGGTTAGAGGAGGTGGGGAGAAGAACTGTGTGGTTGGCAAGGGAGTTAAGTGCACAACAGTTTTGAAATCAGCTGGTTGATGTCTCTAGCAGCTTTTAGATCTCCCATCCCCACATTAATTATTTCTGAGAAAGCTACTGTCATCAACATCACTGCTATGTGATGTCATGAAGTCAGGACATGTAACAAATCCAGTCCCTTGCCTCAGTCCCATCTTCACGTTCAGCTATAGATTAGGCTCTGAAAACACAGCACTCCTGTCCTCAGGAGGTTCAAACATTTTGTCCCAGAGCAATCCATACAGCCTCCCACCATACACCTTTCCCCTTTTCCCCAAACAAAAGGCACTGACTCATCAAGCCACCTTCTAGGGCTCTCTACCACTCCATCCGTCCCTACCAGCTGCAGTTCCTCGTGGAGCAGAGTGGAAGTTGAGCAGACAGCACAGGTCAAAAGAAAAGCAGCAGTGCGTTTTGCTGATCTTGCTCTGCACCACATCATATCACCAAAGCACTTCCAACAGCACCCCCACCATGACCCATCTAACAGGAAGAGGCCAAAGACATATTTCCAACATGTGTACTTTATGGGATAAAGGAAAACGGGTTTTCTATCCCAACTGCACTTGAAGTGTATATAGACCTATCCAAGAAAATTATCTTCTTGCATCACAACAATAAATCTGAACAGTAAATGCACTTACTTCATAGCACTATCAACAACTGTTTCCTCTCTGCACCTAATTTTTTTCCCAATACAGCAAAACCTCACTGATAGCTCACTATTAAATTTCTTTAAAATGAAATTCACCAGCCGGTGCCATCGGAAGGCTAAATTTTATGGCTTTGAGGTCATAAATATGAAATATATCTATATATTAAGTATGAGAAAGGTCCAGAACAACTTTTGCTGCATTACATTGAGTTGTATAAAAATTGATTCCTTGCTAGATAGTATTAAACCTTCTGCGATTTTAAAAACCCAAGAAACACTGTTTAAGAGCTCAGCTAAGCAAATCACTAACTTAGAGAAATGTCAAATTCATTGAAAGTAAAATAAAACATAATACCACTTGAGTTTCTGCACTGCCATCTCTTGTCACAACTGTCCAAAGTAAATAGGAAATAACAAAAAACAATTAAGTGAAACTTGAAAATAAGTACATGAGAGACATAAGAAAGATAGAGTCTCAGACCAGAGCTACAGCTGTTCACAGTTATTTACATATACTCAAAAATCAACGAAATTTGTTCTAAAATCACATCTGGGCAGTAGGGACAAAAAGCAGTGGTAACAATAATCACAGCACATCCATCTGTCACAACGGACACCAAATCAGACATGACTTGAGCTCAAAACTGAATACATTAATCCTACAGTTTTTGATAATGGATCAGTTTTGGTTTTGATTTTTGGCAGAGGATGTTGCATAGAGAATGAAATGGGAAGAGAGTCTGATGAAGCCTGTTCAAAGCAGCCTAAAAGCCAGAGTAAGATATGGGCACTAGGAAGCTGATGGGGAAATATAACAGCACAGACCATGAAGGTTTAAAGGCCAAGAAAACAGCAGAGAAAGGACTTGTGATGCTCAGTGCCTGCCTGGGAGTGGGTTCCATGAAGAAAGGCCCTGAGGTAACAAAGCAAACCTTCTATAGCTCTGCATCTTCAAACCGAGCAGGTGAGAAAAGACAAAGTTATCAATTTGCATTGATGGAAAGCTACACGCAGTATTATAACTAGTCAGTAAAAAATTAAGAAATGGTAATCAGAGTTTCCAAATTATTCTGTATCTGACACCCTCTGTGCTGTGCTTTATTAGGAGCTTCCCTTCTATAAACCCATCATACAAACTCAACTGTCTCCTAAATCACAGTGATGTGACCGTGGTGAGAACGGGAAACTGCAAGGAATTTCAGAACACCTCAAAAGTTTGTATTGTAAACTGCTAAGTTTGAGGCTATCCAACACAGGCTCACATTAACAAAGGAGGGAGTAAAACAGGAAACCTCAATGAAGGTATTTCCACCCACAGATAGAAATCAAATGGGGAATAACCTACCGTACACAAGCACTGGACCTACTCAACCAAGTATCCAAAGGGTCAGGCATAGAGCCAAGGTTGCTTCCCTATATCAGCAGCCACAAGGTAACCCATCTTTCTGAACCTGCTGCCTTCAGGTCAACAGCAGAGAGCATCCATCATGCTCAGAACATCACACCCTCGTTGCAGGGAGAAAGAGAAGTGCGGATATCAGAAGCATTAAAGCAAACTTCATTCCCAAGGCAGGTCAAACTTGGGTCCTCTCACCCTTGACAAAACCTCTCAAATTTTTTTTGCACTTGAGGGCATAAATTCACAAGAGGTTATTAAAAGCGCAATATTATTCAGAGACTGCAAAGTCCTTTGTCACACACCAGCACTTCCACTGTTCCACACCATCCATCTACTGCTACTTAGTCCTTGGTGACATTTCAAGAGAAAATTCCCCTTTAGCTCCTCATTCAGATTGCTGTGACAGAATCCAACAGGGTGAATCCTTTAACTTTAAGCAACACCATAAATTCTATTATGGCATACAAACAGACAACACGTTGATACACACATTATGACAACTTTGACCAAACAAACGTGCACACACAACCATATATACAAGTTTCCAACCTCCTTCTATGCCAAGGATGTTTGTCTTTCCACCGGTCCCACATCCCTGATGATTTCTGCCAGCTCTTTCTGCCCCCAAAACAGACTGCACGTTTTACTTGCTGCCTACATGAACAGTCCAGCGCAACAGCAGGAAAGCAGCCACTCCAGGGACACTTAAGATGTTCCCGGTGGCTGCCCCAGTGGACTTGAGTGGAAAAAAAGATGGAAGGGGGAGGAAGACGTGGGCCCTGAGATGTCACTGGAACTGCTGTTGTATCAACAGCCTTCACTTCCTTTCTCATTTTTTATATTTAGATCAAAATATGAGTAGTAGATAGTTCTAAAAGGAAGAAACAGAACCTCCTTAGCTTATTATTTCCATGGAGAACCTGACGATGTTTGAATGTCAGGACGGCAAGTAAATTAAGAGCAAGCAAAATTCACACAATTTGCAGATCTTCTTGAAGTCTTAGAATCATAGACTGAATCATAGAATGGTTTGGGTTGGAAGGGACCTTTAAGATCATGTTGTTCCAAGTCTCCTACTATAGGCAGGGACGCCTCCTTCTAGACTAGGTTGCTCAAAGCCCCACCCAGCCTGGCCTCGAATGCCTCCAGGGAGGGGGCATCCGCAGCCTCACTGGGCAACCCATGCCAGTATCTCACCACCCCCACAGTAAAGAATTTCTTCCTAATATCTAGTCTAAATCTACCCTCTTCCAGTTTAAAGCCATTTCCCCTCACTGGACCCACTCCAACAGCTCGATGTCCTTCTTGTGTTGAGGGCCTAGAACTGGACACAGTACTCCAGGTGAAGGAGAGCAGAGGGGCAAACCTTCTTTGAAAGAAGTCCAAGGACTGTGAGCATCAAGAGTTAGAGTATGAAATCAGGAATCCATTGCCTTTACCTCAGATAACAACCACTATGGCTTTGCTAAAAGCTCTAAGTGTTGTAGCGTTTTGTAAGTAACAAGGTCTGGCAAAGCACCTAAACACTTACATTTGTAATGGTATAATAATACACTACCACATTTTGCGGGTACAGCTTTACATGAGTAGGAAGAAGCTACTATATTCATCTTAGAAACATTAGTATCTCCGCTTACAGCCACACAAAAGTCAGAAAGGATTCAGGAATAAATTTACTTAATTTACAGTGCACAGCAATATTCCGTCCCATGTTAATGGCAGCTCTTCTGGTTTTTTGTCAATATGCCCTTTCTGTTGGGAATTTGGATGTCTGTTTAGTTGGTTCATTTGCAATTTTGTGTCACACATCATCAGTTCTTTGCTGCTGGCATTTTCCTGCTTTACAGCTGAAGATTATCCCTTTGGGCTGATATAGTCCCTCTTCCAAAAAGGTAAAGCTATGAAATATGAGAAGCAGCATGTATTAAAAAAAAAAAAAAAAAAAAAAGATCTGGAGGGATAACACTTCCATAGATGTCTGTCAGCTCTTTAATCTTTCTATTCCCCAGATGCATACATCCTGTTAACGCCTCATACCAAAATGGCCACGAATCAGTGCACACACTCCCCACATGCAGCAAGGCCACCACCTCCTGCAGCCCACCTGGCCACCACCTCCCGCAGCCCACCTGGCCTTTGCCAGCCAAGGGGCAGCAACAAGCCTGCGTGATTACTTGTTAACCCTCAAGCCCAGTGCCAAAGGCCATGAGCTAGCTCAGCCAGGTAGCATTGTAGCCTGCCTTCTTGGACATCCCAGCAACCACATTTTTGGGCACCTCTGTCAAATAAATTAAGCCACCCACTGACCTAAATTTGCATTGCTGACCTCGACCTATTCCTTCACCTCAAATATCTGCTATTCCTGCTGTAAGAGACCAAGACAGGACGCTGGGTACAATACTACCAGAGAACCTTCGATTTAGAGCAATCTCCTCATTGCTACTACTTTTAACGCCTGCCATCATTTCTGCATGGGGATAAATAAATCCCCATCTTCTCTCAGACTGAGAGACTCTTCTGAAATATTTCCATTCAGCAGTTTTTCCAAACAGCTTCTTTAAAATGCCTTTTTTTTTTTTTAAACCAAAGCTGACTCACCCTCAAACGCACGATAGTCTCTGACTCCCATTTAACGCTTTGATTTCCATAGATCGTTTTGGTCAGCAGCTAACTTATCCATAGCCATACCATGTACTGCATATAAGGGCAAAGGTCGGAGAAAGCAGGGTGTACTTTAAGCATTTGTTCAGTTCGGGACCACTGAGAAATGCTCAGGATAAACCTGCAGAGAAAGGAAAATTGTTTCAGCTCCCAGAGACCTATTACAAATTAGAACAGGAATGATTTTTTTTTCATCAAGAGACAGATTTGTACTTTCATGTTCCTAGATTCATATGAAAAGGGGGCTCAGAACAAGAGATATTTTGCTAGATGGATTTCTCTTTCTCATTTAGCTTCATCAAAATCCTCATGATAAAACTGAACAGCACCACTTCAGAAATGAAATAACAATCTGGAAATAATTTCCCATTTACCCTCAATTCACAGTAGAATTTATCACTTAGTACTACTAAAGTACCCAGAAAGTGGAGCCTTAAAATGTGAGGCCCAAGTTAAGACCTGATATAAACCACTACAATTTCATCGTGGGAAGAGCTCCGGTCACCAGCAGTGCAGGTAGAGGCAGCATAACATACAGACCCGAGCCCAGGAAGATTCCTGTGAGGTGGATCTAATTCAACAGCCTGCAACCATTTTCCAAAAAGAATAAGCAAAGATTGAGGTGAGGAGTGTAGATCCTATTGAAATTAATGCAGTGTGGGAGATTGCTTCCTTCTAGCCTTCACTGAAGGTTAACCTCAGCACCTAGCCTTGACCTTGCTGTGGAAACTGCTAATAAAGCCAAAGCAAGGTCTTCACCCACAGAAATTACTGTTTTCTGAACAACTGAAATGAAAGATTTTGACTTAGCAACTGAAAGCTGACTTTACGTAATGGAAGATGGAACAAGCTGGCCTTATGGCCTTGTTTTGGAAAGCACAGAGCGCAGACTTCGAGGCACCCACGTATGTGCCTACAATAAAAGCAGCCTTCTCATGACTCTTGCCTATGTATCACCAGGTGGAAAAAATTCCCCTTGCTTAGTGTACTTCTTTTTTGCTCTGGCAGAGACCAGGAACCAGACTGCACCCATCTGTGATCAAGCCTGTGCCATCACCTCAGGTCAGAGGGCCCATGGGCATGGGGTCTTTTCCCCAGGTAGCCTTCCCCAGGAGCAGAGAGCTCCATGACCACCCAGCGCCAAACCTAATGCTGCCAGGCAATGACTGAAAAAAACGGTGCTAACTCAAGCACATGTTTCATGTGCCATCTGAGTGGAGCCCTTTTGTTGAGCTTCTCACTCCCCACAGTGGCCCTCCTGTCACAAGGGGCACCTTCATCACCAAACCCAATGGCGAGTGAGTGCATCTCAGTTTTTCTCTGCTGTGAGGTAGCCAGAGGTCCAATTTATCATATGTTTGTCAGCTGCCTCTGATCACCCATGAATCACATTCTCCTGCCTAGCCTGGAGGCACGTACCATGCACGTACCATTGCCAGACACAGGCTGGTACACCTCTCACATTCTCAGCAGAAATGTGGTAATAATATTTTATGCACAGCAGCTATGGTTAATACATGAAAAAGATGCACATGAGACCATCTGACTCTAGTTTTGTCCCAGGAACACCGACATGCTGCCTCCTTACCCCACAGCACTAAATCATAGAATTGCTTGGGTTTGAAGGGACTCTTAAAGGTCACCTAGCCCAACTCTCCAGGAATGAACAGGGACATCCACAGATAGATCAGGGTGCTCAGAGCCCCTCCAGCCTTACCTTGAGTGTCTCCAGGGACAGGGCATCCATTGCCTCTCTGGGCAACCTATTCCAGTGCCTTACCACTCTGATTGTAAAAATCTTCCTCCTTATATCTAAGGTAAATCTCCTCTTTTTTAGTTTGACACCATTTCCCCTTGTCCAATCACCCCATTAGGGGGTGTCTGCATAGCACATCTGCCAGGTGGCAACACAGCAAGCTCAAGTGAAAGCCCTGCCACCAGAATAAAGCACAGCCTGCTCTCACTAGGACTTGACTAGGACTAGGCCCTGCACCTCTGGAGATGCAGAGAGGAACCTGCAGGCCTCCAGATGAGCATAGATGGAAAAAAAAAAAATGCATATATATATATATGAATGGGCATATATATGCATATACGCCCATCTATGAAACCATGAGCATCGCTATCTCTAATTGACTGAAGTTAGATGCTAAACAGTGAGTGTACTTCCTCAGTCTGGAGGAGCTGATCAAATTGCCAGTGCCCTCCTAGCCATCACACTAGGAATTATTATTTGGATCTGGTAAGAAACTCAATGAAGTCACCTGTTTCCAAAGAGAACAACTCAGGTAAGAGCAGCAGAGAGCTTTAGCTCGCAGTCAAAGCCCAAGCTGCAGCAACCTGAGTTAGTACCAACCATCTGCCCATCTCTGGATTTTTTATTCTGCCCTTCTCTCCACTTTGTGCTCTGGGACTTCATTGCACAGAGCTCCCCAAAATGTCTGCACAGCTCAAGCAACGATGTTTCTACTTTTCAAAGCTCCCACATTACTGGGCAGGACCAGCCACAGCATTGCTCACTGCATTTGTAGCCTACTCCTTCCAGAGCACTGCATATCAGTAGCATTGGATGCTTGGCGAGCTGATCCTTTGCATGGGAACACAAACACTGGCTGAGGTGAAAATTGGTAAGTTGGTCTTCAGCTGGGCAGAGAGGTCAAGGGCTTTGAGAGAGAGGACAGCTGAAATACTGTACCAGGAAGGCAGCAGGACGTGAAGGAGCATCCAAACCTGCCAACATGGCACCCACTGAAATCCCTGATAATCCTATAAAGATCCTCTGCCAGGCTAAAAGCCAACAGGTTCTCCAAGCTCATCTGCATCCCAAACAAGTAGCCAAAAGAACTATATTTATTATTTTAGCAAACTTTGGGAAAATGCGTAGTTTTGCCTTTACTTCTGAATCTCACTTCCCAAGGTAGGAGGCTAACAGCTTGCTCCCTGCCATCCCAGCAGTACTGCAGGGATTCATTTATTTCTGTACTGTGTTTTGAAAGCACCACTAGAAGTCCCCAGTATCTGTTGTTTTTCCCAGAAAATGCCTTCAGAGAGAGGTTTGTGATCCCAGCACAGCATCACAGGGACACCTGGCATGCCAGCAACTGTCTGCAAGCTTTGGTAATGGTATCCACGCATCATAACAGGGGAGGCAAGAACAGCTGTGCTCATACACTCCGTAACAATAACCAAACAGTGCTGTTCACGTTCCTGTAGGAAAGCAACAGTAAGGGCCAGTGTCATGGCCAAGAGCAAAGATTGCCCAAAAAACCTCAGGAGCCCTACATTCCAGATTTCATGCAAACAGAAGCACATTTTCTTCTCTGACAAAAAGAAAGAGGAGGGAGACCAAGAGAGCTAAGCGAACGTCACAACGGCAAACAGCAAAACAAGAGCACCAAATTACACTCAAGCCCTCAGGCAGTTTCTTGCCGTCAGTCCCATCCTGAGCACCACCCTCAACTATGCATACCACTTTCTGCACCTTGCTAAGCATTAATAATTCTTATTAATGGCCCTTCTGCTAATGCAGTGCTGATCAAGTGGCTCAGGTCAGAGCAGTAAACAGCAGGAAGGAGAGTCAAGCCAAGCAGCTCCTGCCTGACTCCAAGAGAGTGTGCAAGAATGTCCAAGAGTGCAAAGCAATCAGCACAGATATTAATGCCACAGAAGTAATTCAGCATCGTCCAGAACTTTGCTTTGCAAACTACAGGGAGGTAGGAGCAATAAAAATTTAAAAATATAATCATCGTAGAATCATTAAGGTTGGAAAAGACCTCGGAGATCATCTACTCCATGGGTGTCCAACCTTTTGGCTTGCCTGGGCTGCATTTGGTGAATAGAAAGTGTCTTGGGCCACAGATACGTCTGTCATTCCAAAAGTAACGCCTCCTATTTATTTGATAGTGCAAATTCTCAGCGACAAAACACTATTTTTCAACACAGCCACCACCATTATCTGTGCATTTTCACCAGTCATAAACAAAAGCCTCCATGCCACTTTCATCAAAATTTGCACCAGTCAAGGTCACCCCCTGTAATCTCTGCTGAAATGCACCACCCATCACTTCACTGCATTCACATCCACTGCTTGGTCTCCATAAACATTCAGAAAGCATTCGTGAATGTCAGTGGGTGCCATTTTTTCCGCATGGAGGAATTCAGTGGTACATCTTTGCTTCATACGCACTTCAGTGTCAGATGTCACTTTGTCAGGCAGCCCCTCTGCTGCCGTCTGTCATACAGCAACAAATTGAACAGAATATTGGTGAGAAGGTTCACCCTCTACTGCCATACCACCAACATCCACCTCTGATACTACAGGCCATCATAATAAAACAGGTGGCATTTCTTTTGGAGCAGTCCTCACAAAATATACAATATTGTTAATATATAAGTAATATAACATTTTAATTTAAAATATTTTTCTTAAAATGGTAAAAAGAAGAGGAACAAAAACATAAAACTAGTGGGATATTTGAACTTGTTTTTGTAAGCCAGCACATCGGTCTGGTTCAATGACAGTGGCTGCTGTTCTTAATGAGGCCTCAAAGTGTTCATCTGAGATTTCTGATGAAATTTTACTCTTCCTATACTTCATCCTTGATGCCAGAAAGCTATGACATGAATATGGTGTGATTGTGAAGCGAAGGATATTTTTCTCTGCTAGGACTGGGATTATTAAAGTCCAGTAAAGACACATGATCAGATTTTTGAGTTGAATATCTGATTGCAACTCTATATATTCTATTTGAAAAATGTGCAGGTCTTTTGGCAGTTTTGAACCCCCAAGCTGTGGGGTGCAGTCGACACAGCAGACAGACAGGACATCATCCAGAAGGACCTAGACAGGATCAAGCGGTGGACCCATGAGTTCAGGAGCTTCAACAAAACCAACCAAGGTCGGCACCTGGGTTGTGGCAACCCCCGGTGTCAGTACAGGCTGGGGGGTGTAAGGATGGAGCACAGCCCTGCTGAAAAGGACCTGGAGGTCCTTTGGTGGATGGCAAGCTGGGCATGAGCTGGCAATGTGCCCTTGCAGCCCAGAAAGCCAACCGTATCCTGGGCTGCATCAAAAGAAACATGACCAGCAGGGTGAGGGAGGTGATCCTGCTCCTCTACTCTGCACTGGTGAGACCTCATCTGGAGTGCTACATCCAGATATGGAGTACTTAGTACAGGAGAGACATGGACCTGTTGGAGCACATCCAGAGGAGGGCCAGAAAAGTGATCCCAGGGATATAACAACACCTCCTGGTGAGGACAGGCTGAGAGAGCTCGGGCTGTTCAGCCTGGAGAAGAGAAGGTTCTGGGGAGACCTGAGAACTGCGTTTCAATATCTAAAGGGAGGGATGTAAGAAAGAAGGGGACAGACTCATTAGTGGGGTCTATTGTGATAGGAAAAGGGGAAATGGTTTCAAACAAAAAGAGGGGAGATTTACATTGGATATAAGGAAAAAGTCTTTTACAGTGAGGGTGGTGAGGCACTGGAACAGGTTGCCCAGAGACGCAGTGGATGCCCCATCCCTGGAGACACCCGGGATGGATGGATCAGGCTGGATGGGGCTTTGAGTACCCTGATCCATCTGTGGTGTCCTTGTTCATCGCAGGGGAGTTGAACTAGATGACCATTAAAGGTCCCTTCCAACTCCAAGGATTCTATGATTTTATTTTCAAATTCCTTTATCAAAACAGAAACACAGCTGAGTATTCTTTGCTGTTCAGAGCCATGTGTTTTGCCAGTGTATCAAAATGCATACAATTATTTGCCATCACTTGAGTCAGCACTGCATAGCACTGCCCTCTCAGTGCCCTGCTTTCAGTCGACACACTGTTAACAGCACGCTGATGGTTTGGTTGTTGCTGAGCAATGGGCACATGCCCAGGGCCACTTCACAGAGAACAGCCACTACCTTTATAGCGCAGGGAGGGGGTGGGCTGCACTGTGAGCCATGCTGAGCATCATGTGGCCTGTGGGCTACATCTATCCTTTCCTTGAATGCCTCTAGGGATAGTGACCCTACCACCTCCCTGGGCAGCCTGTTCCAGTGCAGCACCACTCTTTCTGAGAAGAAATGTTTCTTAATAACCAACCCGAGCATCCCATGGTGCAACTTGAAGCCATTCCCTCTAGTCCTATCACTGTTACCTGGGAGAAGAGGTTGACCCCCACCTCACCGCAACCTCCTTCCTGGTCACTGTAGAGAGCGATAAGGTCTCTCCTGAGCAACTCTTCTCCAGACTGAACAATCTCAATTCCCTCTGCTGCTCCCCATAAGACTTGTGAAAAGAAAAGCCATCAAAATTTAAAACATCCTCACCTAGCAAACAGTCAGGCTGCTCCAAAATTCATTTATCTTTTAGATTTCGACATTAACCCTAGTTAAAAAAAGTAGTTTCCACTCTTGGAACTTCAACCAAAAAATAATTCATAGAAAGAAAAATTGTGGATTCACCACCTGGAAAAGTGTATGCAAGACAGGAGATATGCTGCGCATTCTAGCATTCCTCTGTATAAATGAGATTTTCCTTATAATGCAGCATCCTCAGAGACCTAGAAGCTTAGAGCAATATACTTTTGGATACACTATTATTCCTTCAGCGCACATTTAATGAATTTCTTCTAGCCCATCTTTCTTTACTTGAAACAATATCTTTTTGCATAAAAAGAGCAGATTCCAGAGGAGGCGGGAGTTATTGAAAAGTTCATCTGCTCCAGCTGCTTATTCCTCAGTTAAATTCATAATTAATCTTCTTTTTATGACACCATAATTGTTCCTATGGCAACCAATTATGACGTCAGAAACAAGATTAGAATTTTAGATGGGGGAACAGAATTAGTTCCTACTTTATTTGTTTAGGTCCCTGGAGGCTGACCAAGTCTCTGGCCCCTGAGTTCAAGAAGCCCCTTTTCAGTATTGCACCAGTACCTGATGTTTTAAGGGAAAGCAAACAGAAAAACAAGCAGAAACGTGCCCAGTGAAGGATGGAAAGCACAGAGATAATCCCTTCACAGCCATAGCAGGTGATTCTCTTGCCCCCTGAAGCAAGAAAACATTGGCAACTCTTGTGACATTGTGAGTATACTCAGCAGGCAGGCTTGCTATGAATACGATTCATTTTCACATAAAAGACTAATCCTTCTTTGGATCCTGCTAAATATTTCCCTTCCATGATTTCCTGCAGCACTGAATTCCCTATTAAATACACACAAAACTGCTATGTATGGCAAGCAAAAGAAAAGCCCCTGGGTTCACTTATTTCATCATATTTTCTTCCACTCAAACTAAATAACCACAGTCTATCATCTCCCTTCCTGCAGAATAATCACAAATATGCTGGAATGCCTGAAGTGATATACAGTACCCTTCCATAGCCTGCTCCCAACAAGTGAAAGAAAGAAAGGAAAATAGCCAAAGAGGTTAAATACAAGTCACCCAGGTATCATTCAGCAAATAATCAACATTTTGAGATGTGGCATATTCAAGATAAAGACGCTGTGCGCAGGTTCAGTTTGCATCGCTTGGATGAGGTGGATGAGTTAAGGTACCAGTGAGAATTAAGCTAACAGCAAAGCTCATCAACACACGAGGACTGAGTGCTGCAGTGAGTGCCAGGAGCTACACAGAGATGCCAGCCCACCTCTGATAAGTGCTCTCTTCACCAGACCATGGTCTACCCAGGCCTGCCTTTGAACCATTAAGGAGCAGTTCTCAGAGACCAGTAACCCTGTGAGCAACACATGCATTTTACTTTCCAGGTAATTTATTGTCATTCACAGAAAACATGATGATGTGCCTAAATTCCACAGGTAGGAGAGGCATAAAGCAAGAGATTTACTCTGGTCTTCTGGGCTGAGACTGAAATACGAAACAACAGTCTTCCAGCTACCTTTGCAGCTGGCAAAGGAAATCCTTTTAAAGACATGGTTCACAACAGGCAAAATGGCAACATCTCCATTTGGCTATGGAGCTACTGCCGCAATTTTTAAAGCTGACATACTTGCCAGCATCCACTAAAAGAAGTCACCATCTCCACTTCAAATAAAGATTTCCCTTTTCCCCCCCCCACCTTCTCCCTGCCCCCCCCCCCAAAAAAAAAAAAAAAACCCTCTAACCTTCACCCTGGAAAAATATGCGGGTTTGGTTTTGTTTTTGCAAATGGAGTTCCCATATTTTGTATTTTCTGTTTGGAAACATTTGTCAAACATTAGCAAGCACACACACATCTATTCTTCATCTTATAGGAGGTGTACATATTAGAACTACTACTTCTAGCTTTCTAAGCTAAACAGATATGGGCTTTTCCAGAGGACAGTGAGGAGCCAGAACCTGAATTAAGCCGGCAAAATTGCCCTTTGGAGAAGACTCTCTTGCTTGCTAATGACTATTGAGGACACTGGAGGAAGGGAGCCTCTCTAGCCCAAAGTTATCCTTCGGGGATTTCTCGTCCCCTTGTTATAGTCACTTCTTCACACATATCAGGGCTCATATTTTTTTTCCAGAGCCAGTAAGAAGTGACACCTAACATCAAATGCATACACGTGGGGACTGATTCATCACAGCAAAGCCATTAGAAGGAAATGCATTAGTCTTAATAGCAAGAACTGCACACTCGCACAATCTCTTCCCAAGAAAGTTCTTAAATCCCCTGGGAGTTACATGTCGGGAACAGCGAAACCGGCACAAGCAGACACTGTTATTTGACAGGCAAGCCAGCAATCCACTGCCCAGACATATTATAATAAATCCTGCATATTACCACTGTTCCTATTCATGCTGTGGTTATCAACACCTTTCAGTCTCAAACAGGAGATGGCCAGTGACCCTCCACAGGTAGCCATTAAGAGGGATGGCTCCCTCCTCTTCCACTGCCCCTATCAGCTGGATGGGATCCTCTCAGTTCTGAGAGACAAATCTGACAGCAACTTGGCTTGTATGAAACACTCACCCAAGGAGACTATGGCATAAGCCCAGAGCATGGTGGGAGACACCACCATCCAGCCAAGATACACCACAGGGTACCCCTTGCTGGTGGGATAGAGACTGATCTGACTGCTCCATGGTCCAGAGGGAGAAAAGCAGAAACAGGAAGGAAAATAAAAGGTAATGTTTCTTGACTGCAGAGGCTTTTCCACTCCTAAAAGTCAGAGATCACTTTAACTCCTGTCTTACTAAGAGAATGAATTCCAATAAATGACCACTTGGATTTTAATATCACCTGGTACATGCTGCCAGTAGCTTGAGGCAGATGCAGAATATTCTTGGAAAGAGAGGGAAAGAACAAAAGCAAAGTAAACAAGCAAAAAAACAACCCTAACCATACATCTTTTTTACCTTTGGCTTTCAAACACCTCTGGAGAATTATCTTTGTTTACACATAAAGCAGCAGATGGCCAATCACTATCCAATATTAGATCGTTAATATACTTTAACCGTGATATCAAGCAGCTCTGCTAGCAGCCCGAGGACAACTCATCTTTCAGGTTCATTCAGTCTTTGGTCCTTCAGAAAAGACTGAGTATCATTCAGCTGATTAACACTAAATATGGTTATTGCAACACATTTCTATCACGGAAAATTAATTACGACCAAGCTGGTTTTGCAGATACCATCGGATAACTTTGGCTTGCCAAAACTCAGCATTTCTATTCTTCGGGAAATTCTGATGTTTCAAATCAAAACAAAGTAAATTTTCTTTTGAATCAGAGTGAAAAACAACAACAACAACAACAAAACACCTGCACAAAGACATTCCAAGGAATTATAATATCAACTATTCGGTATTTCGGTTAATAGGATTACAAGTTATGATGAATATTTGAATGTGTTGCTCATCTGTTTTTTGAAAACAAAATTAGCATCCTCCCCAGAAGACTTCAGTTGGAAAACATGGTTATGTCAGCAGACTGGAAAAATGTTCCATGGGAAATACTTCAGCCATGGTTCTCCATTATAGAAAAACTGAATTACAAGTGACGATGCTGTGGTACCTTCAGAGGTATTGCCTCATGCCTGGTTTTCCTTCTCTTTCAGTTTACAATGAGAGGTCAGTTGATTTTAAGGAATAATTACATGTTTCCCCTTCGCTGCTCTGCTTGAACAGATCTATCACCGAGATCTGTGAGGTCATCCTTGCATTTTTGTACACACACTGTGGCTCAGGACTGAGCCCTTCAGACCTACCTGCTCGCTTGCCTCATGGACATGGTTGCATTCCTCTACCACTACAGTTGCACACCGACATGTACTATTGTGCCTGGGAAAGCATAATGATACCTGGAAAAGATTATTGGAGATGATCTCACTGTTTTGCATTTATCCCCCTATTATTTATGTTTTCACACATAATAGAAGCTGCTTTGTCTGCATGTGTAATCAATTCACCTCATTGTCTTACAACCTCGCTGGGAAAAGCTCTTAGAATTGATTCACAATAGGGCCAACATTTCCATCAAGCAAATATCACTCTCGGCACCTGACAAATTGTGACACTGTTTTCAGAGAGACTGAATCAGAAACAAAGCTCCAGCAGGGTGCTGGGGCGGTGGGGGAGCCAATGGGGAAGGGTTTGGGAAATGGGTACCCTGCACAACTGCTGTGTGGGGAGCGAGGACGAGCGCCTGGGCATGGCTCAGCCCTGAGACCTGGGAGAACCCCATGCTTTCTGACCGTGATTCTGAATGTGAGTGGGTGGGAAAGCTGATTTGCCAGGGAACAGCCTTTTGAGACAGCAAGCTGCTTCTCTCACTGAAGGGGAATTAACAGCTCACTCCTTTTTCAGATCAGAGAAGGGAAAGTTGGGCTACAGTTCTCCATCCCAGCTTATTTCCTCCTCCTCTCCTCTCTGTTTCATATCACTAATGGCCTCTTTCAAACTTGAAAATTTACCGTATTAAAGCATTACATACTGCACTCTAAGCCATACTTTGCACCCTCCTTACCCTTCTTTATCTCAATTGCTTGTGACCCACTGGAAACATCTGTCTTTGGCCAGCTGAAGGGCTGAAATGATCAAAACTTATTTTAATGAGCAAAAGATACATCAAACACAAGCAGATGGGAGAATCAGGGATAGCCTGAGTTTCCAGACCCAACGACCCAACTGAGAACCCATATTCACAACTGCCAGGAGACCTTCAGGGGAGGGTCATGTTGGATATGACAAAAAGGTTCTTCACCAGGAAGTGATCAGACCCTGGAACAGGCATCCCAGTGCAGTGGTCATGGCCCCAAGCTGACAGAGTCCCAGAAGCATCTGGGCAATGCTCTCTGACATCTATCTGATTTTGAAGTTGTCCTATGTGGAACCAGGAGCTGGACTCAATGATCCTTGTGGGCCGTTTCCAACTTGGGATATTCTATGATTCTACCTTCAGCTACAGATTTCATTTAGGACATTGCACATCTGCAAAGAGTAGCAAAATAAGGTCATCGGTGGCAGAAAGACAAGGCCATCTGGTATCTTGGCAGTTCATGTGTGAAAGAGAACAATCTTTGAATTTCAGAAAGCAAAAAGCATGAGTAATCTCAGGATAAAGGCCAAAGAAAAAAAAAAAAGCGAATTACCTTCTTTTTCTGCTAAGTCAGGAGAGAGGTGCAACCCGCTGCTCCCTGTGCTACCACTTTCTCTGAATAAACAAAGGCCTTTTATCAATTAGGGAGCTAGGAAGTAGGAACACAGCTCTTTCACAGACACGGGTCAACTCCCCTGTTCCGTCTGTCTCCCTCCCAAAATTAGTCATCCCATTTTCTGTTCCAGTGGAGAGATAGCAAGATCTGTGAAAAGAGAGAAACCCCACACAGGGGTTCGGCAGCTGTACCTTACTCTTTCTCTGTATTTGCTATGTTTGCTTGTTTTTACCTGAATCCTATACAAGACCAGGTACTAATAAGAATGCTAAGCTCAAAGCCTTTTAGAAAAAAGAGAATTGGAAATGTAAGCAGAGAACAGGCTGATGACATTTTCACAGCCCTATGAGAGCTGAGGACGGAATTGCATTTGCTTACTTCCCCTTCTGCACTTAAGGAGGTGGGGAAAAGATGACCATATTGTCCAACCCAGGAATAAAGAGAGGCTTTTCCTAATAACTTCCTGTCATTTGATCTCTCACATTTTCACCAGGCTTGAGGTGAAAACTAGGAAGAATGCATTACTTGGTCTTGAATATGCTGAATCTGGGAGAATAAATCAGAGGAAATAATAAAAAATATTTGCACGTCACACTGAAGATTTCTTCTGGTTAACAGTAATAGTAATAGTTTACCCCTGTGCCCCTCCTAGATGAAAGAAAAAAGAAGCAGAGTGCATTATGTAGGAGGTTGAGGGTTGGATTAGATGATCTCTAAAGGTCCCTTCCAACCCCTACAATTCTGTGACTCTTATAAGACATGTTTATTAATGGGAGGGCTCACACAAGCTCTCTGCATCCACACTGT
The DNA here is from genome assembly GCA_030625065.1 of Alectoris magna. NCBI lineage: Eukaryota > Metazoa > Chordata > Aves > Galliformes > Phasianidae > Alectoris > Alectoris magna. The sequence continues at coordinate 140,965,273 of CM060560.1, forward strand.
TCTGGAAAGCATTTCCCAGAGCACCTCCAGCTTGAATCTGCCTATACAATTGAGTGAGTGCATGCAGTGCTTTTAAAGGCCATATTTGATTTCTGTTGATGGTCATCGCATTCCCAAGAAGGGTAAGACAGGGGTCTGCAAGAAACTTATTTTCTGGGAGAGACCAGAGGATGTTTTCCTACAGGGAAAACACATGCAAAGCTGTGCTTCACCCAAAACCAACAGGCCAAACTGTCAACAGCCTTCCTTGCTGAGGGTTAGCTTTCCTTCCTTTCAGATGGATTAAGGCTTGATAGGTAAGGATATAAGACGGAACTGCCACTCCTACCCTACTTGTCTATATCCCATCTGGTTGGCTGTTTCTAAACATGGCAGACGAGATTTTTGAGGGGGCATCTTGATTGCTATGATCATCTCAGTCCAACTTGTAATTGCCCCAGCATCACAGCCAACACGAGTCATCTCCCCTGCCATCCACATAAAGAAGAGAGAACAAGAACTGACAGGACAAAGACCAAATAACCCAATACTCAGTAATCTTGCTGCTTACCCAAGATCATCATGTATTTGCAAAATGATGATTTAGCCCACATCAGACTTAATGTAATGAAAAAAACACTTTTCCAACCTGAATGGCAAACAACAAATCAAGATTCACAAGGCCGAAAGAGCCCACCCAAGCATCAGAACACTACCCTGCATTCAAGTCACTATGAGTCTACTCCAGTATTGTTTCTCACGTATCATCAAGGTCTGCTGAGCGCTTTTCAGCATTCCTTCGAATTGTAAAACATGAAGAGCTGAAGAAGGCAAAAGTTTCATCCTTCTTTTTGCTATAGATTTGCATTACAGTGACTCAGAAGTCCAAGAACTGCCTCTACCTTTATATTCAATTACACTTAAAAGATGTACATAGCTACTTCATAACCACTACAACATATTTTTTCATGGCAGAACTTGACAAATGCCAGTATTGCAAATGGAAAGGGGAAAAAGGAAGCAACTTATTATGAGAATCTTGACAATAAGGCATCAAAGATGCAGCACCAGACTTCAAAGCTGAGACCGGGCATAACAGACAGGGAAAAAAACTCTTGGAGCAAACTGAATAATTTAAGCGTAACCTTCTAGAACGTGAAATACAGCATTTCTGTCTCTGTATGTTCTTTGTTTATTGCACCATGCACCACGCAGATACATAAACACACACAAAGCACCAGTGTATTGGCAGGAATTGGGGAAAAGGCAGAAACGTGCTGCAAGGAAGAAGATAGGGCACCAAAGGCAAGCTACAGTATGAGAAGGGAGAAGGAGCAGCTCAGAAATACTGAAGAAATCCAAGAATTCTAATGCGGGAAAAGTGGGCAGGGACAACATCAATACAGTGAGAAATGACGTGCTCCAAAGCGAAATATACTGCCTTGCATAAGTGACACTTGTAACCACTGGCTACCTGCAGAGGTAAAATGAAGAATGAAGAATAGCCTATGTTCCTCTCAGCTAATGGAAGGCCACCCGCAACCAAACATGCATGGGTAGTGAATCTAATTCCTTCTTCCATGTCATATTAAATCAGGCTGGGACTTGGAGCAGACTGCAGAACCAGCAGCAAAGGATCCTAAGAGTACAAGCAGCTGATGGCACACTAGTACTGGATATCCCTTACGGCAGTAGCATCAAAGACACTTTTATTTCCTGCCGACATGCATTTTTGACGTGCAAGTTGTCTCAGCGTCTCAACTTACAACTAACCTCAAAACTCATAATGAAACTTTATTCAAATCTTTGGCATTTCACTTGTTCCACAGGAGAGTCCGTTGCCCTCCAGGGCATCATCTTGAAACTATAAATCAGGCTAACATCAGCAATTAATACCCAAGGACCTAGCCTAGCGTGCACCTACATATGGTATTTCATTGCCTTCAGAGAACCTGCAGGATGCAGCGCTCTGGTTGGTATGAGACTCAATGTGTTTTCACAACAAAAGGAGGTACTCCTGGGATCATTCACTAATTGGATAAAAGCATAAGAACTACCCCATTACCATCCCTAGAGGAAACTCATTAGCAACCTAATGAAATAAAGTGATGACAGGAAGGTATTTTCTCATCATCTTTTAATGCTAACAGGCTTCAAAGCCATTTTGCTTCCTCACCCTCTCCTCTGGTGCCCTGAAACCCCATGGCACCTCTCACACAGCACAGACAGTCCCCTCTCCTGCATATTTCACAGCACCAGGGAGCAGTTTCAGAGCACAGAGGGATTCTAAGTTGTCCAGCTCATCGTCTTTGATGAATCTGTGCAATTGAACTTTAATCCCTGCCCCACTTGGAAAATGTTCCCCAGTGGGTCAACTTTCCTGATGAGTCATACAGCTTAGAAGACATATCATCTGGCTATTAGGGGTTTTGCTGTTTATTTTTAAGAAAAGTCAAGCTCAGACACATTTGGAATAAATTATGAATGTGAGATGAGCAATACATAAGCAAAGTATTTTTTTGCGTTTATATTAAATATGAGACTTTCTTTTTCTTCACTTGTAAAGTGTTGGGTCATACCCCCAAACTCTTGTGTATTATAGAACTGAAGTACATCTGGTTAGAGCTATGCATATTAAACACATAATTTAGTAATGGAGAAGGGAAAATGAAGAATTTTTAATCCATCCAAAGATGATAATACAAAGCAAAACAAGTTATTTGCCTACTTCTTTCCCTGCTATACAGGCTTATATCTCTCATCCCAAGCCAAAACACCTCCCTCCAAGTCCCTGAACATTCAGAAGTAGCTCACATCGCTCCACCAAGAGCTCTTGCATACTGCCAGACAACCTAAGCTACCAATCTTAAACATCTCTGCAATGGATCTATGGTCTAGCTGAGGCTACAGGGCACCAAGCAGCACAACTCTCTGATCCCAGTGAGTAAACTCATTGATGATGGCTTATGCCTCCTCACTGACAGCCTGAGAAAGTAACAACCTACATCTAATTCATGCCCCAGTGTTCATCCACAAAAGAACACAGGAGGGGCAACGATGCAGAAAGTTAGTATATGCCTCAATTAGACACCCCTATTCTCCCTAAATACACAGCCATGTGTCTGCTACAATGGGGATTAGTGTTAGGAATTATATAGGGCCAGTGATCTGGAAAACCTTCTAGGAGGAATTGGAAAACACTACCCCTCAAAATGCAAACAAACCAGATGATAAAAAGCAGTTTCCCATTATGAATGGTTATTTTTGTAGACAGATAAGCTTTGTTAATCAGAAGGGGAATCAGGGGAGTCCAGAATTGAAAGGTGTGGGATCTCATTACCAAGCCTTTTTCTAGCATAAGTATTCCAGACCATCAGGTTTCCTCAAAAAATAGTACAGAGAGTGCAGGGAAAGTATCACACTCAGTCCTAGTGCAAAGACCAGCCAAGCCCTGCACCCATTTAGTCAAGAGTGCTGTCATTAGTGACCATTAGAACAAATGAATGCGTCTTTCCCTTTATCCCCAAACCCTTATCTACCTATAAACTGAGCCATTTCATTAAGTCAGTTGGAGGCATAAAGAAATTCAAGACAAGCAGTTAGTGCCCTGTGGCAGCTCTTAGGATACTGTAGCTCTTTAAAAATGAACAGTCCCACTTCCTCCATACACAAATAATTCAGAGGCAAACCTTGACAATACAGGACTTGCTAACATGTTCAAATTACAGTATTCATGTACAGGATGCCCTCCATTCCTTCCCCAAATTCTGGGTTTTCTCTAAAAACAGCTATTTTGCTTCTTTTCCCCCTTCCCCTTCTCCATTCAACCTAGGGGAGAATTGCTCTTAGAGCTAGGGTTAACTGGCACACAGACACCACATGCCATCCTGAGTGAGTCAGTGAGTCACTATATCTTGCTTCGCCTCATCTTCCTCCATCTATAAGGCTGTAATCAATAAGTGATCATGTCCACCTAAGAAAAGACCTTGTGGAACCTGACTATTTGTAAATACACATTGAAAAACGGAGACACAATACAATGGGCAAGCAACCCTTCTGCTTCTGCAACACTTTACGAGGGTGGATAGTGATAGGACAAGAGGGAATGTCTTAAACTAAGACAGGGGAGGTTTAGGTTAGGTATTAGGAAGTTTTTCACTCAGAGGGTGGTGACGCAATGGAACAGGTTGCCCAAGGAGGTTGTGGATGCCCCATCCCTGGAGGCATTCAAGGCCAGGCTGGATGTGGCTCTGGGCAGCCTGGTCTGGTGGTTGGTGACTCTGCTCATAGCAGGGGGGCTGAAACAAGGTGATTGATCATTGTGGCCCTTTTCAACCCAAGTCATTCTATGATTCTATGACTCTGTTCCTATATACTTTCACAGCTGACATGAAGGCACTTATGGACTCCACAGATATATATACATGCACACACAGAAGCTGCTCTCAATGCACTCTTACACTTTTTCTCATATACACAATTGAATTCATGTGTATGTAAATGTAAACCCATTTACAAAGGGTTAATAAAAATCTGGACATACAAAAATGGATGTCTTTTCTCTCTCCTCCCCACTTTATTTGATGGTCAGCTTCCTCATAGGATGTTCTGAAATCAGAAGTGGTCACAATGCTGCAAGCCTCCCTTAGCAATTCTCTTCTTTCGCTACCCTCTCTTTTTCTTAATATCCGGAAAATCCTTTGGCTAATTGCCCATGTTACATGTACAGGCTGCAAAGCAGAAGAGCACAAACAGCACTGCACATGTGCATCACCTCCCCAGTATCCTGGCCAAGCTGCCAACTTCGCCAAATAAAAAGCTGCCAAAAGCCTGGAGAAGTGTCAAGCAAAGCATTTCATCAGCCCCGTGATCAACCCCAGTGAGAAGAACTGCCTACCTGCTCATTTATTCCAAAGGATTAGCCAGGACAACAGTGTCTTTCCACCTCATTGAACTCATGTGGCAACTGATTCAGCACTTATTACCTGATAACATTTTCCATCTGTAAGAGTCCCTTTCTGAAGGGCCATCTGAGCCTACAGGTCCAAGTCTGCACAACAGCTTCATCCTGCACTCGTGGGGTTTCCCCCTTGCAAATCCTGTGTGCATTTATCTATGTCTGAGCACGTACATAATGCCATTGCATTGCAGTGATCATCCATCAGGTGTCTTTTGCAAAGTACTGCTAACTTCATAAGGAAGGGGAGAACAGCAGAGACAAAGAGACGATCCTTTTACTTTGTGTGACCTAGCGACACTGATGGCCAGCCTTGAAGCTGTATCTCTAAGTCAAGTCCATAGCGAATTCTAGATGTAAACCATTTCATCCTGTGGTATTAGTCTTGTTTCAGAGACATGCTAGTCTTTCCTGCATTTGTTACAACACAGAGCTTCCATTTCTTTCCTCAAAGCTTTGGGTATGAAAGACAGCTTTATGAAGGCCCCCTTCGTGTATCTAGAAATGTGAAGTGATGTGCTTTGGGAGAAAACGATAAAGCGGTGATGGATGTTTTGGGAGACAAAGTAAATTGAGTCATTGTTATGAGCGTGGGTGGTACCAACTCTGCACAGTAAATACCCGAAACTCTAACAAAGAAGGTGCAAGCAGATCTTACGAGATTAGGCCAGAGAATGAAAATTATTTTCTTGACATTTGATAGAAGATAAAAAACTCATCCATCATCTTCATGAGGAACAACCTCACTAATTCATGGAAACAGGACGTATTAAGATTCAAAGAAACCCAAGTGTAAGAAATCAACACAATCAAAAGATCAACGAATTGTGTTGAATGTTTTCATTTTTACAAATGTCAGTCAGCTTTAATTATTTATAATGCTTCACAGTACACTAGTAAATGCTGTCATTTCATAAAGTAATTAAGTCTTAGTAATAGGAGACACCTCTTCCATCCTGTCTCTGTTTAATATTTGCTGAGAAGTGATGTGAGCTCTACGATCATTATCATGTCTGTAAACAAATGAAGCAAAAAACAAGGATGTCACCTATCCTTAAGTTTCTATTTCTGTCCAAGGACTCATCAGAAGTCCCAGGTACTCACATTCTCTGTCTTGTCTAAGCACATCAGCAGTGATGAGGCTGTTTCCTGATCTTCCCAGGATTTCTCTGCCACAAATCCTCTCCTTCAAATGCAGGAATAAAACCCACTCTAATTATCACTCCAGACCCTCGGTGCCAGAACAACCAACCACACACTGCTGGTGGTGCAGGAGAGAGCAGATGGGCTCTCAGCAGACCTACCCACTGACCATGGGGGGAACTCACAAGGCTGGCCTCAAGCAGCTTTGCTTGGTCAGAGAGAAGCACTGGGCATGGCCACCCCCCCCAGTACCTTCCATTACTCAAAGTGAAACTCAACATCTCCAGCTCAGGAGAGCCACCATGGCCAAACAGTGCATGTGGAATCCTAATGGCCTCGGGCTGGGGGGCTGAGCCATATATAGACAAGAGCCCCAACATCTGCCACGCTACGTCAAGCGGGATTCCTCCGCTTGGTCAAAGTGAGATCACGTTTCTTGAGATAAACTATTCCCCAGTGACAAACATTTGCCAAATGCTACTTGAGCTCTCACAAGAGGGCCATTAAACTTCAAACTTACAACTTTGTTTTTATTTCCTATGCCACTAACCAAGATTCCCTGGATTTCTAAATAATAATTATTAAGAAATTAAAAGCCATCTGCATTATTTATGGTTTGGGCTTGTTTTTGTTTAGCTTTTTGTTGCTCTTGTCTGTTTTTTGGATCTTTTACTACTTCCCTAAGCTTAAGCAATTAAAATAACACAATTATTTTTCAGATGAATTTTTTAGAGCTACAAACACATATAGGAAACCTGTAGGATGGAGCTTTATAACCCATAGCTTTCTCTGTAGTTCTTTTTCCCCATAGTTTTCTGTAGCCTTTTATAGTGGAAATATTCTTACTGAGCTCCTTCTTGGTAAAATTGAAATTTCTCATTATTTCAAAAATTATTTTGAAGAAAGTTCAATTTATGCCTACTTCAGCTAACACAGATGATGATGTTCTTCACAGCACTTTGAAATGACAAAAATAATGAAAGAAAATTAAAGAGAAGAAAGTACTACCTATTGCTTTTTCATCAAAACACCCAGGAAATATTCATCTGGGTCTAGAAACAGAGGAGTTAAACAAGAGCCAGTCAATGTGTAGAGAGCATTTCTCTTTGGCAGGGTACACGTTTGATTTGCTTCCCCTCTCCCCCCTCCCCCATTTACAATAGGCTGCCCAGAGAGGTTGTGGAGTCTTCTTCTATGGAGATATTCAAGACCCATCTGGATGCCTACCTGTGTGACCTATTGTAGGGTACTTGCTGTGGCAGAGGGTTGGACTCGATGATCACTTGAGGTCCCTTCCAACCCCTGTGATTCTGTGATTTCCCAATTTCTTTGCTATGACTTTGGGTATATCAGTTGATGAGAAGAACATATTTTTCACCCTGAGCCCACAGTTATCTAAACAGAAAAGCCAAAGGGTCTTTAAGACATTTAATTCCATATTTCTAAGGTAAAAATGAGCCCTAGCAATGGCTGCTTGTCTACTGGCTTTCTGAAGTCAACATCCAACTCTCAAATAAGTTGGCCTCATCAAGCACATGAGGCTGAAGGGGACAACCGCTTCTCTGAGCCTACATTGAGCCACACAGGTAGCAGCCTTATAAGATGCCCTTCACCATGAGATGCACACTCCTCCCTCCCTGCCCAACTCCAATGCTGTGCATCAGGAGAGGCAGGCACTCTGGCTACAAATTGAGATCCACTTAAGTAACGCGTGTTTGCAGCACGCGCACACAAACAGACGCGCTTTAAAGCCATTAGCTCATGTGCAAGCACAGATAAGTGGCATATCCCTGCTGTGTATGTATATGTAATTACAGTGCATTACTAGAAAGAAAACTGAACAAACATCTATTCTTGAAGGAGCAAAGAGCTTTCGGTGCACACATAGAGCTTTGGGAGCAGTGGGTTCACAATGGGTACGTATGGGCTGGGAGCACAGCAACGTCAGTGGGGCTATGGAGCTTCATGTGCAGCCCATCTGTAGTATGTACAGAGAGCTCTCCCTCTAAATCAGGCAAAATTACGGCTTGATAAGAGCAACAGGCACACCTAATGTATGTATTTACCACACCAATTCATTACATACTTAGCACAGCTGTTTCTGCGCTGTACGCCACCAGTCAGGTCAGATCCATACGTTGTTTTCTGACTCATGTTGCTCGTGCTTTTGGTACAGTTCTAGAGACATGAGATTTGTATGCAATAACTACACTATCAGTTAAATAGGTTCACTTTACAATAAAACATCTGCGCTTTATCAACAAAAAAAAATGGCAAAAAAATAATAATACTTTAAGCCAAATTCAGGTAAATTATACTTGCATGATAGGCAGTGAATAACACAGAACTGTTAACACTTTCTCCTCCACAGCTTTCCTTTTTGCTCTGGTAACAATACCTGGACCTCTCTTTCAGCCACTTACTTCATTTCTTCAGGTGTCACCGACAGACTTTTTGCATGCATTTTCAGATGTCTGTACATGCAAGTTCCAGCTGTGTTTTTGACTGTGTAAATATAGGCATATGGGTGTATGTTAATGTAATGCATCTACACAGAGATTCCTAAATGAACTGCTAAAAAGCCATAGTGAAGCTTTGATTAACTTCTGCCTTACTAGTGGATGAGGGAGTCCAGTGCCAACATACGTACATTTTCCTGTGTGCAATACAGTCATTTACACTTACAAATGTATTTCAAAACCATAACTTGCAGAAATAATGGCAGTAATTTAATTTAAGGAGGCTGGGGGGCGTGTAGCGTGGGGAGCTCAGTGGAGGTCCTGTGTGAAATTCTTCCATTCTTCCATCTACTCCGATAATTCTCCTTAGGGAAAAATGAGAGCACATATTACTTGTGGAAAATCAGCTCAAAAAAAAAAAAAAAAAAAAAAAAAAAAAAAGTGTGGAAATCCAAGGATGTAAAGAAAATGTACTTTCTTACACATAGCCTAAGTCAAAAGAATGAGCGATAAGCATCAAGAGATGCTCAGGAAAAGACTTTCATACGTAAAGGTTCGGGAATTGTTGCACACCTGCCTAGCTGTAGGAGAGGTGAGGCGGGACGGAGAAATCCAATATCCCCTCCTATTAACATTTATTATGAAACCCTTACAACACCTTGCTTTGAATATCTCTAGAGAAGGAGACTCCACAACCCTTTCCTCAAATGGGGAAGATGCCAAAACTGCTGAAATAAAAATGAAAATGTATGGTTCGAGTAGAAGAACCTGCAAACCACAATGCGAACCTTCAGCCTTCTCTACCAAGAGCAAACCCATTAGCAAAACTGCCCCATCAGCAGTAACATCAAAAGCCCACCTACAGAGCCCGCCTTTACCTGCAACAGACAACATGCTGCTAAATGACATACACCAGAAAAACCACCAGGGTAGAGATGCAGAAGCACCAAGAAGTTATTGCTGTAATGCCCTTGATGTGTCCAGCGAGTTTTCCTTTTCACATCGTTCACCTTATTGAGTCTTGTATGAATCATCCCAAACTTCACGCTCGCCAGTGAGAGCATCGGCCTTATGTGGAAGTCTCTCCACGCATACAGAAGGATTATATAAAACTTCAGCTATGAGAAGTGCTTAATTACATCACTTTTAAGCCCTACCACATGCAGGGACTCAAACCATTATGAATCTGTCTCAGATGTAAGCTGACAGCGTGAACACATTAAAAAAGTATCTGTGTGTTGGAGGAGATTCTCTGCTGACCTACCTACAGCTAGAAGAGACAAAATAAAGAGCAGAGGCAAAATAAAGAACAGCTCTGAGTGTTCTGTCCCCTGGGTTAAGAGAGCGCATCCCCAGCCTGCACCTGGGGAATGCAGCCAGAATGAGGTGAGACCCCAGAACTTCATTGCATGAAGCTGCTCAGACAGCAGTTGTTGCCTGCAGCTACTAACAGATCCCAGATGGGAACAGAGCAGCAGGCAAGCCCCGTTAGCTACCTGTTCATCCAGGTGCATCACACAAGGAGGAAACATTTATTGGGCTCCACAGCTCCAGGACCAGCACAAAGCAGCAAAACATGCACCCCTGGTTATGAAAGCAGCGTTGTGCCTGGGCTCACAGCACACCTGCTCCCGGCCCTCGGAGCTCAGCCCCGGAGAGGCGCTGGGTGCAGGGCCCCCCCCCCCCGCCCCGCGTGTCGCTGCCGCACGGGTGGGACTCCCGGAGAGCGCCCTCGGGAGCAACGCTGCCCGCTGAAGGGTTTTCTCACTCCTCCGGCGGCCGCGTTTTCGTTGGAGACAGCAAAGCATAGGGACGGCTCTGTTCCCTCGGCAGTCGGGCGGGATTCCTGACTCCCTCTGAGTAACTCCGAGCCCGACGGCAGCCGCGGGACCGCCCGTTCAACACGCTGCAGAGCCGGGGGGCCTCTTTCTGCTTTCGGGCAAAGCCGAGGGTTTCCCCGCAGCCTGCGGGCTCCGACTCCCGCCCCGTGCCCGAGCGGGAGGCACCCACCTGTAGGACACCTGCTTCCTGAAGGTGAGGTTCCGCAGCTTCTCCTCCAGCGACTCCTCCGCCGCCGCCAGCCCCGGCTCCTCCGGGACCCCGGCGGCACCCGCCGCCTCCCCGCCGCCCTCGGCCCCCCGGCAGCCGCCGCCCGCCGCCCCCGTCTCCTCCCCGCCGGCCGCGGCGGGGGGGTTCATTGCGGCGGGGCAGAGGGGCCGCGAAGGAGAAGGAGGGGGCAGGCGGGGGGTGGCCGGCGGCTGCAGGCGCTGGGGGCCGTCGGGGACCGGGGGACGACCGCTGCCGGGGCCCCGGGGCGCGCTGCGAGCCGCGGCGGCTGCAAATGGCAGCGCAGCCGCGCAGCATCCATCGGCGGCCGCACTGCAGCGGGGCATTGTGGGAAACTCCCGGCCGGCCTCGCCCCCGCCACGCCCCCCTCTACCCCCAACCAATCGCTGCGCCGCTCCCGGCCACGCCCCCGCCGCCACGCCCGGCCACGCCCTCCCCCCAGAGCTGCCCGGGGAGCACCCCGCGAGACCCCCATCCTCGCGCGCTCACGGCCCGTCAGCACCGGGCGGTGCGCGCCGCTGCGCTTGGAATCGGAACGGCCAGCATCTTCGTGTGCCGCTGTGTGGCATAACCCAGGGCTGATGTGCATGCGGCACCGAGCGACACGGCTAGTGGGCATGGTGGGGGTGGGCCGGCGGTTGGACTGGGTGATCTTAGTGGTCTTTTCCAACACGAATGATTCCATGCATACACCTTCTGCTTCAGCTCCGGCAATGACAGCCTCTCCATGCTGCCCTGCCAATGTCATCCTGTCCCAGTGGCAGTGAAGGAGAGTGACGATGCGTACCTTTGTGCTATGGCTCAAGTTTAGCCCGCTTTCAAAACAGTATTCTACCTATGCGCATGTATGATCGATCTGCACACGCTTCACCCGGTCTGTCCATACATTTTCTCCTCCATACCTCTGAATACTTTAAGTTACTAAGGAAGAAAGCACAGTTAAGCAATGTAAAACGTGGCTTAGGAGAAGCAAAACTGAAGCCAGAACTGTTAAAGAAGGTGTAGAATGCACTCTGAGCCGCGTGCAGAGATCTGCAGGCAGCCAGGAGCTCTGTGAGCCCATCCCTGCCTCCTCCACACCGCTCCGTAGCCTTCAGATGAGCACCGCCAGCCAACAGATGCCAATCCTAGAATCATACAATCATAGAACAGCCTGGGTTGAAAAGGACCACAATGATCATTCAGTTTCATCTCCCCAGCTATGTGCAGAATCTCCAACCGCCAGACCAGGCTGCCCAGAGCCACGTCCAGCCTGGCCTGCCATACAATGGCACAGCATGAACAAACATACTGTAACGCCAAATCAGTTTTGCATTTCCAGCACCACACAGCCCGCCTGCCACTGGTCCGTGGGAGGGAGCTCTGTGGGCCATGCCCCAGGAACCCCCAGGTCCAACAGCACATATGGATTTCCACACCCACGTGCTCCCTCCCCAGCACAAACCACGCTGCGGCTCCTGCTTGTCAGCAGCAGTTTTGCCCACATGACTGCAATTACACCATGCTCCGGGATTACCTGGCTTTCCTCCGACTGCTGCAATTTGCATGACTCATTTGCAGCACGAAAATGCTAAAGCTGCTTCCTTCCTATACCTTTCCCTGAATATGAGCAATTACAGGGGAATCTGAGGCCAGGGAGGGAAAACCCTGCTTGCGCAATTACACCTGTGGCAGAGCTGTCATCCAGGGGCTTTGGAAAGGCATCAACAGCAGAACCCCCCTCTGGTTTGCTCACAGATGTGTCTGCAGCCCTGGACCACTGGACCAGGGGGAGAGGTGAGAACGGCCATAGGATTCCAGCAGCAGGGGCAGCGAGTGGGTGGCTGGGACAGAGAAGGAAATGTTGAGATAGGAGGGACTTTGGCCCTCTGAAGGAGGCTTACACCATTGCTCACATCTGCTAAATCCCATTCTGAGCACCCCAGTGTGCCACGCTGTGTGATGCCCTGGGTTTCGTTCAGGATAGGAAGACTGAAGGACCCATCCTAATGGCACAGAGGGAGGTGAATGTATGGAAATGGAGTAGGGAGGGAAGGGAGGGACAACTGCACTTGCTTGGAGTGCCAGGCTTCCATGGGCAGAGCAGTTCACCAGTGCTGGCTCTGTTTGGTTAGCAACCTGTGAACTGCTTTCTGCTAGGTTCAACTTTTTCCATTGTTTTTTTTAAACCAATTTTCAGCTTTTTTTTTTTTTTTTTTTTCACTGCACTGCTCCCATTTTGCACGTAGGCTGCCACAGACAGAAATAGTCCCCGTTCCCGTTGCTAAGGTGTTCGGCTGTGTCACAGGGACTGATCCTGGCGTGGGTGCTGCCCTGCACCAACCCCACAGCTCAGCTCAGGCATTCCCACAGGCTCAACAAGGAGCCAACCCAAACCCAAGCACCACTGCAGCAAATGGAGGCGAGGCGACCCAGCAAACATGGGATTGCCCTGCTGCAATTGGTTTTGCCTCAGTTGTGTCACAGCAGAAATAAGGGCCAAGACATCCCTTTTCTTCTTCACTGGTGATATACAGAAAAAGTAATTTTGCAGCAACAGATGGAACTCATGTAAAAATGACTTAAGATCACTTCAACTTTTTGAAGCACAGATTGGAGGGAAACAAAGAACACAAGCACTGTCCAATCTCACTTGGAGTGAAACGTGCTTTTGTTTCTTACTACTGTCTCCTTTAGCTCCTCTTCCTTTGGTTTACCTTTATAAGGAGTAGAAAGCCACCCTTGTCTCATTTCACAAGCAGGAAAGTGAAGCAGAGAGGAGCTGGCTGAGCTCATCAGTGTGCCTAGTGCAGGGCTCAACCCAGGTGCTCATTTTCTCATTTCATACCCAGTGCCCCCCTGTGTCACTGCTGCAGAATGGTTTTAGTTATGATGTCAAAGCTGTGAGCTTTTGCTCATTGCTCCTAAACTGCCCAGGGAGGTGGTGGAGTCACCATCCCTGGAGGTATCAAGAACTGTGTGGATACACCGAGGGATATGGTCAGTGGGCATGGTGGGGGTTGGACTGGGGTTGGACTGGATGATCTTAGAGGTCTTTTCCAACCTTAATGATTCTACGGTTCCATGATTCTAAGCTCCCATCTAATGAGATCCATAAACAAATTAACAGAAAGAGAGAGCACTGGTGATGGACCCACCATGAAATGTCTGCAGGGCTACTGAGGCCCTTGTTGAGGCTTATATGAGAGAGAAAGGTGAAGACTTCCCTCCCAGCCCATGTCAGGAGAGGCATTTTCAAGCCACATCACATCCTTTCTCCTGCCCTGCAGTGGGAATCAGCCCAAGGGAGAGCATCAGCATCCAACCTGGAGCTCCACAGCAGCGCACTTTTCAAAGAACAGCACAAACCCGGGGGTGATAGGTAACACTCTAGACAGCTCATCACCCAACATTTCTCCTCTGTACGTGTGGGTTTTGTCTTTAATCACAGACTCCCTACAGTGCCACCCACTGCTCGAGGCTTTAAGGGGAGCGCTGAGGACCATTAATCACCAGCTGGTATTTTATATCCTCTAAGGAACTGAGCTCAGCTAAAACTAAGCTGCTGGTAACTTCGCCAATCAGTCACAGTCTAACGATTTCCCTGTAAAAATGTTACACGTGGCTCAATGTTGCTAACAAGTGCCCTAAATCCATAGCTCTGGCAAGTGGAATTCTCTGCTTAGAAAGCCAGGGGCATCCAGAGCTGTAAGAAAGGCTGCAACCTCCAAAAGGATGAGAGTAGAGGGAGGGAGTGGGATGCAGAACTTCAGGAAGAAAGCAAAACCCTTCTCCTCCCACCTCCTTTGTGCAGATGCAGAATCAAAGCTGCTGAGATGGAGGGCTGGGGGTGATGCTCTCGTGGAGGAACTGGGCCTGCTCAGAGCTGCTGTTGTGCAGTGCTGTGTAAGGTGGTGGGTAGCAAAGGTAGTCCTTGGATTAAAACCACTGCGGTAGAGCTGCAGGGTGAAGAACTCTTTTATGCCTCCCTGTGTATCCCTGTGCTACTTTAAAGTTCTGGCTCAAAACCTGAGCAAGTGTCTGGATGGAACTGGATGGTCTTTAAGGTCCCTTCCAACCCAAGCTATTGTACGATCCTATGATTCTGTGACTGCAGCTCTGCACTGGGCCATCCATTGCCAAGCTCCCTGGATAGCTGTACAGCCAGAGTCCTCAGACCAGAGCGCAAATGGTGCTTGCTCTTTCCACATCTACTCTAAGTGGCGAAGGCCAATACCTCTAATGCTTCTGTGGGGTACTTCTGGGCTGTGGGAGGAAATGAGGGTCACACATATGGATAGCAGGAAAAAATTCTTCTAGGAAAGAGTGGTGCTGCAGTGGCACAGGCTGCCCAGGGAGGTGGTGGAGTCACCGTCCCTAGGGGTGTTTCAGAACCATGTGGATGTGGCACTGAGGGACGTGGTCAGTGGGCATGGTGGGGGTGGGCTGGTGGTTGGACTGGGTGATCTTAGTGGTCTTTTCCAACCTTAATGATTCTATGATTCTATGAAGTAGCTGCTTCCTGTGGTGCTGGAGACATCTTGCTTAGGGTTTCCCAGGGTGAGGGAGTGGAGCTGAGGCCAGCGGAGGATCCAACCCATAAAAGCCAATGCTGAAAGAGCTCTTAAGGAGCACAATTTAAGCAGATGGCCAGTATGAGGTCAGTGAGAAAAAGGCCTTATCTTCTGGTGAGCTATACGGTATGCAGAAATTAAGCCCTAGCATGCTCCAGCTGACTGGTATCACAGGGCTTAAGCTGGGGTCCCCTCGAGCATCAGCATTCTTGGATCCCATTTTTATAAAGAGAGAATCTAATATTAATGTGGTTGCATTGCATAGTTGCACTCAAGTGCTATCGTTATGATCAAATGCCATCAGCCTTTGTCTATTTTCCACCCGCTATTGGCAGACGTAACTCTCCTCTCAGAAAACAAAGGGGCAGCAAGCTTCAGTGGGAGCTTAGAGTGTTGCTTTCAGCCTTCTCTGTTGTGCCATGCTTGGGAAAACCAAGAGATCCCATTGCTCCCAACCACAGCAAAGCAAACAAGCTATACCTGCTTTTTCTACAGAAAATATTTATTTGAAAGAAATGAAAAGCGTAACATACTTAGCTACATACATACATGTTTAGGCTACAAAGGCAGGCAATCTGTTCTCTTGTAGAACCATGTCGACAATTTAAAAGGAAAAGGCAGCAACTTCTTTACACCCAATGGACATGGTTGCAGGTGAACAATCAGGTGGGAATGCAGCCAGGTGACAGCGATGAAGAGGCCATCGAGCACACGTACACAGAATGAAACAGGCTTTTGGCAAAAGCATGGAGATTTCTGTGGCCAGGAGAGGGTACAATGCAGTTTACCAAGGAATTTGGGAGATGCTTCTGCGCTGGTATTACTGTTCCTTTATCTACGATAGTTCTGTTTAAATGTTTGCACAAACTCATACAGTATCCACGCGTACAGGGGGAAAGGAAATGATCAGCTGAAACTCTTTCAGGGTGTCACAGGCAGAATGACTCAGAGTCACAGGGTATGGTTTCTCATGGCCCCGGGGCAATGAGTTTGGCCTCTGTTTCTCTCCAGAGAGTAACATCAGGTAATATGCCCTTCAGAAGGCCCAGAAAAACCTCACTGGAGCTGTGATGTGCTCACACCATGGCACAGCCCTTGCAGAGGCCATGGTGCTGCGGGCAGTGGTACGCCAGGTCCTCCATGGGTCCTCCCGACTCTCCATCCTCCCTTTTTTAAAGGCCATTTTTAAAGGCAAATGTATAACATTAAGAAGAAAGCATCTGAAAACATAATTCTGCACTACAAAATCGACATCTGAAGACTAGATACAGTAATGTTGGGGTTTTTTTTATACCATGCCAGAGTTGTCCTACAGATCTGCCAATCTATACACACACACAAAA
Organism: Alectoris magna; assembly: GCA_030625065.1. Taxonomy (NCBI): domain Eukaryota; kingdom Metazoa; phylum Chordata; class Aves; order Galliformes; family Phasianidae; genus Alectoris; species Alectoris magna. Next base: position 140,981,774 of record CM060560.1, read on the forward strand.
GGACACAGTTTAACAGCTCTCGGTTGACATTTGCCAACAGGACAGAAATCATATAGCGATCCACATGACAGATTTATATTTACTCACAGTGTGGAATGTGGGCGGTCAGAGAGAAGCACCTGGGCTTTCTGCTGCACCAAGAGGAATGTGCCTGGGGTGCTCTGGTAGATGCCTTTATAGAAGGACACTTACTACATTAAGAAAATAACTCTGCATTTGTGTTTTGTTTTGTTTTTAAATTGCTCACCATGCACACGTGCACAGACACACCAGCACTCATTCTTGCTGATGGGGCACATGAAGAAAGCAAGATGCTGTTACTTCAGCACCAGCGAATTGAAACTGTCAGTCAACTACAAACAGAGTTCTATGTAAAAAAAAAATCGACCACTGCCTCTGCTTCCCCCCTCTCCTCTCCACTCCCTTAATTAAAGGCTGTTGAAGTGCAGAAGGAGTTTTGCCTACAGGTTGGAAGGGAAGGAGGCATACACAGTAACGGTCAGGTATGCATTCATTTTACACAAACAGGACTACACCTCATTGAAGACCAAGGGGAAAAGTAAAGAGAAATCAAGGTGGGAACTAATGGAAAAGACTATCATTGCTGATTTAAGGAATTAGGAACTAGGATGTTTCTCTAGGAAGTCCAGCTTTCCCATGTTTTGTTCTTACCTATACAGTTCCAGCTCTTGGGGATAAGCATGGAGATGGGCTTTAGGGTAGAGCAGAAACCACCAGTAATAACTTACAGTAATACCCAAACTATTTCTGCATCACAAATGAGTTTTTTTGCAAGATGCACTCCTTTCTACATACAAAATCAATTCAGGCCTGACACGATAACCACAAAAACAGATGGCAATTCCCCTCTAAATCCTGCCGTCTCCAATGGATGTTGATCTTAGCAATGCAGTGTTAACTGGGATCACAACCTTGATGCCCATTGTTGATTTGTAGACTGTAAGAAAAGCATACTCTCCTGGCCCGCTGACTGAATCCTAACCTCTTATTTATAAAGCCTTTAGCACATGAGCCAGTTCAGGCACCTCTACAACCCCCAGAGCTGTTTACCCTCAACACTACAGTGCAAAGCAGCAGCACCATAGCACAATGCTACCTGTATAGGCTACTATCACTTTCGTAGTTAAAAGTACTGACCTACTAATTCACCTTCAAAATACAAAATGTTCCCTTCCTAATTAGTGACTTGAGAAAGAAATATTTTAGTCACCCAAGTATAAAAATACTCTGTATACTTCTGTTCTTAGCTGCATGAGTTTTGTACAGTGGCCTCTTGGCATTAGCTAAAATCTAGAGCCCAAATACTCAGAGGAAATCCCTCCCAACATAGCAATTAGTATCATTCATTTACTTGACCCACATTCCAAATGCACCAGACAGAGCTCACCGCTGATGGTTTGGGGGATGGGGGCAGAGGTGGGGATTTTGGCAGGGAGAAAAGAGAAGGAAAGTTCTGGGATTTTTTCTCAGCTCTACATTAAAGAAATCAAGAATAAGCTTGCATTGGGATACACCATTATACAGAGTGCTATGGAAGAGGTCTCCTGCCATCGTGGATCAACCTGCAGCGCCTGGAAGCACTGAGTGAGAAGCTGCGCTGCACCAGCCAGAAGCTGGCCTTAGAACCTCAGCCTAATCCAATATTAGTCCATGCTGCTGGAAAACACTGAATGGTGAGGAGGAAATAAAAGAAATGCAGCAAGGAACTATAAATAGCCTGGCAAATCAAACAACAAAACAAAAAACCCAACACCAACATTATCTACACACAGGTAACAAGGTTAGAACTGTCATGTGCCCTGTGCTTAATACTTCTTAAATATATATGTGTATATATATAATAATGCCCTAATTCCTTCATAGCTTATCTCCCTAGAAGCAAAGAACTGACAGATCTAGGCATGCTTTAACACTATGGGCCAAAAGTGAAGTTTACTAGCACAGAACCATGCTGTCAAACAGCACAAAGTTGCAGCTAAAGATTCCAAGGATTGCTTAAGTCCCCTCATGGAAGTGGATATCAGGTAGCACAAGGCCTCTGCCTGCCCTGTCCATACACACACATCATCCCATGTCACCGACCACAGCAAAAGTCGTACTGTTAGGCTACAGACTCAACTAATATGGCTGAGATCATTATTAAGTACAGGCATCTTCCCTCCCTGAACACCCCTTACTGCTCCTTACCAACATCCTTAGCACATACAGCTTCCTCTGCAACAGCATTTCCCATTGGATCCCAGTGGGCCAGCCCTTGGATCTCCCCTGCCATCTGCTAGGGCATGGCCATTGCTTGCCCCAGGGGCAGCAGGTCCTTGTCAAATAGCAATGGGTGTATGGGAGGATAGGAGAGTGATGATGGGAGATACTTGGCTCCTACTGTCTCAAAGAGAAATCTGTTCAATTAAGGCCCCTAAAGAAAAATGGTCACAAACATACCAAAGTAAAGCAAAGGATTTCCTTATTATAAAGAAATAGTATTTAATAATAAAATCCACAAACAATGTGTGTGCTAGCTCAAGAGATTCCCAAGAGTACTTAAAAATTATTTAAAGGATGAGACAGGTGAAGATTATAGAAACAAATTATTCAACAGTTAAGATCAGTGTTGCCAGACTGGTTCAGATGAATTAGTTCAGCAGGGTCTGACCCTGAATAGGACCAATTTAAAATGTTTCAGATGAAAACATGATTATCTCCCAATAAGATCTGAATGGATAGGTCCAAATTAAGTAAGTAAGAAGGCAAAGCATCAATAGGGATTACTGCAAGAGGTCCCAGAGAAGGAGGTTACTTGGGTACCGCAAAATTGTCTCTTTGAAGTATTGGGAAAAAAATTCAGTTTTGATTTCAATACAACGAAATCAGAAGTTTCTGCAATGGGAGGTGATCCATTTAGCTGGTAGTGAGCACGTAGGCTCAGACAGCGTGGCCTTCTGTTCACACACAGTGCAGACTGCAACCCAATTAAAAGCAGTGTTGTGCTTGACAATTAGATGCCTCCTTTGCAGAAGCCTTAAGTATTCAGTTTCACTCAGATGTGGCAAACCGCGGGTGCTCTGAAACAAAAAGACCACTTAAGGAACGTTCTCAGCTATGACCTTGCCCACTTACGTGGGCCTGCCATATCACAGCCGAATGGTCAGTCCAGCTTTCTCCTGACACCCCTGTGAGGGTGCTGAGACATCAGTGATGACGTGAATGCCCCACCCCCCCGAAAGCATTCAAGGCCAGGCCGGATGGGGCTTTGAGCAACCTGGTCTAGAGGGAGTCATCCCTGCCTATAGCAGCGTGTTGCAACATGATCTTAAAGCTCCCTTCCAACCCAAACCATTCTATGATTCTGTGACTCTTTGCTGTCCTCATGTGGCTGAAATATGCACCCATCCCTTGTGACACCATCAGTGACACCCACTAGCAGTGTTTGCTATTTAGACGAAGCCTTGTATCATTGCTTCAAAAAAACATCCAAAAGCCATTGTGGGATACAGGAATGATGCAGAGGACCAAACAGGATCGTTGTGAAGGGAAAGAAGCCTTAAAGGTTCACTGATCCACACCAAGAAGGGAATTTTTGCAAAATGGTCTACAACGGCAATCTTCTCTCATTTCTACCAAAGGTAAATTAGTAAAAAGGCACTTGCGTAGATGAATAGGGCATAAGGTAAAACGTACATCTGTACACCAACATTCGCTATTAGCTCATGGAGTCAGGCATACATTTCACTCTCACTGTGGTGAAATGCCTTCTTAAAATGGCAAGGGGGGGGGGGGGGGGGGGGGGGCAAGCCAAAGCCCTTTGTTGTCCACCGAATTCTTTCCATTTCTTTCATTGAGCTTTGAGCTAGGCCTAAGGTAGCAAATAGGACACCAAAGAAAGAAGGTCTAAAAAGAATGAAGAACAAGAAAGGAGCAGGTGTGGCAGCTGCTACAATAAAATACAAATCTAGTATTTTACAAAATCGAATACTTGCAGGAAATATCTACTGTACATAGTAAAAAATTACTTGTAAGGCTAAGTTAGTTAGTTTTTCCTTTATTTATCATGAGGGGAAAAAGAAACAAGGCTACAAAATTGTTTTGTTGTTTCTTTTTTTTAATTGACTTACGTTAAACTGTAAAATAGCTATGCTAGTCTGCTGAATTAAGATTTTCACATTAAATTCATCCTCAATGAAGTCTGAGGGCCATTCTGTAGCGATAAGAGCAATCCCTGCTCAAATCATGGGCTAGAATTGGCTGTGCCAATCCAAGGACGAATTCCAAGAAGCACAGTTCAGGCAAAGGCATGAGCAGGGTACCAATAGATGGTCAAGTCTTAGGCAACAGCTACATGGGAGAGGAAGGAAACACGGCAAAGTAAAAAGTGGACTGAACTAGGATCAGATTTGAATATGGTTCTTAGTTTTTCTACCACACTTCGGGCCAGTCACTTCACCCACCTATGTGCCTGCCTCATTCCTTTTTTGCCTCATCTGCTGCCTACATACCAACTCTTCAGGTCAGGGACTGCTTTGCCATACGTTAATACGGCACCTAACCACCTCCAGGCCTGAATTGTATGCATCTTATTTGGCTAAACAGTCGGTCTAAGATCTCATCTCTGGAAAAAGACACATGAAGAAGAGGAGGCCTGTGACTATTTTAGGGCCATTCAAGCTTAGAGGGAGGGAATGGATGCTCCGCGATATTTTTATGTCCAATTTCAGAGCTTGCCAAGATTACTTGCAGGGTTAGGGAAGGTTAATCCAATATAACTCCTTGAACAAAATCTTGCAAAGCTAATAAATACTATTTACAACAGTAACAGGAAGATGGGAAAAAAAAAAAAAAAAAAAAAAAAGGAAACACAAGACTTGGTCTGCATGAGAAATTCCATCAATGCAACTAGAAGCCAATAAATAAAATCCATATGGTCCTCTCAGGAGGCACTTCTGGTTTAAGACTTACCATTGATTTAGTTTGTTGGGAAGGAATTGATCTGAACTAAACAGATTAGCCTTAAGCAGACTAAGGAACATCCACCCTGCCTGTGGTTAACCAAACCTGCTTTCTAAACAGAATCAGTTAAATTACTCCATCTGTCCCAGACAGTGTGACAAGACAGTGACGGATCTTTGCTTGAATTCCATAAGGGTAGAAGCAGTAGGGACACCTACCACGTTTGCTTCCAATGCAAAGAGAAACCTGTTCCACTAAATGACACAGGTGCTGGTGAGGAGAAGAGAGAAAGATGTAGGGGAGGATGATTAAGCACCGTCACTGTCCATACCTCTCCTGCCTGTGCTGTTAACAAAATAGTATTGGGGCCCATTCTTGTGCTTTCAAAGGCAGATGAAGCATATGGTTCTCACTCCTCCCAAAAAGGCTCAAATGCTACAGACCGGTGGGCATGGAACCATGACTAAAGCTTGAGCAGCATCATGCTGCCTCTCCTATTTCTCTTAGTTACCTTCTCCCAAGAAACCCATCAGCCACTTGCTCTCGTAAGTTTTGCATATTCCACTCTTCTACCCAGTAACTTTTATGCACAGATGATGATGTATACATGCAAGCACTGACACACGTCCGCAGATCAATCATCAGCACACCGCTGGTATCATCTGCAATCATAATTCAACCCTGCCTTTGTATTACCAGACAGGAAAGAAATAAAAGCAAATATAGGGATTGTGTGAAGTAAAGAAGGGAGTCACAAGACAAGAGATTCCATCTGCAGTCACAGTCTCACCAGTCAATGCAGAATTTGGTCAACTCCCTCTTTTGTGCTTTGGTTCACTGAGGATGACAAGTCAGGGGGACTTTGGTTGAAAATATCTGGGAAAAGAGGGAAGTCAAGAGAAAAGGCCTTTTTATTTTTAAGAGGTGGCATTGACTCTTCTATCTATTTCAATTATCTTCAGTGTTTCATTTCCTTCTATTTCAGAGTTGACTCTGTAGGGGAAAAAAAAGCAACAACAAAGGTTAACACTAACAGTCATATTTAAAAGTGCACATCCTGCTCAAATTGGCTAATGCAAAAAAAAGGCACTCAGTATTTTAACAGGCACTTGTCAGTTGGAGTATGATAACACACTGAATTAGTCATCTATTTGGCCCTGGTATAACTCTGATACAAGTGTTCAGAAGGCACACTTGGGGAGACATCGCTCAACTCAGACCTCTGAAAAGCATTCCTCTAAATACAATCCAACTGTTTGGTGTTTTTGCTACTGCTTGTTAGCAGAGACCAAGACCTGAGGCAACAGAACAGTGGCAGGACAAGTAAAGGTACAGTGGAAGAAAAACTGCACCCATATTATTTAACCAGTGAATCTCTCTTTGCAGAGGACCCAAATATAAACTCATGATATAAAAAATAAATTATGAAAGAATTCCATGTTAAGCAGTTCAAATAACCCGACAGGTTTGTTTTCTAAGTAAGTCAAATCCTGCTAACTTTCCACAGCGTGCATTAGTAAGATTGCTGCTGTGGGAAGTTTAAGCTCTTCACACCCTAACTTCTTACAAAGCCCCATGAGTCACAGCCTCACACTTCCACCCGAATGGCAAAAGCTTCCTCCTTTAGGGGACATGCACATAAGTGCTTAAAGAAGTGGGGGAGGCAAAACTAACAGGTTTACAGGGGCTAGCACTGAGTTCAGTAGCTTTGTTACTAGAGTATTATTGCAACCACTTCTCCAAAAGAGAGTGACAGTATCTTTGCCTATAAGCTCCTCAGAGACCAAACTGTTACTTCAAGTTGCACAATGCCCAGAATAGCAAAATCTTACTGCTAGCCTCCACGACAGAGATTTCAAACACCTGTCTCACTCACAAGCAGTCCACCATGCACTCACCTGTGCTGCTGTAGGCCCAGCAGCACTGACTTCTCTAGCCGTGTCTCATTGGCTATTGTGAACTCCATGATATCATCCCGCTGCATCACTGGCACAGCTTCCAGAGCTAGCGCTGCATACTTGGGGGTGTCTGCATGCCTGTCATTTCGATCTGCAGATGAAATCGGGCTTGACGACTCCTCCAGTTGGTGAGGCTCTTCATAAATTAGCAGACTCCGTGACCTCACTGGATGCAAAGAGAGAAGGCAAAACTATGATGAGAAACAGGCAGGTCAAAGAGTGCAGCCCTGGTCATCTACGGAAATGGAAACTATCAGAGCAGAACTTGAGCTGCAAAAGTCTTTTCATCATGATTAATTGGTGGTTTGATAGCTGTGGGAAGACACTGCAGCAATGGTCCAGGTAGGGATCAAAAAAGTTCTGAACTCTTCACAGAACAAGAGCAAAATGAAGTAATCACTTCTTTAATAATATAGGTTTAATGCAACCATTTCTTAACTGCTGTGTACTACTAAGCTTCCCGTTAAGTCCTTAGACACTCAGATAACACTGGCAAAAGAAACAGCAGCTGATAGCTGTACTTACTGACAGTACAAATATGTGGTAAGGAGCAGAATTCAAGCTCTCCTGCTACCTTTTATAGACTACTACCTCTAGTTCCTCAAACAGAAACAGAAAAGCTTTAAACTGAAGTACAAAGCAGATTGGTGGGGAAAGACTTTGCTAATCCTTATAAAGTCTGCTGCCATCAGCATAACTTGTCAAGATATCATCTGAAAACCACAAGTATATCAAGGTACGGCCATCTAAGTAGCAGAAGAGCAAGAGGCACTTGGGGTGGGCTTTGGGGATGGGGTGAAAACCAAGTGCTGAAGAGCAACTAAGCAAGAAAGTGATGGTCATTTACCAATGGAGTCTGTGTAGGACTCTGGTGAGGAATGCTGCCTGGGCAACACCATCTTTGTAGCAGAAGGATATGGTCCATAGCTTTGAGAGAAGCTGCCAAAAACAACTGCAAAGCACAGCACCACCATCTGGCACAGGGAAAAGGAGAAAGAGGTTAGGTAATCGTGAAGGTTGGAAAAGACCACTAGGATCATCTTGTCCAACCGTCAGCCCATCCCCACCATGCCTACTAAACCAGGTCCCTCAGTGCCACATCTGCTTCAAAACAAAGAAGCGACTCAAAAGCAACTCAAAGCAGATCTGATATGTTATCAAAACAAGTGACTTGAGGCTATTTTTGTCACTACCTACAGCATCTCTTAACAAAGGCACATATACAAAAACAAATTCGTCGCTTTAATGCCGGAGTTTGTTTTCAGTGTCTGACATCCTTTTGGCCTCTTGCCTTATTTCTTCCCAAAGCTGAAAAGCAGACACAACTGGCATGTGTGTTTTACAGATACTGTTGGGAATTTCCAAGGTTATTTCTGCTCCTGGCCCCAGTCTTGCTTAAAAGTGACAGAGAGGCTGGCAGCTGATGAGAAAAGCAAAGGCCTTGAATATAATTTCCATCAATTTATAGCACTAGCATAAAGGGAACTTGTTGGCTGGGTGTAAGGAAGGAAGAGCTTCATTCTAACCCTTTTCTCATCCTGACAGACATTACTGAAATGGAACAGATGTAGATTTACAGCCTTAGTCATATTTTTATTCGGATTTTAAAGTTTATTTTTACTGGTATCTAAAATCTGAAAATCAAAGGGCACCCTCATTTTCATTTTACAGCTCTAGATACCATTTCTAACATATAAAAAAATGTAGGAAATAATAAAACAGGTTACCCATAGGAGCAGAGCCGCTTCCTTCAATACTGCAGCAGCCCATCAAAAACACAGGCATTGTCTCCTATAGAATTTAATGCCTTCCCTTCATCAGTCACAAGTCTCACCTCCTTCAGAATGAAGTGTTAAACTATCAAGAGAAATTTCCCAACCTAAGAAATTGTAAGTGAGGGGCATAGCAGAACAGGGGCTGTGCTTTTGAGCAGTGGAAAGTGAACCTCGCTCCTCTACAACCCCCAGCTTTACAGAGTACTCACCATAAGACAGGTCCCTGTCTGTGTGCTAGCTGCCTTACATGAACGGGATACCTTCCCAGCAACCATGGCCTGGAGTCTCTGCAGCTGCTGCAGAAGTGTTCTGGAAAGCAAAGACAACAGATGTGAGCATCAGATGTCCTGATCTACTTGTTTTTGCTTCAAATTCTACACGTGGCAATTGTACATTTAGCAGTTACAATAAGATACAGATGACTAAAGTCCTACCCTTGAAATAAGAAGTATGGAATGAGTCTAATTTTTACAAAAATTCTTGCATGGATTAGCAATGGATCTTTCAAAAAGATCTTTTGCCTTTCCCCCAGCTGACATCCCCGAACAATGACTTCTTTATCTTACTCAGACAGCTCTTATAAACAAAAAAACTATTTTCAGTCTTTCTCTAGGAAATTCTGGTATGTGTGGGAACAACATGAATTGCTCTATGTGCACGTGAGTGACTGCTTAAACAGCCTGGTTCTGTATCATTAATTGAGCAGGACTTTCACAGTTATTTGAATTGGTGGAAAAGCAAGCTCATATTGCTGTTACTGGTGGTAGAAGGTGGTAGAAGCATAATTCTACACGTTTTTCTGAAAACGCGCTGTACAGGGAATTGGACCATTTTTAAAGAAAGGGATTTAAAGCACAGACTTAATTTCCCATAAATTCATTTCCTAAATAAAGTGCTTCATTGCTATCTGCTAAATCCTCCAGGAGTTTGTAGAAACTACAGTTGCTTGAAGCAGCTACTCTGACCATGCCTTCCAAAGGTAACAACCACAATGGTAATTCTCTTCCGGTTTGAGCCAACTGTTGTGGACCAGGAGGGTATTCTTCTGCCTCACTTGCTGGTTTTCTTTTGCTATAGCATCATCATTGGCTACAGTCAGTATATTATCATTTAATCGGGAAATGATCCCAAAGAATAATTGCCATTGGGTTTTCACAACAGTTTCCAATTTGTTTTCATTCAAGCTTTCTAACAGAGAAGGAATAACCCAAACACCTGTCCTTGATACAGTCAAATATCATGCAATGTTGCATCAAGATGTTGACTTTGCTGTTGGTTTCCCATTCTACTTTTTTCCTCTTACGCAAGCCTCACTATCTATTTCTGAGGGTAACCCCCATAAAACTCAAGGCATCAATTTTGGAGACCATGACGTCAAATGCTAGAACAAGAGGCAAGGTTAGGATGTCAGAGAAAATAGAAGGATTATTTTAAGATCAAACCTGCTAAAAGCTAATTGTAGGACAGACCCAGAGGTGCCTTCACAGCTCAATATACACTTGTCTGCCTATTATTATAGACCTTTTTTAATCATCAATGATCGTTGCTAATTAGAGTTTAATGCATTCAAGGACTTCGGGGATACATTCTGAAATGAGCACAAGGCATGCTCACAGCACAGATTTATCTGGGCCAGCAGATCCTTTCCAGCTTATTAAGGAAGGATGTATTGCATGCTCTTGAGAACACAGTTTATTCTGTACCTCAGTATTAAAAAGAAGAAATTGATGTGTCTAATTGAGTCCTTCATTCACTGTTATAGACCCCAGACAAATTAAGGGATGAAAACAACATCCATCATGTCAATAAGACCATTCTAACACCCTTCTCCCTGCTAACATCTCTTGCCAGTCTCTCCCTCCTACCCACTTCATTGCTCAGGGATCACAGAGATTTACATACAGAGGATATCTCATTTTATGGCACAGTACACACCACATACAGTATTCCCACCATATGCCAAGTTACACAGCAATGCCTTTCTAGCCCTGCCATTTTTGTGCTATTATGGAAGACTAAATCCCCCCCAGCCCATTACAGGCCTGAGTCATTGGGTTTGACAGAGAAGAGCAGTGTGGCATGAGAAGGAAGGAGCTCTCCTCCTCCTCCTCGGCTTGGGGGCTGCAAACTTGAAATGCTGATCACTCCTGCCACTTTTTGTGGAGGAATCAGTGAGAAAACAGCTAATGGCTGGTAAGAATATCAAAAGAGAGAACATGCAAATTTGCTCATCTCTACCATTTTGAGTCCCATTTAAAAAAACAGCTGGGAAGAGTGGGCCTGGAGCACTGATTCAGAAATGTTCATTTTGAAAAGTATAATTTTGCAGGTATTCATAGAATAAGATTCATCTCTCACCTTGCTGACCAACTACATTCACATAAAACGTCTTTCCCTCCCAAGTCACTTGAACAGAGCTTCTATTATCTTCTCAGCAGACACAGGCTCAGTGGTTGGAGATGACAGGCTACGGGGGCATTTCTCAAACTAGGAGCAAGAGCTGACAGGAGAGCAAGAAGCAAGTTTATTTGCTCAGATATGATACGGCAGTTTACTCTGCCTTCATCAAAATGGGAGCGTTCTTTTTCTATTTGAATAGGAAATGCTGGAAGACTGGATTCCAAGGTGAAGAGATCCTTCCCACGCACAAGCTGCCTTCATTGCTACTGGATGACTGCAGGAATGATGTGGACTAAGAAGAGAAGGCTAAGGAGCAGTTAGTTCTCTGGAGCAGTTCTCTGCTCTGAAGAACAAGGACTTAGCTTATACCAAGATGTCCCCACTAGATATCAGTAGAAAGACCAAGAATGCTCTTACTGAAACATACTGCCAGTGGCTCAATCCCAGCAAGAAAAAACGCAATCCCAAAGCAGCATGCATAAGGGGCTTTGTACCTACAGGGATTATTTTCACTATGTCTGACACATTTCCCAGTGATATTCAATTAGAGGGTCACCCCCGTAGGAGGTGTGAACGTGCTTTCACGCTTTTCCCTGCCAAGAGAAGCACCTCATAGGAAAGCTGTAAAGTAACTGAAGACTCCTGCTTTCTTTTCCAGCACTCCCAGCAAATTCACTCTGCCCATGATGTCTTATTTTCACGTGTGCATTCACAAAATTCTCTTCAGAAGGACACTTTTCACTACCAGAGTAAGGAACAAGTCAAGGCTTCCCCTTTGCTTCCAGTGATGTTTTCAGTCAGCAGAGGAAATTTGTCACCGCAGGACCTGGTCATCTGGGAGGCTTCCTCAATATAGTATTCCTTAATGCAGTATTCTGAGGAATGAAACTTAACTTTGATTTAAAAAGGAGAAAAAATGTTCTCTTCCAGCTTTACACATAGATTACTCCTCTGCCTGTTCTATAAAGGTAAGGTTTTCATTGAAAGATCACAATGCTCCAAAGCAAAACAAACAAATCCACTAATTTTCTCACTTGAATTAAAAACATGAAAACCCAGTATTTTTTTCATCAAAGACACTTCAGCTTAGAAACACTGTCCTGATGCTTAAAAAGCAAGGATTTGCTTGAGGGCTGCCAACCTTTGTCAGCTGTTATGAAGGTAGTATGAAGTGCAAGATGCCTCATCGTAACTTAAATCCAGATCCTTCACTTCTTGAAAAAGACTTGGCAAAGCAGGCTTATCAGCCTCAAATGAAGGAACAGCCATGTAAACCAGTGAAGTCTGGCAGTTTTGGTGCTGATGAACCCTTGGTGGGTCAGACTGATTCAATTTGACTGGGAGTTACAACAACGGCTTAAGCAGGAGCAGGAGCAGGAGCACTGCAAAAACATCCCAAATGTATTTATAATTATATTATATTATAGTATAGTATTATATATTTAATATAATTATAATAATAATTAATACTATACTATAATATATATTATATAATATATAATTATAATATTATAATATAATATAATATAATATAATCATTGCCTTTGAGATACTTGTCAGAGTGGACATCTGAACAACTAACTAGTCATTACTTCACCAGAGCAACTCTAGCAGCTACTTGCATGCATTATTAATGTGTCTCAACAATATTTACACTCTCAATCACATGCTAATTCCTATTTCTACCTATTTCTTTCTACCAAAAGTGGCCATCAATATATTTATAAATACAGATTCAATAGAAGTGAAAAACAAAGGTACTTCCCACATATCACACACACAGTACCTGGTGTTTTAATACTGTCTTTAAGCCCAAATAGCCATGGCTCCCAGCCAGACAACACTGGTGTCATGGAGCAGAATCAAAGCCTAGACTAATGTCAGTTTCTGTGAAGTCCCAGTGTCACCAGATGAATGGATCAAGCCTTCTTGGCAACAGAGACAAGTCGGTTCAAGTCTAGACGCCAGCTTTTTTTCTCACCTTTCTAAGACAGCAGTGCCCCAAAGCCAATGAGATCCTGGCTCACTTGTGGCTACAAGACGTTAACAGACACACATGTAATAACGTGTCCCTGTAGTTTTGAGAAAACTCCTTAGGAAGGAACTTGGATGGATTTCTTGTAAGAGACTGAGTCACTTAAATTAGGAGAGGAAACATATGCTAGTATTCTAATACTGAAGAAGACAAAAATGCTGCAGCCACCCACTCACATTAATGAGAATTATAAACTCCTCTGCATCTTGATCCCCAGACTCCTGCCTTGCCTTTTAAGATATATGAATGGCAAAGAAGATACTTTTGGATGCAATCTTTTTGGACCACATTTGCACCTTTTACATCAAATCTTTTCAGATCCAGAATTTCAGGGTAAGGCAGTCTCTCAGGGAAGGTTCTTCTAAAATTTTTCATGCTACACTTTCAGCAGAAGAAATTGCAGCGCTTCCATGGTTTGGAGCCAGACTTCAAAATGTAAGTAGGGTTTCCCTAAAGTCCTAGGTATGTATCTGTGCAAAATTTGTTCCATATATAGAATAACAACATGCTCTGAAAAACTGGTCACAGATACAGAAGGAAAACTCTGGTATTTAATAGTTGTATATTTAGGGAATTGCCTGTCGGTTCCTCTCAACTCCAGCCAGACTACAAAAACACAACAAAACATAACACTGACTGCACATGCAGGCGCATAAACTTTCAAGTGAGCAGCTACAGCCCAATTTTCCAACAAAATAAATAATAATAATAATTAAAAAAAAAACGGCACAGCAACTTTGACTTCATCCACACTGAATGCGTGAGGATTTTCACATGTAATCACGGTGTTATTTTCCTGTTATCTTTTTCAAGTCTTCCGACTTTCTGCAAATAAAAGGCAGCTATAATGCTTGTAGATCTACTTTTAAATGAAACTTTAAAAGAAGTCTTCATTTTTTTATTGCACTAAATGCTCAAAGCTGCAACTGAAGTCAACTGCGTCCATGCTTTGGGTATACTGAATAAGTTACATGTGAGACTGACCGTGTGCTAGGAATTTAGAAAAACAAGGTCTTAAGTGTTTAAATTTGAGCATCCAAGAACAAACTGACACTGCACAATTTGACCATCACTTCTTTATGAGCTTTGATCCCTGCCCAAGTACGAGATGGAAGCACCAGTCATAGGATGCTGAAATATTTGCATAGCTTCTGAATCAAGGCTCTGTACCAAACAGGAAACCAGTCATTTCGAATTCATTGTAGAAAGCAGCTGACGTACATTAAGAAAGGGTCTGGAACCATTATATGAACAAGTTAACACACCACATATTAAAAGAAAGTGGCTCTTTGGGGTGAGATCTTAAAAGCAAAACAAACCAATCCAAATGAAAACGAAACACCACAATTTGGTGTTACATAATTCAGGCTTGATGAAAGCAGGAACTTTTACAAATTTTTCAGTACTCGAATTTTCAGCCTTAGCAGTTTTTAGGTACAGTTTGTATCTAAATACCCAAACCAGCATTAACATGAGATACAAGAATTTTTGTGCAGAGGGTCAAGGAACAACTGCTTCTCTGCAGGACACTGCAAATCAGTATCGGTGTTCTTGCATAAGAAAGTAAACAATACAACTCATTGCATATGTTCTGAGTATGAGGGATAATATCACACAGACAGCTAAATGTTTTTAAAGCAGTTAGTATTAGGGAATTAAGATAATAAAATAACAAAGACGATGCTAAAGACCCTGCCTAAAAAAACTGAAAAATATTAACAAAGCTGTTCTCATGACTGTATCTTCACCAGATCAAGAGATGTAAAAAGTTGACTGAACTTAGCCAAACTAGGGAGAAAATTAAAGGCTTGACAACAGGTTGTCCCTGAGTGGTCGCTCACTGCTGCACTCTCCCTTACAGCATCTGGTTTCAGCACCTCCTAGAACAGATTCTGAGAGAGACAACTCTATCCAACACCTACAGAACAACTCCTGGCTGTTTTACGTAAAACTCTGCAGGAAGATAGAGGGACAGAAATGGCTTGGCTCCATTTAAACAAGCAGCAGATGTCTGTATGCATGAGCAGTGTGTGGGAGACACTCTCTAGCAAATTACAGTGCTAGAGGGTCTCACTCCATGAAATTAGAGGTTGGATCCAGAGATTAGAAACAACACATGCCACTCAATTAGCAATACACTGGCTGCCAGATAACCTCTGGGGCCATTTTTCATGACTGTGGGTCTTATCTATAAAATCCAGCTTTCTCCCACACTTTGCTGCTACTACCATGTTCAGTGGCAGTATTCAATCATTATTTCAAATGCCTCAAACCAGAAGGTATTAACAGTGGGCTCATCTAGTACCTACTCACTGGAACTTGTGTTCATTAGAGAACACACAGAGCATAAGACATGACTGACACTCCACTCTTAGCTAATATCCAATTCAAAGCTCAGCTACAGATAATTTTGTGCTATACATCTTTTGAAAAAATTACCACTGAGACACCTCTTTCTTCAGAAATGAAGAAATGAGAAGCTAATTATCCTTACAAAGGAAGTTGTATTTCCTAAAATGAAAGATATTAATGGTGTGTCAGATGATCAGAACAGTGTACAACAATTGCAGTGCTATCTAGCAGTCCAGAATAAACTAAGATTGACTCAGAGCAACTACGCAACTAAGTTCTCAAAGTGTCATGTTCCAGGTCAAGGCCTCCTGTCAAATCAGACTTTCACTGACAAAGGACAATTTGGAGAGTTGGGCTGCAGTTTTTTTGTTTGTGATCAATAATTAATCATGTTTCCTTGGGCAAAAGAAGAACACAAAGAAGAGTAATAAAAGGTAAACACACCACAGGCTAGGGAGACAGTTTAAGAGATGACATCAAAGCCCCTATGTCTTACATCGCACTGCACAGTCACAATAACTGCTCTCCATCATCTTTCTTTCACATTAACCAGTTCAGATACAGCTATTTTTCACATTTCAACTGATGTCTTAATTTCTGGATTTTACTTTTTTACTGTCATGCTCCATCTATTTTTTATTTAATTTTTCTTTATTCCCTTCATACCGTACCTGTTAGTACTTTCCAGGACTTCAACCTTCTTACGTAGCTCACTGTTTTCATTTGAACAGTTCTCAACTCTGGAGACAACACAAGAAAACATCAATAAATGACTGTGTTTTTTACATTCAAAAACTTGTAAAACAACCCAAATTTACTTTCACAGAGAGCTCTATTATTTTGCCTACATCTAGTGAAAAAGCTGCACCAACTAAATTCAGTCATAATATTTAATCCTGCTTCATGGTGTTGTTGGCATTGCAATAGATATTATTAACTATAGAACATCTGCCTATAGTATTCAACTATACCCCAATAGGTCCAGTTTCTTCAGGGTGGTCTGTAACGACTTTTTACTCCTTGAAATAGCAATAAGGAAGACCTGGCTATGACTTTTTCTGTCCATCAGACCACAAGACAGATACTTTAAATATCACTGAATATGCTCTGATTATGTTGTCAGCAATTATTTTGGGCAAGAGTGTTCTATGTGTGCATTTCATTGTTAGGTACCGCACTAATTCAACAAATGCCATGCTTCTGAAATCAGATCCTTGACTTTCATGTTTACAGAGGCTAGTAAGCCAGAAGATTCATTTCCAAGAGGGTACTCGTTTCTTCACTGCCCCAGGAAGCCCACCCAAACTGAAGGATATTATCATATGACATATGAGAAGTCAAAATAAAAATCTGGGACTCCTATAAGACATGTATGACCACCCTGAATAGCTGTGTGAGGAAAAAGGGAAAGGGAAATGCTTTCATATCTGTACAAATACGCTGGAATTTTACAAGAGTCTAACTCTGGGAATTGAGGCTCATCCATAAGGAGATTTGAACAAAAGGAAATTACCTTGAGGGTATCACAAAAAATGGTACATGGGTTTTAACAGATCCATCTGGTGAAGCGCATAAGAAAAATACAAGAACTCTACTTTCTTACAAGAACGATCAATCTGGGATATAAATCACTAACTGAGGGGTTGGCCTTTTCTTGCTAAAGGAAGGCAATTGGTCACATGTTCTTTCTCTGAGCCCTACTTATTCTCCCAGGAAGTCTTGGCTCACTTACTTCCTATTTCTGTCTACATCTGTACCAGAAGACAATTCACCCTAACCCTACTTCCCCATGGGCAATGCCTATCCACTAGACTAGCACATTTGCCCGAGTGGAAAGCTAATAGTAGATAGGTCTTGTCTTACCTAGGGTTTAAGGTCTTTGCCAGCACATTAGTTATGTGTTGGTGGCAGGCATAGTCATGAACGCAGCACCTCAGCAAATGCACAAGCAGACTAAAGAAGGGCCTTTTCTCAGTCACAACCACGAGATGGCAGCTGGCACTTTGTGCACAAAACAGTCCCAGCATCAACAGCTGGATCCCTTCCCATTTCAGCAACCAGTGCTATTGGCCCGTTTGAAACAGGAAGGGGGCTGGCTTACTTTTTTTCCAGACTGTCCATGTATTCTTTCTTTTTTCTTCTGCTTTCCTGGGCAGAGATCTAAGGAAAAGGGAAGCAAAACACCAAATATTTGAAAAAAAAAAAAAGCAGCAGAGATGAATTAATAAACTAGTAAAAAGCCCTGAAATTAGATTCAAGCTTCAGAACTGTTCTCATTCCTATTCTTGGCAAGCAAAGCACTGACTTGGTCCATTTCCACATCCTGAAGCAAGACAGCTCCTCTCAGTAGTAGAAAAAAGATCACTCTCTGCTCTTACAGAACTAACCTTAAAAAGCAAATCGGATTCATCTGCAGAGAATATCCTAGCACAAATACTAAAAGACGATGCCAGGAGGAAGTCTTTCTTCTGGTCGAGAAAAAACCCATGCATACATTGGAAAGCAGTTTTGCAGAAAAAGACTTGGGGATTCTGATAGACAAACAGTCAAACATAAATCAGCAATACACCCCCATAGCAAAGACCATCAACCAGAGCTGAGCTATGTTATGAGAGTGTAGCTAGTAGGTCAAGAGACGTATCTCTTCCCATCTACTCAGCACCCGCAAGACCACAGTTGAGAACCATGTGAACTTTGGGACTTTGAAAAAAATACTTTGGACATATTGGAGCAAGACCGGAGGACAGTCTCTGCTGCAATAATTATGCTGGAGCACATGGTTTATCAGCAGAGGCAAAGAAATCTGGGTTTGTTCAGACTCAGAAAGGTAAGGACGGAATACTATTGCTGTAGCAAAGATTAAGTAAGTCAACCTTCTCAGAGGTATACAGCAAACGACAAGAACATCAAATACAAGCTGCAACAAAGGAAATTCCAATTAAACGTTAAGATTGTATTTTACTTTTTTAACCAGAAAAGCAGCCTCATATGGTAACAGGCTGCCCAGAGAAGCAGGGGGCCCATCACTCAAACAGCAAAACATGACTGGACAAGCCATTTAGTAACTTGATCTAAGCTTACCCTGCTTTCAGAGCAAGGAGTTCGACCAAAAGGCCTCTAGCAATTCCTGCCAGTATGAATCTCTAATAACACGCATGATAAAATGCACAAGGAAACTTTACAATTTTTTTGGAAAAAGAAAAGAAAATTAGACCACATTTCAATTCAGTGTGGGCAAATTTACACCTCTGTCTGCAAAACCAGTAACAGAATGCATCAGCCTTCAAAGGTGTGATAATATTCTCCCAAATGAGTGAGTTGGCTAAGTCTGAACAAATGCTTTCCTCCACTAGCTCTTTGCCATTTGGGGAGAGAGAGAAGACTTGCAGGGCATTTCACAGCCTTGTTGTCAACTATTCATTTAAAAGTCGAGGAACTCAGTGATCAGAAGACTAGGGCAAAGAAATACAAAGTCAGACTTGAAAACATGAAACAGTGGAAAAGAACACCTTTGACACTGTGGAAAGAACACATAAGTCTTTGCCTACCCATAAGGGAAAAAATCAAACAGTTTTTAAAATGGAGCCAGGCAACAGCAATTTGATACCCTGCTTGCTAAATACTCCATTGTTCGTGTGTTCAGGTAAATACCTAAATAGAGAGGCACTGTCACAGTGTGATGGATGTGTTTAGGTACGAAGAAAAATACTTTGTTAAAAGACATCTTACAGCATTCAGCAGTACTACAGGTCATTGCTACTGAAACACGGCAACATTTTTAAATGAAGGCTGAGTAGGAATTACCCAGCAGAGATGCTAAATAAACATTATTTACCTTGTTCTTTATTTTTCTGCGGATTTTCTTCAGCACTTTCTCCTCTGCTTTTGTCAGGGGCAGTTTGGTAGGGATTGGGTACCCCTCTGCTATCAGCGTCCTCTTCTCCTCCTCTGTCAGGATGAGTGGGCCAGTCCCCTGCAATTTCTGCAGGGTGTCACAGAAATGAAGAAATGTAACACTACACGCACACAGCCCCAGAGGAGAGGTGTTAGGGAACAGGGACTTTGCATACTAACTCAAACTCAGCAGTCTCTTGCAATTGGAAGGAATGAAGGGTGAATATCTTTTAGATAGCTTCCATTTAGAGACTGAGATGCTTTCAGCTTAGCTCTGAACACACTGAGGCCACCAGTAAAGCTTCTCTTGGCTCAAGCAGGTTAAGAGACAAATGAGAAGCAGTGCTGAAAATCCCTCCCTAAAAATCACCACTTGATTTCCAAGACATAGCAACAAGAGGACGGACGTAGATGTATTAGGGACAAATTAACCCAGAAGGGCTGGGCCCTAACGTAAAACACAATCCAGACTGGAAGAAACCTCATAACAGTGCTCAACCCCGCCTCAGTTTAGAGAGGCACACGTCATTCCCTGTGGGAACGGGATATATAAATGAGCAAGAATTACTGGATATGCGGTTTTGATCAGAGCTGGGTTCATCCAAAGAACAACAGAAATTAGCAAATGTATGGCAAAAACGGTAAGTCAAAAGCAAAAAAAAAAAAAAAAAAAAAAAGCAAAACAAACAAAAAACCCACACACACACACACACAAAAAAAAACCCACAACAAACAAAAAAAACCCAACTGACAGATGTTAAAAAAAACAGCTCAACTTACATGTGGTGCAGTCAGGAGAGGGGAATTGGAGAGTGCTGAAGCTGTGCGTGACGCCACTTTAGCTGCGGCTTGCAGCTGGATTGGGCTTGAAGGAGGGAGAGATCTAGCTGGGCTCTGCCCTCCCTCAGAGTCACTGCCATGACTGCTGGGAGGGGTTGGAGGCAAATGCAGAGGATCAACTGCTGCATGGCAAGAGAGAAATACAACGTAAGGGCTGGAGGTGCTAACATAAGCCTTCACCAGAGCCACTGATTCAGTCACCACCCAGTTTCCAGCACTCGGACCCTGTGCTAAATGATGGATCAAGCAAATGTGGCAAGTTGGAAGATCTTCAGAGCATGCAGGCCTCTGAAGGAGGAATGAAACACAGCAGCTATCTTTAGGTCCAACAGACAAAACAAGACTATGCTCATCTGCTCCACTCATTTCTGCCTACACTTCCACTTCTCCAAAAGCCTTGAGATTTAAGTGTAAGCCTCCAGCATAAATACCCTGCTTGGGAAACCACATTAACAGAGAGGGCTCTGAGCCGGCATGCTTTCTCTCCAAAAACAAAAGCCTTTCCCAGCCTTGCTATGGATTTAACACATTGCCAGTACTTTTCAAGAGAAGATAATGTTCATGTAATATGTTAAGGAAAGAGAAATTCTATCCCCTAAGGATCTGGTCTGACACAACTGGTTGGTGATGACAACCTCTTGACAGTGAAGGCTTTAGTGGACCAGGAGCAGCAAAAGAAACAACCTCAGGAACCTCTCTCAACGCTGTGCTATCCATAGCTATAAGCAAACTTGCACTGCACTGGCAACCAAGGGAACCTATGCTACAACTGGCAAGCCAAGTGCTGCTTATGACCAAATGGGAGCGGATCAAGAGAAAGAGTACAATATCTCACCTACTCAGATTACATGAACAACTGAATTATGGCTGTTCCAAACATCCGCTTTTAAGGTAAATTTACAGCAATTAAATTGGAAGATAGAGGGTTGGATTCTTCTACATTTTACAAATTTGAATTGAAAAAATCAAGTGGTGGAGGATGAAGGGAGAAAAAGAGTAACAAAAAAAATTATTATACATGAGCTCTTTTGGGCTAGCATCTTAATTCTAGCAGTTGCTTACTCTCATAAGACAGTAAGGCCCTTAATCTCACAAATCAAGCTATTTCATCTACATTTTAGGTTAAGATATGAACTTCCTTTGTCCCACCTTCTAAGCCAGTTGCGTCCCTTTCTAGAGCAGTTCTATTTATCTACATAAATGAAATCACTAACAGAATATCAAGTGTTCCTAACTGAGATATAGTTTTCTTCTTAAATTTCAGCCAAAACATTCGGCCCTTTCAAACTTTTATTAGGTGAATAGATTATGTGCCATAAAGCTGTGTTTTACACTAAGGGAAGGGATCATCACTGTTCCTACTGCTTAATTTATATAGTACAAAGGGACCCTGGTGGTTCTCAAACCTGAACTGAAAGAAATACACTAAAATCAGATGCTTCTAACTTAATTTCATACAAACTCTCATGCTTTCTTTTGCAGCTTAAGGGAAAGAGATTTAAATTAGTGAAGTTTCCACTTGTACTTATTTTCTATGCCTTATTAAGTTCCATCTTAGGCTAGAAGAGAAATCTTCTCTTCTAAGATCTCTTCTAATCTAAATAATCTTGTTATGTTAAGGATTCAAGCTCCCTCCGGCAACTGCAATTGTTAACATGTCATAGACAAAACAGAGATAATTTTCTTTGTGATGAGCAAGACAAAAGCAAATTTAAAAAAAATCAACATAAATAGGACAGAAAGATTGGCTTTTTAACACTCTGATTCAAATCCCTAGAAGGCAACAGCTTCAGCATAAATGCTGCAAACAAGGAAGCCAAATATTTAATCAGGGTAAAGTACGCTCATTGTGCATTCTGGCCATCTCCCTTGCATACACGGGTAGGTAATTAACAGACCTTCCTTAGAAGAGAGGTTCAGAAACTGATCCACTTCATGAGGCTCCAATTTAATCTCTGGAAGAGCTTTCTGGCTCAGTGGTTTCATCTAGAAAAGAGAAATTAAGAGCATGAAAACCCAAAGCACACATCTTCAGATCTTAGTTGAAGGATACAAAGATGAATACTCCATAAATGGAGAGATTTCCCTCTCCTACTCTACTGCAGGCAAAGCTTTGACTGCTTCACACAGTTCTGCTTAGCCAGGCTACAGAAAATGCTGCCCAGCCAGGCTACAGAAAATGCTGCCCTGACTACTCCTGCTGCGGCTTTTTTTATTACTATATTTAGTTAAATAAAAGATTATGCCTCAGAGATGACATTTCAGACTGAAAGCTAGCAAGCAACCCACTCAAATTACTTCTCTTAGCAACAGAGCTGCCACTAGGATCTGCTGGACTACGCAGCCAGTTTGAGCAGAGACAGCAATGCTCCTGGCAGCAGGGAGACCCCCTTTGAGACTACTGCCATCTGGAAGTGAGATGGAGGTGCCACTCACTGAGCACTGTGTTATTGAACCCAAGTTCGCTTCCCCGTGCAGAGGAACTGTAATAGAGATGGCTGTGGCTGAATGATGTTTGGAGGACATCTGACTTGCTTGTTGACAGGACTGGTTCACCAGGCTGCCAAGTTGCTGTCCATTCTGCCTGAATTCTACAATCCCAGGCTTGAGGAAGTCAGTCTGGCACCTCAACATGCTCAATTTGGCCAAAATCTCTCCCAAAAAAACAGTGTAACTAATTTGTGAAATAGTAATGAGTCACCAGTTAGTTCCAAGATGCTCTCTGTAGTATCACAGCATCCCAAGCTGTGATGGGACCACTTACTGAGGACAGTATAATCAGACTACAAGAGAACTATGGGAAAGTAATGTTTTTTTAGTTTTCCCAGTTTCTCATGAAACAATTTCTGTTGCACATATTTCTGATCCCCATCCAAGAGGGAATGTTCATTTTCAGCATGGCCTAGCTCCACCTAAAGCAATTGCAACCCAGGGACTGAGAGCTGTCACAGTACTTCCTCCACTGAGAGGGAACCATCAGCTGCTACCACCATTCACACTCCTGAACTCAACCACAGTCAAACCAAGCTCTCATGAATGCCCACTGGCTGCACCAGATGTGGGCAGAAAGGCATCGTAAATTGTTCTTACTCAGCAAGGTGGTATGGAAGCAGCAGCACCTCAAAGTGTCACAGCTTGATAGACCTGGCAAAAAGTGATTCGCAGGAAAAAAGGAAAACTTTTCAGTCATGGAGTCTCATTCTGATTAGGGGAAGACACAGCAGCACTAAAGCAAGTCATTAAAGGAAGACTCCTAGCCTGCTACAGACTCCACAGTACAAATGAGTCACTTCAGCTGTGCCTGGTTCACTTGAGACTGTTTAAATAATTTTTACAGGCTTTTGCATTGTCTATCATAAAAGAAAACTGCATCCAACCAGTAAGACAAAAAGATGCAGATATGAGTTTTGAAACAAACTCTACAGCAGTAGTGGGATACCGGCAAGCATTAGAAAACGGTGAGAAACCTGAATCGACGCCTTTGGCACAGAGGAGGCAGTGATCTAGAAGAATCTTAATCTAATTAAACAAAGAGGAGAAGAGAAAGTCTGCAAGTACCAGGGCATCAGTATGCAGCTCAGCTTGTTCCCCGTCCAGTGACGTGGCAGTGACAGTGAGACTGACAGAGGGAGTAAGGCCTGACGTCTCGCACAACGCTGGCTCAGTCTTTATTGCTGCTGGAGTCAGTTCTGAACCCAGACACCAGTCCTCATTTTCCAGGTCACCTGCCAGGGAAGGAAATTGGACACCACATGTTTAGGTCAGGGACAGAGAGACTACAAATGAAAATAATGTCACCCCTCCTCCAGAGAAGGGAAACAAACACAGAAGACATTTCAGTCCATCAACACCACTTTGCCCTTCCTATTCACCTCTCAGTCAATGCAGACAACTGTGCTGTTTCGGGGCTGTAACCTAATCCTAGCCCCAGGATACACAGAGGAGCAGTGCAGAAAGAAACAGAGCACTAATCACTGCACACTGCCAAAAGCTGCTAGCACCTAGCAGAACAAGATTAAACAAGTGCTGTGTAGAGCAGCCAGGGAGCTATGTCCTACACACCTAACATTCATTGACTCCATCTTATTCCTTCTTGTAGAAGTACTGCTTAGCCAGCCTTCTGCTCCTTCTGCTGCCTGCCAGTTATCGCACACCTGGAGTGGTGATAGTACACTTCTAAGAACAAAGGATTTTTCACTCTTTCAAATTCAAGATTTTTTTCCTAAGGATTCATTTAATAAGCATTAAAGAGGACAGTGGCTTTGATGATTTCACATGAGAACAGTGCCATGGTGATCAGAGAACAACGCCATGGTTATTGCGCTAATTTCATCCCCAAAGCGTTTGGGAGACACAGCACAGGATGCAGATTTAGACTGGCATCAATGAAATGTGCATCACGTGTTGGCAGAACTGGCTGCAGAGACCAACTTCTGAAAGCTTACTGCCATCTCTCACTGAACAAAGCCAAAGGGTTTGCCTTGCACTGTCAAGAACTGGAAGGAGGTTGGTATGGTAAGTTGCTAGCTTCTCACTTGTATTCTTGGAAGCCACTTCAAAGAGAGATGTAGATATATTTTTGGCAATTGCAATTCTACCTTCAAAAAATCCCATTCCTAGTGCTGAAGTTCAGTTGTAGAAGGCCATCTTTCCTCTTATAGGAGACCACTCCTCACTGCTGCACCCCACAGTGCAGTCTGCTGCCTCAACTCGCCAGCAGCTGTAAGGGTCACATCCATAAATCAAGCAGTTAGATTGCAAGGACAAACATACATAAAGAAAAGGATGTTGATCTCTCTTTCAAAGCTCTCCCTGCTTTCATAGTCAGTATTTGTTGCATATATGGAATCAAAGCAGCAAGCAAGCATGTACACAAAGATAAGTACAGTTAGGACACAGCAACACAGTTTTGAACTAATGGGACGCAGCATCAACTGCTAGGAGTTTTTCAGGGCACTGTGGCTATGCCACCAACAGTCTGTGAGGCTGATACAAGGCCTTTACACACTGAGATGGCGGGATGTTACCAGCTGCAGTCAGGTAACAAAAGTAAGAGTGGTGTGAGAGCCTCTGTGTTTGTCTCAGCTAGTATGAAGACCACACAGGCATTTGGCACACAGGTACTGGGTGGGGGCTGAGCGACTGCAAGAAGGGAGAAGTACGCACGTGGCCAGTGCTAGTCATTACTTTGTGGTGGACCTCACCTCCACCGCTGGCAAGGAAAGAGGTAATTTGAGAAAAGACACACCAAGGAATTAAAACTGAAAATATGTATCCTGTAATCAGATGCTCTGGAACAGCAAGCCCGGCTCCGCCAAGAAAGTAAACTGTACGGCAAGGGCTAAACACTGTACTTAAATTGTTTGAAGTGCTTAGTCTCAAAGCTTTCCAGGAAACACAGAACAATGAAAATAGAAGTATTTATGAAAAGAAAAACAAACACGCAAAACAAAACAAAGTATTTATGAAAAGAAAAACAAACACGCAAAACAAAACAAACAAACAAAAAACAGGTAGCATTAGCACTGTCTAAATAATTAACTTGGGAGAGGGGACATTGCTCTTTTTGCACTCTCTCTGCATGTCTCATAAACACAAGAATGTCATTCATAGAATCCCAGACTCACAAAATCAGAAGGGTTGCAGACGACCTCTAAGATCACCCTCTGCAACCATCCACCTACTACCAATATTTCCAGGCTAAACCATGTCCCTCAGTACAACATCTAAACATTTCTTGAACACCTCCAGGGACAGTGACTCCAACACCTCCCTGGGCAGCCTATTCCAATTCTGGAGAAGAAATTGTTCCTAATATCCAACCTGGACCTCTCCAAGCACAGCTATTCCCTCTAGTCCTATCGCTAGTTATGTGGGAGAAGAGGCTGACCCCCACCTCACCACAACCTCCTTTCAGGTTGTAGAGAGTGATGAGGCCTCCCCCGAGCCTCCTCTTCTCCAGACTGAACAACCTCAGTTACCCCAGCTGCTCCCCACAAGACTTGTGCTCCAGACCCCTCACAGCTTTGTTGACCTTCTCTGGATACCTCTTTCTTGTAGTGAGGGGCCCAAAACTGAACACAGCACTCAAGGTGCGTCCTCGTCAGGGCTGAGTACAGAGAGACGATCGCTTTGCTGCTCCTGCTGGCAACACTATTTCTGATACAAGCCAGGATGCCATCAGCCTTCTTGGCCACCTGGGCACAGTGCTGGCTCACATTCAGACGAGCATCAACCAACAGCATTCTTTCCATTTCTTCCAGCCACTCTGCCCCAAGCCTATACCATTGCCTGGGGTTGTTGTGGCCAAAGTGCAGGACCTGGCACTTGGTCACGTTAACTTCATCCTATTGGGCTCAGCCCAACTATCCAGCCTGTGCAGATCCCTCTGTAGGGCCTTCTTATTCTCAGGCAGATTCACATTTGCACCCAACTTGATGTCATCTGCAAGCTTACTGAGGGTGCACTCAATCCCCTTGTCCAGGTCATCAACAAAGATGCTAAACAGTACCAACTCCTGGGGAACACCACTCATGATGGATTGCCAACTGGATTTAAATTTCACATCCACACCCTGCACCCAACCCTCCAGACAGTTCTATACCCAGCAAAGAGTGTACCTGTCCAAGCCACAGGCTGCCAGCTTTTCTAGGAGAATACTGTGGGAGATGATGGTGTCAAAGGCTTTGCTGACGTCAAGACAGACTACACCGATAGCTTTTCCCTAAACCACCAGGAGGGTCACTTGATCATAGGAGATCAGGCTGGTCAAGCTGGACCTGCCTTTCACGAACCCATGCTGGCTGGGCCTGATCCCCTGGTTGTCCTACACACGCCATGTGATCTCAGTCAAGATGATCTGTTCCATAACCTCCTCTGGCACCAAGATCAGGTCGACGGGCCTGTAGCTCCCCAGATTGTCCTTACAAACTTTTCTGTAGATGGGAGTCATACTGGAAAACTTCCAGTCCTCTGGAGGATCAAGAACACTGATTGATAGAAAGTGGAAAGCGGCTTGGCTGTCTCCTCTGCCAGCTCCCTCAGCACCCTCAGGTGGAGCAGCAGGTCTCTGTTTCCATCTGTCTTTAGGGAGTTTATTCTTCTCCCCATACCAAGCTTCCAGGTCAGGGGGCAGAGTACCCCAAGTATAACTGATCTGACTTTTAAAGTCAGATGTAAAGAATCCATTGAGAACCTCAGCCTTTTCCTTATCCTTAGTGCCGTTCTGCTGACAGCAATCAGTGGTCAGTGGGTGAGTGGACCCCACCTTGTTTGCTGCGTGTGGACCAATCAGACAGACCTTCAGAGTGGTAGCTTTGCCTGGAAATCCAGAATCCCTTGGTAAATGCAACTTTCAAATGTTTGTTTGGATAACTTCTTCCAAAGCCTCCCCAACAGGGTGCTGTGCACTCGCTGCCTCTTCCACCTCTGGTTCAAGCTGCACTGTGGCAGTGCTAGCAATTGCAAGCTACTTTAGACTCCCTGTGGGAGAGAAGGTTACATATAAATGAGAGTTATCAGTGAACCAAGTAATTAGCCCTGCACTTTCTGAGATTTGTATTACCATGCAAGTGGAAAAGAAGCCTAGCCGTGGGTGCCCGGTGAAACAGGGCATGGCCTCTAAGACTATGCTTTGTGATATTTATCATCTCTAATCCCTGGATTCATCACAAGGATGTTGGCCATCAGCCCATCACTCTCCTCCGCTGGGACCTGAGCATGCTGCTTGACCTGACACCCTGCCATCACCACTCAGCTCCGCACTAACTGCTCCAAGTTATTCCAGGCATTAAAACTATTCTGACCAGCTCAGAGGTTTTCAGAGATAGCAACATGGTGCATTTAACACTGAGATAACTTTGAAGAACTGCATTTATCTGGTCTTTGACTTTGCCTTTTAAGTATGGTGACAGCTGTCATTCCAGATGATCAGCTCTCTGAAAAGAAGGGATGGTGCAATGCAATGGTCAAATCCCACCTTCCCATTCCTCTCTTCCTGATTTTCCCAAGCCCCTATTTATTACACATTCATTATCACAGTTGGCGTTGTGTAACAAGGCACTTTCTTTTGATGAATTCTTAAGTCACCGCCAATCTCTCCTCTGATCTTCAAGGACACCTCCCTGTCCCCTTTCTCCACTTCCTGAGCACAGTTGGTTGACATCACCTGAAAATCATTATTAATTTATCCCTATAACTCCTAAAAGCTTTAATCTGCTCTGCCAAGCCCTGACCTAGCAGAACAAAGGGGAAGTCCTTGCCAAAACTCCTCAAGAAAACTGCAAAAAATATAAATTTAGGCACATGGGGAAAAACTGAACAGACTACGGAATACCGGTAACAATTAAAGGCATGGCAAGACATCATTATTTCTGGTGGAGGTGTCTGAAGAACCATGGCAAAGGTTTCATGGAAGGATGAGAACAAGCACAAAGGTGCACATGAAATCTCCAAATGAAAGGGCAATGGAAGCTGGCTCAAGAGATGCACCAGAGGAGAAAGGAGGTCTTCTTGAAACCTAGTGAGACGTGCTGTGGAAACAGTAAATGACTGGGGTCTAAAGATTGAAGGTAAGTACATATCATAACATCCAACATCATCCAGGAGGCACATGTGAACTTGTGAGCCAGAGACCAAAACGACAGACTGAGAAAATGCCCTTCTAGATGGATATTGATAAAGCAACGCTGTACCGCCAAGTTGAGACAAAATATGCTGCATGTCATTCAGGCATAAGAGAAGAAAGCCTGAGCAAGATATTTAGCTAGTTGGACAGCTAGGAAAAGCTACATCCTAAAGATTGTCAATTCGGTTGTTAAAGATCTCTTCCCATGCCTGAAAATCTTGACAACAAAATTCACTGCTGAGCAAATGATCTTGGCTGCTAGGATCTGCTTGCCAGCCAATACTCCCTATGAATCTCAGAGCTCTGTCATGCAATGACTCTAGATGAGAACCGTTTCGGCAAGTCCATGGATACCAAGCATTTTGACATGTGAAATTTGTCACTTAAACAGTCCATAGTCTACAAAATCTCAGATCCTATATGCAGTGCTCAAGCTCTGTTTAATTGCGTGCACAGAGACTGTAAACTGAACGTCACAGTTTGCAAAGCACCTTGGTATTAAGAAACATCTATGAAGGTTTATTTCAGTGTACTATTTTATGTGTCATAAATCTAAAAATAGCAATGTCTTGATGCGATCAAAAGCTTTCTCTTTAGAACCTGTGCCTTACCCAACACATACAGTGCACAGCACTCCCTCTGAGAACTGAGAAGCTCTACCATGCTTTGTTATTCTCACTGCTTCCTGATGCACAGTATCATTTCTCCTTTACCAAATGCAATTCAAATTCAGTTCCCACAGAGCTGTTTAATTCCCTCCTAGGGCACAATCAAAATACTTCACCATCTGAATTAATTTCCACGGTGGTCCTGAAAATTCAAGTGAGCCATGCAGAGATTAAGGCCACAAAGTACCTAGTAATTTAAAATGACCAACTGGAGACAATGGCAATTGGATTTTTCAGGTGATTTAGCACCGCTATTATACTTCACTTAATCAAAACAGTATGCACTGAGTTCAGGTACGGCTATGAGCATTTAGCACCTCTGCAAGTTAATCTTCAGTTTCAAATCAAGCATCCCAAAAATCCAATTCATCACAGCAACCAAGTGTTTGTGGCACTTGAAACTGCAATCTCCCGTGTCCAAGAACAAAATTACATTTCTTTAGAAAGCTTTTATGTGCTTCTTTTGTCATTAGCCTGTCTCACTTTTCCTGTAGACTCATTTAGCCCTTTCCACATTCCTTTAAAACAAACAAAATCCAGAATCAGAACAAGGTAGGTGCCTTACAACATGCCAAAGCAAGTTCAGTCAGTGACACAAAAAACTTTAAGCATGACCCTGCCTTTCCCAGCTGCACTCATCATGTGTCCTGCTTGGTCCCAGGTAAACTGGCAACTGGCAACACGTAAGAAAATGTGCATGTAATAAAGCAGGAGAGGAAGCTCAAAATAAGATGCATTCCCCTCTGTGCTGTAAGCATAAGCACTGCACATGGTGTATGTTTACACAAAGTGCCCAAGTAGCAAACAAAGCCACACTGTCCTTCAGCTTTATTTCAAAACCCCTAATACTGTCCCTGGTTCAAACACCTGCTGTTAAGATGGCCAATGATAGTCAGATCCACCGTGCATACTACAAGCAGGAACACCCCAAAGGGAAAAGGCCATTCAACACTTTGCTCAGTGAAAGCTGAAGGCCTTTAAAATCCATTATGAACACTGAGTCACACAGAAGTGCTTGGCTTTTGATGCACAATACACCCAAGTTTTTAATTTCTCTATGTATGTTCTGTCCACCACATACATTATGATGGTAGTCTGCAATAAAAATGGAGATCAGAGCCCCTCTAAGCATCACAGCTGATGCAATAATCACTACATACTATTTAGGTATAGATGAAAAACACATACAACCAAAAAAGGCTGTGTTTGTGCAGCAACCAAAACACCACCTCAACAGATTCCTAACTTTGTACTTTTAGCTGCCAATGTTTTCTGCGAAGGATCCTGTAACTGGAGGGGGAAAGAAAACAAAATAAAGCAACCCACATGCTTTGCTATGTTTATGGGTTCCGTTTCCATGAAAATCAGTCAAAACTCTCCCCCGGAGCTCTCAGGTAGCCAGGCGCCTGTTGCTGAAGGAAGAAGCCAGGTTTCTCCCTTCTCTTAAAACAGCAACTTGGATGCTGTGGTAACTTACTTAGAGGACAGAACTACTTTTGCCCTCAGGTTTGTCTAAAAGGCTGCTAAGAACTTGTCAAAATATGGCAAGATTAATATGTACTACTTATACGCACATTAGAATATATATATATATTTTGTTTTTATACATATATATATGCAAATATATATATTTTTAATCCTAGTCTCTTAACAACACCATGTGCCACCTTCTGGGATACTCATATTTCTCTGTTGAGCTGCAATGCCTTACTTCTTCATTTTTCCACAGAATACTATTGGCAAGAAGGGTAGTAAAAATGAAAAATAAGGTCAGAAGTGTTTACATCATCTGTACAGTTTATTTCACACAGAAAGAGTTTCTAGCTGGCTTTGCTTTCCCCCTGTTTTTAAAATTTACTTCCATCCAACATTATACTTCACTTTGCAAAGATGAATTTTTCAATTTCACCCAATATACCAACTCATTTCCAGAGAAAAAGTAAATCATCTCCAGTATTGACTAAATTTCACCCTCAGTGATGGATGTACAGAGAAACAGCTAATGAAATAACTAAAAAGATCTCCCTTGCTCCCTACTTTCAATTCAGCACCGTTCACTGAAGAGTTTAACAGAGCTGCTTTTTGCAAGCGTAGCCATATTGAATCAGTGACTTGCTCTGTACTTTTCAGTAAATGAAATTAGAGCTGCACTACACATTCCCACCCGCACTCACCCAAGTGGCAAGAATGCAAATACTCAGCAAAAAAAAATGTGATTTTGACCTCTTTTTCCTGCAGTCAAAAGGAAGATGGCATCACTAGGCAAACAGAGTCACATGAAGTACGTACCACTGAACCTTATTGTCAACACGCACACACAAAAAAAGCATGACATTATAACTACCATGCCAGATTGTAATCACACAAAAAAACAGATGATGCATATGCTGAACGTCATTTGAAACAAGCCTGCAGATAAGACAAGTGGAAGCACTTGAGGGTTATCCTTACACATATAAGCAGAATGAAGAGGCTGTCTGTGTGTCCACAAAATTCACTGTCCAAGCAATAGATAAAATAGCTAGAATGCATTAATGTATGATGAGCAGGGCCTAAGCCACTCTGAACCAGAGCTGGAGCCATGCTTGCAGCACAGGTCTGTGTGTGCATTTTGGCCAACATATGGCCCTTGTCTGGACCCACCTCAAGGCAGGCTGACTGCTTCCTTCCCATGTCCTGGCTCACACAGCCCCTCAGCAGACACAATACCCCTTCACAGCACATGAAACACTTGGACCCCACCTCTTGTCAGTGAGGAGAGAGCCCACAGCCACCCCCACCCCTATTAACGACACCAGATCCCTTGAAGCAGCCTCCACAAACACAACACTGTTTGACCAGCAAACAGTGGGGTCCTTTTTAAAGCACCAGGAAGGGAAAAAAATAAATAAAGGGGGAAAGATGAGGAGCAGTGATATGCAGTAATCCCAACACATGGCAGAAGCAGCCTTCGCTTTAACAAAGAAGCAACAGCTAAATCTGCTCCTCCCCCTTCTTATTTATTATTCTTATGGGGAGAACAATGTTATTCTTATAGCATCACCCTTAACATATGTGGGAGTGAGATGCTGAAACAGGGGTGGCAAGATCTCCAATGCCAGTCACCAAATTGCTGTTCCACAGAGGAGCTTTCACCGCTCTGCAGATTTGCTTGTGCATTATAAGAAAATATTCTGAAATTCAAAACACACTGTAAGAGGAATTTAGCTCTCCAACCCTATCTAGGCTCGCCTCTCTCTTTTCCAAGCAAAGAACCCTTTGCTTTGAGATCAGCTTTTACCACATCAGTCTGTGCCTCTTGCCACTATGTCAGTTGATCATCCCCTTGTACTCAGCACTGATGAAGCCACACATTGAATTCTGTGTTCAGTTTTGGGCCTCTCACTACAGGAAAGACCTTAAGGTGCTGGAATGTGTCCAGGGAAGGGCAACAAAGCTGTGTGGAGCACAAGTCTTATGAGGAGAGGCTGAGAGAACTGAGGTTGTTCAGTCTGGAGAAGAGGAGGCTCAGGGGAGACATTATTGCTCTCTACAATGACCTGAGAAAGGAGGTTGTGAGGAGGTGGGGGTTGGCCTCCCACATAACAGTGATAGGATGAGAGGGAATGGCCTTAAATTGCACCAGAGGATGTTCAGGTTGGGTACTAGGAAACACTTCTTCTCAGAAAGAGTGGTGCTGCGCTGGCACAGGCTGCCCAGGGAGGTGGTGGCATTCAAGAACCGTGTGGATGCAGCACTGAGGGACACGGTTAGTGGGCATGGCGGGGAGGGCTGATGGTTGGACTAGATGATCTTAGTGGTCTTTTCCAAACTTAATGATTCTGTAATTCCACGAAATATTCTCTTTTTTTTTAATTTTTTTTTTCCCTATAAAAGATTCTGGTGTCTTTTTTGAATATTATTCATAAAAGTACTATGTTCAGTTAAAACAGTACTCTGTCAGCCTTCTGAATTTTTCTTCCCACATGGATGCTCTGAAGGCAAATCCATCCACATGAAGGCAGCAATCAGGCTTTGAGGCACATGAAAAAGACTTAATAGTCCCAATAAACCACTAAGTGAACATGAACTCCCAGTGCAACTGTATAGCTACAAGAGAATGAGATCACTGGTTCCAGAAACAGCAGGACTGGAAGTGGGAGGAGTATTCCCCTAATATTCATAATTTGTGAAACTGGCTCCTGTGGTTACTTTATGGAGAGTTTTGAAAAGGAACTGCACACATTCCTTTGTTTAGAAAGGAAATGCAAGAATAGTTCAATGTCCAGAAGATAGCCTAATAGGACAGCACAGAAGTGTTGTTCATTCAAACTGTATCCAAGCAGAACTCAAGAGAGAACTTAATCACAGCCCACAAACGCCTGGGGAAAGAGGTTTCTGAGAACAGATGGTTCTCTGCTCCAGCAGGGAAAAGGCCATAAAGAGACCTGACGTGTGGAAATGGAAGCTAAAGAAGGTCTGACTGCAAGCACAGTTGTATGTTAAAACAGATCACCAAAATGCCCACCTCTAAATCAGAACTGACATTTATCAGATGCACTGATGTGGAAGTTTTAAGGCTTGACTCAGAGTGAGCTATAGAGATTTTGGACCTCAGACACATTAAAGGTCAGAAACCTCTTCATACTTCAAAACTGCAGATGCTGATAAAGACTGACTGCTACCCCTCCATGTAAAAAGGCTCAAATTCAAGTTGCCATTACCAAATGGCTTCCTCCCTACAAATAAACAAAAATGAAAAAATTAAAAACAAAAAATTGCATTTTTATGTACTTGCAAAAATTATCAGCACGGCATCCACAGCACCTTTTCAAAACACAAGATATATATATATATATGCATACAAAATGTATGAAGACCAACTTGAGCCTTGAGCCCGCATGTGCCTCTATGCAAAAAGATAGCACATGGCTTGGATTACTGCATGCAGACTCTATACATAAAGAAGTATTTCCCTGTACAAAGCAGTGCGTATGATAAGGACTGGATTTGTCACTGTGGAGCTATCTGCACTGGAGAAGTGGAAACAATTTTGTGGATTCCCTTCCCTTTCCTAAACCATGCAGGGAAATGGAGCTGAAGCTTAAAAGGAAACTCAGGCTTTAAAAGTACATTGAAGGAAAATATAACCTCAGCAATAATAATTTAAACAGCCCAATAACAATACAGATTATATTCTGGGGCCAGCCTGAGTTTTTGTGCAAACAAACATAAAACAGAAACATTCAATTTCTGCAGCAATCACTGTCAAACCTTTAGCCAAGGCAAGCTGCTTCAAATCCAAGAGCAACTTCAAAGCATTCTCGGGAAGGAAAGCATGAGCAGGAGGGCAGGTGAGGACCAAGACAAGCCTCAGAAGCAGAGCCCTCAGGGGACTGGGAAAGGAAGGCACCCAGCCACCTGACCACAATTTCAAAAGAAAAACCATTCAAATGACTAGTTGGCTGTCCACCCTCTCACCCCTGTGAGGCTCACCAAGTGAAAAACAAACATAAATCCAAACACGTGCCAACCTTGAGACACTGTCCACTTGCTGCTGTTGATCCCAGAGGATGAAGAGCCCCATGCAGCTGCTGCAGCCCCTGGCCTGTAGGTATTTACCTACAGACCTCACACATCCAAAACAAGGGGCAGCCACTGTTCCAAGAAGTTTGTGCCTACGACACACAAGGCAAGGGGTGGAAGGGAGGGGATGGACCCTAAACTTACACCTCAGGTCACACAGGAGGCTAACCAGTGTGTCTGCTGAAACTCCTGGCTGCCCTTGCTGCTTGCTGACTACAGCCTTCTTTTCCAAAGGGATGCAGACAGGAAAAGTAGAGAAACATGCACCAACTGTAATAGAAAGCGGAGATTTTCTTTCCTAACTATTTATGACTGTCAAGCAAACCTGCACCCTAAAATCCCTAACAGGACCAAGAACTCTCCCTTATCTGTCAGCCTTATCTTCAGCCTCCCCTCCCAGCTTCCTGGTATCTTCCCAAGAAGTTTTTTCCACTTCACAACAACCCGCCATGCTTCTTTGCAGCTACACTGCAGTTGTCTCTTAAAACCTACAGTTCACAAACAGAAAGCAGAAGCCTTCTCTGAGAGGAGTGGCAGAACCAGTACAGCTCCTCAGTACCTGGGATGCAGCCTCCTTTCTTATGGCAAGACATGGATCCCTTCCCAGGCCAGGATCCTTATTCTCCAGGTCCAGCAAACACAAGTGTACAGTCAGCCAGCTGAAAGCAAGCAGCCCAAACCTATAAACCTCTCTCAAATATCTCTAGCCTTAAAAGTTTATGCAAAATTGAACATAATAATAGATTCTTGGGAAGGAAAAAAAAATACATACCAGGCATCTTGCACACATCTGCTTTAAAGTGGTTACACTTGTCAGTGCATTCATAAACTGAAGATTTAGGGACTGATGCTTTCAGAAAGTGCATGTTAG
Source organism: Alectoris magna (assembly GCA_030625065.1). Taxonomy (NCBI): domain Eukaryota; kingdom Metazoa; phylum Chordata; class Aves; order Galliformes; family Phasianidae; genus Alectoris; species Alectoris magna. Next base: position 141,017,720 of record CM060560.1, read on the forward strand.
CAACAACCTGCAATTGTTCAGAAAAGGTCTTCCACATGAAGTTATGGAAATAATCTAAATACAGTGAAATTGGAATAAATAACCTAGGAAAAACTGGCGTTGGGATCCTGATCGCATGGATGTTCACATTCACTTTGCAGTCAACAGGACTTCTCAAAAGAGCTGAACCCAGATCTGACACACTTGCCTGGCTTTACACTTCTAGCACTGTTGTTGCTGTTTTTAAACTCCTCAAGCAAGGTTTCCCAGCAGGACACTGCTCCAGCCACCCCAAGGTGCTGCTCCCACAGGAGCCCCCAGCCATGGCTGGGCTGTGAATGTACAGCCACCACTATCTGCAATGCACCCATTGCCATGGAAACAAACTTCATATTTAAAGACTATTTTTAAAGTCAGGCAGGCGAGGACACCCTTTTGGACACCAGATCCATGTGGAACAAGACCAACCCAACCACGCATCACCCTCTGTGGGGACATCTTCTTCCAGTGAAGCCCCATCCCACCCGAAGGCTGAACCAGTATGGGGCTCCGCAGCCACTTGCAGCTCTCAGGTGGTACCCAAGGGCTGAGTAGCAGATTGGCCTCACATAATTAAAATGCACTGAGTTAGAAGAGACACACTGTGAGCCAGCTGGCATCTAAATATACCCAAGTACATTGCATTTAAGAAGCTACCTTTGTGGAAAGGAGCTAGCAGCTCCAGGTCATGTTAACAGAACGCCTACCGGAATGACAACTCCAGTAAGGACCGTAACTGGTGCCTTTTTCAAGTACACGTTACCTAGTCAGACAGGCTAAGGGGTCTAGCCCTAGAACACCTTCTCCTTCCTCCTGCAGTTCTCTCTCCTCCTTTTTGTCTGTCCGTAAGCTCCCACTGACAAGAAGGGTTAGCACTGTTGCACACTCCAGAGAAAAGCCACCAATGCTCACTGCTAGGACAATTACAAAAGGTCTAAAAAGAGATTTGTAAGAAGGAATACCACATTGTTGACTTCGACAACAGCAAGAGTTCAGCAGTCTGCCCAGTAGGGTAGTTACTTGGAAAAGGTGACTTTTTTGTCTATTCTTTACATTAGCCACTTTGCCAAGGGAAAGTGGCAAACTGGAGTTCACCAGCATTGCCAGGAGCACTGTGTTCCTCCACCATCTACCAATGCAGATGGTCTCAATCTTTAGCACTAAGTCCTGCAGTACTGCCACCTGCAAAACCTCTCTCTCCCCCTCTCACAGAGTCAAGAGAGGTCGTGAGAGTGATTCCAGGGTAAAGATTAAATAAAATCCCAAACACCAGGAACAACTCCTCCACCTCCTCCTCCTCGCTTACGAAACACTGCAGAATGAGCAGAAGATGAAATGCTTTCCATTCATTTTCTATTTTTAAACTCACTTGTTAACATTTCTTGGCTTTTTAAAATATCATTTGACCAGAGCTCTACTAATTACCCAGTAGTCTCAGCAGTATGAATTTCTTAAGGATTTTTCCCCAAAGGAAACTCCCCTCACTTTTAGCCTAGTTTGGAGCTTCTTTCTATTAACTTCTAGGGAAGTTTGCTTTATGAAGTTTCTTGCGCTTGTTCTTTTGCCACAGTAAAAGTATCTGTCATCTCCTTTGCGCATTAATTTAAAGATATTCACATAAAACAGTTCGGAAATATAGAAAGGCAAGGCTTTATGTAGGTGATGTTTCCAAATGATCTCTAAAAACCTTGTCACTTCAAAAAGCCTTCTCTCAGGTTTTATGTATCATCCTTAGTGAAATGCAGCTAAATTTGTGAAATCTCTAACAGGCCACACGTTGTTTAAAGAGAGGACTTTGGACTACAAAACTGTCAGCGTATGAAAACTGATGTCTTGGTGGATCTTCATAAACAACTTACCTTGTTAATGCCTAGATGTAAGTACTAATCTCTCCCTTTTATTACAAAGTGGTTTAGTACTCTACTGCATTTCACTGTGAAGCTAATGCTGAACACACAAACATTATTAGGAGTGAAAGTCTGTCTAAGAGTTGCCAGTTATTCGTTGCCTTGCCCCTCCACTATCTTTGAACTCCCCTTCTTGCTATTAGGCATTTACACACCAGAACAAGCAGGTTGGGTCCTTTCCTCCCACCATTCCTGCATTTCCCTTTTTCCCCTCCAGATGTTTATAACTGCTGAATTAAACATAGCTGCTAAAAAAATGCTGGTGGTGTTCCTTGTATCCTATGCACCATTTCCCACTTCTTAGAAGTAAAAAAAGGAATAAAATAAAAAAAAAAGGAAACAGGACTTCACAAGACAGGTTTAAAGACCAACACACATGAAGTTTCAATCCTATACACATATTTAAAAAACACAAATAGAAGGAGATGATTTTCATTTTGGGATACTAGAAAGTTCCACTACTGAAAATAACTATAGTTTAAAGAGGTTTTTTTGTTTGCTCTCTTTTTAATAAACCTGAAGTGATGTAGGTTGGAAGGGACCTCTAGAGATCAGCCACTTGCTCAAAGCACAGGCAGCTCAGGTAAGGTTGCTCAGGGCCTTTTCTTCCTCAGCTTTGAATACCTCCATAGATGACGACATCATGGCCCCTGGCACTTGTTCAAGTGTTTGACACATTCATAGTGGAAAAGGTTTTCTTAACATCCAAGTGGAATTTCCCTTCTTGCAACCTCTATCATTACTTCTTGTGCTATCGCTGTGCATCTCTGAGAGGAGTCCAGATCTGTCTCCTCTGCATCCGTGCATCAGAGAGCTTCAGACCACAATAAGACCTCCCCTTTGCCTCTTCTCCTGAAGACTGAAACTCCATTGCACCCTCTCCTTACACGTTACATTGTACAAGACCCAAACATCAGGGTGGTCTTCATTTGACTCATTTGGTTTATTGGTCTCCATTTATCTTCAACAACCAAAGATTCAGATACATGGAAACAAGTGTATTTCTGGACCTTCTCCCATTTCTTTTGGAGGAACACTTAGCTTTAATGCAATACAGTGCAAAGTTAGTAATTTCTGCTAAGCACAATTTCCCTCTCTATGGACCAGTTTCTTGATTCACAATGCCTGCAGACTGAAATCAAACAAATCCCATCTGTAACTTCATTGTAGGTATATCAATTAGCACAAAAGATTCACATGCACCTTTAGTGCACCACTATCCCACCAGGAACATTCCGTTACTCCATCATCGTGGCAAGCAAAGAAGGACAAGTAGATCAACGCTGATTTTGTACAGAGCAGTATTACCTTCATTAAAGTTGTCATCAGTCGAGATGTGGGTCAGCGGTGACTGGGGCCGGGAATCCCCACACAAGGAGTAGCTGTGCTCTGCCTGGATGAGTGGCGCTGGGGATGCTGGAGACAGTTCCACCTCCATCACTTCATTCTTCTCAGACAAGAAGGGATCATTCAAGAGCTGGCCTAGGACATCTGGTGAGAACTCATCAAGGAACTCTGTGAAGTGCTGCGGAGATATAAAGGGAAAAAGTCTGTCTCCTTGCCTGTCATGCCAACAACAGGACAGTACTGATCAGAACAATCCCTGTATCTGCAGCAGGTACCCGTGCCAGTCAGCAGCAGGAACTACCAGCCCTGCTCCAGTCAAAACAGAAGAGTTTATGATTAACTCACAGTGAAAACAGAAAATAGAAGCACAGCAGCCATGTCCTGAGGCAGCTTCCGTTCTTTCCCTAGAGGTATTCCCTACACATCCTGCAGGATTTATTGTTAGGATGTGCCATGTGTGAAATAGAACACATGGGTGGTCACTGAAGCACAGGGAAGAGAAAGGAAACAACTCAGACTCATATTGCCTGCCACCACATATGACAATTCTAGTTGCACAGAACATACACCGCACTCCAGCAAAACGAGTCCACATGTCTCCAGGCAATTCATTTGCTATACAGTGGAATTCCTGGGTAATTTATACATCTATTCCAGACACAGCATTCCAGCCACATTCAGCTTCTAGGCCCTACAGCTGGAGCTCCTGGCAGCCACTGCTAATTAGCACTTTACCTATTACAATAGCAATGCATTATATGACTGCATGCACTAGAATAACTTTGTGCTTGTTTCTTATTCAAAACAAGCACGAACCAAATCTCCTGATTACTTCCTAGAGACCCCAGTGCAGTTCCCAGCAATATCCAAAGACTCTGCAGATCTTGTTTTCATTTCAAGTATCAGAAGACTACAGAAGAAACTGTACTGCAAGAAACCATTTCTCCTTGTTTTACACACAGAGAAATCTGTTTTGGTACAAAAATATTTGTGCAATGAATCGTAACAAGCTTTTCTAAACAATCAGGCATTATCTACCATCTCATATAGGAGCCTTTGTCAACTGGGGCCTGGTTCTACAAAAGTCTAAGTCTGCTAGACTTGCTCTGTTTTTGCAGGCAGCACTGATCTTGGCCCTTCATCTTGCTCTCTCCTGCAGAAACAAACACTGAAATTCAAGATCTGGCTTCCTGTAGGCTAAATTAAGAATCAAACTAGTCCGTACTGCATGATTCCACAAGAGAAGCAGTGTGCTTACACTCCTAGCATGCCCTTTACACCACAGCAACACTTGTGGCCTCAAAGCCTGGTGCTAGAATATGCCAAGCTCAGGTGGCTCTCATAGAGCCCACCAAGCACCCAACAAGATTCTTCCAAATGTTCACCGGTACTAACTGGGACTTCTTTCAAAATTCCTAAGCCTTCAGTCAATTCTGACAGGCACTAAAGAAAATATTTACTAAACATAAGGCAGAAAACAGAGGAACACAGTTAACGCTCAAACAGCAAGCTAGCTAAAATAAAGCCTTCAGAAATGGCAAAATGGATTTGTAGTTTCATATTAACTTGCTGTGAACAATAAAACTAACTCTGAAATGACTCAGCAAGGGGGTCATGACCACCTTAGAAAACCTTGTTTAGTTTCAATACACAAGGACTCAATAGCTCTCACAACTAGAGCTGCTTCCCATCTGCTAAACGTATAAACTACACTTCCCTATTAGCACAAGCTACAACATGACTGCTTCAGTATTTGTACACTGGTTTCAAGACACAGCTGAAGACAAAATGACCGTGGGCTATTTGGCTATCTCTAGTAAATTCACATAAAGATTTCTGCTGCTTCAATACAGAAGAAATTTGTATCAATTGCTATGTAAATAACTTTAAGCAAATGGAAGAAGTAAAGATTACTTTTCTTTTGAATGGGGAATTTTCCTAAAATCACTTCAGGAAAAGCAGCAAAGGAAATAAACATACAACTTCCCAAAACCAGACTGAAAGAGGGCTTTGGGGCAGGGAAGGGAGTCCAACATGTTCCTCAACATCCGTGCTTTCTGTTTTTCTGCTGCATCTGCAGAGCTGACAAGCAGCAAGCTGCATGGAAGAAATGGACATGCATTTACAACAGAACCTTCTGGCATTAAATAAATGCTCTATCTATTCTTAAAATGGTTCTCTAATTTTGTTGTTGTGTTTTTGTCTTATTTTTAAAGTCTGCGATGTAACTTTGAACGCGGTAGTCCTAAAGGAGCATGGCAGGCCAGATCACACAGGTGCTGGACTCCACTAAGAGATACAGCTTTAGGGTCTGAACTTCTCAGTGATTAGAAGAAAACAATACTGCTGGAGATACAGGAATATTCTGTATGTTACACACATCTCTACCACAGTGAACGCATGAAGCTTGCTTTTTATTTTTTCCGTTAAGAAAGCAGCAGTCTCATTGAAAGCAACTCCATTTGATTAAAGGTTTCAAAAAGGCATCTGAACAGCAGCTACAGCTTTCAGGGAGCAGTGAGACATTAGCCTCCTCACAGTTCCCACCTACACTTAAACTGCTCCTCTCTGCCTTCTCAAGGCACATCCTCCATCCCTCCCACCATTTCCGCACACACCGCAGTGGTCAGCAGCCAAATCCAGAGCAGAATGTCCACAGAACAGCCCTCCATGCTGATACTACAGCAATCACCTCTGAACTCCAGAGGAGGAAAGGGCAAATTAGGGAGGAAACAAAAGATTGCCAGAAACTCGATATCTATTTGGTTGAAAAAGAAAGGAATTCTTTGTCTGTGGCTTTCAGTTTGGCATCTTTCCCCAACGGAGTTTATCTTTAAAAAAAAAGAAAAAAAAAAAGAGTACTTGCATCAAATGTTTATTTATTTATTTTGTCGTTGTTGTTGGCAATGGCTTTCTTTTTTAATAAAATACAGCTCTGTTGCAGCTCCTGGTTACCGCGCTGTTGGTGTTGCAGTGGCACAAGCTGCCCAGGGAGTTGGTGCAGTCACCGTCCCTGGAGGTGTTCAAGAACCGTGTGGCCATGGCACTGAGGGACACGATCTAGACCATCATAGGCATGGGTTGGTGGCTGGACTAGATGATCTTCTTGGTCTTTCCAACATTAATGATTCTACGATTCTATACCCTCACACCCCACTGCCAGTGACAGCACTAGTTACAGATGTGTTTGTAAAAGGAGTATTCTTGAATTAATAAACTGCTCACTCTACATAGCAAAAAGATGTGTTTAGTCGGGATTTTAATCTCTGTAAAAAGCCATTAGGACAGATATAACCTTATCTTCCCCTTCTCCCAGAACACTTTACAAACAAGCAAAACACCAGGGCTCATGTTTGCAGGGAGAGAGCTGCAGCTCCATGGAGTTTCACTGCCAATCTGTTGGGACGTTTGCTCCCGCTTATAAGCCAGGTGCCTTAGGGGAACACAAAACACCTACAGATATCATCCCTGTGGTAAGCAAACAGAGGAGGGCTCCTGCATCCGGGTGTGCGGTGGATTTTGGATGGCTTTTAGCAAGTCATATTTGGCCACAGCCCAAGTGAGCCACAGGCTGCAGCTCTCACAGCATCTGACTGTTCCTGCCAGACAAAGCCCCTTTTCTCCAGCTCTGCCTATGGGAAAAGTTTTTTTTCTTCTCTCTGAAGTGAAACTAGGAGGCCTCCACTAGGAGGCCTCCACACTTCCTTCAGGGTACAACCAAACCCCACCCTTCAGGAATCCCAGAGCATGCTGGCCTACATGCATTGTGCCAGAGTGCACCCCAGGCATGAATTTGTCCTCATCCCTGGTTTCCTCTCTCACTGTAAGTTAACAGGGTGAAGAGGGAATAGTTTCTTCACTAGCTCTCTTTTGGTTTGTATAAATCAAAGGTACATAGGAGATAGATAGATAGATAGAATACAGAAAACCATTTCTAGTTAATAGCATCAAACGTCAGGAAGAGAGGCTACATGGAGATACCATCTCCTTTTCAAGCAACCAAACACACGTTTCACAGGCATCTGCTTATATGGTATCCAAAGAGGTCTGAATAGGATCCACAGTTGCTAACACAAGGATTCAAACTGGGGCACCCAGGCAAAGTGCCAGTCGTTAAAGATGGCACATACATGCTTTTCACTCTCAGCAGGCTCAGCTCTAAACTTGGTTATAATGCAAGAGCCATAAAATGCATCATACACAGCTCTGCTTAAGTGTGCAAGTGCAGCATCTACCCATTAGGAGGAAATTCTTTAGTCAGACAGTGGTGAGGCAGTGGTGTTCAAGGCCAGGTTGGATGGGACCCTGGGCAGCCTGAGCTGGTGGGTGGCAGCTCTGCCCATGGCAGGGGGTTGAAACTGGGTGGGCTTTAAGGTCCTTTCCAACGCAAACCATTCTGGGATTCTGTGATAAGGACCTGAAGCAGAAATCTGCCCTTTGCAGCTAAAGAACCATGCCCAGAAACTGCTCATGGGAAATTCACATGCAGTCCTACCAGTGATGATAATGCAGAAGAGAAGTCCATGAATTCCTGCACACCCAAACCCAAGGACACGAACTGAAAAGCTCCCCCAGCTTCCAAACAACCAAGAGAACTGTTCTCAGCACTCACTGGCACTTGTTCATCGGTTCATTGTCACACAGATTCAGGCAAAAACTCTGCAAGTTTTCAGGTACATCACATCCTTTAACTTCTTCCACTTCTGGCAGTTTTTACATTTGCAGCAGGGAAGCTGGCCAGCCCTCATTCTTCTCCAAACTCAGCCACAGATTGAATCACATGGTGCACAGCCATGTAAGCTTCAAGAAGGGCTAATGATGGAACTCCCAAGAGCCTCACCTCCATGATTCATTCCCACTTGCCCTTCAGGGAACAGAATAGCTCATCTACTGGCATAGGATACATTGATACATCACTGGTTTGAGACACAGATCCAAGCTACTGCTCCAGTACTCTTACAAGGATGAGAAACGAAGGACAACCTGGCAGCAGCACAGTATTTTTCCAGAATACTGATTCCAAAGATAGGGGCTGAAAGAGAGACAAGATCAACCTTCCCCAGCATCCCCACAGGGAAACTGAGTGGAAAAGCAGATATCTGTACCCTATACAACTTGATACCAAGGTGCTTACCTTTTGTATGTGTTAATTTGAGGGAGAAGAAAGAGGAAAAAGAGAAAGCAACTACATTTGCCAGTGCGTATTTGAAAAAAAAAACAAACCAAAACATCCAACAACACATGAACTGTCTGAAATCTCAGTTGCCAGAAGACCTCCTGAACAGGCCACAGTTAGTATTAATGAGCATGCAACTGCAGGCACATCTAACTGCTTACTCTTAAATGAGACACAGAGATCCTCCCTCCTAGCCTGGCTGAGGAGCAGAACAGCTGGAAGAGCTTTCTGATGGCAGGAAAAACATGTTACATACAGCAGAGACCAGGGAGACTGAGGAATGTAAACAGTCCCTCAGGTCACACCTAAAATACACTGATAGAAGTGGAGACTGGCACTACCCTGGCTTATGCACCTGGCGTGGACAAACAAAGGGGACCTCACATCTCTAGGTGTGCATCTTCTACAGTGTAAAAAAATCAAAACCAAGGCACAGAGGAATAATTTGTCAATTACTTTATTACTTTTTTTTTTTAACTGTCTGGTTATTAATTACACCAAAATTGCCTCATTTGCAGGAGAATATGAAGGGTAATATGAAATTGGTATTTGAAAACAGCATAGGGATCCACCATAACGGCAGATACGATCATCTGGAGTCTCACACCAGCAATTACTCACTTTAATCACCCCCCAAAATTGGATGGATTAAAAAAAAATCCACAAAATGAATAACATTCAGGTTGTGTCATCAGGAAAACAAATGCCAGGAAATTCAGAGCTAATGGATTTACATGGTAATTAAATCTGTACATCTTCCCAACTTGCTCAGGTTACACAGCTGGAAATGCTGAAGTTCATGCTGAGCAAATCTTATAATCCACCCCATTATGCACACATGCATGCATACACTCCCACTGCAAACACTCAAACATTTCCAACCCACAACCAGCAAAGAAGCAGCATATTTATTTTCAACTAACGGGGGGTTTTTCAAGAAGCATATTAATTCCTTTGCTTTTTCATGTTTCAAAATATTCTTTATCTTTCTTTAACTTCCCTTCTCCAAAGAATGTGGGATTTGAAGAGGAAATTAAAAACAAAATGAAAACCTATAGTAACTAGGAGTAAACAGAGTTTGAAAGAAAAAGGCAAGGGTGAGCAACCCTGGATTTCAGTGTCTCCTAAGCCCAACATCCACAGGCAGAGAAAAGGATGCTATTGCTCATTCCTAGCATAGGCCTCTTGGGAGTCATTTGAAATAGGAAAATCCTTCTCACACTCCCCTGCCCTTCCCCCAGTGCACAATTCTTGGATCCAGACTCGCTTTCCAAAAGGCCGGGTGCATGTTTTGCTATTTATTTCCTCTCCCCATAGGAACTCAAGTCTGAGAGGAGTGAGTCACTAGGATCAGTACAGCAGGGCGGTACGTCAGGCAGCTGGGAGCCCTTCAGGGCAGCTCCCTGGTTAGGTCCCGAGCTGAGACCTCAAAAACATTCCCAATTCGATGTTGCAAGCAAGTGGCTGGATTATGGCCTCAGGTCAGCTGTTTTCATTCTTCTGTTTCAACCACTAAGGTTGGCTTTTCTTTTTTCAATTTTAGGTTGCTGGTTTTTTACTTGTTGATGTTGTTTCTTGGTTTTTTGTTTTGTTTTGATTTGTGCTTAAAGCCTTGTTTTTTGCTTTTTGTTCTTTTAACTCCTCTTACACCAGGCTCATTGCTGTGCATTCCATTTGTATCACCCATAAGACAGCCCTCGGGCTGCCAGTTTGAGCAGCAGAACTACAGAATACCAAAATTCTCCCTCTTTTTTTTTTTTTTCCCCAACGGTCTTCTCTCCATCTGTGAGCAGCATGGTCACAACTCTTTATCGTGAGTGGCTTTGGAGGCTGTGAGACAAGCCTGACCACCAGGTGTGCCTTTCACGAGCCCCCAAAATGCCAGGAGCAGCAGCAAAACCTCCCCTCAGCATCTCCAAGTAGCGTGACTCACCCAGACAGAGTTCAGCTACCAAACTTCAGTCATTGGGATCTCTGATGGTTTTGGCATCCAGGCAAGATAATTAAAAATAACTGTTACGTTTTAAAAAACCATCTAGCAAAGAAAGGAACAGACGTAGGTTTCTTGTTGCTTTTTTTTTTCTCCCCAGCTACATTCCATGTATACAATGCCAAGTCAAAAATGCTTGCTGTGAGCTAATGCAAATCTGCGTTATGCCCCAAGGCTGGGACACCTACTGGCTCTTTGGAAGAAACTGGCATTTACTGCAAGTTTTACATCTAAATAGTGTCTACTGGGCAACGATCCAGTGTTTAGCCGGAAAGAAGAAAAAGCAGGGAAGGAAAGCCTTCAGACAAGTTGAAACCTTTGTTTACAAATTTTACTGTTCACCAGTGGGAACTTAAGGTCTCATTAGCTGCCCAAGAGCTAGGCAGTGGGGATAATGCCTGTTGTCATTGCACAACTGGCTTAACTTATTGCCACTTTTGAAAGAAAACAGTTACTCTGCTTTCTTCTTGAATATATGCAGAGAGACCTTAACATTATAGCAGTATTTCACAATGTTTGGGCAGGCTGCACTTGGTTTCATTTATGACCTTCCCTCACCAGAGGAATGGGAGGGGAATAAAACAAAGCAAACTTGTCCAAGTCCTCAGGTAAAAGCAACACTTCTTGAAGGGCACAAATAAGCCCTTTGTAAAGGGCACAGCTAGAGCAATCCCTGCACTAGCATCACACCTATCTTAAAGATGACTTACACGTGTAACAGGAAGTAAAAAAGAGTAAGCAAGGAAAAGTATCAGAAAACACAGAGATAAAACCCTGTCCCTAGCAAGGCTATTCAGAGACAATTACTTAAAGCAGAGATGCTTCTCAAGTTGCCCAGAGAAGCTGTGGGTGTCCCATGGCTGGAGGCCCTCAAGGCCATGTTGGACAAGGCTCTGGGCAGCCTGAGCTGGCGGTAGGAACTCTGTCAATAGCACTGGGACTGGACCTCTATGATCTTTCAGGTCCCTTCCAACTTAAGCCATTCCATGACTATAAAACCTGCCCTGCAGACATTTTGTTGTCCACTCACTCCACAAGGTCTCTTTACCGTTCCCATATATTGAGCAACACCTGAAGTTGCCAGCCTTGGGCCATGGGCACAGCCTCACAAAAAGAACCACCCTAGCAGGCACACTGTGCCGAGACACTGTTAGAGTAGGGCCACATCAGAACTCCTTGTCTAGGTTCCCCTTACTGCAGAGGGCCTCCTGCTGAACACAGATGCTCTCCAGCTCGGTTTTTTTCACGTGGAAAGTGTTCGCAACAGCCTCCCCCCTAAGGACCAAACCAGTATCTTTCAAAGGAGGATCTTAAATTAGTCTGAAAAGTGTAGGTAGGAAAGAACAACTTCTGCTCCGTCAGCAGAGCTCACTGCATGCTCTGGTTTGCCACTCGTGACTGATAGGACACTTAACGTTTAAAATAAAAATCACTATTTTCATCTTCAAGAACTTTCTTCAGTGGCTGCAAAGTTTAATGGCAGCATTTCAGCTCACTGAGATTATCATTCCTTCATTTTCCTAGCACTGGCTGCTGACCTACATGCCACCCATCAAAATCCAACTCTTAAATTAAAAGCTGCCTGGTTGTTATAAAACAAGTACGGCTTTACTATTGGTACTGGGCAGCTTAAGGGGAGATTGAGTGTTTTATTTCAGGCCCAGAGGAGGGCCATGAAGATGATCAGAGGGTTGGAGCACCTCTCCTACAAAAGACAAGCTGAAGGAGTTGGGCTTGTTTAGCTAGGAGAGGAGATGGCTCTGAGGAGACCTCATTATGGCCTTCCAGTACTAAAAAGAAGCTAGTAAACAGGTGGGAAATCAACAGTTCACATGGGTAGATAATGACAGGATACAGGGGGATGGTTTTAAACTAAAAGAGGGGAGATTTAGATTAGATGTTGGGGGGGAGATTTTCACTGAGAGGGTGATGAGGTGCTGGCATAGGTTGCCCAGAGAGGCTGTGGATGTCCCATCCCTAGAGGTGTTCAAGGCCAGGTTGGATGGAGCCCTGAGTAACCTGTTCTAGTGCCTGATTTAGTTGTTTGCAACCCTGCCTGTGATGATTTTTGAGGTCCCTTCCGACTCAAGTCGTTCTATGCTTCTATGATTTAACTACAGAGTTCCTAGATTCTGTTTTACAAGTCTTTTACATCAGGAGTGTGAGGTGTGGTTTTTTTGTATATTTGTTTTAAGAGCAGAAGCACATAAGTTGAGGCTGGAAAAGAAAGGACACAAAATGAAGCTCCTAAATATTTATTTAAGTGCTCTCAATTTCGGAAGAGTCAGACTCTTTCCTCAAACCTCCAAAGGCAGACTCCCAGAGTTGATTATGAAGAACATGTCTTAGTCTTCATAAAATGGTACCTAATGTTCATAGACCATAATGGTTAACATTACAGATGCGTGTAATGCTTTAAAAATAAAAAGAACACCACACAATTATAATCCTTCCCTGAACTCAAAAGGCAGGTGCTTGATCACTTGGTAAGGAGAAAAAACAACAGCAGTGTGGTTTTGCAATCTAAACGTGAAAAAATCCATAGGCCACATCAACCTACCTGGGAGATGAAGTCCGCTGCCTGATTCAGAGCTCAAGGATCAGCAGCCTTGGGCTAGCAATGACCTCAGCTGCCATGGGGCTTAGACCCTGCCCCGCAGAAAATGCTGCCCCTCTATCAGACAGATATCTACTATCAGGCAGAAAGAGAAACAACACTGGCAGGACTTTGTGTTCTTTGTTGCTATCACTGAACACTACATGTTAAGTATGTGCACTAAAAGTCCATTTGATGTCATATCCCATTCCCACGTGTGATCTAGCCAGACAGCGGAGCAAACCACCAAATTAAACAACCCCTTAGCAGTAAGCAAGCCCTATGCTTGCCTTTCAATAGAAACATCTTGGGTTTTGATTTGATGTACCTCTCACACTACCACAAACTTGCACTAAGACCAAACACTGGGGCAACGTATCAGCTCTGTATGGATCCAACAACAGGAATAATCAAAGCTTTCCCTTTCAAAACTGTCAAAACTCTTCCATCTTGCTGCTGTGGCCTGTGCTTCATGTCCAAACACCTATTGCTCCAGGAGGCTAAGAAGGCAGAGCAATGGCACCTGTGAAGACAATGCCCTGGAAGATCATCCCTATCTTGTGCTGAAGCCATGACTCTGGAGCTGCACTGAAGCAGCCAGATGCACCCAAACCCATCCCACAGCAAAATGCCTGATGTTCTGAAGTTGACTCTGGTGACCCTCCATGCATAGAATCATAGAATTATAAAGTCATAGAATGGCTTAGGTTGGAAGGGACCTTAAAACTCATCCAGTTCCAATCCCTGCTGTGGATTCAACTGCCTAGAACCCCATCCAGCCTGGCCTTGAATGCCTCCAGGGATGGTGCATCCACAGCCTCTCTGGGCAGCCTTTGTCAGTGCCTCAACACTCTCTGAGTAAAGAATTTCTTCCTATAATCTAACCCAAATTTTTCCTCTTTTAGTTTAAAGCCATTGCGCCTTGTCCTATCACTATCAGACAATGTAAAAAGTCATTCCCCTTCCTGCTTATAAGCTCTCTTCAAGTACTGAAAGGCCACAACATCTCCCTGGAGTCTCCTTTTCACCATGAGATTGAGGCTACCAAACACCCCTGTTGTACAGGCACAGCCATACTTCTGCAGAAAGCCACAAAGGAATTCACAAAAATAGTTTTGGCACCTCGTTTTGTACGGACCAGTGCCTTCATCAATGCTGGTACTCCAGCACCCTTCCTCTGAGAAGAAATGCATATCATATTACGTCACCACAAGAGCAGTGGGGGTCGCCTGCTATTGCTTGTGCCAAAGGCAGACTAGTTTGTTTTGAAACCGTACTGAAAGCTGTAGAGAGAAAGGAAACAGGATGTGAACGAGATAAAATAAATATACACTGAAAAGCATGCACAGCATTTGTCTAGACAAATTATTTTAAGGCATTCCACACTTTAAAGCCAGTATTCCAATTTCCTATGACAATTCTTTTGTCAGAGAGCCAGAAAACATTACTTCAGTCAACTTCATTAAAAACAAAACAAACGAGTGCTACTGAATCAAGGTTCAGGCCTCAAAATAGCGGTAGATGGAAACATCTGCATCTTAACATAAGGTCTTAAAAACATAACAAAACAGTTTAAGTTTAGCTCTCTGTGCTTTCCAGAGATATAAAGACTGGTGGAACAGTTTGTTTAGTAGCTTCTCCTCCCAGAGAAGCACTAGGGCAGAGCCCTTGGAGGGTAGATTCCCACCTCTGCTCATGAGGACATCGTAACAGCTATAAAGAATACTCACAACACGCCAGGCATCCAGCTACCTCCCTGCTCTCCTCATAGTGCAGAGGCACTTGTCCTTAAACAGGAAAGCATCAAGATGGGACCAGATGATCTATGAGGTCCCTTCCAACCTGAGCTTTTCTATAATTCTATGTGGACTGCAAATCTTTTACGACCACTTCAGCTTACACCTGAAAAAATAAAAAACCAACAGCAAGAACAAATCCTGCCAGTTCACCACAGCAGGTAAAGAGAAAGCCATTCTAGGCAAACAATCCCACCTACCATGGAAATTAAAGCACCTGTCAAACATGTTAGATATTTAATATAATGGAAGAATGTAAAAATTAACGAGAGTTAACATAAATCATAAATCTGGAAACCAATAAAGAGTTAACAGAAAATATAATTCAGAGGGGAACAAGATCACTTCGGAGTTCATTAGGACCTAGAAGAATGTTAATTATATATCAGGCAAATTCTTGTCTCAAGCTGCGTGGGGGGAAGGAAAGGGACCAAAATGTTTAATTGAACACCCCTGGGAGGGGGCGGTTCTGAATTACTGCTCTTTATATGAGAAATAACAGATGATACAGCCATCCCACAGGATGGTAATGAACTGATTTCCAACCCAACAACTAAGGAGAATATAAAAACAACAGCTACTCAAAGTCAGTCATTTTAATTAGCAGGATTAGAAAATCTCCATCTGAAAAGTCTGAACAGAGCTGCTAAGGAGCTCTTGAAACTATTTTCAGTAAGAAACAATACTGTTGGCCTGGAAAAAATACAAAAATATTTAAGTGTAAACAAGGCAGCCAAAGTAACAGCAAGTTAACCTACCCGCTGTTCATTCCTGACTAAGGAAAGAGATGAAGAAGGGAAGGGAGCAGTCAGAATTTCAGACCAAAAAGGAGAGAAATCTAACTTATGCTTATAATTCTACACTGAAAATGGAGCTTTTCAAATTTTATCTCTTTTTGTAATAATCTCATGAGCTTGATACACCTTGTCTCTTGTAAGGCAGCTGGGTTGGTGCTATAGAAGACATACCCAGAAAATGAAGTCAACAAGATGCGTTCAGTGGGATAAAGAAATAAGAAATCTTTAGATGTGAAACATAGACTAACAGATTGCACCATATTTTTTCAGTAGATCAGCTGATCCCACAGGGATCAGCCCTTGGCCCCAGACTGCTGTTTTATCAGTGACCTGAGAGGAGAAGTCACCTCCACTGGTTTGCAGATAAGGTAGCATCAGGAGGAGCAGTGAATAATGTCAGGTCACAAAACCAAAACACAGATTACTTGTTAAGCAGTCATTAACAAGCAGCATGTTTTAAATAAAGCCAAAGGTAAAAATCTTACTGCTGCCAGCAAAAAGCCCCGAGTCCTGCTCTTGTAACGGGTGAGCGGGCAATCAGAAGGAGAGATCTCGAAAAAGACCTGAGACTGTGGGAGAGAAGTGGCGGAAGGAGCCACATAACACACTGCATAAGTTTGCATCCAGCACACAACCCAGAACACATGGACTTAAGGAACTTCAGAGGACAGAGGGCCGTGAAGGAGGAATGCATTTTCTCCATGCTCCTTGCAAATGCGGCTGCTGCACTCAAATCCTCTAATTCCAAAAAGGGAAAGAAAAAAAAAGAGAGAGAAAAAAAAAAGAGATGGTGCTCAGCCAGGGAAAGTTCAGGGAATCACCAGAATCACTGCAGAGCTGCAAATCCTGCAACAGCAGGAAATACAACAGCAAATAACAGAAGAAGAAACCAGTATATTTAGCTTGTCAAAAAGGAAATGAATGCAGAACATGAACTTTAAGCACTGAAACTGGGAATAAGCCTTAGAATACAGCTCTAGCAGCTTGCAGATAAGTATAAGCTGAAGCCGGATCCATTCATAGTGGTTATAAAGGGACATATTAAAAAAAGGGGAAGATGATCAGTCACCATAAAGGTTGTAAGCTGAAGCCGGATCCATTCACAGTGGTTATAAAAGGACACAATATTAAAAAGAGGGAGGATGATCAGTCACCGTAAAGGAACAGTGTCAATTCTTTGACCCAAGCTATCCATAATGCAAGACAGGAGGTCTCCCTGCAAAGATAGATATGCAGAAATTCAAACAGGAAACAATCTGGGCAAGTTTTATTGTCCATGATTTACATAAAACTACACTAATTAATCATAAGAGTTTCCTTCGTCCTTCTTGCAACATAACAACTCTGTTTACAAGAACAGCAGCACATTCTGGAGAAGCCTATATACACCTAAGGCTGAGAAACCTGCTGATGCTGCTTTGCATTCCTGCACTCTAGATAACTCGATACTCTTATCTGGAAGGCAGCCGGGAAACACAGTTCAAGAACCAAGGTTTAAGACCAAAGGTTGTTCGCATTACATACAACCCACCCACTCACGAGCAAGCTCCAAACAATGCTCTCAATAAATTCAGCCCTTCAACCTATAACGGCAAGCAACAGGCATATCCTGCAGCACCACCCATGGTTTATTTTTAAGGCTGGGTTCCCAAGCTGTGCTGTAGGAAGTGATTTGAGCACTGCTCACCATGACCGAGCTGGTCTGGTGAGGGGAAGGGACAGCCCAGAGAAGGAGACACAGGCAGTGGTTGCAAGAGGGAGCAGCCATATCGCTGCTGGCTGTGGTACTGGGAGCCACAGAAACCCCCAAAAGTGCTGAGAGAGTCACAGGTGACAAATACTGTAGGCCTGCACTGGACTCTCACTCGAAGAGACTGAAACAAAGACACCCAGCAACACCCACACAAACCAATCCCTATCCTTTTGATACTGACGTTCTCCTAACGGGCAGCTGTGGTAACAAAGCATAAGTAAATGCTTCAAATAATCTGCAAAAGGCAAATGACAACTCACAAGCAAATGGCTACATGATCATTTCCAGATCCCACACTAAATTCCCAAATAATCCAGGTGTAATAGACATCTGCTTTCAGTGGCAATGGCAGGTTACCAGTGAGCCAGATGAGGGGAACGCCAGGGGCATGTGGGGGAACTAAAAGAAAGACTCTGTGGAGGGAGCAATTTCAAAGGAGCTAATTTAGCAGCTGCTCTTTCCAAGACTCCTTTTCACATCTCTTAGTTAGCAGAGCTGCCCGTGTCTGGGTATCTCCTTCATAACACTGAGTTTGAAGCATCAGATGTCAACCCATAGCAAAGACTATCAGAGGCAAGTTACTTTATTGTCACTTTCAACCTGAGTGAGAACACAAACGTAAGCACCCAAATACACCGAGAACAAGATAGCTTAGCCTATTTTGTTAGAATAACAATTCCATAATGTTTTTCACTATCAAAATAAAAACTAATAATAAAAAAAAAGGAAACAAGTGACAGAGAGGAAGCAGAGGGAGCTTTTAAGGAAAGAAGGATTTTCATCCTGTTTCAAAGATTAATTACAGGATTAACTCCACCAGGCAATGTGAGTTTCTGGCACTAAAAGCAGAACTACTCTCCAGCCAACGCCTCCAGCAAGCACACATACATGCACCCCTTCCCAATCCATATCTCTCCAACGCTAATGCACAAACAAAGCCACTTTCACTTGCAGTGCTGTGATTTAATTAATTGGATATATTGAGCGAACACATTGCGTGGTGCAGAAGACAACTCTCCAAAGACAGCCAGAAAGGTTTGCCAGAGTCCTGGGGATAATGACGAGCAGAGGGAAATTTCAGACATTGCATAATCACCGGCACATGTAATCACTCACTGGCATTATCCCAGTTAACGCAAACCCAGACCCATGTGAACTGCAGCCAAATCTACTCAAGCCATCCAGAGGCAACTTGAGTATCTAATGAGCAGGCAGAAAAGGGATGGAGAAGCACAACCCGTGTGGAAAAGGGAAGGATGAACACACAGCCCGCTCACAGATGGCCGCCCAAGCATCCAGCAAGTGCTGGCTCCAAGTTCCCAGAGGCTGACCACTCAGCCCGTGCTTCCACACTGATTATCCCAGAGCTTAAAAGACAGAAAGCGGTGGATTTGTGCGGGCTCTGTCAAAATTTCTGTGAGGAAAGACATACAGCCTGGTGGCACTGCACATCATGGGCTGCTCCGCCCAACAACAGGCAAGCGCCATGTTGAGCACACTGGTGCCTTCGCTTGGCACCAGCATGCCAGTGAGGGCCCAGGGTCACAGTGTAAGGCATGGGTTCCATCCCTCAAGGCAAAAGCCTGCAGATGGCCTTGGCCTCTTGCTTGCACATCTCTGGGAGTGGTAACCAAATTATACTTTCCTGACAGGAGAAGTTTCAAGGACAGTGGCATGGATGATAGCACTGTAGTCAACACTGAGGTAGAAGGGATCACAAACATAGAATCATAGAATCTTTTAGGTTGGAAAAGACCTCTAAGATCATCATGTCCAACCATGGACCTAGCATTGCCAAGTTTACTGGTATATCATGCCCCTAAGTACCACATCCACAAATCTTTTAAATATCTCCAGGGATGATGACTCAACTGCTTCCCAGGGCAGGCTGTTCCAATGCATCACAACCCTTTCAGCAAAGAAATTCTCCCAGTATCCAACATAAATCTCCCCTGGCACAGCCTAAGGCCATTTCCTTTTGTCCTATTGCTTGTTGAGCGACAGAGAAGAGACGAATCTCCCACCTCACTACAGATTTCCATCTCACTACGACCTCCTTTGACGTAGTTGTGGACACTCACAAAGTCTCCCCCAGGCCTCCATTTCTCTCTTGTGGCACAGCACAGATGCAGGAAAGCAGAAATGGAAGGAAGCATCCACAAACAAGATCACCTGGGCATGTATAAGGGATTGTGGATCACCATGAAGTAACAGATCCCTCTCCTCTCCTGCCCAAGGCAGCAACAACCCAAGAGCAAATCTAATTCAAATTTAAGATGTTATAGTTTTTCCACACATTCAGTAAGCCAGCTGCATTGCACAGCCATGTGAAACCCTGTTTATCACCCAGCCAGCTCAGCCCCCATCATCATGCTTTCTGCTAGCTCAAATAGAGGGCACATGGCAGAGGAAAACACGTTCTTGGAACCAAAAGAGTCTGTCTGGTTCTAGGAAAAGAAAGGTATATAGACAGAAAAATAACTGGGGGAACATTGCACTACTTATCAGCAACGCATAACGCCAAAGCCAGTTAAGGATACACTCACATACGTGTGTGTGCATGTGTCTGTGTATTAAATATAGCTCAGTGTTTCATACGGCACTGTTGGCTGTGGAACTGTTGCAGCGAGCATCTGCTAAAGACCATCTGGACCAGGAGGGAACGAGAGTGAAACGTTACAGGACTCCTGAGGAATTTGAAACTTGCAGTGGATTTTACAGAGTCACTGCGTAAGGTACGCTGACAAATGTGTGATATCAGGAAGGTTCTTTTAATGGGAAAAAAAGAGAAAGAAAAAAAAAAAAGAGAGAGAGAGAGAAGTGATCCCAAAACTGCTACTTCCTGCTGGGGTTGGAATTGGCTACAGACAATGATCTCACGCCACTAAAATTCAGTATCATTAGAAGAAACAAAAGTTCTCAGGACGTGCCGCATGAGAGATTTACAGTTAAAATGGGACTGCCCCAGTGAACTGAAAATGGTATTTGAAGTTAGACGGGCTACAGTAGAGTATTGTAGGCGTCCATCTAAAAAAGAAGTTTCACAAAAACCACAGTGGTTTTACTCATTAAATTAAATTAACAAGCACTCTGTTTAGCTGTAGTCTTCTCCAAAAGCTACAGCTAAATTCAGTAAACTTGCAGGACTTTATAAATCCAGGCTCACGCTAACCATGCTTTGCCTATGCAGAGCCGATACAAAAACTCTTGGACATGCCAGAACTAAAATCCTCACATTTTCAGAATTACTGAACACTCTTCCCCACCCGCCACCCCCACCCAGAGCTTTATTTTTTGTTGGTAACAAAGGAAACTAAACGACATCAAATAAGTTCAAGTTTGCAGTATCTGCAAACTTCCCTAGAAAACTGATCAGCGTGCAGAAAAGAAAAAGGGATTGAAAAGCACCGTGCTGATTCTACTGAGAAGCTGCAGTTCCCAGATGGCTCAGGAAGATCAGGTCCTTGGCAAGAGTCAAAATGAGTATGGTTGGCACTAATGCCAAATGGGAACTCAACATTCCTATGATTTCCATAAGCTCAGTTGTACTTGTTCTCTAATGGTCTCAAGATGCTCGTATACAGACACTGAGAATTCGAGGATAGGACAATATAGAGGTAGAAAACCTCCACTTTGGAAAGAGTAATTGTCCATCTTTTCTCTACTACCAATCCCATTTATTTTCCCAAGATCGCAATAAACAATACTTAATAATGCTTCAAAAGGTTCAACAGGGTCACATTTTGTAAAGGGAGTCCACAAGACCGTTTTACAAAAGGACCTAAATAGCTTTGTTCCACAAGATGATTCTGTTACACAAGCATCCAGTTAGAGCTTTATGGGGACAGTCAGCCATGCAAACAGATAGAGAGAACAGAAATTTAAATGGACCATCCAGCTTTCAGCACAGCGACCGTATGTGGTATTTTACAAGCTGGTGGGCTACTGGCAGGGAGGGAAAGAACAGATCATTGGTGTTGCTCCAATCTCCAGTATTTCATAGTGGCAATCAAAACTATACTCTTGGAAGGATTTGCTAAGCCAGTCAGGAAAGGTCAGGATAGAACATGGAAATATATCTAGACTAGATGGCCATGCTAACAGTAATTCAAACTGCATATTCCCCACCAAAAATCCAATCAAATAAAAACAGTGACATTCTGGTATGTTTTTAAAGGTTTAGCACTATAGTCATTTTTAATTAAGCAAATTTGTCTGATCTTGATGCAAGCCACTGTTCAAAAACTCTGGAAATAAACAGAGATACACCTTGAGAAGCAGCCATTTTTTATGTATTGTAATCTGTATTCATTTTGTTGTTGTTGTTGGTAAGATAACAGCCATGTGCAGAGCTAAAACTGCAGGAATAAAAGCTTGAGGGGACTTTTCATACCACATCATTCACTGTAAATAAAGCTTCCTATTATTATGCAGCACTGCTGCCGTGCATCTCCAAGAGGTGCAGCCAGAGCAACAATAAGCAAATTGGCTACAGACCTAGCCAAACTGTGTGAAATCTCTCACTTCTATGGGATGCCCATCAGACGAACAGTTCATGCATTCAGATGCTTCCCTGGAAAACTCTGAAGCTGGTGTTTTGATTAGAGAAGAAATAAAGCAGTTAAGAAGGACCACACAGAGGTTGCCTGCCAGTACTTATAAGAACTGTGGCACTGACCTGGCTAAGGCCACTGGTGATGAGATGGGCAAAAAAGAGGCAAAAAGGTACAACAGAAGAGCAGGCGAGGGGTGTGCAGAGCTCCTTATCTTGCTTTTCAGTGTTCAAATTTCCCTGACAATGACTGTTTCTTATCCCAAACACCACTTGCACAACCAGCACAGGAACAGCCACAGGCGAGCCTCCTCTGCTGAGATACCCAAGCTTCATCCTGGGCAAGATAACCTGGAGGTCATGCACTCATTCACCTCCTTCAGCCTAAAGCCACACGAGCACTCTGCATGTGATGAGATGAGCCCTGGAGATATTGGGGACAGGGATGATACTTTGTGAGAAGCCACCTCTGAGGTGCCTTTTGCTTATAGTATCTGTCGATACCTGGGATACCCACATCCTGCCATCACTGTCCAAGAACTCTGACAAACAAGTTCTGGAAAAAATCTAGAAATACAGCCCCAGTTCAAGATGACTTTGTCCTGCTGTTCCCTGCCCCACCTGCTGTCTGCAGGACTGTCATTCACTCACACTGGGAGGAACACATCTTCACGCCTGTAATTTCTGTCCACAGGGTAGGACAAGGTGTCTGTCCTTCCCAAGCAGAGCCGGAGGTCCATTTGGCCCACTCTTCATGCTTTGTGTTGAACTGGCAACACCCAACATGCTAAACACCCTGGACTTACATCATCTGGAACTACACACATACATGAGTCTCAGCAGCCCCAGGCTCTGAAAAGCCTGATTGTTGGCACCGACGTCCGCTCCTTCCCCACCAACCCAAAAGGAAACACAGGAGTGTTTGTTGTGGCAGCCAGCACACAGAGCAGGGGCTGTGCATGGGCAGCATGGGGCCCCAGAGCTTTGCCTCAGGCGCAACCACCCCCAGTGCAGGGAGAAGTGCTCGCTTTCCCCTTCAAGCAGATTTCTGAGGCTCTTTCATTAGGGCAGCCTGCCTGAGGTCTGAAAACTAAACACAAAGTGAGAAAATCCTGTGCCAAGCAAATGAGCGCGTGCCAGCAAGCATCCCAGCAGCAACTCCAGGACAGGAGAATGCTCACACTCAGTTCCTGCAGACAAGGAGTTGGGGTCAGCACCAAAAGCCAGGGGTGAGCAGTGGCAGCAGGAATTTGGAAACTCCATCTCACTGCCCCACAGAGCAACAACACCGGGATGAGAAGCTCAGGAGTTCCTGCCAACCCCTGAGGGCTGCCCAGCCACAGCAGGGCCCAGGCATGCGCCATCCCAGCTGACAGCCCAGCCACCCCAGCACCGCCCCACGAGCCTGCAGCTGCAGGAATGTCTGTGACAGAGCACGCAGGCTTTTTTAATTGCAAGCTGCCTGACTCCGTCTGTCCCGACTGGGTGTTTTTTCAAGGTTTCTTTTTTTGTGCTTTGTTTTTAAGTGGAGAGTGTATGAGGGTGGGGGGAGCAGCCATAAGGCAGGCCGTGGCAGAGGCATGCTCCCCAGCCTATTCATAGGCCCTGTCTTGTAGGCTCTGATGGGACACCCTCCATGCTAGATGATAACGGTCTTATCTAAGCCTCCTTTTTGTGTAACATTCTTCTTTTATAACTCTGAGAAATCAGTTTTCTCTGCCTATGGCAGTGGAGAAAGCAGGGCTCACCAGCTAAACTAACCAGCACGAATAAAAACAAAGGAACAGGCAGAAAAACCTTACTTACTGGAAAATCTAGCATGTGTCAAAGAGTGTTTTAACAATATCAAGCTATGCAACATAATTTGGCAACATGTCTTCTAGCAGCTCATGAGGCCCAGATGCAGTGCGTGAGAGCACATCTTGAAAACCAAGCAAGTCCAGGCAATCACATGCAAACTACTCAGATATTCCAGCTCTATTATCAGAATTCAAACTGAACAGAAGACGATTGTCCAAATTCCAGTACTGGGTTTGAAGCCATCACTCTGGATTCCAGATGCTGACAGAGTTAAGAAATACGCAGTTTTTTTACATCTTGACCTGAATATCAGTTTCACCGATAGGTGATGTCCAACTGTCTCAGGTTCTTATGAGCATCCTGCAGCACTGGTACTCCAAAAAGTACCAAAAAAATCCCCGTGTTGCTACATCACTAAGATAAAATTATTTAGTGAGCACAATCTGCAAGGATGTGTCCCTTTGCCAGAAACTGAGTTGGATTAAGTCACCGTCCTTCCCAGCGGTCACTGTATCCTAGGAGATGACAGATTAACCCCACATCCACTGCTCTGATCCAGTTTTGTCGAGCTGGGTTTGATGTTCTCTACTGAAGTACTCAAGCCACTGCAGATCATCTTAGCAGAGCAGCATTAGGGAGCTGCTCCAGGTTCACTTACACCAGCAGATTTAAGAACAGGTCTGGTATTCCAAGAAGAGCACACCTGACTAGAGCCACAGTCACACTGTCACTTGCTTTCTCTCCTAAGAATGATTCTTACCTTCCAGACCTGTGTGGATAATCAGGAAAAATCTAATTTAAGAAGCCAACTAGGCAACCAACATGGTTCCGTGATTTTCTCACAGCTGCTCACTAGCAGCCTAAACATTGAGTGCTGCATAATTCAAGCTTTTCCAAGAAAAAAGGCATTTTTTCCATCCATTTCTCAAAACTGCACTGCTTACAGTGGCAGCTTGCCTCGCGGAGGATTTCTACTCAGACTATGCTGCACCTGGGGTTTGCCTTTTAGCTGTAGCACTCCCAGACTTCAGTCCTTCCAGCAATCTTTTCATTATGAGGTCACCAAGTCCAGAAGAAACACAGCTCATGGAAAGTATTACAAACATACAAACTTTCAAGTGACAAGAGGGTAAAAACCCAGTCAAACTTGGAGGGTTTGTTCTCCTTGGAAGCAGATGCTCATCCACATCTGCTGAATCCACAACCTGCACAAGCGCTGTCTCTGCAATGGTTTGGTGCCAGAAGAAAGCAGCTTCCATACACACAGTTGCCTCAGTCTACTCAGTCTTTGGCTCCCAGCAGATTGCCCACCGAGGCAAACTGCTTAGCAGACCCTCTTAACAGGCGTATAATTTGATCAAAAGGCACCTTCCTCTAAGAGAAGTCAAATCAGGGGATTGGAAGAATTTCATAGGAGATACCCTTATAGCTGCTAGAAACCTGGTGCTGTTTCCTATAAATAGCACTGTCTTGCACAGAGCACAGCTCCCTTTACAGGTGTGAAGGATGATGTAATTTGTGATGTAATTGCAACAACTAGTCCACTTTGGCCGAGGTCTGCAGAACTTAATGGCAGTGCCTTTTTTGCAGTAAAGGAAAGCGAAAATAAGACCTATAATTCTTGCAGCAGGACGGGGCTTTGAGCAACCTGGTCTAGAGGGAGGTGTCCCTGCCTATAGCAAAGAGGTTGGAAATAGATGATCTTAAGGGTCCCTTCCAACCCCCATCATTCTATGATTCATTCTACAATTCTGTGATCTTTCTCAATAATATGGGCAACCCTTCTTTTTCTGTATTCACTCAATAACACAAACCACTGAGAAACTTTATTATTTATTTTCCAGATATGGGAATGCAAGTGACACTTCTTGTAACCAGAGCAGCATTTGGCACTGGAAATTAAACATGAACTTGAGTACTCCTGTACCAGGATATGTAAACCTACCTACCAGTATGTATGAGGCTGGAACCCAGATGTCTTCTCTTCAGCTCCAGAAAGAACCAAAATTTGTATGGTGTAAACATCTTTTAAGATTTTGTGCAATGAATAAGTTCTGACATTCGATGGGATGAGTGACTTGATGGCTGTTAACAACTTCCCAAAATTTCTGTGTGTGAAAACGCACTTTAAAGACTGATTTCACTGCACTGTCATCGTATGATGACTTGAGGAAAAAAAAAACCAACATATCTTCCAAGTTTTAGTTGTGTAATCATAACGCATCTCCAGAATGAATGGCTCTTTCTTACAGACTACTGTGTGGTCCCCTCTCCCTATGAGCTCACAGATCAGTTTGAAGCTTCTCAGGCTGTGATGCATCCTGATCAGAACATGCTGTCTCTTAATATGTTGCAACAACGAAATTTAACTGCCTGTTATGACTTTGCAGGCTACTTACCACAACCCTGGAACCCCTGATGGGTGGAGCAGTCAGAACTGCTTTAAATCAGCAGAATCAGTCCTGCAAGCTCTACTTTCAAGACTGCCACCACAAGTCTTGGGAGAACACCAGCTATACTGCTTCCTGCAAAGTGTGCACATGTGTGTGTCATCCCTCCCTACTGAGGGTAATATCTGCTTCGAGCCAATGATGTTCCTAAATGCCACTGGAAAAGGCTTGACTAGGTGGCAAATTATGTTTTGATCACCATGGACAGCCTCAAGCTGAGCTATCTGCTGCTCTCCAGACCATTTGCCATCCATCAAAAACAAAGTACCTGACTTGTTTCTTACTTCAGAAACAAGCCAGACAGGCTGAAGCAATTAGAAAAGAAAATTCAGCTGAGATTCTTTTGGTAAGCAGCCTGACCACTGCAGTGTTTTTACTGGTCTTCCATATATAGTTGTGACAACTGCAGTAAAATATTCACTCGGCTGCCCTCCCATAGCCAGCCGAGTCTGTAACCACCCTCCCACACCACAGATGTACCCGAGAACTAACAAATCCCTCCCTCACTATTTACACAGCATGACAAGCTAGGATGTCACTGTTTCAGAAGCATTAGTGCTCCTGCCCTCCCACCAGATACCAAATCTGTGTCTTCTGAGCAAGGCCATAATCCACACAATGCATGAGGAATACAGACGAGCTACTTGGATAGCGCCTTACATTCAGCAGCAGGATACTTCCCTTGTTGTTCTAGCTCATTATAGGATCAGAGTCAACTAGCAACAACCACAAACTTGTAACAGGAATTAGTTTAATAAATAGTTATTAGATCACATTTCTTTGTTAGAAAGACTTCCATGCCATGCAACATTCTGATATACTCTGCCTTGGACTGCATGCTTCCGTACTTTCCCTAAATTACAGAAGCATTCTCCAAAATACCACATACCTTCAACAAAAACAACACACTAGTGGACAGCTGAATGTTTCTTGCCAAGGCTGAGTGCACTCCTTGAACCCTCTGGAGAAGGGGGAATCACACTTGGATCTTCTTGGATTTGCACCACTTTCTGGTAAAACATCCTTTATCAACCTTCTTTTTTTTGTTTGTTTCTTTTAATCCTCCTTACAAACCCAGCCAGCATTTCAAACAAGATACGTGGCTGAGCAAGCCTGCACTAAAAGTTATGAGTCAGCCTTTGACCAAAGAAAGCAATGCTGACCCCCTGACAGTGCCTTCCTGAGGTCTGAGCTGAAGGCCCAGCTTTCCAGAATGGCATCTACATACACAGCTGCACGATATCTGCAAAAGAAAAGTACAACACAATATTTAGATTAAGATTCTGCTGAACACATAATGCATATCCTAGAGATACGAAGAAGAATCCAGCTTCACCCGTAAGTGAGAGCACAATCAGTTTATACTTTCTTATCCTTCCTCCTGGTTGGTCTAAGCAGTCTTCATTGCCATTTTAGGGTGAGTCCTCCATTCTATTTTTCTCCCACCTTCAGTCAAACTGCCTGGTGTGCAGTCCTTGTCCTCACTCAACCCCTCAAGTTAGAACCCTCTGAAGAGCCCTCCAAACTTTCCCTTGCAAACAGAGGAAGTTTCCCTACCTAAAGCAATCCAGCAGCAGCTGCTGAGCCAGGGTAAGATACATTAAATCGAACAAAGTAACCTTCACAAGAGAACCAGCACCACTGGAGCAGAAGCGACATCTCTGCCCTGCAATCCCAAACACATTCCTGTACTACCCAACTTCTAGGGCAGGGGTTGGCTAAAGCAGCAAACATTTCTCAATCTCTTCCACTTCCCTCTGCTGTTCCTTGGTCTTCCTCACTACATCCTGCACCTAAATCATTTCACAGTAAGGTACTGGAAGCACTTTTTACTTGCTACAGTTGTCACGCTTCTGCCTTTTCACGCAAGCCCGTTCACAAGTTCAAAGCATTGTGTATTAGGTAATAGGGCAAGGGGAAATGGTTTCAGACTATAAGATGGGAGATTTAAACTGGATACAAGGGAAAAGCTTTTTACAATAAGGACGGACGGTGAGGCACTGGCACAGGTTGCCGAGAAGTGGTGAATGCCCCATCCCTGGTGACACTGGAGGAGCTTCGAGCACCTGATATAGCTGTGGGCATCCCTGCTCATGGCAGGGGGTTTGAACCAGATGGCCTTTAAGGGTTCCTTCCAACTCAAACCACTCTATGATTCTATAGTGGAGAAAAGACATAAATGGGGCAGAGCTACTTCTCAATTTAAACAGGAGGAAGAAAAAAAAGAATTTCCTCCCCTTCTCACCTTCCCCCCCCCCCCCCCCAAATGAACATCTGGGATATACCTCTGGGGATAGAAAAATTATAAGAGGAAAACAAGGACTCTGAGAAGTTAACACTGGTCTGGAGCATTTAAATATACTGCCTGTCTGCGGACTGCTCACAAGGCACAGAGGCACCACTGTTCAGTCCATAAGCAGGGAACGTCCCTGTTTGGTTTGGCTCCGCTTCCCTGCTCTGCGTCACTGCCTGGAAGCAGGCGGGCTGCATGGAGCTTCCAAGAAGAGGCTCAGGGGTGTGATGCAAGCAAGCACCCTCCCCTCCAAACAAACAGGGGAGAAATGGGGGACGCTCAAGGAATTGCTCAAGGTGGCACAGGGATACATTCTGGATAACCGTACCATGATCTTAAATCGTGGTACAAACAAGCACAGCATTTGCTTGAGACAGAGGTTTTTGAAGAGCTGATTCTCAGCCATTTTTCTTGGGTACGGTTTGCAGATCATCGGAGTTACAGCCTGGTCTGCGCACCACTTCATTGCCCTGTTTGCCTCAAGGTCTCTCCGCACTCCTGCCTGGTTTAGAATTTCTCTGGAATCTGTTGCACTCGGTGCGATCATCTCCACGGACCTTTGACTCACATTCCTTCCCTGCTGCTAGACTAAACTGGCGCAGCTCCGTCTGCCTGGCTCCAACACCAGACCTCCAGTCAGACATCTCCACAGCAACACCAACCCAGATTTTTTGGGACACCTGCCTGGATGTGCCTTAAAAGGGCTCGATCAAGGCTTATCATTGAAAACGGTCACCACTGAGGCATTCTAGAAGTACTCTGAGAAGTCAGAGCTGTTTAAGATCCTTCCCCTTCCTCCTCTTCTATGAAGAAGAAAAATATAGAGAGCAGGCTTTACATCCCACTTCTGCTTTTATTTCCATCTTTTCTGTTCCGTTTCCCTGGCCGCAGCCCAAGTAGCGTCCAGCTCCCACGTGAGTACTTCAGCAGTGAAGGCAACGGCCCTCCACATGGTTTCTGTATGGGCACATCTGGTCCAAAAAGAGATCTGTTCCTCATCTGCCAGTCGCACATTGCTGTTGCTACTGCTGTGAGGTGCTCAGCTGCACCACATATGAGAAGCAAAAATGAGATAAGACAGCTTTCCAAAGATAAAGCTACCATGTATCAATCACAGGAGAGGGCTAAGCACATACTCAGGCTACAGGCATCCAGGGTGGCTTGAGGTGTTGCACCCATCCTGCACTATCACGCCGCTGCTGCAGGTCATCTCCCCACAGCAGAATGGCAAGGGCAATCACAGGGGCACTCCTCTGCCCAACAAATAAGCTATTGCTGAACGACCAGAGTTGCTCATCTGTTCTGTCACCCAACAGGTGGAAGCAGTGGCTCCCAGCAGCACGCATAGCTTCAGCCTTCTCTGCTTGACCCAGCAGAGCCTGGCCAGTTTAACGAGATCAAGCTGAGGAGCTGCATTCCTGGCCAGTAATCACTTCTCCAGCAGGCTGCCAGATGCCGAGCAGCAGGCCAGAAGAGCCTACTTCAGCTTAGCTCCCCACACCAACACACTGCAGGTGCACCAGGCGCTCTGTGCCGAAAGGAGAAGCAGCACTGCTTGAAAGAAGCTGGGTATGCCTCTGGTGACTGCTGTTGCTTCCAAGACAGCTTTCATACAGGTTTGCAGACCACACCTGCTGTCCACACTGAATAAAGCCTTTTTCCTGCAAGTACATTTCAAAGAAGCAAATTAAACAAAACAGCAGGGGAATAGCATAATCTTAGGGAAGATTATGCTATGCCACAAAAGCAGTATGTCATGTGCCTAAATACAGAGAATGTCAAGGAAGAAACATTTCTCACCCTTCCCAAACATTCTAGGCACCCTCCTTCAGTCTCAACCTGCATGCCAAAACTGAAATGGAGTATCCCATAAACTACTGGAGACTGACTCCAAACCAATAAACAAACTACCAGGCTCATGAAAACAATGCTATTGCTGGAAGGACAGCAATAAGGCAAGATCTGCCACAGACAAAGGACTTTAAGCTCCCTCCAGGTAGGAGAAAAGCATTTGTTTGTAGTATTACAGCAAAACAGGCAGAGGGACGATGAAGATCTTTCACTGTTATAAAAGAAGGTGCAGGTTTGTACCATTGATACAACTGTGATCATATTAGCAGCCACCTTCTACCAGGTCTGCTTTTAAAATGAAAGCCATAGACTTTTCTTTCTTGTCTGGGTATACACCTGCACCTCCTCATACGCCAACTTTTCCTTCCTTGTCTCATTTGCATTGCTTTCTTCCTTTTCTCTGCCTTTAGAACAGGCTCCTTTTTACTCGTCAGGGCTAAAGATTCTGGACAAAGTGGCATTTTAGAGATCAGATGCATTTTTAGAAAGTCTCTGAGACAGGTAGAGGAAATGCCAGGCAGTCTTTGGTACTTGACTTCAACAAGGAAGGACATGTAAAAAGTGACCTTGTATTCTGAGACAAATGCTTTCCCCTACCAGAAAGTTTTGCCCTTTCCCACATGTTTTGTGTGCTGTTCCCTTTCTTTATATGCCAAGAGATGTCATGATAAACAGAAGCGCTTCAAAATAGCTCAAAGCAATCAAAGCATTTATTTGAACTTTGCTGAAATCAGTGCAGTTTAGGAGAACAGCCGAACGCTGCGATGCATTTGGACAGATACAAGGAGTCACTATGTGTGCTGCTGTACGGTCTGTCTCACAGCACTTCGAGTCAACGGGTACAGCAATAAAGTTTTATAGCATTTAAAGCCAGAAAGGACTATGAAACGTTCCCAGTCTGACCCTCCAACATGTCTAATCCACTAAGTTTACCTGAGACACTCTCTCGCAGAGTCTGATATTTTGCCCTTTGTTGAAATACAACCACCAGAGAAGCACATGGGTGTGCTGCAACAATTGAGAAATTACCATTTGATCCATTATCCTTGCACTTTATTTCAGCAGTTATTGTCTCTCCTAAAACACTACCCTAATTTCTTGTTTGGGCCTTGAAGTCCAGCTGCTGATTCTCATTCTGCATTTTTCACAAGAGTAAGGCCTCCAGCCTGATTTCTTTTTGCATAACCCAGCAAATATACCCTCTAGCATCTACTCACTCAGTCCCTTTATTGCTTATATATTTTGTGGTATGCTTTCAAACAGAGCAAGATAAATCACCAATTACTTCCAAAGAGATTTCATTTACTTTCAAATCTTTCATCTCAAAGAATGAAAGCTATAGTTCATCTAACTGTATCTGCTTTTCATAAAATGATTTAACCCCACTGAGTTGAATATCTCTATCCTACTCTACCTACACGATCCTGTATCAGCTTTTCTGCATTTTTAATACATGTGGTACCAGGTTTCCCAGTGTATGGTTCATAATTCTTCCCCCTTACTCTTCCCCTTAATCAATTTATGTTTTCAAACTTTCCATCTTGATGTCATGACCCAAAGAAAATCAGTGTCGAAAAGCCAGACTTGTTGGGGACCTTTCAGGCCGATTGGATTTCCAGATTCACTGGTTTCAGAGAGTTTTGTAGCATTTAGACTTGCCACTATTGCCTTTTCCCTTTGGATTTTCTTAGCTGAGCATTATTAGCTCCTCTGCACTTCACCAAGTCTACTTCACATCGATGCTCCATTTTTCTCTACCCTGTGAATATTACATGGGGCAAAAAGAGAAGAGGTATTTTGAGAAGACATCAACAGTTTGGAGGAAAAAAAAAAAATAATAGGATAACGACAGCTTTAGATTCATACATCCCTTCATGACAACGATAATTTTATTCCAAGCACAGAGCTATAATGGGATCGGCTGAGAGTGCAGAGATTCTCATTACCTGTGTGCAACAAGAACTACAGCTGAAAGCAAAGCTGTTGCAGATTCTCTATTCTGGTACTGATAATGAAAACTGTATTACATACTTCACCTTCAGATGAAACCGAGAAAGAAGCCTCTATAATATTAGCGTGTACCTAACATAAACAGTTCTGGTCATATCGCTTCCCCATCCTCTTCCAAACACCTGTCAAAGCAACACAGAGTTCATGCTTTCCATCTTTCCTCACTAACCAGCTACTTCAGACACCTATTTTTACTGTTCCTCTTTGAGTTCCCCGCAATTAGTCTCTTTCAGATATCCAGGTGTCAAGAACTAAAAAAACCACAGCTGAACTGTAAGCTGCCCCAGGTTTCCATGCACATCCCCAAACTGTATTTTTTCAGCATTTTCATCACTGGTGCGGCAGTGGCAAAGCCATCCACAGTTATAACCCTGGGCCCTTTGAAATACAGACAGTACAGCTTTCTGCTCTGTGTATCGTCTTAGTTGTCTCTTCCTTTCATCTTCAGCAATGCAAGTTTCTGCAGATTCCCTTTCCTTGCCTGCTTTTCCAACCCCCATTTTTCCCCCTCAAATATCTGCCAATTTGAAACACCAAATCAAACAAGTCCAGACATTCCCTGTATCCCCACCCCAGCTACCAAGAGTCCAGAGATTCCCACCCAGCTGCCGTATCACATAATGCCCTCATGAACACTGAAGCTGCATCTTAAAACTAAGTAGGGCTTCTCATCCCCAATTAATCTTGCCAGAAAGCTGCTCCAAGCAAGGTACTGTGGAGAGAGTTGTCCATATGTCTTTCTCCCACATCTTTCTCATTAAAGCTAAAAAAAAAAGATGTTCTGGGCATGAAACACTTCTAATTTTATTTTTATTATTTTTTAATGACATTCTCTACACAGTTTTCAATATTATACTGCCACTTCTGTTTCGGTTTTGGTCTTGCAAATGTGTTTCTATCTGAGAAAAAAACAGCAACATAAATCCAGTCCCTCTCTCCCCTGTGATTTTGCAAACTATTTGCAGCAACCCAACAATCAAGTAACAGCAACAGGAAACTGTTTTCCCAATTCCCCAAGCAGACTCCCTGCAGAACTTTTTCAGAGCAGAAAGACACAGTAGGCTGGAATTCAGCTGGAACTTTGTGCAAAATCAGGACAGCTGAATGAGCAGCCACAAGTCACCCTGGGCAAGGACAGAAGCAGTACTCTTCATAGAATCATAGAACGGTTTGGGTTGGAAGGGCCCTTAAAGACCCACCCAGCCCCAACCCCTCTGTCATGCGCAGGGCTGCACACACCAGCTCAGGCTGCCCAGGGCCCCATCCAACCTGGCCTTGGGTGCCACCAGGGATGGGGCACCACAGCTTCTCTGGGCAGCTGTGCCAGAGCCTTACTACCCCCTCAATAGAACATTTCTCCCGGACATGTAATCTAAATCTCCATTTCTTTCTCTTTCGGTCATCCTTGTCTGTAAATTAATCTATTCTACAATTAGATTAAATCATCCACTGGAATCTCCAAGGAGCAAAACAACTCAACTGGGAATGGAAGTGCAAAGCACCAAGGCATGAGGAGAAGACAAGTTCTGCATCCAGAAAATTCACCCCTTCACAGCAGTGCCATTGCAAATTTGCACAGTGTTTGCTTCTTTGGGGAGCCATTTACGAGTGTGGCCCTCCAGCTGCTGCCCAGGCAGCTGGGCACCCTGGGGTAGGGCTGCAGCATACAAAACCACACATCTGGAGGCCTTGCACAGGTGTCAGCTCGCTCCCTCCCTGATCAATCTGGAGCTTTGTCATTTGATATCCACAGGCACAGGCTCTTCATGCTGCTCACCCATGGTTTCAGCTTCGCTTCCTTCTGGAGGTGGAGGAGGGAAATAGAACGGTGCCAGGGGAGAAGGGGACAGGAGGATATGTAGGCATGGATCTCTGGAGTCCGGAGAAGAAATGATTCTGTGAGTCACATCCCTGAGGCTGGGCAGAAGGCACAGGGCCAACCACTACGGATGTCCCTCACAGTATGATCAGCCCCCACGCAGTGCACAGGGAGCTAAGCCGTCCAGCAGAGCCTAACACGGGCAAGTTTGGCTTGGTTTTCTTTCACACCTATGCTTTCTGCCCGTTCTTGGAAGAAATGCAGCCTGTCAGCCTCCCCCACACACCATACCAGCCCTGATCCCAGATCCCTTGTGCTGCTGTGCAAGGAGAAGCGGCAGAGATGAGGAGAGAGGGCAAAGGAAGGGAGCTTAATCAAACTCATGGCCAGTGCTGATGAGAAGGCCAGTTGTATCCGAGATGACAAAGACAGATGTTTTGCAGTCAGCCACTGCCTCGTGTTATAAGGTATGAAAGCAACCATTCAGATGTCATATTTTCCCATGTCTGCAACTTCTGCTAGCAAGGACAAATTCAAGAAAGCCAGCTATCTAGAAATAACACCCTGCCCTAGCCTTGATTCCCTGTGAAGGTCTCATCTTGGCCATATTATCATAGAATGGCTTAGGTTGGAAGAGACCTTAAAGATCATGGAGCTCTATATCACAAGCCTTCCCCCACAGGCACCAGCCACACTGTGAAAAAGTTTCTGCTGTGAAAAAGGCAGGAGCAGCAGAGCAGCTCTCATCTGTGATTTGCCCTTAAGTTTTGGTTCCACAAATACTCAGGCAAACCATTTCTTCAGGTGCTAGAAGAAATGAAAATACTTGTTTTCAGTTAACCCACACGAAATTAGAGTCAGGCAAGCTGATCACTGAAGTTCAACAGTAGAACGTGTTGGGGAGTGGGGGAAAAAATAAAAAGCAACCTTGGGATAAGATTCCCCTGTGCACATAATATTCACTATTGGACTGTGAGGAAGAAGGAACAGAGACATGCTTAGTACTCAAGACGTGGGGGCTTTTTTGGTTGGCTGGTTTGGGGGTTTAACATCTACAAAAAGCCCTGTGAGCTAATCACGTGGACTGCAATGCAGGGTGGTCTCTGCCCACACCTGCGGCTCTGGGGTTAGCCACAAAAAGCAAATAACACAGGCAGGAGACAATCCTAACAGGCAGTAGGCTGGACAAACAGTCTTGAAGCAAACGGTGCAGGCTCCAGCATGACCGTATCATACTAAAGAGGAGCACATAAGTAAGATGTTCTGAATTTTATCTGGAAAACTTGGGAAGCAGACTCCTGCCTCACAATGCAGTCTCTAAATAAAGCAGCCCCTTGGTTCATGGCTGTGGTCAGAGCTCAGCATCACTCAGGCCAGAAGCTCCCAGCACCAGGGTCTGCCCATAGTTCCCAAAAAGCCACACGGTCTCCGTTTCCCACCCCATACAACTAACAGATTGTGTAGAAGGAGGACAGGGCCAGCCCCAGCATGGCAGAAGAGGAATGCTTTTTCTTGGCAGAGAAAAAAGAGATGAAGTGGGTGTCACATTTTTCCATTAGATTTTTGCTTGTCACCACAACGGAGCCAGATCACATACAGAAGATTGAAAGCTGGTTAGTGGCAGATGGCAATAAAAAAAAGAAAGAAAACTGAGTAGCTTCCAAGGCACAGCTGAGAGGCACCAAAAGGTCAGCAGCACGAGTAAGCTACACATTTGGATGGGTGGCAGCTACAGGGGCAGCTCTAGTAATTCAGGTCTATCCCATTTCACCTTTCTTTATTCTGTCCAGTTACCTACTCTGGTTCCCAGCTTGCTGTCCTGAGAGGAAGCACTTCGTATTTGACTGAGCGCTTGTTTCCTTCCTGCACTCATTTAGAATCAATATTGTAACTTGGTTGAGCTTTCTGAAGACACAAACTACTTTTGAAAGCTCCCAGACACAGGCAGTGGCCATCCCTGCCACAGAGAGCTCAGAAACATACCATGGAAAGGGGACGTGCACAGCAAGGAGGGTTCTGTCCACTGCTCCGCATCACGCTCTTCTCAAACAGCCTCTCCCTACGGATGGTCCTTAAGCAGAAGTCTCCTCCAGGTAACCTCCTTTATTCCCAAAGTACAGCCCACTGCTCTCAAATAAATGTATGCACACTTAGCAGCATTACATCTCCCACACTCACCAGGATTACATCTAGGCACACGCTCCTGAAGCTGGCCAGACTAGTCCCACTGTACATTCATTCCCTCAGCCCAAAATGCAATTCCACCAGCCTCTTCCCCAGGCAAGCATTCCCACCTGCCCTCTCATGTCAGCACCAGTACCTGAGCTGCAACAAAGCAAGCTGCATCAGGAAACATATTGCTGAAAACTATTTTCTGTCATGCAAGAAAGTCATTTTTCAACTGGATGAGCTCTCAGGCAGCTGCCGCAACAGCCTGCGGTTACATCCAGGTGCAGAACCGCACTGTCAGGTCTTGTCACCCAGAAAAAAACGCAGCCAAAGGGCACCCAGACAACCCTGATCATTTCACCTGCATGATTCAGGGAGCAACAGCAGCATGGAACGTGTCATTCCCAGGAAACCAGGTGCAGAGCTCTTCTGCAAGAGGACCCCAGGGGGATGCTCCCCAAATTCATATCGTGTGGGGAATGAAAAGCTGCACCGAGGAACTGGAGAACTTAGATGCTTTAAGGATGCTCCACAGACTGTGGAGCATGTCACTGAGCTAAGCTATTCCCTCTGCAAAAGGTGGCTACTCCTAACTGCTAAGTCTCACATAGTGATCCCCTGTAGCAGTTCCTTCCCTCCCACATCAGTCAGGTAGACAGATGCAGAGTGTTTGTGGTAGGCAGGGGATGCTGCAGGTGACAGCCAGGTGACAGCCAGGCAGCAAGAAGCAAAGACAAGGACAGACAGCCAGAGCTGGCGGCATGCTGGCCACTGACCTATGTGATTTATGTTTATACTTATGTTATCTTTATTTTATTTGTCGCTGCCTGCACAAGGGTGACCAGCTCTTGCTGCATAGGAGCAAAGCAAAGGAGGAGGAGCATAGCACACACTACCGTAGCTGAGGTCAGCACCTGGGAAAGGCAGCAGGACACAGCACCCTCAGACCACGCTGTGTGACCCAGCCGGACTCACAGCTAGTCTGCCTCCTCCACAGGCACGCATGCTCCTAAAAAGAAGTGTTTGCATACGTTAAACACTGGCGCATTCTCATCTACCAAGCTTTAAAGTTGGTCCCAGGACAGACTAACAGTTTTTCCAGCTGCTGTCCTTGCTGCAGACCTAGCTCTCCTCTATACGGTTACAGACAATCCAAACGCAACGAGGCAGCAACTCGACACCATTATTTTTCTAATTTTAACTATCAGAAAATATGAGGGTAGGAGAAAAGTTCCAAAGCATCACATGTGTGTTTATCTCAGCTTTGAGAGAAACTGTACATTGTTTAAATCCATTACGAGCAGCTGGCACGTCCCTTGGCAAACAGGAATGATATTTGTATTTGAATTTTGGAAGAAAACACAAAGGGGAAAAAATGATTTTTGGTGCAGAACACCAAGTACAAGTTGTTCTGCTCCTCATCAGTTGTGACCCTGATGCTTTTCATATGGGGAGTTCTTCTCAAAATTTAACACTTTGCACAAATTCTGTATACAAACTACTTAAAAATAAAATCTCACTTTCACGTCTTTCTCCTCTTTGCTGGAAGAGTTTGGCAATAATTCCTGGACGTACTGATTTCTACCTCAAGTTAGCCATCTGGTCCTCCATATGCAGGTGTATAGGGATGGAAGAATGAGAGATTTCAGTCTCCTTGTTAGCAAGCAGCAGGCTAAACGCCACATTCAAATAAATGAATTACCTTTTCCCCACCAAAATAAAGTAAATCAATAAATAGGATTAGCCCATATCGACGCCGGGTTTTTACAGAGCTACCTTATGTACAGGCGACCACCACGGATTAAAATGCAGCCAGCCCAACAGCTACACGTGCTGTGCGCTAACCACAACTTCTAACTAAATACACACGGCCTGTAAAAGCAAAGCACTGTGTTCCATTTCAGTTAAACATCACCAGTGCCGTGGCTCTGAAAACTGCAGGCAATCCACGGCAGCTCACTCAGATGCCCCATTTCTGCAGAAATCATCAGCATGCGGAGCAACAGCCAGCGGTGTTTTTGTGGCAGAGGAAATGAGTCACCGGCGGCTCCTAGGGAGCTCAGAGGCTTGCAATGGGCAATTTTTATCTGAAGGAGGAAGGCTGATTCCAAGATTCCCAACCCATCCCAGATGACAACCACCACTGCTGAGCTCGCAGGGCCGACAGGGAGGTGATGATGCAGCCACCAACCCAAGCGTTCGTGTTGCACGTGCAGTCCGGGGGTGAGGTGCCTGGAGTGGCATCAATGATGCAGCAAGGGGCTTACTGAGCAATAATGCCACTCAGAAAATGG
Source organism: Alectoris magna (assembly GCA_030625065.1). NCBI lineage: Eukaryota > Metazoa > Chordata > Aves > Galliformes > Phasianidae > Alectoris > Alectoris magna. The sequence continues at coordinate 141,056,338 of CM060560.1, forward strand.
CACTGGTGACGCGCTGGTTGGGGCATTCCAATATTTTGATGTCAGGCCTGGTCAAAGGTATGCAATCTGGGTGACTTTGCATTGGAAGCAGCCAGTAGCTAAGGTGTTAAAAACAGATAGAAAATGCTGGGAAAGGACAAAAAGTCTGCTGCAGATCAGCCCAGAACATAGCCCCAGCCCACCTGCTTGGGGCCTACTGAGGGTTCACTGGCAGCAGGGAAGGGAGTGAGGAGCCTGCAGCCTGTCATGCTTCTGCTCCCTCCGGGCTGCAGCAGGCTGTGTGCTCTCTTACTGCTTGACTGCCAGGAAAAAGAAAAAAAACTTCCAATAATAATGCCTTGCAAAATGCTAGGGTACAGCACTACCCGCACACAAGCCTAGCAAGCTGCAGGTGAAATGAAGATTACAGGCAGACACGTCATACGTGCCATGAACAAACCCTTGGGAAGCTTTTCAGACTTTTCACAGAACATTTTTCATAGAATCATTAAGGTTGCAAAAGACCTCTTACATCATCTAGTCCAACCACCCACCCACCACTAATATTTCCCTGCTAAACCATGTCCCTAAGTACTACATCTACCCCTTCCTTAAACACCTTCAAGGATGGTGACTTCACCACCTCCCTGCGCAGCCTGTTCCAATGCACTGCCACTCCTTCTGAGAATAAATTTTTCCCAATATCCAACTTGAACCTTCCCTGGTACAACTTGAGGCCATTCCCTCTTGTCCAATCTTGTTCTTTCTTCCATGAGAAACACAACCACTCTGGAAAAAAAAACACCTGCTACCAAGCTATGTAGCATGCAGGTACACCTGCAAAGCACACAGACTTGAAGGAGCCCCCTCCAGCCCAGGATGAGTCCCCTGAGGTCCCCATTTCTCCCAGTGCAGCTGGGACTGCCTGGAACATCCTCACACAGGCGCTGGTGAATCACCAGCTGAGAGAGAAAGGTAAAAGGCTGGAATTCAGCCCCGATAATTAGGCTGGAACAGCTTAAAGTAGCACTTGAGTTTTTAAGTATATGCATGCTTGCACACTTGCCTGAAAGCTTCAAATCCACCAGACCATGCGCAGCCTTTGTGGTTGTTAAAAGGTTAAAATTTAACTTAAAATACACAAAAGTCAGCTGGCACAGAATTCTTACCCCCGCATCTACATGCACACACAGGTCTGCCTGCAGAAGGAAGTGGATCCCTGTACCTGCAGCCATGTGTCCCAACCAGCCATCCTGCCTCCACTCCTCCCCTGCTTGCACTGCTGGACTTCACGGCTCTTCCCAAGTGCATCCAGAAGGGTTGATACACCCAGGTGGTGGAAGAGACAGATCCACATCTAATACCAGGACACCAGTTTCACAGTGCTGAAGGACTGAGCTCCACAGGCACTGGTGCTGGTCCATCCTGCACGGTAACACGCATCTGAGCAAGGCAACAGCTGCACAGCTGCACCTGCAGGGCACCTTAGGACCATGCAAAGGCCAGAAGATGCCACAGACAGCACTTATGAGGCTCAGCTCTTCACGTTTCATCCTTTTCTTTTCAGTAACACCAGCAAACAAGCTTACAAACAAAGCAGAACCAGCTGGGTCATACCAGTCCTCCCACATTGAAAGCAGAAGGCAGGAGAATAACAGATGTTTCATCCAGAGGGCTTTTTTTGGGTGGTGGTTTCTGTTGATTTTTTTTTTTTTTTTTTTGTGCTGTTGTTTCAATGATCCTATGAATTTTTAGCCAGATGTAAGTGGAGAGCTTGTGTTTCATGATGTCAAGCACAGTGCTTTCCTCTGCACAGAACAATACACTTTCTGCAGAAGAAATAAAGTTCAATGAGTAGAAATGTGCGCTTCTTCCCCCAAAGCGATCATTTCAGAAAGCTTTCTTTTTGCCCCCTTGTAACTCCCAGCACCCCGCTGCATCTACCTCATCCATAGCAGTTTGCTGCTTTGATATTTCTTTATGGATGGCTTCTCTTGGAATTCTTCCAAAAACAACAAAAGCTAAATTGATTACTTGCTTTTTATTAGACTTTAAGATGGCCCCTAAAGAAGCCTTTTCTTTATAAGCACCTAAGAAGAAAATCAACTAAAACCCACGCAAACAAACACACAGTAGAAAGTGGCTCCCAACAAAGAGGGTCACAGCCCACGCTACTGCAGATTTAGCGATGCTCTTCCCCTCGATAACACACCTCAAGGTAGCGCTTGGTGCTTACAACTCCCAACAGCAGAGGAGGGACAACCACCCCGTTTGCAACCACAGGGCATTCTGTCTGCCAAGTAACACTCGAAACCAAGTCACAGCTACCCAAAGCAAGGCAGTGACACGTTTGTGCACGACCACGGCCACAAGCACCAGATCTGTTTCAGGGCACTAGTTAAAAGAATACAAGAACGTGAACTAGGAGAAGGGCAGGCTCACAGTTCTCCTCCCGAGGATCCCAACCACATGGCATGGCTGGAGAACCCAGAGGGCCTCTCACCGCACCACAGAACCCCTCCTAATCTTGTTGAGAAAGGAAAGAAAGGACCAGCACAGCACAGCTGTTGAAGGAAGGGCCTTCCACCGCTAATAGCTCCTGGCGGGTCTTTAAGTCACTACCGAACATCCAATTGCTCTTGGTGGATCTAACAGGAGCAGCACGTCGTGCAAGAAAGCGCAAGAGCTCCCAAAGCCAACAAACCAGGCAGTGTTTGAGGATGGTCACACATGCGGCTGGCTGCCTTCCTGCTGATACCGGGCTGGGAGCTGCAGCCCTGGGTCAGCAAGGCTGAGTGGGGTCTCCTCATCTCCCCACTGAGGCCAACACCAAAAGCCTCGTGCTTGCAGCCACCACACTCCCAAGACGTGGCTGTCCCCTCTCTGCAGCCACCCTAGAGACACCGCGCTCCCAAGGAGAGATGGAAGAAACCAGGAGTGGATGAGAGGCCTTCCCGAGGTACTACTCCCCACACGGATCGCTCACCCAGCACCAGCTGTGCAGCCACCAGATGCCCCACGAGCACGCACCATCCCGAAACAGCAGCAAGCAGGCCCGCGCCTTTGGTCCTCAGAGGGACAGTGGATGAGTGGCGTTGGGTGCACATCTCGACATCCGCACAAGCCAAGTGGGATCTGGGCCAAAAAGCCCAAACTTTACGTGCCGGCCCGCAGAGCAGCTCCCACGCGCTCACTGTTAGGGAACCCGCGCAACAAGCGCAGGGCCCGCCAGCCCGGCCTGAAGCCGCCACCCCGGGCCGCCCCTGCCCTCCTCACCGTGTGGCCCAGCAGGGTGTCAGGGTCGGCGGGCTCGCACAGCTCGCTCAACTTGCGATCCCAGTGCAGCAGCGGCGGCTGCTCGCCGCTCTCGCACACCTCCATGGCGGCCCCGGCTGCCCCGCGCCTGGCTCACGCAGCGCCACCCTCTCCCATGGGCCGCCCGCCGCCGGTACCGGCGCCGCTCCGAGGCCGCGTCCCCCAACGGAGCCAGGAGTCCGGGTCGGGCGGGGCGCCCCCGCCAGCTGCGAGCCGCGCCCCCGCTAGGCCCCGCCCCCGCCGCCCACATGGCCAATGGGGGTTGAGGAGAGCGGCGGGGCGGCGGACCGCGCCCCAATCGGCACTCCGCGCCCCCAGGGCCCCACGGCTCCAGCTGGGGAATGTGGGAGGGGCTTCGCAGGAGCGGCAGGCAAGGCAGCCAATGAGACAGCGACAAGACTGCGGCCGGAGGGCGGCGGCCCTCCCACTTCGTGTGGGCGGAGAAACGGCCGCGGCCCCTAAGGAACCTACGGCCCCGGTTGGCGCCGTGTCGGGGTAGTTCCAGAGCCGAATCCAGACCGGCGTCGGATATGGGAAGTATGCCAGGCCCTTCACCTCTTGAGCTAATTGAAAAGAGAGCATTAAGGGCAAAGTACTTAGTTTGGTATTGCTGAGTGCAGCCCACATGTCTGTTAGAGATGTTTATGGCATGGATGTCATGAAACATCTGCCTTTAGACTAACTGTGCCTTCAGTCTCCATGCAGCCAGCCTGTTTGCAGCAACAAACACTCCGCTCACAGCCCAGTACTGTTTCCCCAGTGCCAGTCAGAGAGCAGCAAGGAGAACCCCAGGCAAGAAAGAATTCTGGTATTTTAACCTTGGTTCTATGCCATGCTGGGACAACGTTGACATTTCATCGTCCTTTAAAAATGAAGGATACCACATGGTTCCGATATGACACGCCGGGCATTCTTCAGCTCTGAGTTCCAGCTCCTGGCAGGCATTCAAAGTCTTTCTCTGTGGGTCAGCCCCACACTTGGCACTCCATCCCACATTGTGCTCGAGCTGTAACCAGAGCCCAGACATCACCCTGGGCTCCGTCTGCTGACACGCCATCGCACTGTCAGCTCTCCACCCTCCCCAGGGAGCCTGGGTGGGCCCTCTGAGGCCTCCCATCACCCATCAGGCACAGCAGCAAAGAGAAGAGGAGGAATAATGGTGACTTTGTCAGGGTTTATGCTTCGGGATATATTAATCTCCTCAGTTTTGACTCGATCAAAAGAGGAAACTCCATTTTTAATTTAACAAAAGCCACATTATTTGGTCAAGAACACGAAGGGAAGATCTCCAGTTGCCACAACCAAAGCTCTCCTGCAAAGAGGGAGTTAGTTCAAGTTACTGTGCAACAAGTCAGCCCAGGGTATGCCCCCAGCAGCACTGAGAACCCAAAGCCAAATTCCTAACACTTGAATGGGTACCCAGTGCTTTGGCAAGGCCAAGCGGAGGTACACTTAGTGGATCCTGGCGCTGTCACACTCTTTTGTCAAAGCAATTACATCTTGCCAGTCCTGAGGCATAGACTGTGAAATTTGTAAAGGTCAGTTCCTTGTTCAGAATCTTCCATGTTTTCACTGGATTTTTTCTTGCTTTTAAAGTTTTTGCAGCCTTGTGATAATAAGCTGAACAAAAGGCTCTCCCTAATTCTGTTGGCTGGCATTAAGTGCTTGTGAAAATACTGCTGTGGCTAGAGGGCCGTATGCCTGGTCAGCCAACCAAATACAAACCACCTTAAAGAAGGAAGAAGTTGCAGACTGGGTGCCTGCATCCTTATCTGCTCCACATGCAGAGCATAAGGATCTCATAAAAGCCAGCTTTGACTAAGGGTACTGGTCTGAAGTTTCTCATCCTCATGAACTACTCAGGAAGAGGATACAAGCTGTACAGTAAGTACTTCTGTCATTTCCCCCTCGGTAATAAAGCAATGACAGGAAATTAGGCACACTGGGCAAACAACATGCTGTTTTTCCCCCGTGTTTTCCACACTTCCTGGGTCACAAAAAAAAAAAAAAATCACATCCCTCTAACCCTCTGAACTTCCCTATGGTTTCTCTTGTAACACCAGTACTGAGGCACATCTGCTGTTGTGGTACACACTGCCGCTGAGTATGCCATCAAAGACTATTCTGGCTGCAGAAATACTGCAGTACATACAGAGGACCCATTTCTGGGGCTATTCACCAATGAACATTGGTAACCAGTAGCCAGACATTGCTAACTAGACATCCCTTGCCAGCCTTGTTACCTCAGTGTTGAAGTCTGTGTTTCACTTCTTGAGCTTCAGTGTTTCTAAAAGAATACCCTGAGACTTCATGAGGAGCTACGACCAACTGGCCCACATGGGGGCAACTAATGGCATACGGACCACCCTGAAGTGTTGTGCTGCAGAACCAGTTATTCTTGGGCCTGCTAAAAAAAAAAATTGGTAGCATGTAGAAGGCATCAAGAAAGGAGATGAAAGTGACAGAAAATTAACTCTTTCCAGAGAATATCTATTAATCAGCATCTGGGATCGCACTCATGCATTGTGTATTACTGCTCACAAGCTGACAGTGCACCAGGAAACATACACTCTGAAAAAACACAACACCACAAAAACATCAAGAATGTTATGCAGATACTCCTCCTAACTTTTCCTGTACTGCTTGGGGGATTTAAAACTGTAGATTTCAATAGTTACTAGCATGCTGAAAATCAAAGCTGTTTAACTTTCCTCTTTGTGCTAATTTAGTAGTAGTTTTAAGTTCCAATGCAGCTAATTCTGTGAGCATTTCTGTCACCACAGGCTTCTCAACTATATTCAAACTCACTCTCCCCACACAGGGGGACAATGCAAAAACTGTGTGTCAAGATGCATGAAGATGAAAAGGTGGGGTTTTATGGTCTGCAGAGATGCAGCTGAGGGGAAGTGGGGAAAGCTTGGTTTTCTTTTACTCAGCATTCTGTCTCCTTCATGCAAGGAGCAGAAAACCCAAAGTGAAAAACCACACAGAAACCAAACTAGCTAAGGAGGAGGAGGCTGTTAATGTAGGGCTCCAAACAACGATCACTTACTTTATATATCAAAGAAAATAGCTAGTTACAATGCAAGCCAATAACTTAAATCACAGAAAGCCTGGCAAAGGAAAGGCGCTCTGTTTTCCTCACAGATCCGGGTTACAGAAGCCACAGCTCCTGTGACTGCGTTCTTACTCAATTCTTGATCAGGTCAGTTGCACAAAGGCTCATTAAATATTTACAAGTGATATTTTCCTGACTTGTGACAACCAGGATCAAGATAACCATCCATTTTCTAAAGCCATTTTGTTCAAATAAGTTTTAAAAGTCAACCAAGAGGAAAAAAAAAACAAATAGCAACAGTGCCTACAGGGTAACAATCTTTTTCTTTTTTCTTTTTTTTTTTTTTTAAAAAAAAGACAGCTACAAATGAAAAAAAAATCTTACCCTTTAAAAACCATAGAAAATTACCATATGTAGAGAAGGTGACTTTCTACAGCCAAAATCAGCACTTCTTAAAGAACACAAGGCACAAACTTCAGGCTTAGGAACAACAAAAAAGAATGCCCAGGCTGTCAATTTCTAATCACAGCAGTTGCTGGAGATTGTTCTGAAATTGTAGAGTATGATATTGAGCTGATCTTTATCTGGGAAATAAAGCAACAAGAGAAGAAAAATCTTACACTAATATGCATTTTCCACAAGCGGATATCTGTAGAAACCCTGTGAAGCTGATTTCTTTGCATAATTGTTATCTGCAAACATATTAACTTGCACTAGCTAGCAACTGATACAGCACTAACAAAGCAAATTTGTTGTGTAAACGACATCTGCTGTGTGAAGAAGCTCACCACCACCACAGGAAAATGGGACAGGCTCTGGTTTGAACAGCCACGAAGTCTTAGTTTGTCTGTACAGACTCAACTATTTGCAAAAAACGCTCCCACCACAGAAATTTCAGTTAAAAATAGAAGGTGTGCTTGAAAACAGTGCAGTTTTCTTCTCAAAATCCCGGCATTATAATCATTTTCTGACATGAATACTTGTGAAAGATGTGGGATTGCCAGTACTGGAGACAGCCTACTACCAAAACCACATAATCAGTACACTGACAGAAACACAAGAACCCTTTACCAGAACATTCCTCCCCCCTGTACCTCAGGGCTTCTCAAAGCACTAATTCAGCTGTCCTGCCTTTGACAATTCAAGGCCTCCCTGCATAAGCTTTCACCAAGCTTCCACAGGCAACCCTAATCTTCAAAGCAGAGCAGGGATGGGGCTCAGACACCTACCTGTGATGCAAGATACCATGCAGTCAGCAGGGTGCAACCTGTTGGCCATATCAGTAGCCAAACCAGGTACCTCCTGCTAGAAAGCTCAAGCAGTTCTGTTCTAGTCCAAGCTCTCAGCCATGCTTAATTCATGTTGTTATTCTGTCCTCAGAAATTGAGTCCTGAAACAAATGAAATAAGCTGGTTCAGCCAGAGATATCAAGTCCTGTTTCAATGAATTGTAGGGCATCTGTACCTTTGTTCTCAAAACACTGCTCAGCCTTAATTAAACGTGAAAACATTTCTCGCTGTGTTGTATTTTGAAAGTTCTTAACTGGCACAATGCCCATAGTGTTCTGAAACCAGAGAACTACAGCCACTGAAATGAGCACAGAAGAGGGCTTCCTCTACCTTACACCAGACTGATAGAAATAACTGAATGATGCTGAGATGCCTCACTGACCAAAGTAGCTCTGTCCCAGGTCCATTAAGAAATGCTCCAAATACTTAAAAGAGATATGCATTTTTTATCTCTTCCAATCTATCTTCATGAAAACATAAAGTAAATTCCTTGTGAAGGTCAAACTTGTATAAAAGCCCCAGCTGATGCAAGCAATCAGGGTTTACCTAATCCAGTTTACACAAGAGGTTAGCAGGAACAAAAGATGAATGCCATTCATCAAGGAATAAAATGGAAAAGTACTCTTTGCCTAGCTATAAACAAGGTATAAGCAAGGTACAAACAAGGTATTTAACTCGGTAGACGTCACTCCCTTCTTTAACATTTCCTTGTGGAGGAAATAACAAGCAATAAAAATGAACAAGATGCTTTCTGAAGGTTGATTTCACACTATTTCTCATAACCAAAACTATTGTTATGCATTAACTTTGCCCCATGGCTGCAAAGCAGACACAGAAGGTAAACATACGGCAAAAAATAATTGATGGCAAAAGTATGTTGTAACTATTGTCTCTCTAGTGCAGTGTCACTTTGTGAAATCTGCCCTAATGCAAAATGGTGACGAACATTCAAGATCTTGCATGGCTTTCCAAACACTGTGTTCTCACGATAGATACGTATTATCTCTGTAGCAGGTACAACAAAGCAATCTTTAAGAATTTATTAGTGACTTTAAACAGAACTGGAAAAGCAAGTAAAGTGGAAGCTCTTGAGCAAATATTTTCTTTGTTGGCACCTAATCATATACCTCGTGCTAGACTAACATTATTCTCATCCTGAGCCATAGGCAGAGACTAGGATGAGCCCTTCATTCAGCACTGAGAAGAGCACTGGCCAGGACCTGCATGTGCAGCAGCAAAGGCAATTATTGCTGCCATCCCAGTGCTCTGATTCTAGAGTAGAAAGCCTGACTTTAAGGTTGGAGAGCAATATGGGGTCACAATGAAATAACAAACAGTAGTATGTCACGTTGAACTGACTTGAGAGATGGAAGAGCCAGTAAAGAGCAGGAATTGCCAGGTAAGAGTTCAGCCTTGGGACAGCTATGTTTTAATGCATACTGCGGAAATAACCACAAAAATGTTTGCTCTTTTCAGCCTCTGAAATGCATGGCATGCTTCTCATACAGATAACTGCACTAGGAAAAGCAGCAGCACTTTTTCTAGCAGTATAGATCTGAACCTCCCAACAGGCTCAAATCTAACAAAGAGCAGTTACTAAAGACTGAACTTCCTATTTTATAAAGTACCACAATCTCACATGGATAACACATTTAGCCAACTAAGCAATTCCTTAAGCATCTAAAACCTCTGTATGCCTGTGATAGAGACTATGATACTAGCCAATGCATTAGCTTCATCCAGAAGTAAATGCCTAAGTGAAAGGACTTGAGTTTTTGGTAGTACTGCCTACGCTCATGTAGAGGAACATACACAAGACCATTCTACAGGAGAAAGAGACACAAGCGCTACAAATAAGCATGCTTTGCAGTGGAAGGAAAGAGAGATGAGATACAAAAATCCTATCAGCTTTGAAGGCAGGAAGTTGTCACTTCCAATGTTTTAATTTGCCTGTTCACGTCATGCTGTATTACAGCAGGAATTTTACCTGTTCCCCGTATACTAGAATGAAGCACCTTTTAATTCATAATTCTTAACCAGTAACACTAATAATCTTCAGTCTCCCTGGCAATTACAACAAAGTTAAGGCATAATAACCACCACTCCCCCGGTAACAGAATCCTGGATCAGAAATGTTTTCCACACTGTACTGCAGGCCTCTCAAAAGGAACAAGAGGTAGTCATTCTTCCAGCTCCTCCCGGTGGCAAATGGTAGGCATAGCACCATAACAAGGTATTGGGATGAGAATAATGATGCCATCTTAGGGTCACAAAACATCCAAGGCCGTAATACTGAAAACATAAGCACATAACCAAAGCAGGGTTTAGTGGAAGACAACACCTAATTTGATCAAATGCTATAGTCAGTGGAGGGCCAGAGGCAAACACACTGGTGGCCTTCTCTGGGTCTGTGACAGAAACTCGAAGTTAAGCAACACTTGAGGCCAACAGCTGTTTTAAACTTACTGTCTGATTTACTTAGCTAAGAAAAATAGAGAATGACACAGCAGAGAAGGGATGCTAATGGCAGGAGGCAAGTAAGTTGCTCAGTCCCATGGAGCAGAATAGAGGTTATTAGGGCAGTCAATGATACAAGGTTTGAAAACAACTGAAGATTCAAAGAGATGACCTCCAGTTTTATATTCATTCACACAAGAGTATAGTTTCTTGGGGTTGCCCTTCTCCTTAAGAAGGAAAAGTCTACACAGTGATGAAGAAGAAGCACACAGGAAGACTAAACAACAAAACACACACAGCCACTCCATGTGGGTATCAAATATTTTATTTGTTTTTTAAAGAAACTACAGTAATATACATGATTACAGAATTATGAAGCACTGTGAAGCACAAGGAATGAAATGGCCTCAGTCCAAGCGCTAATGGTCTCATACCTTCTCCTTGATATTATCACTCAGAAAAATTACGTTATCTGAAAAGGAATAAAGAGAATTCAATCTTCAGCATCGTTTTGCAATGTTGCATCCCTGCACAACCACAAAGGCAATCTATTTGTGTTAAAATAAGCTGCAAAGACACATTTCAGAACAGAACGTTTCACAGAATAAAACTGTCTGATATGAGGCTCTGGCTTTATCTCCCCAAAAAGATAACAATTCAAGATGACCAAATATGCTACTGAACAAATGGGCTAACCTGATGAAAATCTGCTGTACGAAGATAACAAAAGCATTTTAAAATAATATTTCAATTCTTCAACTACAATCTCTATCAGCTACAGCTTATTTCCATTTTTTCCTCGTTTTCAGTATGTGCTACTATGCCATCAGTTCATGGGGTTGTACGAAACTAGGTATTTCATTGAGGCTCAGTAGCTTCTGAAACGTCTTGAGACTGAGGATACTGAACATCACCAAGAAACCAATAGGATAAACACCAATTAAAACAGCGACAAAAAAAACACATTTGCTTCTCCCCTTGAGCTACTTATAAGCAGCAACCTGTAGCACTGCTAGCTGGAACTGCTCGTGTAAAAGTTTGATCGCTATTGCTTTAAAGAGGCTGCACTGTAGAAACATGCATTATTTCTCATCATCTGGCTTCATTTTTTTTTTAGCTACAGTTGCATAACAGAAGTGTTTGCTTTACTACCCAGTTATTTCAGCCCTCCTTCAAAAGCCACAAGACAGTAGCTCCACCCATAGAAAAGATGTAGGACCCAAATGTCATCGGCTATCCTGCTATTTTAAGGCTAAAGAACAGGTTCAGTTCCCCAGTTCTCTTCTTCACTGCTTCTACCCAAGGGACAACTCTAGTCCCTACCCATTAAACATCTTCCACAAACAGAGGTCCTTAAAGTTGGTGAAGCCTCCAGTCTTAAAGAAAAAATTCACCGCCAACCTGAGAGAAAGCCACTAAACAACCTCTACTTTGGCTAGAAAAAGAATTAGCTGACTTGCAGCACTTCATGCCAATATTCTTAAAACACAAATCTGCTCCGCTAATCGGACTGTGTAAACAAACTATGCAATAGTCTGCAACTATACGCTCTCACTTTCTGTCTCATCACATGCAGTGATGGGGGACATCTAGTGGTACAGTCCAGAAACTGCAAAAAGCCACTTCATTCTCTCAGAACCCTCAACAATGGATTCTGAGGACAAAGATAAACCAAGCTTTATTTCTAAGGTTCTCTACTCCCTTTCCATTTAAAGAGGCAAAGCGGAAAAAACAAAACAGTGTGTTGTTCCTTACCTGCAATAATTGTTGTCGCCTGCCGCCTCACGTTGTTTTTATCTGTATATTCACCGTAGTCTAGTTTCCCTTCAACATAGAGCCGAGAACTGAAAAGTCAAGAATTTTGTTCCAGTCAGAGAACTGCATCTCCTTCCTCCTTTATATTTGACTCTGAATCCACAGGCTTTTGCCTCACTTGTTTGTAGCACATTTGCTAAGTTACTTTAAGGCACTCAATCTTAGTACAGCTCCCAGTCACCAAAAGTGGTCAAAAAGGTAAACAGCATCCTGACTTGCATCAGAAATAGCGTGGTCAGTGGGACAGGAGAAGTGATTGCCCCTCTGAACTCAGCACTGGTAAGATTGCACCTTGAGTATGTGCTCAGTTTGGGGTCCCTCACTACAAGAAAGATATTGAGTTGCTCAAGTGGGTGCAGAGAAGAGCAATAGGGCTGATGAAAGAACTAAAAAGCAAGAATTATGAGGAACAGCTGAATAAACCATGGCTGATTAGTCTGGAGAACAGGAAACTGAGGGGAGACTTCATCACTCTAAAGCTACCTGAAAGGAGGCTGTAGCAAAGTGTGTTTCAGTCTCTTTCGTCAGATGACAAGTGACAGAAAATAAAGAAACAGCCTCTAGTTGCACTTGGGAGATTTAGATAAGACACTGGTACAAATTTGTTCATAGAAACAGTGCTTAGGCATTGGATGGGCTGCCAGGGTGGTGGTAGAGTCTCTACCCCTAGAGTTACTTAAGAGATGTGCGGATATGGCACTTAAAAATATGGTTTAGCGGTGGACTTCGTAGTGTTATGTGGTGGTCGGACTTGATAATCTTATTGGTCGTTTCCAACCTAAATGTTACCAAGATTCTATGAATTCTTACATCAATTGATTATTAAAGCATTAAGCCCTCAACTACATTAACTTACCCTTTCTTCACATATTGATACGTGACATCCCTGAGGCCTGGTCTGAAGACAGAGATCCTGTGCCATGTTGTCTTCTGACTGATATCACCTAAGGTACATAAAAATAACAAAGCTGGATGCCACATCCTCTTACTGAAGCATTTCCATTTGTGTCCAAGCATTAGTATTGTGCAAAAGCACAGTTCAAACCAATACTTAGAAGACTTTTTCCTCCTCCTTACAGACTCCACATTGTATAAAAGCTAGAGAAAAGGAGACTACTGTAAATAAAGACTGATGGAAGAATCAAAGAAAATGTATTCATTATTTTTTTTTCCCCTCATGGGATACAAACAAGAGTATGGAACTGTTATCCTTCTGGCAAGCATAACAAGAAAGAATTGCTAAGTCAGTGCTCTTTCCAAGTCTCCAGAGGAGAGTCAAGAAACAAATCCCTGTTTGGTACATGCTGTTGAGGATTTAGGCAGGGATGTACAAACTACCTGAAAGGATCTTCCCTGCACCTGAGAGATGTACAAAGCAGCCTGAAGACAAAGCATAGTGCTACTGAACATGCAAACTTCAGAACACAGCAGCAGCAACCTGCTGCAACCTTTGTTGCAGACTCACCTGTCTGTGCTACCTCATTTTCCCCAGTCCGCCACATCTCATTGGTTGCAAGAGAAAATATGGTAACAGGATTTTTTCCATCCACTTGCCTCATGATAGGGTCCTGTCCAACCCGACCAAGTAACTGAACGCGATTCATGGCTGAAACGCGAGAGTAAATGCAAAGTGAGACGCGCTAAGCAGCATGGGGGAAACCGACACAGCATCAGTCATTTTCTCCCCTCCAGTAGTAGGAGGATAAGGAATCCAAAGAGGTTTGTACAGGTGAATTACGATCCTTCTAACCACAGCAAGTCTTAAATCAATCAGCATCTTTTGTCGAGGGACAGAATAGTCACTTCCCACCATTCTCCAGTTTTTATGACTGGGCAAATCGGGTTCCACAGCAGTTACTGCTGTATTGTTGTTATCACTGCTAAGTAACTTCCTTTAGAAAGCTGAAGGTTCTTTGTTTTCTCCTGGTCTTTTGTCATATTTTTCACAGAATAGCTTAGGTTGGAAGGGAACCTCAAAGCCCACTCAACCTTATATCCCTGCCATGGGCAGGGCTGCACCCCACCAGCTCAGGCTGCCCAGGGCCACATCCAACCTGGCCTTGAATGCCTCCAGGAATGGGATACCACAGCTTCTCTGTGCAGCTGTGCCAGGGCCTCACCACCTTCCGAGTAAAGAATTTCTTCCTAACATCTAACCTAAATTTCCTCTTTTAGTTTAAAGCCATTTCCCCTTATTCTATCACTATCAGACCATCTAAAAAGCCAGTCCTACTCCTTATAAGCTCCTTTCAAAGTACTGGAAGAAAACATCTACGTGTTATACGAGACTATTTACTATTGAGTTAAAAACACTCTGACTTTTAAGCTACAAAACTATAGCAGTTTAAGCTATAAAACTATAGTAGTTCATTGTCCTGTTCTGTAATTAAAATAACGCCTTCAAAACAACATTCCATTATTACATCACATCCTCTGATTTGAGGTCACCAGTTTTAACAGATGTATCAGCAATGGAAAGACAGGAAAGCTGGAAGAGGTGGAGAAGAACTACTATTACACTAGGAGCACGTGACCTGAATGATGGAGTCAAACACACACCTGGTGCAGCAATAGCAGCACCCAAACATCCCAGCACATGGAAGTCTAAGCAACAGGAGCACGGCACTCCTAGAGACAGCTAAAAGAAAACACAACAGGATGCTTGATTCACTGCCACTAATTAAGCAAGACCACCTTCCTGCTTCAGGCTGTACACCCTGTCAGGGTTTCCTGGCTTTCCCCTTTAAGGGCTACTTGATGTGACACAGATCAAGACAAGAAGCTCCTGAAGAGTTTGTTTGAAACATCATTCTTAGTTTCTGCAGTCAGCAGCTATCATTCATATCTATTCCTCCCCTGGCATACTTCAGCCATTCTAAAACCAGGATGAAAACACAGCAGCAACTAAGCACCATCTCACACACACAAGAGTTACTTACATCGTTCCAGTACCAACGAGCCAACTGTATCACCAGACTCATGTCTCACCAACTGGCGGAACACCTGAAGAACAGATAAGAATTAGTTTCCAGGACACAAAGCATGAGAACCACACACATCGTGTGCTTTTACTGCTCATTTTCTGAGTGCCAACTGAGATTTTGCAATGACATTCCTTTCCAGCGACTTGCAGGGGATACAGGGAGAGCTCAGTGCCACCAAATGGCCAGGCATGGGTTGCCCAGAGAAGCTGTGGGTGCCCCATCCCTGGGAGATGTCCAAGGCCAGGTTAGATGAGGCCCCGGTCAGCCTGAGCTGCTGGGGAGCAGCCCTGCCCACAGAAGGGAGATGGGGCTGGGTGGACCTTGAGATCCCCACCGAGCTGAGCCATCCTGTGAGTCTACGATAAACGAAGTCAAACGGATTATTTGGAAACTACTTGGTTAAGCAGCTGCCAAGGAGAAAGGTTTACCTTTACAGCAATCATTTAAGGGGGAGACATGCATTTCTGCAGCGCGCACTTCGGAACCACGCCTCCTCCCAGCAGGGCCCGGTCCCCGGGACGAGCGAGAGCCCCGGCAGCTGCTACCCCGCCCCACACACCCTACCTGCCAGGCCGGCCGCCGCCACATGCCGCTGCCGCACAGCAAGAGCCCAGGCTGAACTGCTCACCACACGAGCCCGCCCGGAAGCGGAAAGGAGAGGCTGCGTACGCGCACAGAGGGTCCGGCGGAAACACGGACCCTCCCCGGGTAAGTGACGGCAGGGATGGTGCGGGGTGGACGCGGGCTGGCAGCGGCTGTACCAGCGATCCTTTTGGGGGGGGGGGGGGCGGGAAGAGGGAAGGAGGGCACAGAAAACAAAGTACAGTAAAAGCGAGTGTTAAAATCTTTATTGGCACCTTTCGCTTTTAAAGGGATAAGATTTAATAATTTAAAAACAGTACTCTCAAACACCTGAGCACAAACTCTGCTTGAGTAAAAGCTCACAATAACCTAGGCTGCAGCATTATTCTCTCCTTTAGAGCAGTACACCATTTGTATCTCGCTTTCTGCTAGACGTGCAACCAAGAAGCATCCAAAACATGATACTCAGCAGGGGGATGAGATTGCCTTGAAAATACTCACTTTAAATAGGCAACTCTGGAGAAAAAGAAAAACCTACCAAAGCTTAAATGTTTTCTAGCTTCCCTCATCACTGCTTTAAAGCTGATTTTTCAGGCAGGTGGAGTTGCTCCATGAGCAAGATCCCAGAAGTTTCCATTTCCCATAGGCATGCAGAGCCACCTGCCTGCGTGCTGAAGGTACGACCCTCACCTGATGCCAAGTCCTTTCCTATCAGCACAAGCCAGGCTTCAGGGTCTGGCCTGCAGAAGCTCAGCCACTTCAGCCTTGTGATTGTGCGCGTTGCTCAAAGATAAGTGAGGGAAAACTTTCAGCTCAAATCAATAAAGCCTCCTTAACTAAAAGCAATTTACTCTTCGCTCCCTCAATAAAATACCACTCCAAATGCATCCCAAGTCCACCGGGACTGCTGTGTAACAGGTCTGCCTCCAAACACAGTTAACACTATACCACTGTTTCAACTACCTCACTGCTAAGGACCAGCAGGATGTGCTGTCTTCTAAAGATATACAAGGAGGTCAGTGGTAAGAACATAAAGATCAGTGTCCATCTAAACAAAGGGAAGTAGAGGAAATGCCATCCTTTTTCTTCTTTGGCAGAACTATTCTTAGCTTAGAACAAGACCAGTTACACTAGGAAATATCAATACTGAGGAAAATATTCTTAAATCACATCTTACACTTGAGAGCTAATTATTCTTCCCTTTCCTCAGCCAGTATCTCACCACCGCTAATGAGGGAACAAAAAAAATATCACAAGGAGAGCTAGCGTGGGGCATTGGTCTGTGCAGAGCCTGTGTTCTCAGTGTCATTCAACTGCCAGAGCCTTTCGAACAACAGAAGTTCAGTAACCCACAGTAAAGCTAAACGAGCGACAACTCTTCCCTCCCACGAGGCGCTTGTTGTTCTTCTTTAGAGAGGTCTCAGACTCCTGTAAGTTAGCATTTCCTAAGGGCTGGTCCTTCATGAGGGTCTGGGCAAGGCGAGCTGCTTTTAGTTCCCTGCAGGGGAAGAGATGGAAGAGAAGGGAAGTAAGCTATACAATTCATGAACGCCCATCAGCTGTAGAAGGCTGTGAACAGCCTTGCACAGGAGAGTTACCACAGTACTGTTGAGTGTTGACTTTGCCAGCACTGATTTGGAAAATTAGAAGTTTCTCCATGATTACCTCTGCAGACTGGATCAACTGTCAAGGTTTACTTAAGTAATCAGCACATGAGGTCAGCAAAAAGCACCCAGACCAGCACTGTTATGAAGTGTCCCTAGGTAGGTCTTCTCTTCCACATTGCTTCAGGTATTTTTATTGGTGGAACTGAGTTGAAGTCAGTGCCATTCCATGCAGCAGATATCTAAATAAAGGTATGTTTCTTCTTTTTTCCCCAATTCTTGCTGATCTCCCAGAGTATGTGTCCTTCTTTCTACCCTGTAAATCTATTCCCAGCTGAATACTGCAACAAGAGGGGAGGTACAACAATCCCAGTATCTCAAAACATCACTGCTAGCAGGAGTGAGCATGGAAAGAGGGTGTCTGCAACCACCTGGTAGTTTTCTTTCTCTTCCATGCTGAACCACTATCTCAGCTCAGTATCAGTCCATCTGCCTGTATATTGTACCAGCATGGGCCATCATCCATGACTGCAGTAGGTGTGCAAGTTCACTGCTCTAATTTGCCAGAATTCAAAAGCCAGAGATTAACTATAGCTGCAATGGCACTATGAATCTCTAGCTACAGCCCTGCTGCCCTTGTAGATCCAGGCACTGTAACTGACTGGGTGTTTCTGCTGCTGGATCCCCCAACATTACCTCCCTGCATTCAACCCTGGTCATGAGCACTTGCTCAGCTGATCAAGTCTGTCTTCTCCCCCCTTCATGGCCTCACACAAGCCCTACCTTTCCAGCATGGCAGTCTTACACTTCTCCACATTTAGCTGCTTCTGGAGCTGCACAGCTTTTCCAAGTGAAGGACGGAGGATTGGGTGCTTAGTAAGAGCTGTGGCAGAGGGTCTTTCCATTGGGTCAGGGTGGATCATTAGCTAGAAGGCAAAGGTCACGGTTTACAGCTCCTTCTGTCACATGCCAACTGGAAGAGTCTCCTTCCTGTTAAGGCTACTGCCTCACCTTGAGGAGTTCAGTAAAGCCATTGGGAAGCTTCTGAGGGATTGATGGGATATTGCCTTTGCGAATGTGGTGCCACATAGCCCCGTTGTGAGGCAGTGGTCCTGCACCTGCTGCCAGAGCTATTGTGAGAGCCAGGGCAAAGATGTCTGCCTTTGGCAAATGGAAGTATTGCTGCAGAGAGAACAGGAACAGCTATATTGAAAATGTTATATTGAACAGAGGTGTGCTGGGATATCAGCTCAAAAAGCAGCATCTGAACAAATACGTGATACAGCCTTCACCACCCCCAAGTTAGGTTTATCCTTCTGTCTCTTGAATACCTGAGCTGATCAACACATCTAAGCTGGTTATTACAAACTGACTTCCTTTTTGTTCACTGGTCAGAGTGGCAGAACTAATGCAGCTTTCAGAAGAGGACATAATTCCCCCAGCAGTGCCTCCCACCTCTCCACACTGCCTGATCAGTGTTTGGTGTACAAAGCATGTATCAGTAGTCACATCCAGTAGATTCACTTCAACTGGATATGTAACATGAAACAAACTCTAAAAGTTCATCCAACTTATCCCTAGCAGCTAAAATACTTGCATTAATTTTAACTTGCTTCTGAAGCAATATAAAGTATGTTAAAACAACACCCAACACTAGGACACTATGTTAGGACAGCACTTTTTTCCAATTAAATTAACTTGGTCAATTTCACAGCTAGACCTGATACAGGAAAAAAGGAGGTAAGTCACGATTCTGGCACATTGCTTCCCATAACTACAGTTGATCTCTCTCTACTTGCTCACAACCTTTTTCTCCAAGCCACCCCATCAGCAACTATTACCTCCTGCAAAATCTCGTTGGCCAAAAACCGTCTGTCTCCTTCCTCCACTTGAGGGTTTGCTATTGATGTCACATGGCCAAGGTCACCTAAAAAACCAAACAACAGAAGGAATGACTAAGAGCAAACTGAAGTAATCAATATAATCCTGCTTTCCAGAGGGTACCAACAGAGCTACAAAGAGCAGCAAAAGAAAGGAAGCCTGCTTCTAAACAGAAACCTGGGCATGGAAAACAAGCTTGTTACTTTAGAGGAATTAATTCTGGTGAGTATAAGAGTTATTTAGGATGATGCTGTCAGTTCCATATAGAAACCCCTTCAGCAACCAGGACAGAGCAATATCAAGCGGAAGTGGGCAACCTTAAAGGTAAGGTAGTTGTAAAGTGAGCTAAAACCTACCAATCTTATACATCACACCAGAAGAAAACTCATCATCACTGTCACTCTCTTCCTGTCCAGCTTGGCCCTCAACTGCCAGCTTGTGACAGATGAAGATATTACCTGCAAGACAAGAGAAGTTTAGCAACTATCAGTTGAACAGACAGACAATTCTGTAGAAAACCTATTTGTAAAGCTATATATGCTTTGCAGACCAAGTTATGAATATGCTTCCTGCTCAATCAGAAAACTGTTCCATCTTACGCATAGAATCACCTATCGTAATCACCTTTACTGCCCCTCCCTTCTGCTCCCCATGCTAGGGGCAGGATTTCAGCAGGACAAAGCACCACTATGAGGATCTAACCACCTGACTGTGGAGGCAACCCTGCCATGGGTATGCCCGTGCTCAGCTGCACAAAGAAGGATTTTACTATTTTTGCAGTAACTTAATCCCTTGGGGTAGGTACAGAACAAACATTCACTTCTCACCAGCTCTCACAAAGATCAAGCACTGTACAACAAAACAGTAGCAAATAAGGAAGTCTTTCTCCTTTGCAGTCCTACTAGCTCCTCCAGTAGTGGAAGCTATTCCCATGAATTATGAAGATCACAAGACAAGTCCAATGATACCAACTATCGCAGATGGTTCAGATTTACAGCAGCAGTGGTGGAAAGTTTAAAAATCCACAAGACACATTCACTTTCTAGGGAAAAAATCCTCTTCCCTTTAAAGCACTGTAAGAAGTCTGCCAGCAGGGTCACAGAGCATGGAAAGGGCAGTTCTCAGAGGGTAGAGGAAGAGTGCTACACTTACTAGGTTTGATATCCAAGTGCACAAGGCCAGAGTTGTGGATGTATTTTAGTCCCATGGAGACTTGTAACAAGATTTCTTTCAGCTTTGCTTCTGGGAAATACTGGCCATGCTTTGCATTTTCCAGAAGCACATCTTGGAGACTCCCACCTAGAAGAAAACAGTCAGTCTGAGATTCAAAGACTTGATAGAGCAGTGTGTTTAGAGCACAGAAATTAAGCTCCAAGCAGCAGCTGTGATTAAAGAATGCAACATTTGACAAGAAAGCAGGCAAGTTGTGGCTGTCATTGTTGATTGGCCACTTCACAGGACTAGAAAAATATCATTTCCTCTCTTCCATCATCTTTATTTTCACCACTTCCCCTTTAGTCTCAGCTTTTCAGCCACTAGTAGACATCGGTCCCCATCTTAAACTGGTACCTGCACCAGATTTACAATTGCTACTCTAAACAGCCATCACTACTTATCATAGCTCCCAGCCTGAGGTAGCATTTGAGCAAGGGGAACTACACACTGGCATTCACAGCTCCTCTGATAGCCAGAAGCATCTTTTCCAGCATCTCCTAACCAAATATATGTCCAGAGCAAATCCAGGTGAGTGTTCTACCCTGCCTGCAGCATGAGTGAACAGTTCAACCCATAACTTAGTTCCATTCCCCTAAGGCTGTTGAGCCCTTTCTCCTACCCAAGATGTTAACATAAGATATGTTGATCTCAGCTGCACCCACCCAACATCTCGGCCTTTAAAACATACCCCAGCTCTTACCATTACAATGTTCATTTTGTATAATCATGTGATCATCTTCTGCCCATGCTGAGTAGTAGCGCACAACATGGGGGTGGTGTCCAAGGACCGCATGAGCATAAACCTCACGCAATGCCAGCTGCCTAAAGAAGCACACGCAGAAGTATTGGTGACAGGGTACTGTGTGGGACCATAAAATGAGTTCTGGTTGGTAGCCTGACTTGGGAGAGGGAAACAGAGGAACAGAGATGTTTTGGACTTGGGGATTTTGGCAGATGGACTGACTCACAGCTGCTGAAGGAAAGCCTTAAAATGGATATTCAGGAATACCTCAAGCTTGTCAACCAGCTGCCAATACAAGTACCACTGAACAAGTCTTCTATTAAAGTAGAAAAGACATTGCTTCAGCACATCAGGATGCAGAATAACACTAGGTGGTCAATATGGATGCAGGCAGGCTGTGTGGAAGGCCAATACCACAAGTAAGCAGTTTAACAGTTGTTTTAAAGACAGACTGGCTGCATGGGGTATTAGGAGTTTGGGTAAGCTGACATGTCACTTTATAGTCCATGTGGCTTCTCCTCTTAGACATTTGTATTAATTTGCCCTAAAATGGTATCTTTCTTCACCCTCCCACCTCTTATTTAAACAGCAGCCAGTTTTTGCTCCCACCACTCCTCAGATACCATTAGATTCACACTCCCTCCTTCCCCATCACACCTCCCAAGAACACGTCCATCACTTCAGCTAGCACACTCACTCATCCGAGGATCCTGCCAGAGGCCTCTTGGAGCGTTTGATGGCATAAACACATCCATCAAGGCGCTTGATACATTTGTAGACAGAACCAAATTCCCCTACACCAATCCTCTCTAGTTCCAGGAACTCCTTCTGGTAGCGGGAAACCATATTGCTGTCTTTCAGAGGACATCTCTAGAGGGTCATAAATACAGCAGAGACAGCAGAATGAGTTGAAAGACTCAGATACATGTCATGTTTTTAGAGCTGTGAATCATTCATCCGTACAAAATACCCATTTTTCTCCTTTTCCCATCCTGAGCTTTCTCCACATGCATGCAGCCTTTCAACTGCTGTCATCCACTTCAAGATTTTGTAGTCCTTCTGGCCACCTAGCAAAGGCCATCTTGGTCCAGCTCAGTCGAGATTTATTTATTCTAATCATAGTCTTTAGCTGCAATTTCTAACCCTAAGGAAACAGTTTAGTTGGCTGTATGTGCCTTGGATTACTACAGTCACATCCCTTCTCTTGGCAGCTCTGTCCAGTTCCTACACCCACAACAGATGGAGTCAAACAGGGAAGAACTGCAGAAACATTATCTGCCTTTTGCTCAGCTACTGCAGACTTGAGAAAACTTGTTACCATCCGTGATACGTGGAAGTTCAGCACTGATGTATCCACCACTCATGTACTGAGCTTGGGTTTAAATGAGAGCTATTAAATATTCAGAGCTCAGGAGAAATTGGTGCTACCCCAGCTACATAAAACCTGCTTTGTGCTGTCAGTCAAAGTTGCCTGCAGCAAGGACATTCTGTACCAGCTCAGCTTCTCATTGGGTTTGAAGCAACAGCTGTTGACTGACTGTACTTGAGCAGGTCTGAGTGTTCATATTCCCAGCTATTTCCTCACCAAGAACCACTCCTCTACAAAGGGATAAAAGCCTGCAGAGCAGCTGGAACATTACTGTTACAGTAATGATCAGCAGAGAAATAGAAGGTGATGATACTGCTTGTAGAGTGATGTCTACCAGCAGGTGAGATAAGTAAAGAAAAGAAGCAGTGGAGCATGAAATGAACAAGAGACTGGACTAAGTGATTCCCCTTCATCCCTCTACATCCCTTACAGGGACAAAGACTCATGTTGCACATTACTTTCCACATAAACCACTGCTGTGATTCCTACTAGACTGCAACATGACCTTAAAGGGAGGAGTTGGTCCCCAGCCAGAAAGATGTGGCCCATGAGACAGCAGCTCTTCACAGCTGGCTGAATTTTGTAAAGCAGCTATATATTAGCTCAGGAAATAAATATGCTTCCAGTACACAATTTTGTTTCAGTTATGATTAAAATGAATGCAAGAATGTTTTATTAAGTCACAATTTGAGACTTTCTTCTAAAGAAACAGTTCCAAATGCCACATCCTAGAGAAGCTACAGCTGTGTATTACACCTGCTACGGGTTTTCTGCAATACCAGTTTTCTCGACTAGAGGGTATCACTATTCTTTGAGTGAGCCTAAGTATTTCACAGTTACAGTGAACAAAACACACAAAAAATACCTGGTTAAAGGTGCTGCTCAGGAAAACTGAGATTTTTACCTCACCTGAATACAGATTTGATTAGGACTTGACTTCCTTCCCAGAAGCCAGCAAGGATGAGAAGTGGAGAAATAAGGATAGCAGGACCCAGCTCTGCCAGCTGGCCAGGGGCACACTCAACCTTGCTCCTTGCCCCATGTAGCCAGGCCAACACACCCTGCCACAGAGGTTCCCCAGCAAAACTTTTGCAACAGCCAAAGAATTTGGTATTATGCTTTAAGGCAGTGTCTGCTGTCCCATAGATGCAGGAAATGTATAGTGAGGTCTTCTGAAGGACCCAAAAATGCACAGACAGCCCAGCTGAGCAAGAAAGCACTTGGTGGGGTGGGCAAGAAGTCCAAATACTTTTTCACACATCTCCTGACCACTCCAAAGACCAGGCACAGGAGGCGAGCAAACGACATCAGCCAGGAGATGCTCAACTAGAGTATGCCAAGATCATTTTCCATCATCACCAAAGCTCTACTGGAGAGCCAGATTCACACTTAATCACAACTGGCCTCATTAGAGCCAAATGAGGAGAGTGAGATTTCCAGCTGGTCAAAGCTTGTTTTTCAGACTTGATATAGCAAAGGTATACAGGGCCATGAATCTAGGTAGCTCTGCATTTACTGATATTATCACTTAAGTCATAGTGGGAGCCAGGCTCTGTTCAGACCTGCTGGTCACACAGAAGTCCCTTCTCTGTACCTCAGCTTTCTTACAAAACTGTTGTGCAAGGTGGCCAAGTTAGCTAACTAGCATGAAACACTGCTTGGGGTATTCTAAAGTTAGAAGTATCCTCTTGACTTATCTGACAAGACCTACAGCAAAAAGACATTTGCCTACTGAGGGACATTCAGGAATTTGCTGCCTCATTTCAGGAGTTTGCCACTGCTGCAATTGAAGTTCAGCCTTCAATACTCATCCACATCAGAATCACTCAGATCACTCTGTATAGCTCTATATATTATTAATATAGAAACTATATTACATTCCCATCCAATTACACTCAGTATGCTGATTCATAGCTACAGCAATACACCTGCTCCTTCAAACCACATAGGTACAGTCACTATTTAGAGTAATTCAGTAATATAGGAATACAGTAATTACTCTCCCCCCCAAGGAGCCCAAACCGTTACATGACCTACTGACCAAAATGGATGAGTTTTAGGATTACTTGTATGAGTTTCAGATCTGCTTTGGCACAAGTCTCTTTGAGGAATCATTTCCAAGTTAACATTCGAAATGGCAAACATCAGACATTCAGCTCAGAATTATTCTATTACAGGTACCCATCCTTTATCACACAGTAATTTAAACCCCAATAGTTGAGTAAGTTTCACCAAGCACCAAGACTATCGTAAGTATCTTATGATCCCACTGAGGGGGGGGGGGGGGGGATTATGCAGAGGCACTCACCTTGGTAGGTAGCTCCTGTTTTACCTGGCCTCTTAGATCAGGATTCCTTCTGTAAGAGAAGTTTAGGAAAGGTTTAGGAAAGTCTACGTGTATCACTGAATATGTATTACTGAAGTGAGTCTGGATACTAAAAAAATGTATCCTTCATTACTTGTCTTGTTGAAACTAACTCCTTCCCACGTGTTATTGAAGAGCAGTTCACTTACATCTCTCTGGCTTTCCGCTTGCCATTAGGAAGAAAGAGCATTTGTCGGTATGACTCTGGTGTAAAGGGATTAATGTTGACAAGAGAAGCTTGGGTAGAGTCATCCAAGTCAGCACCAGGAGTAAATCTCAGATGTCTGAAGCCTTTGGGTGGGACCTTTGCCCCAGGTGAAGGAAAAGCTGTCTTTGATAACAGGCTCTGTATTGGAGGAAGAAAGAGCAGTAAATGAGCCAGCAAGATATTTTTGTTGCCGCAAAGTCAGAATAAATGCAGTGCTGTCCTGCAAATCAAAGGAAACCCTGATCCCTTTTCTCAGAGTAGTTGAATCACTACAACCCTACAGCACCGAGTCCTAAATTTTCTTCTCCATCCATAAAGTGTTGAGTTCTTCACTAAACCTTTTCAGACCATTTGTTGCTCTCTAGGCTGCAGAACCATTTCTGCAAGCTCAAGAGGAATCAACCATTCACCTTCCCCACCTACAGAGCTACAGAAATTGCACCACAGTTGCATTAACACAAGACCCAGTTCCGTCAAGCCCGGACTGTTGCATCAGTTTGGTCAGGACAGGTTTGTCAGGAAAGTGAGCTGGGGCACCACCCAAGTTCCCCTCCAGTTCCCAGCGGTAAGCAGCATCACTATGGAGAAGTTATTAGAAATATTTAGATATGGCTGCTGGCAAGGTGACCAGAAAACTGTTTCCCTTGAGAAGAAAAACTACAATTTCAGAACTTCAGGATCTTTAGTTTACCTTTCTACAAAAGATAGGCCACTAAGTTACAGGCTACCTATCTAAAACCCTGGCCTAAGAGAAGCACTCGGTCTTGATCCAGAGATGGAAAGATCTACTTTATTTTCACAATGATCTAACCCCTTTAATAACCACCAGCTTCTTTGACATGGGTCTCATGATTCCATTTGGATTTGAATTGTTTCTAAAGAGGCTCTTATTACATTTCTTTCACCTAGTTAAAAAGCTCTTAAAAACAGGCTTTTAACCAAAAACTCTCCACTGTGAGGATCAAGATAGCAGTCTTTTTGGTCCAGTGGAATGGTTTCATGAGTGAAGACATGGCTCCAGCATCATAACTGGAACTCCTTCCACCCCCTCCCCTGATGTTTGACTGGAAAAAAAAAAAAAAGGAAGAGTTACACAGTAGAGCGCATCCACCTACTGATGTTGCACTTGGATATAGTTACTTCCGGGACACCCCTCTACTTCAACACCATGCTGGCAAGTGTAGACACTGATTTACTATAGCCCTGAAGTTCCTCTCAATCACTTTCTCAAGGTCCAACCTATACACCCATGCTCTTGGTTGGAAAAGCTTTGTGTATGGATGCATTAGAAGTTGTAAATGACCAAGTACTACTTACCCAGTAAGCTGAAGCTCTTGTAGGCTTGTGGCTATGTACTAGTTTAGCCACAAATCAAGAAGGGAATATAAAATACCATTGCAGCCTGCTGTTGCATGCATGCGGTTACCAACTGCTCTACTAGGGCTCTATTTCAGTATCAGGCAGACTTGTTTCCAGTAACATCATCTGAGAGTAACTGCTAACATTCACTGTAAAACAAAGCAGCTACCATAATTAGCTGGAGCAGTTTTGAGGACTGAGTACGTTCATAAAATGTAACTGTCTGCCTACTCCACCATGCAGTCTACTCAGGGGCTCAGTGCTCCTCTGTTTGCAGTTGTGGCTCTGCTCTTACCCTTTTTTCTTTCAAATGTTCCATGATCAACACTGCCAGCCACCTTTGCATGCAGATTTAGGCCCTTTAGAGCCTGTCTTTTGCAGTATACTGAGAAACAAAAACATTTCTGCCAGAACAGGAATGAAACCTGCTGATTTGGTGCAATTGCTGTTAAGAGGCTACAAGCATATCTTGAAGCATCCAGAAAACGGTGGTGCCGAATACAGAAGCACACACTGAAAGCACACAGCATTACCAGCAGTGCATCTGGTCTGGAAGGCAATGCTAGGCCTCTCACCTATTTTGGTGTGAGATTCAGGAAGATTTCTAAAGGACCATTGCAGGAAATTGTTGGAGCGAGGCCCTTTAGAGTCACTTCCCCCTTAAAAGAGGCAGGGCACTGCTCTAAACCTATATGGCCACATAGTTACATGTGGTGTTAGGGCCATTCTTCTGTCCACATTATCAGCTTCCTGGAGGGAGACAAACCAAAATCCTTTGGTGGCTAGGAGACAAACTGTAGCTCAGAAGTACTAAAGGGACTGATATCTGCATGCTGCTTCAGCAAAGAGCAGTCTATCAGTAGAGCAGGAGCACTGTGAGGCCTGTAAGAGCTACACGGCATTGCAGACCTTGAATGCTAGAAGCCAGTGCACACAACAGATGTTATCTAGGAACACAGAAACTGGCTTTGAGTCCACATTCATGCTTACAGAAGACAGCATCAGTTGCACTGCATTTCATACAAGGCATTTCAAAGAAAACAGGGGGGTGGGGACATTCTCTCAAGAAGCCAGACCTGTAGGTAAATTACATATGAGAAGAGTGGTGCAGAGGAAGACAGGTAGATCTTCCTTCACAAGAACATGCTGATTTGTTTCCCCATGAGCAAAGCTCTGCCTTCCCCAGATTCTCTGGGCAGCTCAGTTCCATGCACAGAGAAGCAGCATCAATGAACAACAAGCTGGCAGGAAGAGTTCCAGCTTCACTAGACAAAGTACACACCAGCAGCAGCGTCACTTCCAACTTTCTCATCAAGAGAAAACCCACTTGTATGCAAAACTGGGCTGAACAGAACAGACAGTGAGGGCAGCTGCTTGCTTCCAAGTCGCCCCTGTGTAACTAGCACCTCAAAGAGATATATTCATCCTTCTGGGAGCACTGTGCACACTGCCTACAGAGGTGCTGTGTGTGTCCAGTCCATTACGCAGAGCAGAAGGGATCCAACAGCCAAGGCGAATGACTGATTGGTTGGGTTTTTTCTCTTTTTTTAAACTCAGGCTGAATCAGTACCAATTAATTAATTCCAACAACAACTTGGAAGGTGTCAAGGAACCTGCTCCCACACATGGGTTTCTATTCACACTTACAAAATAATCAGCTAAAGAGCCTGTGGGCCCAGTTTCTAATGGAAGAGTAGAAGGCCGACAAGGATTCACACACACGCAAAATCTTACCTCCCACAGAGCTAGCAGCAGATTTCCAATAATAAACACACAGCAGTGCCCCAGTCTGCCCAGACACAGAAACACACACCGGTACCTTGGGAGTGTGTGGGGTGTCACAGAGCTGCAGCTTCTTCCAAGTGATGTGTAGCGGTGTCTCTGCATTGCCACAGGTCCTGCTCACACCTGGGGAGGACTTCAAGGTAGGGCTCACCCAGGATTTGGTCCTGCTCAGGAAAATCTCACTAAGCTTCCTGTGAGGAGTTGCAGGGAGAGGACTGTTCCACTTCTGGAAGTCACAGCTCTTGACCGGGCTGGAACTCGGTGTGTCCTCCTCATTAATGCTTCTGTCTTCACCCTCTTCTCCGCAGCTGGAAAAATCCAGCCTCTGAATGAAGTCGTCGTTGTTCTCCCAGTCATCCATCTCACCATATGAAATAGAGCTGATAGAGCGGACCCTGGCCTGCCTGGTGGAGGGAGAAGAGCAGAAGGAGAGAAAGACAGCATCACTTACAGAAGCAGATTAGCTGCCCCCTTCCTCACCTAGGTCAACTTACGGCCTTGTTCCCCATGCCTATTCCCCTAGCCTTTTACACATAGGGGCGTGGAGCACACAAAACTGGCATTTAATTGCATTGATAAAGGAATATCCCCAAATCCCCACATATAACCCTATCCAGCTACTTTTCACATAAGTGTAACAGGTAGGGCTTTCACCTTGTTGGTGCAAGTCAGATACAGCTCAGAAATAACTGCCTTTCCCAGAGAGCCTCAAGGGGGGGGGGGGGGGGGGGCTTCACCCACTGCTCCATCACAAAGACTAAATCACCAGACCCCAGAACAAGGCACTACAGCCCACCCTTCACCTTTCTCACTCTTAAGCTTCTCAACCACAAAACGCTCCTCCCTTTACATACAGCCGTAAAAGCAGAGAGACCCCCCAGGAAGCCACCAGCCACCCTACAAACAGCCCCTCTCCTGCCCCAGCACATTTATAACCACTCCACACCTCAGGACCATCACTAATGGGAAGCAGCTGGAGCTCAGCAGCACCTGTGTAGGGCTGCCTGTGCTGCTGGTTGGGTTTTGCTATAGACCTGAATGCCGTGTCTGCAGCCAGCTCTGCTCTGAGTCATCCCTTTGCTTCTGCACACTCTTCTCTCCTTCAGCTTTGTGGGGAGGTGGTGTTTGCTGACAGCCAGGCTGCTTTTTGTTAATCCCACAGGAGATGGAGCCTCTGTGGGCTTTGCTTACATAAATGCCAGATCTGCCAGGGATGGGTCCAGCACTTCCTCTTTTTTAGATCTGAATTTGACTTCTTGCATTTAGACTTGCGTTAGGTTGGAAAGCGTTACAGCCTGCACAGGGAGGTTAGCAGCCTAATTTTTAATGCGCTAGCCTTTGTGAGGGGCAATACACAGGGTTGCATGTGGGTTCCTGTCTCAAGGTTCCATTTGCGTGCCCTGGGAAAGGAGGGGATGGCCACGTCAATGCCAATGGCATGTGCAGGTTGTCTACTGCAGCTCAGTGGGTAAAGGACAAAGCTTCTGTGTAAAGCTCATCTCTTGCTGCCTCTGTGAGCCTGTGCTTCGAAGAGGAACCAGAATGAGCTTTAATGAACAGGGAACGAGCTCACAGAAGCCTTTTAGCATCAGGGAGAGCTGATGAAAGGCCATGCAGAAGTTGGAAGTGGTCACAGCCCAGAAGAGATGGGGGTTTGTTAGCACAGGCGTGTGCTTCCCAGTGCACAGGTTGAGGAGGGTTCCCACCAGAAAACAAAGGGACACGTCAAGCTGAGGTCAGCCTGCCCTTCTACCTGGCCTGTTAGTCAGAACTGAGGGCATTCAGGTCTTTGAAGCTGCCCGCTAGAGCTGTGGCAGGTCATTCACTTGCTGCGAGGAGGACGTGTCAGGTTCTCAGTGTTGCACTTGCCGCCCCTCACAAACATTTTGTTTTATTTTCTGCATTTTTGCATTCTGTTATTGCCAGGGGCTATGGGAAGCTGTTGCCCCAAGAGGGAATGTTGACCTGAGTGTGAGGAAGGCTCATTTCACATCTAATTAAAAGCCACTGTTTTCACTTCTTATTTATCATGGAAGACTGCTCAAAGTTACAGAGAACATGTTCTTGGTTCACGTTCTATGGTGTCAAGCTCAAAGAGGGGAGATTTAGGTCAGATATAAGGAAAAAGTCTTTTACAGTGAGGCTTGTGAGGCACTGGAACGGGTTGCCTAGTGATGTGGTTGATGCCCCATCCCTGAAGACTTTCAAGGCAAGGCTGGGCAACCTGACCCAGCTGTGGTGTCCCTGTTCATTGCAGGGGAGTTGGACTAGATGGCCTATAAAAGTTCCTTCCAACTCTGAGGATTCTATGATTCTTAGAGCTTCATCAGAAGAAGATTTTTTCCTCCTCACATGGCCACATTCCCTGAGGCTGGGATCTGTTAGTTTTGATGAAGTACAAAAGCGGAGGGCCTTTGCTTTTAAACTCTGCACGGAGAGGGGGAAGCGAGCTGTCAGCAGCAACACGCAGACAAACATGCCTCAAAGCACAGCTTGGCACCACCAATGCGGTGAGAGCAACATGTGCGGATATGAGCAGCAATTGGCTTTTCTTTAAAACCCTTCATACACCACCAAAGCGTTGTGCAGGGCTCTTGGTTTTCTTCCTTGTCCATCATCTGTTGCGGATACCTCCAACCGCCAACCACCACCCACAGCCGTTCACAGCTCTGCTAGGTGACTTTGCTGTGCCTGTGCTGGCACTGGCTGAGCCACAGCTCACAGCAAATGGACACGGACGGCACAGAAAAAGAAATGTTGGTGGCAGTGCATCGTGAGATCCTTAATGGCGTATTGAAAGCTCGGAGCTGCTCAGCAGGCAAAAAGTTGGGCAGTTAAAGCCTTTATGGCAATGTTTCCCCTTTAATTGTGGCCTGCTTAATCAGGTAATCCAATTAATCAGAAACTCCCAGGGAAATGAGCTAAACTTAATGATGTTTAACGATGGTAGCGTAACGAGGATGGTAATTACAGAGGCTGGCTGCTGCGGGTGCCTTGGGCATGTTGGTGTCCCCGTGTTTCTGTCTTGAGCTGAACTCAGAGAACCAGATTGGCTTGGGTTGGAGGGGACCTTAAAGCCCACCCAGCAGATCGGGCTGCCCAGGGCTCGGCTCTGAACGTCTCCGGTGATGGGATATCCACAACTGCTTCTTCCTGTTCCTCTACAACACGCTTCACATAGCACATATATACACGTGCTACCTCAGCACCGCCAGCCCTAGAGGAGCCGGGCTTTCGCGAGAGCCCGTCCTATTGCACGGAGCACCGCCCACACCCAGCCATAAGCCCCTCCCCTCCCCTGGGGGCGTGTCCCACAGCGCACCGCCCCGGAGCCGCCCCTCGCCGGCGGCCGGCGCTGCTCGGCTGGGCTCGGCGCGGCCATGGTGGAGCGGGCGGACGAGGCGCCGCTGCTCTTCTGGGCCGAGGGCCCGGCTGTTTCCGCGCCGCCGCCCGCGGCCGAGGCGGATGGTGTCGGCGGGCGGCGGCTCGGCGGCGGCTGGAGCGCTGCGCCGTGGGGCTGCGAGGAGGAGGCGGAGGCAACGGGGCCGCCGCGGGCGGAGGCGGAGGAGGACCAGATCGTGGCCGTCTTCGTGGTCACCTTCGACCCCCGCACGGGTGAGCGCGGGCGAGCGCGGCGGGTCGACGGGGAGATGGCGGCCCGGAGCATCCCCCGTCGCCGTGGGGCTGCCGGGGGCCGCTGGCGGAGCCGCGCTGCCCTCACGCGTCCGTAAGTACGGGCGGCTGCAGTGGGGATGTGCGGCCAGAGGCTGCGCCCGACAGCGGCCCTGGGGTGTTGGCAGGAGTTGGGGCACGGCCCGGAGCCGGTAGGAAGTTTGGGAGCAGCGTGGGAGGCACAGCAGCGCACCTACAGCCCGGCATGGAAACACGGTCCTCTTTTTTTTTCTTTCTGTCAACAGACGCATAAGAAATTCCTAGCAAAATAATTCTGATGTAAAACGTGCTGGTTTGTTTTGGTTTTGTGTTGTTTTGTTGATGGAGGGGCCGAGCTCAGAGGAGGCCCTGAAAGTGAATGCTGACCCTGCCCGGAGCTGCAGCCCCCAGAAGCAATGCGGAGAATGGAGCCCCAGGATGCGGTCGAACCACACGCTGCCAACCTGTGGCTGCTGTGCCCTGGAACACCCGAGGGCTCTCCAAATATCACTTATTTTATGCTTCCACAGGGAGAGTCTGGAGGTTACAAACTTGGGACTCAGCAAAACCCTGAACGAGGTTGGCTGACGCCTTTCCAACTGGAGGTGGGGAGAGAGGTGTTTCCCATAAGTACCCACAACACAGCAGAGTGCGGATGGCGGCAGCAGGTTGCTCTCAATCTGACAGCATATGCCTTCTACGAACTGGGGAGGTTTCCTGGTTGGCAGAAAGCTTGGCTTTCTCAGGAGTTTGTCTGGGCCAGCTGTTGCTTTGAACAGAGTCCAGGGAGAGTTGGGCAACAGCTCTTCTCACATCCGATGTGCGGTTTGTGTGGTGTCACTGGCCCAGGAACAGGCTGCTGTGTCCAGGGAGGGTCGGTTTGCCACTGCTACGCAGTGCTGGTGCTGAGCACAAGGAGTATCCAGGTGAGGAGCAAATCGAGATGTCAGCTTCACAGGCAGACTGCCCCACGGAGGATGCAGACCCAGAACAAGACTCTGAACTGCAGCAAGAGGAGTTTGCTGGCATTGGAAAGAGGAATTTCTGGTCAACCGTGTCAGGTTGTGCAAGGAACTTCTGTAATGTGCATAAGGGTGCCTGGTCCCTGCGTGGAATTTGAAGATCATCCATACTGTGTCTGAACCAAAAACCAGGTTGCTGCTGCCTAGGAAAAGTACAGCAGCCCTCCTGTGGAAGCCTGCTCAGGCATGCGAAAGGCAGAACTCCTGGCGATGTCTACTCAAATACAGGCAAGCAGTAGCATGAGGGATCTTTTCCTGTAGAAGGAGAATGTGGTGACTGCACTAATCAAGGCTCTAGCAGCTTCCCTCCTAAGTTTGAAAGTGCTCAAGGACCACAAGCTTTGTATTTCTGGCAAGAGCACGTCCTGGGCTCACAGGGGAAGGTTATGGGGTTGCCAGCTCACTAATGTGGTTCCAGTGTTCCTGG
Organism: Alectoris magna; assembly: GCA_030625065.1. Lineage (NCBI taxonomy): Eukaryota > Metazoa > Chordata > Aves > Galliformes > Phasianidae > Alectoris > Alectoris magna. The sequence goes on from CM060560.1 coordinate 141,089,445, forward strand.
GACCCTTTGTGTGCCAAACCCAGGAGTCAGAGGCAGCCTCTAACCCAGCAGTGCTCTCACTGCTTCCAGCACGGTGAACCTGTGGGACCTGACAGAGACCTCCTCGTGGCTGTTACAAGGAGAGCAGAATGGTGGCAGGCCAGGAGCCAACCATGCTACCTTCTCTTTGCTCTCTGCCCTGTAGCAGCCCTCTCCTTAAGGGAGTAAAGAGTTGAGAATGTTCTGACTCTTGAAAAAGTGTGAGCACCTGGTCTGTGCCAACACGGCCCCACAAAGAGTGCAGTCAAAAGGTGCTTCTGTGAGGCTGCTGAACTTCCCAGTGCCTTTGTTCTCTGGGGCGGGCAGTAACGGAAGACCCAAGATTACCTTGGGCAGCTGCTGGGACATATCTGGTAGGTGTGATCTACTTGGCATTAGGCTCCACATGCTCTCCTACACTCGTACCTGCCTTGGGCAGGTAAGAAAAGGAAACAGGACAATGAATTTTTCTTTAAGAGAGAAATAATAATAATAAAAAAAAAAGGTGAAGTGAATTCAGTGCCACTTTAACTCTTCTGGAGTACTAGAAAAGAGGCTGAACCTTCTTAGCCCTCTTTCTGTGATGGAGATAATAGTCAACTTTGTGGAGGTCCTGCACAGCCTGTTGGCTTAATGGGTGATGGGAGTAATGGGAAACGTAAGGGAGAAGTGAAAGAAGGAATCAGTTTCCCACCAGTAAGCATGTAAATGTTTTGATTTTTCTCTCCCACATTTCCTCCACATGGGAAACTGAGCCATAACACAGCAAGGTCTCACCTGGTGCAGCTCCTGTCCCAGTACAACACAGGAACACAGTGCATGGACCAGCACCCTGAAGACCTTGGGAAACATCTATGAGTGAGGAGGCCAGGTGGTGACTTTACTGCAGCCATCAGGTGCTGGTGTCATTGGTGAGGGGGAAGAAAAGAAGAGCAGAAGTGGAAGAACATCCTTAAATTTGCATGCCAGCAACTGAGTGTGCTGTTTCTGACCGACCTGGTGCTGGGAGACCTCCCACAAGATCTCCAGATTTGTCTCCTGGCAAAACCTCTCTCCAGCTCAGCTCTCACTTGGAAAGTTTCCTGCACGCACGAGAGCTCCTGTATGCAGAAGAAGGCAAATGCTTCCTGTTTTTCTACAGCGTGGCTCTCCTCCCTCCTCCTGTTTCTCATGCAGGCTGGCTGTTGCCGCCGCGTCCTTTGTTTGCTCTGTTTCACCAGACTGACTTCAAGTCTTTTTATCTCCCCGTTGGCTCTCCGGCTGCCACGTCGCCTGTACATTCATAGGGCACGGCGGTGTGAGGAACTGCCAGGAGTGCAGGTGTCGGCTGCTGATGTCAGCCTGTAGCAACAGAGCCCAGGACAAGCAGCTACGTGACATGCAATAGATCTTGTGGGTACGCAGCAGATAAGAATCTGCTCAAGATGCCTTTTCCTTCCTTAGCGTTGTAGCGCAGTGGTTGTCTGAGCCGTGTCCACACCAACACCTCTGTACCTGGCAGACAACAGAGCTTCTGGTAAACTAAATGAAGTTACTTTACTTTGCTCCATGGTGCTCTCTTGCTTGTTGATACATTAATATAGAGCTGATGACCGACGCATGATTCTCTGTGGTGTGAGCCTTAAAAGAGGATCTAGATGTAACCACAGCCTTGTGGTTAGGAGGCAATAGTCATTCCCTTACTCTGTCAAGGAAGGGTCCTGTGCCTTTAAAAAACAAAACCCCCCACAGAACAAAAGCCAACATCTATATATAATATGCAAAATCTACAGGGGACCGTGCAGTGGCATGATGTCACCGCTTCCCTCTGCCAGCCTTTCACTCTTGTTAAAGGCGAAGGCGCGTTGCAGCGGAGCACGGGATGGCACGAGCTGCATGGCTCAGCCAGCCCATGGGGAGCTGCGTGCCTGTGGGTTGGCAGAGCCTGGGTACCACATCTCTCCTGGTGCCATGCTGTTGTTTTTTGAAGTCCTTGCCTGGCAGGGCTGGGGGAGGTCTGCTAAATACAATATCCGTGGGGAAAAAAAAAAATAGCCTATTTAAATGTCAACAGCTCAACTCAATGCGAATTTGCATGCATGTACTTATGCAGTATGAGTAATAACACAGGAGACAGGTCTCAGAGATATTTAAATCTGAGGCCTCTATTTCTAACAGCCTTGGCTAAGTGTAGGGCCCTTCCAAATGTATGCAGTGTCTATGTGGGGGGATGCTTGTCCCCGTGAGTGCCTGTGCCATTGCTTTAAAGGGAGTAGCGTTTTGTTTCCTTTGTTGTTTTTCTAAACTAAGTTGCATCATTTCAAAGTCACGTTTCAACTACCAGCGGCTGAACCTACAGCATGTGTTGTTGCAGTAAGAGTGTCCAGGTGAGCAAGGTAGGTTCTGAAGGGCTGTAATGGGAAAGCCTGAGAAGGGCCCATTTTTACCCATGGTGAACACCATGGCAGGGCAGGTCTTGGTCTGCTCTGGGGACCTGTTACAACTTCTCTGATACCATCCATTCCAGGACTGGGCTCCTCAGGTGGCCCTTTCCACTGAACAACTGCATGCTGCCTGGCTGGGTTGTCAGGTGATATCAGTATGCTAATCTTGATCTAATGTGTAACCCGTGTGCTTTTTTTGTTTGGTTACTGTTGCACGTACAAACATGCAGTGCCTGGATCTCCTCCTACCCTAAAAAAAAAAAGAAATTCTAGGGAGTAGTAGGATGCTGGCTTAGGTAGAGGCTCCTCTTTGAGCAGTCGTATCCTGCATAGCCACAGGAAGATAGTGATGTTCTGATCTATCACATAAACTCATCCTATGGAGCAGCAGTCTACACTTAGGGTTCTTTCTGTATCAGTATTATAGCTTGTCCGCTATGAGTACCTGGCAAGGTAGAGTGGTAGCTGCTCTGTGATAAAGCACATAAAGGATAAACACACAAAATAGCACTATGTTCCAAAACAGTTCTCTAATACCTGGGTGTTGTGCTACAAAAAGTGAAGTTTGGAAGAGATACAGCAGAGTGGAATATACAGTATCGCAGCCTCTGTCCAGGACAGAGGGAGTTCTGGAGCAGTGTTACTTCAGCGTTACCAGCATAGATCTGATGTAAAAGCAACAGCTGGCTGTTGCTGGTGTTGACCTTTCACTACTGAGCACCATGTCTGCGTTCACCCAAATAAATGTGCTTATTTGCAGGCAACATGGTGGAGTGGTGTTTACCTCAAGATATTGATTTGGAAGGCGTGGAATTCAAATCCATGGCAAGTGGGTCCCACAAAATCCAGTCAGACTTCATGTGAGTATGCCTGAGCTGGGTTACTTCTTCCTTCTTTTGGCTCTCCATCTACATCGCCATCCTTAACTCACAACATGCAAGAAAAATACCACCTATGAATTTAAATTCTTGCACTGCTGTGCTGATGACCTGTACTGCACTAACCCAGATACTATTCAGATACACTCAATATCATATCCAGTACCAGCTGGCTGTACGGGATCTGCTGCGTGACAGCTGTGGTTGTGGAGGTCAGCCAGCTTCTCAGGGGTGTGCAAATTTTAATGCTTATTGGGCAAAACATACTGCATTGCAAACGTTCAGATAGTCAGCAGAGACCCGTGGTGAAGGAGAGAGAATGGCAAAAGTAAAATAGGAAGAAGTTTGATGGATCAGAACTTAGAAAGTCTATGGTTCTTAATTCTGTCAGCACTTTTGGATCCTTTAACTGTGATAAACAGTTCTCAGTCACTTTCTTCACCCCTGGTTTCTTCCATCAGTGGAAAGACTGACGGCTAGTTCCGCATTCTCACGCTTTTCCTAGCCCACTGTTGCAATACAGCAATATTTTGCAATGAATTGCACTGTTACTGTTCCTTTTGGTCAAGAGTAACTGCTACTTTCTCAAAGGCATGTAGATTTGCACTCAGCTGAAGTATGCTTCCATATGCTGGCACCCAAAATATAAGGAAGTAGCTAGACTCTGCTCACAGCCTCATGCATCCTAGGCTCCTCTTCCTAAGAAGAATAGCACTGTATCAATTGGGTCCTGCATCCCCTACTGGTCTTCCAAGTTCTTTCCCTCCTTGCTGCCATGTTGCGATATGGCTGGTAGGGATGCTGATGGTAGAAGCACTAGAAACTCCACCCTTCCATGGTCCCGTCCTGTTGAGGGCCAGCTCTCAACCCTTCAGATAGCAGAGTGGGATTTCAGGGGTTTTCTTAAAGAAGGAACTGTGTTCCCAGAAATCAGTATTTTTGCTTTCTTTCATTCCCTTCCCTTCTTTTAACATTAACTCTTCTGTGAAATGTTTGTCCCCAGTTATTTCCGGAAAGGGCTCTGTTTTGGCCTGGCCTGCTTTGCAAACATGCCTGTGGAGAGTGAGTTAGAGCGTGGTGCCCGTATGAAGTCTGTGGGGATTCTGTCTCCTTCTTACACCCTGCTTTATAGGTACATGCACTTCCTGGAGAACCAGGTCAGGTAAGTTTCCTTGGGTATGGAATTGGCTGCTCCCCGCCTGGGGAAAGGTAGCATTGCCTCAGTGGAGAGCGGTCTTAGATGTGTGAGAACTTGGGTGGAATGCTGAGTTAGAACTTCACTGAATGACTGGTTCACCAGAGAGAGGGTACAATCCACAACAGAGAAGGGATGAAGGAACTGACTTAGCAGCAGTCTCTTCACTGCTAGCAGGCTATCGAATGCTGTCCAAACCCTACTTCTTCTGAAGCACTGTGGAGACGTAACTGTTAGAGGAGAGGACAAGAAGTTAGTGTCCTCTTGTTGAGAGGACAAGTTTCTCTCTTGTCCTTCTGAAAACTGTTTTACTGAGAGCTCACAAGAGGCTTCTAAACCTGCCACTGTGATTCTGGCTCAGTGTTTGCCTCAGCTGTGTTCAGTGGGCCTGGTCAGGCAAATGGGTTTGGTAGAAAGGAAAGCTGATTCTACCTGAGCACGCTTTGAAAGAGGATCAGTCCTATGCACGAAATCAGTTCACTGTCTGCTTCAATGCTGCTTGTTCATTGCACAGAATGCTGGTGTTACTCCTCATGCACAGGCTGCCCTTCAAGATTGTCTGTGCAACTGAGGCACCTAGGGCTCCTTTGCCACTTCCAAAAGCAGATACCGGCTGGGGGCAAGACACTGAATAAATAATTTGGAGACACTACAGATCTCTTTTGTTTCTCTTCCAGACACCAGCTAGAGATGCCAGGGCACTACTCCCATCTAGAGGCATTCTATGATGACAAGAAAGGTGTTCTCCCAGACAACAAGGGCACTGCCACCTCCCAGCAGCCAGTTCACTGGCTGCCATCCATCCACAGATACATGTACCCTGAGATGAAGGTGAGGCAGGGGCTCTGAGGTTTGTGGGAACATGCACTGTGCTGCTGCTCTTTACTGGTGTCTTGCACTTCTTTATGTAAGAAGTCACTCCAGCACTTTGTAGGCTGCTTTAGATGAGACTGACTTGGGCTATTACAAGCTGCAGTTCTCTATCATTGCCGTGTGCTGGTCTTGCTCCCACATTTAGACTTAGCATCTGTGCATGTGTCCCTGTGTCACCTCTAAGCTGTTTTCTTCCCTTTCCCTCCACCTGCAGATCACACACCCTGCTGGCTGTATGTCTCAGTTCATCAAATTCTTTGGTGAGCAGATTCTTGTCCTCTGGAAGTTTGCCCTGCTGCGCAAGCGCATATTAATATTTTCACCACCCCCAGTTGGAGTTGTCTGCTATAGAGGTATGTTTCCAGGGACACCACAGAGCTATACAGTAGGCTAAAGAGCTGCCAAATTGCCTGTGGGTACTGAGGGGAGAGACGTCACACAGGTCTTAAAAATCCACCACAGCCATGCTTTGTGGGGGATAAAGTTTCTAAAGTATCTATTTTTCACAAAACACTTTTCTTCGGGCCTTTGAATTTGTGGAATCTGGAACATGGGATTCCGGTGGGAGAACTGATTATTTCCTATCCAAAATAGGATGTTCCCACTTGAGATTTTCTGGTGTCCGGGGGCGTTTCAAAGCTCTAACCACTGTTTACATAAGAGCATGTGGGAGAACTGAGTAAGCAGGGTTCATAATGTGCTTGCAGGGAATACTGAAAGCATCTCAGCACTTACTTCTCTCGTCTGCAGTGTACTGCTGCTGTTGCCTTGCCAACGTTTCTCTACCTGGTCTTGGAGGAACTGTCCCAGAATCCAAACCGTTCTTCTATGTGAATGTGGCAGACATAGAAATGCTGGAGACAGAAGTATCATATGTGGCCTGTGAGTATGATGCATTAGGCAGACCCTTTTTTTTTTTTTTTTTTTTAAATTTCAGGCTGCAAAATATCTCGAGATACCAGGCTGGAGATTAAAACTGTTGAGAAATAAGACGTGCTAGGATTAACTATCTACGAAAGCAGGAGAGAACAGTTGGTCTGCAGGGAAACCAATACGCTGTTCTGAAAAATCCCGTCTGATTTTGGCAGGTACAACAGAAAAGATCTTTGAGGAGAAACGGGATCTCTATGATGTCTATGTAGACAACCAGAATGTGAAAACACATCACGAGCATCTGCAGCCGCTCCTGAAAATTAACAGTGCTGACAAGGAGAAATACCGACGGCTTAATGACCAGAGGTAATAACAGAGATCTGAGTGGTCCTAGTTCTGACAGGAATGTGATGCAGGATGTCTTAATGTTCTTCAAGTTTTCTACTGCTTCAGCTCACCTAAGACTCTGGTTCCACTGTAGCTGACTACTATGAGAGTCCCTGGGTACTCTGCATACGTATAATCACTCCACCAGTGAACTGGTGAAGCAGAGAGAAGGCAGGAGGAAAAGCAGAGGTTGTGATGTATTACTGATCAGTCGCAGTGAGAATATTACCTTTATGCTATGACTTCTAGCCCAGTGCCTTATAAAGACTACCTTGTTGCCTCAGATACTGGGCCAGTGGTGCTAACTGGGCTGTCTCCAAGAAACAGATGTGAAGTCTTCAGTTTTAACTGTCTGTTCGTAATGCTTTCAGGTTCACCGGAGGTATGTGCATTTAATCTGTCTCCCTTCCCTCAGGCAGATGTTAATGTATTCTCAAGAGGTGGGTGAGGACTGTAGCTCCTGTGAAGAGGATCTTTTCATCTTGTGAGTGGCTACTCTTAATGCTTAATTGATCACTGTTGGGATTTAGAAACACGTTTCACTGATTTCATGTTGTGCCAGCTTAGCATATTATGAAACACCATGTAATTCCATAGGCAGTTCTGTGTTCCTTGGGGAATCCAAGAGCCAAACTGGTTCTTATTCTTCAGATCATCTTCCTTGCAATTTGTGAAGCCGAAGGCAGCCATGTTTTTCTCCACTGGGGTCTCTTAAATGCTAGAAGGGGAATGGAAATTTTTAAAATGTAATCAGAAATGCAAGAATCCCCTTCCAGTTCTGGAAAAAATAAGCACCATATGACTTCTCATGCCAGACACATTTGGCTCAGGAAAGCACTAACGTCTATGGGGGAGCTACAGTGCAGAGGTAAGACCTTAGCGTGGAGGATCAGCTCATTGATGCAGCAGGCACTGTAAATGGGAAACAGAGGAACCAGAACTGGGTGTAGTGTGTAAGGTAGAGAATTAGATGAAAGCCACACCTGTAACACTTCTGAAGCTTTTCACTGCCTGTTGCTACCGTGTCACAGTATGCAGCTGCTGACAAGTTATAGGATGAAAATGCGTTAGACCATCAGGGCAGAACTTAGTGTTGTGCTGCACAGATGCAGTCGGAACTGTTCTTGCAAAGCCTTGCCTATTCCTAGGAAAGCGCTAGGTAAGTAGTTCTTTGCTGTGCTCTCCTCCAATAATGGAGAATTATTTACTCAGTGGCATGCTAGATGAATAAAAACATTGTTTCCTCCTTTGCTCTCTGGGAGATACAGGTCTGATGTACTCAGTTACCACAAAGTACACCTTAGCTTACAATGTGGCTTTCTTCTGAAGAGGCAAATGGCTACTATAAATCAGCCAGATAGAAGCATCGCTGTAAAATAAAAGTTACTGCTTTTGTTTATTCCACACTTTGTTATGGGGTGGATAGAAAACTACTACAGTATCACAAAGATAGTGGGGTGTAGGATTACAATGGTCTGAACACAGTTTTGGTGCTCTTGTTCCCTGTTTGTCAAATATGCTATCTTTTGGGGGTTCACTGCCATCATCTCAGCTGACTTTATCCTATAGGTTTTTTATGGAGCAGAACAACCGCATATTTCAGACACTGATGGAGGTGTCAGCCAGCCAGGACAAGACCCTGACAGCTGACCATGCACGAGGCATGGGTCTGGATCCCCAGGGGGATCGAAGCTTCCTTATGGACCTACTGGAAGTGTATGGCATCGATGTTATGCTAGTCATTGACAACCCCTGCTGCACTTAAACCAAGAGGAAGAGAAACGAGGAGCAAAGATCACTTTTTTAAGACTATCAGACATTGCTTAAGAGTGTCACTGGAACTCACCGCGGCCACTGGATGGATCTCATTTTATTTAATAACTTTATATGGAAAGTATTTATAATTTAAAAGAAAATGTGATTCTATTTTTATCCCCTTGATTTCCCCACGGAGTACCCACTCCAGGTTTTTTGTTTCTTTGTTTTCATCTCCCATTCTTTTTCATTTGTGTTTTTTGTTTTGTTTAGATAGGACCAGTGGCATCTCTGCACCAACCCTCACTGGTGCCAGTGAGCTAGGTTTTGGCCTACTCTGGATGTATGAGGGCTGAAGACTTCAGGAAAGCACTTTGTCTGATGGGGACCAATGTGAAATGCTGCCGCTGAGCTCTCAAGACTTGACTGGAAAACCCTACTGTCATTCCCTCTTTCACTTGACTGAAGAGAGCTTCAGCACAGGCTCTTACTGTACCAGTATCATAAAACATCTCCTGTCGCACCATGTTTACGGGTGAGGACAGTTAAAGAAATAATGAAGACTGGGACTCCTTGAAACACACCTTGCCCAGCTTTTAGCAGCTAAAGTGGAAGAAAGCCACCCTTCCTCATCAATGGCTGAAACAAATTTGGGATAAGGGGGTGCTAAAGGATCTTATGACTTTGCTTACCAGAGTGGTACTGTTTCATTTCCAGCATTTAAGGTACAGTGTATAAGACTATACCTGCCTATCTCACAGCTGGAAAGAAGCACTAATCTCTACTTCATCCCTCCTTCCACTTCCTCTGGTTTTCAGTTGTATTGAACCTGCTGATTTGGGTTAATATCTTCAAACCAGCAAGATGTCCTCACATTGAAGAGGGTCCAACACCACTGAGCCACCTTGCAGTTGCTATGCTCTCCAGCCTCAGTTCAGATGATGCTGAGCAGGATTACACTGAAGAAGTATGCCCTAACTAATGTAACTAGCTCTTCCTTTGCAGCAGACAGAAAGTACTTGCCACACCTTTGTTTCAACACTGTCTGCCACTCCTCCTTTGTCAAGCAGCCTTCAGCACTGCCTCCTCTGTCCTTGTCTTTCAATATGAGACAGAGAGCAGTATGTGACCTTCCAGCTGGAACGGCTTTAACGCTTACAGGAGGTTCCCCTGGAGTTTGGCATTGCTAACTGGCTGGAAGCAATGGCTAACACCAAGCCTTTTTCTACCTGGGCAGACCAGTGTTTTCTCATTCTTTTGCTGGGGAAAGAGCAGGATTCAGTTTATACAGGGCCAGAGGTTTCCTCCAGAAAGTCTATGCCTGTGAAGGGTAATCCTTTTGCCATGTAAAGTCCAAGAATGGAACTATGGGTTGTAGGTGTGACATAGTACTTTACTTTGTCCAAAATCCTTTAGCCAGTAGCAGCACCAGTTTTAAGCTAACTGTTCTTTCATGAACTACCACTATAGCTACTTAGTTGCTCCCTCTATCATAAGAGACTTCAGCACCTTGGAGCCTTTATGCACTTTGTAGAAATGCAAACTGTAGCTGGTGTTACACATTTACCATTGCATTGCATACGAGACAGCACCTGAACCTCTGATGTCTCACCTGCTAATTCTTCTTAAAACAAGTGAAGCAAGTGTTTCCCAAGTAGACTCCTTATGGATTGTGTCCCTCTGCAAGGAAGAAGGCTGGCATTTTTTCTTGAAGGCTGTCTGCAGCAAAGGGGTAGTTTTGCTTGCTGTGGATTCAGAAGTTTCAGTGAGGCGTGGGATCAGAGGCCTCACAAGATTTATTGCACAGTTCATTGGTATGAACTTAAGCGGATTATGTTCTCGTGATCTGTTTCCAAACAGTTGCTCCCCATCTTGCTTTTCAGGACTTGGAATGCTTTTCTACAGGGAAAAACACTGTTGCTCATACTGCCAGTTTTCGTAGGTTTTCTTTGTTTTGGGTTTTTGTTGTTGTTGCTTTTTTTTTCCCTTGAGGAAAGGTTTTGTTTTTAGATTGACACCCATGGTATAAAAGTGACTCACCACCTCTATGCCTACTAGCTTCCACTTCAGTTCTAACACGCTGTCTGCAGTGAAGACCTCGGGGGAAGTTTGGCGTACATCATATTGCTGTGACTTAATTTCCTTCAGATATTAAAAACAGAACTGAAACTACTTTCCAACAATTCTTTTCATTTTCTGTATAACTTAACTGTGATCAGCTGTTGATGACTTTCTGTTCTCCTTGGTATCAGAAATTATTTTGCTGAACCAAACAGGAACAAACCTTTAACTTGTCAAGGAAGTTTCACAGCCTCAAAGTTTTTCTAACAAACTGCATTACAGCACCTTTTTCACAAGCTGTCAGAACATCAGGGCTGTGAGACAGCAAGCAGAACCTCCTGACTTGATCATTTAACATTTATTTAACCTCTGCTTTTCAGAAACTAGGTCCTCAGTTGTCAGCCAGAGCATGGGTGCAGTAGCAGCAAAGCAAGCAGATTACTGTAGAAGTAACATTCATGTTACATCCCAGCTTAATGGCTACAGTCTATGTTGCTCTTGTAATTTTGTTTTGCTGCAGCCTTTCTGGGAAGGAAGTCAGAAGTATCCAAATAGAAAACAGAACAAAAAGACTTACTTACCTATCCTAAACCTTCCCCATTTGTTTCTTTGCAAATGAACTCTTCATCTGCAATGTCTTTTCCCAATATAATAGATACTGCTTTTACTTGGTGTTGCACACAGAAAATCCTTGATAGAGCAGTATGAAATACAAAAGAATGATATAGCTTGTGCCACAAAGGCCTGTTTAGCAGGCTGGTTTTGTTTCCTAGCCTTTGAACCAATTTCACTGAATTTTATCTGTTCAGGAGCTAACTCACTGTTTTACTTTGAATTAAGTACAGACATTTAAAATCCCCTCCTTGGAAACTAATAGCTGCTTTTTTGAATACTGGCACCTGGAGTGGCGGCCAGTTATTTGGTATATTTAAAACTAAAAGAGGAAGAAAAGTATGCCATAAGGTAGGATGTTGACAAGTACTCTAAGATCTTCTTTTCCAGTTAAAGAACTTTGCCTTTACAGTGGTGCCTTTAATCTCTTGGTATGATGTCCCTGGTTGGTTGTGAGAGATCAGAGGCCAGGTTAAATAGTGATTCTAGAAACCATGTCTACACAGTGCCCCAGTAAACTGGCTGGTATATTTCTTTCTCCTACTGCCTTCCTAGTACAGCAATTACAGGAAAGAGCATGAGCTTCACAGTTGCATTTTTAGTTGCACTAGACACGTGTAATTAAGTAATGAATTATTTTTACTATCTATCTATCTGGAATAGAGGGTAAAGCTCAGAATAGAAATAAATGCTAGGTTTTTTAAATCTCAGTAGGTGATATACAGTGTTAGACATTTAAATCGTGAGAAAATCTCGCTGCAAGTGTAGGGCAAGCAGCATTGAGCCAAATACAACTAAGAACAATGGTGGATGCTAGGAGGGAGGCATTTTACTGAATTAGGTTTCAGATTCATCTTGGACACAGGCTAACACGCTCTTTTCTAGCTTAAATTAAGTAGTTACTTAAGCAGTTAGAGCTAATGCTGACATCTGTCAGAGGAGATGAGCTCTCCTACCCAACATTCTGAAGGACGAAAGGAAGTTCTATCACCTTTTCAATGAAGTAGCTTTACTGTACAGGCTCACTGAGTAAAGCAGTGTTGCTATGACACTTCTTCCATTTTAAGCGTCAGAGTTCACTGGCAAGAAGTTAGGAGTAGCTGTGGCCCTCGTGGGGCAAAGGACAGGCATGCTTTGGGAGGGAGAAAGGGACTGGTTTCTGAAACAGCAGGGCAAAAGTGCTCTGTCCTCTTGCATTTACATAGCATGCTAACTACCCCAAATTTTCTCCTCATAGCTGTAACTTCTAAGTTAGCCGCTGTTGGTCTTTTGTTGTTGTTGTTCCTTCTCACCCCAAGCTAATGGTCTAGTGATAGTGGGAGATAACAACACACTGTGGTTGTTGGTTTTTTGTTTGTTTGTTTGTTTTGGAGGGACTGGAATGTATTGACATCACAGAATGGCATAATGGCAGTGAACTGGGATTTCAGATCCTGATTAATGCAGCATGCCATTCAAATGGAGATGACTAATTGTGGTTAAAATAAACAGGTGCCTTGGGCTGGTCCATTATTAGGTTGTTATCCTTCATTTTTATTTATGTTGCGGTATTTAAAGCCCTTCTAGAATGTACTGTAAATTGAAGCCAGGATAAATGTTCTCACGGAGTGGGACCCAGCCTTCTCCTCCTTCCTGTCTTGGGGTTCATACAAATAAAGTTGTTTGTCTTGCTGTCAGATAGAAACATAAGAACAGAGTCTTTTCTTCCACGCTGTAGGTAGTAGGTTCAGCCTCCGCTTACTTTATGTTATGATTTCCTCCCATCTTTCCCTCTGAATGTTGCAATTCAGGTATCTAGAACCAGTTCATACTGAGGGACCTCTCAATTGTGAAGGAAGGGGGGAAAAAAAAAAAACCAAAACACTTGAATGATATTTATAAGCTATTCAACTTGCATTGATATACGTACTTAAATATCAGCCTGCATTTCAGACTGGCCTTGGTATTTCAACATCAGCACAGCATTACCAACACCAGGTCTGAAAAGAGCTCTTGGTTACCCTTGAGCAAAGAATCATACTGTGCAGAAGCCATGTGTCTGGTAGTAGGTAAGGGAGTGAATCATTTTCCCCTTGAAGTGGTCCAGATGAACCAGAAGTTGTAGGTATCACTTGGCCCCTTTCAGCAGACTGGTTGTAGTTATAAGAGCTCTGGTGTTATTTGCATCTCGCAGATGTGTGGTTGTTCCCATAGGCCTGTGGCTGTGTAGTAGAACTGCTTACTAACACATAGGTATTTTTTAAAACAATTAAAGCTTACCTTTTTGAAATGGCTGCTGCCTTGTCTTTTCTGCTACTTGGGCAAAAACACTGCTAATTTTCCTAGAGAAGCCTCAGCTTCAGGAAAAACTCAGTTGATGAGAACTGCCCCTGACACTGGCTGCAGAACAACATTCCAGGTGTCTCTGGGGCAAGCTTTCTTCACACTACAGCGAAGGAAAGGTCAGCATGCAGTTTGGTTCCAGCATCACCCAGAAAACCAACCTGTTTTCTGCCCTTTCAAAGCATTTTGATTTTAGCATGCTGACAGCAGAGGATGCTGTTGCAACAGCATGCAGCCAGGATGCTGTCTTAAAGAAAGTGACTGGAAATCGATTCGTTAATGTCCTTACTTTGACTACAGCAAAGAATCAACAGATGAATTTAGTCTAGGCATGGAGACTATGTACAAACAGCAATCACATCAGAAAAAATAACGATCAATTGTTCTCAAGTAAACAAGGCAGAATCGAGTAAACTTTTAAGTTATAATAAAGCCAACAGATAACCTTGCAGAAGTCAATAGCATTTCCTTTCAGCAATTAAAGTGAAGCTATTAAAAACAAAACAAAAAAAGCTCAAAATCAACAGAGCCAATTATGGAACTGGGGCTCAAAGGGATTTAGGTTGCATAAGGAGTGATGATCACTGTTTGCGTTAATGAGAAAAGCAACCAGGTACAATTAATATTAAAAGTTATTTGGAAGCCCTTATCTGTCTCATGCTACTATAGGAACAAAAGGAATACTTACGAGAAAGGCTGATTTGGCTTGTTAAAGAGTCTTTCCAAATGGACATCATACAGCTCCAGGTCAACGGTGATTCTCCAGTGTGCTTCTGTGTAACATACTTAAACTTGATCAAAAGAATATATTTCTACTATGTTATTAACTACAGCTCTGTGTTGTTGAATCTGGCAAGGTGAAGAGAAAACAAAGATCTTACCAAGATAGATACATACATACTGGGAGTTTTCAAACTTCCTTTGAAATCATGCCACTGATATCCAATTTATTTTGGGACAGAGTAGATAACCGTTCAGCTGTTTCATGTAACAATTCCAACATTTCATATACTTAGCATTAGATCCCCCAAAACAAATCTTTTCCAAGATCCCAGCTTTCCTGAGATTTATACATAGATAATGTAAACTCTTACAACACAAGGACAAGTATTCTTTCATTTTGCTTTAATATACAATTGCATTAAAGCAGTAGCATCTGGCATACAGCACCCAGCCTGTAGTGCTGTGAATGGAACACAGTTGACTTCAGGGGGAAAAAAAATGCCATCAAGTTAACATGCAATTCTTAGAATTCTATCTTGCACTTTCAAACCCCTAGAGACCAGCCAAATAGCCACCTTCAATGGAAGTACCTTGTGCATAAAGTAGCTGAATGGTTTGTTAATCTGGTGGGGTTAATCCAGTTAGGGAGGACACTCCTTGAAGAGAACCTTGCAGGAGCGGTGAAGAGTGGCCCCTTTGATATTAATTCTCATTGTACAGCTGCACGGAGCATCTGCTCTCTCATTCTGGGATCACAGAAGAACCGGAGTTTCCGGGGTAACAGCTTCACCTCCACAGGCATAGCTTCGTATTCCTCATTATCAATGCCAAAGGATCCCTCAGTGCCCTGTGTACAGATAACAGTACTGGTCAGGGCTAAACAGCAAACATTACTTCAGCAATGCTGTAATACTGATACCTGATTTTACTGATTGACTACAGTCCAACAGTTAGCTGGGTGCTAACCAAGGTGATAGCCTCCCCATGCTTTCCAGCCTCTTTGGTCTCAACTACACAGAGAAAGCTATTCTTCACTGCACGGAATGTACTGAGTCTGTGGTGTAATGTTACCTCAGTTAGTTGTTAATTGGTGATAATTAAATGCTAGGAAGATTTAATGACTCACATTGTTTATACTGAAAGACTCTTTACTGTTGGAACTACATTATATGTGCTTGGTTCTTCTTGGTCTGCCAGTAGTGACACAAGCTAATCTGCAGAAGTGCCTGTTAAATTACTCCTATTAAATCCACATTACAAACACCTTTTGGTATTGTTTTACTATACTGATCTGAAATGTGAGATGCAAAGTATTTCACAGGTCAAAAATTACTCAGCAGAATTTTCCCAAGCTTTCACTTTAATGCTGATAAAGTCACCGATGATTAAAACAGTTCTTCAAAATGGCAGGTTGACTTTACCTGCACAAATCTGGTGTCTGCTCTGCACGCACTTCATTCATGCTAGGCAGGGCTGCCACTTTGACACTTAAACTGGCTCCCAATGAGCTGGTACGTCAAAGGAACTCAGACTGGAGAAAGTAGCATAGGTCCTGTAAATCACAGAGCTATAGCAGTCCACCTGGATCAATATATCCTACTTCTCTCAAAACTGGTGAGACTCGCCTGAGCTGTCTCCAGTTCCTTCATCAGCTCTAGATCAAGGATTCAAAAAACAACAGTGCTCTGTGGCATGCACAAATACTCTGAAGGTCTCAGCTTGTAGTATAAAGAGCTGATTTTGTACCACGACCCCTACCAATGGCTTATCTGTACTTAGCTCAGACTCCAGAGTATTCTTGCAGAAACACAAGATTACCACAATACTAACTTGATGTAAATATTAGGATGCTGACTAATGATTACATAATTCATGATTTTCACTTGGTAGGTAACATTTTTTTTCACTTTTTGGCGTGTTCTATTCTCCCTGAATATGAAATTTTTTCTCCAAATGGTATGAGGGCCCTTGAAGAGATTCATGAGATAGACTGAATGCCCTTGCAAAACCAAGGAACAGCCCATCCCAAGGCTGCAACAGCATTCCCTTCTAAGAGGTAACACCAGACTAACCTAAACTACTCAGGCAGACACAGTTTTGGCTTCTTTTTCAGCCTGATCTATTCAAAGTTTAGCGACACTTCCAAGTGTTGACCTGAGCTTCATTGCCTTACCTCCTTCCTACCTTGTCTACATGAAGATGCTGATATTTATCTTCTCTATGGCATAATCCCTTCTAGGGTAAAATGTAGATGAGGAATTTTATCTTCAGTACAATGGTGATGGTGTGTCTGTTCAATGCACCTGAATAAGAGATCCTTTACAACCTCCAGTGTTGTATATGTGACAGGTCTGGGGAGCAGACTATTTCCTGGCTGAACAAAGTTCCCCTTCTAGCTCACAAACCACTCGGGCTGCAATTTCTGTATGTGTCTCCTGGCTGGGGACTGAGATGCTGCACTGAAGAACGGAGTGTCTCATCAATGGTATACTCAACCTCCCAGATCTGGAGTAGGGAATTCTTAATGTGCAGTACCATGTGGCACTAGGAAACGAATTGACAAAGTTTCCCCACTCCCTTAACTTCTCACCTCTGGAAGTTGCAAGATGCATCTGCTAGCTTGGATGCACTGACTGTCTTCAGGACACATATGTGGATCACGCATCTTCTGACTTCTGTTTCAATCAAAAGAGAGGTAAGCTAAGCAGAAGGTTCTTTAGAAACAGCTACCTTTAGAGCTGACACATTGTTACAGGTTTGTAAATCACTACGCAGTTAACAAACGTGAAGGTTATATATACATATACAAATACTTGTGAGCTTAACTGTGAGAAAATTAAATACAGATTGCCTCTTCTGCTGCAGTCAGTACACATCAGTATGCACTGACAGCCTCCAACCAACTTCTGCGCTGAGGTTCACTGAATAAATCTGAATATACTCTTATAGCGCAATCTTGTGCTCCTCACTTATACGCCAAACGGTGCAATGCCCACAGTGGATGACTGCCATCTCCTCAAATTCCACACACCTACCAGCAGCCTAAAAAACTCTTAAAAACAAGAGCAACATAAGACAGAATGCACCACAACCCACACCTCTTTTTGGTCCCTGTCCACACAGACAGCAACACACAGCTAAGGCGACAGCAGAGCTGCGTGGTCTCAAGCACAGCACAATTATCACAGATAGATATTCTCAGATAGACAACATCAGCTGTCCCCAGCAACTCTGTCCATTCTGGAGACTGTTAAGAAAGCACTAATTTAAATAGCTTTATCTTGCCCAGGAAAAGAAGCCCTAAAAGCACATCAGAAACATCCTATACACCAAATATTCCATACCCTAGAAAGGCAAGCTTCTCTTAAAATCATAGAAAATCAGAGAAAGAGCACAGAAGGCTGAAAGAGGAGAAAATAACCAAAGGACAAAGGAAGAAAAGCTCAAACACCAAAGGAAAGTCAGGGAAAGACAGGAACAATATTAACTATGAAAAGTTTGTTGTAATCCAATATGTATATGCTAAAAGATTAATGAATGAATGTGAGGGAATTAAACATCACTCTGGCAATATAAATGATAAATCATTGATGGGATGCAATTATACAGTTTATACAGTGCTGTACAAATAAGCAGCAAGATTCCCTGCATAAGGTTTAACCTGCTCAAAGTTTAACATATAAGGTCCTACTTACTGTACTCGAGTGAGCAAGATTATTTGATCCACAAATGAGGACCTACATACATGCAATTATGGGATCAAAGTTTGCACAACAGAGACAAGACATGTAACTAAAGAATGGTCAAAGGAGAGCTCTACTTGCCGCGACTGCCTTTCTAGTGACCCTATATGAAAGGACCACAGAATCATAGAATGGTTTCGGTTGGAAGGGACCTCAAGGATCATCAAGCTCCAACCTCCCTGCTGCATGCAGGATCGCCAACCTCCGTATCTAATACTAGATCATCCTGACCAGGGCCCCATCCAACCTGGCCTTGAACACCTCCAGGGATGGGGCATCCACAACCTCCCTGGGCAGCCTGTGCCAGCACCTCACCACTCTCCTGGTAAAGATCACAGAATCACAGAATCATAGGGGTTGGAAGGGACCTCCAGAGATCATCGAGTCCAACCCCCCTGCCAAAGCAGGTTTCCTACAGCAGGTCGCACAGGTAGGTGTCCAGGCGGGTCTTGAATATTTCCAGAGAAGGAGACTCCACAAGTCCCCCTGGGCAGCCTGTTCCAGTGCTCCGTCACCCTCACCATAAAGAAGTTCTTGCGCACATTCATGCGGAACTTCCCATGCTCCAGTTAGATCAGAAAGGATCATTTGATTCAGCTCCTTACATGACACAAGACAGCTAAGGAAAACAGGAATAAGAACAGAAAGTCCAATAGCAATCTTTTCAATTCACTTAAATCTCACTCCATACACTGAACTACAAAAATACAGGCAAGGAAAACCTACTGCAGACAACAGATAGGTTTAATCTAGTTCTTGTCTCCAGAAGTGGCCAATGTAAAATTCTGTAACAAAAACAAGAGTCTTTACACTGCAGCTGGTCACTGCACTCATCCCCTGGAGTGACCCCTCTCCATGCTTTCACACAAAGAACAGAAGCTGGCTATCAGGATGAGGAATACTGATGCTACGCTTTCCATCTTTCTCTTTCCTTCCCTCCAGTACTTCCTGGCATGCAGTGCACTACTATGTACTCACCTGCTCCTTCTCCATCCCATCTTAACTATCAGCTCTACTCTTGCTGCAGAAGCTCTTGCTCACACAAATCTGATCCACAGCTGGAGGGCACTTACATACACCTAGGATGACTGCTCCTTTCTCTGAGATGCAATAGAAGCTGCTCCGCAGCACCCTGATGCATCACCTCCAACGCCACAAACACACCACCTGAACCTGCATCATTACATCCCCTGCAGGATACGCAATTTCCTCTGTGCTCCACCAGTTCAGATCAGATCAGCTCAGTGCCCTCTTCAATAGAAAAAAAACTGGACACCCAGACTGATATGGCATTTTCCCTAAAACCTTTTCAACTCCTCCAAATTCTGGTGGAGGCACTTTAACAACAAAACAAACAAGCAAAAGGCTTCTCTGTACATTTCCAAAGGCAAACTCTGTTGGTGCTGGGCAATGGGGAACCTGTAATAAGAGCTTGATTCAAACCAAACTGCCAAGAGGCATTCTGCAGAGGAGAGCTGTTCTGAGCACCTCGATTTTGCCTTGAAAAAATCAGTGTTTTATTTCTGTTCAGACTCTTCTCTGTAGAAGTAACTGGGTCCTCCTATTGCTCCCCAACACACACACTCCCCCTTCTCTTTTGTTGTTACTTACAGACTTTTGGGCAGCATTTAATCAAAAGATCTCTCTTTGAGCTTTGCTTGTACAGCAGCTCCAAGTTGTTGGCAGTGTCTCTAAGGAGCTAGCTAGCAGGGCACGTCACTGCTCATGGGAAGCTTTTTCTGCACAGCAGTGTACATCCAGTCAGAAAAAATGTGACATGCTGCTGTGTGAACCATGTCCAACCCACACGGGGGGACACTGTACACTGGGTGTGCAGTCAAACACTTCCCCTTTATATCACCCAAAACCATCCAGTTTTTTTCTGGGAGCAACGTGTCCAAGAACTCATTACGCTGTCTCCTTCATTTCCCCTTTAAGAGGCCACACTTCTCTTGCTGCTCCTCCTCCTTTTCTTTCTGTAGTCTTTAAAGCAAACATCTCAGTCTAAAACATACACGGTCCACGTGGCTCATACAGCCTAAAAGCAGTTGCAGGTGGCATCCTGATCCACTACGTATGCGTATATCAGAAGATTATATTCCCAGTGAGGCTCATGGGATGCTCAAATAAGGGGCCAACTTCTGCTATTAACATCACAAACAAGACACTCATGCAGGAATTCTTAGAATGATGACAATCAGGTGAAAAATGTATTCAAAAATGCATTTCACCTGATTTCACTAGAGGGGGCCCTACGACTAGAAAACAGTATGAGGAAATAAAACGGTCATACAGAAGATTTAGTAAGAAAACCAATTGGTAATAAAAACTGCACTTTGCTGTTTTTTTGCTGGTATTTGCTGGTGGGACAACATGGAGGAGCTGGAAAAAGCAGTTCTGATTAATATTTGGTGAGTGCAGAGGAACAATCACATTACATGACAACACCCCAAACACAGGAAAGAAATGCATGCTCACTCTTTCTCTATGTGCTGCCTCTTCACACCTGCAGCCTCCCTGCTCAGCATACAACACATTTGCTTACAGTCCTTCTGTAAATTCACATCTTCGAAAAGCTCTTCAAGCTCAGATCTCATATCTTTGAGGAGTTACTCAGCAAAGGGAGCCCTTCGCTTAAAAGCTGTGTCTTATCAGAGTCCAGAAATTCCAGGTACCACTAGTACAAGCTTATCAGCTCTGTGACTCTTAAACCACCAAGCAGCTAGAGATAAAAGATTCTGGAGTCAGTATTTATGGTTGCCTACAAAGCACTGGTTATGATGGTGTTTTCCAAGTAGCGCCGTCCAATACCAGTGAAGAGAAAGATGAAAGGTACAGGAAACTGAGAAGCTAGGAAGAACTCAAGGTAAACTATCTGCCTTGTTTCCAGAAAAAGAAAATCTGTAAGAATTTTAACGAATGAAGCAATCTCCATGAAGCATCACTGACTGGTGACCTCTGCTGCAGAATTTTACAGCAGAAACATCAGAATCATAACACACTCCCCCAAAAAATCAGTGTTCTGATTTGTACAGAGATTTGGGCATCTTTTTGCAGTGTTCCGATACTCACCCCCTGTTCACAAACTGTCCTTTGCTGACAGTATCTGCTTCAATGCAAATATTCATGAAGTCTTCAGTGCGCTAAGCAAAAAAAAAACCACAAGATTCAGAAATGAAGCAGCTGATATTTCAAAATGCCACGCTCAAGATACTTAAATACGTTATAAAATACCCAGCTCTTTGTCCCACTGAAAGAGACAAAAGATGCATTCCATACTTTTTCTCCTTTCTTGACCTGAGGGACACAGATTAAGAATTAGAGAGAACAGATTCTAACTGAAGATTATTCAAGAATAAATGCCGTAAGAATTGAAATAATGACTCACATATTTGGCTCTTGTTCTGTTTTGCACACTTATTAAAGGCTGTTGGGTTACTTCTGTTCACAGAAATTCCTAATCAGTGGATCCTTCATGACCTCAAGCAGCGGTATAACGATGCTGCATTTGGCCACCAAGCATCACAGTAAGTGAATTTTAAGCAATACAAATTTGAAATCAAAGTGCTCTGATTATCACTCCTTTAAATTCCTTACTTAGCTACTTTTCCACTTGCAGCATTAAACTAAGTGCACATTAAAGCTTTTGCCGAGAAAGCAACTTTCATTAAGATGTAAATCATATTTATTTTTTTTAATTAGAGAAAACATTTCTGCTCTGGCAAAAGTCCTAGCACAGATGCAATCAAAATGTCAAAAGTAAAACCAAATACATTTAGTAGTAGTGTAACTTGTTTTATTCCTTTGCTGTATCTGCAGAGGTAAGTTTGTCAATGCCTGAGCTGTACTTGTATAGCTTTATCAGCTTCACAGGAGAGCCTGGGCATGAGTGAGAAATAAAGACAGGACTAGCTGGCAGTATTTAGTCCTGATGCCCTGATGTCCATTTGACAGTACTGTGATTGAGCTTTGATGGCTGCAGGGACAATAGCTTCAAGAGGAGGATTCAAAGGCAGATATATGGGGTGCCTATCAGAAGAAAAAAAGATGTAAGATCGAGATACATCCAGTTCTAGAAACAGAGAAGTATAACTGCCCTAATAGGAAGTCACCCATTTCTCTGGGATAAGCAAGAGAAATGAGAGAGAACCCTACACTGCTTCTTTGCTAAATAAAAGTATTAAAGCACATCTTGAAGACAAAAAAAAAGGGGGGGAAAAAAGGAGGGGAGGATGTAGAGGCTAGTTTGTGGCAATGAAATTTTTCAATTCCCGATAGGTCTTTTTCACATTATATCAATTACTCTAATATAGGGACATCCAGACAAGGGATATTTTGTCCAAGGGACATCAGGAAATTAGTAAAGAAAAAAATACCCTGGTAGGGTCAGTCTTGTTTCTACCATTACTAGGACACCGGCAGTGCAAATCATGAATCACTGATGGAGAAGAAACTAACGTTTATGTAGCACAGGCTAAGGAGAACACAGGAGGAAATTTTAAGTCTAGATTTGCCTGGTTTGATTTTTACTTTTTTTTTTTTTTTTTTCCTCCTCTCTGATCCTACAAGGATAACCTATCAACATAACTCAGATTTTCAGGTTCTTAAAGAGTCTGAATTCTGCATAAGAAACACGTTGCAGAAAGTCCAACACCTCCTGTCAGTCTGGGATAGCGGCTGTGGTTTACTGCAGCCAAGAGAAAGACATGTAGAGAAAAGGATCACTGTGCTACAGTTCTCCAGCAGAATTAAAGGCTGGCATCTACCCAAAAAGCTTTCATAGCAATGACATTGCACCAAAACACAGACATAAGCCAAAGATGGGTAATTAAAGCACTCAATGAAGAGCATAAGCCTTATGGGCAGGACATGACAGAAGGCTACCACAGGAACAGCTCCCTTGCTCCCTTGTTCTGCTCTTCCACAGCCACCCACGTTTCCTGTCCTCTAACTTACTGTAGCCCCTGTCCTTTAGTGCCATTTCTTCTTAATTCTTTGCTCTGCAAGTCAGGAGGGAGAAGAAGCCACATTTCTAGGCAGACATTCATGTTCGCAGCTGCACTCCAGCACTCACTGATAAAATTTCTGTATCTAATTTCCCCTCTCCCATGGGTCAAGAAGGAAAGGAGTATCCATTCCGATGCCTTGCTTCCTCCTGAGTAGTGCTAAAGCTTCTGCTGGATTAATGAAACCTTCAAGTTATACAGATTCTTCCTGATCGCACTGCACTTGTTTTACAGAAGCCTCCAGAGCTTTTACACCAGCTCCGAAGTTTGCCCTTCCCTAGATTCAATTATGGGCCCCAACTTGCACAGGGTACTGTTTTACTTAGGAAGACAAAAGAATGGGAGTTAAGCAATAAAAGAAAACTGTGTGGGCAGGGAGCATTTGGAATCCAGTGAAATGCGATGGTCTTACTGTCAGATCAAGCTGTCTGTTCTGAGTTGCAATGGAAAGCTCAACGGTGGAGAGCTTCAGTTCTTGCCAGTCCTCCGGGGCTACCTCCTGGGGGATTTCTATGAAGCCAATACAGAAGATAACATTAAGGGAAATTTACTCAAAAAGATAATCATTTCACTGCTGAGAAATACAAAACATCAATGCCAGCCACAAAAATCACTTTGACCCACTGTGACCACTAGCTTTCTTTCTTTCAAAGATCAAAAGTTTGGAAGTACTGAAGAAAAAAAATAAAATAACCACTGGTGTTCACACAGTGGCAGGAAAGACTATCAAGCACATTATCTGGCAGCCCTGTGAGTTCTTATGCCCAGGGATTAACCAATCTCCTACACTAGTATTACAGGAACATTCAGTGCAGCTACCAAAAAAAACCCCACCAGGATAGCCAGTGTTCAGGATGCTGTGGTAACATGCACCATAGGAAAAAACTCCAGGGTTTGGTTCTCCCATACAGGTCACATAGTCCATGCCTCTATCCGAATCCCCTCTTCTAGACTCTAGGAAGCACCAGTTGAGGCTGCATCATTACATGCTGCACAACGTGCATGCTCCTTTTCTTTTGCACTCTGCAACATGAACTGCCTAGCTAACCTCTCCAGAGTGGCTTACAAAACACAGAGAAGGGAATTTATGCCTGGGGTTTCCAAGTGAGGTAGTAAGAGAAACTTAAGGCTTCTGCACAGCTCAAGTTTTACTGCCTCCTGCTTTAAGTAATGTTTGCTCTTCTGTTTCAGCAATCTTTCCTTCCACAAAGGAAAACAAGAGATGCTCCTTTCTCCACACAAAGAAGTCATTCTATAGGGAAGTGAGATACTTCAGTGGCAAGCAACTGTGAGCCCAGTGAACACAGTGAGTTCTTTACAAAGACATTTTGACAAAGTCAATATTGAAATTGCAGTAATTTTTTGGAAAGGCAGATAAAGGGAAACAGAAAGGCAGAGAAAGGGACACACATAAGAGAGAAGAAAAAACTAATGGAGAAAAAGAAGACAAAACAAAACAATCCACAGCTCTGATCTATTAGATAAGTAAAGGCTGCCTGTGACTTTATGCCATAACATACACGCCTCACCTTTTCGTGGAGATGACCAGTATAAGCAAAGTCGTCTGTAAAGCCTCACATACAAAGGAGGCCTGGATGGCTTCTCCTCTGGCTCTTCTGGAGGTCTCTCAGTTGGACCCAGATACATGAGAGCAGCTTGGTGTTTCTGAGGCCATTCCTTGGATTTACATGGAAAAACAAACAAAAGACAGAGGGCGTTTTGTTGAGAACCTTACTGTTTATTCTGCTGATTCCTACAGCCTATTCATCCTGTGATCACAAGCACTACTGCAGAGCCACCCAGATGCTGCCACTGCCTCAGTCTACTTTTTGGTCTCTAAATTCATGTCCTATTACATCTCTGCAGCTTGAGAAAGTGCACCCACGCAGTTCTCAAGTCTACCAATCTACTCCTTCCCTACACAGCACTGAGGTACTTTCCTCTCTACAAGGAGAGGTTAAAGGGATGTTTTCTTTGCTGCAGATGTGTGGCAGGGTGAGACGGCTGCTTCTGGCTGTGGGAAACAACCCAAACTGGTAAGGTCAACATTAAGGCTTGAAAGCACAACTGCCTTCCGCATGGCACAAAGGCAACCTCAAGAAGCAGCTCAGCTGCACAGTGTGGCCCAATGCCAAAAGGCAAAGACTACAGCGCTGTGTGCAGCCAAGGGGCATTCAAATCTGGCAGGCTTTTGTTCCTCAGCACCTCAAAAAAATCAAGATCTGATTGTATAGTCAGGTGCTTGTAGAGTACACAGCAGGTCTTAGGACAAGTCAGCTGAGCTTTATAGGGCACCCGAGGAAATAAAATAACACATTATTCTCAGTGAAATTTCAGATTCTACTGCCAGAAACTGATGAGCTGTAGCAGAACCTTAACTCCTGAAAACACATGGACACTGACCCTGGAGACAAAGTTTATTTTCTCTCCCTGTGTTTTAAAACTTCTTTCTGAAACACTTAAAACAGAGAACTTACGGATAAAATCACATGATTTCTTTTTAAAATGTATTTCCATTTCCAAGGACAGCTACAGCAAAATCAACCAAGATATAGTGCACAGCAGCAAGGACAAGCTTGGAAAAGATTAAACTCAACAGACTGGGACCATTTCTTACAGAAATTAACAAAATGGTAACATAAGAGGCACATAAAGCAATGGATAGTACAACTGGGGGAGATCAGGTAGAAACTTTTTTCTCTTAATAGCTGAAAAAGTGGGCATTTCTCTTTAACCTTCAGCAGGTTAAACAGATCTTTTAAATGCAGAATGAATAACTCACCAGTGAGACTCACTATCACTGCCACTCACCGAGGCCCCAAGGAAAATGAGAAAGGGGCTAGAGAGAGGTGAAGAATAAGTTTCTCCTTAGAATATCAGCATACAGAATCATCATCTCAAATCTCTTGGGGATGGGGAGCAGGGGGAAATCTTTCATGAATACATTACAGCCTAACTCTTTGGCTGCCCGATCTCATCTACCACTGCAGCATCTGGGTATCCCCACAGCCCTTTCATGAAGCTCCTTGTATGTTCAGAGAAAAGGGAAAAGCACGTGAGAGAAGGTGCCTTGCCCCTCACACAGGTCAAATTTTCATCTTTCTAGGGTCAATTTTAAGCAAGTTAAAGGTGAGACAGAAGCTATGAAACTTCATTTTAATTTTGCTATACATGGAAAACTGATTAGCACTACTCATGAACAGTCTAATTACATACATGACTTCTGCCAGATGAATAAATCATAATAAGGTGTTATCATAAGAAATACTGTTAAGAAAAGGTGACAGAACACGTTAAGTACTATGTTCAGGACCACTACTACTCTCCAGCTCCTTAGGTGGTTACTGGCTCCCTCTGGTGATCTTGCAGCAACAGATTCTTAGAAAAGATTTTATCTAAGGCAGAGGTATTCTGCCTCCCCTTCACCTCTTCGTAAGTTAGAAATTTTTAATAACTGATAGGTTTTTCAGCAAGTTAAGTTTCACTCCCATTTTATATTGCTACCAGAATGCAGATAAAGTGTACAAAGCAGTCAGCCTTTTCACTTCCAAGCTACACAATCACCAAAAACACTTCCCCTCCATTCCCCAGTTATTTTTTACCTTAAACGTACTGAAAAAGTGAGCTGCTTTGGTTTTCAGAGGCCCAAGGTACCAGTACCTGAAAAAAATACAGAAAGAACCCTTAAGATATCCGGATGATAGTGGAAGAAGGAGAACTCTCGTATGGAGTTAGGGCACATAGATTTGTTTGCCAAGTTAGTGCTCCCCTACAGCCTTTAGCTTTGTGATAGCACAAGTTTCTACAAACCAGCAGCTTAGCAGTGACATTCCGTTCTTGAGTTACAGATCACCAGCACGCAGCATACAGTCTTCCTTACAGGCAGCCTGGCATGTGAGTAGCAGAATTTTACCTAGTCAGGCAGCACAACTGAGACTAATTTAAAGGTTTGTGGTCCACCAGTTGGTGGGATTCACTTCTGCGATGTGCAGTGAAGAATGAAGTTGGAGGAAACAAGCAAACAAAAAAATCAGCAGCAAGAGATCAGAAAACATTCATTTGCCCCAAAGTATTCTCAAACCAAAATCGGTGTTTTACAAAACAAAAATCCTGTCAGTCATGAAATACAGTACAGAATCTAAAGACGTGACTATATTTAGGTAGGCTTGGTACACATTTTGATCACTGTCTTCCATAAAGGAAGGTCAACAACATACATTAAGCACCATCAGCTCAACAATACTGAAGATGTAAGGCTATCCTTAACTACTAAGGCGTGCAGCAGTCACACCACTTCCATCAAGCCACAAAATTGTCTGTAAAACAATGAATCCTCAAAAATGTAAAACTCAGTACTACGTATCCACCAGGACAGTGCTTAGCTCAGGGATAGCCAGGCACATTTCTGGAACCGCAGCTTACAGTTCAACTCTCTTTGTGCGAGGTGCCTTCTTTTCAAGTTTACTGGAACACTAAGAGTTCACTTAACCCAGTATTCCACCTTTGTCAGGGATCAAATGTGTACATTTAGAGAGACATAGAAAAAGAGGACAAGGACACAGGGTCCTTAACCAAAGCTTGCTGAGCCTCCATTCAATTGTTGCTGAAGTGCTTCCCAAGCTGGACATGTTTTCTGGGCATTCAAAAACATTCATGGAAAAATGAGGTTTGTAGTCTTTCACACTGCCCCAGATACAAACGATGCTGTCAAGTCTCCAGCACGGCGTTCATGACTCTTATGAAAGACAGCTGCTGCAGGCTGTCAGCAAAGGCTGACACTAGGTATAAAACATCTTGGGGCTGCAATTAGCAGGAGAGCACATAGCGTAGCCAAGTCAGCACCCACACAAACAACCAGGCATACCCTATGCTTCTCCGGGACAAGCACTCAGGCCGTTTACTGCATCTTTCCTATCCCACATCACCTCTCAAACCTACTTAATTACCTGCCAGATGCCAGATGTAGGCTATCTCCTGCTTCCCCGCAGATAGCTCATTCACAAAACAGATCATATTTACTTAGTGGTCAGCAGCACCCTGTCCTGCAGTTGCTCTATGGCAGTGTGAGCAGTGAGCTGATTTGGTCCTGCTGCTCCTTCACCAGATAATGCCAGTAACTTGATACACACAGACAGGGGCATGTTAAATATCCACTTGGAGAAAACCCAACAATTATTAGTTTAGCATTCAGAAAACCATCACCAGACAGTGCAGTCCGTGTCATTTCTGGCAGGAGCTGAAGGGCATTACGACTGCATCTGATGTCCCTTGCTGGAATCGAGTTACAGAATCCCTATCCTTTCACTGGCAACTGATGAAAAACAACGGTCCATCACTTTACTTAGACTTTACTCAAGGGAGAGTTTTTTCCACTGATGCAATCTGAACAAAGGTCCAGAAATGGGCACCAAAAGGCAAGAGGAAAGCAATTACCTTAAGAAATGGTCAGCACTAAATACATGTTTATTTCAAATGACAAAAACCCTGAAATGTTTTACACTCATGTGTAATGCTTAATCTAAAAAGAGCTGGTGCTTCTGCCTGTCAAATGTCTATATTCAAAAGAGGCTTCTTTTCAAGAGAGGGTTATTTTTTTAGACAAGATGCTTCAAAAATGATGTTTTCTTACTTGCTAGCTTTAACTCCTGCATCTCTGTAAGATCCCCATCTTAAACCGCTCAGTGCAAACACAGGCTGCTCCTTTTCTCCCTGGGAAGAAAATTAAAAAGTGCAAAATTGCATTCTCTTATCTTTTTTCCAACTTTGTTTTTTGAAAGCAGAGAAATTTCATTTCTATATAAAACCCGAATTCTGATCAATCCCAAAAGAGAAATTTCACAGAAAAGGCATGATAAATAGCTAACAGCCATAAAGGTCAACCTGAACTTAACTGTCACACATTCCATTTACTCCCAGCGAGAAATATAAAACATGAATTTTTTAAAGGGTTGACTGAGTTTGACTGCACACCCAGCAATAGCTATTTCATTCTGTGGATAGTGTCAGCCAAAAGCAAGGTGTTCTTATACAGCAGCACTTAAGTTCTTGCTGCAGAAATGTCTGTTCTACAGCATAACAGAAAAATAATAGATACTAAAAAAAACCATACTGGGTGCAGTCAAAGCTTTTCCCATTTCACATCTTTCAGTTTGAAAAAGAAAGTTATTAATTCTGCAATACACGTGAATTTATTGAATCAGCTTAGACAGCTACTGTTATCTCTCACTACTTCTACAGAAATGTTAGTTAAGTTTTGCATTCATCTAAACTCATCTTAACTCCCCCCAGAACATATTCAGCCATTCAGGTATTTTCTCCATGTTAGACTAGGTGATGTTGTAGCATACAGTGGAGAAATGACTGCAACAGGACTGCTGATATGATAAGCCAAAATTCACAGCAGCTCGACACAGAGGAAAAGTAGTCTATTTAAACAGAACAATGCAAGAATAGGAAAGTTTTAGGAATGTTGGGCTCCAAACAATCAGACATTTTTACCTTGATCTGCAACACATCAAGTGGAACTGTTTCTCCCTTCAAAATGGCCAAGGTAGCGTTAGTAATATGTCTGCAAAACAAACAGGAAAGAAGGAAAACAAACAAAAAGGCAGAAGGAATAAGCTTTAAAGTGATACTTCCCCCCCCCCCCCCCCCCCAGCAGATTCTACTACCGTCCCGGTGGGGCTTTTTCTTGTAGAAAAGATTATGTAGCCCCAAGAAAAGAATTATGATAAAGTGCTGCACCTCCTTGAAACAAGAAAGCAAACCTGGTGGATGTAAGCTGTGACAAAGCCTAACAAAGCCCAAAGGCATCCCAACAAACAGCAAAGATCAGACAAGAAAAAGGAAGTTCCCAGCCTAAGCTCTGCAGAGAGATTTCTCCTCCTTCAGCTAATCTACCAGATCATGCACCAACTCTGTTAGCTGCAGTTTTGGATAAGTATTAAGGATCCAAACATAGTTTTATTTTATTGGCAGTGAGTGTAACAACCTAGGAGGGAAGGGGTCATCACGAGACCCATCTCAATTCACCTGCCTGAGACTGCATCACCTTGGTACGCGAACACATTTTGAAGTTCTTAATCAATTCAAAGCTGCCTATTAGCAGTGGTCATTTTGCCTTGGCCTCCATTAAGTCGGGGCATTAAATAAGATACCACCTCATTTCTTGTCATAAAAGGTAGCACTAATGACCTTGTAATCAAAGTGCTCTTGCTCACAAAAGAAATCTCTACACTCAGGCTTTGAAGCATGTATTTCATTGCAACCTCTTTTTTTCTGTAATTAAACAAAGTTGGGTAAAATTTAAATTCCACACTGTGCATAATTCCACTGTTTCAGCTGGAAAGCAATCAAGCCAGCTTTCAGATCCAACCCAATATCTATGTGAATCAGCAAGTGAAACTGCCTTTGGCTTCATCAGGCTTAGGATACTGAGACAGAGAAGGAAGCTGTTTCCTTCTCAGCCTTTCTTTTCTCCTAGCTCCTGCCTTTCTGCACTGTTGCTGCAATTCCTACACTCCAAAGAATAGCTCTAATAATGACAAAGGAACCAAAGTATTTCTTTTTAAAATATCACTTCCACACTCCTTAAGTCAGGTTCTGTTACATGTGCGGGTTGTTCAGCAACCTACTGACCAAATTCCTTTCAGCTTCACCAGTATGCTGCAGTATCACCTGCATAGTTCACTACCTGGGGACAAGAAGATCACTCCTTTCAAACAGCTTCTTTAGAACTCAAATATAAATTATTATTTTAATCTTTGCTGCTGATTGCAGCCTTGTCCATCCTGCTGAGCTTCAAAGCACTCTGGTGGCATTAATGAAGGATGTTATGCCAGTTGGCTCGTGGATTTTATGTGTGATGGATACCAGCAAGGGCCCCGTGAATAAGAATGCTAATTAGTCACTGGGAGAACCAGAGTGAACAGATTTCAGTAGCAGGGAGAAATATACTCGTTAGCATGGAAGGAAAGGAAGGAAATACTGAAAGGGAATTAAGTGTGAGGAAAAGAAAGATTAATTGACTAGACTTCAGTTTAGAAGTGGACAAAACAATTTTATATCAAACTGAATCATCAGGCTCTGCCCAGAGACTGCCAACTTCTATGTAATATAGAAGAAAAAGAAAGCTCCTTGAAAACAAACAAAAGCTTCATTTCAGGAACACATAATACTTACTGTACTTGGTTCACACTCTCAGGGTAGAGAGTGTGGCTCAAAGTGCAGGTCTTCCCAAGAGGTATGAATCCTATAGGAATCTTACTGAAAGCAGCCTGGACACACAAGGGGAGTAAAATAACATTTGCATCAGCTGAATGAAGCTTTCTGTGTGGAGATCACAGCTGTGTCTGATATCACTCCTCTGGCACTAAGCAGCCAGGCACTTCCTTAAATGAGGCAGTAATACATAATGACTCAGAACATGGCATCCAAATCGCTGAACCCACCACTGCCAACTGGGTGCAAAGGAGCTCTCTGTAATCATTACAAGTATTGTTACGTGCAGGATGGCACACACATCCTAACTAATGCATGGATTCTGTCACCAATCTGCCATCTTTCTTAATACTGATGAAGGCAGAGCAAGCTCTGAATCTCATTTACCACTGCAGAAATGCCACTTTGGTAGAGTAACCTCGTATGGCAAAGAGATTTTCTCAGTTAAGAAAAGGAAATTAATTGATTCCTCTGGCATCCAAATCATGAAGCAGCAGAAGGTCTAATTTTTGAAACTCACTGGCCATGTTATTTTTCAGTTCAGCAAAAGGGCTTGTTGGAGGAGCAAGTTATTACACTGTACCTCAAAATAAACTGTGCTTCTTGGATCATGTCAGCAAATCAGTGTGAACTACTGCATATCACAATGTACCACCTCCCTCCCGGGCGCTGCTATCAGCAATGCCACAGCACTGCAAATCCACGCTGGCTAAACAACATCACTCTCACTTCATGCCTACCTGCTCTCCCTTGTTATCTCTGTCTCACCTGCAAGGTGTCTTAACACACCTCAAACATCCTTTGCTCATCTTCAGCACTGCTTTACATCTTGCAGAAGACAGGCTGCTCACAGCAAATGCAGTCATACTATGTTCCCTTGGCTACTAGAACCCACGTTTCTGGAACACCTTGCACAGGCTCTCCTTATTGAGACAACAGTGGCATAACATACACAAGAAAGGGAAGCAGAGCAAAAACTGAGGGGTCTGAGCTGCAGGTCTCTACTCCTAGGACAGGGTGATATGAAGGGCAAGGAGAATTTGCAGGCCGAAGACATGAAGTGACACAGTGGCAATATCACAGGGCAGTATTCCACCCAAAACAGTACTGGTTGCAGAACTTTCTGTTACCGCAGATCAACATGAGCTACGTCAAGATAAGACAAAAATACAAAAGAAATAACTAGCCAGTAAAGCCTTCAAAATGTTTCTTCCAGAATCCTTAGATTGCAGAGGTCTCAGCGGTCAGTTATAACAACACTAAATTTAAGAACACCTCACATCTCAGAATGGATGCAGCTAGCACCTCATAAAAACACTGGCAGAGCTGCTGAGTTTCTCTTGTCACACTCAGACAAGGCAACTGCCTAAACAGATACAATTCTAGCTGCCAAGGATACCATCAGAATCTTCTCTAGATCATTTAATTGAGCTTTTGCCAGCTCCTGCCAGAGGGTATTGGGAGGAATGATCCCCTCCTTTCTTCAATAACACTGTCCTCCCTCTTTGAAAAGAAAAATCTCATTTCCATTCGGAGGGATCTACCTTGAGAGGTTACAATTAGTTCTCTGTGGCTATCTGCACAGGGAGACTCACTGCTTGAAGAAAAGGCAAAACAATCATAAAACAACATGGGCAAGGGCAAACCCAAACTCAGTTTCAAGTCTGTACAAATACAAGAAAAACTTGCATTTTTTGCCCAATACTTGTGTCAAACAAGGCATACACAGCTGTATACAGATCTCTGAAAGTTGTGCATTTGGCTTCTCAATAAATCCTGCGCTGTAGCTGGAAACTCCCCAAAGACATGGCTTGAGAGCCACTGTACTCCACTCCCCGAGAAAGGAAATGAAGAACAACGGGAAGTATTGCAGGATGCCAGCATGGCTGACTCATTACACAGCAAACTGGGTTGGTATTAGTAAGCAACAATATCTGCAAAAGCCAGGCTGGACCAAGAGATCACAGTGGATTCACAAGACACCTTTTCTAGGAAATAAACTTCCTCACCTCATCTGCTCTGCGAAGAAGTCCAGTTACGACCTGGAAAATAAGAGAAAGGCTCATATTTGAGAATTCTGTTTGCAGTGACAGTAGAAAGCTATGAAAAATTATACATATTTATCTTTTGCAAAGATTTAAGAAGCAGCTACTCTTCTCTTACTATTGTTTGCATAGGAAAGGACACACATCCAGTGAGCAAACGTGGTAGAAACAGCAGAGTTGAGTGAACGAGTATGTGCTGACATCATAACTGATGCCAGCACAAACATTTTAACATAGAATAGACCAAGACAGCCCTGCATAAATGCAAAAATAGCACGGCTCAGTGTGCAATTAACAATAATTGATTTTAAGGCAGGAGAAATGTCTAGATGGATTCCAAACACTTTCTTTTAAAATCACTGCATTTCATTTAGCCACTGCCTGATGAAGTCAGTAGTTAGCATTCCAGGAAATGCTTTAGTAAAAAACAACCTGCCTTGAAAGAGAGTATTCCCCAGTTCTGTTGGCAGTATGCTATTGCCATTAATCGTCCTGACAAGAGACATTTATTAAATGCATACCATGCTTACTATCGCTCCCATATAAATTTTGAATTATTTGATTCCCATTTAGGAAAACTTCTGTTCATCTTCAGAAGCACGGACAGGCTAGGAATGAACTTTGAAAATTAAACCATTACAGTTACATTACACAGAAAGAAAAAGTTGGAAACAATTCTCCCCAAATAGTTTTCTCATTGTAGAGAAAAATTCTGGAAGACAGTTATGCCAAAGACTCTTGTTCCCATCATCACTTTTAGGCAAACAAAAACCAGAAGAGTTTTCTTATCCTTGTAAGATTATAACAGTGACTTAATATACGGATGTGGAAATGGACAAATCTCCAGTAACGACTACTGTGATGTTGTTGACACATTACGTGGACTCAATCTTCTCACCCTCAGCCTTGCCACAATTCTCAGCAAACCAGGACAAAGCTGCAGCCATACCTCTTGCACTGTGCCATCTCCTCCTGCAATAATGATCAGATCTGTGTTTTCCATCAGTTCCATCAGTTTTTTTGCTTGTCCTTCATAATCAGTCTGAAGAAACAGAAATTCAAACATGAGAACTCAGGTGATTATTTCTAGGATATATATACATATGTATTTTTAATATACAGAAGAGAATAAGAGTAATCTACCATTTTGTTTATTAGTTATTTTCACATAAGTACGCAGTACTGTATGCTTCTTATATAACATTCTCTTAAATTTCTTCAACTTAAGAAACCAGTCCTCTGCCTAATACAATGTAAAAAAATAAACACACGCAGCCTAATGAGGCTCTCATTTAGTAGATTTAGAATATCCAGCAATAATCAAATTTGCGGACAGTTTTACATTTAAATAAACCCACAAACAAACCACTCTTGCAGAAAAAAGCCTCTTTAGAGGCCAAAGTGATCGAGTGCATCTCCTGAAGCACAGAATCAGATATATCAAGGGCTGCTGCCCAACAGCAGGCTAGGAAAGCTGCTAAAACCCAGTTTAGCATTAAGGAGTAAGCTGGCTTTCTAAACTAGCAAACTATTTTCTGCAAAATGAATGCTTTTTGCAAGGACACTTCAGACCCAGGAGTGGCCTAGCTCTGTTTCACTCCCTTTCCAGATCTGAAGTTCCAAAGCATTAGTTCTAATTTTTGCAGAACATTTTTTTTTTTCTCTTAAGCTGGACTATGTGTTTTCAATGAGCAAAGAGAGGCATTAATAAAAACATACTTAATACTAAACAAGAAGCTTAAGAAAAATATTCCAAGACAGAAATATATATATATTGCAGGACATAGTGAGTACTAAACAATCCAGAGATCACAGCCTCAAAAACGTGCAAAGAGATAGGGATCCCTTCATGTTTACTTTTTCTCTTTCCAAAGAAACCCTCTCAGCTAAGTCAAGCCATTTACAGCTCAGTGTTCTGCTTCCATGAATTAACTGGGGATACACTTAGAAATGTTCAGGGTAAAAACACAAAGTTAATTTTAATTAACTTGAAGAGTTCCACTGCACGTCAAAGCTCCTCGCTTCTGCATTCTGCAAGTCGAAGCAGAACTGACCATTTCAGCAGCAACGGGTATGTACAGCTAACCAGCATTCAAGCATTGAGAGATTTTTCCTTCAAACATGAATTATAGAAGGGCTGCTTTAGACAGTCAGGCATGTACATGAAATTTACAACTCAGTACATAGTTTGTAAATTAACCATGAATTAAAAGGATTAAATACCTTTCTAAAATCCCAGTAATTATTTCCTCCCAGCAGATGCCTACAGGACAACTGAGAATTTCAAACATATCCAAAATTGGATTTCAATTTTTCAAGAGAAGAAAGCAAAGCAGACATTATGTTCCTATTCACAGAACCTATCAGTTCTCACCGTAACTATATTTACATCCAAGCCAGACAGGTGCAAAATCGGAGCAGCATTCTTCTCAAAAAGATTCCTGGCTTTGCTAGAAGAAAACAAAAAAGGAAAAACAGACATCAGTCGGGTGGCAAAAGAAAAAACAAAAGAAAAGTAATAACTGAATAACAACAAGAAACGTAGTTAAAAACAGAGCATACAGTTTATGTTATCGGTCGCTCAACCTGCTAGCCAAAGACTAAATGTCATTTGTTTCAAATGTATTATATTTCATACTCCTATCTTAGATGTCAGCTTTTTCTTGCAGTTCTAATACATGCAGGAGGTTATCTGGCTTTCTCCAAAATTAGTTTTAAAAGTCAAAACAAGATCTCCAGAGAGAAAGTTACTTGAAAAAAAACAAAAACGTAGTGACTTGCAGAGCAGCAGGCTTGAAGAGGGCAAAAAAAGCCCGATTAAGTTTGTACAAAGATGTTTTTGTTTTTTTTTTTTAATAATATTTACTTTTATATATGTTTAAATAAATGTGGAAGGGAAATTTTATCTGACCTTCTTCTGATACAGGATTTGTGCATGTTAATGCTTTTAACTCTGTGGTAAAAGAATTATTTGTTAACTACAAATTACTTAGAAGTAGAAACATGAGAGATTTAAATTTAAAGTTAGAGGCTTTAATTTATTAACACTAGGCATTTTTTAGTCCTAGGTGCTTTGTGTAATGGCATGCAAGTCCAAGCACTTCTACAACAGATATATCATTCCTATGGTATCTGTACTGAAGCCCCCAGAGGTGTAGCTGAGAAGAAGCCAAGCTGATGAGCAGAAGCAGACACACATCATATTCAAGATAACTGGTTCTTTTACTAATGAGTATGCAAAAGCAGCAGCTGACCTCTTCTAGGAGTCTTGCTCTGAAACCATGTTTAGCCTCCCAGTTTGTGGACGCATCCCTTTCAAGGATGTGTTCCTACAGAAGTCAGATCACTGAGGCTAACCTCAACTCTGAAAGAAATCAAGGTCAACTTTCTACGGTTTTTGAGGTAAACATGCCACATACAAAGGGATGCAGAGGAATGACAAAGACTCAAATGCAGGATAAAGTATTTGGAAATCTTTCTTTCAACTCGAGCATCTAATTCTATTTACCAACCCAACATCTTTAGTGATACACACTTTGGCGTAGTTACACAGTAGCAGCTTGGCATCAGAGGGGGACAAAAATAAGCTCAAATACTGGCCAGCTTTTATAGTGAATGGCAATTAGATATATAGAAAGGAGAGTAGGGGAGGGGGAATTTTACCCTTTGCAAGCTGCTGGATTGAGGAACACTGTTGCTCTCTTCAAAGGCATATTGGAAGGAATCAGTTCGTTGCCAAAAACCTAAACAAGAGAAGAAGATCACAGCTCGGTTTAAGAACGTTGGTAAGGGAGTTCAAACTAATCCATCTCCACAAATACCAACAAGCTTTCAAGCCTCACAACATTCAAATGGCTTCAATCTTCAGTCACTGCACAGGTCTCCTATTCAAACATCAGAACTCGTAGCAACGGATAACGCCAGCATCACAAGAAATCTTTATCTGTTTTAAGATTCATCCACCGTTTCCCTTTTTGTCAGCTTCTGGCTTTCTGCCATGGGAAGAAAGACCCGTGATACTACTGTCTCTCCGTAACAATCACCAAATTCCTCTTCAACTTTTCATCCCATTCTGAATAGGTGCCTTGATTTTAAATTCCTTGAGAACTACTTTGCACAGCCTCTTGTGCACTTCAGCCATTTATACCCATATCTCCATAGTTTTCCAGCACGAGAGGCAAGAAAAGGCAAAGCCCCAACATTACTCCCCTTTCTGCAGAGCCCTCTCAGCTCACCTCAAGGCATCCCCGCTACCACACAGATCAAACTGGCTCTGAGCCCAGCAGTGCCGTGTTCAGCAACACGGAAGCCTCGGAAGCAAAGCAGGAACAAAAGACTCCTGTGCTGAACATAAGTAAAACGTCCCTGATTTCTTCTCTTTTAAAAGTTTATTCCCTGGCAGGAATTTTTATCTTGAAGAAGGTGGACACGGTGCACAAAACACTGTAGATTTTAGTGATCATCAGCTGCTTGAAGTTGGAAGGACTTTCCCTCACCAACTTTGCTCAGGAAGCCTCAGCTGGAAAGACCTGGCCATGCCATGGAAACATTCCAACTTCTCCAAGGAAGTTGCTGTGAGCAAAGGAATGGTCAAAGAAATGGCAACAAACCAACAGTTCTGTAGTTCTACCCCCCCAAAATAGGCAAAAGAACGATTCTGTATTTTACTGCAGTTGTTAGAGGGGCAGGATTGGGAAAGATATGACACATCACAGCTGTCAGAAAGGATTATTTACTTGGGAGAGCACAACGTGACGCATTTGCTTGCTCTAAGCAACCTAAACAGGCTCATAAAAATGTACAACGATTGCCATGACTGTTTCTTTATGTAATAGATGTGGACATTTATGTTACATATGGGGGCATTTCCAAAGCAAATTCTGATTTTTAAGACAGGTAATAAAAAAATAATCGTGCATTCTTTAAGTTTTGCGGTGTCGACTTAAAGGCCGGACATTAAAAATGATTATTGAATAGATAAGAAGGTATAATTTCAGAAAGGCAACATCCTTTTCAGCTCCTTGTTAAATGCATAAATCCAGACACTGCACTTCTGGACTTCTAGGATGAAACTCACTACTCTGTGATTATGAAAAACCCATTCTATGAGGCTTAACAATGATTTAGGAATGCAAACAGAGACGTGATTGCCTTTACAAGAAACTATCCCCACTTGACAGACTAATCAGTTTGCCACCTAAGCAGGATCTATTTAATACACGCCCAGAGTAACATCAGCCAGAACCCACATTTGTGGAGTCCATAGAAGCTGACATTGGTTTATTCAAGAGAAGGAGGTGTAAGAGGTTTTCAGTTTTGTAAATGGGTTCTTTATTGTGGAAGCCTTCTATCATCATCTGCTGCCCCAAGGCTGTCATCACAAACTCATCTTTAAATTCAGACATGTGCGGTAGAGTTTTTGCAGGAAGGACTGCTATAGGGGATGCTTTGGCAGGAAGGTGGGCTATCACCAATGTGGTACTGTACTAGGCTTAAGAACTCAAAAAACATACGTAAAAATAATAGGGAAAACACCCTGCTTTACCCCGACTAGACTTATTATGGAGTGAGTCTGCCTCTATTTTGCCCAGCACTTATACAATGCTATAAAAGCAAACAGCATTTTTCAAACAATTACAGATTGCTGCTATTCCAAAGAACAAATCGGACATCTAATGCCTTGCTGCTATATTGCTGTGTTTTCAAGCAGTATTTGGCACTGACACTTCAGTGAGAATGGAAATTACAGTGAGAATTGATTACTAAGCTTTCTGGTTCACTCCTTTCTAATGCAGGAGTCTTCCACAGGATATTTTCCCAAGCTTTGCCCCCTGCAATTGTAGGAAGCTCTATTGACAGTGCTATTGTACTTCCATTTACAAGAATAAGCCATAATGGAATAGATCCCATCACTTAATGGCTGGAATTAACAAACAGCAAAATTAGAATTTCCACAACAGAACTATCTTCTCGTGTCAGTCCTTCCTTAGCAGTTATGACAACATGCACACTTAGGTCTTGAAATTTCTCCTTATACATCACTTCATTGGTGCCTTTTTTCTTTTTTTAAACATCAGGAATTGGTCAGCATGCATGAAACACTGAGGCAAAAACTGCTATATTTGGCAATATAAAAACATCTGTCACCATGAGATCTCTGCAGTGAAAATTAATATCGAAAACCTAAAAATGAAGAACAACAGAGAGTCTGAGCTGAAATTGCATTTCACACTGAAGGTATGATTTATGGAAGTAATATTTTTTTGCTTTTTATTTATCATTATATTTTTCATTATACATTATTATTTTTTTCCATTATCGTTCCATAGGACTTGAGCTCCCTTGCATCTGTTTTGGCAAAAAAAGTCCTACAGTTCAGATCAGGTTGCTGTGAACATCTTTCCCTCAACATCTGGCAGCCCCAAATTGGGATTATTCAGTGCACTGCCGCTATGAAGCAGGGTAACCTCAAGCAGAGCTCTTTAATGAGAAAAATAGTTTTCATCATCCTCCTTAGGCCCCAGTGCATAGCAGTGATGGGAGCAGTATCACACCCTAACAGCTGGCACAGGGAAGTGAATTTGAAATGAAATCGTAGGAGGTAGAAAGACTCCTAAAATCTACACCATACCACCAAGGCAATCGGAGCCATCAGCACAGCATCCCTGATACACGCATGGAGGAACTCAGTCTGCAGCAACGGAGGTGTGGGTAGCTGGAGCAGTGGCTGAAACATCACACCCCAATGAGGGCACTGTGCCATCCATCGCAACAGCAGAGCCTGGGCATGGCGGGTACAGAGCACCAGCTTCAGGCTGCAGGCCTGCCCGCCCTTTGGCGCTGGAGCAAGGGAACACAGATGGCAGCATTACAAGGCTTGTCACGTAGAGAGGGCCTGCTGGGAACATCTCAGGAGCCCTGCACAACCAAGATAAGAGGGGGATTTTAATCTAAGTTTATCATTTTAAATGGTATTACCTGGGCTTCTAGGCACGCAGCTCTCCGTAGCAGGTTATCACTATTAGATAAGACAGAACAGAGAGTGGACATTAGGTTGAGTAAGTTTAAAACAATTTGCTCTTTTTCAAGATAAAGGTGTGTACCCTTTTCCACACATGCTCTGACAGCTCTAAAATAAAACATTCTGTTTCTTTAAGGCCTATTTAGCACATGTTTATGGATAAAACGCAGTCTTTTAAGCACATTCTGCATGTGCACACAAACACCCTTTCTACAGTAAAGAAAAACAGAAAACAAAGACCAGTGTGCTGAGATTACATAAGCCATGAGACACTGTACCACTGTGATTCATTTTTGAACTGGTACATAACTGCACTCCAGATCTACGCTGCTTTCCCTTTAAAAACAAAAGTTAATACTGCTTGTTATTTATACTGAAGGTACTTACCATTTTGGGACTACAAGGAAAAGGACTTACAGTTGACTCTAAGCATAACTTTTATAGACTTAAATCTTTGTGCATTATAGCTGTGAACTTTCCCTCCCCCAGTCTGTAAGCTGACCACATTAATGCAGGGCTTACCACCTAGATAGGTGTGAGCATGGACTAAGTAAGGCCAGAGAGGTGAAATAACCCAATATACCTCAGTGAAACTTCAAAATAAAGAAGCAAGTATCAGTATTAGATACGACACTGATAGTCATGTCAGAAGGAGACTCCAGACTCTAATCTGTATGCTTGCCACTGGTGACATGAGCAAAGTGGAAGACAGTACGCTGGTGGCAAGCAAATTGGAAGGAGAGCTACTCAGTGTGCAGCACATTTCAGTTCTTCTCCAGAACAAAAAAATGTCCCATTGGGTGTCACAGACAGAAAAATGAGTCCTGTTCCGTAGCACCCAGCTTCATCTGTCCTCTAGCTACACTCCTGTCTCTGTGCTAAAACCAATTATCCATCAGCAGTATCTGGCATGACAGTATATTACTGTCTCAAAAATCACAAGTACAAAAAAAAATACATATATATAAGATACAGTCAGATTAATGCATGCTACACCCATTAAAAAGATCCAAGGCAAGCCAAGCCAACCATTTGAATATGGAAGCAGCACATTCCTGCCACAAACTGTTGCTCATTGGGCCAAATTCTGCAGTGGAAATGGCAGAAGAGAAGGCAAAGCCTTGGTCGGAATGGCGGACCACAGCAGGAGAATGATCTGTACAACACCACAAGCTTACGCTATCTACCGAAGGAGCCAGGTAAGCTATTGGTATTGACAACACCTACAGGTGCTGCAGTGTCCTAAAGGCAAAAGTGGGGTTGACTTTAGGTGAAATGAAAAGTACTGAGAAAATAACTCCACAAAAAAAAAAAAAAAAGAAGACACGGATTTATTCTTAGTAATAATAAAAATACCATTGGAGAACTCATTCTGGAAAAAGAAAATATGTAAATAACAGCTCACCAAGGTAACAAGTAACTGGAATGTCTAAAAAACTCCTCAGAGGCATAAGCATGTTTTTAACTGCTGTAAAACCAAAGCAGTAAGCCATTTGTATTAAGTACTCAAAATATGACCTAGAGGAGCAGCACTTGTGTTTGATTGCAACAATATAAGGAAAGAGCATCAGTTAAAATAACTCTGCCTGGAAAGGTTTGTGTACAGAGCTAAACTGAAGTGCCACAGCTAATTCCAGTTCCATCAAGAACTACGCCCACACTGCCCTGTCTGGGACAGAGACCAGAAGAACCATTTACTGCACAGTAACTCAGAGGTGATTTGATGTTCCTCTCCAGCAGAACAGCACACACAATCCCACGCCATGCCCACCACATTCACAGGTAGAATGTACATTTTAAAGCTATCCAAGTTCAGCCTAATGATGCCAGGCAACAGGAAGATGTTTATATCCTTAACATGTTGCGTCAGTGCTTTGCTATCTTTACCTCTAAGTGGAAAAAGAAGTACAAGTACGCTTATACAGTTGTATCTGTGAGTACACAGGCATCCTTCTGCATCACAGCCCTTGTCTTCACTAACCAATTGTACACACAACTGTACACAGGGACTGGTGGCCACCAATGTTGTCCTGAATGTCTCCTGCCAGAAGAACACAGATGCGCACAATGTAGTCTGTCTGCTCCCTGACTGAGGCTACGTCCCCAGGGCAAGTGCCCAGCTTTTGGTAGCTTCCCAAACAAGACCACAATACCCCCTCTGCTTGATATCAGCATTTACTTTCACCTAGGCTTTTGAAAGATGGGAAAGACAAACCTAGGTTTGCATCAGCTTCACCCGGGATGTAGAATTTACACTCCATGTTTTCAATGAAGTCGTCCGCTCAGGAAGATACGCAGAAAAGTGACAAAGTGAGTTATCAGCTGGCAACCACACAGCGACCAACACTCAAATCACACATAACAACAGCACTCAGATGGCTGGCAAGCAAAGGCCCAGATGCCTTGCCAAAATGCCAATACATCAATGTATACAGAGTTAAGCAGAGCATCTGAGGAGTCCATTGACTCAGCACCATACAGCAGTCCCCATCCTGACAAGGTGATGACCACTCACCCAGTGGAACCACTGCAACACTCTGCCCAAACTGCAGTTAGACAAGCCGACATCCATCATGCAAGAGACAAAATTGCTGCTCCTGCCATCTCTGGTGGCTCACTGCACCACTTGGGATGTATGAAGGGCAGCAACAGCCCCGCTGAGGAGAGAAGATCCAGGACATCAACTGAGAAGGTGAGAGTTGATTTGGTGAACATTTTAAAACAATCCTATGATATCTTGCCTTGATGTTTCTTCATCAATATGGAAACATTTCAAGTAAGACAAGATGATGAGTACAATTTAAAGCAATTTGAATTTTCTACTATGACTCCCTAAGCTAATGAAGTCAACAGGCATCAGCAGCTACTGTCAGAAACACAGCCAGAATTAAGTTGTGTACCCTTTTTCCATTCTATTAAGTAAGGAAAGAGATTTTTAAAAGGCAAATTGATTTACTTCTCTGTAATCAGTCTTGTCTGGATACGTTAAACAGAAGTTTAACATGAATACGAGCATGTCTCTGACACTCTGCACACCCTCCAAGGTTTGATCTAGTATATAAAATTCAGTGTCCCTCAGACCTGTAGTATGATATGCTATTTATTAAAATGATGATAATTCATGTAATCCAGTGATATTAAAGGGAGATAACCTCATAGATGACAGCACTGAGTACTCAATTTATTTCTAATATTATAAGGGTATTCACTATCCCAAATACAAGGCAACCGATTTTAGATGCTCTTTTGTGAGAAACAAAGGAATGTTAAGGTTCACTGAGGCTTTCCAAAAACAGCAACAGGGTTTTAGTTAACAGTAGTTCAACCAGCCACTATGCCTCTCACTCCACACATGAGAAGTTTTTGCTACCTCCTGATTGATGTCTCTTTTGAAGAGGCATTGTCCATTATTCTACACATACAGATCATCTGAATCACAAATGGTGGAGGGGGAATCCGCACAAGATTTCCTCTTCGCTCTTCTAGTTTATTCAAAAGCCCTTTCCTGTTAAACCAGTCAGTATTTGAACAAACACCTCCAAAGATGAAAAGCTAACACACTGATCCAGAATCTAAATGCTGCATGAAAAAAGTACCACGCAAGACCGGGCTAAGAAATTCCTTGGCCTTTATAGACCATCACCAACCTTTAGACTAATTCACAGAAGAACCCTTTCACTGCAGTGTCCCTGTCTCCTTTACAGCCTATGAAACACAGCAGCATCCACATCAGACCTCCAACACAGCCCACAGTGTACTGGAAGGGGACAACATAGGGTCTGAGTTTTGGCTGGTCCTGTGTGGAGCCAGCAGTTGGACTCAATGACCTCATGGGTCTTTCTCAAATAGGGATATTTTAAGTAGGTACACCTCCCAGCAGGGAAGATGCACAGAGGATGACTCTGGAGAAGGTAACATTCTCCGTCTGTCTATGCAGCATTGCCCAAAGTCTTAAGCAAGTGCTCCAGAGTTCTTACGTCCCTATATGCAGCCTGAGACTGACTACAGAAAAGTTGCCATTTATTTGCAGGGCAGATAGTAGCAGCTTCACTAATGCAGGCATCATAGCCTCTGCATCGAAAAGAAGAATGAACCTTGAGA
Source organism: Alectoris magna (assembly GCA_030625065.1). Taxonomy (NCBI): domain Eukaryota; kingdom Metazoa; phylum Chordata; class Aves; order Galliformes; family Phasianidae; genus Alectoris; species Alectoris magna. The sequence goes on from CM060560.1 coordinate 141,133,701, forward strand.
AGTCAGAATAACAAATGAATTTCTCCTTTCAAGAGAAACATTTCAGGAGTTTCATGAGGATGGAAAAGCCAAGAAGAAGGATGCAGGAGGGGAGAAAAAACCTTCTTCAGCTGCAAATAAATGAGCAACACCTCAGACAGCTAATTCCAGGAAGTCAGAGGCTAATCTGAACCAACACTGTGCTAAAGCAAGCCCCTTTATCAGAAACTCCTGCAGTGCCTGAAAATGAAGCACAAGACTTCACTAAACCTTTAATCTGTTCTAAGAGGGCAAATATAAGTCTAATAGTATGTCTGGTGCATAGTAATTTAGCCTCTGATGCTACTAACAGCAAGACACAGAGCCAACACAGCCCATGTATGGCTCTCTCCTTGATCTGTCCAAGTGTAACTGGTATAGAAACAAAGGAACTGGGGGTGACTGACATATGAAAAGAAACGCAAAATCCATTATCACATTTGGAAGCAAAACAGAAACTGTAAAGAGAGCCCCTACCCTATCCCTGTTGATGGGCAGCCAGGAGAGAAGACTGTCCGTACTGATGGACAGTTGGCAGAATATGAGCCAGCAGTATGCCCAGGTGGCCAAGAAGGCCAATGGCATCCTGGCTTGTATCAGCAGTGGTGTGGTGAGCAGGACCAGGGAAGTAATCTGAACTCAGCATTGGTGAGGCCTCACCTCGAGTACTGTGTTCAGTTTTGGGCACCTCAGTACAGAAAGGACATGGAGGTGCTGGAGCAGGTCCAAAGAGGGGCAACAAGACTTGTGAAGGGCTTGGAGAATGTTCCCTATGAGGAGCGACTGAAGGAACTGGGGCTGTTTAGTCTGGGGAAGAGGAGGCTGAGGGGAGACCTTATTGCTCTCTTCAAATACCCAAAAAGTTTTTGAGCGGGGCTGGTCTTTTCTCACTGGTGACAGTGACAGGACTAGGGGAAAAGGCCTCAAGTTGCATCAGGGGAGGTTCAGGTCGATGATCTTGAAGATTTTTTCCAATCTGAACAATCCTATGATTCTATTATCCTATTCTGTGGGCTCAGGGCAGCAGAAAAGTGCATCTGAGGCCACCCTGGAACTGCCACACTCTTGCCATCAGAGTCTTCAGTCTCTCCTCTTTTTCTCTGTTCCCGGGCTAACACAATCCTCCATAGAGATCAATAAATGGCTCAACAATCGTCACTTTTCCCAAACTGTTCAGCTCTCTGAACAACCTGGTCCAGAGGGGGATGCAGGGCCCTGTAGCAGAGGGGTTGAAACCGGATGATCTTAAAGGTCCCTTCCAACCCAAACCATTTCATGACTCTGAAAAGAGCATTCTGCAGCAGGGCTGCAGTCTGCATTAAAATCACTCCGAATTTTGACCAATGCCCTCATGCTCACGGGCTCTCCTGTGTCGCGCATCCTACGCACAGTAACAAAACGCTGTGTTACCTCATACAGACAAAGGAGAAGACGGAAGAACGGGACACGTAAACACTTTTCCCCCACTGTGTCATGCAGGTGAAAGCAACATCCCTACACATGGCGCAAACAACACCTGAGTACCGAAATGCAGATACCAAAAGTTCTGCTACACACCCGGCCCGACAGCGAACAGGACGCCCGCCCCTCAGCCCTCCGCCCCGGGCGGCACTTACCAGTGCTTCCCGTACAGCCAATTCCCCCCCCAGCTCAGCAAGCACACACCGAACGTGGTTTTCTTCCAGTGGTTCCTCAGGGTGGCGAACACCTTCCCCGCCCCCGCCATGCCGCCGGGGGAAGCAGCAGCCCCGCTGCACGGACCCGGAGGGAAACGACGCGCAGCCCGCGGCCGCCGCCGCCCGGCTCGGCTGGAAACGGCAGCCATGGCCCTGCGTTCCGCGCTGCCAGCCCGAAGGTCACTTCTACGCAAAAATGCCAAGGAAACATATTTTCGTGGCCGTGCCTCTGCGCACGCAGACGCGGTGCTGTTGCCTCCAGCCCGTGAGGTGGCCCGCGGCGGGGAGGTGGTGGGGTCACCGTCCCTGGAGTTGTTCCAGAACCGTGTGGATGTGGCACTGTGGGACGTGGTCAGTGGACATGGTGGGAATGGGATGGTGGTTGGACTGGGTGCACTTCGTGGTCTTTTCTAACCTTAATGTTTCTGTGATTCTATGATTTGATGCCGAAGCCCCACCAAATAAGTGACCACAGCACCAGGAGAAATATCACCAACCATGGAGAAACATCTCCATACATGCCCTGCTCACAAGGCAATGTGGAGATGTGACTGAGTCACCCAGCTTCACGATGGCACAAACCTTTGTGACCACTCAGAGACAACCCACAGAGACCCGAGGACAGCCTCTCAATATCTAAAGGGGAGCTGTTAAAAGGAGGGGATAGACTTAGTAGGGTCTGTTGTGATAGGAAAGGGGGAAGTGATTTCAAACTAAAAGAGGAGAGATTTGGATTCATTAAGAGGAAAAGGGTTTTGTTTTGTTTTGTTTTTTATGATAAAGGTAGTTATGCACTGGCACAAGTTACCCAGAGAGGCGGTGGATGCCCCATCCCTGGAGACACTCAAGGTCAGGCTGAAGGGGTTCTGAGCACCCTGATCTAGCTGTGGGTGTCCCTGCTCATGGCAGGGGAGTTGGACTACACGGGCTTGAAAGGTTTCTTCCAACTTAACCGATTCTATGATTCTCTGCACAGAGCAGTGAAAGCCTGGTGCAGCATTCATTCATGCCTGGCTCCATCGGATGCTTGGCAGAGTGTAGATGGCTGCAGAGATACCAGGGGAATGAGTTGGTAACCGAATGAGAAAGGAATGCGGGGGGGCAACCACTCAAAACGGACTGTTGGCTAAACGAGTGGTGTAAGGATGTGCTCTGCTTTTGGAGAACACTGTCCTACCAAGGACAAGTGCTTACAGAGGATTTTGTGTACTAATAAAAGTGGACTGATGGAGGCAAAATTTGCTAGCAATAGCAACAGATACTAGTGATCTCCTCCCACTTTCCTTAGTATGTGAAAAGATGGCTCACTGATACTTTCCAAATTCGTAATTGTCATGAGCTGCCACAAGTGATTTACAAAGATCTGTTACAGCTTCTTCTTTCACAAGCAAATCTTTGGAATATCATAATGTTTATTAACAGCGCTTCCAAAACAAGATTGGATTTTTTAAAATGAACCTTTTTTTGTGTGCCAGTATGGGTTCAGTGAAGTCAGAAGAATGCTGAAGTATGAGAAGAGCCTGAATGTTTCTAAGATGGCGGAATGGAAATTTTCCTGAGTTCATATGCATGCAAACACATTTGTGTTAGTACAACCAAGGCATTTTAGCTCAAATAATTGTTGTCTTTCTACATCACCAGAAAGGGACTTGACCCTGCTCCAGGCAGTGTGGCTGGGATAGATGAGCTCTAGAGGTCCCTTCCCACCTCAGCCATTTTGGGGCGTTATCTGAGAAATTGGTCTGGAAATTTGAGATGGTGCTTTTTGACAACTGCCCTTTAAAGAAACACTGCAGACAGCAACAACAGATTGTGTGCTTATCCCATTATCTGGCTTTACTTAGGATGCAGTGTCCGTTCTGCAATCCCTCCTGGCAAACATGCATGTCCTAGTTTTTGGCTGTGACTGCCTGATTGCCCTCAAGGTAGATCACACCTGCCGTGCTCTCACATGTACCAGGTACTTCCTTTTTAGGTCTCCTAGTTTTTGCATGTCAAATCAATAAAAGTAGGTATTAGAATAAGTGCAATGAAAAATGAGAGGATAGAGGGCTGATTTTGAGCATCCTCTACATCACATACTGTAGTCCTTTTTTTTTTAAGTCAAGTAAAATGACTGCTACCTTTTTCAGAAAACTGCTTGGAGGAGGCTGAAATATGTGCTTAGGTTTCTTATGATTGCTGGATGGTTTGTGTAAAAAGAAGTCAGCGTTTGAAAGGCTGCCCCACAACTGTAATACTTGACGTGGGACTTATCACCTAAAATTACCATGCAAATTAATTGTGAAGACAAGTGTGTGCCTCATCCCAGACCATGCTTCAGAGACATAATTGTAACATTAGAAAAGTCACATGCTTGACTGGATAACTTCTCTTCTTAGCTAGAGTACATGGCAGAAACAGTAAAGGAGGGATGCTTTTCTACCACTTGGCAACGCCCTATGATTGTACATACATAAGTATTGTCAAGGACAGAGAATGATTTATTCTCCTTTTCTGTTCAGTACAACTTGTCCTCAAGTCCTCACCTCAGCTAACTTGTCTCTGTTGCTGTGTTTCTGCCATGATCGTTCCTCTGGGAACGGGATTGAAATCACTGATTTCATCACATGGTATGTAGTTCTGAGTTGGTCCTTCTGATACCTCCAGGGAAGCTGTGAACAGAGTCCTATTCCCAGCCACCAGCTGGTCTTCTATTCAAATTCATGGCCTGAAAGCTGATTCTAGCCATATGGTCTGCAGATAATCTTCATATGGCTGAGCTGCATGACCCTATCCTGCATCTCCAGTACATTCTACATCAGCACTCCGTGAAGGCGGGGGGAGTTTCTTTACTTGATGGTAGCATGAAGGATAAGCTCCGTCTGTCCCCCACACCTCCCTTTATACACCTTATTGATATAGCTGTTGCAAGAGTGGTGTGGGGGGAGCATCTTTTGACACAGAAACCTTAAACTTTTGTTCTGCTGATGAGAAAACCCCAGACTGCAAATCTCTCCACACGTCTGGCCCCTCAAGGGAGATTAGAGCTCTGCTTTAATTCTGCAGCACCTGAGCACCAAGCATGATTTACAGTGGATAGAGCCCTCGTCCTTGGTCCCTTGGGGTGTCTCCCCAGATCAAACTGTGGGATGGGAGCTCCAGCCTTACTGATTCCCATACCTCCAACTTTTCTCTCTCCACAGGCCTGTCTCTCCCACAGGACTGAGCTGCAGAAAGTGCTGTTTCTTTGTCTAGGGCTTCCCATGCTAGCTGAAATCTCTGGTGGGTTTTCCAGTTGGTGTTTCTTTACTTGTGCTCTCCAGCTCATGGGCCCAGCATCTGCAGCCCTCCTTCCACTCTGTGTCTTAGGTCCCTCTCCATTCCACCCTGGCTGCTGTCCTGTGTAAGAACGGGGTGTATTGTAGCCACTGAAGCTAACCAGAGAAATTTTTTGTCTGTGATAGCAGAAAAAGTTCATGATGGATTCTTTTGCCCTCATTTTCAGCTCTGCCCAAAGGTGCAAGCGCCTGGGGCAGTCATGTCTGCAGTCAGTGCCTGCTCCACTGGTGTGGAGAAAGGTCTGAATTACACTGACAGAGTTTTTGGTTGGGTAATTCAGAGATGCTCTACGTGAGAATAATCCCTTCATTTCCTTCCCTCCACTTTTCCTTTTCTATTCAGTAAGCAGAACACAATATGAGCTTCACCCTCCCTAGATCAAAATTCAGGAGCGTGCCCAGCATATTTCTACAGCAAAAAAACCCACTGCTTTTGTGCCCTGCCCCCTCTTCCCGTGGCTGGACTATTACACAGAAATATTCCCCAATTCTCGGAGTTTATTAACCTTTTTTTCCAAGGGAATGAATGGAGATATTCACAGCTTTTGAACAGTCACAGAAACCCATTAAATTTCTCTGTGGCAATCTTGTCAGGAGGTTGTTCCTTTAGCAGAGACATTTCAGGAGGCTCTGCGCCTACTCCCAACCTATTTGGATTCAGTAAATGCAGGTGCCACTGAGGCATTACAGTGAGCAGTCCTGGCTCCAAGCTTTAAGTGTAGCAGGGCAACTGAAAAAAATAAATAAACAAATAAAAATCTATAGGCTTGTGATCTTGAAGCTGGCCAGGGATACTGACTCCCCATCCTGTCCAATTGCCAGCACCAGCTGGGTTGGGTCTCCCTTAGGTCTGCTTTGAATGAGAGAACAAGGACAGTGCCCCGGGCTGGGATCAGTCTCTTCACTCAGCAGCACAAAACCCAATGCATAAAAATCCATAGCAACTTCTGTGCTTGATAAACTATTTGCTTTCATTGTATATGTCAGTGAGGGCATATGTCTCTGAGGACATCACTTTAATCACTGGTAGGGAATTCTGTTCTTATAAAGTCCTGCTGGTCACTCATGCTGCATCTGGAGGCAGCACCCATTTGGATGGTGGAAGCTGGCATCCATCATGCTGGTAACATCAAGCCTCCGCAGGCAGGTGTTGACACTGCCGCCAACAGAACCTCAGAGTGGATGATTTACAGCCACCAGATTCTCACACAGGTAATTTGCTTCCAGCAGAGATTAATGCTCATTGTTTAATGAAAGTAAATAAATAAATTTGTATTCTCTCCATTTGTTGTACAACTGGATAAGAGAGAGGGTAGGAAACCAAGGCTTTCATGCTGTTTCCCTATTGTTATATACTACATACCTATGGTTACATTAAGATATCAGATGCCTGAAAATCCTGCTGCTGCTGTATACCATCCTGGTTGCATCCTATAGCCAGATGATATTACACGCAGAAAAACTCCAGAAAAGTACCAATACATCTGCAGCAATGATTCATTTTTTACTGAGGCAATGACATCCTAATCTATGGACCAGATGGAATGGCCTTGGGCAATTGTAATCAAAGAGCAACAGCCACATTTTGAAGGAAGAAGAGACTCCCAGTTGGTTTCCTACTAAATGCTTCTATTTTCATTTTGTTTCGACTCGGTTGTGTGCATCACCATGGCCCACTGCACACATCTGGCTGACATCTTAAACCATATACCCGGAACACTGCTGTGTATACTCAAAGTTTCACTTCTTCCAAAGTCAGTACCAGTGCCCTATTGTTTTATATATTTATATTATTTTATACTTGTCCTTAGGTGGAGTTGGGGGACTGCAGCATCGGTCGCAGTTGAAGGCTGGATGAGAAAATCCATCACTGTAATGAAGAACCACTCCCATTCGTCTTCACTGACCCGATAACTTTGCCACCACAGAAGCTAGACAATTAATTTGACTTGGATTTTGGAGCACAAAGTATGGCCACTTAGGAAAAGTGTAATCCTCCCAAGTTACTACAGATTGGTGTAGTTCAGTCCCTGCCTCAAGATGTGTCCTGCATCTTATACTGACACTGGACTTTGCTTATAAATTACTGCTGGCCATTTCATCAGCCTATGAAATAGTGTTAATGTTATCAGTTGTTGGTAGTGCATAACTATATTTTGAGGTTGTTTGTTTGTTTTGTTTTGTTTTGTTTTTCTTCCAATTAGTTCAAGTAGAAGAAAATCAGATATCTTGCTTTTTAATTATCTCTTAGTTTCCAAATATCTCAAAGGCCATCTTTTCACTCTGCCCATTAGAAAATTTGCTGGAGTTACAGATCTGCCTATCCTATCACATATACTGTTTCCTTAGGTTTTGGAAGACGTCTGAGTTCATCCAGAGGGATTCTGTCTAAACTCTGTAGCATTTTCAGCAAGCGTATTTCAACAAGCTCGGTAGCTAGTTTGTGTTCTGCACAACAGAACATAACAGTTTTACATTGCATCTTACGTTTCAGAAAGTAGTTAAACAATATGTTTTAAAAATAGCTGCTGTTACTCTCGTGTTGTTAATTTACGCGCTAATTATGACACAGGACACGGACACTGCTTTTGAATTCCGTAGTTTCTTTCATTACATACAGGGTGGTGTGTTTTTTTTTAATCCACATCACAGTGTGGTCTGGTGTCATTTGAAAGGCTGACTTGGCTTTTCTTGTTGTTCGGAGATCCTTTCCACATAATATGCTGTTCTCAGAATCTATGGTTTGGTGAAGTTGAAGGCAGTGTAAGACTCTGGGACTTGACAAGGCTGGATTAGAACAGCCTTGTATTTTATATTAAATGCAAGCATCTTGAACCACAGTTACTAGCCTTTCCAAATGCACAGGCATTGCTGACTCCATTTATATGATATCTTTGCTTGCTTTGATTTCTTGCTTTTCCTGTTTTAAGAACAGATGGGGAAAGTAATTTAAGCACTGAAAACCATAAGGTACCTGGAATAAAGTAAATTAAGGAAACACTATGAGAGAACAAATAAAGGAGTTAAACCACAAACAGAAGATTCACAATTAAGAATTAACAGAGAATATAAACTTAGCCAAGCAACAGAAATCACTTGGCTCAGAGGGAGTCGTACAGAGTGTGAACAGTGCATTGACACTGCAGATATGTTGAGAATCCAAAGTCAGAGAAGAGAGGAGACAAACTGCAGCAGGTAGCACAAATTGTGACAATGTCCGCTGTATGACCAAAAACACAAGGAGTACCGATGGGCTGCATTACACAGAGTCAGAACCACAGAATCTTAGGTGTTCAATTCAGTGTAATAGCATGTTTTTAGAGCTCTTCTTGGTATACAGAATACAACAAAGAGAGGGGCAGGGACACCTGACAGGCCACTGAGAAGGCACAGGCCAGGGCTTACAGCTACCAGGAAACAGCAAAACCAGGGTTGATAGAATCACAGAATCACAGAAGCACTCAGGTTGGAAAAAAACCTTAAAGATCATTGAGTCCAACCACAACCTAACCATATTACCCTAACAACCATCCGCTAAATCATGTCTCTGGGCATCACATCCAAATGGTTTTTAAACACATCCAGGGATGGTGACTCAACCACCTCCCTGGGGAGCCTATTCCAGTGTTTAACAACCCTTTCTGTAAAGAAGTGTTTCCTGATATCCAACCTAAACTTACCCCGGCACAACTTGAGGCCATTTCCCCTCGTCCTGTCACTGTCACCAGTGAGAAGAGACCTGCCCCACTCTCGCTGAAATTACCTTTCAGGTATTTGAAGAGAGCAATAAGGTCTCCCCTCAGCCTCCTTTTCCCCAGACTAAACAGCCCCAGTTCCTTCAGTCGCTCCTCATAGGGCACATTCTCCAAGCCCTTCACAAGCCTTGTTGCCCCTCTTTGGACCTGCTCCAGCACCTCCATGTCCTTTCTGTACTGAGGTGCCCAAAACTGAATACAGTACTCGAGGTGAGGCCTCACCAATGCTGAGTTCAGGGGCAGGATTACTTCCCTGGTCCTGCTCACCACACCACTGCTGATACAAGCCAGGATGCCATTGGCCTTCTTGGCCACCTGGGCACACTGCTGGCTCATATTCAGCCAACTGTCCATCAGTACACCAACGTCCCTTTCCGTCAGGCAGCTTTCCAGCCACTCCTCCCCAAGCCTGTAGGGTTGCCTGGGGTTGTTGTGGCCAAAATGCAGGACCTGACACTTGGCCCTATTGAAACTCATACAGTTTGCCTTGGCCCATAGATCCAATCTATCCAGGTCCCTCTGTAGTGCTCTTCTCCCCTCAGGTAGATCAACACTCCCTCCCAACTTCGTCTGCAAACTGACTGAGGTGCAGTCAATGCCCTCATCAAGATCATTAATAAAGATGTTAAATAGAAGCGGCCCCAGTACTGAGTCCAGGGGGACACTGCTCGTGACCGGCCACCAACTGGATGTAACTCCATTTACCACAACTCTTTGGGACTGGCCATCCATCCAGCATTTCACCCAGCAGAGTCTACACTCATCCAAACCATGGGCAGCCAGCTTCTCCACGAGGGCATTGATAGGGAAGGGCAGTGCCTGGAAGTGGCACTGCGGTCACCCCAGACACATATACAGACACACAAATGCGAAGTACTGCTAAGGTGACTGCTGTGGGGGCAGCAGAAGGACTGCAGTGACATCACCGAGCAACAGGCTGTGATGTCACCAAGAGGTGCACTGTGACCACAGCACCATCACTACTCATCTTTGGGTGCAGGCAGAGCCTGGCCCAGTCAGTCTCGTGCCTGGACTCCTGCCGAGCGGGTGTGCGAGGTTGGAGGTGGAGCGAGCATTTGTCTTGGGTGCTGGGCTGTGCTTTGGGCACTGCTGGCAGTGGCTCTCACTGCCCGTCCCTACAGCCATCACCTGTATTTCCCTGGCTTGCCTGGCTCAGGCAGCTGGGGCCCCACAGAGTGCACGCACAGCAGCAGAGGTGAGCTGGGTAGGGACAAGTCCCCCAGAGTAGAGATTGGGTGAGCGCTGGGACCTGGGGAGCTGCCAGGCCCAGGGCTGCAGCCTGAGACCTCTGAGGGTGTGGAGCATGGGGTGGCCGCTCAGGGGCTGGGAGGCCGTCCTTCTGAGGGACCTGGGCTTTTCTTCTGTCTGTCCATGGGATGGAGAATGACCGCAGCCTCTCTCCCTCTTGCAGTGCGCAACATTCACCACTGAGGCTCCGGTGAAGAGGAGCAGTGTCTCATCCTCACTCCCCAGTGGGCCGCAGCATAAGGACCATGGCAGCGGAGCGGGAATGGGTATGTCCCATCTGCCGTGATGTGCGCAAGGACATTGCCTACGCGGTGCCGTGCCATCACGAGTTCTGCCTCGGCTGCATCCTGCGCTGGGGCAAGCAGAAGAAGAGCTGCCCGCTCTGCAGGAGGGACATGGAAGCGGTCAAGGTCGCTGCGTGGGATGACGACGAGGACCTGAACTTCATCATCTGGCCTCCAGCACCACCAGTACCTGCCTGCTTCCATGAAGGACTTGCTCTAAACTTCGGCAGATCCAGCCCTTCATCGTCCCCTTCTCTGTCTCCTCTGCCATTCTCAGATGAGGAGCTGGAGGAAGAGGAGGCAGAGGAAGCTCCTCTGCCGGGCGGTCTCCAGCCTCAGGCCTGGGCTCAGCTGTTTAGGCAGCACCGGGAGATCCTGCACCCTGTGCTGCCCAGGCTGTGCCGAGAGCTGAGAGCCATCTTTGACACCGACCGGAGGCCGGCAATGGCAGCAGAGAGATTCATCTCGGATGCTCTGTGTGACGTCGGGCTGGACAGAGAGGGGCTGATAGAGCTGATGTGGCCTGCGCTGGTGGACGAAACTGAGACATTCGTCCAGACGCTCATCGACACCATTGCGCTCCACTGCAGCCAGGAGGCCCACAGACTGCTGGGTCTGCAGGGCGCCCACGTGTCTGGGGGTCAGGAGGAGGGCCCTGCAGCCAGGGGGCAGGAGGACAGCCGTGTGGCCGCCCCTGGCCCCGCAGCCTCCCCACAAGCGACCCTCGCATCAAGGTCCGGACTCTTCGGCAGCCCTGCGACATCCAGCGAGGAGCAGCCCAGCACATCAGGGGCTGACATTCGTGCGGGTCCCAGTCACGCCCCCGCCGCACACACGGTGAGGGAAGCGGAGCGGCCCCACGAGGAGATGGAGCAGGCGGCAGCAGCAGCTCCCTCTGCCCAGGCCAGCAGCCCCTCCGCTCCAGGACACTCTCCTCAGAGGGCCCGGCGGCCCCCTAAGAGGAGCGCCGACAGTGACCAGGACCCGCAGCCGCCCTGCAAGAGGCCGCCCCCTCGTTGGGACTAGCAGGATTACACTTCTCCTTTGTAAATATGTAAATATGTAAATAAATAATTATTACAAAGAATCACAGAATCATTGTGGATTGGAAGGGCCCTCCGGAGTTCATCTAGCCCAGCCCCCTGCTAAAGCACATTCCCTACAGCAGGTTCCACAGGAGAGCGTCCAGATGTATTCTGAATATCTCTAGAGAAGCAGACTGCACCACCTCTCTGGGCAGCCTGTCCCAGTGCTCTGTCACCCTCAAGGTAAAGTTCATGTTCAGATGGGACTTCCCGCGCTCCCGTTTGTGCCCATCGCCCCTTGTTCTGTCACTGGGCAGTCAGAAAAGAGCCTGGCCCCATCCACTTGACTCCCACCCGCTGGATATTTATAAGCATTGGGAAGGTCCCCCCTCAGCCTTCCCTTCTCCAGGCTGAACAGTCCTGGAGATCATCTACTGAGCCTAGATTATACTCATCTCTGAAGTCCAAGCCAAGGCAGATAATGAACAGGAGCTCTACATAAATAAGAAATATTATAGAACATAACACCCTAACAGCAGAGGCTTCAGCATTAACTTTGGGTACAGACAGGATTGTTTCAAAAAAATAAATATATTGAAAATTCATCTCTTTTCGTTGCATCTTAACAATTTTGCATGCATTTTTACTTAAGCTAATAATGCTAGCTATTATGACAGTGCATTGCAAATAAGTGTCTCTGAAAATATGAGAATCTTTTTGTCTGTTATTTTCATATGACTACGTAAAACGTAGAATATTATATGGTAGTATATGTTTAGCAATACACCCTGTCGTTAAAGTGGACGTGGTTCAAAAGAGAAATCTTTTCTACCTTTATCCATTGTTCTTCCAGTTGATTTTCCAAAGATATCTAGAAGACCTCTTCTTTCTCCCAAGTATGTGGTTGCTTTGAGTGAAGCACCAGTTATATAGCTAGAGAGTCCTCTTGAAGTGGCACAATATTGAGAGTAAGCCCCTGTTACATGTAGTTGTACACAAAACCCATCACTTTGCATACCCAGGCTGTATCTAAGGCTGGGAGCATTGCTTTAGGAAATCTACACTTCTTTACAGAAAGGGTGGTTAAACATTGGAATAGGCTCCCCAGGGAGGTGGTTGAGTCACCGTCCCTGGACGTGTTTAAGGAGCCATTTGGATGTGGTGCTTGGAGATATGATTTAGCAGAGGGTTGTTAGAGTTAGGGTACTATGGTTAGGCTGCGGTTGGACTTGATGATCTTTGAGGTCCCTTCCAACCTGAGTGATTTCTATGATACTATGATTCTATGATCTTACCCAGAGAAGGAATATACAGGATGGATTAAAAAAAGACAGCACCATTTTCTTAGATGTACCATGCAGCAGTCAAAGATCAAATAGCCTAACTGGAAGTAAATAGGACACTTAATCCTCTAATAGTTATACAGAAGTGAATGCGTTGCCAGAAATAAACCTTATGTAGAAAACCTTGTTACTGGTTACAATCAAAATGGATGTGTGGAAGTCCTCCAGGGATTGAAAAAGTCCCAACAAAAAGCCAGGAATATCTTCCACAAGCCCTTAAAGGCACTGCTGCAGCTGCTGAGACTCACTGTGGGTATGTGGGTGATACTGGTGCTCCATTTGGCTGGCAGAGGACACACCTCAGAGCTGTGCATCTGTTTGTGTGGATGTATGGGGGTTGCCAGCACTTTATGAGAGCAGTGGGACACCAGCAGGTGTGTTTTCACTTGAGATTGCCACCTCTGGCACATGGTGAGTTACGTGGTCTTCTCTGAATCCAGGAGAGCAGAGAGGAAGGGGAGGATGTGCCTGATGTGGTCCCCAGAGGGGTGGGCATCCACTGAAGTCTGTGGGTTCAAGGCTGTGTGGCCGCTTGTCCCCACTTGGAGCCACAGATCCATGCAGCAGCAGCAGGTTCCTTACTGTAATCCTGAAATGTCACTAAGGATTGATTTAGAAAGGAAGGTAGGGTCTGATTTTGTAGTGAGCATCCCTGTCACTACTGTGCTGTCAGGTTTTTGTTGCTGGCCACTCACAGGTGACGGGAGCTGGACAAGCAGAGCCCTTGGAAGCCAGCAGCCTTCTGGGTGTGCAGTTCAATCACTTGGGCTTGTCAAAACCTCACAGTTTATGCTGAAGCTGGCATTGTGGCTGCAGCAAACATCAGGTCACAGAATGACAGAATTGTAGGGGTCGGATGGGACCTCTGGAGATCATCAAGTTCTTCTGAGCCTCGCTGAGTCCTGCCTTACAACAGATGGGCCAGCTTGGGCCAAGCATCAGTCACCATGTCGTTCACCACAATGAAACGTATTACCTGGTAATTTGGGAATCATTGTATCTTTGGCTAATAAGCGCTGTTGTATTCCTTCTCCACATTTATTTACTCCGTGACATAGTTACTGTGTCTTAAACAGAAATCACCCTCAAGATATCATCTAATTATCTTCTCATCATTCTGAAAATCTGTTTGGTATTACCAGTAATCTCATTACTACAACTGCAACACTCATTAAACAAACAGACAATAAAAATATACGCAATGTAGCAGTCAAATTGCACTGGAATCTCACACTGAGTGATGGATAATTCTGAAGCAGATTGTTCTCATACATTATTTTCTGAGAAAGATTTAAATAGTTCAAGAAAACCTTGTTTCAGTCACAAGGTTCTCTTCTAGAGCCTGGCTATTTGACATGATTCTATCACCACATAAAGGCACGGCGAGGACCAGAAATGGACAGAGCCTTCCTGTGGGAGCGGGGAGACCTCTCAGCAGGGATGCCATTGCTGGAATCTCATGGCACACACTGGTCCCTGTGCATGCCCTGGGGAATGCTGGAGACGCAACAAAGTTGAGCTCTGTGACAGTGATCCAGCATCTCCTGGGCTCATCCCCTGCTTCTGGGTGACATCCTGGATGGTCTTGATTGGGACTGGGAGGCTGTCATTTTCTTCTTGACAGGCAGCAGCTCCTGGCGCTGCACTGAGAAAAGCAAAACCACAGAGGAGTTCTGAGACATGCATGTTTAAAAGATGGGAGGCCTGATCCTCAGCTCCTGGAAGTAAATGGAAATACGTTCATGAAGAGCAGATGGGCAGATTTTCAAGCTGTTGTTGCCTGTCATCTGTGCCCAGTTATACTTAGCTCTGTTACACCTGCACAGAGCCACTTGAACACATATCAAAACAGTTCCTCTCTCTAGCTTTGATACACATGGTCTGATACAACAGTAGACCATCATTTGTCTAACTGGTAAAATAAATGCTGACAAATTTAAGGTACTTTATTTTATTTTATTTTTTTCTGTAAATGTATGCAAATAGGTTTGGAACATGTTATGAGTGCATTGCACACCTGATGGAACCACTCATGATGAGTTCCTCTCTGGGTATATAAAAAACATCCATATCCATGTTGATCATTTTTAACAGTTCCACTCCTATCCTTAATGCTCATTTTGGCCAAGAAAATTTTTCCTGAATATCACAGATGAGCCTGTGAACTCTTTGGCACTCTCAGCCAAATGGCTAAAAAAGTAATCCACCTCTTGAAGTAAAGTGGGTTCCATTAAGTGAACAAGGGAGTAGTAAGTCATGTGAGTGTGTGTACGTGCAAATTAACATGTGGGAGAGGGCCGAGACAGAGAGGTGCTGCATTTAGCATGAACTCGGGAGAGGTTACTAGTCATTGCCTTTTTGTGCTGGCCCAGCAACTTTCAGCTTTGTATTCATCCAAATAATTGAAATATCTTTCTGTTTTAATATGCAAATTTGCATGTACTTCCATAATTCAGTATTACTGCTGCAAATATAATAGAAATATATATGTGACCAGTTGCATTCTTCAATAAAAGTGGGCAAAGGGACAACGTAGGAAGAGTCTTTAGAAACACAGAACTGTCCCAAATCCATAAAGAAAGAATAAAATCAGAATTTGGAGGATAATATCCTACCCCTGATGGCACAAGTGCCTGTAAATGTCATCCCTTCCCCATTCAAGTTCTGTGACCCTCCTCTGGGCAAACTTGCTTATGAACATTTTCCTATGGAGAAATGCACCACGGATTGTATCTGCAGCCAGTTTTAGGAGAAACGATGGCAGAGCCAGGCCGTGAGGGCTCTTAGGCAGCAGGGCAAGTCTTCCAGTATGCAAGGAGCAATAAGACACCAGAGATTTCCCTATGAATCACATCTTGTGCTGCACATTTGCAGTGTTAGTTCTGCTGTGATGACTGAGCTCAGCCAGGACACAGACTATGGCACAAGTGCCCCTGGTTTAGTGTTTGCTGCTTAAGTGGAATGATCTGCCAGCCTGGCTCCCCGGAAAGCACATTTTGCAGGAAGCCTCTTTTTAGCCCATCTTCCTCATAGATGCACAAGGAAGCAGGGACAGAGGGGACCTTGTGATCTTTTGGTATGGTTTGCAGCTTTAGAAGCGACCCACGAGAAATAGAAAATTAGTGATGTGGTTCCTCCAGTTTTCCTCTTGGTGGGGTGGAAGCTGAGCAGCAGGCCTTGGGAACAGGGTTTGCCCTCAACCTCCTCTGATCCTTTTGAGCAAAAGGCAAGTATTTTCTGAGCTGGCAGGAGAGGATGTGACAGCAAAGGGGAAATGAGAGGAACAAGAATAAAGGGCTGCACACAGAGGTGATACCCTTCAGGGTAAAGCTTGCTAGCTGAGGACTTCCCTTGTTTGTGACTGGGTGTGGAGAGCAGCGAGGCAACAAAAAGCTTTTTATTTAAGGCGCTGGCACTTCAGGAGAAAATGTGAAGAAGAAAGGTGCTAAAAGCAAAATACATGGCTTTTAGTTTTTTTCTGTCTTCTCCCCCTTAAATTTTACAGCCTGAACTTGCTCAGTTTAAACTCCTGCTAAACAGGTCTGCAGGAGAGTCACCAGCCAGCCAACCCAGGAAGGTTGGGAACCCCAAGGTCCAGCAGGGTGGACTCACTGAGGCTGCCTGGGGCAGCTCCCTGCACATCAGGCCTCCAGCCCACCTCAGGCCTCCTGCACTGCCCTTGCCTGGACAGCAAGCCTCCAGGCTGCAGGGGTGCACGGTGTTTATGATTGGTGAAAATTTATTTGTTGTTACTGGCAAAATGGTGAAAATGTGCTGCTGCAGTCATCCTCCCAGGCAGTCTCCAAGTCAGGACTCAGGCCCAAAGCAAAAGGCCCATGGCAGAGGCTGTGAGGGGACAAGGTGGTCCGATGGCTTTTGGCTAGGAGGGCAGCAGCAGAGGGCAGAGGAGCAGAGCTGCCACCACCTGAGTCCACTGACCTCACTGGGCCTCTCAGGAGAGTGTGCATCTTCGTGGAAAAAAGCTGAGCTCAGAACATGTATTTTTAGCCAGGTTTCCTAAGGAAATGAAGAGTCTGTCACTTCTCGTCTACCCATCTGTCCCCATCAACCTTTGAATCTGCTGGCGACTTGAAAGCGAGTTTGATGAAGCGTTGGAAGTCTGAACATCAGATTTTCAATTGTGAAAATGGGGAGCTGAGGAGAGATGAGGAATGCACGGTGATGCACGAACACCCTCTGACAGAGGGACAGACAGGAGGACTCAGCAGTGATCCCGGTTTGGAAGCTCCTCGTCAGCCTCTGCAAGCGGTGTTTCTTTAGAGAACTCCCAAAGGGAACGAGCTCAGCTAAATGAAGCAGAAACCATAGCGTGAAACTGAAATATGTGGTTCTGTTCAGTGCGTGGAACAACTTGTTTCATCCTCAGCCTCCTTCCTCTGACAAGCATACAGGAATCTTGTAAGGAAACATGAAAGAAAAGGAGGAAATCTGCCTTGCTGTGAAGATGGAGGTGCTTTACCTACCAGCCTTTTGTGCATGTATGCCTGCACATATGCATGTGTGAGCCCTCACTTGAAGCTTATTTAGCTATCAGAAAGCACTGATGTGCTTAGCAGTTTCTTGCACATAGTGGCTTCAAAAGCATACAGCCAACTCCATATGCCTACTGGTGTTGTAAAGGCTTTGCTCATGTCGTTTATTCCCTTTTCTCACCTTTCAACTGTTGGTTTTTCCAAATGGCATGCTCCTTATGGCAGGGTCTCTTTCTCCCTCTCTGTATAAAGTGTTCCTGGCATATATTTTGAACACTGCTGTGACCACTTACTAAAAGCCCAAGCAAGAGCTTTCATGCTTCCACTTCTCCCATTCACTGCCATCCACAGTTTGACTGAAATAGCTGTCTGTGGGAAGATGGGGGGACATATGACAGCCCCAAGCTTAGCCACAGCCTGTGGTGCCTATCCAAGTGTTTCTGCTGGCAGTACAGATGTCCTGCCGCTGGGCATGCCCAGGGCATCAGCTCATCTCCTGGCACAGAGCTGAGCCCTTCCAGGCTTTACTGTCAGGGTGGCTGCTGACTTCACTCTGCATAACCAGCTGTAGGTAGGATCTTTTGCCACAAGGGGTGTGCACTTCTTTGAATTGCAGGTCTGAGAAGACTGGGAGTTGGTCTGAGGGTGGGAAGGAATATCAAAGAATCAAGCAATCTAGGGAAAAGTGTGGCTGTTACAGAGAAACAGTCTTTGCTAGTCCTCAGCAGACATGAAGTAGTGTTTGGTGTGGTCTAAGAGGCTGACAGCATAACAGATGAGCTGCTGCAGCTCTTCCACTTTGACTCAGTGTAAATGAACACAATCGTGCTTCCCCTGGGCAGGGAGGGGGTGAGAATTTTTGTAAATGTGTCTTGTTAGGTGGTCTAGGCTTGGTCTCTGCAGGAAAAGAACTCAGCCTTGACTCTTTAGAAGGCCCTTGGAGAAGAGCATGGTATTATAATGGGATAATGAGTGTTGAACTATGAAAGTATTACATTACCAGCATCCTCTCCCCATACAGCCCCAACCTGCTGCAGCTATCATGTGCTCCTGACAAGAAAGGTCACCATGGTATCATCCTGCCTGTGAAAGAGAGCCGTTGGTTGTGCTTCCGCTGGAGACTCCTTGGTCCTGCCTGGACACAAGGCATTCGTTTTCCCTCCTAAGCCAGTGGTGACTTCCAGCTATGGAAGGTGATGGAAGAGATGGCTCTGATTCAGTGGCAGAGTTAAACCATGAAGGATTAGAGCTGCAGCTCCACATCTCATGCCATGGGCTGGGGAGTGCAGGTGCCTGTGCAGCCAGGGGGCAGCATCCATGTGTGGCAGCCTCAGCCCTTGAACTCTCAACAGAGCCAGCTTGCCAAGGGCACAGCAAGCCCCCACAGGCAGCTTGTGTGAAAGAGATATTTAATTCTCTCCCTGCACCCTTGCCTCAGCAGTGAGGCTAATGAGTCTTCCCTTCTCTTTGTCTGTTTGCTTTGCATACAAGCCTTGCAGGCTCTGGCACATCCTAGACACTACAGGGATGCACAGTGCACTGGGGGCTAAAATTCAACCTTTGCATGGCTACTGCAAATCTGTTGTCTTATGAATTTTCCCAGAAGTCAGGCCTTTGCACAACAGCATCTCCAGCTCACCCTTCAAGGAGCAGCTGGCTCCTTCCTCTCACATTCTTCCTTCCCCCTCCTCCAAAAGCACTGAGCAGCTGAGCTCCATGCCCCTGTGGCTGCACTGCTGGAGCTTTCCCTGCTGCTAGGGAAGAGGGCACCTGCTTTCCCCTTGGCTGAAAAGACAGCTTTGCAGGCTTCCATTTTTAGCACCAATGAATCACACTGCCTCTGCTGATGGCAGAGAAGGAAGACCTGAGCAGCCCTTATCACTGCTGTTTGCTTCTGACCAGAGAGGTTTCATTGGGTCGTGCTCAGACTGCATCCGTGCCTGGGGTTTAATCCTGCACAGTGCTGACCAAGCTGCTGCACAGCCTTAGCTCACTTCATTTGCACTGAAGGTGTGCCAGTTTCAAACCCACTGGCAAGCTCCTTCCCCACGCCTCTCTGTTCAGCACCACAGGATTTACTCACAGGAGCAGGCAGGTGGCAAGTGCTGTCTCCTTCATTCATGCTCCATTCTGTTTCTTGTTGCAGTTGATATCTGAGACAGGACCTTCTTGATGGTGAGAAGGATTCCATCATAAGAAATGCAAAACCCATTCACCTCAGGAAGAGCTATCAACTAGAAAATTGTGGGCCCCCAGCTCCTCTTTTCCCTCCATCCTTCAGCTGGGGCAGTGAGGTGCCTGACACAAGCAGACAGTCTCTTAAAACACACAACATGAATTCTTTATTTGTTTAATCGGTTTACATTCCACAATTGACAGTTTACTTATTTATTTCTTAGTTTTCCATGAACAGGTTGTTTAGTTAGTTACCAGACAGGACTGTAATTGATGGAAATACAGTGTTCTTTGCCAATTTGGATAGCAACAAAACCAACCTAAAAAAATCAAAAGGAAAACTGTTAGATATAGCCAGTTTTTTGACAAAGTCCTGTGATGCTTTCTGCAGCTTTTGCCATTTCAAAGTCACAGTGGTTTCTCAATTCCCCATGTTAGTTCCCTGATCTCAACCCTGCCATGAAAATTATCCTTCAGGGCTATGGTCCTGCAAACACGAATGCGTGTACCCAAATGCCCATGTGTCTGCAGATTAGCACCTTGGATTATAACGGAGCAAGAAGTTTGGGTTTGTGTTGTATTTAAACAACTTCTGTTTACCTCTTCTGCAGTAATTTACAGGAAGCAATGGAAAGTACAATACATTTGATATGATGGAGCATCACTTGTGAAATTAGCCAACACATTCACGCCGTCCTAGAATGACCTAAGGCAGTAGTCATTCATTGTTATTTTTTTGTTAGCACCAATGGCTACAGGAGCCACTTTGCTTCTTGCAGCAGTGCAGAAGTAAGACCCTTGCAGTACATCCCACCCTCGATTTCTCCTGACAACTGGATGTTAACATCCCAAACTTATCAAACTCTTTCTTTATTGGCTAAAAAGTGCTCCTCTTGGCTGAGCTACTTTATTCATACTTCATATGTCCTTGACAATGCTTGAAGCATAATCAGAAATGAACACATTTCTGGATTTTCAAAATACCCTGAAGTTTAGTATATTTTAATATAATTCCCAGTCTAGCAAAGCAATTAGGCAAGTGCCTAGCTTTAAGCATGGCGATAACATCGTTAATGGGACATTCATGCTTGAAATAAGGCAAGTGCTTACGTGCTTTGTGGGATCAAAGCTTTGTAGCAGCGTTCTGATGAAGGCAGGATCTCCAATGTCCTCATCCTGGCTTTCACCTTTACAGCCACTGCAGATTTGGACAAACCAGCTGCAGTCTGGGTATTGGAAAGTGCTGAAAACAGGAGGCTCTACTCACAGCTAGAGGAAGTTGTGAGGGGCACCAAACTGCTAAACATCACCTTTCTTCCCAGGCTTTTGGTTTCCTGTTTCTAAAATGGCTATAATACTTTCCTGCCTCTATCAGGTCTGATGGGACTCACATTTACAGAATTTTCTGAAGAGAAAACATGCTAGGAAAATGAAACATATCGATGCAATTGTCTGAATATGCCTGAGTTGTGTGGCATTAGAAAAGACCTAGTCTTTTCTAATCTAGCTTTGATATGCGTGTGCTGCACTTAGAAGAAACATAAACATCTGGCCAAGTTGCATTTGCATGACAAACGCCTTGTACCAGTCGTATCATTGTACTTGGGAATACCCTAGAGAAGTGGAAGGCATTTAAGCGAATTACTATGCTAAGCCTCCCAAACTGTCAGAGAAAGTGGTGACTGCAACTTTTGTCATCAGCTGAATGATGGAGATATTATGGGAGTTGTTTCATTTCCTTTCAGCAAAAAAATGCTTTTCCTTAAGGAACAGAGAACTGACATGGGAGTCATGGAAGAGGAACCCTCCAAAAATGTTTGCCTAGCGTGGTAAACCATGACTAGGGCAAGTATTACTTGTGGCAGAAGAAATTCCACGCCTGCAGGAGGTGCACCAGCTGTGGATGAGAGAGTACAATGAGTCTGGTTTCTCACTGACCCCTGCCTCCATGGCTGTATATATTCTCCGTAGCATTGCGTGATGCCACAAGTGTGAGACTGGGAGAAGTCAGATCCAACAGGCCTAAAACGGCCGTGAGGGACACAGTGGGCACCCACAAGGTGACACATCAGCCTTCCCAAGTGAGATGGCCACGCAATGCTGCACCCATTCTCCTGCCTGCCTCTGGGGTCAGTTTGCTGCCAAGGCCTGGCTGCTGTCCCACAGGAGGTTGTACACTCACGTCCTGCTGCGGAGTCACAGGAGCAATTATGGCTTTCATTAGGAGGTGAGACAGCTTTTTTAAGAGAAAGTGGAACATTCTCCAGGAAGATAATCCAAATGTGGCATGGAGAATGCAGCAGGGAGGACAGTGCTTGTGTCTGAATGCACACGGCTGTTGTAAAGAACTGGGACAGGATCACCCCACAGAGCCTCCCTCCCACGTAACATTGCACAGAGACTTCATCACCTTTTAACAAGAGGTTGTCCTTGATAGTAAACCTCTGAGAAGTCTGCAAAGCCATTGTGGGACACAGTAAGCAACATTTACATCCACAGCAACAGCTGGGTCCCATGTCCCAGGACAGTCCCCATCCCTCTCACAGGAGAAATTTTAGGACCGTACTCAAAAGTCGTGCAGCAAATGATGCTGAATCCTTAAGTTTGATTTATTTGCAAGCTCCTCCTCATTTCCAGAGTTCGCTCTTATAGCCTTTATTTCTTTTTCACAGACATCTCAAAAAACAAAACAGTCACATATGCAAGAGTCAGTTCGGAATGGGATTTAGAGATAAACATCTTTACAGGAAGCATCTCTATATTCTCACACAGAGAGAGGAAAAGGGAGAGAGGTATACACATCTGAGTCCTTAAAAAAGGGGAAAGGATGACAGGAGAGGAACATCAGAATGAAACAGTACAGACTGGACAACAAGGTACTGTGCTGGAAAACAACTGATTCCTTGATCTCATCTTTCTCTTCCATTTTCTTGCCGGTCTTTCCCTAAGTATCAACGCAAAGTATTAAATATTTACTGTATAGGTTCCTACAGGCCATTTGAAGTCCTTCTTGCCATAACCTGAACAGTATTTTTAAAAATAAAGTTGTTCTGAGTGATGGGCAAGCACTGACAAGTCCCTGACTTAGATCTAGCTGTGGAAATAAATAGTAGCGACCATCTGTTGCCACCGCAGCCAAAGTTCACTTAGCCCTGGAGTTTTCAGGAATTGGTTTAATTCCTCCACTCCTTGGTCTGTGTTTGCTTTGGTCAGGTATAATATGGGAATATATAAGTGCTTCAGAGTTCTTATACTCGATTAATTTGCTGGTCCTCCCAGACCAGTTTAGTCTCTATACCCGATTTCAGCTCTGAGAGGCTCTCACCATGAGATGGAGACATGTGTTCAGCCTTGCCAGAGCAGCTTTCTCAATAGCACAGTCACAGTTCATTCTCTTGTTGAGTCCCTGGTTCAGTTTTTCTGAGGACAACGATAATCCCAACAATAAGGGATGAAATTGCAATCTCTTTAATCTCCATGTAAGCTGTTTGTAAAGCAGTTATTAACATTGAAAAAAAAACAACAAAAGACAAATAGGAAATTACCCAAACTGTACCTTGGAGCAGAATTTTTTGATTCTTACTAGCAGCGAGATGACATTTTCCAGGTCAGTATGGAGATAAAGAGCAAGAGGGTAACCTCAGAATAGTTGAGCAATTTTAACTTTTACAATGTCAATTCACTCACTGGACTGCTTCAGCAATGCTCAAGACTGGCAGAGAATGGTGAAGAATTCAGACCAAAGATCTCTGACATTCAGCACTGGCACCATCCAGCGATCAATGACTGGAGACCGCCATAAAGAACCCACCTCAAATGCAATTTTGCAGCAACTGGGGCAATCCCTATGCTTTGCAGTTGTGTTGCAATTTGGGGAGGGGAAGACTGCTGTGAACCTCTCGTTTTGCTCCAACAGTCTTCCACATTTAGCACCTGCATGCTGTGTGGTGGGTACGGGGCCACAACAGGTCTCCACATGGATACTCTTCTGCACAAGGTGCCTGAGTCTTCCCACTAGGATCTGAGATCTTTTAGGATCTCAGAAGCATCCAAGATATAGGTGAGCGGTCACTCCACGGAGGGAGAAGGAGCTCCTAAAGCTGAGTTAGAGCTCAGCTTTACTGAGTCACCACTGAAAAGCAAATGCCTCTCTTCATTAACTGTACAAGAAACCAAGGCAGGTGAGCCTGTTAACGACAGCAGCTCAGTGAAGTGCCCAAGGTTAATGGGGATGAATTCAGATCAGAAAATCCAGGCCTTGGTGTAGCTGTGTAGCTTGACTTCACCCACAGAGAAACCCCTCACAGACATACACTTGGTGCAGAAAAGCATCTGTACAAAGGGCTTCTTGATAAAGGATAAGTGCACCTATTTAGAGAGCTGAGGTGGAACTGAAATTCTATCGTGGCTTTTCCAGTCCATTTTTCTTCCTTAGAGAAGCCCTTGAGATCCAGTCCTGCAACTGCATGTACGGGTGTGGGTGTGTGTGCTGCTGACTGGTGCAATGGCAGAATCAGGATTTTCCTGGGATATAATACTGTTTAATTTGCTTTAATTTAAATCTGAGATATGTGGGGATTGTGGAAAAGAAACAGTCCTTTGCCTGAAATTCTGTACATCAGCCTCAGCTTATTTCAGGCAATCATGACTCTATGGACATTTTTCATAAATTTACAAATATATATACATATATATACATATATACATCTATATGTGTATCAGCCTAGGGGCTACATTTACCACTGCATTGTTCCAGCCACACACAAGTATAATGGTAGGTTATTTTTACAAAAAAAAAAAAAAATGTTGGTATAAATTTGAAACGACTTAGTGGTGGCTGTCACCATATCTATGCAAAAGCTCCTGAAGTGGGCTGACATATAAATACAGCCTGCCTTGCCAAAGTTCCCCCACCACATACACACATAAACAGAATCATAGAATCGTTAAGGTTGGAAAAGACCACTAAGATCACCCAGCCCAACCATCAGCCCATCCTCACCATGCCCACTGACCACGTCCCTCAGTGCCACATCTGCCCTTTTCCTGAACACCTCCAATGACAATGACTGAATGGGAGGTGTCTAAAGAGGACCCTGTTTTACAGTTTTAATGAAGCAAACTTCCCATTGACCCTATTGACCTGTAATCGAGGGGAATTTCACTTCAAAAGAAACTGAAAGTTCAAGCCTATTTTAGGTACAGTTTACAGCTTTGAAAGTTGCAACCTCTGCCACAGTAGATCTCAAAATGCTTTAAAGTAATTTAAGTTACTGCAGAAAAGTATCTCCAAAAGTCTCCAAATATGCTTTTTTTGTGTGTGTGTGTGTGTAAGTAGGGGGAATTTTGTCCTGCAGAAGATCAAACACAAATACATGAACATAAACATATTAACTGATGGAAATTGCCGAGTAAAAATAGTAACAGTTTAAATTAGATGTCTGTGATTGTTATTGGTGCCCAGGAGTTATAAATAATTCAGTGCCTCCTTGCTGAATAGTCTGAGGCTGCACTTCTATTTTGTTGTCATGATTACCTGAATTTTTTTTTTCTTATGATCTATATTGTTAAAGGAAAACCCTTCATAAAAATGTAGTCGTATGCTCTGCAGCCAGATGAAAACTATTCTTCAGACACAACTTCACAAGAGCTTAAGCAAATTAGGAGCGTGCATGGTTTTTAAAAATGATGTTGGCACCAAGAACATTCAGTGTTTTACTCCTATTCGCTGTCTGAACAAGGGCTGGAAGCTGTGGTTCTTCTGTGCAATTGGTCCCAGGAGACTGAGCCCCATCTGACTGACACTCCTTGGTGTCTACATCCCCTCAAAACCGCAGCTAAACCCGCAGGTCACACTGCTTTTTGAAGACTTGACTCTATCAGAATCACTGTTGCCGTTTGGGAAGTTCTGACCAGCTGGCTTTTGCAGCACTATTCCCGTGCCATTCCACCACAAGCACAGAGCCACAGGGATGTGAAGCTCCCTGCAGTGCTGAGCCCCATTAGGTGCAACCATGGCGATGGCAGCAGCCAACCATAGCTCTCAGCAGAGGACAGAAATAAGACTCAGGCAGTACGGCACTGCCCCTCAACCAGCAGCGTTTCTACATAAGGGGACTGTAAACTTTACTGAGTTGGAGGTGATATGGTGCCATTTTTTTTTTGTCTCGTGACAAATATGAAAACTGGCCATCTGTTTTACAGAAACACCTTGTAAGTGCAGGTTGCAAGAAGCAATTTGTGAACACCAAGGCTCTCCTGATGGGATTTCAGGTTTTTTTTTCCTTTAGCCTTACTCGCTCAATAAGAACATCCCATTTGTACCACACGCAAGAAGTGGTTACTGCTGGGGTCTGTAGCATCAGAAATTAGTGAGGGCTTGTGGGCACAGCTGTCTTCCGAGGTAGAATTGCCAGCTCAAGACTGGCTGGATGCAGAAGTAGGTCTGCAGAAATCCCGTATTTAAGAGCACCGATAGTCAGCTCTGGAGTCTTGCAGTGATATTTCAGGATGTTACTGCTCTGAGCTGCTGCCTGCCCCCCATTTTGCTGGATATATCCTGCCCAAAGGCAGAGCAGGCAGAAACAAACATATATTTGTGTCTCAGCTGCTTCCTTTCCCTACACCTCTGGGATTAGAACAACACTGGCAGCTCTTCTCTAAGTATTCAAATACTTTCTAGTGGTAAGTATCCAATTCACACCAGCTCTGTTGTGCCTCATCATTTCTCTTCAGCAGAGATTTTATGTGTGATCTGCATACACAACCTAACACAGATGCAGATGACACCCGAATGGCACTGCAACTCCTGAGCTAAGTACAAAAGAACAGAAAACAAATGACTGTGTTGCATTTTGCTACGTACTTCCTCTGCACATAATACACATATTTCCAGGTTACCCACATCAGCTGGGGTATGAAGGTTTGTGTGTGGCTAAGGAAGGAGGGGAGTGAGGATGTCCACATATATACACCCTAGTCTAGGAAACTTTTGAGGCTGTTTTCTGCCACTGTGCAGGAGAGTTAATCAGTAAAAGAAAGACATAAAAGTATAGTCTGGGCAGGGATTGACAGCTCAGCCCCCTGATGCTGTGGGTGTCATTGGATTGTCCTCACGTAACTTAACCAATGCCCATCAAGTCTGACCTAAAGCAACTGCTGCTTGGTTTCCTTTTTTTTTCACTCCCCACCTCTCCCTGAGGATAACCTATCTAAGCTTCAGTTATTTTCATTCCCAGTCTCTCCTTAGCAAGAAAGGACAATTGATCTGTGACTCTGGAGTGCTTTACTAAAGGTGAACAGCATTTCATTTCCCTCTTGTGGCCTATATTGAGGCAGTTGTCCAGGTTTTTTCCTGCAAATAAAATTCTAAACATGTGCGTGGCATACTACACTTAAACTAGCAGCATTCTGTCAGGCTCCAGTTCTCCCACCAATGTCAACAGCAAGCCTGTAGAGCCCACTGGCACCAGCAGTTGGTCCTTTGTTTTAAAAAGCATTGCAATCCCTAGCTATGGCTCTGAAGAAAGCTACAGGATTGGGGTTTTAGTGATCTGGGGAGGAAGACAGAGTGGGAAACATAAATCAGGGGAATAGGGATAATCACTGTTTTATTTATAAAGCCAATTGTTAGATAAATGCATATATAAGCATGCATTCCATTTTCAGCACTAACCAGGACAGCACTGAAATATTTTTTGAGGCACCTGATCCAAAACACACTGGAGCCAAGGTGAAGCTTTCTGTGGACTTCAATGTATGCAATATGGAGCATTTGCATTATACTGCTGACTGTTACTGGAAACTGTGGGGTTCTGAGTGTTGAGTTTAGCCCTGTTTTTATGAGCTTCTCAGCTCAGACTGGCAGAATCAAGATCTTATGGGGAGTCTGGAGTTGGATTATTTGAAACCCAGCTCCTGGCCTTGGATATTCACCCATCACTAACCTTTACATGCTTAATGTGCTTCACACAGGCTTCTTGCTCCTTGTCTTTCAGTGGTGCCTGGCAATCATTCAGAAATGTCTCAGTTTTTCACCTTGAACCTTTCCTTGCCAACTGGATGAGTGGAACAGGAAGGGCTGTGAAAGGGTGCAAGACCTGGGGGCAAGGAAATGCGGTGCTGATACACAGGGATTATTTGTGTGAATGCACTCAAGCATCCCTATAGCCCTTCTAGGCCTATGTAGAGACACAAAGAAGAAAGAGCCCAAATAATATATGTCTTTATTTAAGCTATACTTGGTAACATATTATTTCCTCTCCATTTTGCTCCTGGGAGTTAGCTTGGCACTCAAGAATTAAGGACAGATTACAGTGATTTTCTTCTGAGCTCTGCTTATCAGTGGGGCTCCAGGGATGAGCCTGGTTTGGAGGTGCTGCATGGTGAGTAAATGGACAGCCATGGAGACACAGTCTTTTAGGAACACTTGGGAATCTGAGATATCCCCTGCATAGCAATCCTCTCCCTTCCCAATGCTATTTCACTCGTCGTCTGATGAAGTGCACAGCTAGCATGCCATGGCTAAAAGTGCTCCCAGATGCCTTGTGTCTACAGGAAAGCAGAATACCTGCACTCTCATGGGTCTCTCCTGGGAGGGCAGGATCCTCTGGGTTAGAGGAGTGAACTTGGAGTGTTATTTTTTTTAAATTATTTTGGGTTTTTTTTTTCTTCTTTTCATTTCTTACTGTAGCTGAAATAACATTTTCTAAAGTAGTGACAGTTTTTTAAAAGCAGTATTTCAAAGAAATTGCCCTGGTCACTGGTGGCTTCTGATCCACTTGTGACTGTCCCTGGGGTAGAGCGAAAGAAATAAAAGCCCAACTAGAAATATGACTTGAGGGGCTGTACTATTTAGGTCAGGGAAGATCTGTGTTTGCAGAGAGGGAGAAAGGAGAGATGATATATACAGGTGGCCACTATGAGTCAGGAGTTCTAACATGAGAACAGCTTTAGGTCGAAGATGGTATCCTAAGAGTCCATAAGATACATAGCACATATAGATTCCTGCAATATATCCCCTACGTAGGGCTCCCACACAGTACCCTGGCAGGGATAGAAGTAGAAGCCATTGCAACTAACTCACTGCCATCACAGAACAACCTCACTGTACAAGAACTGGAGGCTCACTGTAAAAAAACCTCAGCCTACACACCACAGAGCACTGGGGCAATTCGCTCCACTTCTCTGGAAACAGCTTCCTGTAAAAGGGAGGGAGCACAAGCACCTGCATCAGGCTAGGACAAGGGTGTTACATTATCTACAAGGACAGGATAGGAAAACAAGAACAGGGGCTAGACTCTGAAGGAAGCTGAACATCACCCCGAAAAGCACATTCTTAACTTTTAGCGTGTGAATGGTCTACCAAAGGCAATGGAATCAGTCACATGTTTGAAGTAACGCATGTGCTTGAACACTTCCCTGGTGCAGACTGAGAGACAGGGCTAAGACCCTTAATGTGGGGAGCACATCTGACAGATATTTCAATGCCTCCCAAAAATGCAGAAGCTCGGACTAGATGGGAGTGTGCTTTGGCTCTGGATGTACATAGTCGCTAACCATCACAGATCTGGCTCTGGATGTATCTTGGGTCAGCCCCACTCTAGAGATGGGCGCAAGTAAACAGTTAAAGCTCTCAGCCCACCTCACATTGATCACAGCCCTTTGGGGCTCCTCCTGAGGCTGTGAGCAGCACAGAGAGAAATTCAAAAAATCCCAAGGGGTTTTGCCCCTGTTTCAGGCAAAGATGTGCACCCAAACTGCTGCCTGGACAGGTGGTCCCTTTAGGAATCCAGCCTGACATTAAAGCTCTGTATTCACCTGCTGCTTCAGGCACTTACACCCACACTTTTAACACACTTCATACTCATACAGGCCTGAGAGGCTGTGCTAAAATGAGTGGAAAATCACAAACCGGGCTTAAAGATCCAGAGTTAACGCTTCTCTGCAATAAAGAAAAATGAGCATAACCCCCTCCCACAGTCACCAAACACAGGCCAGCACTCAGCTCATACACAGCTTGTAAACCAATCAACACCTTCAGAGAGTACTTCATCAGGGCAGAACTATTTTGATGCCAGCTGCAGAGAGAAGAGTCGAGAGTCCATGAAACGGCAAAATGACTTCAATTTCTTTCAGTCTCACTGCTATAGCTCCTTCAAAACTCCAGCTGAAAAGAATACACTTTGTGAATTGTCACGGCTCACAACAAGGCTGTATACCACCACACGAGCTGTCATAGTGCTTTCCATGCCACACGACCCATGGCAGACGCCAGCTAGAAACCCCTTTGCCTTTTGGTCTAGTGAGGTCACTCCAGATATCTCTATCCACATGAAAGAGTTTCCCTATCACGCTCAGAACTGCAGAGGAAGAAGAAAGTTTGTGTTCAAAGACGTTTTAATGAAACAAGTACCAGTTTCGTCAAGCATTAACACCTTTATGAGAAGTTGCTTTTTCTCAAAATCTTTTGTAGCTTGAATTTTTTCACATTTTTAAAGGTCTCTTTTAGTTTTCAGTTCTTGGTTTTATGCTTTCAGTTTCAATTTAGCTTTCCAAGAACTGTTTTTATTTTTAATTCCCTTCTGTCCAATGGTAACTCATCAGCCTCCTCATCTAGTGAGCATTTGCAAGTTCAAACAGTTTCGAAGCTTTTCAGAACACTCTGTTTGAAAACATTGCCAGAGAAGGGAAAAAAAAAAAATCCAATCTACTTAAAAAGCAAGTTTCTTCAAAAGGTTTCCATTTTCAACATGAATCAATAAATACTTACTTTCTCCAGTCAGATCTAATGGAGAATGAAATGACAAAACTTCACTTGCCAGGGATGGCATTACAGTGGCAACACATTGACTTGGCAGCTGACATTGGCATGTTTTGGGAATTTGTAAACCAAAGAACATTAATGCTAAGTAGCTGAGCAGGAGTGAAAGAAAACCAAATCTACCCTACTCCAAAATAGCCTTCAGAAACTTTATTTCTTTGGACACTGTTAACAAAAAGGAACATCATCACACAAGGTGTAACAGGGAGGGAAAGCACATCTGGAAAGGGAATGGCTGGCTATGCAATTGCATTGCATAAAAATTATTTCTTGGTTGGATTTTTTTTTTTTTAACAAGTCAAAATGCTGTTTCCTGACAGCTGTGTAAATAGCATGATCTGGAGTTAATGCCTTTATTTCTGCGCAGGCATCATTTCAGCAGATTGCCTCCTTATCCTTGTGAGATTTCGTAGATACAGGAGATCATAGAATCACAGAATGGCTTAGGTTGGAAGGGATCTTAAATCCCATCCAGTTCCAACCCTCTGCCGTGGGCAGGGTTGTCACCCAGAGCCCCTATCCAAACTGGCCTTGAATGCTTCATCCACAACCTCCCTGGGCAGCCTGTTTCAGCACCTCACCACCCTCTGAGTAAAGAATTTCCCCCTAACATTTACCCTAAATCTCCCCTCTTTTAGTATAAAGCCATTCCCCCCATCCTATCACTATCAGACTGTGTGAAAAGTCAGTCCTCCTCCTCTTTAAGAGCTCCCTTCAAGTACTGGAAGGCCGCAATGAGGTCTTCCCGGAGCCTTCTCCAAGTGAAACAAGTCCAATTCCCTCAGTCTTTCTTCACAGGAGAGGTGCTCCATTCCTCTGATCATCTTTGTGGCCCTCCTCTGGACTTGCTCCAACAGCTCCAAATTTTCTCGAGCTGTGAGCCCCAGGTCAGGCAGAATTAGATGATTTTTATCATCAAATGAGAACTGATGGCATGCAGATATCAGGTGTAATAAAAGACTGATGTAACTATCCCTGAATTAAGAGCATGTTAGATTGGCTTGTTTTGTGGGGGACTTTTTTTCTCTGCCCTGTCTCCCTTTGCCTGCTCATTTATTGGTGGTGCCATCACTTCCTGAACAGGGCCATTTGTCAGTTGTCTCTTCCAGCTCCCTTTAGTTACAGCCTTGGCCTTTCACCTCACCTTCCCTTCAGCCACTGTTCCCCTGTGAGCAGCTGCTGTCTTCACAGCCAAAATGCTCTGCTTCCTCCAAAGGTATACATCCCCATCTGCAAGCCTGGCTGTTCTGTTAGCTTTGCGGGGATCTATGACCTGAATGATGGGGAGAGAGGAGTGAGGGGAGAAGGGGGTAACAGGAAGAGGAGTAGCAGGAAAAAGAGAAAGACCAAAAGAGAGAGAGAATCTCATTTGAAGATTCACAATTATATCATACAGTGCTTGAGCTCATGGGAAATGGATCTCCATTCTCTGCATCTGACCTTGTCTTTTCCATCTGTATGCAGTTCTCCCAGATGGAGAGTGGAGATGTCCAGTGAACTGGGGCAGGTTCCAAAGACAAGATGTGTGAAGTTCTTATTTGGCATACATGAACACAACAAGAGGCTTCTCTTACTTCTCTCTTACAAAAATTTTCTCCCTTTTTCTCCTCAGTAATGGCTTTTGCCCAGTTTTCTCAAACATCCGAAAACTCAATGAAATCCCAATCCAGTAAATACTCAGGAGGGACAACTGCCAGGGCTCCCCCCACCTCCCTTCTCCCTGGTCAGTCTTCCCTTGGATCCACCATTCTGAACTCTCGGATGCTCCACGAAAACCAAAACCATCCAGAAATCCACCAGAAGAGATGCACTGTCTCAGACCTGACGGCTTTCTTCACGCTTCTGCAGTTGCCTCAGTCTTGGGCCACAAACACAGCATGGATGGTGTAGTGGACAATCACATTGCAATGGTTTACATTTTTCTTTTTCTTTTTTTTAAAAAAAAAAAAAAAAAAAAAAAGGAAGAAGAAGAAGAGGGAAGAAAATGTTATACACACAAGTATCACAGCATTTTCAGAAGGCCTTCCACTGCATTTGCATTAGCAGTTCAGCCTCAGTTGTAAGCCTGGATGTAAGGCAGCTGGAAGATTAAAATCGTGCTGTTGGAGAGTCTGCTGAGACATCCTCATGTTGGTTTTTGTTGTTGTTGTTGTTGTTGTTGTTGTTTGTTTTCTGTTTTTATTTCATAAGATCCTTATTTTAAATTGTTTTTGTCTGTTTGCTTCTTTCTAAAGTTTGGCAGGAAAGAGAAAATGCTTTTTTGCTTTTCCCCACATCTTCTGTCCTTTTGTTTTCTGCATTTTGAGAAGGAAGAGGAAGAGGAAGAGGAAAGGAAAAAGAAAAGAAAAGAAAAGAAAAGAAAAGAAAAGAAAAGAAAAGAAAAGAAAAGAAAAGAAAAGAAAAGAAAAGAAAAGAAAAGAAAAGAAAAGAAAAGAAAAGAAAAGAAGCCCCCAAACTATATTTATATACAGACAGAGAGAGAGAGAGAAAATAATAAGAAATAAATAACGATAGGGTAGGCCTTTTTCATTTTGCTTCCAGAAAGAAAAGAAAGTGTGTGGGTTTCTGATAACAGCCTTGAGGAGGTACATCATAGAGGTGGCTCAATTGCTTGATTTGTTTATTTGCTTGCTGTTTGCATTCTCCTTTCTAACTACAATGGATGGGCTTTTTGGCCCCGCTCCCCAGCCCTCCATGTCCTGTACAGACTGATTCCAGGTCCCCAACCCGGACCCCTCTCTCCCTTGCCAGGTGGCAGCTGGTAGGTGTGACAGCATGTTCATTCAACCTCTAAGATATGGTGCTGAAGTTAAGAGTTGGATGGAAGAGCCATGTGAGAGAAAAGCATTCCCATCTTGGTGAGAAAGAACGAAGCAACACAGAGTCCAGTGGAGATGTGAGTGCCATGTTGGACTCAGCTCTACCTTGGCACTGGCATTAATTTGAGATTATATATATATTTAATTATATATACATATATATGCATGTATAGGTATACATAGACATATATATATATATATACGTGTGTGTGTGTATTTGTTGTTGGCTATTTTTTTAGCACACTGTCCCATTCTCAGGTCTAGATTTGGGGCAGTTGGTCCTGGGGACAGGTTGGACAGAAGGGGCCAGAGTGCAGAAGAAGCCAGAGATAAGAGTGAGGCCCAGGCCCCCCCATGCACAGAACATGGACCAGCCATAGCCATGGCTGATGTCGTCGGGAAGTCCGTACAGGTAGCGGGGGTAGCGGGAGAGCTCAAAGTTGATTCCAGCCACACACGTGCACAGTGAAATGATGCAGAAGGTTCCTGGAGGAGAGCGGGAAGGGGAGAAGGAGAGAGGAAAAAAAATACAGAGAGGTTAGAAGAGTGAAAGACATATCACTTTCCTAGCTGCCAAGAGTTGGTGCAGTCAGTAAGGATACACCTAAGGAGGACGTTCATATAGAAAGTGGCTTAGTCTAGCCACGGGAGATGAACTGAGTGCCACCTGAGCCTTGAAGATTGATCTGATGCTGAATAGAGTTGTATGGAGAAACTTCATCTGGAACTGTTTTGTCATTACGAGCACTCCCTTGTGGACCAGAATGCTCCATGAAACCATTGATTTTGAAGGAATTTTGCTTCAGACAAATAAGGAGTGAATAGTCATGTTTCAGTACTTTTTAGAGGAAAAAGACGGAGTTCTTGTTTAAATTCAGTTTTTCAATTACAAATTTTATAGAAGAAAATATTACAAAATACTTGACATTTTGGCTACGTTGAAACATACATTAGAAATGCCCTGGGGAGTTTTTTTTCCAATTCTTCTTACATCAAAATCTAAAATGTTCCACTATGCTTGCCCTTTTGAAATGCCACTTTAAAAATCTTAAAATCCCTCACAAAATTTGGATTCTATCCTTTGCATGACTCCAGTCCCATTCCAGATGCCCTCTGCAGTACTGGGGAACTCTTCAGAATATCCTGTTTT
Source organism: Alectoris magna (assembly GCA_030625065.1). Classification (NCBI taxonomy): domain Eukaryota; kingdom Metazoa; phylum Chordata; class Aves; order Galliformes; family Phasianidae; genus Alectoris; species Alectoris magna. The sequence goes on from CM060560.1 coordinate 141,167,850, forward strand.
TGTTTTCCATCTCTGCAGCAGTATTTCATTTCTTCCCGAGAGCACTGCAAGGACAGCCTCCACAACTCTGTCAGGTGTTAAGTGTTTTGGAAAGCCACGCACATCAGATGAAGCTGAGCCTTAGCCCACCCAGATGAGTCTAACTTTGGCCTCCAGCTTCATCACAGTTAAACTCTGAGCTCCTGAAATGTCACCGTTGCCACCCACACACCAAATAATGGATAGCTGCAGTCTCTGTAAGCCCATCTCAAGACATAACACCCACTGTCTACACAAAGTTGGTAGTTTATTTTTCCTCTCTAATTCCTCCCTGTGCAGTCCTCTCTGAATTATCTGCAAGGGACCCAAAAGGTGATAAGCAGTACACGTGATTGATAGAGCTGCTCACATGGTTGGCCTGCTGCTCATGCACAGCCCTGTGGCATGCTGTGTGTGCTACCTGCAAAGCACTGTGTCAGACCTCTGTTAACCAGCAGGGCTGCTGAGGGATCTACTATTCCTGTCCATTAGATAGTGAAATGCCCAAAAGGATTCACAGCTTGCCTGGTTTTAACATCAAGCTCTTTACTTCTGGTACCTTTGCCTTCTTCTGTCCCCTCCTTCCTCTGCTCCCGCCACTCTCCTGCAACTCTCCTTTTGTGTCTCTGCTGCTTCGCTCTTTTTAGTTGCAGTTACACTGAAGAAATGGATTCCCATTGATGATACAGATTAGATTATGAGTTGAATTCCTCTGGAATTAGGCTTAGAACTGAGGACATTTGTAGGAACACATATACCACCAAAAATGTTTGGACACCCCACCGTATCCATCTCTTATCCATCATTTAGCAGGCACATCCTAAAACTCTAGAACATCCATGCAAAACTCCATCATGGATGAGCTGTGAGCCCACTGTCACCTCACTCTGTTACCCCCTCTGACCACAGCCTCCATCATCAATTTGGATGGTCATTTCTCTTCCTACGTGTTTGCTACTTGCTGCTTGCAGATAATCTCCACTGTAAAGCACAGGGAATACTGGAACTCTGGGTTCCTCTCCTGATGATATATATGGCTGCCAGATGGCCCAGTGAGTACTGCTCATAAGTTCTCACGTTATGATAATGCCACAGGGCACCAATCTGTACCAGAATGCTGCTGTGGTAGACACTATGCTGTTACGAAGGCTTCTTATCCCAGCCCAGCACCCAGTTAGTCTGCAATTAGCGCTGTGGACTTTTGCAAGAGCACTGTAAATGCCCCAGCTTTGCTGTTGTTTTCAGAGATGTCCTGCTCTACTTCAAAGCACAGAGTAGGAGGAATGGGTCTCTCTCCCAGAATCCTGTGCTCAAAAACCATGTTGTTTGATCAGGGTAAAACTCCTTCTGTTCTTTACCATGTCACTTAGGTTATCCTGGAACATGAAGCTGTCTGCCAAGAACACGGCTGTCCTTGTGTGACACATCAACATGACTAGTACATTGTGGAGAAAAAGGATCCCTCAGAGCTGCTGTGCTTGAAACCCAGCTCCACGGCTTGTTTCAAAGAGTTAGAAAATGACATGAAAGGCCTCTCTTTTCTAGCAAGAACATGATAATTTCAGTTCTCTTGAAATACAAGATTGTTAAGAGAGGTGGGTGGGAAAATCTGTGCGGCCAGACTGAAACTGCATTTGGAAAGTACAAAAGGGAAGAAAATAACTTCAGTTTTCAAATGCTCCCTGTGCTTTCATGCTTTGTCTTGGCTATTTGGATTACAAGCTCTTCAGTACAAGGAGTATTTTGTACCCATTACATTTGTACAGTGCCCCAACCTATTGGCACTCCACCTTGCTGGGGGTATTCTGCCCCATAACAAATGAACAACAAAATGGAACAAGTAACAGAGAACAAAGCTTATCATATTCATGTGATTTCTTTTCTTTAAAAAAGGCTGATCCTATCCTTCCCTTGCACTGGGGAAAGTGCAAATCCCACGATAATAAACAGTGACCATCACACACAACGTCAGAGGATGTGTAGTGTGGCTCTCAGCCATTCACCCCTTGTGCTTCTGCAGGATGCTTTATACAGCACTATGGGCACAGGTTTATCAGCCTCTCACACTATTCATTGCAGACATTAAACTGCCATTTTATATCACCTAGAGTAATCCTTATGAACATTATATGAATCCTATGTGTTGTTTGTGTTCAGCCAACCGAGGAAGTTCCCATTTGTAGTTAATCTGGCTTCTCACCAGGAGGGTTACTGATGAAAACTGACTACTGTTACAACCTCAGGACTGCTCAGTGCCTTTTCCTCATGAACTGGCAACCATAACACAAAAGATCATCTTTCCAAATGTTACAGGTGTTGGCCATCATAGCAAAACAGTCAAGGGTGGAAGGGATGATGAGGCAGAGTTTGCACTTGGACAGCCTCTGCTAGTGCGGGTCTGACACCTAGCTTGGATGGCAGGAGAAGGAAGGCTGCTGCTCTTGCCACAGCACTACCTTTACTATGGATGCAGCACCAGGATTGCAGCAACTCCTGAGCATCCCCAACCCTGAGATTCTTATTTAGTTTCCCAGTGGGTTCTTGCAGCCAGTGAGGTACTAACATGCCATATTCCCAGGCAGCAGCAGCAGTGCAAACTTGTCTTTCTGTGTCAGAATCACTGCTCACAACTATGGCCCAAGCAGTCATAAAGGTTGGAGGGCTGAGGCTTGGCACTGGGGCTGTGGCAATGGCTTCTATATTGTGAATGACAGGAGGTAATAAGAGCTTACCAGGGATGTGCTGGCGAGTGAGCTGGGCTTGGAAGATAAAGCCCATCTCCTCCAGCAGCTGGGGAGAGCAGAGCACGCTCAGTTCTTTGTGACGGGATTTATGCGTTATCATCCTAAGTGAAGCACTAATGAATGAGACAAGGCAACAAGAGCATTTTTGACAAAGGAAATTCACATGTCATTGCAAAATGCTACAGGCAGGTGAGGGATGAAATTCCACGTAAGGCCGTGTCTTCACTACAGAAGCTGCTGTTTGACATGTAGTTAAGCCTCCATCCTGACTCCTCATCAGACAGATACCTTCCTCCCTGGTTTTGACAATGCTTGTCCTGCTAACAGAGCACCTGAGCTATTAAATACGTCACAGTTGGTGATCTTTTTCCTTATCACAGAGGAAGAATATAAAACATACTGAATGTCTCTTCCATTAAGACTGGATATTTGTGTTGGGCAGATATGAGGGTTTTTTTTTGTTTGTTTGTTTTTTGCGATGGATGTCAACAACATTAAGGTCCTTTAATCTCCGCCCTTCAGTCGCCGCAATCTGACAAATGACAAATGTTAGTTGTATCACCCTGCCCTCTTGTGCAAGACCTCATGGCGGATGCACAGGTTAGTGGCCACTGCCAAGCTCAGCCCATGTCAGCTGAGCCCATGACTCCCAGCTGATTCTCCCATTATGGGAAACGCTCGAGGAGCAGAGGTAGGGCTCTGGCTCCCTGCCACTGGATGCGGCTGCTCATGGGACATTGCTTCTGCCATCTTCACTGCAGGGGCAGACACGGTCAGGAGAGTGATGGCTGGGAAAGGAAATATAATTACTGATCAGAACCTAATTTGGAGAGCCCTTTGCTGTAGCTGTTTTTAAAGCATGATTTTAGCAAACAGAGCTGTGGGGTTCTGCAAGGAATTTTATTTTTATTTGGTGATCATTCCTTTTCTTTCTGATCATCTTGGTAGTGTGAGGAGCTGCATTGCTTCTGTTTGCAATTTTCAAACCTCACCTTCAGGGGAGAACAGAACTGCTTGTAAATTAATTGGCTATGCTGAAGTGATTTAAATACAAGCAGATTCAAACCATCTGTACCAAACACGTTTGAATTTTGCCTCTCACTAGTGTCCCCCAAACCATTTCAGAACCCATGTCCTTAAACCACAGACCACAGCTCTGCTTCCACAGCAAGAGTGCTTGAGTGGCTTTGCAGGGTGTGTCTTTCATAGCCATACTGCAAATGAAAAAGTGAGCCTGCCAAAACACTGCTTCCCATACTAGTTGTGTCCCTGGGGGATGGGTTGTGCCATGGGGCCTTGGCATGGCCCTGTCCCTTGGCCATAATTCCCTCATGGTGCTGGCACACAAACAGAACCCAATAGCAGGGGCTACATCTGAATACCCCTGCCCCAAGCACTGGGGATGAGATGTCTGACTGTACTCGTGTCCACTCCTTCAGCTGGCAGGTGTTCTGCACCATGATGGTGATCATAAGGGCACTCCTAATCTTTAAACCACCATCGAAGGCTGTTTCAGGTAACTGCTTCTCTTGGCTCGGTAACAAACTGGGTCATTTTAATGGTCCCTATGGATGGATGGATGGAAGGGAGGGAGAGAGGAAGGAAGGGAAAGAGGAAAGGAAGGAGGAAGGAAGGCAGGAAGGCAGGAAGGAAGGAAGGAAGGAAGGAAGGAAGGAAGGAAGGAAGGAAGGAAGGAAGGAAGGAAATTCTGTTTCCTAGATCTCCTCACCTTCCCAATACATCACCAATGTGAAGTCAAGGGAAAAAAGCCAGTAACAAACATGCTTCCTACCCCAAGCCCACCTTTGAGACCTCTGTCTCTGTGGCAGCACAAATCATTTTTCTTATTAATGAGAAATCATTTCTTCTGTGTCTGGCTGGGAGACACACATTCTCTCCCCTCCCCAACAGCAGGCAGAAATGACTCACCTCATGAGCTAACAGAGCTCTCTGATGTACAAAGTAAACAATAAAAAAAAAAAATTAAAAAAAATTAAAAAAAATGCCACCCCAAAAAACCCAACCCCAAACAGATTCCTTTCCCCTTCTGTTTTTTGCAGAGACAGAAATGTGAAGTATTATTTATAAACACTAGTAGATATCTAAAAAAGGGAAATCTAATAAAGGGAAACACAAGGGTATGGATTTTAGGATGCCCTCTGAAACCAAGTGATTCTCAGATCCATGTGAGTCTCCTCCATTTCTCTTGGCTGCTGTTGATGGCAATGTCTGGCTACTAATGTCTTTGAAAGGAGTGTTGTTTATTTAATTATCATCACTTTTTTTATTGTAGGGTTATAAGAAAAAAAATCTCACAAGTGAAACAACACTATTTTCAGTTTCTCTGTGCCCTGCTAGTTTTATTGTTTTCAAGGTACATGAAACAAACAAATAAAATGGGGTATAATCCTAAAGTGGAGTGTGTACCATTAGCTATTTAAATTATATCACAATCAAATGAAATTATTAAAGAATAAACTGAATTCCCTCCCAGCACAGGGATGACAAAAGCCTTTTGGAGGGAGCAGCTTTGCAGTAAACTCCTTCTGTGCACGGATTAAACGCCTCAGCAGCACACAGCTCTTGAGAACACTTTATTGCTCTGCGCATACATGCATAGAATATAAATTATTGCTTAATTATGTACCGTTCCAGCAGAAGCAGCTTGCAGCATCACCGGTAGGTTGCAGAATAGCAAGGGGCTTACTGGGAAATTGCCCTTATAAAAAAGCTGAGATGGAAGCCAAAGTCTGACTGGGTGATGGAAATTCAGTGCCGTGTCCTTATGAGACCATAAACCCACCTTGGCTGGCACCTAATACATTTTTATTTTATGTTAAGAACCAGAGTAAAATGCAGGGTCTGTAGAAGGGCTGTGATATTGCATTATAGCCACTGTGAGAATGCTGTTTGCATTTGGCCTTTGGCCTCCTGCCTCAAAATGTACCCGCGGCACCTGTGCCCCGCATGTGAGAGATGAGTGCCTGCTGCCAGTGGGTTCGGCAGCAGACTCTGTCTATTGGATTGATGCTGCACAAGCCGTAATGCATCCTGGCATCAGAGGACTATGTATTCTCCATCAAGACTGCATACACTCAGTGGGCACGACCCTTAGGTTTGTGTAAGTCAGAGTAGAATATGGAAAGACATTACAGCAGTTGAAGGCTGAGCTTCAGTTAACAACACTGCTCCAACAGTCAGTCTATATTTTCATGCTGAAATGCCAAAGATTTTTTGCTCATGGAGACATTTCTGTTGCCATACCAAACAGTGCATGGCACTGCACCAGGAGTGGATGCCCACTCTGGGTACCACTTCAGTCAGCAACAGCCAGGACAGAGCAAGTACCCTCTGAAGTTCTGAGCCAGTAGGTAAGGCAAAAGCAACGCCATGTAGCTAACAGCACATTGTTTTGATAAAATGTACTAGGGGAAAAGAGAGGAGCTGATCAAAGCCTGAGCTGAACAACCCTCTAATTACTTTAGCCATGGTGATGCCTACGACCCACCTGAGCTAACCTAGCAATAATAAAGTGACTTGAAAGTAGCCATTAAGCAAACATAATGGCTCGTGAACTCGCAGCCACAACAGAGGAGGCAGCAAAAACTGTGCCAGCTGTAGCAATGGGATGTTATTCAGAGCAGTGGGATGTTATACAGTATTTTACTGGTGGCGGAAGAGAGAGAAAAGAAGAGGCTTTCTTAATGCCAAAATAATGAAACATCCTAACCAAAGGTTAGTGAATTTATTACATCCCTTTTCTAGCAAGCACCACGCTTGATGACAGGCAGAAACTGCCAGTGGGTTTGTTGCATCCCCTGCAGCATACACTTCCCAGGACTGCCCAGGAAGAGATGCTTCGTCATGCTCTGAGGCTAAAAGACTAAAGTCTGAGCCAATTCATGTGAATCCTCTGTATCTCAGATAGGCCTGATGACAAGACACATAAGTTTAGTACTGAACTGTATGGCAGGGAGGTGCTTCTCAGCCTCAGCCTTTGCCAGAGCTGAAGAGAAACTTATAAGGTCAGGGTTGGGCTTGCTTCATCACAGGGCATCTCCCATAGCACAGGGAATCCATGCACCACTTTGCATCTGGTCTTTCAGCAATCAGGTCATCCTGCCTCTCTCCAAGGACAGCCTTTTTCCTCCAGTCAGAAAGAAATGAACATCTCTCAGAAGGCTTTGCTTGGCAAAACCTTTCTTCTGTGGGAAATTTTAAACAGCCTGAAAGTCTTCAGAATTATTCTTAGAAGCTGAGGGACTCAGCTACTGAGATACAATAGCCCAAAATCAAAATACGATGTAATTGGCCGGCCAAGAGCACCAGGCGCAGACCACCCTTATGAAACTCATGTAATTTACATGAGCGCTTTCAAGCAACAAAACTACTCTGACACCCTCCGTGCTGCCTTGAAGGATCCCAGGGCATGGAAGATGCTGAAATCTTCTTTCCTATTGCAGCCTCTGGAGTACATACAGATGCACAAATGTGACTCCCCTCCGTTATCACTGAAAAGCCAGAGCAGTGCACACTGGCTGGAAAAGAAGGCGGCTCTGTTCATCGAGTTTCTGCCTGATCTGGCTGCTTGTCTGTGAAATTTCCAGCGGCCAGATGAACTTCTCTGTCCAGGCAGATTAGACCAAGCGAGCGTAGCAGTGATTTGTCCAAGGGGAGTGTTGTTTTTCCAAGTTGACAAACCAAGGAGCCAATGAGATTTGCTACACAAACAAATTCACTCACCTCTCTCTCTGCAAAGAATTCTTCCTGGCCAGCAAATCCTGCCAGCATTGCTCTTCCTTCTGTTGCCTACACAGTTCTCTTTGATGCCAGGCATGCAGAAAAACTCGGTAGATATTTTAAAAAGAAACAAAAAACAACCCCATGATAAATGCCAGTTTTGTTTTCTTTGCCTTTCTTTGGCCTTGAAACATTATGCTGTTGGAATTCAGAAGCCAGCAGCAGATCAAAGACCTGGTGATGCTATTAAGCGGTAAAGAACAACCACAGAATTTTAAAACTACACAGAACTTGTTTTCCAGGACTGGGTGGGTGGGAATGTCTTTTGTATTCCTTTCGGTTCTGTCTTCCCTACTTTATTTCTGCTTTAATTCACCTTCTGTCAGCTTCCCCAAAGACCTCCTGACATCCCTGAGAAGCAAACCAGATTGCAAGCCCTTAAAAACCATCCTAGGCTTTTTGTTCTCATAACTCTAGATGGTACCAATTCTTCTATCAGTAGCTCCTGTCCCGGTGAGTGAGAAATTACAAGTCAGCAGAGATGACTTTCAAAACGACGAAAACAGGAATGGGAATCGTTCTTTTTGCTGAGTAGCCCGAGTGAGCTGACTCCTCGCTTTACTGCCTGCCAGGTTCAGGGAGGCTGAACAATTTGAGGTGAGAGTGAAAAAACAATGAGTTTATAGGTGTGCACACACAGCCTGCCCTGCCTTCTGATCCGGATTATCAGATCTCTGCACCTCATTACTAAGCCTTTCCCCTCCTTCTCCTAAATGCCGACGTACTTCAGTACAAAGTTGCCAGAATTGCTTGTACTGCTATTTCCTTCCCATGGTGTGAGCGTGCATCCAGGAGAATCAGAAATGAGCCACAGGAAAAAAAAACAGCGTACTCAAAGGCTGATTTTGAAGTCGGATGGTAATGTTTCCACAGAGATCAAATGCTAAGGAGTTGACAATGAATTCTCTAGTTGTGCCATTCTTTCCAGGAAAAAAAAAAAAAAGAAACAACAGCACAACAAATCTCAACACCTCTGAGTGACTATTCCCTGCAGCACAGCACAAAAAGCACACACAAAAAAACCCATTTCTATCTATCTCCCACTCCACCTCCATTCTCTTATAGAGGTGTTAAGCCTTAGGTCCCTGTTTGCCAGATCTGTCGATATCGACTTAAAGAATCAGCTTAATTCCTCAGGTATTATGAAATATAACAACTAATGAAAATAGCATGCTTCTGCGAGAAGAAGGACATATCCCTGCTTTTGAACTTCTATTGTGGGAGATGCAAAGATGTGTATAATTCCCCTCGAGGAGTATTACAACAAGAAATTACAAAAGAGCATTTCAGTGGCATACAGAGAAGTCCAGACAGTGAAAGCAGACAATCTTTCATGTTCCTAGAGAGCTTCCTTTTTCAATTTTCAAAATAAATAAATATAACATATGCGTAATAAATAAAATAAAAACATGTTCTCAGTGCACCGTGGAGAACTACTGGAAACCATCCTAACTCTTCTATATATGATATACGAACCTTGTCCCATACTCTCACGCGGTTAGCTGAGCAACTGTTTCCTATCTCAGAAACAGTGAACAGGCCACCTTGACCTCATGTTAAAATACCAAAACATGGCAAGAGGGGCATATGTTTACATGGATTATTTTCTAAAAGTTTATTTTTGAACTGAAAATATGTAATTAAAATACATTCAAAAGGGAAATGATATTCATTTCTAAAAGGTGCTTACTAATGGTTAACCAGTGAAGACAAAAATGCACTCAGTCCCACCCACGTAGGAAGACTGGACATATGTCCGTATATATCCATATATCTACGTATCAATATATATACAGATGTGTATCCACCAATGCTCAGCTTTTAGAAGACAAAAGAAAAACATAAGAAAAGAAGGGCAACTCTTCAGGCCCAAGAAACATGACCTAAGATGGAACCAGGGACTATGACCGCCATCCCATCCATGAGGGATACTACAAGCTGTGCAGAGGAGAGCTGCTTGAAGAGAGGGACTGACAAATCCTGAAAGCGAGGAGAAAAGGGCATTTTTAATAACAGGCTAACTCTTATTATCTCACTATGCAGATGCTCTGCGTTGTTACATTACTACCTGAGGGGGCACCGAGGCACCAAATCTGCATGGTTCCTGCAGACTCTGGGTCTCATCACAGGTCCACAAAGACCTCCACTGTCTCTTTCTCTGCTTTCTCCAGTGCCTTGCTAATGTGTTTGACAGTTCTAAAAAAATCAAGAGCCCTAGAGGAGTTTAAACATTTAAAACCTATTAACGGTGTACATTAACACAAGTCCATTCCAGTTCAAGACATTTAAACCTTTTAAACATAATGCACAATTTAACCAAAAGCACAGGTAGGAGCAGAAGTGTGTGTTTGGTGTGGGAGGCATGGCAGAGGGACACTGACCACGTCTCCCTGAGGCTTTGTTCAAAGGTTCACATTCAGTTTATGGCCTCTCTTGATACAAATTAGCCTTTGTCTCCATCTGGAGGTTGATCCACATAAATAAGTTCACAGGCCACTCTGAAAGGAGTTTTGCTGAATTCATAATTTTCTCTGCAGTCATCATTAATTTAGTGTCTCCCGCAGGATTAGAATGCGATTGGCACCTCACTTTTTCCAATGTTCCAACTTCTTTCGAATTATAAATACCTTTTCAGTTGGCAAAAGCTGTTATGCCTCAGCGATGACGATATTTACGCCGATCTTCACCACTCAGACTCCAGACACTTTTTGTACACCTCTGTTTTAGTAAAGATCGCATGGTGTTGCTTAAGCTCTATATGCAAACAGATGTTCACACATGTATGCATTTGCACTTGTATTTCCACGAGGGGAAAAAAAAAAAAAAAGGATCTTACGTAAATTTTATAAGGCTACTGCTTTGGGGGAAGAAGCACGATTTTGAGTGAAAAAATGGTGTGGAAAAAGGAAAAAAAAAAAAAATAGATCCCGGGTTGCCCAAGGAGGCTGTGGATGCCCCATCCCTGGAGGCATTCAAGGCCAGGCTGGATGTGGCTCTGGGCAGCCTGGTCTGGTAGCTGGTGACCCTGCGCACAGCAGGGGGGTTGAAACCAGATGATCATTGTGGTCCTTTCCAACCCAGGCCATCCTATGATAACAAAAAAAGTCTTCAATCTTCAGTGTTGTGGATTGATCACATCACCACGAGCTTTCATCCTGAAGAATGTGGAGAGACCGTGATCATTAGCGGGAAACAGACACCCCAGGCTCCCTGCTGGACCCACCGCCTCTCCAGATGGAGTCCAAAGAACGCCTTTGCATTTCTCTTTCTGTTCATCTCCCTCCCTGCCTCCTCTTGGCAGCTGCTCTGAAGGTAACTGCCTAGGAGACGTCAATCACAGAGCTTTGCCTCACGCTTGCTGTATTAAATTGTTACATTTTTGTTTCTTAAATTATTCAGCAGTGGAATGATTATTTTCAGATGGCAGGACCACGGTTATGTAGAATAAACACTCTTATTTTCTGCCGCTCTGTGCTATTTTCAAAGTACAGTGAGTTAAATTTGGGACGCAAATGACTCAACAGCTGGTAGCGATCCATGGCTGCAAACACACAGATGCCTCCGTTGTCATCTCCTAACACATGTAGAGTGAGGCAGAGGAAGCACAGTGCACAGGACTGGGATTTTAAAGACAGGGCACTGCACGGAGGCAGAGAGCAAAAGGGTGCAGATGCGTACAGCACATCTGCACTGACAAGGGTGGGTAGAGGGCTGATCAAGCACTTTGTTGGCAGGACTTATGCCTGCACTGAGGGAAGGACTATTTGGGGAACGTTTCGGAGGATAGATGAGGATGAGGATTTGGAAAAGGTTGTTTCTCTCTGGATTAGTATCTAAAAGCTTGCTGAGAAAAATGTGCTCATGCATTTGTAAGTGGGTTGTTCATTTCTTTAATAAACATCTTTTATTGCGTGTCTGAAATATAGCATTAAATTGTTCCACCACACCTGCATAATTTTTTTTCTTCTTCCTTCTCACACATCTTCCCTGTCTGCTTATCTCTGCCACAGAAGCCAGCACTGGAAAGAATAAGTTTTCACCTCTGCTGTGAGGAAAGGTTGGAAGCTGTTACAACTCTGACCTAGGACTTGTGAGGAGGAACTGCTGCAAAGGGCAATCTGTCAGCAGAAGCCTTGGGTAAGTCAAAAGGAACCCAGATAAGCAGCAGAAATGGAGCTGGCAAACAGTGCTAGAATCCCCCAGATGCGCATCTATCCCTGGTGGGGCAGAGGAGACAAGGCCTTCATGGCATAAAGTGCTCAGATGGAAAATCAGAGAGGAAAAACTCCATAGTGCTGCTTTATATAACAGGACAGAGCAGGAAGGCCGTCAGGCCTTTAAGTGCCAGTAAAAAGAGGGATTGTAGGCTCCCAAGCGGTGCCCCAAGCCCAAGATCTCACTCAAAGATGTCACTAGGCAAAGGTGAGATATGAGATACAGCGTGAGACTACAGATCATTTTATCACGGATCTTCATGGTGAAGCTATATCACACTGATAAGGGCATTTAACAGCTGGAATAATTTCCAAACAGACTAATTAGAGTCTGAATTATTAATGGTAAAATTTATAATAGGCTCAAAGCAAGGTTACAGCAAGAAACATACTTGACTTTGCAAAGAATAATGAAAATTTGCAAGGGTGGTAAAATGATATGCTTCTCTGAGGGAACTGTTAGCAAGAGGGGAAAAACCCTAAAATGATCATAAAGTGCATGTCACAAGACAAAACAGGCAGAGCAGATGAAGGAGTAAAGGGAACGGGTAGAACAGTAAACAAGTGCAGAGATGATTTATTGCATTTATTTGCAGTAAATTTGGAACAAAATAAGACAACTCAGAAGTCTTTCCCTGAAGGGCTGCCTTGTTAGGCATGCAGTAAAAATCCTAACAGTTTCACTGGAATGTGTTCTCAATACAAATTACAGACTTACAAAAGGAAAACACATGAATGTGCAGCTGAAGGACAGAGCTCTGATAAGGCTGATAAAACGTCATTCTTTGTGGGTCTTTAATACGTTTACAAAGGCAAGTGATGCAGCTCTTGCCAGGGATATAATTTGGTCAGGGATAATTTTATGCTGAAGCAAGTACTGGAAAAAGATATTAGATGTGCCTTTTTTTTTTTTTAATTTCCAGCTGGGACCAGGGACAGCAGCTCATCAGGGAGGTGCACCAGATTGAGCAGGGGAGGGTGCAGCCCCTCTGAGATGCTGGAGTGTGCCCTCATGGGGCTGCCCTGCCACACCACTTCCCCTGTGGCAGGCACTGCGGAGGAGGAAAAGGGTCCTGGAACATTTGGGCATGAAATCAGCCCTGCTCTCAAAACTAGAAATAAAGAAACTCACATGCTAGTGCAAAACAGCTGGCTAAAATGAAATGGACTGGGAAAAGAGACACGGAAACAAAAAAGATCTTATATGTGAATGTACTGGAGGATGGGGGAAAGGCCCATAACTAGCTAGTCATATAGCCCGTGTGCCTAACATGATACAGGAAATATTCTTAAATAACTTGATGAAGTACTGGAAGGAGGGACGCACTGAAGATGCAGAAATTTGCCTCGAGAGGGTTACCAGTGGGCCAGTTCACAGCATTTCAACTCTTTGGGGCTGGAAGAGAAACAGAAGTTTGACCTTGACTTGGCAACACTGTTGGCTGCTACTGGGGAAGGAAAGACACCGACTAAATGAAGTGACAGGTTTGCCATGGTAAGCAAAGTCAAGGATTTGGATACATTCAGAAGAACTTTTCGAAGTCTGAAACTGTGAGGACTCCTGCATGGGAATTGATGAAGAAGTCACACACAGGCTTCAAAAAGCAAAGACATGGTTTCAGTGCAACTAAACATGCTTTGGTCAAAGCAGAATATATAAAACACCCCAAATATGTGCATTTCTTTCGGTAGATGTCTAACTGAACTCCTTTTAGACTATCACTAAGTACTTGATATTCATGAAAGCATCAAGTTTGCCACAGGACCATGACATTTCAAAGCAGTGTTACAGATGCCTCTAAGGTTTCAGTGACTATTATAAAATTGGAAAATTACTGGAGGATGTGCCCAGCATAGAGCTTTCACTGGTGCACAGATTTTCAATAATTTGCATGTAGAGAACAAGCAAGAAGCTGCAAGAGGATGTGCTTGGAGTGATATATAATTTGAGTGTGACCCACTTCTGTAATAGAATTAAACAGCGACAAGTAGGATGCGTAAAATGAACAAATCTCTTAGAAGAGCATGGTTCCAAATGGAGAAACTCCAGAAGAGAAACTTTTGCAGGATAAAATCATACTGACAATACCGAAATGAAGCTACAGTCCAGGGTACGGGACACTATGCGGTAGTATCATCATGAAAAATGAGGTCAGAAATACTCCGTATAACCTGCAGTGTCCATCTGGCTTTGCGCAAGATGAGGGCTAAAAAAATAAATCTACTGTGGTCAGGTGAATGTTGTCATTCAAGATAAGAAATCCAAGCGCAAATCCTATGATAAGTACAGAAAATTATGCAAAAGAACTTCAGAAACCGTAAGAGATGTGCGTTGTTGATACAGATACATTTGGACTAAAAAGGAAAGATGAATTATTAATAATTTAAACTTGTTACAAAACATGCTGAATAACAGCGTAAAATACACTCTAAATCACAGTTCACATGTCCTGGATTCCAGATGAGCTAATACCAGATAACAGCCTTGCATTTCACAAATGACTTATTCCAGCAATTTGCTTGAGAAATTACTTCAAGCACAGTAAAGCAAGTCCTTATTAAGCACTGCCACATGGGCTAGCAAGTAAATATATTAAAGAACCAGAGGTCCAGGGAAACCATGTCTGGTCTTGTAAGATTACCCCAGCACATGTCTCAGTGTTCCATTGAGATTTCCTGTTCAAAACCCATAGACAACTTAAGCAAGTAACGTTTAACCCTGAAATTGTTACAGAAGAGCTGTTTATCTGCAAAGTAATGCAAGACAAATGCTACAAACATAACCTAAGCAAGCAGCATTGCAAATGGAAGGGAAAGTCAGATTTTGGACTGGTTATAAAGCTAACACAGGATCCTGTTATCTGCAATGAGGTTGGGCACTACAGGCCTCCCAAGGCATTTTCCCCCTTTTGAACCAGAAGAAAACTAACCAGAACTAAGAGGCATTTTGAAGACTGATGGGGTGACATCTTGACAGCATTCATGTCAAGACAGAAGTAACAGCTTCATCGTCAAAGAGTGTTGGGCAACAAGAGGTTCAATTTAGACTCACTGGCTGTAGAAACAGTGCCTACTTAACTTGTGACACAGCAGGAAAACACTGATAGCTACTGACTAACAGATTAGGTGACTTTAATTATGTATGCTATTAACTGACTGCTTCATTTTGTAGATGTTACTTCATGCACATTTGCTGTTAAAAGAAATCAGGAAAGGGGTACCAGTTGCCATGGACTTGTGCAACAAAGAGAATAATAACCCTTTGAAACTTTGATTCACGTGCCTATGCTGGAGCAGAAAATATGTTTGATCTCCTCCCAACACATCTTTATTAAAAATATCACACATCTTGACAGAATTTGGCAGATAAAATAATCCGGTGCCTCTCATTTCAATTAGTTTCAGCTTCCAACTGCTGGATCTTGTTATTATTTTGTCTACTCAGTCAAAGAGCTTGCTACTATCAGATGGTTTCTCCTTGCACAGGCATTTCCACACTGTGTTCAAGTCAATTATAAACCTTCTGTTAAACACTTTCAAGCAATTGGCTTTTGTGGCACACTGTGTTTTTCTTGTTTTCCAGACCTGCAGTCATTCCTATAGCTCTTCTGCAAATCTCTTCCATCTTTTCCACATCCTTTTCATCAAGGATACGGGGTTAGGATATCCAGAAATAGTTGTGCTTTCCCCAGAGATAATCCAACCTTACGCTCTTATTGCATATTCCCATCAAAACAATTACGGGATGAACTGGCACATGCAGCAGCTGCATTGCACTGAATGCTCCCGTGCAGCTGGATGAGCCCAGCAACCGTGATCCCAGAGACCTCCTCAGAGCTGTTGCTTTCTGAGAGGCAGCTTTGTGTTCTGCAAAGCTGACCGATGCTTCTGTTCCCAGTTGCATGACCTTGAACCTATCATCTCCACTGAAATGTGTATAGTTTGAGCATACCAAACAACGGTTACTTTTGTAAGTTGTGAGTGACCCATCTCATTATGTGCAGTTACACTCAGTCTTGTTTCACCTGAAAGAAACTTTTTTTTTGCTAGAAACTCCCCATATTTATTGTTAATTTTCAATTACTAAATAAGACTTAGCTAGTTTCTAAACAAAAATATTGCTTGTTCTATTTATTTACTATATTCCAAACACTTTAACCTGATGCCATGCTGTAGTAAGTTAAATATCACACAGATATCTGAGTATGATATAGCAACACAGCCCCCATGCAAATTAAGCTTTTAATTACATAAGAAATACTGAGCTAATTTGGCAGACCCATTGCCCATAATGTGCTGAACACCCACAACAAACCATTTACTGGCATCCACATACAAACCAGTGTGTGTTTGCAAAGGGTACTAGCAGACTTCAAATGTGTTTGTGGGCACTGAGACAGCTAGCATCTATCTCACCAATAGCACCAGAACATAAATGCTTGTTATCTGAGCACTTAGCTCCTCTTCTGGGACTACCCATACTTTCCTGTATTTCACACTCTTAGCTGCACCACATCACAATAAGGGTGAACAAGTGGTCAAATGCATTGAAATGCTGATCTGCTCGGTGGGCAGACAAGCAAAAACTACCAGCAGAAAAAAAGAATGGAGAACAGAAGTAATGCTATTCAGCTGTAGATGTTCAGCAGGCACTGACTTAACTCTCACATCCTTCGTTTAAAGTAATTGTGTGCTATGAAGCCTGCTGGTGGCAGAAAGTTGGATGGCATCTGTAGTAAGGAAGGCTGGAATGTTACACAGGAAATATTGGGTAACCTTGAGGGCTACTGTAGTTGAAATGGGAAGAAGTGCAAAAGCACAGAATGCCAGGGCATATATCTAGGGACTAATAAACAGAAACTGTGCTGTAAATTGGGAGCTCATCAGTAGAAAATCACAAAGGAGGAGAAAGGCCTGGATGTGTTATCTAACTGATGGATGGCTGTGGGTCTCTCGTGTGACACAGCATGAAAACGGCAAATACAATTATAAAGTACTCCAGGCAAGGGATTTCCAGCAGGGCACTGGGACCTTCACATCACTATACGAGGCAGTGATCAGACCTTGTTTGGGAGTGACCCTTCTCATCTATATCTGAGAGAGGCATGTACAAACAAGAACTGGTGGCAGAAAAGGCTGATGGATTGATAACTGGTCTTACAGAGGGAAACCTGCAGGAGTCGGAAACTTATATTTAGAGAAGGAAAGGTGAGAAGATACCGTTGCTCTTCATAAGCATCAGAGAACTTAAACCAAAGGTTGCATTTGATTTAAAGAACAACTGACCAGGAATAAACACAGGTTAAAACATTGAGCACAGATTCCAGCTACCAAAGCAGTCTCCCACAGTGAGACTAGTATAGAGTAGTCTAGAATAGTAGAGTAGAATAGTAGAGGAAATAACATGTGCCTCATCTTCACAGTTTTATTATTAAACTTATTAATCTTAGAGAGCTGAAGGGATAGGAGATTCTGACAGCATTACTTGTATCGATAGTGGTCTGGTTTAAGCAACCCAGAAAGGCCCTTCCCAGTTTGACTTATGGAATATGCAACCATGGTTGGGCTATTCACAACATACAACAGAAGGAACTCGGAATGAAATTAAGTCCAGATAACTTAAAGTAATTCTGAAAACATGTTTTTAGTGACACAGAAAAGGGGGAACATCATATGAAAGCAACATTTGTCTTCTCAGACACCAAAATCCTTACCTCCCATGAGGAAGAGAAGCCCCGCCACATATTGCATAAGGCCTCGATCCCAACAGCACCCCAGCACCCCGATAATCCATCCGAAGAGGATGATGGCCACAGCCATGCCCATGAAGCCAGCTGTCATCCTGCGCAGATCTGCAGTGGGGAAGATAGAAAAACAGCATGCCTGAGAATGGAGCTTCATAATGGTCTTAATCCAAAATGCTACTAAAATGCCAGGTGTTCAATATGTGTTGGCACAGGAGGGCTTGCATAAGGAACGTCCAGAGGGAAGACAACCCATAGATTAAGCCACTAGCTTGGGCTGGGGAGAGGGATCATGCAGACAAAACTAAGGATTCACCTTAGTTCTGATTCCCTGTGTGATTTTGGGATAGACACTGTGCCCCTCTGGGATGCAATTCCCCATGTGTAGGATGGGGCTTAGCTCCCCGCTGCCCAGCAGTGCTGTCTGTGAATCTTGGGACCTTCAAGATGGTGAGACACACAATGCTCTGCTGTCAGGGACAGGAAGTTCTATTCAGATACACAGCAGGGGCACAGGGCACTTTATTGCCCTCTCTTGTATCTAGATGGTGACCTTGTCAGATGATTTTTGGTGAAGATGTTTTTGAGAGCTGCAGGAGCACAGAGAGTAGGAAGAGGGCAGGAGACCAAATTGGAGCATTCTGTGCTCTGAAAGTGTGGACAGAGTACCACATAAGATACAACTGCATGGGGTTAACCTGTATTTATTTCAGAAGTAAAGGAAAAAGGCCTTCAAGATCTAATGCAAGAAATCCTTGAATTATGCCCTTGCTACATCCTATATTCGCCTTCTGCAAAAAAGGATGGGACTAGAGGGATCCCTTGTTCTACATGTGCTGGGAAAAAATCTTCACAGCTGCTTTTGATGTGAAATCTGAGCAGGGAGACCACCTGGCAAAAATAGAATGGCCTATGAGAGCTGACAAGCATCTTTACATCCTCAAATAATGGAACAGATGGGAACATCTTCACTAACATTTGTCTGTTCTCTGTCCTTCCTCATGCATGCACAAAGTTTAAGCACTGATATGTCAAGAGTATATGTGCAGGGAAAATTCCAGCCAAGTCAGCCCTCCAAACATTTGTTTCCTTCTTAAAGCAAATTTTATTTGCATAGCAATGATTTCACTTGCTTTCAAGAAACAGAATGCTTATGATAGAGGGAGGTGGGATTGAAAACCACGAATCAGCCACCAGTCTCCATGGCAGCTTCTCTCCTTGGCTGGTATTTCCCTGTTTCTCAGTTTCTGTTATCTTTTTGCCCTCTTTCTACAGTGGATCAAAAGGACCGCAAATACCAGCAGTGCAGGGTCAGTGAAATTTATGAACAGCAACAAATTATCATCATCAGAGATTAAAAACAAACTCCTAATCCAAAGTTCAGAGACTCTGCAAGGTCTGTAGGTGTGTTGAGACAGAATGATGTGATTCAGTGAAAAAACAGTTTATTCAGGGCTGTGTTTATTGTAGTGATTCTTACAGAAGATGGAGTAGCAGAACACAACCCTTCCCTTGAAATTATAATGAGTTCTTGTAGATTGTCACTGATTTCTCCAAGGACTCTCTCCGACAACACAAAGATTACCAGGCCTTCAGCCCAGCAGTGTCCAGTGCCCTTAAATATATATCTTAAAGTCATTCTTTTATCTCAGGTTTTGTGACCGTCTCACCAAAATGAAACAAGAAACTCGTCACAAAACATTTGAATATATTCTAGGTGGTCTGACACAGAAAAAAACCCACAACCATTTCCTGCAGAAACTCCTACTTCCCACAGGCAGCGGCTGGTCCCTTTTTTGGGGGAATTTCTCAGAGGGCTTCTTAAGGCAAGCAGTAAATGTTAGTAAGCATTTCTGTCGGCAGAGCATCTTCATGCTCTGTAGTCTGTGAAAGCCTGGGCTCAATTTGAAAGACAGATAAAAACTTAAAATGTTTACTGTTTCTATGTCGTCTTCAATAACAGCAAAACACATCTCAGAGCTGCTGCGCAGCTGTCCATGTCAGCTCAGCAAAGCCCATCCATTTTAACCGGTGACTGCTGACTCTGGGTAATGGCACTTGCTCATCCAAATACCCTAACAATCTGCTTTTAATTTAAATAGTCTTAATCAGCTGTGAGATGTCACTGACTCCTCAGACCTATCCCAATGACTGACTGATGGAGCCAGTCCCGGAGGGGATCCACAAGTATCTCCACAAACTATCCACCAAACTAAAGGATGGTTTTCACCCCAGTAAAATGAGCACGAGTTTTACCATTGGACAGAATAGCTGAAATAGCAGGTCCAAGATTTGAAGACCCATTTTTTAAGGTTTGTTTCACTAGGCTCTTTTTTTCCTTTCTGGAGACTGAAACACAGAAATACCCATCAGCATCTTAATTCTGGGCTCACATTCTCTTTTGAAAGAAACAGAAAGCTAACCTTTTTGACTGACACCTAATATCACATATGAAAACAAAAGTCACAATTTGTTAAGAAATCCTAGTTCTCACTAGGTTCAGTGGGCTCAGCTTATGATTGCCACTGCTTGAGCCATATGCAAGCCTGTTCCTCACAAGCCCATCTATTCGGCTTTATTTAAAATACATGAAATACAAACTTTCTTTTCCATTGAAAGCCATCTTGGTTTTTGTCCTGTCGTATCCTTCCCTGAACGCAGCCATTGCAAATGGCAGTGCTAGGAAGAGGTTGCAAAGCTGGTTTCATAAACAGTCCACGCTTTATCAAGAGCATCTTCCTGGTGCTCCTCACCTGTCAGCCAGCATGAAGCTGATGTCAATATGGGGAGCAAGTCTATTCAAAGTGGTTCTTTTGTGGGAAAATATTTAATGGATATAATTCGTTGCAGCAGCAGATCAGCACCCTCAGGCAATTTAGTGAGAAAGACATGGAATAGGAGCCCATCTCCTCTGGCCACAAACCCACATTAATGGCAATTTTATGGTTATTGTTCTGATAGCACGGTGCTTGGCAAGGAAAGCATAGCAGAAAGGCAAAGACTCATATAGTGTATTTGAAGCAATATGAATATTCTTTCTGCTAATTTAGGATAAGAGAGTGCCATATAAACAATAGCTCATCAGTAAAAATTGTTGTTTTTTTGTCCAAGTTTGATCAGCACTGACAAGACTTTCCCTAATTACATATGCTGCAGTGGTAAACGGTGTCATGCTTTGTCATGTAACTCTACTTGGTGACATTCAAACATATCCTGGGTTTGATTTTTGATTTTTCTGGTTTATTTTTTCTTCAGTTATTTTTAGATTATGACACATAGGATTCCCCACACTCTTTCTTGGAAAACTTCTCTGAGTAACTGCAGAATCTCAGGATGATGGCATGACAATCCCAACCCAGCTGAAGGAATGATTATGCCAGAAAAATGCATTGTTGCATGTGATGCAACTAAATGGAAGCTGCAGTAGCAAACATACATTACACATTCCCTTGTCCTTGAGGACAGATTCCCACAAGATTTTGTTCACTATGAACTCCACTATTGCATGGTCACTTCAGTCCTGATGTCACCAATCAGATTACCTGTGCTGGTGTGCAACAGGTCAAGTATTGCACTCCCCCCACACAGTGGGGCTTTCTATTACTTGGCTCCAGAAGCTATCCTCAGTGCATTCCGAGAGTATTCTGGATTGTCTTTTCCAGCACAAGGTGGTTGAAGTCCTATAACAGGACAAGAGCCTGCGATTGCAACACCTCCTGTAGCTGGAGGAAGAAGGCTTCATCAACAGGCTCTGCTTGATCAGGCAGCCAGCAGTAGACCCTAACCATAATGCTCCCTTCGTTGCCTTGGTCTCTAACTCTCACCCACAGGCTTTCAACTTGCTTGTGGCTATTCTTCATGGACAGCTCTTCTCATTCTGTTCCTTTCCTGATGTAGAAAGCAACACTTCTTCCTCTCCTTCTTCACCTGTCCCTTCTGAACAACTTGTAGCTGTCAATAGCCACACTCCAGTCATGGGAATTATCCCACCAGGTTCCAGTGACAACAACTACTTTATGGATTTCTAGTCGCATGGTGGCTTCCAGCTCCTCCTGTTTGTTTCCCAAGCTGTGTGCACTGGTTAAAAGGCACTTCAGCTGGGCAGCTGGTCTTGTCACCTTAGAAGGATAGCTCCTTAATTCCTTTGAAGTATTTCACTTGAGTTTCCCTTTTGTCTTCTCCTATCATCTCAGTGGTCCCTGGCTTATGGTCGTAAGATTTCAAGTGTGCTTCAGTGTTGCCAGCACATCTCAGGGCAGCAGGTTGAAGGCCCACACTAGAACCCCGTCCCTCTAACTTAGCTATGTCATTCCACATCTTATCACGGACAAGATCACTATTACCTCTCTCCCCCTTCAAACCTAGTTTAAAACCCTGCCAATGAGCCCTGATATCTTTTCGCTAAGGACTCTCTTCTACCTTTGAAAGAGGTGAACCCGTCTGTTGACTGCCCAGTGCCATGTAGGCTATCCTGTCATCAAAAGAAAAATTTTTGGCAGTGGTACAAGCCACAAAGCCAAGTGTCTATATAGTGATTCCTTCCATTTCTTCCAGTTCTTGCCCATTACAAGAAGCAGAGACAAGAAGATGACCCGTGTCCTCGACTTCTTCATCAGACATCCTAAGGCTCTGAAATCCCTTTTGATAGCCCTTGAACTAAGTATTGCTGCTTCATCACTCCCCACATGGAGAAGGAGTAATGTGTAATGATCTGCTGCTCATACAGGCTAGGCAGTTCCCTGGTGATGTCCTTCAGCCGAGCCCCAGGGAGGCAGCAGACTTCTCTAAGAGGATCTGCCCAGCGTATTGGGTGTTAAGTTCCCTGCTGGGAGGAGTCACCTACAACTAATACCCTTCTCTTCTTTGTAGATGTAGCCCTGATATTGGAATAAGGCTGTTCTAATTTTGATTTTGTCGGCTCCTCCAGTGCCAGTGGGTTGTAATCACGCACAGATAGGCATTCCTCTTGTAGAGCCTTGTTCCTATTGTAGAGTCTCTGAGTGTGTGGAGCAGGCAAGGAGGGGGTTCTGCTTGCAGGCCCAAGCATGGACGTGCCTCCATCCACTCTTCTCCTTTGTAACCCAGACCTTTAGGAATGTAGCTGCATGGTGCAAGTAAGGAAAGCTTGTTCTGTAGGAATTTAAGATGTCAAAGTAGACTTCTAATGCCATGCCTGTTTAACCAGTAGTCTCATCTACCACATGGACTTAGATAACCTCATCACCTGTGAGTGAATATACAGTACTCTCTTTTCACTCACATTTTAGAGGCACCTTCTTCATCCCATTATCCTTTTTTTTTTGCAGTTAAGTGTGAATATATTCCCTTTGAGAGTATTTTCCATGCCTAACACTGCTACAGGTGCTGCTGCATGTATCAGAGAGGGAAACTAATCCTGATTCAAAACTAATGATGTGAATTGGTCAGGAATTCAGATACCCCATTCAAGTAGGCTAGAAACAACAAATTTATTGATTAGTAACATTTGAGAAGGGACAGGGGTAGAAATAATCCAATTCCCACAACTGAAACTGAAAGTTTGAAAGCCACAAGCTTCGTGAATTGTGATGAAAAGAGAAACATTAGCATTTTAGACAACCTCTTTAAAAGAGTCTCATAAAACAACATGCACTTCCAAAAAGCATTTTAGTCTTCCGCTAGAGAATATTAACTCCAAAGCTTCTCTGAAGATAATGAAAGGCAGAAGAGCTGATTAAGATCTGCTTATTTTCAAGTAGCTAGTGGAGTAGCTTCTCTCTGTCAGTTTGCAAATGCCCCTGCCCTTCATTTCACCCTGATATCTGTCCATCTGTATTTGTTATGAGCAATAAAGTATTTCATGCCGGTTGTCACATTGTGGAAGAAGTTTCACACCCCAGCAGCTGCAAACAGAACATGTTCTGAATCAGTGTTGCTTCTTGAAATTTCAATATGCCTTTTTGACTTCTGATGTTCTGTCCTTTTCTTTGAAATTGCAAGTCATTTCTCTAAGGCAAAGGCTTGGTCCTTCTATTGATATCTATCTTCTTTTCCAAAAACAAGATTAATATTCTGAAAATATTAGACATTTCTTTCCTCACAGCATATACAGGAAGCAAAATATATGAAAGATGGGGAAATCAAGACAAGATGAAAATAAACAACCTGCTCATGACTACATGAAAATGTTGTGGAGGAGCATATAATTCAATGTGTACTATCGGGATTTCTGTCAAACCCTTTAATTGCACAGCACTGCTTTTGCTTTCAGCAGTGCTTGTTCTCAACTGTTTGTTACTAGTTCACAGTACCGTGTTTATTACCAGACCATAAGAATGTGCAATACTGCTGAAAACAATTTCAGACAAGTCCACTCCACATCTCCTTTCTTCTATCAACACAGAAAGGTCTGCGGGGACTAAGGATCCTGAAGACTGCATCCAGAATCTAGAACACCTTAGAAGACATTCATGACATACAGCAGTCCTTTCCAATTACGTCCCATCAAAAGGGGAAATCAATATGTATTTCAGTGCCCCTCCAGGACCAAGTATCAGGAAAAATCACGAACATCACAGA
The DNA here is from genome assembly GCA_030625065.1 of Alectoris magna. NCBI lineage: Eukaryota > Metazoa > Chordata > Aves > Galliformes > Phasianidae > Alectoris > Alectoris magna. The sequence goes on from CM060560.1 coordinate 141,191,928, forward strand.
AAGCAGAAATAGAGTAGGGTCGCATTATTCTTCAGCATAATCCTTCAATTCCAGGTCATCTTTGTGTATACTAGGCCTTGATCTATACTAGATCTTACTTCAATCTATACTAGATCATACTTTGATCTACGCTACATCAAAGTACTCTAGTAGATCCTGTACTAAATTCATTCTCATCTCTCTTTACTGTTGAGGGTTTAAACGCATTTGTACTTAAAAAGAGTCTAAATCACTCCCTTCTTATCTTTTTCAAAGCAAATATAGGTATTGAAAATCATTTAAGAACAGCAGTTTGAGAGCACAATTTACCAGCTTTCACTAAGTTTAGTTTAAACAACTTCTTGTATAAACAGTCAGCCTCACAGAGGTACCTGTATCTGATATCTTTCCTTCTCTGACCTCACCTCAACAGCGCAAAAATGGGTGAAGATCTAAAATTGGACAGATGTGTCTTTTACTGAATGCTAACCCCAGCAGCTCCCAACTACCATGAAGAAGTGAGTATTAATGCAGATGATTTTGAGTGGCATCTTCTGGCTCACACAGTTCTCTCTGCATGTCTTAGGACAGTATTTTGGATGAGGTTGGCAAGTGGAGGGTGAGGCTTTAATCTTTTCTTTCCACTTCAGGAATGAAGAGATAAGAAAAGAAATATGTATTAGTCTACCTGAGACTCCATTAAAATCTTTGAGTACTTTCACTGAATTCTGTGGCAATTCAGTCTCCAATTTGAAGATTACTCCAACACAATCACAACGAGTACAACCTACTTCAATAAAAGTAACAGTGGATTATTTTTATATGCACATACTCTGCACCAGGGAGTGACTCAGAAGTACAAGTCTCACAAATACACGCACTGACTGAACCCTCAAAAATGAGAAAAAGAAAGTTCTCAAAAAAAGAAAAAAAAATGAAAAAAAAAGAAAAAAAGAAATCAAAACTCCAAAGAACTTTGGCAAGCTTTTTTTTTTTTTCTTTTTCTTTTTTCTTTCCACAAGAGGTGCAACAATATTTATAAAATATATGTATAGTTTCTCCTAAACCAGAAAATCTCATCCCTTTCTCTGGACTGGCGGTGCTGGTTGTGTTTAGTTACCAGAATGTATGAACTCACCAATATGGAAATGCTGATAGGAAACTCCACAAACGCTTGTCTATGGCAGTGATTTACATTACATTACTCAACGTGTTTCTCAGGATAGGACGTAGGAAGGAAATCCTGAGCTGTGATTTATTGTTGTTGGGACAGATCATCTATCTGCATTTCCTCCATTAGAGTGCGTAAGCATTCTTAGTTATTTAAAACACAAACAATCACAAAAAGGCATTTCAGCCTGCCTTCTTTCATAGGAAATCCCCATGATTTTAGAGTTGGGTGAACAGTTCATCAGAGGGGGAATGGAGTCCTGTCCTGTACAAGGGCTGACGCCTTCAGAGATTCACGCCACGATAACAAACCCCACCAACTGTGGAATTTCTTGTTCCCAGTGAACCGTTTCATGAAGCACCAGGGAGGGAAGGGGCATCCCAAACCAGGTCACACGCTGTGTTTTACTGCCTGAAAGAAGTTCCTCCAGTACTGGGGGAAATTACAGAAGCCTAAGAAATTCTGCAGGCAATGTCTAGAGCTTGAATATCAAGTCCTGATCTTACTCTCGCCTTTTGCTCTTGCAGGGTAGAGAGCAGACAAAAGAGAATCACTAGATAATAAGTGGTAGAGTTAAGGAGGCAGTAGACAAGTACAGAAATAGAGCTCATATAAGTGCAGGGAAAAAAGATAGGTGGGAAAAAGTGTCTCATTTGAGGCTGAAAAGATGGATTTGTATTCAAAAGACTTTATGACATGGATATTAAAGAGGTGGATGTATAAAGGAGGCATTTATGCAGCAGAAATTTAACACATTAGATGGAATTCTGATCTAATGTAGAGTTTCACCATAGAAGGCAAGAAAATTATGCTAGGTCTTTGAAGAAAGATGGCTACGAATATCATCATGTATAATGGTTCAGCCTTTTGCTCCAATCTTACTCCCCTTGTGCTGAAAAAGAATATTTGGTTAGAGAGCAAATTATCTGCTGTATTGCTACTCAGCTCTGAGTGACAGCAGGCTGGGAAGGAAGCAGAAGCTTGGCCCTTACAACCCCCAGTGTAGTGGGCCAGTGTAACTGAGCCTCTGCCAAAGCACTGTACTGTTCTGTTCTGTTCTGTTCTATTCTATTCTATTCTATTCCGTTCCGTTCCGTTCCACTCCACTCCACTCCACTCCACTCCACTCCACTCCACTCCACTCTACTCCATTCCTCCCTATCCTATCCTATCCTATCCTGTCCCGTCCTGTCCTGTCCTGTCCAGTCCTACCCAGTCCTACCCTACCCTACCCTACCCTACCCTACCCTATCCTTTTCTCATATCCTGCCCTATCTTATCCTATGCCAGGTCACACTGTCCCCTCCCTTCTCCCCTTCTGATTTTGGAGATTTGTTCTTTTTCACTGTTGTTGTTTTTTGTTTGTTCATTTTCAGAAAGTACTTAAAGTTGATGATTTATATTTATTCAGAGACGTTCTTGAATAATCTTTCTCTCTTGATTTACTGTCTGGGGTTTTAGCACTGCAGTATGCAATCATCTAGGAACACTTCCAAGCTTTGGTCCCAACAGAGTACATTTGCAATTTGACCAATCAACCCCTTCATCCCTTTCTCTCTTCTTAATTCCTCAGAAATAGGGAAAAAAGCCCAAGTCAATTGTATTTTTGGCCACCCTTTTTCATGTTCACAACCTTAGTATTTCTTGCTCCTGTTAAATGAGGATACATAAGGCAAATATTTCCCACTCCTGGATATGCCAAGAGGCATTTTGTTGTGCAGCCTTCATGGATTACAGGAATGTTGAAGAATTAGAGGAACACACAGTAAAATGCATTCTGTTCAATATCAAGCTGTGGGACTTTATCAGGCTAGAGTTGTGAGATCTAGAGAAACTTGGGGAAAGTGGGCCCTCCAAGCACCGCTGCCTCCAAGGGGTTTAGCATCTGTGCAAAGAGCTCAAAGAGATCTGCTCTCCCTGAAATCAGTGGGAGGGTTGGGTACTCCAAAGATCTCCTCTGAAAAATCAGACTTTTTCCCATTTCCCATGAGTGCCATCCAAGCTGATTCACTACTTTTTTCAGAGGCATTTAGTTAATAATGATGAACAGAGTACAGTAACAGCTGTGTAATCTGGACACAGGAAGCTCTACACTCTATTATATATAGCCATGGTTTTGTTGTCTGGTTTACAAAATCCTGCTTCCACAGGGAGCACACTCTGCCCTGCCAAACACTACTGCAGGATCTATGTGTGCAACTCAGTGGTGACTGCTGTGGCCAATGCAGCAGCCCAGCAAATGGGGAGAACAATGGGAAAAGCTCTTCTGCTCCTTCACAGTGCTGACTGGCATGAGAATGGGATCTTCTCTTTGGAAGGAAGTCCTTCACTAAACACATGAAAGTTTCTTAAGTTTAATCTTCAGTTAGAATTGCTTGAATCATTTCTTGCAAAAGTGGTCAGGGTCCAATAGGGCCAGAAGGAAGCAGAAGAAATGGAAATATCTCTTCTTCTCTCACTTCCTCTCAATGAGGAGAGAAGAGAGGACAAAAAAAAACCAATAACAAAACAACCAACAATAAACAAACAAACAAAAAACCAACAGATGGAGAATGGAAGAGAGTAATGAAGAAAATTAAAGGAAAGTTCTCATTAAAGATGACAAATGGAGTGTGAAAAGAAACAAGAAATGTAATTTATGCAAAATCCCAGTTATCAGGCAGTGTTAAGAGCCTTTTGTAAAACACAGATTTACCCTACATTCATCTTGAAGATAAATGAGGTTAGAAGTATAGGGGAATGGACCACAGGAGGTACAGGAGGGGCAATACAGAAAGACAAAGACTTGGTAACACTTCCCGCTGTGATCACCTTGCTGCATTTGACTTCCCTCTCCTGCTGCCCATTCCACCCCACCACCAAAGTCCTGCTCACGCTCAGTGACTAAAACATTATTTCCAAGGTTCTTCTGCCCTTACAGTCCCTGTCCCAGACTGTGGTGCAATATTATGCAGCTCAAGCCTGAGAATAATCCCATCATAAAGCATTCAGAGCAGTGCATTTGATAAACGGTTGGGAGGAAAAAGGCTGGAGGTGGAGGGATGATATCTCTGCCTTATCAGTGCCCCAGCTCTCTGCTCAAACGTACTCATTCCACAGACACTAGCGTTAAATGTTTTAATTCAGGAACCCTGAAAGGTGTATTCTTGTTTTAAAAAAGAGCATGTAATGCCAATGAAGCTGGGCTGGGAGCTTGGGAAAGAGGAAGGAGGATGAGGGAGAAGGGAGGAGATATTAAAAGACTTTTAAAGCTATGAGGAAACACTCTCTTATGGAGAAATTCTGATTTTGAAGTTTACTCTTCTATTAACATTTAAATTGAAAGGCGTTTCTTCCAAGCTTCACATTGGAAACCAGAAAATCTGCATTTAAATAGATACCATTTAAAGGGGGGGGGGGGGGGGGGGGGGAGGGAAAATTTATATCAGCACTGAATGCTTCTCAGTTTGTCTGAAAATAACTTCTCTTATAGATTTTTTTTTTTTTTTCTTTTTTCTTTGTGTGTGTGTGCTAGGAAGAGAAGTTGGACATACATTAAAATTCTGTTTGGCACAAGGAGGAGGTGCGGGGATGGCTGTTTAATTGCCCAAGACCCAGGTTTCGAGCTGAGATGTTCTGCTGGAGGGCCTCTGGAGCCTGCAGGAGGGATGGGGTCAGCAGGGTCCTCCCCTTCCTGGTCCTGGCACATGCACACTGCACACATGCTTGAGGGGATGCACACACCCCCACAATGCCTGTATCCCTGCAGATATAACCACCGTCCCCAAAGGGAAAGAATGAAGATGATAACCCTGCACTGTGCGCTGTGTATATACGGTCAGCCTCCTGCTCCATCTGCCAGTCCTCACCTCATCTCTCAGCCCTGCTATGCCAGTGCCCCGCATCCCAAGGCTCCCACGTGTTGCCCATCAGACTGTATATACAGCAAAGAGCAGGAGCTGAGGTGGAGCAGAGAAGTCCCTGCCTCGTGAGAGAGGAACCTCTCACTGTGCCTCTGTCCACTGAAGGCCACAGAATCCCCATTTCTTGTCCTTTGTCAAGAGCGATGAAATTAAATTTCACCTACCAGCAGCAATCAGGGAACAACAAAGAGGCACCTGCGTGTGGTGCGTGCTCTAATTCCACTGCACAATGGACTTCATCTCCAGTGAAAAATCCCTGGGACAATCCAATGATTAATATTCATTCCCTTTTTTTTTTTTCTGCCTCCTTTTCAAGCTCATTCTTACAGAAAAGGTCAGGAACATGCACATACCCCCTGGCACTACTGTATCAGACACCTAAATGGTCTTTTCTGCTGTGTCATAAAGGGAATAATCAGGAGTGAATGAGGAGCGATGCCCCAAAGGCTCGGCTGGGCTTTGGTGGGTTTAACATTAGGGTCACTGGTCTGAATCTAGGTTAGGTTGTGCTGGCTGTGGGCTGCAGTCCAAAAGACAGGAAGTAGGTCCTCTGAAACTGTAAATCCAACAGCTGAGTGCCTACACTGCGCTATCATTCAGTTCAGAGTAACACTGCAACAGAGACTGAACCTTGCGACAGAATCCAGACACTACTCCTCTGCCTTCTCCTACTTCTCCTTCCTCTCCTCCTCTGCTTCTTTCTGCCCGTCTAAAGAATGGCTTCCAGGTAGCCATGAGGTTGACTTTAAAAGAATAAGGTGAAGAAGCCAAAGGACAAAAAAAAAATGGCATGAGAAAGATGGCTCAGTGATCCAGACACCAGCAGAGGGGCTACAAAGATCCAGATACTACTCTCTGCTTTTCACACAGAAACTGCAATGCGAAACAAACATCAAACAGAAAACAACCTGTCTTTCTGTGCCACAGTTCTCACAAACTGGGATAATCTTATCTCAGGGCCATTTTGGGAATTCATATATTTAAGATTGTGAGATGAGTTCACTGCAATGGTCATACCAAAAGCCATCAAAATGTCTTCAGCAGATAAAAATGCTGTGGTAGGATATGGGGATTCTTTTAAGCGCTGACTTTGTATGAAATTTGATTACATCTAGAAAAGCATAGAAGAAAATAAGCAAAACAGTAGGTCCCTTTTGTACACAGTCACCTGAACCTTGAGGAACAATTGGGTGTCATGACTCCTTCTTGGGCCACACTGAAATGACAGAAAGATGAACAGAGTCCTCCAGTCTGACACCAGGCCCCTTGACTCAAGTTCTGTAGCATAGTCAGTAAGACCCCAGTCTTGGTGGATCAGTGAACACGAACAACTCGTGCCACACATGAGCAGAACAAGTCTGGATAATGTGCTCCTGTTGCCTCTCTGTTTTCCCCAGCCCACCTTCCTTGAGATCCCACATGGAACAACCTTGTTCTTCTTGGTGTCTGCAGCTAATTTGTATCCCATGCAGATGGAAAGCGCTTTCCGAGAATATATATTCCACAAGCAGAAACATTTAGCGAGAAGCAGGTGCCTGGAAAATGGATTCCCATTTGTCCTTCCCTCCCCTTCTCCAAAACCCAATCATTTCCCTGTTAATAAGCTCGCTGAATATAATGTGGCACTAACCTTTCAGAATTGATGCCAGTGACATTTTGACAGCTCCACATATGGGCCTGCCGAAAGCAGAAGGAATATACATTTGCAATTTGGTAAAAAGCTGGGTGAGCAGCCAAAGCAGCTTGGGGGAAGGAGGAGAAACGCGTCAACCAGCCAAACAAAAGCCCACTGCACAGATGTTATGAACAGAAACAAGGAAAAGCACATCCACAGCTGGATGCACCCAGCAAATATGCACTCAGAAAAAGAGCTTGAGGCAGCCATTAAGGCCAGCCTGGCTTGAGATGCCTCCCAACTGACTCTCCTCACGTGGCAAGCTCAGGGAAAGTCCTTCCTAGCATAAGGAAAATGGGGCATGGGATTCAATCTGTGCAGGCTATGGTTAGCATCAAATGTCACGGAATTCGGCAGTTGTTCTAATGAGGAACCTTCCAATATTGTCTCCGATGTGATCAGTCACAAGGAAACAACTATTTTCTAACACTGTTTTGTGAAGCATCTTTGAATTTACTTTTCAAAGTATCTCTGCACAAAACATCACTGACAACACACAATACCAGCTCAGCTGTTCTGTGAGCGTATCACACACCGTGCACCTTCCCCAGGTTATCTCTCTTCACACCCACTGATATTTGGTTAAAACTTAACCTCCAGAAACAGATCCAATCATCACGGTACAAGATGAAGATGAGAAGAAAACTGGACTTAGTTTTTTGGTGTGGTGGTTCATTAACCCCCACTGAAGATGGTTCTATTCTTTCATGTAGTTATGATGTCTGATTTCTGATTCCAGGCACTGGTTACCACTATATGGTAAGGTAAGGGGTGCTCTGTGAACTCTCCTCTCTCCTTTTCTTTCTGCTCTCCTTTGGCCACATGGAAATAAGCTTAGCTAAAACCAGAGGACTGCTGACTTTCACCTTGGTTTACTGATACATGGAGATTGTGGAGGTGTATATCACAGAATCACAGAATGGTTTGGGTTGGAAGGGACCTTAAAGCCTACCCAGCAGCAAACCCCTGCCATGGGCCAGGCTGCCAGCCACCAACTCAGGCTGCCCAAGGCCTCATCCAACCTGGCCTTGAGCACCTCCAGGGATGGGGCAACACAGCTTCTCTGGATGGCTTGTGCCAGAGCCTCATCAGATATATGCGGATGTAAATACTAATATGTAATAATGGTATGACTGTTGTATATGACTAAGTAGCAATGCAAAATTATTATTATTTAAATGCAATGGTTTATTTAAATTTTCTTCATGATGGTGTGGGATTTGGGGTATCACAGTGGTCTAGACATGAATACCCCAGATTGCAACTGGAAGGCAATGGGGCGTGCTCTTCGTTCCAGAAACAGAGACAAATGCAGAGCCCTAAAAAGCTCTAACAAACCCCAGATCGCTTCTTAAGGGAGCTGGAGCCACTGTCCAGCAGCTCTGAATGCACAGCCTCAGAAAGCTTTGTCTCTGTCCAGCCCTGACTGGTAAGCCTGAAAATGTCAGTGTTACCATTTTTCAGGCATTTCACCTAAAGTTTTTTTTGTGCCGAAGAAATAACAGTTGGGTAGCTGCAGGATAGCAAAGTAAAGGTTAATAGTATTAACCCCACTCAAAGACAGTGTGAAGTTGAAGAACTTTCTGAAGTAATGTCACTTGATAGGCAGGGGACTGCAGCCAAGGCCAGAACACACATAGATGTTTCTTTCATGTAATAGCAGGACAGAGTTGGTGGCCACAAGCATGATATTTGTATGGGGTCATGTTTGATGGGACTGGGAGGATGATGCAGGTCACAGGGGAGACCTTATTGCTCTCCACAACTGCCTGAAAGGAGGCTGTGGTGAGGTGGGGGTCGGTCTCTTCTCCTGGGTGATGTGATAGGATGAGAGGGAATGGCCTCACGTTGTGCCAGGGGAGGTTCAGGTTGGATATTAGGAAACATTTTTTCTCAGAAAGAGTGGTGAGGTACTGGAACAAAGCCGCCCAGGGAGGCGGTTGAGTCACCATCCCTGAAGGTGTTCAAGAGACATGTAGATGTGGCAATAAGGAGCATGGTTTAGTGGGCAGCATTGGCAGTGGGTGGACAGTTGGACTAGATAATCTTAGAGGTCTTTTCCAACCTTCATGAGTCTATGACTCTATGATTATAAGGGCAGGGTGTCCAGAAGTCATGGCAGAAAGCACGCTGGATTTCACCATGCTGTGCCTGATCTGACATCATCCACCTGTCAGGCTCCAGGAAGCAGTGGGAAATGGTTTCCAAACCCAGGGTACCATATTTAGCCCCACATACTTCTGCAACACATGCTTCATCTAAAATAACATGTAGGATCCAACTTGGCACATGAGACTACCTGGTCTCATCAGATTAAAAAAGTGAGACTTAGTCATTACTTGGCAACAACAGCTCTGTGAGCAGGTTGGGCTTTCACACACAGAGAAGAACAGAGAGAGCCCCTGCCTTGTTTGAGCAGTGCCGGTAACACAGATAAGAATAGCACACAAATGCTCATCCCAAGCTTTCTCCTCAAGTCTGTGCATCCTCAGCAGATAAACAGGATAGGAAGACCATAGAATCATGGAATCATTAAAGTTGGAAAAGACCTCTAAGATTATCTAGGCAGACTGTTTCAATGCACCACCACTCTTTCTGAGAATTTTTTCCCTAATATCCAACCCGAACCTCCTCTGGTTCAACGTAATGTCATTACCTCTGTCCTATCACTGTTACCTGGGAGAAGAGGCTGACCTTCATCTCACCACAACCTCCTTTCAGGTTGTTGCAGAGAGCGATGAGGTCTCCCCTGAGCTTCCTCTTCTTCTGACTGAACAATCCCAGTTCCCTAAGCTGGTCCTCGTAAGACTTGCTCTCCAGACCCTTCACACCTTTGTTGCCCTTTCCAACGTGGATTATTCTATTATTTTGCGACATCAACAAGCCCTGTTTGCATTTTTTTATATCTTATTTTTTTCAACCAACCTCCCAAACTGTGGATTATTGTCACCAACAAAGAAACTGTGATCCCTGTGCACAGAGTATCCAAAGTCTACAGAGCACACAGTGACATTGGGACAAAAGGTACAACTTTACAGTAAGTGCCTCATTCATCAGCCAGGAGCAAGGCTGGTTATGTGTTCGGATATGTGCAAAAAAGAGAAAAGAGAGGAAAGAGGTGACAGTTATAAATGTTTTGCAACCTGAATATGACATTAATGTATGTCTGTGGAGTGTTTACAACATTAGGTATTTGTGCATATCTCTAATAAATACCATGTTCAACAGCAAAGTTTCAGAAAAACACTTAGATCTAGAAGGACTTGCCATGATGAAACAGGCTCTCTAGTTTTACTTTGAAAATAAAAAAGAAATATCTGTGTACTTAGTCAGGTCCTTAATAAAAATGTAGAGCAATTCCAACAGTGCTCCATATAAAGTTTAATTACTGACAAGCACATTGGAATGACCAGAGAGAGTTAAGTGATCAAAACCTGCTCCATAAAACACACCCTTGATTTCTGTGCACCAGAACAGAGCCTTAGAAACCTTGCAAGTCTAGAAACACCAATACAGGATGCATGATATTGCACCACAGGCACCCAAGGGTCCTCTCTTTGAGAAAGAAGCAGCAAGCCTGTGTCTGGGGGATGAGCCAGTGAAGTCCCAAGTCAGAAAGCTCAGCACAACACATGGCTTTCTTTGCTCATTCGCCTTAAAAGGCTGCAGAGGTAAATCAAGGATGTTTCCAATGCTAGCTGGAAACTGATTGCCAAACTACCTTGATGTTTTCTTGACATTTCTCAGTAGATGAAGTACTGCGTGTGGGCTGTTCCTGCTTGCCTGGTACCAGAGCAGCCTCAAGGCTGTTCTCTCTTGTGCAGGACACAGCCACGGCCACAGGCTCAGGACTTCTTCTGTTTGGCCATATGTGCCATCCTCTGCCCCAGTTCAAAACTTTTTTTGAGATTAGAAAAAGAAAAGACCCAATGCTGAATCAATGTGATCAGCTCAGAAGCAGGGCAGTCATTGGTAGGGAGGAGCAGGTAGGCTCCCCAGAATCCACGGCACACAATGTCTCTGTAGCTACCTGCTTAATGCTGTTGTTCTCCTGCATATGTCAAAAAAAAAGAGAGAAATGTGAATGTTGCATAAAAAATGTTGATATGCTCTATTAATAAATACATAAATGAATAAATAAGGCCTCTTATGGGTGTTTTCTTAGAATACAACTTTCCGACTTCTCATTTCCAGGCAGCCTTTTTTTTTCAAATCGCACTTAAATTAGAAAGGAAGGGGATTAAAAAGGGTTAAATGCAGCAATCAAAGCACTTCAATTCAGCCAAAATTTTCATGGCTGCTCCAAAAAAAACCAAAAACACCTGTTGTTCATTTTGTTCATCTAAAAACATCCAAAAGCCACCTGTTGCCCTGCCACCATGCTGTTTTATTCCCTTTGCCTTTCCAGCCAGAAGGTCCTTTATCTCACCAGCCCTGTCCATCCTGCAGCACCTGAGTGGTGGCAGAGGGCTAACAGTATCCCTGGCAATGGGAAGGCTAAACTGGAAAGCCAAGCTTTGATGGGAGAGTAAAAAGGGAACTAAATCTCAAATATTTTGTTTCTAAGATGACATATGGTTTCATTTTGTGCCTACCCGCGAGTGATGCAATTGATTTGGGATCTAAAATCCTTGTAGCATATTTTCTCACTTTTAAGAAGCTTTTCAGTTTGCCTGTATTGGCTGGTTTGCTTGTTTCCTAATGGGTCTCTCCAGATCTGATGCAGCATTTGAAGCTGCGACGGATACATATGCGAAGGAGGGGGGAACAAATGGAGGGAAAGGCCCTCAGCGTATTGCTAACAGACGCATGTTTCCAAAATGCTGTGCTTAGGAGACACCTAATTCAGTTAACCTCTTTGATCTCATCATGCAGTCCGGAATACCAAAAGGCAATGAAAAGATTGCAGGCAGGTCTGCTATTTTTGCATATCAAAACACGTCTCAACCCGGTGCAGAGTAGGAGACAGATACAGTAAATACACTTGTGATAGATGGAAAAAAACATCTTTTGATTTGAAAAGAACAGCTTTCTTCCTGGTTGTATAGTGTTTGTGTATGTGCAATAAGAAAATATTTCCAAAAAACTCACACTGTTAGAAAGTGAATGCGCACAGGTGCCAGAATTCACTCCTGCAGCACTATCATGGCCACAGTCATGGTGTATCATCTCCCCTTTCCCCTTCATTATTAGCAACAGAGCAGAAGACAGATGGCCTTCTGATGACAATGATACAACCCTTAAAACTGCCTATACCTCACCTCATGCTCTGTCACTAAAAGATGGGATGCTCTTTATCAGGTCCCAGGAGCCCATTCTCCTTTCCTATAGCTGAGGCTTATCCGGCTAGAAGCCCAGACACGCCCAATGCATGAAAACACCTCTACTTTAAGAAAATACGCCATCTTTCCCCTTGCAGTTGCCAACCTGTGCCTTCCAGTCATCTCCTGCCTTTCCTCCTCCATGGTTCAAGGAGCCATGGAGGAAATGTGGTGACTGCTTGGACTTGTTTGTCTGTCTGTTCCTCCAGTCACCCTGAGTCTGGCACAGGCCCTGATAACCACTGCATCTAGACACGGCAATCATTAACAACTAAGCTTAATTACATCCCCATTTCTCCACATAGAGCCCATGAGCAAGATTTCAATTAATTTTAACTTTATGTAAGTTTGATGCATCTCTATTATTCCATTAAGATGATTTGAGACAAGACAAAGATAAATATAGATGTTATCATCTTCAAAAGTATGAGATTTTTAATTAATTTTTACAAAAAAAAATTAATTACCAATTTACTTATAAAGGATCATAAAATTCATTTTCTAATGACAGAATGTAGTTTCTGTAAATTTGGGATAGATTTGTTCTGTTTCTCAAATGGAATGGAGAACCTGAACTCCTTTTTGATCCAATCTGTTCTTACCATGGAGAACCAGCAATTTCTGTTATAAAGATTCAAATCGGTAGCCCATCTAAGTGGAAAGTCCTGCCAGGGTTTTGTAGTGGACATTTTTTATTAGCATGTGAAGAGCTAAGGAAGTTTTAGTTCAGGTTGGAGCCTGTTTGCCTGAACTAACCCTCTTTGGGAACAAGCTGCCCAGAGAGGTTGTGTGCTCCATCCCTGGAGGCATTCAAGGCCAGGCTGGATGTGGCTCTGGGCAGCCTGGTCTGGTGGTTGGCGACCCTGCACATAGCAGGGGGGTTGAAACTTGATGATCATTGTGGTCCTTTTCAACCCAGGCCATCCTATGATTCTACAATTCTTGCTGGGAGGGACAGTTGGAAATATGCCAGATGGACAGTGTGAAGCTCCTTTAAAGCAAAGCCTTGTCACGGCCTCTTACAAAGTCACCACATCCCTGAGATGGAAGCTGGAGCTCTGCTGGCACATAATCAAGCAGGTGTTTTCTAGTGAAGAGTTCCACATTATGAACCCGAAGACAAAACCATCCATGGAAAAGATGTTTTCTGAGTTGAGACCTTGGGTTCACTTACTAAGTGGACAGCTTGCCTTCAGGAAATGCCCAGACAGAGCTTGCTGGCCATATAATCTATCCTGTTTGCTGGCTATTTCATAGTTTTCAGGGTTTTGAAGATGTCCAAGAGGATTTGCCCTGGAGGATACCTCTAAGCTTCACCCACTGGTGCATGGCACCAGACCACTAGGGCTTGGCATTAAGAAGCCTCGTTGCTGTCACTCCTTTGTCCCCCTCAAAACAGCACTGTAGGGCAGCAAGGCTCCCAGCTATGAGTCAGAGGGTTGGTGCTGCCTCACAGCAGCCGCTCTCACTGCCATCCCTGCAATTAGCACTGTTAGCGGGTTGCTATGCAGGTTTCTGCTCCCTGGAGATAGTATCAGGGCACTGCTCAAAGGAGATGAGGAAATTAATAAATAGGAAGGAAAAATGCAGATGGCTGAAGGGAAAACAGCATCGCACATCGAAACTGCCCCCAAAGCATTACCTCTTTGGCCAGAGCAAACCACGCACTTTCAAGTCAGGGCTCACTGATTGCATCCGTGTCTCTGGAGAAATGTTTGGCCTGGCATGACTAATGCAACAAGCAACATAGCACAGCAGAAATGTCACCGAAGTCCCTACCGTGCAGGACCTGTGATTACCATAAGTGAGCACTCTTAACCTGCTTCATCTTTAATTGATAGCTAAAGAAAGCAGGGAAAAGATAAAGCTCTGCGCTTGGTTTTGTTGCATCTTCTTGACTCTCAGTAAAAACATGGCTTCTGAAAAAACAACAAACCAGGCAAGTTGCATTCCCTTTGCACCACTGATTCCCAGCTTCCATGCAGTGGAGAGAAACAGAACAAATCCCTTGCACCACAGTATGTCCTGAATCGGAGCAGAGCACAAGTGAGACCGAGGGAGAGATTTAGTTCCAGCCCACACCAAGTGCTGTGCCAGTGGGGAGAGGCAGCGGGGGGAGAAGCTGGGAACGAAAGTCTTTAAATGGGTTTTGTTCCTCTGGAGTCACAAGGGGAGAGAATTCATAGTCTAGGTAAATCTGGATGTAAAATGAGCAGGGACCCAGCTGGAATCAGTTTAGTGATATAAAGACACATAGTCTTAATTAAGGGAATTGTGATTTGCCAATGAAATCCCAGCAGGGCGTCTGTCTGCCTGATCAAAGGCTCGGCTTTCTGATGGAATCTTAAGTGCATGAGCCATGAAATTACTTTTTGAAAAGGGAACACACAGCACATAGAGGCAGAGCAAGAGGGGAGGAATGGTGGGCAGGAGAGTGGGACGGACAGGAGGATGTGGAGCAGAGCCCCAAGTGATGCTGCTGAGAGCCTCCATTCCCTCCAAGCAAACAAAGCTAGAGCAAGGCAGGTGGGAAGAGAAATGTGCAAGGATGCCAAATGGACAGTAGAGTCAGTGCTTAAAATCATCACCCACATGCTGAATAGACATGTCCCTAATTTGGTCTTAAAAATTGCTTTTAAAAGTGCTTAGCAGAATTTTGGGGGAAATGATTTCTCTTCCAGGTAAATTCTTTTTTCCCACAACCCCTCCTCATTCTTCACAAATGAGACAAAGGCATCTGCTATTTCTGCTCTCAGCCTGATTTTCTAACACACTTAAAAAACCCAAAAGCAAGGAAGGCTTTATCTAAATGATGGCTCCTTTTTTCCTCTTTTTTCTTCTTTTTTTTTTTTTTCCTCCACTGACACAGAATAACAAATTTCCCTCAATTTTATTACAAATGAATCAATCAACAAGAAATGTTTCAACCCGCTTCAAAAGATATCAACTCTGTCAGTGTAGTTGGGAAGAGTTTTGGTTTATATTCCAAAGAATGCAAATTCTGCATGATCTGGAATTATGTTGTTATGAGGTCTTTAACACTGAAAATGACATATATCAAGCCAGAAAGTTGATAGAAGAGACCCAATCTACCAGCTTCGCTTATCATGTCTGGACTGCAACAAGCATTCCCACAGCACTCAGTAAACTTCCCAAATCCCAGCTCCTCCCACAGCAGCCTCAGCACAGAGCTTCATGGGATTAACACATTGCAGCCACAGCTTTATTCTTGAAGGTCTGGGGGGGTGTGTCCAGAGGACAACACATTTCCAAACATCTTATACATCTTATGCTGATATTTAAATGGGTATTTTTTTTATTGGGCAATGGCAACAGCTGTTTATGAGGGTGGATAGTGATAGGACAAGGGGGAATGGTTTTAAACTGAGACAGGGGAGGTTTAGGTTAGATATTAGGAGGAAGTTTTTCACACAGAGCGTGGTGACGCACTGGAACAGGTTGCCCAAGGAGGCTGTGGATGCCCCATCCCTGGAGGAATTCAAGGTCAGGCTGGATGTGACTCTGGGCAGCCTGGTCTGGTGGTTGGCGACCCTGCACATAGCAGGGGGTTTGAAACTTGATGATCTTTGTGGTCCTTTTCAACCCAAGCCATTCTATGATGATGATTCTATGATGATTTTAGCAAGATCTCTTGATGCTTGACTGAAAACCCAATGCAATGATTATGAGAACTATACCAGAAAAAGGCACTGTCAGTTTGCCACACAGCCTTCCTCAAAGGCAAGTAAAGCAAGTACTTCAGAGGAAAAAATAAAATATCCATACGCATATGCTGTGCAGAGCAAGACTCTGCTTAGTGTAGGAATAGTCCCAGGCAAACACACTAGGCTGTGTTGCTGCTAAGGCAACAGCATGGACCTAATAAGTCACAACTGATGCCCTGACGCCATGCCAAGACCTAAAGTAAAAGTGAAAATAAGCAATCAAGCCCTATGTATTTCTACCTGTGTTCAAAGTATCTGGAGGAAAGCAACAAATGTCATAACACAAAAAATGATAATAATTTTTAAAAAGATGAAACCACCGTGGGAGACCACTCAATTTTCAAGTGTTTCCAACAGTTTGTATAACGAAAACCCTACGGGATTCTGACAAGTGGCTGCACAGCACAAAGTGCAGCACTGATCCTAGCCAGTGGCATGAGGATCGTGGCCTCTAGCACTTCCCAGTTTTCTCACTTATTAACACTGCTAGACCTATAAGAAAACAAATCTCAGTACTGTTCTCTGGGGTCAGCTTTAAAGCTCTGCTGTGGGACAGTGTAGCTTTTGAGAAAAGCTGCAGTTTGAAAAAATAAGTAAAGTGGATCGCAAAACTCAGACATTTACCTTAGTTACCCTACTTCAACATGTGTGTCTCCCTTCATACCCTATTCACCCAATGTTAGTCATCAATTTATTTAATGAGATATGGTTAGCACTGCAGTGGCTATGCACTGTTTGGTCCTTCAGCCCTGTGAAGGCTTCTCCAAATCAGAAACAGGCCTCTTGGATCCAAGTGACTTGCTTGCAGTGCTGAAAGACTTTGTGAAGTTCACATTAGTGGAAGAAATGTTTTCCTCACCTCTCTCCTGCCCCCAACATCTGCTACCTCTAGGCCCCTCTCTGCACACCTTCACTGCTGTGGGACCAACCAACCTCCTGCACTGCAGCTGCAGCCACCAGCTCCCATTCCTTCAACCACTTTTTCCTTTTCTTCATCTCCCACCTTTTCCATTCTTCATCTCTTCTCTCTCCTGCCATTGTTGCTGCATGCTGGGAGCTCCCATGCTCTAAATTTTCGAAGCACGGGTTTACGTTAAAAAGCACAATTCAAAGCAGAAAGGAATGTGTTTTCCAGGAGAGTACAACAAAAAATGTTATAGAGGTTTATAGAAGTTTTAAGGAGAATTGACAGCTATTTCATATGTGTGACTTCTTCAGAACACTTTTCCTTCTCACCACCAGAACAGGCTTCACAGTGAAGCAATTGACTGCCTTGAGTTTTCCAGGAAGGTTCTGTGCAGTGCTGGAGGGACGAATTAGAAACACCAAAATGTGCTATTACTTCATGTATCTTGAGTCACATACTGCTGATTTTGCTGTTCACCCCCAAGCACGTTTGAGATCTAGAGGAAAGCATCCCCATCCATTTCTGATCTCAGTCACTCATCCTTTATTTTCCAAACCCAAGAGCATCTGGTGGCTGCTCAGCATCAGCAGAGCTCTCCTATGAAATGTGAGGATGTCCGCCTGATGCAACAGCCCTTCCTGTGACTGAGACTTTGTGTTTTTCTCAATGCCTGTGACTCAAGAGTGCCTCACTCCAGCTGTGAAGCCATGACACAGGGCAGGGTGCAGTGTGGGGCTGGTTGCCACCAGCAGGGGCTTGCTGTGCAAATAGTTCTTTGGGCCTGAAGGAAGAGTAGATCAGCATGGCTCTACTACCTCAGCACTATTTACAGCAGCTGAGCATCATGCTCATTACACACATAAGATCTGTGCGCGTGTGTAGTGTACACAGCAATCATGCACATATAGGTGCAAAGCTGAAATATATGACTGCAAACTATGCAGTCTTTCAAAAGTGTCTTTAAAAGGTTTCCATAGGGATACTGCTCTGTATTTCTCTGAAACACCCATGTGGCCACAGTCTTGTAATGCTATGCCAAGCACTTCTGTCATTTCAGGATTTGATCAGCAGCTGGATGGTTTTCTGGTAAAGAAAACGAATGAAGACTTGGGAAGGTGAGCCTTACTCCTACACTTCATCCCTCCACGCAGGAACGAACACCTTCCTTCCTTCCTCCCTCGCTCCCACACCTCCCCCCTCTCTCCATTCCACGGTGTGGAGCAGTCCTCTCTCTCAGATGCTACAATTATGCCAAAAATAAACGACAACAACAAAAAAAAAGGAATGAGGTGCTCTTGTCCTTCAGAGGCCTTTTTCTTTTTAAGCTCTCCTGGTTTTGTATTTCTGAGCGCTTTTGCTTTCTCAGAAGAATATTATCAGCTTAGACAGCAATTCTTCCCCTAAAGAAAAGGGACTGCTTGTAGAGATGCCATCAGCAGTTGCTCCCTGCTCATAGCTTCCAGCTCTGCTGGAGTTCATACCTGGTTGTGCTCATCCACAGGACTTCCTCTACTGCAGACTCCCCCTCCCCTCCCTTATATAACAAAAACCTCCTAATTCATCCTTCCTTAAAAACCCTCTACTAAAAATCAGTGTTCATTGTCGTTAGTCCCCCTTCCTCAAAGGGCATTAATTGCTTTAGGCTTTACCTCAGAGTTGCTGAATACTGATAATAACTGGTTTGCCTGGGCTTACTGCCTAAATAGCTAATAATTACTGTCCAAGAACAGCAAGCAGCATGCTGTCTTTCTGCCACAGCCGTCTGTCTATCTTTGCTAGGCATCTGTCTATCTGTCTCTTGGCAATTCTTCCTATTTTATTTGACTTTCTTCTCCTTCTCCATGTTGTTCTTTCTCTCTTCTTCCTTAACTTTTCAGTCTCTCTTTTTTGCCTTTTCCAGAGCCCTGACATCTTTGATCTCATGTTGACAAGGAACACAGTGTACCGGCTACATGTTCAGAGATCCAAGCATTTTATTACTGCCCAGAAAAAGCTCAGGATGTGACAGGTGAAACGTCAGAAACAATTACAGAAAGCGCGAGGCATTCCAGCCCCATGGGGGAACCATCCGGCCTGCATTCTGCGCTTCACCTTCTGACTGTGCACAAACCAGAGCCAAGCCTCGCAGCCATCACCCAGACAGACAAAAGTGATGCAGATACACAGGCAAGATGCTGAAAGCTTGGGGGTTGATGGGGGAGGAAGGGCAGTTCTGCAATGAAAACCACTTGGATCCTTGTCTAGATTCCTCTTCAGCTCTGACAAGCCACAGTCATCTCTGTGCATCCAAGACAAATGGGCCCCCATCAGGTGCAGTTTTCATATAGCATCATTGCATTATTGAGACCATCTGCTCCCCCAACTTCGCCAAGCTCCCATGGACTATGAGGATCACCATATATTGACCAGGGAGCCAGGTTCTGAAATAGAAGCATGTTTCATAAGAGAGAGAGGTGGTGAGAAAATTTGGTTTCTGCAGTAGCTCACTGCACTGGAAATATAGAAGGAAAAACAAGACAGCAGCCTATTCAGAAAGTGGGCAAAAAAAATATCCAGGGTTGCCTTGTACAAGCAGAGTGGCACACTAGTGCTGAAGCCTCCTAAGCTCACAAGCAAAGAAAGTGGTGAGAATGAACACACACATGGGAATTGCTGGGGCCTCTGCTGTTCCCATTCTGTTGTGTACAGAGAAGAAGGGGTTGTCATGACACAGCTCTGGCACTGGGTTTGAAGAGCTGCCTGGGGCCACCTGGGACTGCCAGGATGCATTGTTCACCTTACCGAGAACTGCCATATGCTGAGGCTTTTCTAGCAAAGGAACCTACAGACCTTTCCATCCACTCCTCGCCATCCAAACTGTGTAGACATACAACAGAAGGAGCCCTGAATACACTGTTGTAGTCAGAAAAGAACCGTGACGTGTTTGTATATTGTGGCACTCTTATGCTTCTTGGACAAGAGCCAGCAGGGTTTGGAGGTGCTCTGGGTGAAGATCTCTCCCAGTTCTGCTGTCAACTCAACTCGTTCCTCACCAGCCAAGAAGTCAGAGCCTATTCCTGGGAAACCTCACTGCACTGCACTGCTCCTCACGTCTAAGGGAACCCCTGCATCCTCCACTGTCCTCCTGGATGCACCAACCTCAGCAGGCACACAACAGTGCTGCTCTGATATGGCTCTTGGCTGGGAAACCAGAAGGAAAATGACCACAAGCCCTTCATAACAGCCAGTGTTGAGTAACTGTGCCCACCCAGGGGAAATGATTGCTGAGGCTGGTAAAGGAGAGGTAGGCAGGGATGCATCCAGCCCAGTCTGCACCCAACAGCTGTGGATATGCCTCAAAGGGTGGCAGATGATAGCAGGATTCAGGGTTAGCACTGAACATAAGCAGAGGTGCGGCTATACTGGTGTTTTGTAATGGGGCACTGTGAGATATCCTACACATCCAGAAGCATGCCAATGCTGCAATATCTCTGTCAGTCATTACTAGTGCATACAGAAAGGCTCAAGGCTGGGAATCCATAGTCATGTCAGGGAAAGTTCAGCTCCTAACTCCTCCTCCTGCCCCTGTTCCTCCCATGCACAGCTCCTAAGCAAACAACCTCTGGGTCCTGGATAGAGAAGCTCACCTCTGCCCTAGGAAATGTTCTTCCCTAGCTCCTGCTTTCACCGTTTGTACAAAATGGCTTTCTTGTACCCTTTTCTTCCTTCTCTTCTTCTCCATAAAACTGTTCCGGTAAATATTTCTTTTGCTTCCTGATAAATAGCACCATTTGCCTCCCATGTGCGTGCACCCTGCCAGATGGCAGGGTGAAACAACTATCTGTACAAGGAAGAATTCTGGCTCTTGGTGCATGGGAAACAAGCCAAAAGAAAAAGGAAAAACACTTTCAGATGATGTACCTCCTGACTCATACTGATGAAAATCCAGAGACAGATAGTTCAGCCTCTTTGCACTCGGCCCTCATTTTTTTCTGTGCTTTGAACTGTAGGAATAAAGGATTGCCAATCAACAGAGGCTGGAGGAGAAGGAAAATAAAGGTCCAGGCTCTTCTGGACACTGAACTAGTGCTAGAGCTCCACCTCTTTGCTGCTGTTTTCCAGTTCTTGGCTGTTTCCGAAAAAAATGAACAGACGAAAAGGGAATCCCAGTTGGGCTTGGCAGGGCTTCATAACTCACGTGCTAGAATTCAGAGGTGACATGATGATAGCTGCATTTGCCTGAATATTTGTTGCAATATCCTAGAATTTTGTATCTTTAAGGTTGGAGAAGACCTCTAAGATGATCTAGTCCAACCACCAACTCATCCCCACCATGCCCACTGACCACATCCCTCAGTGCCACAACCACACAGTTCTTGAACACCTCCAGGACAGCGACTCCACCACCTCCCTGGGCAGCCTGTTTCAATGCATCATCACTCTTTCTGAGAATAAAATTTTCACAATATGCAACCTGAAATTCCCCTGGCACAACTTGAGGCCATTCTATCTCATCCTATCACTAGTGGGAGAAGAGACTGACCAGAGAGATTGATAGGATGAGATTAACCCCCGATCCAGGGGAATTATGATCTGTCCATCCCAGTCCCCACACTCGACAATATAAAATGTTTTCATACTCTTCAGGACAGTGAATCTGACTGATTTTAGTTATACAAGAATTAACGCAGAGCAGCTTCACAAATAACAACATGAGCCCACTAGCTCAATCTCTCTGAAAACTACAAATCTCAGTGTCTACATGGGGAATTAGATATCTGAAGATGTATTAACATCCTTATGCTAAATGGCTCATCCACATCCATGTAATAATAGATGTACATGCCAGGGTCAGACCTGAGTCCTCCCAGGACTCCCAAGCCCATTGTCAATTGGGTCTTTAAGATCCCAAGCCCTAAGGCCCCCTGCATAGAATCACAGAATCCTTAGAGTTGGAAGAGACCTTTAAAGGCCATCTAGTCCAAATCCCCTGCAATGAACAGGGACACCTGTTCTAGCTAGATCAGGATGCCCAGTCACCCACCATATCTCTGGGCAACCTGTGCAAGTACCTCACCAACCTCATTGTAAAAGACTTTTTCCTTATATTCAACCTAAATCTCCTCTCTTTACGCTTGAAGCCATTTCCCTCTGTTCTATCAATCACCACACCACCACAGACCCTTCTAGAGTCTGTTCCATTCTTTCTTGTAGCTCCCCTTCAGATATAGAAAAGCTGCCATCAGATCACCTTGCAGCCTTCTCTTCTCCAGACTGAACAGACCCATCTCTCTCAGCCTGTCCTTAAGGAAAGGTGTTCCATCCCTGGGATCATTTTCAAGGCTCTTCTCTGAATGCACTCCAACAGGTCCATGTCTCTACTGTACTGAGGACTCCACATTTGGACTCAGTACTCCAGGTGAGGTCTCACCAGTGCAGAGTAGAGGGGCAGGATTACCTCCCTCACCCTGCTGGTCATGCTTCTTTTGAGGCAGCCCAAGGTACGGTTGGCTTTCTGGGCTGGGAGAGCACACTGCTGGCTCGTGCCCAGCTTCTCATCTACCAATACTCCCAGGTCCTTTTTGGAAGGGCTACTCTCAATCCTTTCATTCCCCAGTTTGTACTGGTAGTGGGGCTTGCCTCGACCCAGGTGTAAGACCTTACATTTGGATTTGTGGAACCTCATGAGATTCACCTGGGCCCACCACTCGAGCCTGTGTAGGTCCCTCTGGATGGCATCCCATCCCTCTGGTGTGTTGATCTCACCCCACAGCTTGGTGCTATCCACAACATCTTTGCAATCTACAACAACTCCACTGGCAGTAATGCCAGGAGGGCACCACCTAAATGCATCAGTAACTTTCTGTCTCTGAACACCCCTTGGGATCTCTGGCACATGACCTCTCCTAAGTCACGTTCTTGTCACAATCAGTTCTGTCCTTTGCTGCCTGTAATGATATGAGTAATGTCTTCTGATTAGAACAGTCCCAGTAAAGCCTGCCTCTCCTCACCTGAACTTACCTTAAAGAATTCTCTCCGGATTCAGACTGGGATCCATAGCTTGTGGGAATAGGGATTTGAGCTGATGTTACTCACTTAGTATACTGTAACATCATCCCTGAGGCCTAAGGATTTGCACCTCAGTAACACTCTCTATGGCCCTGAATTAGCCAGCTCCATCTTCCTGCTGAAAACATTCCATATTGAAAATAAAGTTATGGACTGCGTGGGTGTCCAGATATGACTTCTTCTTGTTATTGAAAGAAATTCAGCTTGAAAATCTCCTTCAGTTCACACTGTACCTTGGAGCACAAGGGTGGCTTGGTTGGGGAGAGTGGATCTCTGCATTCCTAGACCATCTGGGGAAGAAACAGCTTGGCATCTTAAAATTTTGAATGATTCATCATTAAACAGAGGTGAATGCAAAACAAAGAGCCTGATGCCATTTTCTCCAGTGATGTGCCGTGGCTTATTAGGAAGGGGTTATAAGCTGCTTTCCAGTGTACTTGTTCTCAGAGAGATAAGCTGACTATTGGGAAATCAATCACTATGAATTTTGATAGCAGCTCCTGCTGAAGTAATTACTTCAAACATCAATAATTCTGCTCACCTGCCTGTGGAGTTTTCTGTCATGCTGAAGGTTAGATTAACGCCACAGAGCTCCTGGGGACTTTTTTGTTTTGTTTTGTTTTCTATATCCTTTTCCATCTACTTCCTTTTTTTTTTTTTTTTTCCCTTGAACACTGATGTAATTGAAATGTCACGTTGTCTGCTCCTCTCTTTCTCTGTCTTCTCACCCAAGTCATCAACATGAGTTTGCTCATATCAGTGAAATTGTCTCCGCAATTCTGTGCACGCAGGAGCTGGAGTTGATTCTTTCTGTCAGACTTACCAAGCATTGAACACTCACGTCACATCTCTCTTCAGCTGTTTATGTGTGTGTTTAAGCTAATAGCTATTTAGAGAGAAGGTCAAAACAACGTCGGTACCAAACGCTCTTGAATCCAGGACCCTCACATAGGCCTCTGAGTGATATTTGTTCTTCTAATTCTCATGTAAGTGTGTGCCCACACACATCATCATGCCACTCGAGTTTTGCCACGTAATACACTGACAGGGTACGCAGAAAATTAATAATTTAAAGCACATCTTACAAAAAAATGCTCTAACACCTAAAACCTTCTCGACTCAAAATTAATTCCCCTTGAAAGAAGAAAGAGAACAGTTGGTACAACACACATGTACACACTGGCATGTTCAGCAGATGGTAAATTAAAGAGGGTATTACTCCACAGAGAGGCCAAGTATTTCATCTAGTTACTAAACACCAGGATAGAATCGTAACATTATCCAAAACACGTATCATTTTCATTTTAAACATAATGTATGATCTGAGTTCTGGACTACTGTGCTTTGCAGACTGCAACCTCCTCCACTTGCCACATCTCCTATGCTCCTGGATATCTCCTGCTGCTTCATACTAAATATCCTCCAGGTCTCCCACTGTTGCCCCTTTTATACCCAAATTTCATACAGCCCCAGTAGTCCTGCTCTCTCTGCTGGAGCACCAACATATTTATTACTATATTATTATTGTATTTCAGCTCCCAGCTATGGTAAATTCCATCCTGCCGTAACCCCTACCTCCATCTACCATTAGACAGCCTGGGATTCCTACAGCCTTGGCAGATTTGTTTATCAGCTCATCAGAACCAATGCATGCATGGACTTACAGACTGTCTGCAATTGAAAGCCGGCAGAGATGTGCCTGGGGGGGGGGACATTTCTCACTTCTCATTCCTTATCTTTCTCCATCCCATGTGGAGAACAAACAAGTGCAATATTCCACAGACTATTTAAAGTTACTTGCATGCAGACTCCATTCCCATAAACAACCCGTTTGCCTCAAATTAAACATTATAAAAGTTCCTCTTAATGTTAGCTTTGGGCCTAGCTCATATAGATGTCCTTTGTTTGTAACAGTGATTGATCGAATATATGTCACAGCTTTCAGCAGAGAAAGCGCTCAGCAGACCCAATTTCAGATCCAAAAAGCGTCCTGCTGACAATTGCCCACATAAATCCAAGCAACGAAGAATGAAGACTAAAAGCAAGTGCTTTCCTGTCTGAATGGCAATTCTCGCTCCCAGCAAAGGACGACATCCATCACTCCAGCCCCACTTAGCACATCACCGCAGCCACGGCTCACTGGGAGCAGGGAAGGGGTGGGCAGCATCATGGCTAATCAGCCCTCTTTCAGAAGCAGCCGCATGTGAGAATAATAAAAACTGCACCAGTAGCTGAATTCTACTCCCATTATCTTAATATGGCTTTGCTGAAGTCGGGAAATCAAGAGCTGAATTTGGTCCATATTGTCCATAATGACAAATCGATATTTGATGACCTGCTGTGAGAATGCCTATTCATTTTATTAACAGGAAAGTGCTCTTGGTTGATCCGACACTGTTTATCTCATTGTGATCAGAGCTCCTCTGAAATTAACTGTTAAGGGAAGGGAGAACATCATTACTCCAAAGAGAAAAAGTAGTGAAGAGGTTCTCAGTGACTGAGGGGAAGGTGATTTGAGCACTAACCCAGCCAGTGAACAACAGGCGAGCAGAATGATTCCTAACTAAGAATATTTAAACTGATTTTAGACTGTTCGAAGATACATTTTGAAATCTCACAGGTTTTCTTTTCTGTCTTTGAAGTGGCAGGAACATTGCACAGCAAAAGATCTGAGCTCTGTGATACTTGTTCGGTACTTTATGTCAAGATGCTTAGTGAGGATTGACAAAAAGGAGTAAAGAGGAAGGTGGTTTAAGCCTCCAAGTGATGCCATTTATTTAGTTTAATCAACAGTGAAGAAGGTGATAAAAACTGTCAGCTAAGCCTGGCAACGCTATGGGAATGAGCACAAAGACGACAAATGAAACTCAGTGCTGACAAATGTGAGGTATCAGAAAGAATCATTTGAACTTGTCATACATTACTGGCTTCTAAATTATCTATAAACACTATGGACAATCCAATATGCAACAAAGGCAATCTTCAGAACAAATTAAATTAAATACCAAGATGCATGAACAATAGAACAATGAAGAGCACTGGAAATAATGCAAAGTCATTAAAGTAACTTGTAGCATCTATGCATAGGGAAGAATTTAGTTAAAAACTAAAGGAAGAAAAGAATCAGGGTCTAACAACAACAACAAAAAATAATAGAAGACTGAAAACACTGTGGGGGGGGGGGGAAGGATGTATAGGACAGAGTCTAAATTCAGAACTACAAACCCCATCCCAGAGGTGAGAAAGGCATAAATCATAGATCATAGAATCAAAGAACCATAGAATCATACAATCACAAAACCATGGACTGTCTTGGATTGGAAGGTACCTTAAAGCCCACCCAGTCCCACCCTCCTGCTGAGGGCAGGGCTGCTACCCAGCAGCTCCAGGCCGCCCAGGGCCCCATCCAAACTGGCCTTGAGCACCTCCAGGGATTAGACACCACAGCTTCTTCGGGCAGCTTGTGCCACTGCCTCACCACAGTTTTAGTAAATAATTTCTTCCTGTAACACGTAAATTAAATCTTCCCTCTTTTAGCTTAAAGCCATTCCCCCTTGCCTTATCATTATCAGACAGTAAAAGGATGGTTCCAGTTCTGTTTGTAAGCTCCCTTCAAGCACTGGAAGGCCATAATCAGGTCTACCTGGAGCCTGTTATTGCCAAGGCTGAAGAAGCCCAAATCTCTCAGTCTTTCTTCATAGGAGAGGTGCTCCATCCCTCTGACCATCTTCACGGCCCTCCTCTGCACCCTCTCCACCAGCTCCTTCCTGTACTGGGGACCCCAGGCCTGGATACAGTACTCCAGATGGGGCCTCACAAGGGCAGAGCAGAGGGGGACAGTCATCTCTCTTGCCTTTCTGCCACTCCTCTGCTGATACAGCCCAGGATATAAATTGGCCTTCTGGGCTGCATGTGCACTGTGCCGGATCATGTCCAGCTTTTCATCTGCCAGGACCCCCAAGTTCTTCTCCACAGGGCTGCTCTCAATGAGTTCTCCTAGCCTGTACTCATATATGGGATTGCCTCAACCTAAGTGCAACATGTTGCACTTGGCCTTGTTAAACCTCATTAGGTTCTCTTATTCCCACTTTTCAAGCCTATCAATGTTCCTCTGGATGATGCCTCTTCCTTCTATTGTGTCAACTGTAACAGTAAGCTTGGTGTCATCAGCAAACTTGCTAAGGGTTCACTATATCCCACTGTCTGTGTCACTGATAAAGACGTAGAAGAACACCAAGCCCCAGGCAGAGTCCTGAGGGACAAGTCTGGCCTGTCACCACTTGTTACTGAACTCCGCCTGCACACTGAGCCATTGATAACAACCCTCTAGCTACAACCATTCAACTAATTCTTCATCCACCAAATAGTCCAGCCTTCAAATCCACATCTCTCCAACTTAGAGATAAGAAACATTTAATGAAAGCATTAAATGCTGAAGAAAAGTTAAATTAAGAGATCGTATTTCTCTATTTTCTTCCTATGAGAGGAAGATAAATTAATCACTGAATTAAAAAATGACAGTTGTATGGAAACTCTCTGTCGTGACCTGACTCCCTTCAGTAAGCTCACCAAAAGGGCAGCACCAACCAGCAATACCAATTTATACATACCCACACACATACAAAATATACAAACACACAGACTCGTAAGGCTTCATAAAAAGGCAGTGTTAAACTGGTAAGAACCAAAATTGGACGGGTAACATGACTGAAAGGTGGAAGTAGTTTAAACAAGAAGAGTTAATTAACTAGTTAAGCTGGAGTCTCACAGTCAAAACAAGGCTTGGCTTGATGGCAAATAAAACAGCAATTAGAAATAAAAGCAACATATGGCGAAATGTAAGGCTGCAGTTACAGGTAGCAGTCAACATAAATGAGTGTTATGGGGTGTAAGAAAGTGATAAGGGAAACTAAAGACATCAGGGTAAATGCCTGCCTGCCAGAGTTAAGGATGACAAAATGCAGGTTTCTGGAAATGTGCTAGGAACAATAGGAATCCAAAGAAAAGTGAAAATGAGATACTAGTTATAAATGGTAAATTTGTTAATGTCAAGGTTGCAAAATATTTCATAACCTTTACTGTGTCTATTTAATATACCTATTCCAAGTCAGAAACAGTTCCATAATTAAACATAAAACATACTATAGAACAAGACAAGTCCTGCAGGCCAGAGAGCCTGTAATCACAACTCTTAAAAAGCTGACTACAGATAGGCCTCCTGATGTTAATTTTTAATACATTTTAGAATATCAAGGAACCTTAATATGACCAGAAGATTCCTAATGTTGAGTCAATAGTCAGAAAGAGCTGGGGAACAAGAAAGGGTTCTTCGCCCAACAATGCTCCCGGGGAAGATCACAAAAATGCTGATTCAATATCAAATTCCTAAAGAAATGATATTTATTAAAAAACAAAACAAAACAAAAAACAACACTCATGCTAAAGAACATGACAGTAAGGGAAAAAAGTACTTTTCAAGCCACATATTTTCATTGTCTAATTAAATTATAAACTTGGTCAAGGAAAGTAAATGAATAACTACACAAATTTTTGGCTTTTATAGAGCATGTGACTTTATAGTTTTTATCATTGTGATTTAAATTGCCTTGTAAATTAACAGTCAAGTATCTATTTAACAGATTAAGGAGTGTCTGAAGGAATCTAAAAAAGGAACAATGAATGGGGAATCATCATTCTGTAGGAGGATTTGGAGTGCGGCTCTGCACAGATCATGAGGAAACAGAAGACAATTCCACATTTCACCACTGATGTGGAAATGAAGGCAAAATACTTGATGTGAAGATTGTAGAGATTGGTAGACAAGCAGACATATAAAATAACCTGGATCACTTCATAACTACTCTCATTCAAATCCAATATATTTTAACATGGTCAAATACAAAGTACTGTATCAAGGACATAGCCATGCAGACCACCTCTGCAAAGTGGGAGACTGCAACCTGGAATGCAGGGTCCTCAAAGAGGGTTAAGGTTCACTGTAGATATGCACAATTGGAAAAATGGGTGAATGCAAGGAAGTGAAGTGAGAGACCTCCAAACTAGAAATTAGGCAGAAATTACACTGGAATGGTTTAATTACTGAAGCAAACTACCAAGAGAAGCTGTAACATCTCCATCTCTCAGTCTCCTCACTTCAAGAGTTATCAGCCTCCATGGAGGCTCAGCCATTGAGGATTCCCATGACCAAAAGAACAAACAGATGCTGGCTGGCCACAGCTGTACATCTCAGGGCTACTTTCCCTATCAGATTTCTGATGTTCAGGAGCATCTAGTCCCTGCAGCACCCTTCTCCACACGGGGATCTCTAACAAGTTTGGCTACAGAGGCTCACAGTTTAGAGGAGGAAGAGA
Organism: Alectoris magna; assembly: GCA_030625065.1. Classification (NCBI taxonomy): domain Eukaryota; kingdom Metazoa; phylum Chordata; class Aves; order Galliformes; family Phasianidae; genus Alectoris; species Alectoris magna. The sequence continues at coordinate 141,221,027 of CM060560.1, forward strand.
TACTAACACATCCGCACACAAACATCTGCTGTTAGGATGTAAATCTTGTTTCCTTAGAAAACCAGGGTAGGTAAGGAGTCTGTATTTATGGCCTTGCTTCACACTTACACTAAGATTACCGACAAAGCAAAGTGACAAAGGAGTGCCCATAAATGTAATTTACTCATATTGTAAACACATAGAAACAACCTGTATTTACATACAGTAAATACAGTCACATCAAATACAAATTAAGCTATGTACATGAAGATTTGACAAGTATAATTCAAAGTGTAGAGCACCAAGACACACAGGCCTCCAGGATACACATTCAAAGGATATTTTCTTTGCAGTGCAGAGGGAAGTTATCCCTGTTGTTGGGTGTGAGGCCAAAGAAGTAAATATGTAAATAAAAAAAGAAGTATATATGAAGATGGGTGGGCTAGAGGGAGGAATGGGGCTTCAATGAGTGTCTCAAGCTGTACAGTTCATTGTCACAAGTTAGGCTGCCCTATCCTACTCTGCTAGATCCACCTTACTGCCTTTATGCTGGTATTGCACTCAAGAGCAAGGGACAGCTGGATTTCAGGAGTTCTATCTATCTCATGTCAGTGCCCAGGTAGACCAAACTGTTACCATGATTCCATCCTGCCAAGTCATGGGCAGTTTCTGGACATGAACAGAGGACTGGGAGAAGGCACTGCAGAAATTCAATCATGTCTTTGAGCCAAAATCCTCTCATCAAAGCAGGCAGCTCGTCAGCTACAGCAACAGCATCCAGCTTCATCTTGTGTCCAAGGACAGATTAATTAGCTCTGATTTAGAATTATTAATGCATATACAATAATATTTTCATATATAATATGTATTTTTATATGATATAAATACTTATATACATTCTACCTTATACTACTCTACATATGTACATTATACTCACTGAATGGAACACTTGTGGGATGGGGCCCTGGGCAGCCTGATCTGGTGGGTGGCAGCCCCGCTCTCAGCAGGGGGTTGGAACTGGAAGGGCTTTAAGGTCCCTTCCAACCCAAGCTATTCTGTGATTCTCTGATACCTATCCATGTGTACGGATAGGTGTAAGTATACATGTAACAGTGAAACCTTGACTATGGGGTACACCAGAAGAAGAACCACTAATAGCTGGAAAATGAAGACAAGTCCTGGAAAAGGACACACATGAGAAAGAAACAGAAGTGTAAGACAATGAAAAAACAGGGAGTAGAGATGAGAGACATCAACCATGTCTCTGAAAGGGCGGGGAAGATATGTACAGGAGAAGAGTTTGGAAAAGATGTTTTGGTTGTAGCAGAACATGGGAAAACAGAGGCGAGAGGGTAATACAAAAGGGACCGAAGCATAAAGAAGTGCCAGGGAAGCCAGGAAAGGAGAAGAGCAGATACCAGAAGGGAATTCACAGACGGAAAGACAGGACAGGAAGAAGGCACCTTTCCCTTCCTGTGAATTGGTGCAACTTCTCAATTACATCTCGCCTCTTTATTCTCCCCCAGCCCCTTCTATTCTCATCTATCTCCATTAAGAAGCACAAATCTGCACAGATTCCTGTGGTACATTCCTGCCCTTCTGCTCCCTCCCACTCCAGCACACAGGCACGATCAGAGGGATCACCTCTCACCTCTGCCTCCTCCCAGTGTGAGCTTATGTCAGCTGATGTATCACAGAGAGAGAACAATTTACCTTCAGAGAGAAAGCCTCATTATGGCAAACCCAAAGTTTGTTTCCACCAGAAGATGTTCCCCTGGGGATGGAATTTAGCAAATTGTATGCAGTGTAATATTAATTTTTGTGTGTTGTTTCAAGCTGACACACTGTCTATTAAATGATTTTTTTTTTCTCTAACAGGACTATTCCACTGGGAAGGAAATTAACACTTAACAAGGATTTCTCCCCTCCTTTGTCAGGTTTCCATCCTCTCTCAGTTTACCTCATAGGCTCCTTCATATAGCCATAGAGCCACTGGGGAGGCAATCAGCCCTCTTAAAAACCCACCCAGCCCCACAGAGCCTCCAGCACATTGCATTATTTTGCAGGCCACTAGTTTTGGCTCTCACAGCCATAAGAAAACTAGAATAAAAAGCAGCACCTTCTGGTGATGGGTGCTCAGCATTCCTGGGAACCCTGAGTTGGAGTCTGGCTGGATTCACACAGTGCACCAAGCTTTGAAATGGGTGTGCAGAGAAAAGACCGGGAAGGATTTCCTTAAGGACAATTTCATTGCCCCTAACTTCAGGCATCTTAAGGTTGGAGTCTTGTCTCATTCTGTTGCGTGTTCATGCTACAGTCAATAGAAAAAGAGGAGAACACTTCCAAAGGATTAATTATTCTATTCTTAATTTATTTTGGGCAGGGTGGCTCTAAAGACAGCCTCACTAAACAGCTGAGATCAGCTGCCTAACTTTCAGACACAGAAAACCAGATGACATGAAAACACCCTACCCATGACTAAGATACAGGAGAAAACAGAAGGGGAGGTCTGCATGAGGGCAGAAAAATGGTAGAAAGTGGGGGGTGGGAGGGAGGGGATGGAAAAAAAAAAAAAGAAAGAAAGAAAGACAGATGGGAAAGTTCTCTTGTTTGCTATTGGACAGAAAAGAAAAAAAATCCTTGCTACATCAGCAGTATATCGAGGGTCAGTGTAGCAGATAGGCTGAAGCCCTCCTGCTCCCATTGATTTCTCCTGCTTTTTGGACTGCTCAGCAAATCTGGAAGCCAAAACTAAACACCTCACCTGAGCTGAGGACTAATCCAAGAGGTTTGCCTTTCACGGCTGATGTTCTGGACATCTCACCCCTAAAATGCTGACTTCATTACATTTTGCACCTAACTGCTACTGAGGAAAAAACTGGAGTGAAAGAGCAGAGAATTAACACTAACATGTCTCACAGAAAACTGGTCAATATCTGAGAAATCTGTCTCAGGCTATTTCCCTCACATCGCTTTCCGCTAGAGTAATTTAATCTCCTGACAGCACGGACTGTCAAGTCCCCGAAGGGATGCATGTGTGCACACACATGCTCGTGCATCTGTCTGCCGAAGCATCAGCGATTTAGCTGTGCTGCGATGTGCACAGCAAATTAGTTCTTGCCCAAACTGCGAAGTGTGGCGTCCTTTTCTGGGGATCAGTGCTACCTTTGCAGCTGGTGAGGTTTGGCATCTCCGTGTGTTTTGCCACTGCACATGAAGACATAGGACAGAAACTATCAAACATGAAGCAAAGCTGAGCTCAGGGTACAGCTTGGCCAGGTTCATCTTCAAGGCTTCTCTGCCAGGCAGGGAATGTGAGATGTGCGTAGGCAATGCAGAAGATGGAAATATCAATGAAATTAAGAATCATAGAATCATAGAATCATAGAAGAAAGAAGGAGGCAAATAGAAACCTGAACTATATGCTACAAACAGTTCTGTGAGTAACCAAGGCTTTCTAATGTGCAGCACACTCAATTGGGTGAAAAATTGGTAAGATTTACAAATTGCTCATACTGAAAGTACAGTGCAGAAATGGTTTTCATTTGTGTTCATTTGGGACCAAAGGGAGTGAGAGTAGGATGATGCTAAAAATGTTGACTCTGCCTCAGGAACAGTGCATCTACAGTCTACTGGCTGTATCAGGCCCGTGGGATGTGCACAAGGCATTTGGGGGTGTACAGGGACTGCAGCCCAAGAGCTGGGAGGATGGCTGGGGTGTCGTTCAACACTGAGTCCCTTGTTGGCCCTTCTGGACTAAAGGGCAGATGCAGCACAATGACTGCGGTGTGAAGAAATGAGCATCTTGCGAAGTATGAAATATATCTACAGAAAGAAAAGACAAGCAACTTCCCAGATTGAAAACTGGCAGGAAGAAAAGGGAACGGAAAACTCAGAGGTGAATCAGTGTACTGTATTTTGTGTGGTTGTTGGTGGTGGTTTTTTACTTCACTTGCATAAAGTAGCTCCAAAATAGCCTGCAGCTGAATAAGCCAATACAGCCCTCTGCCCAGGAGCACTTCTGGTTTGGTGCCTGTTCCCAGTCTCTAAGCTGTGTTGCCTTTTGACTGTTCACTGACAACTGAGAACATGAGGACTTTCGAGATGATTTCTTTAGGCCATGACTGAGGGTTCTGGGTGAGGACATCCCAACAGCGAACCTTCAGCTCTGGAGCTCATCTTCTTCCTTGGCCCTGCCCAACCTGAATGTGATCAGCACTCATTTACACAGTTTATAAGGAATTCTGGAAATTTGATTTGAGTAGAATGAGAAGGCAATTTCCATTTTCTAATACTGCTTTGTGCGTGTAACTGTGTGCCATGGTCTTATTTATTAAAAACAAGTGATTTTCTGTCATTGGACATTAATTCCTGCTTGTGACATTATTATTTTTTTTTTCCTGCCATGCCATATATTACATTGGAGAAGATTTACAAAATAAAATAATAAACTGAAACTATTTGAGAGTCCACAGACGCATCTAACTACCCTGTTGTCACACTTAATCACACCTATTAATTTACAGCGTCACTAATTATCGAACATTAATTTGACATTTCTTTCTCTTAGTTCAGAGTTAATAACTTCGTATAGGAAATGTTGGTCTCAGTCAAGAAGAACCAAAGTTTGAAGGAACTGCACTGCATGGAAAATAGCCCAAAAGAATGAATAAGGGTGGAACAGTTAACATTCGCTTTACAGGCAGTGGGCATGCACAATAGTGCACATGCATGAGCTCACAGAAACACTCATTTTCAGTTTAGTTTGTGGTGAATATAAACAACAGCAGTGATTCGCCTATTAAATACCTTCCTGAAAAATTTGGCACCAATGATGAACGAGCATGAAAGAGAAAAGGAAAGAAGAGACAGCATTTGGGCTGGATTGCCTTCTTGAGTGAAAGGACACAAACCAATATGTATTTGTAGCTGGTTTTTTGTTTCACAGCAGTTTTGTCCCCATTGTACCTTTTATCTATTTTAAGACAAGGGGTAATAAATGCCGTAGCAGCTATTGTGGCACCAAAAGGTGCTGTCAGTAGCCAAGGAAAGACAGGCACCCATGCAGCCAGCACCTGCCTTTGCCCTTTTGTCACCATCCCTGTGCTCCCCAGTCAGTTCCAGTAGATGGGACCAGCTTACTTCTACCATATCAAGGGGCACATTAATTAAACAGTAATGCATAATCAGTACTGATTTGCTGATTAAAACACACCTCTGCCACCATTTAATCATGAACTCACAACCTGCCAAGCCTTGTCCTCCAATTCCCCCCACCCCCCCACCTTCAAAAAATAGGCAAGCAATATCTATCATTTGAAGTGATACGATCATCTTTTTCCAGGTGTACAGCTTCATTCAGGTGTCTCAGCAGAAGAAAGACCTTTAACACATTTTTTCTTTCTTCCTCACTTAAGTTGTGTATACATGCCCTACTATACATACATGTCATGGACTAAGATCCTGTTTCCTCAAATTTCCTTGTTTTATACCTGAATATATCTTTCCCGGAGAGAATGAAAAAGGAAATTGTTGCAGAACAAAGAACGAAGAAGGGCACGTATTTGTTTTTAAGGCTGGCAGCAAGTGAAAAGGTATGGGAAAAAAGCAGGAATGCAGCAGGAGCAGGTAAGAGATAAGGAATCTGAGCAAGGTGACCTCAAAGGAAAGGAAGCAAGAGTTGGAAGGAAATAATGAAAAGGAGAAGAAACAGTGCTAATGGAGACAAAACTGATAGGAAATGGGTGTCAACAAAAAGAAAATACAGAAACCAACACTTGAAGGTGACATTCAAGGAAAACACAGTAGAACACAAGCATGGATTTACCTGGAGAGGCTCAGGGGATTTACGTGGAGAGGCTTTGTCTCCACTTCCCTCTCTGCCTTCTCTCCCAGTTAAATTAGCATTGGAGGGCAGAGCTCTGCAGCCTGCTGTCATGGGCACATGTATGTGGCTCACTCAGCCCCTCCTGCAGGTCACAGGGAGGAACTCAAGAATGAGGAGCCTTCAGAAAATTGAGTGGGAATAGTAAAAAGACCAAGAAGAAAAAAACAGGATGGTAGAGTGACAAAACTACTGTATTCAAGTCTGGGCACTTCACTATTAGGGAAGTACGTAATGTAGGTCTGCTTGATGTAAAAGAAAAAAGAAGGATTATTACATAATCTAGTTTATTGAAGAGGGAAAACTGAAAATAGATAAATAGGCTGGCTAAGTAAGGAAAAGCAACAAGGCATCTGCATAGGGTATTCTACATACAGCAGTACCACAGAGGAAGCTTGTCAGGTACCCACAGCCCACTGTACAACATTACGTGACAGTGCCCCACACACAAGGTGACCACCTAAAAATGTGCAGGGCACAAATGGCAAGCAAGACATGGAGGATACGAGGAATACCCTGGATGGATACAAATGGGTGCACATCTGTCTGCATGATTTTTTTTCAATCATGTCATGCAAGTGAGCATAATACAAAACAGAGATTTCCATGGAAGTTGTTCTGACTCTGATGTCTGCTTGTGACCCAGGTATAATCTCCCTTGATTCCATCCTGGCATTTAAACCATACTGGGAAAAAAAAACAAAAAACAATATTTAATTAAACAATTGTGAAATGTGTTATACCTGGGGAAGAGACATGCAGTGATCTCTGAGCCCTAGAGAGGAACCTCCTAGGCCTTGCTGGTTCAGCTTCGATTGGCACCATCTCCGTCTCCTCCTCCCCCTTTCACACGCAGGCTCATGAATGATATTGAGGCTATTAATCAGCACCAAGTCCCCAGAGTACCTCCTGCTCTGGAATGCCACTGATGAGCAGATGGGATGTTTGGCAAGAAGCGACCTGGCATGAAAATGAACAGAGAAGGAGAGTGCTAGAGGGGAGGGGAAGGGAGCTGCCTGCATGTCTGTGGTTAGAAGAGTGGAGGGAGAGAAATATTTCTTCTCTGCTGAATCCATACAATTGTATAAAGAGTTACCAGGAGCCACCTGTGCTCATCAGCACCAGCCGTTTTTCTTCCTTTGCAGCCTGGTATGTCTACATTTGGGGAGATACACCTAACTTAATTTGGGTAATGCTAACAGCTACCTACAGTGGCCCAACATAGGTTAACTGAAAAATGGTTTCATAGCCTGCTGGGCAGACTTAGCAGCTCACACCAACGGCTAGACTGAAGTCACACTAAGAAGACCCTCTGTCTGGCTATTGTAAACTGCTGTGGCCACATCTGTACGAACTGCAGTGATGGCAGCCTAGAAAAAAAAGAGTGCTACAGTACTGAAAAACACTGTTACACACCTTGGATTCAAACGCAAATCAAATACATGAGACAGCAGCAAAGACTGTTAATCATGGTCATATTTCTTCTTTTTTGAGAAGTCTCACATCCTGTTGCAGTTACAAAATTACGCAGTGGCAGAACACGCAGTCAGTCTGGCAAAGCAACCTGTGTGCCAGCAGCCTGGGAGATGAGCACCTGCTCGGTGATCGTTAGTGAATGGGGAAGGAAATACTTCACTGCCCCATGTTCTTCCTTCACACGCACTTTGAAAAGCCATGTGGTGCATCCTTTGGTGATGCACAAGGCGCAGTGATACTCCTTCCTACAGCTCGTGTCACACAAGGGCCAGAAAGCAGTTTGCAAATGCTAACAAATGAAGCCTTGTCTCTACGCTGTCTATCAACGCTATTATGCCTCTTGATTTTATTCTGAGTCTTACCTTTCTACTTGTTCTACTCTGTTTCACGTGAAGCTGTGGTTCTCAGGAGTCAACTCATACGAAAGTTCTTTAACTGAGCAGGAATTGGTGAACATCAAGTTTTATGATTCCAAAACATGAAAGTAATTGAAAAACTGCTTTCATTTCAGAAAGAAAAAAACCCTCTTGCTTCTTAAGTCAATCCTCTTGTTGCATGGTTGGCTTCTGATTTCTAATTCTTGGGTTGGTAAATTGCAACATTTCTTCACTAATGGGCAAGCACTCTTATCCCCAGCTGGCAGATCAGAAGATTATGAGGCAGCACTAAACCTGGCCACGGCATAAGTGAGTTTTCAACAGCTGAATTCCTGCTATATCCTGCAGGGCTGAACTGTGCCTATAGGAAGAGAAACGATGCATTTAAGACTGCGTGCACAAATTCTGAAGTAAAATCCAACTGTCTCACTTTCAGCTCACTTTCTCAACAAACAAACATGTTCTCATCTAAACATGGAGATCAGAAAAAAAAAAACCCTCCTATTTTTAAACAAAAAAAATCTGCAAACCCACTTGCAGCGCTATTTTAGGAGAGAAAAACCTAGTGAAAAAGAAAAAAAAAAGGTTGGAGCTTCTCATAACTAATTAAGGAACTGAAGAAGAAAAGGAGTACATTTTTAGAGCATCTGGAAAACGTTGCTTCCTATTTAGATTCTAATAAACAGGCAATGGTTCCCTAGTCCAAGCAGCAGTGAGAATAAGCAAGAGACCTTTTTGCCAAAAGCCACTTCAAAAGGCAAGAAGAGACAACAGTGGGAGCTGCCTGTGAGGTAGGGAGTTAACCAGGTTCCATCTCCATTCAGTGCACATCCTCGAAGAGTCATTACGGATACATCTCTGGCAGAGCAGGGACCCCGGGGCCTTTTGTTTAGCTTGCAATGTACAACAGGAGATGGAGCCCACCCCGTGTTGTTAAATGCCCTCTGAACAGGATGATCAGAGCTGTTTCACACACTGAGGATGCTGCACACCACTCCCAGTGAGTATATGGCCACCGACTTCCCACAGAGAATACCTTGCTGTAGAGGCAAAGCAAGAATCAGTCATGCACTCTTCCCTGCCCTGTCCCGCTGTCTGCCTCAGTCCCACTTATCCCACTGCAAGGAACTGAGAGCTGGAAACACGCGGGAACAGAGCAATTGCTTAACACCATCAGAGCACGAGGGAAAAGAAAAGGCAAAATAAATGTTAAGCAAATGCAAAGGATAAACAAACTCTGCCTAAAAAAAGTTTCAGAAAATAAAGAAACCTCTGCACGGAATTTAGTACCAGCATCCATCTTAAGGGAATAAGAGGACTGAATGGCTTTAAGGTTCATAAAACAGATTATAAACAGTTGCACAACAGCAGCACAATATACCGTAAGATGCAGTTTTATAGAGGCCTTCAAATGAAAATAAAACACTGGGTAGCTGGGATTTCTTACATGGATGCAAAAAGAAGAGAAAGTATCAGGAATTTATAAATGCAGAGGAGGGAAAAGGCACAAGAGAGAAAGCGATAGTAAGCATTTCATCGTGAAATGTCATCTTATTTGTTTCAGAAATATCATGATGGGTTACCTCAGCTTATTTCCTGGTTATACAAATGACTAAGTCATCACGGCATAGCTGTTAAGTAACAGAAGACATCCCCTTGAGTGAAATGTAATCAAGGCAGGAAAATGGGGAGGGATTTTAAAAACACGATAGCCCTAAATGAATTAGTTACTAGCAATCTCTCTGCTGTCTTCTTTTCTCTTTTTAACCTTGGGGAAGAGCAGGGGTGAAAGAGATAAGGAAAACAGAAACACAATGAGGAGGAACAACATTTTCCCATCCCTCACATCTGTCAGGACAAAAAGCAAAAGTTTTTCTTGAAAGGTGAAGGTCAGGGGAGACAGCTGCAACAGACGGATGTGCATGTCCAGGAAACCAGAGCCTTCAGCCTGCCTGTGACAGAGGAGCTTGACCTCATGTGCCCAGCATTGATCTGTTGGTTTTTCCACACATAAAAAATGATCAGACTGGGGCCAAGCAGCTCACTGAGGGGATTCTGCCAATAAGCCATTGCTGTTTGCTCCTGGATGAGCAGACAAGGTGAGAAGACTTGTCAGGGCAACAGTATGCACTAAGGCCAGCTGAACACACATGACTCTTGCACTTGGGCTGTAGTGCCTTTTAGCTGTATTGCCACACATACCAGGGCTGAACCAGCGAGAATGAGCATTGCACTAACATCAGATAAGGAATCACAGAATGGCTTAGGCTTGAAGAGACATTAAAGATTGTCAAGCTCCAACTCCCTGTCACAGGCAGGGTTGCCAACCACTAGATCAGGTTGCTAGGGTTCCGTAAGGAAGATCCTTACAGACTCTAAAATTGTGTGCACAGAGTAGCACTCCCAAATAGCCCACAGCTTTCTGGAATGTCACTGTTATCATCAAAAGGGCACATGTTGGGCACACAAGACTGCACAGAGTCACTAAGAGCAGAGTCCAAACCATCTCGATCCTGAAGGAGCAGCACCTCGGAAACACAGATGAGAAATTTTAGCTCCTTACAGTGGTTAGTGGCACCTTCTGGCACTTCATCACAAATGCACTCCTGGCTGTACCATGGTGAGAGGCTGAGATAATCACACTTTGTACACATGGGCTGCGTGACCACCCCATTTCCAGGAGCATTGGAGGGAATTGCGGGGCAAGAGCAGGGGGCTGCTCAGCACAGGATAGGCCACAGATGACTCCTGCCACAGCAGCGTGGACCCTCCTTCCATCTTGGGCTCCTAATCCTCCCTCTTGTTACACCTGAAGTGCCCAGGGGATGTGAGGTCAGGAGGGTCCCATCCCCACACTGCTCTTGGACGTGCAATGTTTCACTCAGGAGCTTCACATCCTCTGGGCCATCCCTCAAGGTCACTCTACCCCCAGGACATCACCATGTCTTGGGGTGCACACCCCTCAGAGCGGGGCCTTGCTGAGTCTTATGAAGGGCTGTGTAGGGCTGTGGTGCAGAACCAACAGTGGTGGTGGTTCTAAAGCTACATGGAAAAGCAAAGGCCAGAACCTTCCAAGTATTTACACCTGGCTCCTGTTTGTCACGGCACTTTGATGCAGTGTCATTATCTGCAAACCCCAGTACTGCTGAACTCTCCACTGGCATGGGACCATGCTGCAAAACTTCTCTTTCAGAGTCTTTTGGGAGACAAGGATCAGATGTAGGGAAAGAGCATTGTGTTCTAGAGGAAATGTTAGCTCTCAACTGCCCCTGAGTGTAGTGGAGGAACTGAAATGCTGGGCACTGACTATGGCCATCTGGAACATGTGGGCCAGGTTAATGAGAGGACAGAAATTATCCATGCATATAAGGAACAAAATCAATCCTGCAACTGAACAGTTTCGCACACCCAGTCTTTTTTAAGAAATTAAGTTTATCATTCATAGAAAATGCTAACTTTTCTTCGTTTGTCTTCCTATCAGCTTCTCATTTTCGCTCTATTAGTGATTTTTTTTTTGCATGTGGACCACATTGCTGCCTAGCACAAAATCCACTGACTGCAGAACAGAAGGTCGTAGCAGAAATACCACTGGCACTGAGTGCCAATTCCCTCATTTCCTCTTCTGCTTCTTTCTGTCCATGAGTCAAGTTCTTTTTCCTTGCTTCTACACATACACACAGCACAGCACAGCAAGCTTTTGCACAAAAGCAACATTTTGTTCAAGCAGCCCAAATTCCAAGTGAAGTTTCTGCTCCATCTTTTACCCTAACACCAGCCTATTGTTCCAAAACATGCAGCTTTCATGTAGCTTTTCTCTAGGTAATTCCAAAACAACAACACTTCCTAACTGCACCATATGGCTGACAAGGGACAGCCAGCCATAGGTCATACTCAGACAAATTCCAGCAAAGGTTTACTCTCTGTAAAGAAATATTTCAGAACCTTTTATTAACACTGCTGTTTGCATCACAGTATGGGGTCACAACCCCAAATAACAGGAAACATTTGCCAAGAAAGCACAAGACAAGACTGGTAGTCTAGCTGAGGTCTAAATCCCCACTGTTTTACTCCAGGTTATCATTTAGAAGCCCTCATGTCCCCTCTTTTTTTTTTTTTTTTTAAACAAACCAGCCCTATACACCGAGTAGTCCTAATACTAGGATTAATTCCCTTCCTTTAACTACAACAACCCAATTCAGTATTCCCAAAAGCACTGGCATAGGAGGAGGTAACTGTGCAATGACAAATCTGTCCTTTTGCTGTTCATGTCATTTCATCTTTCACAGATACCACTCCTCAGCTTTCATGGAAGATAAAACATCATCTGCCAAGAGCCCACAAGAACACAGCCAAGAAACTTATTCACTTGAGACTTCGTTTATCTCCAGTTCTGATGATTAACAGTGAGCAATGCATAGCAAGCAAGGCCTGATGCTATCTGGATTAAAACCAATATTCATTAGGTGACAGTAATGGCCCGCACTCCTTCAACAGAAGCATACAGGTGCTGTGGGTTGGGGTATTGCTTTATGCGTGTCTTTTATTTCAAATGAGATAACGCCTGTGTGAAGTGCTACGTTGACAGTCTCTGAGATAGAAGCCCACCACCTGCATATCCCAGACAGCACAGGAGGCAACAGGAATGATCCACTGCATAGAAAACCCGACCAAGGAGGACAGTGTTGGGGGAAAATCTGGGTGTTTAGTATCACAGATGCTGAAAAGAGATAGAGCAGTCTTCAGACATGCGAAAGGTAGCTGCAGAAATGCAAGCTGTAAGCCATTTTTTTTCCGTTCAGGGGGAACAGGACAAGAAACAAGTTTTAGCTGATTGTGGTAAACAAAATGTAGGTTAGATATTTGGAAACCATCTCCAGTGGGAGCTTACCATGACTGCAGTTTCCAAAACAGAGCAAGTTAGTCAAACATCTGGCAGAATGGGTGTGAGTGTGGTTTGTCCCACCTCCAGGTAGAATCATGGTGTGCCTGGCCAGTGGAGAGCTGATCTAAGCCCTTTCCCTGTGACTCAGCAACCATCATTATAACCTTCTTCACACTGCCTTATCAATGTGCTTGTGCCCTCATCTGAGAAGGTAACACCAAAGTTTATGAGCTATCTATCTCCCTGATCACCTCATTCAGTCATACTACTGAAAAAGTGTGGCAGAAAGGCTAGCCAGTACAATTTGCACCTAAATGTTTTTGGCAGCTGTCTGTTTACGAAAGATTTGAGGTGAACTAATGTACAATATGGCAAGTGATTGCTAAAAAAGGCCTGAAACAAACCAGAAGGGAAAGGAATAACTTCCGAAAAATGACTCATGATACAACCAGAGAGTGTTAAAGACACCTGGACTTCACAGGAGTTCAATCCACAGTTTGGCCCAACACAAGTCCCGTGAACAGCTGAGAGAGATACTTGCCAAGAACTTTTCTTGGCACCCGTCTCTAGCCTTCTCATAAATCCTGGTACCTCCAGATAATTCTGAACTACGCTTGGTGGCTATGGACTACAGTCCTTCAGTTTTGATTATGTCCCTCGTACCTATAGGGTGCAAGTGCCTACAAACTGGAAACCCAACTTAATCCCCTCTGTGATTGTCACTTGGTCTCAGTGTTCTTGGAAGTAATGTGGTGAAAATGGTCAGTGATCTTTGACGCAAATTCTTCCGACTCCCTCACAGCACGTTCTCCATTCTGACCTCAGTGCCTTGGGAGAAGCAGGAGGAAAACAGAAATATGTTGGTGACAGTGACAATGGTCCCCATGCCAAGAAAGATAAAAAGTAAGAATCACAGAATTACAGAATTGCTTGGGTTGGAAGAGACCTTTAAACTGTCCAATTCCAACCCCACAGCCATGGGCAGGGTTACCACCAGGCTGCAAATTATGACTGTGGTGATGGTAACACTGCTTGGAGTTCAACAGAAGAGGGAATCAATTAGCCTTCTGTCACTGAAAACCACGACAAGAGGAGTCTGTACAGCACGTGTAGGTAGCATTCAATTTTCCATTTTGACTATCATCATCTCCCATCTTACAAGTTCCCCCACCTCTGAAGTTATCTGCAAGAGCAAAGAGAAACTGCACTCTGTACTCAAGAATAAGCTGACAGTGTTAATTTGCTTTGCTTGTTCTCAAATCTCTGATTCATCTACTGCATCTTAAGAGGCAGTTACTAAGGAACTGGTCTAACTAAGACATTACTGTCATTAAATAAGCAAAGTCTTTGGCATTGTGGTGCAAATTAGCATAACGGCATCACACCCTGTGGGGGCATTAAAACAACTGCTTTTATTGTCCTGGTTTAGGCCTTCAGATACGGAATCCTCTGCTTCTGAAACTGCTCTCAAAAGTCTCATTGAAGTCATCCTGCTGTGTCCTATTAGGATGAATCAAACTCCAAAGACCAAGTTTGTGATCTTCCTTAAATAATACTGAAAAGATCCAGCGTATTCTAGCTCTCTTAAAAACATTAAGTAAGTCGTTTGCAGCTATCTTGGTTTTCCAGTTCTATAAATATGTTACCTCACAAAATGGTGATCTGGTTGGTTATGGTGATTTGCAGTACGTAAAAAGCCACTATATATGTCCTGCAGTTTGTAAACTGCCAAAAAATGTGAACCGAAATTTATTCCTGTACACAACTGCAAGAGAGTAAGTTCCAAATCAGCAAGATTTCAGTTGCTAAATAGATACATATTATGCACATATATGCTATTATTATCTTTGTTTCAAAAAACAGGAATTCTCCCTTCAGAGTGCATGAAACTGAGTATCCCTGCCATACACTGACCCTAAGAGTTCCCTGCTTACAGGGGGGACTGTCCATAAGGATAATGCCCTCACGAGCCCACACAAATGGGGAAGGAATTCTAGCTCCAGTTCTTTGTAATGACAAGGTCAACAAAAAGCCACTGCCCACTTCAATTATCTGCATATAGAGCACTTGGTTGGTGAGCATACTGGACAACAGAGCAGAGCTGGTTCTCTCAAGCTCTCTATAGATACAATCAGCTTACCAGCATCATGCAAACACATGGCACTGCTTCCAGGATCAAAGCTGATTCCCTTTGTGCACAGTATCCATAGTATGAGCCATCTGATGTGTTTGTACCTCAAAACAAGTTTTTTTTCTGTCCTACTAGTTGTGTAGAGGATCCTTCGTTTCTGTGTAGTGTAACAGGTATGTCTGCTTGTAGAGCAGCCAAGAAACTTCTTCAAGCACCAAAATTCAGACTACTGAACAAGGCCAGCCCTAACTGCCTTCCCAGGTATCTCTTCCAGCCTGACTGTTTTGGGAAGTCCTCGGGTACTTAGCAGAACAGACCAGCAAGCTTCAACAAGGACATCCAAGCTGAGTCTGGAGCTGGTTCCACTAAAGAGACTGGGAGCTATATTATCCTCCATAGTTTTCCATATCTGGAAACGATTCTTGTTAAATGGGGTAATAGGGAATTTTCAGCATACAGTTTGCACTGATACAATGATGCAATTAGTAGAGTCAGCTTTCAGTGATTTTCCCCTGATTATATCAACTATGGCCTTCAAAACAGTTCTTTTTCAGACCAGACTAATTTGAAAGAGAATCGGTCCCTTTGATGAAGAGATTTCTCTTGAAGCCAGGGCACTGGATCTTGCTGAGCTTAAGTGGTTAAGAATAGCAGCTGTAGCGTTTGTACCTCTGGCCTGGGGACTCCCTTTCTACTGCAGTGCTCCACTTCTCAAAACTAGAGTGGATGTCACTTCTATTCCTGGCTCTCAAGCGCATCTCCCCAAAACACTGAATTCCAGCTGTGACAACTGGGAGGCAAACTCCAGCACGTAGGTTCCCCAGAGACATGCTACAAACCATGCGTGTCTTGATGAGTATCAGCTTTTTTGTCTGCCTGTTCAATAAATCCCTGCCTAAAATACACTACATACCCTCTTCACATCATCTTTTCCTCAACAGGCAGTTGATGTCACAAGTAAATAATGCCCTCTTCTGCCATTGGGGTGGCTGTGCTGGATAGCAGATTGGAAGGAAGATCCAAAGGTTTACAGTATGAAGGCGACTGAGAATACTTGTAATACAGGAGCCACTAAGTAGTCAGTGTTATGATACCTAGTCCAAGATGAGTAGCAATGGGTTGACCATAGGACTTAATGATCCTAGAGTCCCAGAGTTCCAGCCTTAATGATTCTATGGTTCTACAACAATGCTAAGATGAATAACAAGTACTTCTGTAGTCTGGCTCAAGTGGATCACAACAGAGCAAGTATCACAAGAAGCTAAAAGCCATTTCCACTCTAATTTAAGCATTTAGATGAGAAGGTCATACTGTGTCCCTTCTAAAGGGGTAGACAGCTTACACAAAGTCAGTTTTATGCTACTTGCCCCTGCTCTCCAGTTTCATACTGATGTATGAGAGGGAGCATATCTGGAAGATACTACCTTCCTGTTCTGACTTTGACAAACCAAAGATGAGCAGCTGTGGTTTGAATCCATGTCTTGCAGACCTAACAATTAGCCCCAAATAGAGCCCAAGAGGCACCAAGGAGACACGTCCTGCCCTTTTCTTCAGGAAGACAGTCTGAGCACTCTCAAGAAGCTTCCTTCAGAAATCACATCACAGACCAGCAGCAGCCCTACCACTCAGTAACCTAAAATCCATGATCAAAACAACAAAAACTGGCCTGTGGTGTCAGCTCTCCAGCTACCGTAATGACAGCTCAGAATGAGTTGGCACCACACACAGTCTTGATATGAAGATAGAATAATATATGAGACGGAGAGTGAGAATATCAAAAGGAAACATGAGAGGATGCTATGCAAGGCAAGGCTCTTTGAAAATATGCTGAAGGGCTGCCTGTGAAATAGGAAAGGTTTCCAGGTTCCCACTGTGAAACCTTTCTCTTGCCCTATGATGCAGGCTTGGTAGGGACTGACCCAAGCTGAGTAATTTCTGTTCTTCTGCCTGCACAGCTCTCACCTAGAATCTAGCAAATGATCTTGATGATAGTTGTGTAAAAGTAACGAAAAATAAAAAACAACTGCAACCCAGATGAAGTAGAGAAATGCTGAAATCCTGTGAAGTGTAGTAGGCAGCACTAGCAGGGAGAAACACTTTACAAAAGGAAGCCAAATGGTGAAGGCTGCAAGCATGGGAACAGGTGCTCTGGGCGGAGTGAGTGAAGGAAGACACGTGGTATCTGAAAAAGGAGAAAAAAAGGGCTAAGTGGGAGTGCAGAGAACACAGGCTGATGCAGCCTCACAGCCTGGCTCATTTAAATGGTAGCAGAAACCTGAGCAGGAATGGAGAGGTGAGTCAGTCTTATAATTAGCCCTCTTTGGCAACATACCTAAAAGAGGGGGTAGAAATAGCAGAGCAAATTCTGTACTACTTACGCTGATGTAAATTTGTAATATTTATCTGTAAAGCAATTCGTTGTATCTGTGTTTTCTCCAGAAAGACTACATAAACTCAGTATAGCCATTTTCAGATCTTCATGATGAACATCATGCTTGTTTCCACATTTTTAGTGGCATTGCAGGAGACATTACAACTAGAAAGGAATTTATTTTTCATGGCACAGCACAACCACTGAACAACAATATCAAACAATTTTCCATTCAGTGTAACCTATTTACTTGACAAGTTAAATGTTTCAATACAAGCTGAGAACCATATTTCTTTAAGGCAGATTTTAGTAAGGAATTTTCATCAACAGCTATTTTACAGAAAAGAGATGGTCCTGTGAGACAGGACACTGGCTTATGGGAATGTGAATACACATTTTAACAGAGCACTATGAGTTGATAATTTCATTCTCAGCCCAAAAGAACATTAATACATCTCACAAACACACATACTTACCAATATGGATGTTGGCATCTCCCTAAGACCTAGGAGGGCAACACAGAAGCAGTTACTGTAAGTGAAACTGCTTGGTAGATTTATTTGCAATGAGGTTCTTCACCTGTCTACCACATTGTACAATATTTATGATATCACCTGTCTTCCCTAGCTAATTGAATGAGAAATAAATGCAACTGTAACACACTTGCCAGAAAAGAGGGCACCTTTTACTCTAAATTGGTGACAAGGCCATTCAATGGCTATGATCCCTCATGCAAACTGAACTATAGACAAACTTCGAATGCCAGGAGCAATGCGGGAAGAGACGCTGAATTATCCCGGATAACAGACAATTACCCTTGCTAAATTAACAAGAAATACAATAAAAGAACATATTGGGGTTTCTGTATGGTTTAATTTAACTCCGTATATGCAGAACTGTAGGGGTGGCAAAGGACCTCTGGAGTTCATTTCATCCAGCCTCCCTCCCACATCTAGGACTTGGCACTTGCCTTTGTTAAATCTCATTCTTTTCCACAAAATCTCAGTTCTACCCAAAACAGAGCTGGGGCTGCCATGTGCACAGTGCCGCTTTCTCCCCCTCTGCCAATCTATCATTAGCAAACATCATGTTTATGCCATTTATTTTGTCCTAAAGGACCACGGAGCACTCAAAAGCCATGAGGTTGCTGAGGAGACATGCTGAATTCATTAATGATGAACACTCTCCTCCACAAGAACAAGGAAAAGCAGCAAAATTTAGAAGCTGTGGATCTTGCAGGCATGTTTAAAAGGCCTCAGAAACACATGCACATACACTGATTTGAAATGCTGCTGGGGTGACCGCTGTGGGGGCAGAAGGACTGTGGTGACATCATCAAGCAACAGGCTGTGATGTCACCAAGAGGTGCACTGTGACCACAGCACCATCACTGTTAATCTTTGGGCGCGGGCAGAGCCTGGCCCAGTCAGTCTCGTGCCTGGACTCCTGCCGAGCGGGTGTGCGAGGTTGGAGGTGGAGCGAGAATTTGTCTTGGGTGCTGGGCTGTGCTTTGGGCACTGCTGGCAGTGGCTCTCACTGCCCGTCCCTACAGCCATCACCTGCATTTCCCTGGCTTGCCTGGCTCAGGCAGCTGGGGCCCCACAGAGTGCACGCACAGCAGCAGAGGTGAGCTGGGTAGGGACAAGTCCCCCAGAGTAGAGATTGGGTGAGCGCTGGGACCTGGGGAGCTGCCAGGCCCAGGGCTGCAGCCTGAGACCTCTGAGGGTGTGGAGCATGGGGTGGCCGCTCAGGGGCTGGGAGGCCGTCCTTCTGAGGGACCTGGGCTTTTCTTCTGTCTGTCCATGGGATGGAGAATGACCGCAGCCTCTCTCCCTCTTGCAGTGCGCAACATTCACCACTGAGGCTCCGGTGAAGAGGAGCAGTGTCTCATCCTCACTCCCCAGTGGGCCGCAGCATAAGGACCATGGCAGCGGAGCGGGAATGGGTATGTCCCATCTGCCGTGATGTGCGCAAGGACATTGCCTACGCGGTGCCGTGCCATCACGAGTTCTGCCTCGGCTGCATCCTGCGCTGGGGCAAGCAGAAGAAGAGCTGCCCGCTCTGCAGGAGGGACATGGAAGTGGTCAAGGTCGCTGCGTGGGATGACGACGAGGACCTGAACTTCATCATCTGGCCTCCAGCACCACCAGTACCTGCCTGCTTCCATGAAGGCACTGCTCTAAACTTCGGTAGATCTAGCCCTTCATCGTCCCCTTCTCTGTCTCCTCTGCCATTCTCAGATGAGGAGCTGGAGGAAGAGGAGGCAGAGGAAGCTCCTCTGCCGGGCGGTCTCCAGCCTCAGGCCTGGGCTCAGCTGTTTAGGCAGCACCGGGAGATCCTGCACCCTGTGCTGCCCAGGCTGTGCCGAGAGCTGAGAGCCATCTTTGACACCGACCGGAGGCCGGCAATGGCAGCAGAGAGATTCATCTCGGATGCTCTGTGTGACGTCGGGCTGGACAGAGAGGGGCTGATAGAGCTGATGTGGCCTGCGCTGGTGGACGAAACTGAGACATTCGTCCAGACGCTCATCGACACCATTGCGCTCCACTGCAGCCAGGAGGCCCACAGACTGCTGGGTCTGCAGGGCGCCCACGTGTCTGGGGGTCAGGAGGAGGGCCCTGCAGCCAGGGGGCAGGAGGACAGCCGTGTGGCCGCCCCTGGCCCCGCAGCCTCCCCACAAGCGACCCTCGCATCAAGGTCCGGACTCTTCGGCAGCCCTGCGACATCCAGCGAGGAGCAGCCCAGCACATCAGGGGCTGACATTCGTGCGGGTCCCAGTCACGCCCCCGCCGCACACACGGTGAGGGAAGCGGAGCGGCCCCACGAGGAGATGGAGCAGGCGGCAGCAGCAGCTCCCTCTGCCCAGGGCAGCAGCCCCTCCGCTCCAGGACACTCTCCTCAGAGGGCCCGGCGGCCCCCTAAGAGGAGCGCCGACAGTGACCAGGACCCGCAGCCGCCCTGCAAGAGGCCGCCCCCTCGTTGGGACTAGCAGGATTACACTTCTCCTTTGTAAATATGTAAATATGTAAATAAATAATTATTACAAAGAATCACAGAATCATTGTGGATTGGAAGGGCCCTCCGGAGTTCATCTAGCCCAGCCCCCTGCTAAAGCACATTCCCTACAGCAGGTTCCACAGGAGAGCGTCCAGATGTATTCTGAATATCTCTAGAGAAGCAGACTGCACCACCTCTCTGGGCAGCCTGTCCCAGTGCTCTGTCACCCTCAAGGTAAAGTTCATGCTCAGATGGGACTTCCTGCGCTCCCGTTTGTGCCCATCGCCCCTTGTTCTGTCACTGGGCAGTCAGAAAAGAGCCTGGCCCCATCCACTTGACTCCCACCCGCTGGATATTTATAAGCATTGGGAAGGTCCCCCCTCAGCCTTCCCTTCTCCAGGCTGAACAGTCCCCGTGCTCTCCGCCATTCCTCATGAGGGAGATGCTCCAGGCCCCTCACCATCTCAATGGCCCTCCACTGTGCTCTCTGTAGGAGTTCCCCATCTTCCTTAAGCTGGGGAGCCCAAAACTGGACACAGCACTCCAGGTATAGCCTCAGCAGGGTAGAGGAAAAGGGGAGGATCACCTCCCTCAACCTGCTGGCTGTGCTCTTTGTAATACATCACAGAATCATAGAATGGCTCAGGTTGGAAAAGACCTTAAAGATCATCATCGTTGGACTTCTGGTTCAGAAGGGCACACTCCTGGCTCATGGCCAACCTGTTTTAAACCAGGTCCTTCTCCACAGAGCTCTTTTCTGGCATGTCAGCCGCTAGCCTGCACTGCTGCATGCAGTGAGGTTTATTTGCTCCAGTTGGATGTTATCCCTCCCCAATCAGGTTCCCTGCCACAGATCCCCCAAGGTTGAATGTGTTTCCCTCATGGTTCATAATGTTCCTGGTGCTAGAAATCCTTGCATCAGGCACAGGACAGAGCCTCCTGAAGCCTCTAGCACCGAATGCATATGGAGCCCAGCTGGGTATGTAGTGTCTGGAGCTACTGGTACTGCTACCTTCTCCACCGCCTCCAAAGAAGGGTAAATGGGAGCCTTCCTAGAACATTCCATCACAATCCCAAGCAACACAAGGAAACACACAAAGCTGAACTGAAACTTACTGCAAAATAGGAGATAGATAGATAGATAGATAGATAGATAGATAGATAGATAGATAGATAGATAGATAGAAGCAGAAATGATGCTGCAGTAAAGATGGAATTTCTCTCAGAAAGAAGAAGAACCAGCATTGTGAATTTCTTGTAGTGCTATGAAGGTATCTGTCCAGAGAGGCTATCCAAAGTATCGCTTTTTCACAGTTAGGAGTGCAAGCCAGTAGCCTGTCTTCACAGGACAATTTTTTTTTTACCAAAATATGCCCCATTCTATCAGAAAGTCAGAGCAAGGATGTGAGGGGAAAGCAAGGAATGGCAGAAATAGAGCAAGGGAAAACACTGAAGAGGCAAGAACAGGACACAGGAACTGTTTCCTTTCTCTCTATTTCAAGGAAAGGACAAAAATGTGTGGAGGAATGTATTTGTTTTTCTGTGTTCTTTGCTGTTGTTGTTTTTTACAGTTTTAAATCTTATCAATTTCCTGATTCAAAGCCATCGAGAATCAAAAAACAGGCTCAGTGGTGCAGGCCACCTGCTAAGCTACAGAGTGTCACAACAAACTGACCTCTCAATGAACCAGTTAGCTAGAAACTAATGGAGGCAGCAGCGATTTCATTGCCACAATAGCTCTTTCCAGCAAGAAGCAGATCAGAAGACACCATGGGCTGATTTAATAGATTAACAAAGGCCAGTGATTGAATTAGAGTGTCAGACAGCAATCTCACTCCTTGGTCAGTCTTTATTGCAGAGAAGGACCTCTGCGAAGAACATGGAGGAAGACCAGCATTTAAAGCAGTGGGTGAGTCAAGGAGGGGAAAATACAACTGTGATTCACCAGAATTTCACTCAGGAGGAACCAGCCCAGGAAGAAAGGGATGCAGGAAACTGCAGTGACATGGATTACTGCTTAACTGCTCTTTGGATTTTTATTGGCGTGCAAGTGATTTCCTTCTCCGTTACTAGAGACTCAGCAGCATCTTTTGAAGGCCTTATAATGTGGTCTCCCACTGGAGAAAAGGGAAACTTAATTCTATCTGAAACCCTTCCTCCTTCTTTTTAATTCTCCTCATTAAAACAAGAACAGATGTCAATAACAAATGCATCTCCGTCTCTTAAAAATACTAATTTCCTGCTTGGGCCCCAAGCTTGGGAGTTAACAAATGTTCTCAACAGCTACTGGACAGTGAAGCTCAGAGGAAGGCTCTGAGAAGGATTAGGCACCAAATGTCACCAGTCCCAATTGTCTGCCCACAACCAACGGCTGCAGAGATTACTGAGAGAAGACGGATTGGGATTCTCAGAAGTAGAGAAGAAAAGACAGACTAAGGAATTCAAAAACAGAGATCTCAAACACAATAAGGATGTCTTTCTCCAAACCAAATATGGTATTTTGATAGGACTGGAGTTAATACCATCAGAAATGATGGAAGAGTCATGTGGGAGCTAGCTAAACAGGGAAATGTTTGAACACTTCTGTTTCTGACCTTCTGTATTTCACCTTACTATGCATCAATTTGTTTGTCCAGGTCTTTTAGAACCAGGGCCCATAGGGTGATTAAAATGTGTATTTGTATAGCATGTACACTGTGCTACCAATCTGCCGTCTGAGAAATCTACTTGGAAATGCATAGGTGGGGGGTTAAAATTGGAGAAGTGGGATTTTGGAGGAGACTATTTGGCTGACGTTGTGGGTGAGAAATTGTTCAGTGTCCACTGCCTGAGGCTTAATATTTAGAGAACACTGGAAGATAACTTTGCCCTTCTGTCTGATGTTTTTGCAGCTCGTTGTTCCTCCTAATCCTGACAACAAAAGACCAAACAGGTATAGGTGTACAATACATGCATACATAACAAGTGCAAGGTACTGTATCTGGGTTGGTGCAGTCTCAAGCGCAGGTACATGCTGGGTGGAGAAAAGCTTGAGAGCAGCCTGAGGAGAAAGATCTGGGAGTGTCGATTGATGAAAGATTCAGTATGAGCTGGCAGTGTGCACTTGCAGCCCAGAAGGCCAACTATATCCTGGGTTGCATCAAGAAAAGTGTGACCAGCAGGTCGAGGGAGGTGATTCTGCCCCTCTGCTCTGCTCTTGTGAGACCCCACCTGGAGTACTGCGTCCATTTCTGGAGCCCCCAACACAAGAAGGACGTGGAGTGGTTGGAGCAGGTCCAGAGGAAGGCCATGAAGATGATCAGAGGGCTGGTTCACCTCCTCTGCAAGGGAAGACTGAGAGCTGGGGCTTTTCAGCCCAGAGAAGAGAGGGCTCTGAGGAGACCTGATAGTGGCCTTCCAGTACCTGAAAGGGGTCCACAGAAAAGCTGGAAGGGGACTTTTTATAAGGGTATGTAGTGACAGGATGAGGGGAAATGGTTTTAAACTGGAAGAGGGTAGATTTAGACTATATAAGATAGATAGCAGATATCAGGAAGAAATTCTTTACTGTGATGGTGGTGAGACACTGGCACAGGTTGCCCAGAGAGGTTGTGGATGCCCTCTCCCCGGAGGCATTCAAGGCCAGGCTGGATGGAGCTTTGAGCAACCTGGTCTAGAAAGAGGTGTCCCTGCCTATAGCAGGGGGTTGGAACTGGACGGCCTCAGAGGTCCCTTCCAACCCAAACCATTCTATGATTCTATGATACATACAGTTTAAAAATAAAAAAAAAAAAAGTCAAGAATTTCTCTAGAATATTTGGAAATCCAGGATTAAGTTGAAGAAAAGATAAAGGATAAACACTCCTCGTTCCATCTTCCTCCCTCCTCACCCCCCAAACACGCCCAATGGGAAGAGACAGGTACCAAACTTCAGTCAGCTCCATATCCATGCACTCATTTTCGATGGCAGGGAGAGAAATTAACAATTCAGCTCTCACCACCTCCCCACACCCAGTGGAGATGAAAGTGATAGTTGAAATTAAAACGATGATATTTCCTTTTAGTTTCCAAGGGGGTGGGAATTGTTGGGGGTGGTAAGAGCCATTTCACACTGCACTGTTCGATTTTATTATTTTTTTAACCAAGTGTGAGACCAAAAAAAAAAAAAAGAAGAAAAAAGCTGTATTTGTTTTGCTGGGTTGTAAAAGGTATGGAAATAACCATTCCACATGATAAGTAAAGGGCTGCTTCCTCCTTCCCATCAAAGCTGCTACACCCACAGCTGACAAAGAGCAGAAACCAGTGGGAATTGGGTTATGGGGGTGCGGAGGGCAGGAATGCCCTGTTTTTAATTCAGAAGTCATCATCTCTGGCAGCCGTTTGCCTCCCCGTCTCTGCTGTTTCCATGGCAACAGCAGCCAGCAGAAGCATCCTTCTCCTGCTGGCTCCAGCTCAGACAAATCCAAGCAGGGGTCAAAAGCAGCCCCTGCACTCAGGAAAGCAAGAAAATGGGCTGTCTGCCTCCCTCTTCCTTTCTGCTGCCATCCTCTTTTCTGATATATTTTTTTTTTCTTTGGTATGCTGGGGAGGTGGCTCACCTATCACACTTGTTTCTCTTCAGAGAAATGCTCAGAGGAGTCTTCATGCCTCTCTTCAGACAGTGCCATCGGCCATATTGAAGCAAGCCAGGATGCCTCTGATATACACTGCAAAAGAAATGCAGGGCAGGACACCAGGCTCCTGCCTGGCTGCTGGGACACATGGGTGACATGTTGTGAGAGAGCTGCCCAAGCAGCACACGCCCTATGAATAAAAGCACCACCAATCCATTAATAGATAGTACATTATTTTTTGTTATCTTCTTTAAGTATTTCGTACGAAAACCCAGGAAGCTTGACGTTGTCTACACCAACATCAGAAATTTGCTATTCTCTATTCTCACTTTGCATTTCTTCCATTGAAAGCATGTCAGACTTTTGTCAGGGAGCAGAAGCACCACCAGATGACCTGCTCAGGGGAACAGGTTAGTTGTGCGGCAGATTGCAGCAACCTTGAATAAGCAAACAGTCCCGAACTGCCAGGACAACACTCACACAGAATGTATTAGCCACAGTCAGAATCATCTTGAAAACAGAACTGAACCATATTGACAAAATATTTTATCTGGAGGTAAGAATTCAGTTTTTGGACTGAGTTCTCCGGGCTTGAGAATAAGATGGTGGAGACATAAAGAATGCTACACAGCTCTCAGTGTTTTCTGACCACCTCTGTCACCACAGGGTACTCGAGAATATAAGGAAACAGCATTAGTCCTACACCCAAAGCACATCTCTTTGCACAGTTCAACATCTTACCCTGTCTGAAAGAGCACTGAGAGAGATGGGGGTGGTTAAATTGTACCCTTGCTCCTCCACCCCTTTCCTTTGCCATCTCATTTCCACGTGCCCTTTTACAAACTCCACGGCCCTCTCATTCTTTACCAGAGCCCCTCACAAACCTTCAGTCAGCGTTACAAAGAGGGTTGCAGTCAGGAGATACCCAGAGGGCCACCTGGCCCCAAGATCAAGCTGTTTTATTTCCCACCCTCAATCCTTGTCCTCCTTGCCACCTTGGAGGTGGCATTGCTGAGAGGGGACAGGATCGCCTCAGTCTGGCTACATGTCACTTGTCTACATGAGGAGTGCCACTCCCAAGCAGTAGGTGACTACAAACTGTGAAACAACCATTTTTAACACTGCCACAGTGCATGATGCTGCACTGCCCTGCTGCCAAGAACCTTACGACTTGTTTCCTTACTTGAGAGCCACACATTTACATGGTTCTGAAATGCCTTTTCCCTTTGGTCCTTTCTGGGCAAGGATTCCCCCCAGCTGCCTCTTCCCATTCTCACATCACCTCCAGATGTGTTCCAGAGGGGATACTGCTCCCTCTACCCAAATGAGAGGAAATCTGTCAGTAATGTAAAACTGTTCTTCAAGCAGCTGTGGGTCCTACCCACTCTTGCTATGCTTCTACTCATCCTACCCGCTCCAAAACTTGTTTTCACATGTCAAAACCACTCCTACTCCACTTCCACAGGTCCCACAGAGCCTTCCTTAGCTTCCACCTGCCTCCCCCTTGTTTCCTCTCCATTTCCACTCCCTCAACCCACTTCTGTGCGTCATCCTACGTTGAAGGAAGGGTTGACAACCCTAATTCTGAGCTACCACAGATTCTCCCCACACTCCTCTCTTCTATCTTTTCCAGCCTTGCACATATCTATTTATATTGATAATACACTTCAGTCTCCCCTTAAGTACTGTCTTGATGGCCCGTTGCTCTAACAAGCATGCATAACTGCTGATTTTGTTTACCAGTGTGGTCCCTGTTTCACAAGCAACTGCCATAGCAGAGACTGTGAAAACATTTTGGAAAAGCTTGAAAAGAGCTGATGTTCCTCAGCCCAGAGGTCGCTGCACGAAGACGCAGGGGTACCTTCTCAGCATTTAAGAATAACCTTAAAAATGGGAAAATCTTGGATGTTTGATCAGCAAAACTTTCACCCATGGATATCCTCGAGCCACAGTGGAAACACATCAATTGACCTTGGAAGGTTTTGTTGTAAGAGGGATTTGAGATGTCTTGAGAAGTTGTACTGAAAGACAGGAGACCCACAAACATGCACAGTGTCACCTTCCACTTTTCTGTACCCAGAAAGGTATGAAACTGCCGGAAGTTTTAAGTCATCCTGCTGCTGAAGGGAGATGTGAGCTGACTGGAACGAGGTTGACCCAGGAGATGAATTTAGAATTGGAAGCCAAGATTAATATGTCTGTTCTTCTGATTTCCAAAGTGAAAAACAAGGTGGAGAATGAAGAAGGAGGGAGGCTGGAAGGGAAGTGGAGTATATAATTGCCTAATTAACAGGATTTTCTCCACTGGTTATAATCACTTTCGAATTATAGAGAGTTTAACTGCATCACAACCAAAATTTTTCTTGTGCTTTTTTGCATTAGAGATGTGCCAGCAGTGTCAATAAGAGCTCTGCAAGGTTAGCTCTCCAGTGACAGAGCTCTCATTAGTGACCCAGGGCCAAAACCTCACAGCTGGCCTAACCTGGCATGGCTCCAGCAAAGTCACTAGATTCAATAAGGCCTCAAGACTTTCCTGCCTGCTGTGCTGTGCAAGAGGGAATGTGGAAATGGAAATCTTAACTGGGTTGTTTGGCAGTGCCCAAAAATGTTCTTTCAAACCTCAGCATTTTCACGCATGCTTCTTTGTAACCCAGTATTTGGGCTTCCAAATTTTGGATTAATTGCATATTTGGCCACTACCTATTTATGCACATGAAAACATGCTCCAAATTTTCTTGCATTAATTTTCAAGCCTAGGCCTGGTATTGCTTATCTTCTCAAACATACATAAGCATAAGCTTGTAGTGAAAAATCCCTTCAAAATAGTGTCTTTATGAAACTTTACTTTAGTTTTGAAAACGTAAGAAATTTTTCCAAAATCAGTCAGATGCTCCTCTGCACCAAATCTCCGAACATTTCAAAGTGACATGGATAAATACGACATCCACAAAAGGGGCAGCACAGAAGGCTGTATGCTCACCCCAATTCGTTTTTCTCTTATGAAACCTGCAGGAAGATCCAATGATATCTCTTTTCCAGATGAAGAGAGGCACTGGGCGCTTTAAATTAAAATCGTTATGGATGAAATGGACTTTCATCATTTAGATGTGAAATGATCTTCCGCTGCAAAATGAAGAGCCACCTTTAAATAACAAACTGATGGCTCCCTGCAGAGAACATAATGCCATGCACTGTACTACATCGGATCTTTCTCTTCCTTTGGGAAACTATCACAGACATTATTAACTTCTCCAGCAGAAAATAAAATAAAAATGACCTTAGGAAAATATATTCACATGTCTTTATATTTTACAATAAAAACGCACGTCTACATATAATAATACTTTTACAACTCCACCATAGATATCATCTTGTCCCATCTAAGCACTTATCTTTGCAAAATGCAAGAACAAATGAAGACGCACTTGTGTGCAACGTTTTGTCTAAGCAAGTATCACCTTACCTGCTAAATTTTCACCTGTAACTCAGACATCCACATGCACAGGCTTGCACATACACATTCGTAACTGACATGGACTCACATTTCAATAACGTATACCTTACCCTCACAACCAGCAAGTATGAAGGTCATTGCTCTACATGCATATACAATAACATGTTTGCACTCATGTCTAACCCTGCATACAAACATATCTGTTGTGCACTGTTATGATCATACAACTGCAAGGCGAGTTAGTATCACTATGCTGTGTGCACCATGGCCACATGAAGGCATATGTAGCATTAAACTCTTGCAAAGCCATGCAAGGATTCTGTGCCCCTTGCTAAAACAAACATATGCAAACAATTCTCAGGGATAAAATAAAGATACTGCAAGTAAGAAGTAAGTCTCCTCACTTAACCTAACCTCTTCTCAGCTAGTGTTGCATCATTTCTTCGATACTGCTTCCTACCTATATCGTAGATAACTTGTAGTCTCATCTGCCCATACATGCAAATGCAAAGCACATCTGAGGAGCATTGGGATCCTACAAGCACCAAAACCTAAGTGGATCTAACAGCCCCAAAAGCAGGCAATAACAGAGGTGTACCAACTATGTCTCACAGATAGCATTTCCCCCCCACAATAAACAGCAGCGATGAACGTCTGACCCCCAGCCTCCCTGGGGAGCTGGAATGATGTTTCCAGCTGCCTGTTTACTGCCTGCAGTCCTTGACAGCATTGGCAATGCCATCCATATTACTGACATTTTTCACCGCCTCCCCTCACTGCCATCCTTGCTTGCTATGGCTGGGTAGTTGTGCTAATGTTGCCATTTACAAGAACAGCTGAGACAGTAGTGCTGACTGAGCATTTCCACCACGCCATTATCGATTCAGCAGGCATACAAAAAACTAAGGGGTGCTCACAATTTTTCTGTGCGCTTGCAAAAAGGAAGGAGATCCACAGAGCATGGAGGGGCCTCCCCCTGCTCCAGCACACTGCATTTCCTGAGCTTGCACCATACCCTACCTTACCCTGGATGCTGAACACGTCTGCCAGCCCCATCAGCAGCTTGGCTCCATGCCATAAATCAATAAGTTCTCTTTAGAATTCCACCTTCCAAAAATATTTACTGTACATAATTTAATATAATACTCTTCTGGATAAAGAGCTGACATGTTTAATTACCTGGCTCAAGTGCTTTCCTTCTGCAGAATTCTGTATGCCCAGCCAGGAACACAGACAAGCACACAGCATATTCTTAATCTGATGGGTTATTGGGGTGGGAGAAATTTCAGTTCAGAAACTCCCCAGTCCTCCTAGTCCTAAGGTGAGTTTGTGTCTAACCTAAGGAGGGAGCAGTTTCCTCCTTGACCAGGCTCTGTCCTTTCCCTATCAACACCAAAAGGGCTTGTGGGAAAGGAAGGGGTGCTGATAACGTACTCATCAGATGGCTGTTGTCATTGATTTGAAGGTAGGATCATTCATCCCAGACAGACCTCTTGACCAAGCGTCTCTTAAAAGAGTTGTATCACCCACTACTGCTTCTTAGGTATGAGACTCCAAGGCTCCTGTTTATATGGTAGCCTAACTACAAAAAAGCAATCCACCACTTATTCCTCACATCTTTTAGACTGCAGTTGTGTTTGAAAACAATTTTTGACGTCTAAACGCTGATTTACCCCATGTTTTTATCTTTCCATGTCAGTACTTTATCTTTCCATCTCAGCCATTTGTCAGATGTGGCATCCTCGCCAAGTGCATCATGGCACCTATGCTTGGGATCCATTCTAGAGACCACCACCACTAACTGGGCTTTGGTTAGTCTTTCTGCAGTCTCCTAATAAACACACACCGGAGCTGGAGAGTTTTCATTTGCAGGATAAAATTTTTGGTCACTTATTCCATGCTGTCTTCTCCAAGTTGAATGATCTCAGTGAAGAGTGTGCTAGCAAGCAGGTACACACTGCTGAATGTAGGCAGGTAAAGCGGTGGTGGCATATGAAAGTGAGAACATCCCTAGCAGTCTCAGAAAGTACGGTTCACACAGCTTTGTACAGATAGTTTCAGTTCTCGAGCTCATTTCCAACCTCTGAGGAATGCTTTGACTTTTGGATTTCCAAAAGCTCCAAAACATAGGAAAACTCACCAATGCATACAAATATAAATTAATTCACATTCAGATTTCTGAGAATGAAAACGTTCCATTCTGCACATGCTGCTGAGAAGTTCTGAGTAATTTCTGCCTACTGTTTCCCTGGATGATCAGAGGCAGTGGCAGCTCTGTACGAAAAGCCTGAACCAAAGCTAACTGAAGCTCAGTCTGGATATGTTCACAAAAGTAGTTCTTTGCTCCCCACATGATAAATGACAGAAAACAGCTTTCTTTAAGAAATGTGCACATCCCTGTTCCATCACATTTGCCTCATATTTTCACGAGGAGGTCTCAGAGCAAGGAACATCACTACCCTAGTTTTCATTTCCATCAACTGAAATTTGTGACTTTTTAAATAATAAAATATTTCTCTAAGGCTTATTGCTATGCAGAGTGGATTTTTTTTCTGTATTTGCCAAGAACAATCAATCCAGGGATACAAGCCTTTGAAGTGAAATGCTGAATGTAGATATTATCAAAGTGTTTCTTTTGTATGTTAATGATGCTTATTCAGCAATTCAGAATGGCAAAAAATGCTGGATTTTTTTGTTTGTTTGTTTTTTTGTCGTTCTGAAAATACAGTCAATTTATTCCTTCATTTAACCTGATACACATCCTCTATTTGATACGGAACCCAAATTCCATCTCATTCTCATAGCAACCCTCTTTCCTAATCCTCAGTGAGTTCTGATCTCACTTGGTTGAAGCTTTGTGATCACTCCCAAATGCAACTGAAAACCTAATTCTGAAGAGGCAGATGTATACTTTAAGCAGAAAGGTGTAAATTCAGACCCAAAATGCTTTAACTGTAGGGTTTTTGTCAGATATTCAAACCTAACAAGCTTACTCCCTCTATCAGTAAATCAAGTAGGTTCTCAATAATGTTTGATTTTTTGGTCTGGTTGCTTTGGGAATTTTCATGAAAAGGAAGGTCTTGGTTGGTTAGGTTGGTCCCCAAACACAGTCTGTGCCAAAATGTTAGTAGAAGCCTCCCAACCTCCCTTGTCTCTGAAGAAGCCAAAGTGTCTCACATAGTACTGTGGCTGATCTTGTGTACAGTTCTACTGTGTTGGGCACAATACTGTCATGTGTGACATTCCATGGGGATAGCAACATACGTACTTCAGCACAGAAAGCTGTGAACAAGAGTCACCATGATGCAGATCTTGAAATGTAAGAAATGTGGAAGAATTCAGAACCCCTTTTCTTAAAAGTAAAAGCCTGAAGCCTTTTGAATTACATTTTTTCTGAAATAAATATGAAAACTTACATGCTCTACCCAGTCATACACCTTGCAATTTTCTACATATAGTAACAGATCACTGTCAGTGCATTTCAGTTTTCAACTGTAGACTTTTCTGCTATTCTTGTCCCCAGACTGTCTTACGCAGAGGCTGCCTATCAAGCCAAATTTTCTGCTAGCGACAAACATGTAAAAATAGCCCTGAATCAAATATCCTGGCCAGTTCCACTAGACTGAAAGAATACAAAATGAGATAAATATTTGGACTTTGTAGGTAAAGGTAAAAAAAGAACACTCTGATCTAAGCACTGTAAAAGTTTTGTAATCTACATTTCAATCTGTTACGAGATCATCTCTGGTGTCCAAATCTACACAAAAGAAGGGATTTGATTTTGCATGGCACCTAACAACAGTCACTGAAAGCAAAGAATGGTTTTCTGCTACCTTCAGAGGTCTGAATCAGGTACTATATCGGATTGTAAAACTGATGTGAGATGTCGTGATGTCTTCACCGCTTCGTACTCGTGTGCCCCTGTTGATGGTACCCCTCCAAGGGCAGGGAGCTCTGACCCTCCATGACACACAGAGCACCAGCCCCCTGCATTTCACACAGGCTAACACCCGCAGCAGCTTATCGGAGTGGTGGGCATTGTTTAGCTGACTATAAACCAGCAAGCAACTTCTGTCTCCATGGTGAACGATTCTTTGTCATCTTCTCCTCAAAGCCTCCTAATTAGACATCCTGTAATTTGCAGCTTTTCTGTAATGTGTTTGCAGTGGTGTGTGTGTGAGAGCACAGAGAATAAAAACTGAAATGTGGCAGTGAATCAGGAGTCTCTAAATAGTTGCAATAAACAAACAAACCACTATTTTTTTTAATGAGACACAGACTGGATCTTCCTTTCAGTCAAGGACCTGGCCATTTTATAGCTTTATCCTTAAATTCTCAAAGCTGATCTGCTGTAACAATCAGTTTCCACCTATTCTCACCATTATGGAGTGGTAGGTCTGGTTTTGGTCATCCGCCCCTCGGTCTGGAGGAAGTAAGAACGGGTGCAGAGAAAACAAGAGCACTCTAGAATACTGAAACACTTAAGAAGCATTCTTCTCCAGTTTAGCATTTCTTCCCTAGTTGAGAGCTGATCCAAATCTGTTAGTGTTTATCAGGCATCTTGTGTTCTTCGTGAGCTGCTGA
This sequence comes from Alectoris magna, assembly GCA_030625065.1. Classification (NCBI taxonomy): domain Eukaryota; kingdom Metazoa; phylum Chordata; class Aves; order Galliformes; family Phasianidae; genus Alectoris; species Alectoris magna. Next base: position 141,253,754 of record CM060560.1, read on the forward strand.
TTTCAGCAGGTTCCCACTCAACAGGTATTTATCATCTCATAAAAGCAACCTGTACAGCAAGTATTAGTTATCAGGCCATGGAGATGCACTAAAACAAACAAACAAACAAACAAAAAACACAACAAAAAACAAACAAACAAACAAACAAAAAACATTGGAGGAGGGCAGTGGGACAAGAGAAAAAAGAGGTAAAACAGAACTAGTGATTTAAAGGATTGCTTCTCCCACTGTCCAAACTGATAGATAAACTGCTTGTGGCTGTGTCTCCGTCCTCCCAGTGACTGCCTGGTCACCCAAAACATGGAGAACTGAACAGTGGTGGCACAGCACCCTCTGAAAGAGCTCCTGCACCCCAGGGCAGTGAAGAGCATGTTGCCTGGCAGAACTCCCTGGGAGTGTCTGAGGGGGAAGCCATTTCAAATGTAGACCTTCCCCATGGCATCCTCACAGCTCACAGAGAAACACCTTCTATTATCTGCATGAATGACTGAACGGTACTTATCCCTTACTCAAAGCCATGAATAAGCTATCTACTACTGTCTCCTGACCTCCTCAATAAAATGTCCAAAAAATATGCTTAAATATATATATGTATATAAGATAGACCCATACATATATCCTATCTCTCTAACTTACTTAACTTTACTAGAAAGGCTGCAAAAAAAACCTGAAATTCCATCAGTGTCTCACTCATTCCCTGGCTGGAGTTGTAAAGCCCTGCTTCTGATAACACAATCAACTCTGCAGCAATATACAGCGCTTTCACAAAGAAGGGCTTACGATTTCAATTTGGGAATAATTAGATGGAACAGATGCAAATGTCAAGAGGATCTGTGTCTTCAAATTCTTCCAATAATGCATCTGATAACCACAAAATGTTTTATGAAGTTCAGGCCTCATCCACGGCTAATGGCTCCCAGTTAATAGAACCAGTCAAAGGGCAAAGAAAGGAGAGGGGGATGTTCATAAATATTTATGAAGCAAAACAAGCAACAGAGATATCCCCTTTTAACAGGCTTCGTTACTTCTTCCACAATATCCTGATAAAGTAACTGTATTAAAACCCAGGCATCTGAGTGTTTCTCAGCTGATACTTACAATCAGACTCAGAAAAGAATGTATATATACATATATACCCAGAAATGGAATCAAGAAGAGTCAGGCACGCTCTATTCTTTTAAACAATTTTGTTGCTTGAGGACAGGACCAAATCGACAGACAGCCCTCTTCTGTGTCTAATTCTTCTGCCTAAATCTGTAAGCTGCTGAGTGCCTCCTAAAAACACTTGAGCATTCTCAGATCCATGAATGGAAGATGAGAGTGCTCAGTCTCTCTGGAGAGATGTTCAGCAGATTACAAGATTGCTCCCTTCCTCCTTAGAGCACAAACAGCATGGGAAGGCTTTACTAACACAACCTCTGTCCATGCGTTTGGTCAGCATGGTTATCTTCTAACAGATGGGTCATTCCTCATCATCCTTGGCTGTTCCTTAATAGTTCTGGTAAAAGAACTGATGGGAATGGACTTAAATGCCTATAGGCATGTTAACACCTAGAAATATCAACCACTATCAGATCTGCCTATCAATAGCAATCACGGACAGCTCTCAGCAGGTTGGATTTGCCTGTATCTCAATCTACCCAACCCAAGAAGCAGAATATCACAAGGAAGCACATCAGTAGTTAGATTTTCTAAACTTGATACAGCTCCTGAATGTCACAGGTTAGAGGAGGATCCCTTTACCCAAATAGTGTGCTGAGGAGCCATCAGCATGCCGAAATGCAAAAGGTGATGGGAATAGGAGTGAGCAGGTCTACTGTGTGATGGAGTTTTTGCATAGCGCTGTCACAGTTCACAACAGACTGCTGACAGAAGCTGGTGCCTCATCAAATCAGCCATGAAGGCCTGTCTGAGTTCCTTCTAAAGCCTGCAAGTTTCACACTGCATGTTTTGTAGGCATGCCACAGACTGTCAGACAAGTGTACATACAGAAAATACCCCATGTACCCCTATAGACAAACACGTTCCTAAATTCTGACTGTGGCACACAGAGGTTTGAGATGATTGCAACTGTAATGCAAACCTTGTTCTTCATTCTTGTCACAGCTGCATGCTCAACAGAAGAATAACTCAGCAAAAAGGGATGATTGTTTTTTATTCATAGGATAGTATTCATGACCAGTAAGAAAAATGATCTAATTGATACAGAGAACATTCTCCTGGACGAAATTCAACCCCAGGACCTTGGGAAATGAAGCCTTGTCTTCCAGCCAGCCCTGCTCTGCCTCCCAAAGCAATCTTTCCACATTCTTCACCCTGAAGCTCTTCAAGGAGGAGAGTAGAACAAGCTTTACCCAGACACATCCTTGCAGACAGTAAGGACCAAAAACAGAACATTCAACAGTATCAAGAACCTTTGTATCTTGAGCTTGCAAAACAAGTCTGTTAGTTGAGTCTGACACCAGCCCTCCAACCATGCGGGTAAGAAGAGTCTGGAGGATCTTGCTCTAAACCCCCTCTAGACCCACATGTACACACATTCTATGGACAACGCCTGGAAGTAACCCCGCTCCAAGCCTTTAAAAGATTCTGAAATCATACTGTCCCGAAGAAACATCACTGAGATTAAAGCAAATCTCCTCACTGAGTTCTTTAGCCTCTGGGCGCTACAGTGTTGCAGGAAGCTGGAGCATGTGTTTTGTTTTGTTTTTTCATATGGACACCTTTAATTCTAAACATATCCTTTTCAACAACAAAAAAAATACTAATAATGCAAAGTTCTACGAAAAAAAGCCTAAACCTAAATATTTTAGTTTTAGATTAAATGCTTACCAACATGTTCTTGGTTTTGAATAATGATAATAGTGGGGTTATTCAGTCTGGAGAAGAGGAAACTCAGGGGAGACATTATTGCTCTCTACAACTATCTGAAGGGAGGTTGTGGTGAGGTGAGGGGTCAACTTCTTCTGCGTAACAGTGATAGGACTAGAGGGAATGGTCTCAAGTTGTGCAAGGGGAGATTCGGGTTGGACATTAGGAAATAATTCTTCTCCAAGAACAGGCTGGAACAGGCTGCCCACAGCAGTGGTGGAGTCACAGTTGCTGGAGATGTTCAAGAAACATTTAGATGTTGTACTGGGGGACATGGTTTAGTGGGAAATATTGGTGATAGGTGGGCAGCTGGACGGGAAGATATTGGAAGTCTTTTCCAACCTTGGGCATTCTATGGTTCTATATATTATTGTAAGAGATGTAGATTTTCTGAAATTAAACAAACAAATTCCATTGTTTAGTCCAAAATCACATTTGATTTCAAACTAAGATGTTGACAGTTGTTTTTTTTAACCCAGCCCCACCCCAAATTCTGTGCAACAGATGAGTGCTTTTGGCACCCCTTCCATGTGGAAATAAACTGGTACATCTTTACAGCACATTCCCAGGGTGGCTTCTCAGACTTCAATATCCCTGGCCACATACCTGTCCATTCACACCTGCTCTTTGTAAATCTTCCTGTCTTGGTTGCTCCCAAACTATCAATGCTGGTACTTTTTCACAAACATACCCAAACATATCTTTTAATAACTTCGTGATCTCTAGTCTTTACCTGCACATGTAAAACACATTATTTCTGTAGGTTTTTAGAAAAAAGCAGGCAGTTAACAGATATTTTCAAATTTGAACAAGGATCTGTAAGTCTCATTTTAGCCTCCTGCCATTAAACTGGCAGTATCTCGGTGAGATGTATACCATCAAAACTTTTTTAGGGTCATGGCGATGGTAGAACCAAAATTATCATTCTTAGTCATTCTTTCTTTAAATCTCCCTTTAATACACTGTAATTGCTAAATGTACTTATGTTTTAGTTTGAAATAATGAACTTTATTTTCCTCTTATGTCAACATAACAGGCATGAGACTCCAGTGATTTCCATGAATCTATTTTTAGTTTATTGCCATAGAAGAGAAAAGACAACTGGGTTTTCATCCTGCACTTATCTCCATACACAAGTGATATTTTTTTTTTTTCACATATTCATCACTTAGTCCAATGTGCAACTTTTTTTGCCAAAACAAGAGGAATAAGCAAAAACCTGTTCTTCAGTATAAATTGGGAGAGATTCGGCTTTACCGGTACACATCTGTTACACTACACTCAACAGTGCAGTACTGCAGAATGTATGTAAGACATTAATGAATTCTGCAGTATATACACATAAGTCTAAAATAGACTTCATCCATAAAGTTTTGCCCCCGATGGCTAGAAATATTTGGGGTCAAGCAAAGGTGAAAGTTATTAGTCACTTCTAAGCTCTCAAACTGAACAATTAATTCCAGGCTGCTCCCAGTGATGCTCAGTTGCAAGCAGCAGTGGCTTCTCAAGTACGTGCGCAATTGCGTGTATTGATCTCAAAAATGCCCAGAGCCTTTTTAATGCATTTAATAAAAAATATAACATTTTGCTGAGTAAATCTGAACGGATGTTTCGTACATCTTCAGTATGCGAAGAAAAAGTAAAACCTTAAAATCTTTTTTTTTTTTTTTAATTTTTATTCGTGGTGACTAAACTTTTGGGTTTTATTTACTGGCAACACTGGAACTTATTAGGAAACAAATTATTTCCCAAACTAATAGAATGCTGACAGTCGAGCTTGTTCTATAGTTTCATTCCTGAAGCACAAGCCTAACAGAATTCTTTCCGCCGGTTTCTATTTTAATTAAAAAAGAAACATAACAGTGGAGGCATTTTAAATATAAACTCACAATCTGCTCTGGCGATTGCATCTCTGTGATGCTGCATAAAATCTAAAATTGAAACTGAGCAGAAAATGACTATATAGGCAAAAATGAAAGTCACTAGCACCTCATTAGCTGAGGAAATTGCAGAGTGGTCAAACAATATGTATACTGACAAATGAAAACTATATTTTTTAATCTTGAGTTTTAATCTTCTAAGGTTATTTTAAGTAACAAAGTAAGTACCTTTGTTTTATCATTCTTTTTAAATACAGAGAGAAATTATTTGCCAGACCAGCTCTGTACTATACTAGCAGCTCCATGACTTTTACCCTGATTAGACCCATTTAGCTTTCCTGTTTGTAGGAAAATTCTGCCCCTGTTTTGACAGCTTCCAGATCCCTTTTAGCATGAAAACAAATGGTCTTTTATGGAATTCAATCCAGGGTATGGTTCAAGAAGCAAACTATTTGGAGATCAAGCAATTGACTATGACAAACCTAAGGTCAAAAGTTGCTACTGAAGCTTGCTAGATGATTTATCAAAAGCATTTCCCAAATAGATATCTGAATTTCCTCTGACATCTTGATTTTATCAGAGATTGTTCCTATTAGCTTCTCTTAGAAGCCTGTGATACTAGGCAGAAGTGCAGCAGAAGCATTCCACTACTTAACTTTGTACTCATAAACCCTCTTCCAAACCTGGGCTGCCACCTTTCAGCTGCAAAAGCTGGAAAGTGCCACTGCAGGCAGCAGCCATGCTCCGTGAAGAGAGTAAGTCACAGCACTTGGAAGGGCCTCATGGACTAGTACAGAGGAGAGTGGCAATTCTAAGTCTCTGTCTGTGACATCTCCTTCTGTCTGGAAGGGAATGGAGAGCATACTGGAGGCCTCTCCCAACAGAAGTGATAGATGCCCGCTTTAGCACCTGCGTTAACTCAAACCCCTAGGCAGTTGGGTACTACAGAAATCACGCTCCACACTAGTGACCTTTTAAGACACCAGACTCCACCTTCCAAACAAGCCTACAGGGGTCCTGGCAGAAACCCGTTTCTTTCAGCTGTATTAGTTAGTCTAATAAAAAACATTCCCTCCCTACAAATCTTGCCTTACTTATGGATGTTTGACAATCGAGACCATAGAAATCCTACTGCTGCCTACAGGAACCACTATGAAATGTCTCAGGAGCCTTCCTCTCAGATCAAAGATAGATGGTCACTATGGATCATTTTTTTTCCCACCTCTACAATCCCTTTGGGTCCATTCCTCCCTCCCTACCCAAGCAGCTGGTATTACTGATAAAACCACGAAGCATGAAATGCAGATGACTTCAAGTCGTTTTTATCTTCCTTCTAAGTAAAATAAATAGTATTGTTCCAACCTTCTTCAACAAAAGCCTGGAGAAAAAAAGGAAACACATCAAATACCCTTCTTCTTTTAACACTTCAAGTCTTCTATCAACATTTTAAACACATGCATTCTCCCAGTTCACTTCCACAACAGGCAGCATCCCTTTTACTGTTCCCCAGCCACTCCTCCCCTTCACCGCTCTCTCCCTTCTGCCAGGCTTGAGCAGCTGGGTAATGCACAAGATTGGGAACAGACCTAGATTTAAAAATATGCCTTTAATATATCTTAGTACCACTGAATTCCAAAATAATGAGGCCAGGACAAGCACAGTCTATATCCTTTTGCCACTGTGACTACGATGACTAGTTGTGCTTAGATATCAAGCCACGTAACTAGAAGTTTTGGTGCATGTAATATGAATCTGCCTACTTATTACAACCTGCATCAAGTCATTGGACATCTCAGAGACTCCTTGTTAAGTTTGAGGCCAGTTCCATCTCTCTCTCCTCTGCTCCAGTTTTCGGGACACTAGCAGCAGCTACTCAAGGGACCCCACTGTAATGCCAAGATAGCTGCGCTGCACCTACACAATTACACCACTTGCAGCAGGAGCCTCACAGAACGCAAGGTTTACATGCTACAGGCATCATTCATGTATTCACTAAAAGTGCGGGTCTGCCGACATCCAGAGCTGAACGCAAAACACAACTCTGTAACTGCTCTGCACTCCACAAAATTGCAATTCATGCCTTACCTGCTGCAATGTACTCAGATAGATACATAAACATGCACAGTCTATAGAATGGGAAAAAAATGACTACTACCATTATTTAATTTTTGATATCTTAGCGGAAGTTCACACACTCTATTCATGAGGTCACGTAAGTATTCATGTGGTAGACTGATCAATCAGATCAGTAGCTCAACTGATCAAGCGCCACCTTTAATTCTGTCAGGATTGTCTTTCAAGACAGAAGAAAGACACATCTCTCAAACGCCTCACAAAAAAAAATTAATAATAATACAACAACAAGCAGATGCATCAGCTATTACTCCGGATTACATGAGTTCTAACAATCACAGGCTCCTTGTAAACCTCTACTTGTCTTCTGCGTCTCCATTTCCAGCAGCATATTCTGTTACCACAGGGAAGAGTTAAAGTAGCGTGGTTCACTTCTAGGAAATATGTATAAAGAACAGACGGAGTGGTAATGGCAGTGAAAGAATCCTGTCCAATAAAGCTTTCCCACTCCTGCCAAAACAGCTATAGGTTGTGTTTTTCAGGAGCTCATTTAATCTGAATAAAGTTAGTGCAGAATTGGCCAGGTTCTCAAGTCAGTGTAACGCAGCTCCCCTAAGTTCTGGGTAGTCAAAGCACCACAAGGTACACCCAAAGTGCCAGACATTCCCCATTACTTCCCCAGACATAACCCCATTACTAACACCCCACTGCGTGCTGCAAGAAAGGTCTTAGTGCTGCTTCAAGACCCACCCAAGTACAGCACATTTATGTTCCCTGTTGTTCTCTGCCTCCTTGAAAATGCTGTGCAGATTTGTTAAACAGTTGCTGTAGTAATGAACCTTACATTTACTTCTGGAATAAACACACTTTTTTTTTTCATTTATCTCACAACACGTACAGGCACACAGAGTACATAAAACCAGTTTGCAAAGTGTCGTGTGACCTAGCAGGATGAAAGGTGGTCTATGAGTATCATAAATCATTTTTTATCTGCCTTGGCTCTTTTTATAAATAGCACGTCTTGGCTTTGTATGCCTTCAATGCTTTGGACCGTTTCTTTTGTTTAGGGGAAGAACAGTGATAGGGATTTGTTGATTCAGAGGGAGAGAGACTGGTATTAATGTTTTTGTGCTGTTGTTGAAAATACAGTCCCAACAGGGGCAGAATTCCCAATGTTTTATAGAAAAGCCATCTACAACTTTTTTTTGCACTAAGCTACATAGGACCTTGTTTAAAGCTTAACGCTCATAAGAAATTTCATGTAAATTAGCCACCTGAAGGTGCCAACATGGACCCATGATTGTAATAGAAACATATTGGCATTGGCATAAAAAAGGCTAATTAACTGCTTCCTTTCTGCCAGTTGCACACCAGATCCACGCTGCTGCTCAGCATCTCCTGGGCTGCTGCAGATTTGCTGGCAAACATTCTGCTTCCATGGACCTCAGCAGAACATTGCTGAGAGTGGCTGCACAGATGCGGAGGGGAACAGCAATACGAGGGATGAGCGTTCTGCAAGCGAAGGGATAGAGGGCTCAAAGCACGTCCCATTCCTTCACACAGAGAAAAGCTCTCCTCATGCATGCAGCCGTTCTGGAAAATCAGACTTTGCTTCATACGTTTTTCTTCCTCAGTACAAAGAGCCATTGAAATGCTGTAGTCCTATGCAGTGTGTTTGGGGCTGATAAGAATAACAACGTGCAAGGAATTTAGTCCTTCATTTCACACACGGGAAAACAGACTTTGTAGAATATTCTCATTGAAAGACAACCCCAAACAGGACGCAAACCCACAGTTTCTAAAGGATAAAGTCAAACTATCCACCCAGGGAGTTGCACACTCTGATTAGAGTATCTTAAGGTGTTAAGTAAAAACCTGCACACTTTCATGAATGCAACTGAAATAAACTGAATTATCGAAGTAATTCTCATGCAGCACAGGATTTGATTGCCTTATTCCTTGTACAGTGATTTGCACCCACACACTGCGTATCAAGCAGGTGTAAAATGCTGCCATTGGAGGAATAGTGAATGCTCGTTTAAGACTATTTGATACACACACTGCCCTGAATTTAAGAGGTAAGAAAGTGCCCTACCAGGTAACATGAAAAGAATTCAGTCCCTATAACTCAAACATGTTTTTGTGGGTTAAGCCCTTTCTGTTTGCAAATGTCCTAATGATAATGCTTTTTCTTTCAACATACTGGAGATAAGTCCATAATAAAACCCTATTCGAAGTCCCACAGGGATGTACTTGAGACTCACTGCCAGGTTTTCCTGGTCAGACCCATTTTTTTCAGTTTCTCAACTTTTCCTTTTTTTCACTCACTTGCTTTCTCTGTTAGCTGCAGCAGAAGGGGAGCTCACCCTCAGTTTTTTCTCTGTAGCTGTTCTGCATCCATAGCATCACCTCACACAAAGAAACCTTCACCTAGGCATAAATGTTATGTACAAGACAGCGACTGCACAGGGCAGGAGAATAGCAGCAACATCAGCAGCCTTTCATCTGAGGTCACCAGGAGGCATCCAAATTATCTCAACACAAAAAAAAAGCTGTTCCACTTTGATGACTTTCTGGTCAACTGTGAGAAAGGAGTTAGTAGTTTCACAACAGACTGAGCTCTGTGTCACAGAAAATAAATAAGTAAAATACATACATACAGAAAATAATGCAATCCTTTGGCATCAGTGCTACCACACAATAATGAAATCAGGTCTGAAAACCAAACTAGCTTCTCACCTCCTTGGTAAAGAGATGTTCTGGTGGGACACAGAAACATGCATTTCTGTTGCCTGCGCTGTCTTCATTCTGAAGAATAACACAGGTCTCAGCGTTTGGGGGATGCAAAGCCCACACTAAAGCCACTATGCTATGAAGGGAAGAAGGACGATGCAAGGTACAAGAAAGAGAGATCTTGTTCACTCCTCACACAGCTGCAGCACAGGGGGGCAGAGGATGCTTTCTTGTGAGCTCAGTGCTTGCCTCCTGAGTACACTTTCAGCACTGGGTGCATATGCACACACATAGGGTAAAGCTCTTTGTGTGTCAGAGAGCACTAGGAGCAAAAAGACTGATTTATAAGCAGCCAGCACCATTACAGTGCTAGCTCATTTTACACTCCTTACATTCTCCAAACTTATCTTAGAGATAACACTTTCCCCTCTGGCTAGAAATTAAAACTCTTTTTTTTTTTTTCTTTAAATCTCCTTTTTACATCACTGGGTTTGAAAGAAGTGGTACAAGAAAGACGAATGCTGTGGCAAACACATTTTGAAAATGTTAAGGGTTAACAAAAACACTGGCTAGGAATAGAAGACAAGGTTAAGGGCAACGACCTTCTTTTTGCTCCTGAAAATGTAGCACTAAGGTTAGCTGCTCCACTAACCCCACTCACTGTTATTCTCTGACTCCTTGCGGCCCAAAGAAGACCTGGTAGCGAAAATACGGCCTCAAATTTCACAGCCTGTTTGAGGTATGCATTCTTTGAGAACTTCTTCCTTTCATCTGACACAAAGCCGCTGATGCATGAAGCCAGCTCTTCCTGCAGAAAGGAGAGATGAGCACACACGTGTACAGACACACACACACACAGGGCTTGGGGTATGTGGAGCACCTTGGCAGCCATCAGAAACAATGAGGCTATGTATTCGTGCTGTTACATCCCTCCACATTAACCACTGCGTACCCAGCTGGACTGCACTGAAGAAAAGAGCCAGTCCTTATTCCATTAGCCATCAATGACTAAAATTCAGACAAAACAGGGCAGAAAAACAATGCTGGAAGGCATGTCGATACTATCCTACAAAGCTGCAGCCCATTGTAAAACAGAGAAAGCAGGAAACCTCTCGCATCCCATCTCCCTTAGGCCTCCAGACTCATTCAGACTGGCATGGCAGCTCCCTCACTGAACAAGTAGATTGTTTTCTTATTTTATTAACAGCAGCAGCAACAGCAGAGCTGCTTCCTTTGGCACGGAGCTCTGCTTGACATTGGAGACTCACTTTCAAACTGCAAAACAGCTTTTGTGTCAGAGGCTTTCTTACCACTTTTCTTCTTAGATCGCTGTCTTTAAATGAAATTATAAGGCCAGCAGGACTAGACAGAAAAAGAACCATTAAACCTTGATAATTTTCTGCTAGAAGAAACACTTTAAGCTAAAACGACAGTCAGATCAGGAAAAAACATCCACTTTGATAAGCCAGTAATTAAACAGCAAGCAAGCTGGTGAGGCAATGTGATCAGTCAACCATGCCGACCAAGATGTTTCTGTCAAGGGGAGAGCAAGGCTTAAAGGTAAACTTTGCTCATCCATCTACTCAATAGAAAGATAGAAGATGCCATGGATACCCTACTACAGAGGACAGCTGCAGAAAAATAGGAAGGATTCTGGTCTTACAAGAGAACCAAAACACAGGGAACATGCCAAAGGAATGAGAAATCTGAAGCAGATAAATGCTTTAAGTATTTGACTGATTTTGTCGCATGCCTTGTAACATGTGAACTAAAGGATAACTAACTTGGAATCCCTCAGACAGCAGACTATTTTAGCTGGCCTGGGGTAATAACTCACCAGCTGCAGTGACCATAATGCTGAAGATTTGGGAAAAGAAGGTTTATGTGTGGTACATTCTGTGGGGACCAGAATTGGCCTTGAAAGCTTAGGAGACTTGCATGTCCAGCCCACTCGTGCCCAGCAGATACCTAGCAAACAAATCACCCATCAGCATACACACTAAAGCTTGCCCATTCTTGGGAGATCTGAGTGCAAGCCAGGTGCATGGCAAATGCAACCTGTCTGACACACCAAGTTTAGTACGTGGTTATCCAGGCACCTCAGTAATCACCTGTAAAAGAAATTAAGATGCTAACCTATATAAACATATCAATGCTTGTAAATTCTATGCATGTAACAAAGACCGCCACAACTGGCCTATGGTCTGTCTAACACAGGACACTGAGAATGCAGAACATGTTTTCCAGAAAGCTCCAATGACAAGAAAAAAACCAACAACACTGAAATCACTAACAATATTGAGCAATGACCACTAATATCACCGGAAATTTGCATTACCATCAATAGATACCAGATTAGAGTCTTGTAGAATAATGTGAATCATTCAAAATAAATAACTTATTTAGAGACTGCTATTGGTTTTGTTTTCATATACTCAAAGAATGACTTGGGTTAAGTAGAACTTAAAGCCCACCCAGTCACAACCCCCTGCCATGTGCAGGGCTGCCACCCAGCTGCTCAGGCTGCCCAGGGCCACATCCAACCTAGCCCTGAGCCTCCAGGGATGGGGTACCCACAGGTTCCGTTCCCACACCTCACCATCCTCTGAGTAAAGAATTTCCTCCTAACACCTAACCTAAATCTCCCCTCTTTCTTTTATTTAAAACCATTCTCTCCTTGCCCTATCACTACCAAACTGTCAAATGTTGGTGTCCATCTGGTTTACAAGTTCTCTTTAAATATCTAAAGGAAATAATTTTTTTTGTTTTGGTTTGATTTGTTGTGAACAAACCAAGTCCTAAAAATACGTCTCCTATTCAACACTGATGAGCAAAGGTTAAGTGCCAACAAATCTAACAAATGAAGTGTGCTTTTTAAATGCTTTTTTTGGGCACTTGTTATTTTTCTGTGATTGATCATCTTATTCTCCATGGAGCTGCTTCAGTTCTCTGAACAAGATGGACACAATTGTTAAGATGAAATAGGAAGGTTTTAAAGACAGCGTTCGGAGAGAATGAGAAACCTGTCATTCCAGAAGTCTGCCTAATGACAATTTATACCGTCTTTCAGCAAAAAACAATGTCTGCCAACAGGTACCAAAATCATACGGAAAAAAAAAAATGCATAAAACATGGAAGAGGAATAAATACAAATCAAAGTAAAATTTGCCAACGTATTTCTGAATACTTTTAATACAGTTCAAATACGTACGCTCATAAATCAGCTGCAATTCAATTTCCAGACCAATTCAAAAAAGAACAAAATATTTTGAAGAGTATCTGTGAAAGGCACCATAATCATATGCAGCAGGTATTTATGGAAAGAGTATTTTGGAGTCTTTGAATATTAACATGACACGTTCTGAGTCCTATCATTTGAGGTTGTACCAAGTCACTGCAATTGTCAGCATGAGCAGTTGCTGGAACAGCAGGGCATTAAGCAGTGTCCGCCCAGGTATAGTGGTCTTCCAACCAAGGTTCAAGGCTGTAGACAGAATCACAGAATCATGAAATATCCTGAATTGGAAAGGACCCATAAGGATCATCAAGTCCTACTCCTGAGAATGACAAACCAGAGATAGTGTCTGAAAAGAAGATTACTGACAGAAGCAGTGATAAGTCCTCTAACATGCTTAGGTCAAATTCACATACTGAGAAAGATCTCAGTGGAGAATGAGGATGGATCTATACACCTTCTGTTCCCATTGTCAGCATCACTGCTTCTTTGCCTTTAATTCACATACACGCCATCACCTTATGTTCTGGTACAATATTTCATCAGGGCTGGAATAATAGTGCTTCTGACTAAGCACTAGAGCTAGCCAGCACCAATCTCTATTGCCTTCAGAATGTATATTATTTTCTTAGTCTCATGAGCTCCTTCTTAAGATGCCATCAAAAAGTCGAGCGCTTTTTCAGAGCTCTTCCAAAAACTATCATAGTCCAGGACTTCATTCTGACTTACACTGAACACAGCACAAAGCAGGTGGCAGAGTCTGTTGGAGGATCACAAGAAAGAAAAGAACCATTGATGGATCACAGATTAAAAACAAGAAAAAACCAAACCAAACCAAAACAACAACAAAGCCCACACCACAGGTAAAAACTTTGCCAATGTATAGGGAAGTTTCTAAGGTATCCGATTCAGTCCACGCTTTAGAACCTTCCAAATGCACAGGCATGTGAATAAGTAAAACATATTTTCAAATTTGTAATCTAAACTCTTCTGAAGCTTCCAAGGACTTTCAGATTTAAGGTTTGCATTCAGGCATATGGACTTCAAAACTGGTAGAAGTTTCCCTGTCCCTCTGAATAGTCTGCAACATTAACAGCCAATAATATTTTCATTATCGCTACCGCAGTTCCTCCCACAGCAGCCTCTCATCTCACTCCTAGCTCTCAGATGAGCCACAGAGCTTCTTAACTGTTGGCTGCTAAACACTTAAATTACCCTGTGGGTTTCTCCCCACCTTCTCTTTTATGTATTCCCACTGTGTATCTGCACAGAAGACAGGATGTGTATTTTGCAGCATGGTGTTCCAGCTCATGGCTCAGCATGCAAGATGCACACTCTCTAGTCTGGCTGCCAGCATTCCCAGCATCAGAACATAGCTAAATAGCTCTCAGGATAGGGCTCATTAGGCTCCACTGAATAGCCAAGAGGAGCAATAGATTTTATAAGTGAAAGCATTCACCAGGTGGAAAATACTCATCATTTGATTTGAGCAAGGACAAATCGCTCTTAAAAGACTTCCTAGAAGCTACATATATTTATATATATATATATAAAAAAGTTAGAAAACCACATCTGAATTTATTCTCTTCAGCTTCATCTTCCCCGCAGGAAAGGCACATCCCACAGTGTACCCCAAAGTCCTGGGGTCCTCCTAAGTGAGGAACCCACTGCAGCTCTGTCCCTGTTATCTGACTGGTTCTGCTCCCAGAGGAAACAGGTAGAACTGAGAGATGACAGATTGCTGCTCGAGCCCCACCACAACAGGCAGCTGTGGCACTGCCAAAGCACCTCCTCAAACAGCTGTGAAGTGTTCCCTGATCCCACTGTCTAGATATATAGGACCAAATTTTGCTCCTTTTATATGTAGCTTTTCATCTGCACTCAAAAGGCATCAAAGTGGCCATTCCAAACAGCACATCTTGACTCCTGAAATGCAAACTAAACAATTGAATTGGAAAGTATAAGCAGAAAACAAAGATGAAGGCCAGGCACTGGGATATACTGTGCCTGTACAACTCTAAAAGCTGCTTCATGACACAAAGCAATTGCAATGCCTTAAATCATAAAGAGGAGTTTTCTGGTACTTACGCTAAATTTGAGGATCTTTCATACTTCACTGAGAAAATTTGCATGACAGAACTAAATCATTAAAGGCAGAATGGGCTATACTGATTTTCTATTTTGTTACCACTAAACATTTTCAGGACCATTTTAGCACAGCAGCACATCCTTTCCTGAACCTTGAAACTGCTAGGCTGCATTTCCCTTTATTGCCAGCATGGGTTCTCATACAAACAACAGTGGACAGCAGGAAGAAAGCTGTAGGGATCTTCTCACTGAAGGGGTCAGACTCTTTAGCAGGGTCTGTGATAGGACAAGAGGAAATGGTTTCATACTAAAAGAGGGGAGATTTACAATGGATATAAGGAAGACTTTTTTTACGATTGGGGTAGTGAGGCACTGGCACAGGTTGCCCAGAGAGGCAGTGGATTCCCCATCTCTGGAGACACTCAAGGCCAGGCGGGAGGGGCTCTGAGCACCTGATCTAGCTGTGGGCATCCCTGTTCATTGCAGAGGAGTTGGACTAGATCTGGAGGATGTAGGTCTACATCTTCTCAGGGGATCTAGATCTAGTGAGCTCTTTAAAAAGAAAAATAAACAAACAAACAAACAAATAAATAAATCATGGACAGCCCCAGTTTGCATGGTAAGGTAGAGGTTCAGATGCTCAAAGCACTGCACCTGATGGACCTGCAGTGACACCAGCAGGGACACTGGGGCTCAAGAAATTTGCCTTCAGCAGAAGCTCTAATGAAATAGAACTGAAGCAGAGAGCCAGCTCCTGACATGAAGGGATAAGTAACAGCTTTGGAGGCAGTCTGAATGATCTATTGAGAGTGTCAAGTCAAGAAACAAAATCTGTGAGGAGACTAATAGTGAGGTGACACAAACCACTTTGCCAAAGGCCATGTCACCACCACCTTCAACCGCAGCTCAACAGTGCAGGCTCCCCAGAAGAGGGGGAACCCTCTAGGGAGGGAGAGGGGCCCAAAGCAGAGGGGCCCAGGCCTGCATTCCACATATGAGCCCACCACTTAAAGCAGTACAGAGTTCCCAGGGGAGGCATTCCCACAGGAGACCTTCCCCACTGCAGCAGCATGCAGACAAGCCTGCACCATGAGTACTGAGGCAGGGCAAGCTGTTCTTTGCACTGACATGGCCTTTGGGCCTGTTGGCTTTTTACTGCTGAAGCTTTCTCTTGCTGAGGCTAGATAGCCCACGTTCATACAATAGCGGTTTCATTTCAGGATTTATTAAGCGTGCTTAAATATTAAACACTCAATAAATGCCAAATCAAGACAAATATTCTGTTAAAATGTGAAAAAGGGGCCTCAAAACAGCAAAAGCAAATGATACATGAGCTCCCTCTCAGGGGAGTGTTCTAGGCCTGATAGTACCATCACAAATATCCCATCCCAGAAGTGCTGTTTCAACTTTTCTTAGCACTTCAAGATTTTTTAAAATTTATTTTTACTGTAGCCCCGAGCTTACTTTTGTTTCAGAAAGAAAGAAAAGCCCAGGTTTTGCCCTACAACAACCAGCTCCGGTTGTGATGGCAGCACAGCAGGAGAGCTGCAGCTCTGCAGCCTTCAGGCTGTGCCGTGTCTCTGCCACCTCACCGTGTCTGCAGCTGATCCCTCGCCTCAATGGGAAACACACAGCTGATGCGAAAAGGTTGTAGGGCAAGAGCACAGCCTTCACAGTTGAATGAAAAGCCAACATTTTCCAAACTGTTCTGTCTGTAGCGTTCCATGTACCATGATGCCCACTCTACATTGTTGAACTTGTGTTGACATGGCAAAGCTATGAACCTCTGCAAGTTACTGACTGTTCATGCTATACCTAGCACTTGCTGCAGTTGGGTTTCCTTGGGAATGTACATGAGCCCAAAAAGAAAAGGCACTACATAGAAAACAGTGTTAAGTCAGAGAGAAGTCCTCCTAGCAGGGCAGAAGAATTGGGTAGCCAAGTGGAGAACTGGAGACTCTTGGTGAGATGCTGGTCACAGCTGCAGTCAGAACTGAGTGCCAGTGTGAAGAGAGGGAAAACGCATTCAGGATCTAATTGACACCCCAGGAGACCAAATTCAGAGGACTCTGGCTCAGGTTCTTGCTTTACAAATCCTCCCAGGCTTCATTTCCACACTAGCTAGGTCTGCATGATTTTGCATCATTAGGCAGCATAATGTATGAGTCAGAAAGCATGCAGAAGCTTCCTAGAGGTTTTCTCTTAAGTATCCATAAAGCATCATGTATTTAAGCTGCATTTTCTAAATCATAAACAAATAAATACGTAACACTTCCTGATTTACGTTCAAGTTTTTTTTTTTTAAGTGAAGGTCACCTTGAAAGCTGCAGTGTGATGCGCTAACTCATTTTATCCCCAGCATCACAGTTCTGCCTCTGCCTACAGTAGGAAAAGACCCTCATGTATGAAAAACTCATTTTTAACTCTTGTGAAAAGTGAACCTGTCACAGATTTTGAATGCGGCGCAATGATCAAAGAGCACCCGCCTGGCCATGTCAAAGAGCTGGCTGGGTAGGAATCCCACAGCATGCTGCATAGTTCTGAAACAACTTTGGAGAGGCAATATGGTTTTGGAGATACGGTGGCGGCCCCGGAGATCAGGAGACCTGGATTCTATTTCTGGCTCTGCCACTGACCTGCTAAATGACTAAAGACAAATGGCTTCTACACACCTGCCAAGTTTAACAAAGTAAGTGTGAGACTTGCACTCTCCCATTCCCTCTCAAGCTGTCCCTTCACAGCACCTTTATCCCACGCATTTGCAGCACAGCCCCGGCTCCTTTTCATCCCCCTGATTCCCTCCACAGGCTGCAGCTTATCAGCCCCTTTCTGTTGTGCCAGCCACTGCAACTGGGGTCCCAGGACAGAAGGGGGTGTTGGTGCTGCTGGGAGCCCTGCTGTAAGACACATTTACCAAAAGGTACCTTCACCAGCTCTCTGTCCATGTCAAAAGGCCTGACATGCCCAGGGGGGCTTTCTTCATGTCACACAACTTGTGGGCTCAGTAGACACGACTTTCACCTGCATATATCTCACAGACTGAGATGTGGGAAATCAAGAAGTCTAATTCTGTTTGGGGTTTTGTTTTACTCTTTTTCATTTTACTATGTGCACTGACATTACAATTGTTTGGCACAAGGATATAATTTCTCCCTGACTACGTGCCACAAAAAGGCTCCAGCTCTCCTGAAGACCTGAGTCCTTCAGTGCCTTCATAACTACAGTCTTGCTTTCCTGCTCTGCTGACCCTCCCTCCCCAAAATCACCTCTGTAGCCCTTAAAGCATGTCACTGGTAATCTCTGTTCCCAGGGTAGGTATTGATTTTCTGGACGATATTTGAAAAGTATTATACTGTCCTGAGCCCATACATCTGAAAAAATGCTATGTATGAACCAGCTATCATTATCAGTGTCGTTAAATATTGTACATATTTCATTAGTTACTCCAGCAGAGGAAGATACGTACTACAAATGGGAGCCACTAGGGAATCCTCTGCCCAGCTTGCTGCCAGCATTGTCTCTGTAAACACAGGCTGCCTGCAGCACTGATTTTGTTTACCTTTCACAATGGAGAGGTGGAGCTCTAATGCATCAGTTTCTTAATTTTTCCACAAAACAGTGTTACAAGGAAACAACACCACCTGTGCTATTTAAATTAGGTTTCTGTGCTTAAATTCATTAATGTTCTGCATTTGGTGTTGCTTGAAGTCAGCAGAAGTCCTGGCGGGAGACTGGTATATATAACGAGAAGAGCAAAATGTTTGCATCTTAAGATTATACTTCATTTACTTTATGCAGTGTCTTCCTCGGCTTCTGGGTGGTATCAGGAGAGGTCTTGCACTATGTCATCAGCACTGTAAACAGAAAATATGCAGGGGAGAGAGAGAAAATAACAGGATGCACTTTTCAAGGGAGAAAATCTCAAAGACAACCTCAATGATCAGTGAATTGTGTATTTTCTCCGATTTTAACAAAGAATGTAACTTCATCAAAAGCTCAGAGGCAAGTGCCTTGACAGAAAAGGGCCTAAGTCCTATAACTGGGAGATGGGATCAATTACATACATAGGCATTTCCTAAAATCTTGTTGTATGAGAATAACCCCAACAGGATTGTAACTTGTTCCACAGTTTGTACCAACCTAAACAATCTTTGGCACTTGGAAATTGTGAAACATGCAGTTCTTCCACCTTGGCTTTAAAATGAAGTCCACTACAGAGCTGAATCCAGACCATTTCTCCCCAATTCACGGGGAGGCCAATAGCAAGAAAAGATCCACGGTAGCCAGAGTCACCTTCGCAAGCTTGCTTGCACCCATCACCCTCTGGGAGGACTGTGAAGGCTGTGCTCATGCTGGTGTGTGTCAGCAAGGATCCAGCAGCCTAACTCTCCCAGGTCCCATCACTTAGCAACAGATCAACAGGAAAATCCCATTCCAGCTTCACCCCAGTTCAACAGTCATCAGCTCAGGGCCAGCATTCTCCCCAGCATTCACGCAGGCATACATCCCAAGTGTTTAATGACTTTCTGTTTCATGATCCTCTATTTCTGTAATGATGCCAATACCAAAAACTGGTCACAGGAGACTCAGATTTGTCTGGGGAAGCTTTTGGCTACTTGGTACAAGAGTCTTTAATTCTCACCTGGAAAGGCAAGGAGGTGCAATGCTAACTCTGACAGCATTTCAGGTCACTGCCATAACCAAGGCTACAGACTTCCTCTGGGGAACACAGCCACAGCGTGCAGAGCAAAGATTCCTGGGGCTGGGTTACTGAGGAGGGTCAGGATACTGTTATCTAATTGTTTACAGATAGAGGTCTGTAAGCTGCTCATGGCTAGAAGAAAACGCATCCCCAAGTTCCCCCCAAAATCTGGGATGCTGTAGGGTTCTACAGGCAGGGCAGCACATCTCTTCTGCAAGCTCAAGGCTGCTGTCCCTTTACCCAAAGGTGAAGAAAATGCAAGCAGAGAAGAGATGGGCATGATGGAAAGGAGAAGGGACAATTACCTGACTCTAGCTAAGCTACAGGGAACCCATCCGCTCAAAACGTGAAATGAACAATTGAAGAAAATAATGTGCTGTGGATATAGGGTCCTGTTGTCAGCCCCTTCACTGCAAGCTATCGATTTTACAGTATTTATAAGATTTATTCCCTTTTATTTTCACCAGGGGAAATTAGGCTGTCAGGATCTATTAACCCGAAACAAGCCATTATCCCTCTCATGACCATCACCTTGCAGGGCTGGCTGCAAAGTGCCCCCAGGCTCCATCTGCCAGGGAAGGCTGGCGGCTTTCACCTGCCTCACAGAGCCCCTCCGCCTCTCCCGCTCAGCCCACAGTAGGTCCCGCAGGCCGACTGCAATGCTTGCCTGGAGCCATGTGTGCACCCTGTGGCCCCACTGCCTCCAGCCCCACCATAAGCACCCAGCCCCCACATCAGCCCAGAGCAGCGCATGGCAGTGCCAAGTGGCAGTGGGATTTGAGCTGACTTAAGCATTTAGACTCAAATGCAGTACCTGTTTTTAACACTGCTTGCTTTTCTTAGAAAGAAGAACCTTAAACCCACAGGGATACCAAGCTCCCAAAACTGTGGAACTCCCTTGTCTCTCTTTTGCTAACCAACACCAGGGTGGTGCCCTCTCTCACACTGAATTTTCTGTTTGCAGAGTGTTTGGGCTCAGTGGTGGCACTTCCAAGGAGACTGGGGACTTTGGTCTTCACCTGACCTCAGTCGAGGCAGTTCGCAGAGCACAGCCATTCTCAGAGGTTGTGTTAACGTGCCTATTAAACCTATTAAACCTATTAAAACCCCAACTCTGCCCATTTGGTATGGGATTTTCAAAACCACCGTAAACTGGCCAAATAAATAATCAGTTGCCTGTAGATCTGAGCCATACCCTGTCCCCCCATGAAGCCCATTTCCGTAACAAACTGCAGTGCTCAACTTCTTGCCAGCTCAGTCTGAGCCAGGCTAGCTAAATAGGAGCTGCAAAGTACAGAAAATTATGAAGCACAGACCTGGAAACAGGATTCATGGCCTCTCGACTGTTATAGCTGAGTGCATTTCTGCAGGCAACAGAGGCTTTTTGACAGGTGGAGGAGCAGGCACTATGGGATGCACTTTTCTTACCTCGGGTTTTCCAAGCCACGTGAAGAGTAGTCTGTGCTGTTTTAAAGCCCTTCTGAGGCCCACACAGATAACTGCAGTGAAGTTATTCCCTCACGAACAGTGCCTCATTCCTAAGCACAAACTTAAACCCAGCAAAAACACTCTACGGTGTAGGCTCAATCTGTGATTTTCAGTGCTAATAGTGCGGTGAAATCAAACTCAATTTCCTCTGGAAAAAGGCCACACATCACTCTTCAGTGAGGAGCATTTCCACCCTAAATCACAACTGTCAAACGTCTTTAAGCTGTCTTAAAAACAGCTTAAAAATCAACAGCCACCTCAGCCCAAGGCTCCTTGGGAAAGGCTGAGCTGTACCATCTGGGCTGTGCTCATGTGTTGCCATGGGGCCATCTGCTCTCCTCTGGTGCTCTGGCTCACACTATGGCTTTAGTTTGGGTTTTCTCTTCTGACATTAAGTGTGGATTGGCCCTGTGCAGATGCAGGTATACTGCCAAGCAAATCACCAAGACAGTAAGTACACTTCCATGCGTGTGACAGTGAGTAGGATGGAACAGGATGAACAATAAAACAGCTAGAGAAAGCTTCATCACATGTTGGAGGCTCTAGAAGCTGTGAGCACATAGCTATGCTCATGCCTAGAATTTGGCTTCTTCTGCAAAGGGAGCTGCGTCCTGGAACCACCTGCAATGAGGAGTGTGCAAAAGTCCAGCTGGAAACCTCAAGGGTAGCCACTGCCCCAAAGCCACTTTGTCTTAGCAATGTCTGAAATGGCCCTAATGTGCTGTGGGGCTTGTACAGCTGATGTGCTCTGGGGAGATTGGAAAGGGGCAGTCCCTGACATGCCATTCCTCATTTAATTCCCTCTGGAGCAGGATGGTGCCAGAGTTGGCCAGAGTAATTAAGCACACCATCTGGGCCTCAGTGTCTCATGTACACATAGAATAAGCACTCTTCTTAACCCTTCTGAATCCACAGTTACTCACTGAGCTAAGTCACACATGGGGATGAACAAAAGCTGGAAGTAGACTGAGCAGCTCAGTGACAGAGCCTTACACAGACTGAATTAGACATCCTCCGTCTCACCAGGGGAAGGAACAAATGATCCAAGGGTGGACTGGCAACCTGGAAATGATCAGTCACAATTCTAAAAACAGTGGTTATGACCTTTGGACTTGTCAGTAGAGACGGTCAAAGCCTTTTCATAGAGTGAAATTGAACCAAAAAACAACAGAAGGGACTGTGTCAGCAAGAATAGGAGACTGGCCAGATCACAGCTGTCTCTACCAAAGGGCTTCTTAGTTCAAATGTTGCAAACCAGGGGATGAGCCAGTGCCCAGATGGTGTACCAGATATAGAAAGCAACCAAAATCCTCACAGGAGAGTCCCCGAGTGGAAGCAGAAGATGGGTCTCCTTGGGCACAGAATTTGCCAGGAGGAAAAACTCTGGGGACTTCTGACAGAAAGCTTCAAAAACTCCTGATGCAATTTGTGTCACTCTGATCTGAGAAACAGAATTTGGCTTAATATCTTAAATATAAACCAGTTTATACCCAGACTCCTCTGAATTTATTCTTCTGACTTCCTGTCCAACTAGGAATGTTGCCCTAGTGGGTGAAACTTCAGCTGGTCACAGAAGCAGCAAGATACCATCACCCAGATAATGCAAGTGGTTTTCAGGAAAATCGCAGCTGAAGACAACATTAGAGATGAAAAATATATATATTAAAATACACACATTTTGTCACACAGAAATGCTTGCGGAGTTCTTAGAGGATCTCTCTGGATCCAAATAAGGGAAGAAAGCAGTCACAGAGAAATGGTGGTTATCAGAATATACGAAGAGATTCAAGATGATAGAGGAAATTACATGGGTTTTGCTAGGAGGCTGTTCTAAGACTAAATAGTACTATAGGTACAGGCAGTACTGAGGACAGGAGAACTAAGTTCTGGCAGAAAACCCTGTAGAATTCAATTCAGTGTCTCAAGTGAAGAGACCTTAAGTGTGCCAATACCACAGTTTGGTCCAGAACAAGCCAGTCCATCACAGTCTAACATAAGAAGGCATGCAACAGCTCCAGCCACACACTACAACTTCCTGTCTAATTCTGGAAGAGAAATTGAATAAAATACCGGGTATATGTCCTGTTATCCCATGCGATCATTGCAGCCAAGCAACTTGGGAAGTTCAGCAGCAGCTTCCTTACAAGGATCTCCAGGAACACAAGGAACACATGGAAAAGAGAGAGAGGACTGTCTTATTTCCTTCTACTCCCAGGCTGTGCATTAAATGCATTCTTTTGTTTTAATAAGGAAATAAGTTTATTTCCTTACCAGCTTATTCTTTAGTATCTGCTCTACAGTCTTTGATGTGGTTTGGAGCCTTGACGAAAAGGAAAAAAAGTACAAGGGAAAACTCAGCTTTGAGCAAGGGAACAGATAAATGGTGGGCAATGGCAGATGCCACTGAGGTTTCCTAGAAAAAGTACAGCTCAGTGGATGGAGCAGAAAAGGTGAGAAGTGTGCACTCTGTGCCTTCCTCCCAGCTCTGCTACTGCTTTACAGTGTGGTTATGGAGCATATCACCCTCTTCACCTATTCAAGAACAATAATGCTAACTTACCACAAGGCATGAACGATAAGTCTTTGTAGAGTGCTGTGAGATATTGAAATGGAAGTTATTATGAAACACAGTGTCATTGTTTTCCACAGAGTATCATATGGATGAGTGAAAGTGGGAATAGGTATGTATAGCGCCTTCATGTTGTACGTCTAGAGCATTCCAGGATCTATTCAGATCTGTTTTTTTTTTTTCCCCACTAAGATGAGAAGAGATATTTAACAGTGGTAGCACAATAGCAGCAGATGAAATCCCAGGACCCTTCATCATCAGATCTTCCTCTAAAATTCCTATTTATTGCATTTTCCCTGCAGCAACAAAGGCACAGTAGCAGCAACTATTACTGTTCCATATACAAACTGTATTAGACAGCATTTACAATATTAGCTGTCAACTAATATCCTTCCTCCTGCCACCCACTCCTTAATATACACTGACTGATGCGACAAAATGAAGGCTTGGTTATTGGGAAGGGAGCATCTCTCCAAGCTGGCATGGCTGCAGACCACTGTATCATAAAGGATACTATCTGAGAGGCATGTGGGGAAGAAACCCGGAATTGAAAGATAAAAGGGCAAGAACTGAAGTATTTTCTCTGTAGATGACTGTGCTTGAATTTCCTGAGGTATTTTTCTTTCATGCTGCTACTAACTGCCTCTGTTAAATGACATGAAAAGCTGTGATCTTTATTTGTATTCTTGCAAGAAACTGATTGCTCAAACAAGCACACAATTAAAATCATTTTTCTTTTGTTTTGCAACACACCATAATAACATATTTTATCCCAACATAATAGCTTTCAGCCAGGGATCTCAGTCATTCGCAAAGAAGAAGAATTTGGCCTCTTAGTTTTTGTAGGATACAGCAAAAAGCTGCAGTCCGTTTTTATCAACAGGTCAAGTGAGACACAAGGACATTGTGCCACCAGGTCACAGTGTTAGCAGATGGCGGAAGGATTAGGAGTTGAATCCAAGTGCCTGACTCCCAGAGCCCTGAACAAAACAGGATCGCGTTCCCGATCAGTCCCACGATCCAGCTATCTCCAGTGCCATAAATATGACAATTCCAAGCACAGCTCATCCTGGGTACACACATGGACACCTCCAAACATGCAGGGCTGACTTCTGGAGGGGGGAAAATGAGTATCCTGCCTCACTCAGTTGCTCTGTAGGCTGTAGGGTAATGCTTACCTCTGGAGCCATGCCTAAACTCTGTTTTTCAGGTCTGATTTCTCAGAGTCTTGAAAAGCTCTTTCTTGTATAAGCAGATTGTTTAAGAAGAAAACCAAGCTACCTCCTGGCACCTTGTGGAGCCATCCACATGAACACATGGTGCAGCATGAGGTCTCACCGGAACAGTGGCACTTTGAATTCCTTTTTGCAGTGATGCAAAGGATTACACATGGCACAAGGCAGCAAAGGATCAGCACCCATCGCTCAGCCAGCTTCCCTGCAGAGGACAGATCTGCTATCAGTCACTGAGAAACCTCTCATATCCATAACTACCAAAAACAGGAGTCTGAGTGTGTCTTTGGGCACTGCTGCAGTCTTGTGCTTTTACACACGTCAGCATATGGACATACAGAGTCAGGAAAAAGCAGATACCTGCAATGCATAGAGCTGCTGCATGGGAACACACACACTGAAAGCCACCTCTGGTTGTGCTGACAGCTTTTGCGCTTTCCCAAATTGCTTCTGCAAATGCAATTGTTCATCTTCTGTCAAAACACAAGGAAATAAGTTTGCTCTTTGGTGGCAGTTTCTTAATGGAGAAGAGGGATTAGCATCAGCCTTTAATACAAAATGAGGGTCCACTTCATCATCACAGTCAGTTCCACCCAGGACCACGGGACCTCAGCAGCCTCCTGCCCTCAGCGCATTGATCCACTTCCAACATCTTAATGAAAAACGGGACTGAGGAGGGGGAAGGAGGGAAAGCAAAGGCATAAGGTCAGAAACTATGTCAGATGCACATTATTTCAGGAGACCATATACTTGGATTGGTTTTTCTTAACTCTTTCTCTGTTAGTATTTCTATAGCATGCCAAGCTGCTGTTCTGCAGTGCAGATAAAATAGGATGACATGAGCTATTAAGGGCAATCTAATATTTAGGATCTCAACCATCCGTCTGAATAGCATCAGTGCCTTCACTGTTTGCATCTCAGGAATCTTAAACTGGAAAGAACTTCTCCGAGAAAAAGTTGCAGATGTACACAGCATTCTTGTTAGAACTAGGTGAAGACGTTTTACTAGTAACAATGCAATCAAAACTTAAATCATTCCAAAAATAAATGCTAACAAAGTTTTTTTAATAAAGTGTTCATTTAGAAATTTTCTTCAAAATTTCTTGGAGGGAAAAAAAAAAATAAAATTCAATGTATAAAGCCATATTTGCAAGAATGTCCACCCACATATGAGGCTATTAAATGTGCTTGTCTTATCCACTAGGCATCTTTTGATGGAATCATTTTCCCCTTCAAAGACAACAGTCAAATACACTGAATGCTGTGGCAACAACAGAAGCAGCAGTTTCAGGGAACAGAGAGCCAGAGCCCAACCACACATCCTTTGCCTGAGCCAGCCAGAGGAGGGGAATATCTTATTTTGGGTGCAAAAGCTGAAGCAGCAGCTTGGGCTACTGACCTGCAGTGGGCTACATACTTCTCCTTGCTAGTTGTGCCGCCAGTGTGGGAGAATCATAGAGTCACAGAACCACAGAAAGGCATGGATTGAAAGAGACCTTAAAGCCCACCCACTCTCACCCTCCTGCCATCGGTAGGGCTGCCTCCCACCAGCTCAGGCTGCCCAGGGCCCCATCCAAACTGGCCTTGAACACCCCAGGGATGGGGCACCACAGCTTCTCTGGCCAGCCTGTGCCAGTGCCTCACCACTCTGAATAAAGAATTCCTGCCTGACATCTAACATAAATCTCCCCTTTTTTAGTATAAAGCCATTCTCCCTTGTACTGTCACTATCAGACTGCGTAAAAAGTTGGTCTCTCCTGTTTAAAAACTCCCTTTAGGCACTGGAAGGCTGCAGTGAGGTCTCCTTGGAGCTGCCTTTTCTCCAGCCTGAACAAGCACAGCTCCCACAGCCTGTATTCATAGGAGAGGTGCTCCAGCCCTCTGATCATCTTTGTGGCCCATCTTTGTGGGAGGAGGACACAGTGTCCCTGTGCTTGCCTCTGCAGAGCAGCTGCAGACACCTGTGCTGGCCACCTGGAGTACAGAGAGAATTTAGATATGAGGGTTCAGCTACAAAAGTCACACTGTGGCTACTGTTCAGCCAGGGAGTGGTCAGAGTGCCAGGCTGCTCAGACTTAAGGAGGTGTATTTGACGCTTTCCTGCAAATAATTTTTCCTATTCCTTGTGTCTATTCCCCATCCCAGTCATATGACGTTCTATGTTGGAACATGCCCAGCATAAAAAGTCACATTGATTCCTCCAAGATGACTTCCTTGCTTGTTTTTTTTGTGTTTTTTTTTTTAATCCATGCACAGTCCCTGAATATCACAGTGATAAGCACTTTATAAAGGCCAATAAATAGAATCTATAGATTTTGACAGCCACTTGTGTAACAGGCAGTTTTTTTGAGGATGAGGGATAGCAAGACGTTCAGCAAATTGCCACTATCTGAAAACTTCACATAATTCTCTAAAACAGAACCTGATGTAAGAAAGACAGGACGTGTATTTTTGAGAGCCATTATCATCCACAAATCCTCTCTTTTGACCGAAAGGGGGATACTGGGCTAATGGATCTTTTACAAAACATGTTTTCAGCAACAGAGTTTTTCTTCTGACAATTTCAAAGCCATTACAGGTGCATCAACGTCGCTTCCAGAAATTACTAGCTTAGACTGAAAGGCTCAATTCTTAAGTTGAATTACTATTTAATAATTTTAAGCACCACTTTCTCTTTATTTATGTGCCAACAAAAATGAAGTTAAATGTTTTATGAAATATTTAAAAACTTGGAAAATCACACAACAAAGAAATTTTTACTTAAGCAACAATTAATGTTGCTAAGCGACAGTGAAGTATTTACTCATCCATAACAAATGGATATTGCCACTCTACTCTGCACTGGTGAGGCCTCACCTGGAGTGCTGCGTCCAGATGGGGAGTCCTCAGTACAGGAGAGACATGGACCTGTTGGAGTGCATCCAGAGGGGGGCCACAAAAATGATCCAAGGGATGGAACACCTTCCCTGAGAGGACAGGCTGAGAGAGCTGGGGCTGTTCAGCCTGGAGAAGGGAAGGCTGCGAGGTGACCTGATAACGGCCTTTCAGTGTCTAAAGAGGAGCTACAGGAAAGAAGGGGACAGACTCTTTAGCAGGGTCTGCAGTGACAGAACAAGGGGAAATGGCTTCAAGATTAAAGAGGGGAGATTTAGGTTGGATATAAGGAAAAAAGTATTTTACAGTGAGGGTGGTGAGGCACTGGAATGGGTTGCCGAGAGATGTGGTTGATGCTCTGTTTCTGGAGACTTCCAAGGCAAGGCTGAATAAGGCCCCGGGCAACCTGATCCAGCTGTGGTGTCCCTGTTCATTGCAGGGGATTTGGACTAGACAGCCCTTAAAGGTTCCTTCCGACTCTAAGGATTGTATGATTCTACAAAGGGTTAAATTTGGAACAAGAAATGATATTTTCAGAAGTGTCACTCACAAAATACAGCAGTAATCTGACTTGGAACAAAACATTAATGCAGTTGAGATAGCAAAACATCAGCCACAACTCCCGCTGCTGTTAAAACTGCTTTCATACACATTCTGCAAGGCATCTCTCAGGAGAGTTTCTGAAATGGGACCATAATTAAGGGATATTTAAAAGTGCCCTTTGTGCATGAAGATTCCTGCCTGGGGTGCCAGACGATCCTAATACACCAATTAGAACAAGCAACTTCCAGTTCATATCGATGGGGAAAAAATAACAAGGACAGAAAAGCATCTGTTGTCATATGTTCACCCTTTTACCACACTGCACACCGATCAGCAGCGCGGCAACTCACGATGGTACCACTGAAGTTACAGGAGCCAGGCACCAGACCTGCATGCTGCTGAGACAGCTCCTAAGGTGCCCCTAGACTATGGCTTCAGGCTGCCTGCAGACTCAGGTAGATGTTGCCAACACATTTTCATAATGTTCTTCACAGATAGATAGGAAGATTACTGACTCCATTAAAAACAACAACAACAACAAAAACAACATGCAAAGATGTGAAAGCAGAGAACAAAATGTTAGCCAGGCCATTCGTCTCCTAATACCCAACTCCATTCAAGCCCCAGGAAAGAAATAGCTGAGGAGCTCATAAATTGTATTCTGCCCATGTAATAAATACAAACGCATTTTTATCAAGTGTGAAGAAATACCTGTCATCACAGCTCAGCAACCCTGAAGGTGACCTGTAATGGATATCAAACTTGGTTTTGAGCTATTTTTTTACTCCCGTATGAATGATAAGAAAAGAAATAAAGCATTTACATTTTACACGGTATCTTCCTATTGTTATCTTACATGAGCAGTCCAGATACTTTCGAGTAGATGTTATAATTACTTGAGAAATTGTGAAAAGTTATCATGAGTCTAAAACCAGGGAAAGTGGAAGAGTGATTAGAGGAAGGGATTTTAGCCAGACTATTTAAACGTTTGGGGATTTGTGGAGTTTGTGGTTGTAATGTTTGGGTCCCGATGTGTAAAGGAGGTGATTTATTGACATACTTTCTAATATCAGAATCATACAAAATATGAAGGAAAACGTGGTTTTGAAGATTCTTTTCCCACTCAGTCACAAAAAACAAATGCGTGCTGAGTCATTCAGAGGATTCCTCCCAGCCCATGGGATCATGTGCTCAGTCCTGACACAGCTGAACTCTGTACATGTACAAACATCCTTAGAGAGGACCAGGACTTCCATTCCTGATATTTCTGCAGCTGCTCAGGACTATTCAAGGTAAGCTTGATCAGCTTCAATGCACTTCTAATTTACATGAGTTGCCAGTGGTCCCAGAAGATTAGGATGACAGCTGAAAAGCAGCAGTGCATGGGAAAGAGATGGTAACATCCACTGAACCTGTACCTCATCATTGCTGGTATCAAGGGATATCAAACATAGGGAAGCCAAAAGGCTGGCACGGCCCAAGACCATGGACCTTGCATTTTCTGCTGCAAAACTTCAGCAGGTGGCAGCAAGAAGCACCTATACTAAAGCACGGGATTAAGGCCATTATCCCTTTCCAAATTCTTTGCTTGCTTATTCTCTCCTGAATGCCTTCATTCTCTTCACAATGCAGGAAACACTTTCTGAGACCTTAAATTAGGAAGGGTTTTTTTGTTGTTTTGATCTGTTTACATACACAGCATTACAACCTTAGGCACTTACAAGACACAGATTTCGATAAATTTTATCTTTTCTGAACAACTGTTTCTAATGATCTTGCTTTCCCCACCAGAGAACTTACACGTCATTCTGGGGTTCCAATAGGAAGCAGGTCCATGAGTTGGAGCACATCCAGAGAAGGGCCACAAAAACGATCCAAGGAATGGAATACTTCCCTTCAAGGACAGGCTGAGAGAGCTGGGGCTGTTGAGCATGGAGAAGGCTCCAGGGAGACCTGAGAAAGGTCTTTCAGTGTCTAAAGGGGAACTACAGGAAAGAAGGGGACAGACTCTTTAGCGAGGTCTGAGAAGACAGAACAAGGGGAAATGATTTCAAGCTTAAAGGCGAGTCAGCCCTGGCCAAGCTGCCTCTGGACAGCAGGGTTTGAAATGGATTTCATAACATTCTAGCTTATAAGGACATGCTACTTCTGCAAGGTACTCCATGGTGCTGGGTGGGACCAATGCCAAACACAGATCATTGTATATGCTCCCACCACCGTACTTAAGAAGTAGCAAATCATGAAAGTCTGCCAAAAAGGAGGCAGCTCCCCAGTGGGTATTATGCAGGAGATAAATGGGCAATGTATTAAAACAGAGTAAATCCAACAAACTGCAGCTGGGCTGCAAGGAACCTATGAGAAAACTGCTACTTACTGTTCTCATCAACTTTGGCTAAACAGAATTGTGAAGCAATCCCCCCCTGAGAAACAGAAATGTAGGCAGACAGAGCTTGAAAAAACACGAATGGGTCAAAAGAAGATAAACAACATCTCCAGAAGCCTCTCTTTGTTTTCAGAGTGGTGAGAGAAAATATCAAGTGCCATAATTGAGAGCTGGGAGCTAGGCATCAACCATCATCTTGTCGTGGGCAAAGATGAGCTGGCATTGGCCCTGCAATCATGTTTAGCTTTCAACTTCTTCTAGGTCTACAGTTGATCTCTTGCATGAGCTTGTGCAAAATGCCTAAACTATATGTGACTCTGTTTCTCTAGCTCCAAAATCTAAGTTTTGTGCTTCTCTTCTTCACGGGGACTTTTTAATTAATGTTTGCAAACTGTCTTGGCTTGGCAACATAAAAGTGCTAACTATCAGTACTCTCTGCAACTGTACCCAAGAGAAAAACATTTGCATGGATGTGAAAATGCAGCTAAGATGGAACCAGACACACAGAAGCATGTAGGATGTTCATCATAGTGTTCTGAATTCTTTGTCAGGCCATTCTATGCCCAGCTAAAGCCCCCAGTCTTTGGAATACTGTGCTTTCCTTTTCACTCAGCACATGGAGCTATTAAAAGAGTTTGTTGGCCGTACATTTGTTACTGAGGAATGCAGAAGCCAACCTCAGCATGCAAAGGCACAGTAGATGAAAACCCCAAGAGGAAGATGACAAGCTCAGGAAGCCCAAGAGAAAGAGACATGTCCTGAGAAAGGCATGGAGAGAGAAAATAACCGCAATGTAGGAAAAAGAGGGGACAAAAAGGCAGTTAAGAAGGAAAAAGATCTACTGAATTGTGAGCATGGGTGTTGTAGTCTTACCCATCCCTTGTGTTGGTGTATTTATTAGTGAATATGTCCATGGAGTGTGTACATGTCATTTTTTAAAGTACTGGGCACAGGACCAGAAAGGAATCCCAATTTCAATATTAGCTCTCTGGATGTCCCTGAGAAAATAATCTAGCTTTTATACCCCAATCCTTGCATCTATGAAACTGAGAAAATTCTGCTGACTCCACAGTGGGATAGCGAGCCAATATCCAACTTTTTGTTCGCTGGAAACCTGGACATAATTTCCCAGCATTAATCTTAGTTCAGAATGGCAAAAGTGACCTGTATTAAATATCAAAGGACTTATACTTCCCAGAACTAATATAGTCATACTTCTAGATGGCCTGGAAACTCAATGGAATAGTTCTGGGTAATGCTAACAGATGGTGTGGCAGAGCACACACATGGCACTGCAGACAGGCAGCACTTGGTCATCTCCCTGCTCTGCTGTTATGCTTGTGGTGTTCTAAGGTGGAATTCAGCAGTGGGCACTTTTCCCAACTTGTTCCACTGGTAAAGAGCTTCGTCTGGGAATAGGACAAGCGCTGAAGCCTTGGGATTGCCTATGATGGTTCCTGCTAAGGGGACTGCAGAGTAAAATCAATTAATACCAAAAGCTGCAAAGCAACTGTAGGTTGGGAGCAATTAAAAATGACACCTAGAAAGGCACAGGGAATGAGGAAATAGCCCAAGTTATCTTAAAGAGCCCAAGAACACAGAGAAAAGAACATAAGCCCCTTCAAAAGGGAACTGCAGACTGTTTTCCAATACAAAACATCTGCTGAGAAGACACTGCCTGTCTATTGCTGCAACAGTCTTGGAAGAAAGTACCAGAGGGGAATGGACAACCTTCTCTCTAGCCAGCACAGTAGCCTAGCAGTGCAAGAAGTCAATTATTAATGCTACATTTGTCATCACACCATTCATTTCCACTCTGCAAACCCTCCCTTCCTCTCCACCTGCACCCTAAGAAGATGACCTGACAAGCCCCACTGGGGACAGATTTATTACCAGCTTCCAGAGGAAGCAAGAAGAAGCTTCGCTCAACTCTGAGCCGGTACTGCTGCACATATGTGTGGCAAAGTCTACCATCCCCGCCACATTGAGACTGAAGCCCACTGATGTTCCCTTCAAAGGTATTTTGTCATCACCTGCAGCAGAGCTAGTGCAGTGCCATCTCGTGGCATTTTTGAATCGTCTTGTACTAGGTAAAAAGCATGTCTGAAACTTAATAAACAGATGTTAAAATGGAGTTTGTTACGCTGCAGTTGTGCTGGGCCCTAAGCAGGAACACCAGGCTCTGTGACCAAGATGTATGTGAACAGAAAGACAACTAGAACCGTTGCCATGAACAGTGGGAGCCGCCTGTGAGGACGGCTGGTTTCAAACAGATCTCACCTCCCCTCTTCAGACAGCTCACCAGCAAGCACCCAGACAGATGTAGCCTTCCATTTCATGCAGCGGTACCACACAGACCAAGAGCAACCCCTGAGATTCAGGCAGCAGCACAAGGTGGAAGCACAGGGCAGCCGGTATCCATCCCAAATGTCAAGGCTTCTTGCACCGCCTACCCCCTGTACAACTGACTCGTGCTGCAGCATGGCACTGTGAACATGCCAGCTCTAATCATCTCTGACTACAGCCCAGAGGCACGTGTAACATCCAAAGCCCTAGAACTGCACCTGTGCTGTGCAGAAAAATAATTTTTTTCCTTTTAAATCAGCACCTTCCTCCTCTGAGATTCTGATGATCCAGAAATTTAAAATAAACCAGCAGCAAACAAGGAACAAAGACCTCATATATAAATATCTCATCTGTACCTAGCTAGGAAGGCAGCTATGCGAAAGCGTAAGTAAGCAGCCTTGTATGTCATACTAAATTTCATTCAGCAAGAAGTATTTTTAGGATACAGCAGCGATCCCAAAGATTTTCTAGAACTATTTCTACCCTCTCAAGATCAACGTTGACGAATAGGTGTAAATGAACCAGGTTTGCACATATGCTTTGGCTATGCTCTGTTGTTTCAAGCTACTAGAAAGGTACTAAATCCCAAATTAAAGTGGCCCTCGAGACTGCATTTCACCTTCATAGAGAAACCTGAATCCTGGGTCTCACAACTAGCAAATGTTGCTCATTGCTATGCTTAAGGTGAGAGCTTCACAGATCTTTACCGCCTGCTTCTGGGAAAACAGAAGCCCACCCTGCACTGACTCTCCCAGCATCCCCGTCTGGGTCAGAACTCCTCATGATTGAGCAGAGGTAATGGTAACTGTTGCTCTTTGATCAGTGAAGGCAGATGGCAAAGCCAGAAAAGTGGGCAAAATTTTTGACAGTTGTCCTCGATTAGGCTATTAATGCTCCAGAAAAGATCAAAGAACGAGAACTGTGTGTACAATGCTTCCTCCTCCCCTCGTGTAGGCCTACCTAAACTTTCCTAGGCAGATGCCACATTTGTTTTGTCTACGCTCAGCACAAACCCGGTTCCTAGCAAGCTTAAGCAATGGGAAGGGTGAGCCCACTTGACTCCACAACAGGCTGTACAGGCGCATGGCTCATCTCTTCACAGCCTCATGCACATTCCTCACTCCTCTCCAGTTAATATATTCACATACATATTGTTTCAACATGACATAAAAATCTGCCTGCTGGTATAACAGCAATCAGTCAAGATCTATGCAAGAAATATGGTTTTTAAAAAGCTTAGAAAGGCAATAAATATTAAATAACAGCTACTCTGTCGAAAAGGAAAATCTGAAAGTAGCATCTTAGAGGAATTTTTAAAGTAAAACTCAGAGTGTTCATGAGATATAATTTTTTTTGGTCCCTTTTATAAAAAGGGCAGACAGAGAGCAATAATCTTCAAGTCGGTGTGGGAATGGGATTACCAGGCTGGCTGTAATGCATGCAGAACCCACACCCTTACACACAATGATGTGAGTGGTCTCCACACGATCCCAAGCATGCCAGCTAGAAACCAGATCTCACAAATAAGCTTCAGATATGAGGACTCCCCAGATTTGTGATGAGAGAGACATGAGGCCTTGAGTAACTTCAGCAGCAGGTTAGAGAAGAAATCCATGCAGCCTCTGAGCCTTGTCAAGTTTGCAACCAGAGGAGGGAGAAGAGAAAGCTGTAATCACTTCCATTACAGCTATTCTCTTCCTTGTTGAAAGCTACAAAAACTATCAAAGGGGGGATAAGGATGCTGACAAAAATTACAGCAGCTTTAGAAGGTGCCTAAGTCAGGCTCATGGCTCTTACAGCTCCCAACAATAGCCAAAAAGTCTATGGAGTACAACAGTAAATAAAACGGAATCTGACCTTCCATTGCACATGTTGTCTCTTAATCTAAATTAGCATACATGGATGCTATAGTAACAAATATCTATCTATGTGCACGTGTGTACATCTATGTACATACACGCCTATGAAATAATTTCATAGCTTTGAAGTGAAAAAATACTGTGAGGTTAAGTCAGGTGAAGCTTATTTCAATGTCTTTCACTAGAGAAAAACAGTTCACATGACTCCCTGCAGAAAGCAGACGCAGTACAATAGCTACAGTTTTTGTCAGAAGTCAATTCTAAGCACAGCTCAAGCTTCCAAGCCAAGTCGCCCAGTGACCCATGAGGCACAGAGGAGCCACCAAGGACCTGGACAAGAGCATCACCTACAGAACGGTGTTTTTCTTCTGCAACCCCAACTAGCCTTTGCTTATTGCAAATATTCATTTATTTCCATAAGCCTTTTTCTTCTTGCAGATAGGAAGGATGAGATGCTGGATTGAGGGCTGTGCCATGCCCTAGCAGGCTTTGTGGCTTTGTCCCTCCTGAAGGTTGAAAGATATGGGCTGGAAAACACCTCAGGTAAACATGTCCCTTCATATTTAATAGGTACAGTGGAAAGTGTGGAACAGACACAGCCTGAAGGAGAAGGTACGTGAATTTATTACTTGCCTGGCTGAGGGGGCATAGAAGGGTAAACTGAATTTTGTGTGTCCTACTGGTCAGTAGAGTGGTTGTAATCCTTTATTGAAAGTGGTTCCCTTAAGTAGCCTCAAAACTTCAAACTATCACATTCTGGTACGTGTCTTTCTATCTATCTATCTTCCCCCTTGTTCACCCGGATCACATATCCCAGTGAAAAGCGATGTGCAGATACAGCAGCTGTTCAGAGGCCAGGGGGCATGAGCAGCCCTGCCCTCATACCCCAAAGCTGCTTCTATGCACTCTCACGCCATTTCCCCATGTCATGGGCTATGGTAATCTGGGCTGATAAACTGATTTGGCTGAAGAAGTGGTATTTTAAATCAGCTCACTGTAGATATTTTCACTGTAGAGATGCCCAAAATATTGCAGTGGCACCACTGAGGAGATGGTGTAGAGGTAGGAACGAGTAGACAGGAGGCCATGCACTACTGCTAGAAATACACATATTGCAGCCCTTCGTGAGTGACAAAAGCATGTACTGCACAGCATCTCTATTCTAGACAAAGTAGACTTCACAGCGTACTTCCTAAACTTTGTACGATCATATACTCTCTATATGTGACATGTTACAAAAAGGTCTTTTTGGAACAATACAAAGAGCTTTTTAAAGTGCTACTAGGACTATGTTATTCATTTTTTCAACCTAAGCACCAGGTGCCTTAGTTACAACAATCCCAACTACAGAGGGCTCCGAGGGAGCCATTAAAACTGGAGAAAGAAAAAGAAAAAGAAAAAAAAAAAAGATTTAAAAATAGTTTTATTGTACCTAAAAATATCTTAACTCTTACCTCAGACCTTTGGAAAGCCTTAAGAAAGAGTTTGTCCCACTGGGAAAAGCGGGTGACTTCCCTTGCCAGTGGTACAGAACACTTTTCTCAAGCTGTGCTTGGCTGCAAGTTAACTTGCAAGTTAACTGACTTGCACCATGTCATATCATTGTGTCTAAAAAGGACCAAGGGCAAAATGTTGACTGTTTTGGAACACATTAGTAACTTAATATATAGTGTTATGGTGGGAGGGGAAATTATTCTGCCAGGCTGTTTCTGTTGTTTAAAAAAAAAAAAAAATTAAACTCAGATGGGGTTTTTTGGTAGTTTGTGGGTTGTTGGGGTTTTTTTGCTTGGTTGGCTGGGGCGTTTGTGGAGACGCTGGAATACACTCGGAAAAACAAAGCACTGAATAGAAGCCAACTGACATACATGTTTAATTGGTATCACATGACACCTCAGTTTAATATCACCTCTACATCTGTGAGGGGACATCCATACGTAACTAACCCAGGTCTGCTGCCAACAAATGTTGAAAGAGTAATTTTCTGTTTATGTGGGTCCTACCTTGTGTTATCTTTTCCAGCTTCAAAACAAGCAGAGGGAGCATCTGTTAACTGGTGGGGAAAAAAACAACACCCAACAATTCCCAAGGCAGAGAAGACATTATCCAACATTATGCAGGTGTTTCAATAATGCACTAAAACCGGGTTAATTTAACACCTACTGGAAACAAAGGGATATAGAAAAGTCTTTAAAAGACAGACGACACATCTCTATCTGACACATATCCCACAGCGTAATGGCAAAGGATGAAAATGTTTTCAGGCAGATTTTATTTATATCCTTCATGAAAGTTCACAAACATCAGAAAATTTAAAATACTTCAAATAAAAAGCAAAGTAAAATCCCAATTTTCATGCCAAAAATCTGACCCCACTTCGCGTAAGTTCTTTTACAGCAAAGGCTACGCAAGTGCTTCAAAGCCTTTTAAATTCAAGAGCTAAAATTTCACTATGGCCCACAAAATTACTATTTAGAGCTTTTCTTTCTGGTTGTCAAGACATAGTCAGAACTTGAACCTGAAGTGCTGCAGTTTTACCATCACTGCATATTATGTGAATGGAGGTGAGAAACCACATGGAAGAATATGCTAGCAATTTACCATTGGACTTTTTGTTGTTGTTCTAAGATTGCACCACTTGCTGAGGAGGAAGGGGGAGAAACAGTGCTCCTGTCTCTAATTTTTTCCCCCTTGAACAACTGGCAGACACAGCTCTATTCTACTGTCCTTCCAAAGCCTTAGATATCAGCATAACTCCAGTTTGGTTTCTGCTACGTCCATGCACAGGTACTACTCATCTAACGAGCTGCTCCTTTGTCTTTCTCTCATGCCCATCACAGCAAGGAAAGCTTTAATGGAAAGGCAGATCTTCTTATGAGAGCAACTGATAGAAATAGAAAAATCAAGACACAGTCAGGCACAATGTCCCTTCTCCAAGTCTCTTCCTAAGGACGTTCCCTTTTCCTAGAGCACGTGATGCTATCACATCCTGAAACCATTATATCTAAAACAGCCTTAACAAGAGCATTTATTTGGGTAGTGTTCATAGATTATACAAAGACCGCATTCATGTAGGACTGCCCACAGTTAAGCACTTTGCTTCTGCCTTTATACTTGCAGCTAGATTTCTCCAGCTTCTCTTTGGGGAAATTTTCAACGCAATGTTAAGCCCTGCAGTGAAACATGAGAAGAGCAAAACTTGGATCTCTCCTTGGTTTACCACTGGAAGCTTTCACAGAGGATGCTCTCCACCACCACGCTTTGCGTATTGCAGCTACATGACAGACTGCATTTATCTCTTGCAGGTTTGTGACTTGGCTCTGCCTGCTGCAGTAAGTTGAACAACCGCAGCTGTTCAGCCAAGTCCTGGAAGTCTTTGAGGTCGTGCAGCTGCCCCTCCAAGGCAGGGCAAGGCTCTCAAGCTGCCTGTATGCTCCACAGGGCCATGGCTTCAGCTTCTGCTGGCGCAGTCCTAAGAAACTACAGTGCATTTGAGTCTTGCTCTTAAAAGACTTTCTCACTTTCAGTCCATCAGCAGAAAAGAGTGCATTGTCACCGAATGCTCATTGTATTCAACAAAAGGAGCGGACTTTTCCAGTGTTATTTTTAAAAGTCTGCCACTGAAAACATACTCAGTAGTAAGTTCAGCTCTGCAGCACACAGCTCTGGTTCTCCCCAGCATCCTACAGAGCTGTACTTACGCACCTGACAGCAGAATTTAATCCCTGCAGTTTAGGAGCAGACCTATATAAAATATTGTTTTTGAACATGAGGCATACTCTTAAAGCCACATTTCATAGATGATAATTCAAACATCAGAAAATTAAACTCAACCATCTAGATTTAAAATTATTTCATTTTAGAGATTTATGCCTGGTTTTACTTAGAAAACAAGTATGCTTTATGGGCTCTCTATATGTATTCACTCAGCACACCAGAAATTTTAAAATAAAACTTCTTTCATTCTACTCATCTTTTCCAAGTTGCACTCATCTATACTACTGCAATATTTTTACAGGCCTCTCATCTACATAATATCTAAGCACTTTATAATTTATAGCATCAATCAAGGAGGCACTGTTTATCCCAATTTTACAGACAACAGCTGAGGTGCTGCAGTTACCCTGCTTGCAAGCAGCCACACCCAGCAGACACTGGTGCCGAAATCTGGGACCGGAGCCTGCACACTGCATCTCCCTCCAGCTTGTTTCTATGAAAGTCATTCCTTCTCATGCTGCTGGTTCCCCAGTTTCTATTCTGGTTGCTGGCATGTATGTTATCAGTATGGCTTAAAATGCAGTGGATCTGATAGCAGCGGTATCTGTCCAGATTATCAAATAGCAGTGATTGACACCCATTACCTCTGGTCTGGGCTAAAGACTTAGACATGAAAGGTTCTTCATCCTTGAAAAGGAAAAAAAAAAAAAAAATCCCACAAAAGATGGAATCGACGTTTCTATCACAGCACTATCTCTACTCAAAGGTCAAAAAAAGAAAAATGAGGAAGAGAACTTCCAAACTGCCAGGTTGCTGGGACCATGCATGAGGACCGAAGGAGCTGTCAGCTGTCTCCCCAATGCAAGACGAGCAGAATGGCAGAGGAACCAACCCTTTTCAGTTCCATCATAAGGATGTGCCTGGGACACCAGGAACTACAGTGGCTTCTAGGCTGAAAGAGAATCAATCGCCCTGGAGCAGCTCAAATCCTAATCCTAAATACCCTAAATCCTGTCAGGCTACAAAGTCAGATTCACTGTTGTTTTCTGGCTGAGGCTTGTGTGCTGCACCCTTCCAGTTCACAGGGGACTTTGGGAGGAGCACAGTTGGTCCCTGGTGCTGCACTGCCTACTTACAGCAGCACACACCAGGGCTGCATCTGCCTGCAATGCCTACAGCAGGGACATGGAAACGTGTGTTAACACTTGCAGAGAGCGCTAATGAGTGCAACAGGGAGTGGGACTGCAGCAGAGCATCAGAATAAAATGAGATTTTGTCTGGAGAAATCCCCCAAGCCTCCACAAGTGTCGGTGTTGAAAGAAGAGGCTTAGAGGCATGAACTTAAGCCCTTAAGGGTCCCAGATGTTGGGAAAACAGATGTGATATGCAGCGTGCAAGGTCTGAGTTTTGTTAACTAGTATAACCCTCTCGTTGGTGCTTCCAGAGCTTGCTATTTGGCCTTGCTTGGCATAGATGAGGCACCCTGAATAACTGTAACCTCTCCTCTATGGATTATGGTTAAGATGATGGGAATGCTGGTCATGCAGTATGGAAAGTGGAGAACCAGCCAAGCAGTGGCAGAAACTATTTCAGCAAGCAAACAATGGCAGGGCAGAAGGCTGTCCCTCTTGGATCAGAAATCAGTTGCCACTCCTTAGCACTTTTTAAGCCGAGGCTGGCATGAATCACTGGCTCTCCATCAGGCAAATTTTACACCATTTTCAATGCCATTGGATAAGAAATAAATTAATGTTCCCACTCTTCTCTTCATGCCCCAACTTTCAGCCTCCCTTGACTTTTCCTGCACTTTGACATTCCATCTATAGCAACCGTTTTTCACTCCCTTATTGATTATTTTTAGCTTGTGCCACTGAATCTGCCTTTTCTTCTCCTCTGCTCCCTCCTTCCCTCCCCATCTCACTCCACATATTCATTGGCTTCTTCTCTGTCCTTTGCTGTCCTTCCCTCCTCTTATCTCTGCTCACCCCATACTGACACAGAGATGAGTCTTTTCCTCTCTCCCACTTCCATTGGCTCTGCTAGTAGAGAGACTATTAGGAAAAAAAAAAAAAAAAAAAGAAGGATGTAAGTAATTATCTGAGCAAAACCTTGACAAGCTAAATTAAGAAAGCAAGCTGGGAAGCTTTTGGCAGGTGCATCGCCTCTCTTTCACTAAGATGCTGAGTGCTGCAGAGTGACCCAGACCTGAGAGACCCTTTGAGGCTTGCCACTGCCTCATGCTCTTCTGTAACACCATAAACCATCAGCTAACCCACCTCACCGGAAAGCAGGGTCTTTTACAGCATTCTGGTCGGTCTCTCCTTTGAAGAAAAAACAAGGATTTTATTTCTGCTTCAGAACGTTTCTGGCTTCACATCGTTGATAATATTTGGCACACTATTGCCCTTACGTAACGAATCCTTACAATAGCTTCTCACCTCCAGCCTGTCGGGTAGGGAAGCATTATCATCCCAATTTTAACACTAAAGACACTCAGTCATAGAGCTGGAAAGAGCCATTGGAAGAGCACTGTCAGTGCCAAGAGAAGACATGAGCATCTGCTTCCTACAGCCATTATTCCATCCATTTCTCTAGGGGTGGAGGTGGCACTAATAGTATCTTATCAGCATATGTGAAGGGGAACTCGATGGAAGTATGGCTTGCTGCACTTCCCTGGGGAAAAGCAAAGAGGTGACCTAGAAGAGGGAGCCACAGGCTGCAACAGGGCTGATATGTATGGCAGTCTAAAAGCAGACCAGCTGAAGGAGAAGATATACAGGTAAATCCATCCCAAGGATGGAGACAGCCAAGCTGAATCTCCTTGTCAAATGCAGAAACAGAAACACTGGAGAGCACCACGCAGAGCTATGGAAGGCAGCAGGAAATGGGCTAGCTGGTCTGGGTGGCAGTGGGCTCTACCAGCACAGGCACACTGTATCTGCAGATGCAAGCTGATGCCTCCCCAGCTGTTTTCTTCTGCTGCGCAACATGAAATGAATGGCACTGGTACTTCAGGGGGATTGTGCACCGTACCCCCTCATGCACTGCACACATGGTCTTGGATTCAAGCTGATACCGTGCTAGCTTGCCCACCTTAAAAGCAAATCCCAGGAAAAGGTAAAATTAAAAATAAAAAGTCACCCTAAACAACATCAGCAGCCCCTGTTAGTTTCACAGAGCATCTGGTTGTTTATACTTGCCATTACAGTTTGCTGTAAAGTACTGTCAGAAAATTATTACCTTTTAAAATGGGAGCCTTTTATCTCAACATTACTCATCAGTGACAATAAAAAAAAAAAAAAATACCGCTGAAACATCTTTTTAAATAGATAATTGGGTTTTTGACAAAAAGCGATGTAAAAAGCATTCACTTTCCTTAAAGGAAACAAAATACTTTTTCTCGGAGAAAGAAAAGCTGAAGACTTTTAAAGACTTTTAAACGTTCATCAGCAGTTTGGGTCATTTTAGCAGTTCATAGTTATAAAAGATCAAGACCCCAAAAATTTATGGCCAAATACTGTAAAAGAATTGCTGGGAATGCTACATTTTTCCTTGCAAAGCACAAGTAGCTTTTTTGTTTGTCTGGTTGGTTGGTTGGTTGGTTGGTTTGGTTTGGTTTTTGTCGGGGCTTTTAATGAAAAGCATTCTCCATTCACTTTAAATAATCATACTTGGAGCATTCATAACTTGTCACATTTAAACAAGCAGCTCCAATTCATGTTTAGTCTTCTATGTGGTGCTATTCTACCCACCTGCTTTGTTCAAG
Organism: Alectoris magna; assembly: GCA_030625065.1. Taxonomy (NCBI): domain Eukaryota; kingdom Metazoa; phylum Chordata; class Aves; order Galliformes; family Phasianidae; genus Alectoris; species Alectoris magna. Next base: position 141,296,110 of record CM060560.1, read on the forward strand.
CAAGCAAGTTTTGTTCTATCATGCTAACACAAAAATGAACAAACTGAACTGAATTCTGCCTTGCGCATCAAGCTAAGTACCAACTAACCTCTTCTTGGGAGCTCCCCTTCATGGTTGTTTTTTTAGGTAATTTTATTAAAAAAGAAAGAGCCACTTTCTATTTCAGAACAAAGTTTAAGTGTTCTGCAAGTATGTTACATTCTAAGCAAATTCAGTGGAAAAAAACCAAGCAGGTATGAGCAGTGATACTCCTTCTGCAGACACTTCCATCAACAGAGTCCCTCCTTAAGGTGCTTACATCCCCTAGCTCATTGGCACCACCTGGGTGGAACTAAGGAACAAAAGTCTGGCATCAGATTTTTATGGGTAATAAGATTTTGTCTGTGTACAAAGGTAATCTTAGAGACACCTTCCATACAAGATCAGCTTAAATGGGGAATTTTAAAAGTGGGGGCAGGAGAATTTTCTCTTCAAGTGTATTTATTAATAATTGTTTTCCTCTGCTTGCTGATGTAGTGCTACTTACTAAAAGTTGCCAGATTGAAAGCTCTGGAGGCATAAGACCTATTTATTCACAAAATAGGTCAAAAATAGTCATTGAAGCAAACACTTCCCACACGCGCATCTCAGCCAAGAAGGCACTGTAGTTCATGTGGATGCAGTCATGTTGGTTTTCTGTGCTTAGCTTCCAGCGAAGATATTTTCTCTCTTTAACTGTGCTATGGACATCTCACTGCTGTGAACTACACTGACACTCCAGATCTTCAAAGAGGCATTGGAAAAGGCATCACATTGTAAAAGCTTTCCATTAATTAATAACCTGATGATGTACCTCGAGGCTCAAGCTCCCCTGGGAAGATGCGTGATGGAGCAGTCTTCCACCCTTCATATTTAACTCAAGGGTGGTTGTTTTTTCCCCCCTCCTCTGCAAAACAGGTGTACATATAAAACAGGATGCCAGAATACTGTTCTTTCTGGTGCATACTCTTTAAAAAAACAGAAGAAATATGGTCATCTATGACTCAGGTTCCTCCAGAAGAATATCCAGGCATTAGCTAGCATTCTCAAAGAGTTTCAGTGTCAGTATGCAGCTGATCACAGAGAGAAACCTTAGCAAAAACACATTGATTTCCGTCAGTCTTCAATACGCATCTGGCTCAGCATCAAAATACCTCACTGCTCATCCAGCATTTCCATATTCACTCTTTCTGTATGTGTATCTTATACGCAAGTACTGATATCCAGCAACTGTCCATTTGGCAGTGAGGTCACAGCAGGAAGTAGTAAAGTGACAGTGTGCAAGAATTCAGCTCTGTGTTTAAAAAGTCTTATTAGTAAAAAAAAAGAAAGGAAAATCTACTGGCAATAAAGAAATTAAAAGGGTAGTGAGAACATGCCAGAAACGGATATCCTCCATTGAAGAGTGGGCCTTGAAAATGAAGACACGTTCTCTACAAGGATCATGTCGGTAACAAAAATGCAAACATTCTCTTCCGCAGAAGATCAGAAACGCACATAAACCTTCTGCCTCCTGTGAGAAAGTCTGGGCTTCAGTCAGTATTCAAGGAATGGGGAGGGGACTTCAGTGCTCTGCTCCCCTGTGCACTCAGTGAGTCATGTCAGTACTGCAAGGCTCATGAAAAGCCCAAACCATTCTGAATGTTTCAATGAAGGCCCAGAATCATTTTACATTAAATAGGCTGGAATGAAGCAAATAACTGCTTTACGTAATTCAGCATACATCTTTTTTAACAGCGCTGCCAATGCAGTGGCAATGCCTGCCAAAAACTTTCAGACAGATGAGATGCTTTGTAATTGCAGACAAGTGAAAAGATGGATGATGCCTTCATACTATGACACTTTAACCTCTTAAACAGATTTTTCAATACCGCTGACTCCTTGCAGTATAGACACCCCAACAAGTGCAGATGTTTCAGAATCCCGCCTATAAGAATTCACGGGCCAAATCCAATATACAAGGCATACAAATACCCCGAGCCTACTTTCAGCAATCAAGCCATATTTTAAGAGGATTAAAATAGAGGATATCCCAAAACATCTGATTTTCACAAGGCATCTTCATTTGCCCATACCCCAACCAACTGAAGTTCCACTCAGGCAGCATATTTCTCAGCACATTTTTATTACCAGTACTATTTATTTCCCCAGCCTGCTCTAAAACTCTGTCTACCTAAAACTCACTCTTCCATCTTACATCCTGCTTTTCTTGGAGGGCAAAACAAAAAACAACAAATCCCACAACCTCAAAACTAAATCAAAGTTCAACACCAACTTGCTGTCTGCTTTTCAGGAGACAGCTTGAGAGTCCACTTCAGAACCCAGGGTCTGGGGTTCATCTCAAGCAAAGTTATCCCAAGACCAGTCCCTCTTTCCCTTACAGAAATCACTTATATAAGACTTACTTACAAAAGTCACTTCTTCATGAGCCAGCAGAGTGAAGATAAGATAACCTCTCACAGCAGCATGAATACCCTCAAAAAATACAGGATGATGCCAAAGAGGACTGTCAAGTGACTGTCTGACATCTGGTGTGGGTGAAAATGTACCATCCTGCAGTCCCCAGCTTACTAGCTTACTCATTCAGCAGAAACAGCTCACAGAGTGACAGCTTCCAAGCACGGTTAAGAGGAAAAATACCTCATCTCAGCTGTGACCAAGAGGGAGCCTACCTGTCAGACTGAGATCAGCAGTCTCTTGCAAGAACCAAAAATGAGGGGAGAAATTCTCATGCAGAATATTTATGGCTTAGGCAATTGCTATGCAAGATCATTAGGAACCAAAGAACAGTTTGTTCACATGCTGTAAGGCATCTGCCACTGGGAGAAGGTAACACCACCCTGTGCTCAGAACCACTGAGACTGTGGCTAAAATTTTCTGCCTGAACAGAGTAGAAATGGCCTCAGCCAGACTGTTTTTAACAACACTCAACCCCTACACTTCCAAACTGATGTCTGTGGGTAAGGAGCTATACTGCTAAATTTATCTCCAGCCACTTAATTAATTCCAAATAAATTACCTTTGATATTTTGTGCAAGGAGTCTGTTTAAATCAAGTGTCCTGAAGAAACCTCTGACTACAAATTAATCCCTTGGGCTCTCCCTGGCTAGGAGTTGTTGTTTCTTATGCTCATGCATTCTTCATGGATTTTTAATGTAAAAAGAAATTCTGCCTTTGCTTACCAAAGGGCTTACAAAAATTCCAATAATTAAATTAACAGCAATCAGCCATGGAGCTCCCCAGTGCAAAGCCCAGTAAATATCAATTCCTTTTCTCCTCCAGGATAATGGACCAGCCAAGGAAACTTCTGCCTGTCCCCAGCAGGGCTGTAGCTCACAGTCTCAAACATGCACATGTGCTGCCCAGCCTCTCCTTCCATACAAAGCCTGACTCCAGCTCCCTGTGGCAGCTGTGACTATTTTAAACAAAGTGGGCCAGCTCGTTTCTATTATACCTGCTTTCTCAAAGGATGAATTCAGCCTAAGATGGCAACTTCAGCGAGTGATTCCAAAATGACACCTAAAAACATGTTCTAAAAGATTCAAAATCAATGTTGGTCCCAGGAAACTACACCTTACACATGATCTCTCTGTGAGATCCCTGGGACAAGGCCAGTCATTCCCACCACAGGGGTCTACATTCCCTCTAAGTGGAGACCTTCTTCTCTCCACAGGCTCCAGATGTCGAACAGCCAGTTAAGCTGATAGAGTGGGAAGTAATTACCACAAAGCTAAATCATGTGTAGGAGCTTCTCTTGCACCCTTTGGATGAGACGTGACATAGCTTGCTCTGATTGCCTGCAAAGGAAGGCCATTAGCTGGGAAACAGCTCTCATCCATGTTGGGAAGGCTTCTATGATAAAAGCCCAGAGCAGCACTTATAAAACACTGCCACTGAGATGCTTCCGATCAGTGATCGATGGAATCATGTTGCACCCTGAACAACCACACCATTGGTCAAACACAATAAGACTGTTTAGGACAGAGCAAGGTGCAGTCCCAGAAGAGGCAGGCAGCTGCTTCTTTCCCCAGAGAGAGAAACAGACGGCTTTTCCAGACCTCACTGCTGCCGAGGGCTTCCCAAAGGCACCACATCAGCACATTCACTCCTCGGTTGGGTTCTGCTACTTCCTGAAATAGTCTTGTTTATTTGTGAGCAGCCATGGCTGAAACCAGAGGTGTTTGCATGGCTTGCACCATTACATCTTAATCTTGGCAGTGAATAAAATCCAGTCATTATGGAAATAATTTGCTCATGATGTAAATCATAAAACACAGCACATGTCATTTGTTTTGCACTAGGGAATATATGTTTGTGCTATGGAAAATATGGAGGTGAAAAACTATTTGTTGACTTCAGCTTTTACAAGCTGATTTAAATTTTGCATCAGATGTTTACTGCAGCAGTTTTGAAATTTGCAGGAACCAAGAGCAATCCTCAATACTAGCTAAGAATATCCACCCTGTCATGTATTAATGGGATATTAAGGAGGTGAAGTCTTATATTCATCCCTAAGGGAGGGTGAGGTGACACCAGGCAGGGTACCAGCAAGTTGGCTCAATCTTTGTCATCAATATTTTCAGCGTAGCCTGAAAAACACAGGCTCTTCAATATTAACTACATCAAAACAGAGGTGTAAGCACAAAGAAGGAACTATCTGTGCATTACTGTTAATAAATAAATGCTCTGTGCACTACTGTTAATAAATATGCTAATGACATTCTGTTTATAATGCTGATGTTCCTCAGATAAGGGGAACTGTATGACAGCTGTCTGAATTTTATTCAGTAAGTGATCCAGCCAGAATAACAACTAACCAGTTATTTTCTCCTCTTTTCTAACTAGAATGTAAGAAAGGTATCCCTTTGATAAAACTAGTACAAGGTTAAGGAAATGACACCAAAATATTACAAAAAATAATTCCATCGTGCATATAACCTTCTTGTTGTTAGACTGTGCAAAAAGCACACGTTAAAAGCTCTCTCTGCAGTTAATGCACCTTTAAAACTGAGGTTTGTGAACTCTCCTACCCAATAAATAATTTGCAAGGCATTCAAATTCAGATCATGGCTGGCTTTGCCATCCTCTCCGTAGGGTTTGTGAGCTCAAGATGACTACCCAAGAATAAACCTGTCACAGGTGAGTTCTGAAACTTGGCCTGAAGAAAGTCACGGCCCAAGTCCCTCTCAAGTTGGGCACAGGCATAGATGGCCCAGGGCTGCCACAATAGTGCCTGCCTAGCCCCAGCCACCAGCACGTATCTACCAGGGCCTGGAAGAAACCCTGGGGCTGGTGCCTCAACGGCACAGCAAATTGCTGACTCAGTCTCTCATAGGAAAATTCATTCCATAAAAAAGCACCCATAGCTGAAGGGTAAATGCCTGGACACCAGAGAGAGGGAGCCTGTAAAAGCGGAGCAACAGGGCTGATGGGAAGCGGGCAGGATTCAATAGACACATTGACTGTTTCTAGGAAGGATTCACAATGGCTGTTTAGAGGAAGGATTTCACTACCTGGCTGTTACAACTTTTCCATGGTAAATTCTAAATCATAAGAGGGAGTTAACTGCATTGTATAAAAGAATGTTAGTTTCTTTAATTGCTATGGATTAGAAGCCAGTGATGGGGGGAAAATAGAGTACTAGCTACAGTAAAGCACGGAGAAAGGGATAACTAATGAATATGGCTTGTTTTTAAACATGTAAGCATTTAAAATTAACTAATTTGTGTAAATGCAGTCCTCAGCCTCTTCCTGAAAGACAAGCTGTTATTCCTGTGTTTTGTCTACTGGGATTCCTGAAAATAAGCAGCCATATTTTTCTAAAAATTCTGGATTGCTCCAGATTTTTCTAATGCTCTCTAATTTAAAAGCAAAACAAGAAGTACATGTTTGTACAATTATGGATGACTTGATGAGGACACTGTCAAACATCTTGCTCGGGCATAGAAAATAATCATTTAAACTCAGGATTGTGAAGAGTATATTATCTGAATAATAAACTTTGCCTGTTCTATAATCGTTACATTTGGAGCCACCCCAGAGTTCTACATTACTAACCCACCTCAAAATCCTAAACTGGCCTGTGCCTGTAAGCACAGTGGTCTGAAAGAGGCTGTTTCAGGCTGGAAAATGGGGACTGGAGGCAGAAGTAAGTTGTACAGCCCATCACAAAATATTGAGGTCTGTAAGCCCTCCAACACATGCTCAAAGCTGATGCTGGCTCCAGCACCAAACACTGCCCCCAAGCCCCCTGCCAGCACCACTGAGGACAACCCCAGGTGGTTCCCTACATCCCTCTGTGAGATAGGCCAGCAAGGAAGGGATGACGTGCTTTTAGCTGAGTGTTGCCTGCTCAGCTCCAACTGGTAGTTTAAGCGGCTCATGCTGAGAATCACCTACAGTTCTTCACCCATTCACCCTGCTCAGAAGTCAGCCCACCATTGACTCTCAGAGCAAAAGAAACAATCTCTTCTTTACCCTTTGACCATCATCAGAGGTAGAGGTGGAGTGGGAGGCAAACCCAAGTGCCTGAGAAGTCCCACTGTTCAAATGACAAAAAATTATCAAGTTACCTGCCACCAGCCTTGCAACTGCAAAACACATCAGGCAAAGAGAAGTCAGCTGGGAAATTACTCCGTGGTTACAAAGAGAAACAACAGGGCTATGCATAGGGGTTACTGGATATTTAAAAGTGATTTGGGGAGGAAGGAAATAATAGAAGGAAAAGTGAGAAAAGTAATTCAAAATAGTTATTGGAAGATGGGAGGGAAAGGGAATTCTTGCTACAGAATGACCGTCTCCCCAGGCTGATATTCAAGATAAAGCTGTGAGATCAAGTATCACTTCTGAAAGGATCCAAAGTTTTGTAATGCAAACTTACAGGCATAGCTGCACATAACTATAGGCAGCTACTGACAGTCTTCTTCAGACTGCTGAGCCCTCTCCCACTGACTACCAGGCCCTTTAAAGCTTACTGCTTGTCAGATATCTTAAAAAACCAGGTACCCCAAATTATTTCCTCTGGAAAAGAACATGCTTTTAGAAATAAATCTCTTACTGAGATCAAAACTGTGCTCCAAATACAGATTTGCATCCTATCAAAGCTACCAGGGCAGCTTTCTCAGTATGCATTCTGATGGCTGCCTGGAGATTGCGTTTTTCCTCCACAACCACTCATTTTGCACATGCAAAAGAGGACTGAAAACATGCATGTGAAGTTATGTCTCCTCCATAAATGCAGCCCAGAATTCTGCCACATTCAGATGCTTGGCACCAAAGAGTTGAAGGACATGGAAAAGACACCAGCCTGCCTTCCCATTTCGAGTCCTAGGGCTCACCAAAATGTCATGACTTAGAACAGGATGGAAAGCAATGCCAACCCCATAGACAGAAGGATTTGCAAAAGAATTAATAAACGACTCTCACTTCTCTTGCCTCAAGACTCTTCTGGGTAAATTATTACTCTTTAAAGCAGTGTGCAGGGAGTAAGCTGCCTGACTCCCATTAGCATTAGTAGCGGTGGCATACTGTAAGCTTTGTATGCCAGTTCTGAGGATTAATCACAGCGTCGTATCTGTAGGGCACTTGCTTTGAACTCAGCGAATCTGGAACAGAACTACTCTTCTTTGTCAGACCCTCCTTTGAAGAAAAATCACAAGGAGGTGGGTGGGCTGCCTGCTAAGCCTCTTCTTAACCCACCAGCACTTCCCCATAACTCTAAACCAAGCAGTCAAGCAACAAGTGCAAACAGTAAGCAGTTCTTCTTTGCTGCCTCTCCAGTAACATTAGCCAAGACGAGGAAGCAAGAGGGGGCAATTTTTTTTGTTTGTTTTTTGAGCAGGGAAAAGAAAGGATAAAAGAAATCACACAAAAACAATGCAACAAATGTGCTATCAAGATGAGAGCTGGTTTGTTGTTTTATTTTTTATATATATATTCAAGATGTAAGCAGAAACACTGGAGAATAATTTCCATGTCTGAATTTGGAAATCTAAAAATAACACTTCATTTAATACATTAAAAAGCCAACAACTGACCCTAGAATAGCTAGTGATGAATACATTCAACATGAAATTTTCCCTATTTTCTTTTCCCTTCTGTGTTTGCTGGCACCTTTCCCCCAGCCCACCCCTTGCCATTTCCCCTGTGAGGGAGGAGAGGCCTTGGCAGAGCTGGGACAGCCACGCCAGCTCAGGCTTTGCAGGAGGGTGGCCGTGGGCTCGGGGCTCCTTCTTGTTTGCCCTGAGATGCTGCACTGTGCTCCTCAGGCAGCTTGCGTGTCTTCGGCCAGCAGAAAGCCCAAATTACTGAGTCTGCATTAACTCTGCTTCTCCTGCTCCTCAGCTGAATAAGAGCTGACTAGTCCCTCCAGAGGGCTCGTGCCCTTTGATGAAAGCTGCTGGCGCAACAAGTGCTTGCGGCCATTTCTGTCAGCACCAGTTACAGCGCACTTACATCAGGAGCAGAAGTACTCCTCACAGTTATCTGTTGAGAAGCATTAAGTGACTCACGTGGCCTCTCTCGGTTCCAAAACTGAGGGCTGGATAAAGCTGGGGACCTACGGACTGTGCGAAGATGAGCTGAACACCTACCCCACAGATGGATGCCAACCTGCAGGATCTAACAGCGTGCATTCTGTGTGACTGGCAGCCCTGTGAGCACAGCTGCATGGCCACAGCTGCAGTGCCGCTGCGTTTCAAGGAGAGCAGGGCCGTACTGTGGGGAAGGCTCAAGGTACAGTGGCAGAGCTGCCTGAAGTCAAGAGTGCACTGCACCAACAAAGGATCAGCTCCTGCTACAACAGTTTGCACACGGCGAATAAGCACGCTGCTGTGGCTGTAACTGGGAAGACTGCCCGGCACTTGCGTGCAGTATGCCTGGTTTTAGCCAGTGCTGTCAAGTCTCTTGTTTTCAGAAGCAATACATTATTTCATCCCTCCCTCTCCCAGACGGAGAAAACTCATCTTATTGCAGGAGCCAATGTTCTGTTCCTCCTGCCTGCTCATTCACACCAGAGGCCCACCAGAATGGTCACATCCAACCGCGTCTCATTTACTTTTATTGATGATGCCAGCTTTGTAGTAAGAGAAACAAAACACCACATTGAATTCAGGACAACTGAAAATCAGTTTTCCACTCCTTCCTGAAAAGAAAAGAGTCAAGCAAGAGCTATTGATATCTTCCAGCAGTAATATTTCACCAACATTGCTTATTTTCCTGTGCCACCTGTTGTACAGCCCAGATATTCAGGTACAGATAGATACAAGATGGGTATAGGCAGCAGCCCCACAAATTTGCGCCTACAATTGTGCTGTTACAACTTGGTGTGCTACATGGAGCTATTTTCTTGACAGTAGTGTGTACTCACACGTATTTTGTACAGTCAAGCTGCCTTCAAGCTCTGCCCTGGGTTTTAATGCACTGTCAGGGTTTTAATGCACTGGCATAGCTATGCCCACTGCAGACTGAATGATCTAACAGCACACTAACGAACTGATCATCCCAGCCCTTGACTTTCATAAATCAGTTCATCAGAGGTGTTGTCTTAACAGACAGCTACAGCATGCAACCTGATACCAATCTGCAGAAAATGGTCCCTTCCTCGTGTTATCCTCTGCACAGGATGCTGTGGTCTAAAACATACATATGCCCAAAGCTGTTGGGCAGTGCAGCCAATGATATGGACCACAAGTAAATAATAACACACAAGGCCTCTCCTGTGTGTACTTTAGTTTTGGGAGCTGCCCGCTAACTATCAGCAAACATACTTTTAATTGCTGTTTTTCTTTTGTCATTCACTCAAAATGAAGAGATTGATCTCTATTGATCCAGGGAAAGGCTCTCTTTGTTTGCTCAACCTTTCTGTTGCTTATCAGGGTTGTGCCAAGAGCTTGACACACACAAACTGAAAAGTAAATTAAAGTAATGAGAGAGCGATGGCAAACTCACACCAATCTCATTCTCTACCAGACTTTGCTGCAAAAAAAAAAAAAAAAGGTGGTGGAAGCAACAGCTTCTGGTTATTTTCACAGTTGTACCAACAATTACAGGAATTTGTCTTATTTCTACATGAATCTAATGCGCCAGTATTGATGCTTAACAAACAGAGAGGTTCTCTATACACAGAAGAGCATCTAAACATCATGTCTTTATTTCCCTCAGCAGTTTCCCACTATTTTGTTCTTTAACTTTGCTTTTCCCTGGCTGTTTACACACATTACTTCGGCATCCTTATTCATGATCTTAAAGGGCACCACTAAGATCTAACCCCACCTCACTTTTGGGAGAGAAAAACCCACCAGTATCCCAGCCATTAAAGTTCATCTCCCCACTTACTGCCCTCCTCCAAGGTGGCAGGAGTCCTGCTTCTACACCTAGGAGTGTTTGCTCATGACTGCAATACAGGAATGAGACTTGGAGAGAAGCAGTTTTCCTCCAGCTGTCAATCATGCCACCAAACAGCCACCCACCAGATGTCTTTCTCTTTCCATCAACATCAGAGCGTGAAGAAGACAGCTGTCAAAGCTGGTGGCATTCTGCCCCAAACCACCTCCCCCAGCCCTGCCAAGATGAGACTTCTGTGTGGGCCAGAGCTGCTTGTAGATAACCTGGAGCCATGTCAGCATCCTACCTACATCCTCTCTGACTGAAGCTCCTGCCGACTTCACAGCCAAGCCTGGGTTCCTATAGGCAATAATCGCCTGGGGATTAGCTCTCCCTTGCCCCCTGCTCTGGATGAAATCCCTTCAGCTAATGAGACTCCCTCCCAGAGACTGCGCCACCAGGTTTAGGGGCCTCCCAGACCTTACTATAGGGTCTTGGACCCTACAACAGTGCCTGCTTTTGGTTCTCAGTGCTTCTTACTCCTTGCATGCAGGGTTTTTTGTTTGCTTTTCTATAGCCTGGCTTCCAGGCCTTTTTCTGCAGACACTAACAAAGCCACCTAAGCATTATTTTGATACAGCAACAGATCAGCTCTTCAGCTCTATGAGAAAAGAAAGTGAAAACTCATCATGAACCCAACAGGCTGATGACAAATGTTCTCTTTCCTGGCCAGTGAAATACTGAGTCTCCTCCGATAGTGATAAAGAAAAGAATATCTTTAAATTACACTTGTCGTCCTCTGACTGCTGTAAAATGGGGATTCATTTACCTCTGAAATTCTGTTCTCTTGCTTGTGTAGGAGATGCCTGCCTGTGGAAAGCTGAGGCCAACATCATTAATCAGAGAAACCTATGAAATAGAAGCCAAAGAGAGACATCAACTGATCTAACTATACATCACGCAGGTGCTGCTGCCTATACTGTCCTCAGTCCATCAAAGAGTTTAACTTAGCAGAGCTATCAATTCAGCTCTTTACAGAACCACTGGTTCCTCCTAGAAAACTTTGGCAGGACTTTTCCAAGAAGCAATCCAACTGCCACATTACGTAGCTTTTAGGCTTCTCTGCCTCTGTTCCTTTCTTCAAAAGGCTTTTACATGACATATCTGCTCCTTGAAATGAAATTCTCAACTTCTTTTGCATGAAAATTTTTTTGTCCCTGGAAATGATGCCAAGACAGACTTTTCCACTTCAACTGAAGAGAGTACGGAGGGCTAGTGCTCCATTGAAGGGTTAAACATAGGTGCTGAGGCTTGCTGACCAAATAAAAAACATCCCTTTTATGCCAATGGCAATAAAATGCATCTTCAGAAACTGTCATGTAGGTCCTGATATGTCAAGCTCCTCAAGGTATGAAGATACTCCTGAAAGAAGCGAAAGACCACCTCAACTTAGGTTTACATTGAAGCAAGTCACAGGCAGCTCTAAAACAGGCTGGTAGAGGATGGCTCCCAGCTAGTAATGGTGGTGTAGGACCACACTTGTCAGGTAGCCGGTTCCTCACCTGTGCTGTTTTGGGATGAGGTGTTGAGCTGGCTGTGGCAGCTCTGCTGGCTGTGGAGATTTGCCACACAGGACAGATGCTCCCCAGGATACGTCAGAGGGGCCATTTTGAAATTAGTTGCCTGCAGTTTTCTATTCAGTATGCATTTCTTCTTCCAGATAATTTCATGGCTCTGTAATAGGACTGATTACAAGTATCATTTCTCTAAGCATACTCATTTGATGACTTCTCAAATAAAATGACAGTGAAGATTACTTGCAGGTAAGAGACTGACTACAAGTACGTTATTCTTGCTGTGCGTATCAGTTGTCATGACAATCAGTGAGGACACTGGTTTAAAGTCCAATTCATACACGACATAAAATTCATCAGCACCTACACATATGCTAAGGAAGACAATTTTTGAAGTTATAGATTCTAGTTGTTCACTCTCAGACATCTCTGAAGACCTTGTTTTTAGAAGGTGCTGAGGAACCCATTTCCTATTCCTTAACTCACTTCTAGTCTCTGAAGGCATTTATTATTATTATTTATTTTTTGCAGGCCATTATTTCTAAGAGAAAATCACCATTAATGTATGTAATGGATTCTGGTTTGGGTCGCTAAGCTTTCATGTGGAAAGTAATATTTCTACCTATCTTAAGGAAAAAATATTTTTCCCAGTACAGAACTTTGCAATGGTCTTTTCTGAGAGATAGGCAGCCTGAACTCTGGCACTACAGGAGGCAGGGTTGTCTAGCACTTACAGCAGTAGGAGGCCGGAGACCTGAGTTCTGTTTCTGGCTCTCCCACTCACTCTCTGCATGACATTTAGCTGGTCAATTAACTTCCCTGTAAACTCTCTTTTCCTACTTGTGAAATGGGTGTGCTGGGCTGTGTTCCTCTTTCTGCACCCTGGTTATGTCAGAAGGATACTGAGTGAAAAGCATTGCCCAGGTGTTTCAGGATGCTGGGATGGAAGGGGCACCGCACAGCCAGCAGCACCACTAACACCAGGAATATGTAGTTCTGAAAACCATTTACTTGCACTGATTTAGTGCCAAAATATCAAAAAGTCTCAATTTAAAGGAGCACTTTCTCTTTTCTGAAAACTCCATGGAGTATTTCCCACCCAGATGTTGATTTCATTAGTTTTTATATCTCCAAATGTCTAGTGGAGTTATTATTATGGTATAAACATAAGCAAATCCAAACTCTTTGTACCCTTCCTATTAGTCTCTTCTGATTAGCATCTTTGTGCATATGGATTTGTGCCACTGCTGACTTCTTCCCAATACTGGCAAAAAGATTTTGCAGTTTAACCCTCTTCTTCTCATGGCACCACAGTCAAGCGTGACAGCTGTAAGGGATAGCATTACACTTTGCTCGCATTTGTAATCGTAACAGACTGTAGAATGGATTCTATAAGAGGAAAACTGATATTGTATGTGTCTGTGATGAGTGAGGAGCAGCCAATACAGAGCTAATGCATTAATAAAGATTTTATCAGATAAAACAGTTATTCAGCCACCTCCATGTCCCCTCCCATAAAATTTTAATAACCCGGGTCTTATGGGAAGAAAGGAAAGATGTGGACACTGCTAAATTATTTACAGCCATTGTTGTGTATGACAGAGAAGTCCCTCATATGTCAGTAAGTGATATTCTTCCATTGATTTCCTTCTCGGTACATCTAGGTGAGAATCAAGTTTGGGGAGAAAAAAAAAATCATAAAAAAAATAAACAACAAGAAAACGCACAGAGATGCAAAGGGCAAGGCAGAAAAGACAGATCTGGAGGTAGAAATGATAGAGTTTGTATTTATGAAAGATATTGATCAATTCGACACACCACTGACAGATCCTCAAATTAGCTGTCATAATTCCAGTGATGCAGAGGGACACACAGACTCATGCTCCATTAAACACAACCTACATCCAGAGCAGTCAGATGAGATTTGAGAGACAGAACTCTGAAGTCCCACAGGAGATAAATGCAGTTGATTTATATTCCTGATTTCCCTTTCCCTTACCAACTGCACAATCAGTTCCTGGAGGTGGGCAGAGAATAATTTTAACAGCTAAACTGTGATTCACCCACCCAATTAAGGAGTCCTGGGATGTGCCCTGAGAAATCCTTCAGCTTCCTCCAGTCTTCCTGGGACATGGCTTAATTCAGCCCTAACAATGTGGTTGAACTTGGGGCTCAGTTAATAGAAGGAGAGTCTAAGAACATAAAGCTGCATAAGTTTTCATACATCAATATTCACACATTTTAGACCTTTTAAATTAAAAAGTAGGACAATGCCCTGGTTGTACATGAGAATCAGGTTTATTCCATAATCCAAAAGTGTATAAAGAGCATCACTGAAAACCAGTAATTAAACTGGCAACCACTGCCTAGAAGCTATCACCATACAAAAATCACCTCCATGTTTCAGCCTGAAGCTTCTATCAGGGTCAAAGCCAGGTTGTTTGATTCCAAGTTTGTTGGCATCTATTTCATGCTGGCTGCTGTGATGTTCCCTTGTGGATGGTGTATGGTTTCACGAACAAATCACAACAATCTAATTTCCAAAATGTTCCACTTAAGTCTTTCTCCATGCACTGGTGCAAGGAAGCACTTACTCCTCATTACTAACCCTGTGTGTGGCGTGTGGCATGTAATCACCTTGAAATATTTCACTGGCTGGCTTTCATCTTGCTAGCAGTGTGGGGCGGGGCACCAAACTGGGGTATAAATAAACCAGGATATAAATCATCATAAACCAGGCATTAAATCGGTATATAAATCAAAAATTATAGAAGTCAGAGATGGAAAAGACCCATTAGATCACCCTGTTTGTTCTTTCCTGTGTTCTCACCCTAAGAATGTGCAAGGCATCATTCTTGATTAGCCAAGAGACATAGAAAAACGCCCATCTCTCCCCCTCTGTCTCTCTCAAGAGGGAAAGAAGGGAAACAGAGCTCACTGCATGCATATTAATAAAGCTGTATTTTGACTGTCTGAATGACTGGAAATGATTAGCGATGGTATGTTTTACCTGTCAACATCTCCACACTGCAACAAGCAAAATGTCTCTTAATGCTCCTCTGCAAAAGTCACAAGGCTGGAGGGGGTTTTCTCTCAACTTCCTTGCATTCAGAACAGCTCCTTAAGTACCCTACAACTCTTCTATGACAGAGGTAAAAACATGCCTTCCTTTTTCCAGCATAACAACAGGAGGCAACATAAAACACCATGTAAGCCAAGGTGAATTCAAGTGCCTGCGTGTACAAATATAACAAAACCAAACAAAAAAATATCAAAACATTTTGAAAGCTGCAGTATCAAACATACCAAAGCTAGCAAATGAAAGCTGTGACCCCCTCAAAAGGGGCAGTGTGAAAGCTAGGAACCCATGTAATGCTGTAATTAAGAGTGGTAGGTGCTGAGATCAGTCGGCTGACATACAGCTCCTGCTCCCTTACTCACAAGTGCTTTCCTCTATGCTTACCCCAGAAGTCCTTGGTGACAATAGGCCAATTCATTTAAGAATTCTCTTTAGATGCAGTCCCTAACCATGTTCTCCTCATTTTCTCTGATCCCAGCATGAGTTGGGTAATTGTCTGAAGCCTGACGTATAGGCTGCGGGGCACTCATAGCTGGCAAATACTGTAAAAAACAAGTCTCAGTCATCTCCAGTTGGACACCAAAAAGCAGTTAATTTCAATTCTCAAGTCCAAAATGGAAATTACAGATCACCTCTAAAGGTAATTGCGAATACATTTTTTTTTTTTTACTATCGCATTCATAATTCATTACAAGTGTCACAAAGTTCATGAAATAGTTAAATATTCTGTCTGTAGAGCTGCATTTTGCAATAAAAAGGCCAGCAAAAAATATAGTAAGCATTGAAAAACTCGAATATTGAAGTGGTCACTGAATGAGAACAGAATATCCAAATGTATGGAACAAGGCAGGAGACCTGTAGAAAACTTTACATTTTCTAATAATTAAAGACTTGATAACAAGCATGCTCAAATACAAATTAGGGTCATGTTTGCAGCTTGTACTCTGTCATCTTCTGGCTTAACATGTTTGTATTTGCGACCTTAAAGTGGCTCATATGATTTTGTGATTTGTATGTTCTTAACTGGAGAGGCACCAGAAGACTGGAGGCTTGCCAATCTGACTCCCATCTACAAGAAGGGTGGTAAGGAGGATCCAGGGAACTGCTAGCCTGTCAGCCTGACTTCAGTGCCACGAAAGGGTATGGAGCAGACCATCTTGAGGGAGATCACAAGGCAAATGTAGGACAACAGGGGGATCAGACCTAGCCAGCATGGGTTCATGAAAGGCAGGTCATGCTTGACCAACCTGATCTCCTCCTGTGATCGAGCGACCCACATGGTGGATGAGGGAAAGGCTGTTGACACGGCCTATCTAGACTTTAGCAATGCCTTTGGCACTGTCTCCCACAGCACTCTCTCGGAGAAGCTGGTAGCCCATAGCTTGGACAGACACACTCTTGGCTGGGTAAGGAACTGGCTGGATGGCTTGGTGGTGAATTGAATACTCTTGTGCACTTTGCATAATGCTTCAGAGAGTCTCCTTCCCTGCTCATTTCCTACCCCCATTGTTGCCCATTTCTGCCTCTCCCGTTCTACCACCCCAGATCTTTTCCTAGTCTCTATATCCAATAATCCCTTGTCTCGCCTGTCCTAGCTCATCAGTCCAGGTGAATATTTTCCCCTTTCCTTGTCTTAATCTTCTTCCTTCTCAATCCCTGTCTATCTTTCCTACTCAGACATCCCTATCGCAACACAGTATGGGGAGTTATATAGACTCCTCCATATTCCTCTGCTCTTCTCCAATATAAAGGTAGTATGCAGATGGGAAAGCTATTCTCTGGCATAGGTATTAAGGTCACTGCCATATTAGCAGAGCCTAAGATGAAATCTAGCAGAAGGCAGTAAAATCCCTTACAACTTTATAACAGTTTTCTTGGCATCAAAAGCTAAGACCATTTTTATATCTCATCTTGGAATATGAAGAAAATCCTACAGCAGAAAGAGAAGTGGAAAAAGGTTTGTCACTACCACCTGGTCAATAGCTTTGAGAATGACCAGACCTCCAGGCACACAAGCAACTACTGCATGGCTAACTCCAGGATGGCTCTCCTGTCTGCTTAATAACCAATGCATTAAGGAATGACATCATATCGTCAGCCAAATGGCAATGATCAGCAGGACGGTGTCATACTTCAGGGTGTTCCTCCATCTGGGTGCTGAGGTAGCTAATTAAAAAGGAAGCAACATTTCCTTGTAGAGGAAGATAGGAATGGAAAGGGACCCAAGGGAGTATGGTTGAGAGTGTGGAAGAAACCAGCAGGAGAAGCTGCCTATTTATTTCAAACACAACCTTCAGTAGAGCTCAAGGAAAAAAAAAAATTCTCTTGGGTCAGCACTTAATACAGATACAAAAATGAAAAATTTACTGTTGTTTATAAAATCATTAGACAGGGTCAAGCCTAGGAGCCTACTGGTTTTACTAATGTATTGTCAAGTGACGATCTGAGACTGTGTGCATATCTCAGCATCTTGTTTCGTGGGCTTGAGAAGCCTGTAAATTTAAAAGTGTAGACATTACTGTCTTCTCCAGAGCACTAATTGCTGCCTCTGCCATCAGCATCACAACCAACATCCACAAAAGGAGATTCTTCCAGTCCCCATGCCAGTAGTTTTACTGGTAGTAAGGAGATAACTGAGTGCTTCCCAGGCCTAAATGAAGAAGCCTAGTAATAATGAATGCCTTATTCTCCTAGAGACTGCAAAGTTTGGACCATTAAGGCTGATAAAACCCACTTAGACTTCAGCATAAAAGAAGCAATATAAATTAAAATACTACCACTCTCTACATCCTGTAGAAATCCTTCATTTCCTCCAATACATGCTCTTCTCAGAATGTGCCAGGCTATCACTTTTGAATTTACAATTCATTTTTTATGCAAATGGCTTTCAGAACACCACAAACTCAGGATTATTGCCATTTTCAGCAGAGAAGGCAAATGTTATCATTTCAATCAACACAGAGCTTCATGGTTTTTCTTTTTCTGACGATGCATCTCCCCATGTCAGTGCTCTAAATTCAGAGCCCACATCCTGTGACCTCACAGCAGAAGTTGACCTATTTGAGATATGGTTGTCTCCAAAGCAGTGTGGTGACAATTTCTAACTCAGCTGTGCAGGAAGAGATGTTTCCGTTGCAATTTCAGCCACTTTCTGCCCTGATGAAACACATTCCTTTTTCCTGCACACAAAATAGCTGCTTGCCCAGTGGTGTGGAGGACAGGCCAAGGTGGCACAAACAGAAGTCTCAGCTCTTGTGTGGCCAATTTTAATCCAAAGTAAAAATTCAGGCTTGTGATAGGTGAGAAGGAAAGAAAAATAAGAGGCTGGAAGACAGCTTCCGTCTTGCATGACTGGCTCCATGAGTCAGCAAAATAAAAGCTTTTGGAGATAAGGAAGGAATTTTTCATCCCTTCTGGAGATGTTCATGTAATGCAAGCTACAGAGCTCTGCCATACAGAGGCTCTGAGCATCATGCAGCATTTGCCCTGTTTCAGCTACCAATGCAAGAGGAAGAAGACACAGAGGTTTGGCTTGTTCTCAGAGAAAAAGATCTCATTCTTTAAGAACATGCTTCATTGCTTGTTTGCAGCAATTTCTTTGCTTGTCTCAGAGTGAAGATAGTCCTAAAAAAGCCCCTTTTCCCTGCTTCACCTGACAAGACATCAGTGAGGAAGACTGGAGTGACCCACAGGCCACAGCCCCATGCGGCTCAGGGCAGTTCTGAGACCAGAGGAGGTTAACTCACAATCCTGTGATGCCTGCTACCTACACAACTCTTCTTGCTGAAATTGCTCTCACGGAATGGATGCACAGCAAATACAAGTATGTTCAAAGGCAAAAGTGAGTGAAAAAGCAGAAGATCTAAACAAAGAACCTAGAGGCAAAAATAAAACATCATACAAGACTGGATCTAAGGGAGTATGAAAAAAATCTCTTTCCTCTTATCTTTTTCTTCCAGCTGACTTAAGCATGATTAGAAACTTCAACATGTGTCTATTTTCCAAACTACGGCTAGCCTTCTTTACAGAACAGTTGGTTCTTAGACTGTTGCAGAAGAACAATGTAGAGCACAGGTTGTCTAAAGCCTATTAGCAAAAAAAAAAAAAAAAGAAAGAACAAAAAACATGGCCTTCCTGCACTCTGATAGTATAAAACAGCATCACTCGTTGGACATTCTGGTTTTACTCCAAGAAGCAAACTGGAATGGACCTTGGGTGCTTTACACCTCCCTCACAGTGGCCTTAGAGAACAGTACTGTAAATTTCTGGAGGATGTCAGACTGAATATAACACATATTGTCATTGTTCATACTGCAGTTTGCAAAGCAAACCATCTTCCACTTTCTTTGGTAGAATATACCAGGCAGTGGTTTCCTGAAGTTTCTAAATAAGATTAAAAGAACATTTCCTGGCCAAAGCTTCCTGGTTGAATGCTTATTCCATGATCTGAAAATGCCTCACACCATTTCCAATGCCTGTCCAATACTCCATGAACTCCATGAACCCCTGCCATGACCACTTTTCCCATGTTTCATGAGCACCTTTGTAGCACACAAAGTAAACCTATGAGAACAAAACAAAACAAATACCTCAATAAATATAGAACTGTTCTGATTTTTAAATTTTTATTCAAATGATCTATGCCTCCATTCCTAAAAGGATCACTGATGCTGGTGTAGGGTTTCAGAAGCCAGAACTCTGGACCCCATTTCTGTACATAAGGGTGGGGTCAAAATGTGATTTTAAGACTGACACAGTCATAGAATCATAGAATGGCTTGGGTGCGAAGGGACCTTAAAGCCCATCCAGTTCCAAACCCCTGCCATGGGCCAAGTTGCCACCCACTAGGCCATCAAACCTGGCCTTGAACATCTTCAGGGATGCGGCATTCACAGCTTCTCTGGGCAACCTGAGGAGTCACACCATTACACTGGCAGCTTCCATGAAGTGACAGTTATTCGTGCTCAAAGTTGTTGGATGCAGCATTCTTTCCCTTCTCCCTTCCCCTCTCAGCTTGTATAGACACTTCTTTTGTCTCATTAGATGAACATTATCTCCTGACAGGAGAAAGTTGGCAATACTACAATCATTATTCCCTCCATCCCTATTTAACCACAGACAGTTGAGAAGAAGTGATTGCAGGGAAATGAAGTCTTATTTCCCCAACTCATGATGCCATAGGCAATCAATCTGGAGCAAAGGTTCCATCTTGAAAATGTCAAACGGAATGAAAAAAGACAAAATCAAAAATGATAAAGTCAGGCCCAACCATTCCTTCAGGTCCAGATGCTCGCCTGAGTTTTTCTAGCACAGCTGACAGCATAACTATAAGAAAAACTGCTTTCTGTACCGGTGGGTGCCATGGGGTCTTTGGCCTAAAATTAACTGCCCATTTACCACTCCTACAACACAAGAGAAACTGCTGGAGCACAAGTCCTGTCTGGTCAGCCTGAAAAAAGTAGTCTGCTGTGCATGGCTGGAGTCCTCTCTCCTCTGCACCCCAATCTAGTATGCAGGTAAATCAACAGAATTCCTTCCCAGGCCCATTCTTTGCTTCCCTTACACCAGGGAAGGAAAACAACCAGTACTGAAATACAGATGTGTCAAAGGACAGCAGAGGTTTCAGTCTGGAAGTGGTATTTTCTCTAATAGTATGAACAAACACTCCACTTCCACCTTTCCAGTTTCCCTGAAATTCTCCAGATACCATTTAGTCCCAGTGTCTTATTAGGATATAGGATTTTTCCTTTCTCCCATTTCATGTTACAGATCTGAGAAATTACCCATACGGAGATCATGAGGAACAACAGGTCTGTTCCTTTATTGCCTGTACACTCGGGGAAAGAGAAATTATGGTTAGGAAATTGTTCAGAGGAAAATAACGGTCATGCTGACTTAGAAAGTTTATGCTCCTCAGGAAGAGCAGTGGGGAGCTGAATTAACTGTGCCCTGGATGAAACTAGTCCAGAGGTACAGAACTGTGTCTGCTGCTAAGGAAGGGACTAAGACTACAGGGACTTTCTGAAGGTGCTTAATGATTTAGGCGTGGCTGCTCAATCACAAAGGTTTTCTAAAGGGACAACATCCCATGGCCTAAATGTTATTTGAAAAAATTGCTATTGGCCTCATCTTTTAAAAGATGTTGTAGAGAAAAAAATAATAAGATTGCAAGCTCTACATACAATTTGAATGCAAAATGGGCTCCAGATCCTTCACTGGCTAACTCCGTATATCAAACACTCACCATTGCACTAAACCATCCTGGAGAAGAGAACTACAAGGTAGTTTTCTTTCCCTGTCTTTACAAAGCATGAATTTGTCTATCTACATCTACCTGCACTTATCTGACTCATGAATCAGCATGAAAATCTGGGTCAGAAATATGTACGCACACCCGTGCACTTGGCGAACCCTCCTTAGGAAAGAAACAAACAGCCTCATCCTGAAAGAGCTTCAGATCACGTCAGATATGTTGAAGTGTAAGCATTGCGTATAGACTGCCACTTTGGAGACTGCCAAATGTACTCCTGAAAGCTCCAGTCAGCTGCCAACACCATGCTCAGGAACTTGCTGATCCCATCAAGGGATGCACACACTGAAGGACTAACATTGCCAGCCATTTAGAAATTACACTTCAGTTGTAGAAAAACATTCAAAGAGCATGAGAATAACCCATTGCTGAAACACTGCTGAAACAAAGATCAACTTCTTTGAGACAATAATTCCTACAGTAATTAGTGAGATTCCCAGAGGATAGTCACAGAAGAGTCATTGTTGCTCACAGCAGTGGCAAAAGCACACGTACATAGCCAAAAGCATAAACCACAGCCTCTTTGTACTGCAACTTAACTGAAGATGTCCTTTTCTGAGGGGGCAGGAGGGAGTGGGGTGTTTGTTTTCTGCACACACAGACAAACAGTGTTAACTTAAAACTGACACCAGTGGAGATGGCATAAAAGCAGAAAACCTGAGAGGTACTGAACAACCTGATCTTCCAATTTTAGGGACAAACAAGCACCGCACTGTGCAATACTGGCCTCTTAAAACCTTCTGAGAGGGATGGAGAGGCAGGAATTCAGTATTCCTTTTCTTCATCGTATCAAAATAAAAATAAGTATTTATCCACAGACATTAAAAATAATAATAATAATAATAAAGGAGTCCAGCAGGTCCCTCCGGAACTACTTTAATGCTTTATCAGATTTCACCAGGTGGGCGTACAAGTACCAACAGAAACCAGGTTTGATCTTAACAGTTCAAGGAATGAATGGTATTATAACAGCTTCTCCTTCCCAAAGCTTAAAAGTGTCTTCCCAGAGCAACAGCTCCATTAGGCAGGAGTGAAACAGGCGCTGAAAGCCCTGGAAACACCAGAGTTCTAACAGATTTCTCAGACAGTTTGGACTTGCTGCTTACAATTACCTTATGAGATTATACATCAATTACAGCGTTCTTTAACTTCCATCATTTCCAAAGGGCTGTTAACTACTTGCACTGAGACAGAGGAGCTCTGGACATTCATCTGTAACCATGACTGCATAGTAACATAAGGAAGTTGCAATGTTATCCTTCCTCGCAAAATCCTACCCCTTCTATTTTGTTTGTGAAAGCCGTTTTTCAACTCCAAGGTGAGCAAAAAGCTTTAAGGCCCTCCATAAAATCAAGGCAGCTCCATCTCTGTCAGATTTTGTTGCTTAAGCAAATGTTACAAGTTGATGACCACCAGCTACTGTTATCACCAACAGCTAAAAGCTCCTTCCCTGTGCCTTTAAGGGTGCAGCATCTCTTCCTGCATCTTCAGAGGAGAGTGATGCCACACTTACCAGGAGCTGCAGGCAGCAGGACATACTCTACAGTAAAAGCCAGCAATGAATTCTGCTGGAAGCAGGAAACTCAGCAGCAGCATGAAATGCAGGCAAATATACTTACATACTGAATATTCTACTACATTTAAAAAATAGGGCATTGATCTTGTTATACATTTTCATATTTAACTACATATTAATCTCTGCACATAAAGATCTCTTCCCCACCACCAGTTCTTCGTGCCTCAGCAGAATTTCTATTCAGCAGCAGAAACAGCCATGTAGGTCTTAAGTACAAATTGATCCATCTGCTATAAAGACTAACTGCATGTGAGAATACAACTCTAAGTGAGTTGTCTGTCAATTTCTCCATTCTCGTTTATTAGTGAGTACCTCCCTTAGTCTGTACGTGAGGAAAATTGAGAAGAAAGCCAGCAACGCTTACGCAAGGCATGCCACTCATCCTGGCGGATTGTCTTGGTGATGTTGTAGGTGAGGTTCTTGGGAATGGTCGCTGAGGAGTAGTGGTACTTGATGTATGAGCACCGCTCAATTGCTCCTGGAAAGGGAAAAATACAGAAGAGAAATTGATGTTACATGAATGCAATATGTTCTCCCAGCTGTAGACTGGATGGACCTGACAAGCAAAAGCAAAGGCTGAGAGAAAATCAGTCCCTGCCATCAATCCAGTGTGGCAGCCAGTACTACCTTTGGCATACGATAGGCAAAAGCTATCTGTAGGGAAAGCTCATATGCAAAATTAAGATACAACAAAGGCTCCACAGTAGCTGTCAGAGCTTTTCACCACCGGGTAGAATATGGCAAGTCACCCCTTCTCTCCTTTCCTTTCCCGGAGCCATGGGCTAGCAACATGCAGGCCAGCATTTACCACATAGAAACCAGAAATTCCCATTGCAGTTTATCCTGCAATAACACGTCTGTGGGCAAGCTTCAGGAGATGTGCAAAACAAACACCTTTCATCTTATCTTCAGTAATAAAAGCACCACGAGAAAAATACGTGTTTATAGAAAACAGTTTTTCAGCCTACATCACCCCACAGCCAAGAAGCAAGACAAGTAGAAGTACGTGTCAGTGGTTAAGGCATGTCTCTGGAAGGTACCAGACACTTTCATAGCAGACCCAAGTAGAATTTATTTTATAATTACCTCTGAATAACAGGCTTCGAGTAGCAACACAATCGGCTGGAACAGGCAACATTTTTGCCCTTGTAGGATTTCATCTGCGTTCTATGGGAAAAAAAGCACCACACGCTTCTTCTGTTTGACTTCTGGTCACATACTCGTATTTTCCTTTTATAGCCACTTTCCTTCCTCTACAATCATCACACCTCCAGGCCATCCTCTTCTGGCAGCTCTCTGCACAGAATCCTTAGAGGAATGGGCCTGGCATAGCCCAATGCTTTTTATAAACTATTGCATCACCAATTTCCACATCTGATTGGAAGTCTGTGATAGTGCAATCATTCTTGCACTGGTGAAAAAGCAGTAAAGTTTCCTGCATCCCTCTTGCCAATATCCTTAACTAACACCGTCTTCATTAGACCCTCTTGCTGAGCATTCAGATTTAAATCTCATGAAATTCATTTTTCCATTAATATTACAGTATTTTCGAACAGCCCTCTAATAATTAAAAAGGCATCCTGAATGTGGTTGGCCACGCTGTTTGCTACTAGCTACCACTGGTCAGAGGAGCGACTGCTCTGGAAATGCTATAATGTTTTAAAAATGCATTAAGACACACACTCAGTAGAATTAAATGAAGCAATGATTTATATAAATGAGAGAGCGATAGACCAAGAGGCATGTAGACAACGCTAACTGGCAATCAAAACTTAAAAGGATGAGGCATTAGCCTTATGTATAGCTCCAAGGGGTTAACCATGTTTTTATGCCTCTAGAAATACAGGTTTCTGCTTTGAGTTGTATAATATTACTTGGGACAAACTTTGATCACATACCATGAATTCACAGCATGAATTAAAAAAACCCCGTGCAAAAAAATTATTAGTTACAACTGAGTAGATGAAGCATCCTCCCAAATTAGCGCAATACAGACATTGGAGGTCCTCTCTGTTTGCTCCTTTTAAGCATTCCTCGCATTCTGCATTTGACAGCAATTAGATTAGACAAAGCCAAATATTATAGGGGAAAAAGGCAAAATATTTACGTATGTATCCACCCGCCCTGACAGCGTGATGGGCTTCTGTGTGAATCTGCACCATCTGGGCACCAAATGTAC
Organism: Alectoris magna; assembly: GCA_030625065.1. Taxonomy (NCBI): domain Eukaryota; kingdom Metazoa; phylum Chordata; class Aves; order Galliformes; family Phasianidae; genus Alectoris; species Alectoris magna. Next base: position 141,321,169 of record CM060560.1, read on the forward strand.
GCCCAGAACTAAAGTTTCAAACCAAGAATAGTATTTGGGGGAAAAAAAAATAAAAAAAGAAATCTAGTGTGAAAAGAGCTTTGAATTAAAATAAAGCCTGAAATTGCAACCTTGTCTTCACACGGGTTTTCCTCTCCCCTTTTGTTTAGCTGCTCTCATGGATCAGGAGCACTGGCAAGAAAGTGGAAAAACACTTATTTGTCAGAAAATAATCTTTACGTTACCAGATACCTGCCTAGGAAAGGATTTATATAGATAGCTGACAAGAACACAGAGCCAAGACTCAAATTTAAAGCATACAGAAGGAAGAGTCTGTAAAAGATTCTATTCCATTTGCTATTTCTTTAAATAATCATCCAGTTTCTAGCAAAGTTCATCAAACATCTCATTTTTACTGCAAATACTTTTAGTAGTAATGCCCAGAACTTTTCAATGATTTATATTACCACAGCCTAAAGCACAAAAAAAGATTATGGTCTGAATTCAGATCATCACTTGACCATACGTATAATTTTAGACTTATGCTTACATTCCCATGGCTTTAATGAGTCTTAAGTATACATTTAGAGACTGTCTAGATCTAAGAGTATGATTGCAGTGGCAGTGATACAACGGTATCCAAAGTACGCTCAACTGTGAGCGGTAAATTCCATGATGACCTCTCTTCCAGCCACACCATACTTGCTCGCTCTTCCTACACCTAAATAAAATTCTGACTACTAGCCAATAAACATCATGACTCCAAACAGGAGTTTGGAGGGACCAGGAGGGAGAAGCGCTCATTGCAGATGATGAGGCAGCCTGCTTTTTCCCTGAGTTCTCCCCAGAATACCAGGGCTGGTCACTGAGTGCCCTGAGGGCTGATCAGGGGATGGAATGATTACCCACATCTGTCATACTGAAGGAAACAGGCCCGTAGGTCAGGCAGACAGGGATGCTGCTCCTAGATTTTCACCCTTCTCTGAAGCATTAAGCATGGATTCATACGGAATACAGAATGAGTAAGTCTAATAAATTTCTTGTTACAGGGTTCAAAATACTTTAGCCTAATCCAAGGTTTTGGGCTCGATAAGTGAATAAGCAACAGTCTACAGTACACCAGAGGTCAGCCCACATGATCTAAGGGAGTATTTTGGCTTTAGCCTATAAAATTTTCTTGTGAACAGTAAGTTTAATACCCCCAGGAGAACACAATCAGGGTATTTTAGAGCTGTCTTCTATCAGATTCCAGCACTTCAGTTACTTCAGACTCCAGAACCACAGCGAGCACTGAAGAGCGCATGTGGCCCTCTTCATCCTGCTAAAAAAGACAGCCTTTTACCGGGAACCTCAAGCTTCTCATGGCCCAGTGAAGCTGTCACAAGGTTTGTGACTGCCCAACACTTAAATGTGAGCAATTTATCTTAACCTGCTGAGTCAATACAACTGCACCAGTACATATCTAGCCAGAAGTGAGAATTAGCTTTAGAAACTTAAAGAAAAGGCTTTCATTTGAATGGATCTTCCAATAAAAGTTAGGGAAAGGATAAGTGTATAGCAGTGACAATTCCAAATGTCCTTCAGGTCATTTTCTTGCTTGTGTCATATCAAAGAGAAAGCTGGGCTCATCTGCACAAACATCTCATTTCTGAAGGTTACTGGGAAAACAAAGACAGTGATTGCAGCAAGGACCAGAACTTCTACTCTCATGGAAAATCCTCTCAGAGAAACCCTAAGAAAACTGTGGCTTCAGATGGATGAACAGTAGTGGTCATACCAGTCTCTGGTGGGGGAGCAAAGAAAAAGTTTCTATTGGATGGGGTTCCTGATCTAGAGGGCGGCAACCCTGCCGATGTCAGGGAGTTGGTACTGGGTGGGCTTTAAGGTCCATTCCAACAGACACAATTCTATGACATTTGCCTTTCCTCAGAATGGTACCCAAACTTACAGAGCACCTTCAGCCTTCAGCACTAACCTGGAACCTCCAAATGATCGAGCTCACAGTTATTTGAAGAACAAATCAGTGACTGGGTTTTTGCGTCTATACAGTTATGACTGCAAGTGCTTTGGTTGGCCACAAGAAACGTGGAGAAACCACGAAGGTGCTCTGCTACTGATGTATGTTCCAATTCCCTCTGATTAAAGGGATACGTTTGCTGGAAATCCTGAAGAAAAATGTCTGGTTGTTTCAAACAGAGTGCTAAGAAAGGAATCAGCAGGAAGGTACAGCTAGAAGTGTGCAGAGTAAAGTGCTGTACTACCCTTATGAAGATGGATGCTCAGGAAGGAATCCGCAACTCCGTAACTCTGTGGTTGGCATCCACCTGCTCCAGCAAAGTTCAGATGCCAAGTGAAATTGAGCTGAGGGAACTAGAGGTACCTCTACCCAGAGCAGCTACGCAACGCCACTAAGCGCAGTGGTACTGCACACACGGCTCCTCTCTCACTGATCAAAGTATCTGCTTGATTCCCATCATACATCTATCTACTGAGCTATGCTCCATGCTATCACCTTAGTATATGAATTTCCTCTTCTCTATTACAAAGGAAATCCTTGAAGTGTGCTATAGCAGGAACATCAACTGAAAATATTGTGCAATTCCTTTCTGTGCTGCTCTCAGAACTATCCCAATGCTCTTGATGTGAGCTCAGCTGCTGGCGAAACTCTGCTCATTGCTGTGTGAGAGCTGTAAATGCTACCCTTGCAGAGGACCCAAACTGCCAGCAGCGCAGGAGTGACTGAACTCTTCTCCCACTCAAAGCCAAACAGGACTGAAATCTACTATAAAGGGAGGTCATGCTGCTGGTATCCGTACAGTATTTGTCTGGTAAGTAAATGATTTTTCTCCAGAACTTTCCACCACCACCTTCTTTACGATTATTTCAGCACTGCTCCAAGAAAAGCAGATGAAAACTCACAATGCCACCCAGCTATTGGTCACATCAATCCTAAAATTTTGTATCTCAGAAGTGCACAGAAGAATTTGCCCCATGAGGTCAGCTTGACTTTTGCAAAGGTTGTCAAGCTTCAGGAATTTATACCACCACTGTGCCCATATGGTTTAACCTTCTGCATGACACAGATCAGCTCCTCTGAGATGCAATCCTTTAGGCAGTCTTTCATGAAACTGGCAACCTGCAGGAGCAGTTAGTCCTGTGTTCTTAACATCAATTCAGATTCAGCCCAAGGTGGCATATCAAAGTTACTTTCATAGGTTATCTAACTACACTCCCCTCCTGTAAATCAGAATTACAAGGTTTCCCATTTCTGTCTCCCCAACCCCCCCCCCCCCTCAACTTTCAAGGAGGCAGACTGTGGAACCATCCTTAAGCTTTAGGTACAGATCCACCCAATGCCTTGTCAGCAAGTCACAAAGTCACATTTGGTAACTGAAGGGCTCACAGCTATGCAGCATTTCTAACACACTAAGTCTCTTTGCAGCAATCCTTGGGTAAGAATAATCAGGAGCCACTGGTAGATGCAGGGAGCCAGCAGCTTATTTACTCTGGATGAACAACATACAGCACGGCCATTCCAAGCCCCACAAGCCAGCACTGACCTGGCAGGCACCTTGGTTTCTGTAGTATGCAAACACCCCAAACCTACTGATACTCACTCTTCTCCTGTAGTATGCATGTTGATTTCTAAGAAGGGTTCAGCTGTAAAGCTAGCATTTGTTTATTACATTTCCTGCCAGGGCTTTTGATATCATGAGCTTTACTGAAAAGGCTGACGTGGATGTTCTGAGCCTTTGCTACCTCCGGGCAGCTTTTCCTTCTGTTTTGTAGACACCTCTGTTTGAACTGTTCAGAGCAAGTAATTTATTCCACAAAATTCACCTTTTGTGCTGGATCTAATTTTTACATATCTGTTTGAGAATTACTACACAAAGATTTCCTAGTAAAAAAGAATCTTAGCCTCTGGCTTGTGAGCTGCATTCACTACATGCATTTGCTATTCATTACGAGAAACTGCCTTCTGTATGAGAAATTGCCTTAATTCCATGTTTTGGTCGCTATTCCTCATTGGGTGAGTATAACTATACCAAGCAAATGCAGGATGCAGTTTGGTCATTTAGCCTCTAGTTGTTTCACATTGTCTTCAGAAAAGCTGCTGATCTCGAACAGAAACTGTTTGCAGTTTTTGTCTTAGCATAACATTTCAGGAAGGTTCCCAGGGGCTGCAATCATTACCAGGGCTAGATCAGGCTGTGCAAAGCAACTGCATCTGGCATTTACATCTGTTAAGACTTGATCTCGAAAGTCTTGTCTCTGTTGGAAAAGTTGGTTTTTAAGTTGTGCTAGAATTTTATACCACCTCCAAATCGGTTCTGGCCATTTAGGTTGGTGCAGTTTAAGAAACGGTTGCCCTTGGCTGCATGTCCTGCCCTCAGTCTCTTAAATCATTTTGTACAAATCACCAGAACTCATCTGCAGGCACACTTAATATAGGCAAGGTTGTCGCAGTTTCAGCATGCATTAACTGGTCAAACCGAAGCCTGGAGGAAGCCAGGAGGAGAAATAAGCTCTACCTTGACCAGCTGCAAAGAGAAAATTGCAAATCAGATATGCTGAGCAGTTAATGAACTCATGATGAGTAACACTGTATTCTTAATGAAGGCAGAGACTTCATTAGGAGGTATTACAACACACTCAACAGGATTATTTCATTACCTCTGGAGTAACACTAACCTAGAAAGTATTGGTTACGTGTTTGTGCCCATCTACATTCATACTAATGCCAGAAAAGTGGGAACATTATTCATTCATGTGAATTATAGAATGCTGTATGTTAGAAGAGTCCTCTAGGTGTCAACTGGCCTAATCCACTGCTCAAAAAGAAACAACTTCAAAGTTAAAATCAAATTCAAAGATAGCTCAGATTGCTCAGAACCTCATCCAGACAAGCTTTAATGCCTCCAAGAAAGAAACATCTTTAAGCAAACCCTTCCAACAACTGACCAGCATCATTATGATTTTTTTCCTAATACATAATCAAAGTTTCCCTTCACTCCACATGAATATCTTGAATATTAGAATACCTAAGGGTAAAGTTCTAAAAATGTAGGAAGAATATGCAAATAGCAGCACCTTAATCAACATGTCTGATGAATATTCATCAACTCATCTACATAAATAGAAGCCAATGTTCTAATTAACAGAGCTCAAGATAGATTTTCAGCTGCGGTATGGGCCAAAGTTTTACAACAGGAGGTCATACTTGTTTGGGATAGCTCCAGCATCAGCCTGAACCAGGGCTCAGCTCGCTCTGCCAGAAGGACTTGTTGCTGCCACTACAACTTCTGGCACTGACTGTTGGTTGCTGTGGGCATTGAGGAAACTGGGCTGATGCCTCCCTTTAGTTGAAAGGTTTTGTTTGTTTCTAAGACTAAGCTGCTGGCCCCTACCTGGTGCCTCTCTACAAGTGGACAGAGGTGCACTATCCACTTCCGTTCACCAGTTACAGGTTCATTTAAAGTTCAGGAGAGGGATGCACCACAGTCGCCTTCCTCACTCACTGACCCAGGTGCCACATCTTGGGGGAGACAAAAAGTCTATTGTAAAACTTTGTATGCATCAGCAGTACTCTTTTGAAAATGACTTCCTAGGCCATCTCTTGTCATCATGTTTTTCTTCAGAACGCAGTGCACTGCAGGATCGTGCCAACTAGCTTCTTCACAAACAAAGCTGAATCAGAAGATGAGTTAATGGGAATTCAACTACTGGGACAAGCATTCAATCATGGCACGGCAGTAACGCAGCAAGAGGCACAGGTCTGTAGGCAAGCTGCATGGAGCTGCAACTCCTTCTCTCCTTCCAGTGCAATGCAAGAAGTGCTGTGGCCATCAGCAATATGCTCACACCAGCCACACTCACAAATAGAGGTAGGCAAAAAAAGTCAGGGGCAGAGGTGTGAAACTGGCAAAGCCAAGGTAAAAAAAAAAAAAAAAAAGTGAACAAACAGCTTTCAGATCATTTGAAAAGTTTTGTTCAGCCACAAAACTGAACTTACCTGTCATTTATTTATTCCTTTTTTCCAAGTGAATCCATCTGCCATATTAGATTGTTTCACAAGTGGTTCAGCTTCCTTTGAAACTCTTTGCTTAGGAGCTTATTTTCTACATGAAAGTAAATACTTCACCGACAGAACTTACTGTAAGTGTATTTAACAAGCATGGTATGAATCTATATCTTCCTTGCTGGTAAAATGCAGATAGCACACAAGGCTGCCACTGACAAAGGGACGTTTCATAGTGAAATCTCTACACTGTTGCCTGAATTTGCTTTTTACATGTGAATGACTTCACTGATCAACAGACAACACAATGAAGGCAGAACTCCAGTGAAACACACTCAGAATAAAATAGTATCTTCCATTTTACCTGAAAGAAAAGCTCACTTGTGTTCACTCAGTTGTCAGCCCCTGAAAGGACGAGGCACTCATAAGATAAATAGTATTCTGTCCCATAAATGGCACATACCCAGCAAATGCATTACAAGAATGTATGGCTTAAAGATTTTCCTTAGGAAGGTGATCAAAGGTTTCTTCCGAGTGGCAAACAGAACCTTCCTGCACTTTTTTCCTCCTATTTTTTAACTTTACAGTTCATCTCACTTGATTTCCAGATAAAGATCACCTCAGAACCTCTAACTCAGTAAAGCTTGTTAGGTAGTGCTCAAGTAGTCATGGGAGAAAAAAAAGAAAAAAAAAGTGAAATTATAGCAGAGAGCTTGATTGAAAGGGTCCTATATACTGTGCCATAACACTACCCACACAGAAATAGGGCAGTAAAGGACAGTATGCCATTTCCATTCTTCCCAGATCATCTGGGCCAAAAATCTTCTGGCTTACTGTCAGTAGGGACACATTCAATCTCTAAATATATAGGGGGGGAAAAAGTCAGATGCAAAAGTGCATGTGGAACTACATGAAGCTTGTGGATGCAAAAGCTTTCACATGTGGGCTGTATGGGGATCACATTCCTCACAAGAACTTATATATATTTCAGAATGGAACACCTGCATTGCTTTTTAACTTAAAATTCAATGTGGAAATGCCTAAACGTCCTTTTCAACCAGTGCATGAGTAAAGATAAGAGGTGCAAACACACACGTATGCGCTGAACAGCCAGTAAAATTTTCAGAACGGAAAAAGAGAATGTGCCTGAAGAGCTTTTTTCCAGGCCCGTTCCCCACATGCTCCACAGATATCCCAGCAAATGGCAGCTTCCTGAAAGCACCCAGATGGCAGAACATACATATTCCACCCTTGAGAAGAAAGGAATCCAAGTATGAGACCATAAGCTGAATTTGCATTGGAAAATGATGAGCTCACATTTTCTCCACAGGGATCATGGAAAGGGGGCTGGCAAGGAAGCTGGAGCAAGAGGATGGTTATGAAACACTTCTTTTATTTCAGCTATTAATAACAGTCTCCAAGCCATAGGGCATTCGAGAGCAAGAAGGCATCTCCTTCCTTCTATTAATCTTTTTGTCCACCTATTTGCATTGGGTTGGCCACAGGGGAGAGGGAAGCAGAGCACAAATGAGAAGTTAAGGAGGTTAAAAGGGCTGAAAAATATTTGCTCCTACTCATTTGGAGGCAGAAATTAAATGATCAATAAAAAGTCACTGAGACAGCAATTACCAGCAAAAACGCGCTGATGACCCAATAGCTCATGGAATAAAGCATTATCTCAGCACTGCTGTCAAGGCAAAGAAAAAGCACAGGCTTCTTTTGGAGCATCAAATGGAAAGCCACCATCGCTAGTTTATGAAACTCTCACCCCATCAGTCACTTTATCAGCAGCAATAATAACTATCACTTTCAGTGGCAGCAATGACAGCCGGTCTAGCACCTATACACAATCCCTTTGCCTGCTTTCTCTTTATTTAGACTGCTTGTGCTTCAGTATCCCAAGGCTGATATTTTATATGAATGCACGTCTTCTGATTCAGGTAGTGAGATACTCCTATGAAATTTGATATTCACCGAGCCAGCTATGAAACCTATTTCAAATTTATCAGGGAAGTAGGGTCCTAGATTGCCAAGATGAAAAGTATAGGTCCACTGATATCCTAACTCTGCTGAGGATTATTGATCACAGGCATCCTTAGACCCCACTGCGCATCTTGGTATCTTGGAAAGCCATTTCATATTCCACTCAGCAATGTAAACATGCCTTTCCATACACATATACTCCTGTTTCCTTCCAAAAAAGAAAAGAGCAAAAGCCTTTCAATGTGTCACCACAGTTAGATTAAAGCTGGGTCCACAAACTGTCAAGCCGGAGAAAGCACTTAGCTTTCTTGTAGCAGTTCAAGTTCTTGCAGCATTTCAACTTCATGCGCAAACAGCAGAAATCACAATATGGCAGAGAATCATTCACATGTTCTGTATCCCACATTAGGGAACTGTCACGTGCATTAGATCTTGGCTTATCTCCCAAAGGACCCACAAATAGGTACTGCCTCAGCCAGTACCTACCACAGCCTCTTAAGATCACTGAACTGGAAAAAAAAGCTAACAAGTCTCGTGTAGATTTTGTCCATCAACTGAACTTGGAAAGGAAATTTCACAACTGTGCAAGACTTCGGACACATTTCTTCTTTGTGTGAAAGTGACCTTTCTTAATGAGCACAGCCTTGTCTTCTGGATGCTCTGAGACTCAATAGCCTTCTTTATGCTGCCCACCCACCTTCTAGTTATTTTCAAAAAGTGCTACGGTAGAGTGGTTGGAAGAGAAAATTTCAAGACATAACTTCAGACACCAAGATATATCCTGAAGTTACCATGCAGTTAGTAAATATACATGCAGTGTGAACCGAATAGACCTTATCATTCCCAAGAAGTGAGTACAGTTTCCCCTGTAAATTCATACAGTGTCTTGCCCTATAATCTCAAAAACTGAATCTCCAGCCTGATGGACAAAAGTTCCTACACTACCTATGAAATAAACTCTGAAACTGCTTACTGGCAAATAGAAACCACTGAATTATAAAGCCAGTGTGTATAAGTAGTTCCGTGTTTGACCATGATCTTACCCTGTAAAACCATTCCCCAGATTACCTGTTTACAAGTTTCATTAGAAGGTGAGCTGACATCATCAAATTCCATTTCGAATGCTTCACCTTTTGGTTGTAAAAGATTAAGTATTTAGAGGTGCAAAACATTTCAGAGCTCACTGCCCTTTCCTTCCAAGGCCATTTGCCATGCTAATGTTACTGGATTGAATCAAAATAAAAGCTTTAAGAAATTAAATGATGTGTATATATTTATAAGGCAGTCAAACTAAAAGACACAACTAGAGGGGAAAGGGTAGAAGATAAGAATGGTGGTAAGAAGATCAGGCAACTGTGCTGTGAAATCTGAGATGAGCTAAAGCACAATTTGGTCATTCTAAAGCCTATGAACCACAGATACTATTAATCTCTGCAGCTGTCTGAAATCATAAGTGGTTTTTCCCTTGCAGAAGGAAATGATTCTTGAAGAAGGATTTGAAATAGGAAGGGTTGGTGGATGTGATCAAAAAATATTTTTCCCATTGACTGGTCTGTGCCATTATTTATCTAGCGATGAGTTTTGCAGTACCATCATATGCCCTTGTGTCCAGAAGGCTTAGACATTGAGTGCCTCTTCACAAATGCTACAGTAATTCATTTTTGGTGCTAGCAGCAAGTTTTGGATGCGCTCAAATATCCCTAAGTCAACAACTTACTGCTAGATGCTCAACATCACTACAGATAATCTGCACCAAACAAGCAACACTGGTTTCAGAGTAGCTAACAGTATCAAAAGGATATATGCCCTTCTATTAGGGAAAAGGGGGGAAGAAACTCAAAAGAGAACCACTTGATTCAAACCCTAGGGTACCCTGTAATTCCCAATGAAAAACTGGGATGAGCAGGGCATGCTAACAGCTGACAGCTACAGAAAAAAAACAGCAGCGAGAAGACTTACTCCCAGCACGGCTTTCAATTGGGAATTAAGTTGCCCTGACCGAACCTTAGAGGCATCTATTTTCCAAGCATGTTAGCTAAGATTTGTGGTACTTTTTCTCTTTGATGACATGTGTAATGTGTGCCATTTAAAAGCAGAGATCAAAAATGGCAGAAGTCAGACCAAGTTACATAACAGGACAGCAAAACAGCACAGAGAAAACCCAAGCAGCTCTAACAGTATCCATGGCTTTAGATGCCCTAGAAAGTTACAAACCGTTTTAAAGCTGCACGACACTAGCTTAGACTAGCTGGTATATATTTAAGCATAAAAAGCCTATTATGGGATGAGAATTTCTCATCCAGTAGACACATTCTAATGCCTGTTGTTGGGTCAGTGCAGACTGGGGAGCAGTCCGGGCCTTTGCTGATGCTATTGGATTTGGGGTGGGTTTGATGTGGTTTGGGTATTTGTTTGGTGGAGCGGTAAGGGAGATGTAGCTGTTGTTTTACTTTGTGACATGACGATCTTTTGTCTATAACATCCTCTTGTCATTTGGTACAAATAACCTACCACTTCTTGTATCATTCTATCTGAAATGTCAAATCACATTAGAGCGTCACAGTATGAAAACCTCCCTCTCACCACAATGCAAGATGTTCCGGCCAGGGCAAGTTAGACTAAACAATCCTGCTGCCTGTCAAGAACAATTCATAGCTCAAAGGGAATGCTTCAAAATGCATATTAGCTAATATAATCTATTGACAGCAACAACAAGCAACATCTGAAAGGTAAGTATTTCACCCCTGGGATACTTACTTGTCACTGTCTATCACCATCCATCTTGTCTCACCACCCCTGTGTCCAAAGGGCCAGACTCCCACTGGGGCTTCATAGCACAAGGTTCAGCCCTTTACAAGAACCCACTTTCAATGGCCTTATTCTGAGAGAGGAGGGATAAGTCATGCCCTGAAAATCCATCACCGTATGATGGTGAAGAGAAGAAAGCACTTCCTAGCACCATTTTCAAGGTGCAGAATAGACCGTTAACTCCACACCAGAATTTCACTCAGCTTTGATCACTGCTTTATATCTAGAGGGAAGGGACTAAGGAAATAGGTATTTACTGTGACAGTGTCAGCTCCGGATTATATATATTTAATCTTTACTCTTAGTCTGAGCTGAGATAAATGTCTGTGTCTCAGTAGCTTTTGATAACATCAAAGGGGACAGAGACGCTCTTGAGGCAGAATGCTGTATAAACATAGAAAACAGAATTTGTGCCCTGGAGGACTTTTGCTGTTCCTGTTTTGTACCTTCCATCCCCATCTCACTGCTAATTTTGTTTAAAATGTCAAGTTAAGTCTTTAACTGCAGTGTTTGATTTTAGAAATTATTAACTCTATGATTCAGCATCCTCTGTGCTTCTGGAATCCTATTTTTGTCTGTACAATTAATTCTAAATCCAAGCGTTATTAAAGACATGCATTCTATTAATTCTATACTTACTATTCTAATTACCACTCTAACTATACTTTCCACAACGTATTTCTTCATAATATCTAAATCAGTTAATAAAGACAGCATTTCATCTCCACATTGAGTTATATGCTGTACCCCTCCCTCCTCCTCAGAAAAAAATAAAAATAAAAATCAAGCCTTCTCTTTCCTACCCTTGCACTCTAACTCATGGATAGCACAATTAATTCTCTTCACAATAGGTCTGAATGCAGATCTTAATCCATCTTTCAATTAACTGCAAGTTATTTAATGAACAGCAGAGCTCTATTTTCCTCACTCCAAACATCGCAGCTGAATCCAAAGACAATGTAAAAATGGATAGCAAGTAATGTCAGCTTGTCCACATCCTGAGTTACGGACCAGCAAGCTACTGCAATATGGAATTCTTCCTGTGTTGAATCACAGTGTGGTTTAAGAGAAGGACTGGGCAGATGCTAACCTACCCACCCTAATTTTTTTCCTCTCATTTTGTCAGGAGCCTGCGTTCAGCCTCTCAGAGGCTCCAAAGGCAAGAGGCCTCAGCTCACTGACAGCGGGATCAGGTGAAGAAGATTCAGGATGATTCCTAACATGCCTCCACTGGGCCATCAGCCATTCTGATGAAGGGTACGAAGAGAACATGTCAACTTAATGGAAAACGCATTCTTTGGAAAACATCCAAACATTTAAGAAAATATGCCATTAACTTCATGCTTATCCCCTAGGGTTCTACAGTATCAGGTTTAATTACAACAATTGTGACAAAAATCATTGTAAAGAGATATAGCTGCAAGCTGAACTTGCCCATAGATTCCAACCACCAGGGTAAGAGTCAAGTGCATCACTGGGAAAAGACCGCAGTATGGGCTCAGGGAGCAAACTTTATTTGAATCACTTTCAGCAAAAATATTTTGAAGTACAGCCTAACTCAGCAGGGACGAGTCATGAAGGTAGCAGGTGCACAGCTGAGAATTGGGAAAGTATTCCCAGGATAAGGAGACTTTAGGAAGTAGAAGCAAAAAGCTAACATCATATTGCACTAGACATGCAGTGAAGAGAGAAATGCCTGGCTCACCGGCAAAACAGTCACCACCCCACGTTATAATACAATTGATTTGCTTTCCATTGCTGGAGGCGGCTAAGGAAATAAACGCTATTGTGATCTCCCCCAGCAACTGAGTAGCATGGCCATGCCTAGAGAGGGGAGCACCCAAGCTTACACGCTTAACAGGATTGGGTAGAGTGCTCAGGTTGGTAGATACGCAGCTGTGAGATAGGCAGGAAAGAGGGGCTAGAAGCACAGTGCTCTAGAAGAGAAGGGGAAAGGAATAAATGGCAAAATACCCCAAATTCTGACATACATCATATCCTCTTACACCTCCATGTTACTTGTTTGTAAATGGGGTGGATTTACACCTTAAAGATTGAACAGGTTTTTTACAGATATCCCCAGTCAGCAGATGCTGGATTCTCAGAAAAGTGAAATATTTTTGGTAAAATACTCCAATTCTTGGATATCAAAAAAGGGACAGGCCTGGACTTGCGTGAACACAATGTCATCCACACGAAAGAGAAGCCTTTGCCAGAAGCGTGCACAGAGGTGAGACTGGATGTCAGCACTTCAAGTTGTATCACATTAAAGAAACGATACCTCAGCAAAACAGAATCCCAGAGGTTTAATAATTATATTGCTGGTGAGCAAGCCAGCAAGCCAGAAGGTAAGAATCTCTTAGCAGATAGAAAAAATTCTGAGTAATACTCCCACCTTTCAGTAAAGTTCTTTCCCACTGGCAAATAACCAAGGTACCCTAAGGGTGAGAAAGCAGTGTTCATCCACTCCTCTGCAGCCTTTCAGCTAAGAAAGAAAGAGCTGGCTATGAAGTTATATGACAGTAAGGTACTTTAAAGAAAAAATATGCATGGTGGTGCTCCATGTTACGTAGACTAAAATATTTGAGAACACGTAGGTTGCTGTCAAAAGAAGGGAGAAGGAGAAAATATCTGCTCTCCATTTAGATTCCCTGCAGATTTGATGACATTTACTGCCTGACAGCAGTGATGTGGCAATGCCCAGGAGCCTCAGCCTTAGACCAGATTCCCATGAGGCGAGGCACCATGCAGCTATGAGTGAAAAGAATCCTCAACCCAATTCCTTTATCACTTCAGGAGTATATCAAGAGCCCCAATACCATATCTAACAAGCTGAACTCGTATTGGGGTGGGGGGTATATTTAAAATCAGTTTAAGTATGGGGCTGTATATATTACTAGTACTATTATTCAAGGTCTGAGAAAAGAGGTAACCAGGTGGAACAGCCTCATTACACTAATCATACGTATCAGCTACCCACAGGAGTTGGTTTTTTTTTTTCATTAAGGATGATTCTGTAATTTTATTATTTGTATCATACCAGTTCAGGAAACAGTTTGAAAGAGTCTTAGTGGTTTAGAAGAACCAGCATCTAGAATCCCAAGTGGAATTAGGAACAGATAGGCTCTTGTGGTCCCATGGGAACACAGGATATGGTCATGTAAGCTGCAGATTGCTGCTGTAGCCTTCTTTAAGCTACATCACCCTCCTCCAATTCAGTCTTACATCTGACATCAGATGCCTTTTGTCTGATTAGAATAAAGTAAATCAGAAACTTGGATCATTCTCTAGTCCCACGGAACACATTCCATGTCATGAAAAAGCACAGAATCAGTGAGGATATTTAGGGTTAAGTGCAAATGATTGCACATGACCCATGGCAGTGACACAGCACCATGAAGTGTTTCAGCAGCAGACAGCTCTGCAGCTTCTCATCACTCACACCACAGAAAAAGAGATTTAGGTATGCTGCTCTGGGCGTTAAGGTGAGCATAACTTCTTCTTAACTGTTATTCCAAACCCCATAAAGCAAATTTGAGTAACACTATGTGGCCTTTAAACATTTTAACTGAAGGATGCCAGTCTAACTTGTAATAAAGAGAAAATTCCTCATATCACAGATTTGGCAAAGGGGGGTTGGAAGCTATGTTAGATACAGGCTGTTACTCACTTCTGTCTTGAGTATGCTGATGCCTGCTGGATCCTCAGCCTGCTGTTAGAAAAGACAGGGATACTCCATGAAGTGCACTGTCAATAGCTGGAACTCACGCTAGTACTCCTGTGAGTGTATAGGGATTCCCATGAGACACCCATGTTGCATCAGAGATGCAGTCAGGTAGTCTGAGGCAGGGAAATAGCATGTCCACAGATGGGATGTTCTGCTCTGCCATATCACGTAAAAGGCAGCGAAATGGAAGGGTATCCTGCACTGTCCTGATAGAGGCCACATATTGCAGCTCATCAGGCCAGCCAAATCTCCTGTGACATTAGTTACCTGATCAGGGGAAGTACAGCTTGTTGCAAAGTTGCAAGATCAAGAACAAAAACCCCTTTTGTAGGTTTAACCTTCAGTTCCTTCACCCTGCAAGTTGCCTTCGAGCCACCAACTACAGTCACAAACCATCACATGCCACAGATTGTTAAGGGCTGTGAGTATTTAGGAGAAAGCACAGCTTCTCCCCGTTTCAGAAAAAGAAGTTTAGCATGGACTGCACATGAAGCCACACCAGATGATTATGAAATGAATTAGCAATAAAAATTTATTTCATGTATAAAAGCCTTTTAAAAGAGAAATAAGCCAGGCTCCAAATTACCATTAAAATTAACTTCCCCAATGCTTTGCCAGTATTGCTGAATTAATATTCTTTACAGAAGCTGAATGGACTGTTTGATACCAATCAACACGAACTCTTGTGCTAGTTATTTCATCTGGAGATCAGAAGGTATTGTTTTAAGGAGAGCAGAAAAAAAAGCAGCACTACTCAGGGTGTCCCCCCCTCCACATCTCTCTTCATTTCCAACACACAGTTTCTAGTATGACTAACACACTTTGCCAGGCAGAAGTCTCTGCACTGCACAACCATCAGCCATAAAGACAAAGCAAAAAAACCATCCTCTGAGAGTAAAAGCTCTGACCAGGACAGCTCACAGACCAAGGACATTCGAAGTGTTAGATCACAGAGCTATCACACAACCACCATGGAGAAGTGGTGTTGAGGCGAGCGGACACATCTTGCCCTGCTCCCTTCCCCTGCGGCTCTCCAGCAAAAAGTCAAATCTCATTTCAAGCTGGCTGCCTGCTTCCTTCATACATTTATAAGCAGTGCTATTGTGCTTTGAGTTCTTGCCATCTTTGTTTTTCAGCCCTCTTCCCACTCAAGTGTCAATTTGAGATAGCACCATGCTTATCTTATCAGCTTATAAGCCATCCAGTTTCTTGAGCTATGCCACTGAACTGCCACCAGAAGCAGCTGAGCAGTGAACTCCTCGTAGTTAGGACAACAGCAAAGGACTACCATGGAGGGGCAGAGATTACCCGTGGGAGAACTCTGCCCCTGGAACTCACACACCTCCTCTCAGGTGACTGTGAACACACCCATCAATAGCCTAAACAGAAGCTGCTGTTTGGGTACAGCTCTGGAGCTATTCTGTCATTTGTGCTCAGCTTTCCTGTATCAACTGCAAGCTCCAATGAAGTCATAAAATTCAAATAAGTGACCTACCTTGATTTCAAAATATTCAAAGTCACTACAACTCAATTCAAATGTAGGATCTAAGCAAATGTCTACAACAGCCACAGGAAACAAGTTAATGAGATATGTTAATATCAGCATCTTACTTAGCATGAGTTACACCTGAAAGGACTGGGCCCCTTAATACCTAAAGTGTAGAATCACAGAATCATTAAGGTAGGAAAAGATCACTAAGATTATCCGGTCCAACCTGTGCACCCACTGCTTCCTTCTGTTTCTTAAAGAGACAAAGAAGGATTACTCCAGCAGCGGTAACAAAACATAACTTCACTTGGCTGCAGCACCTTCTCCATCTTATATCCTAAAATATTCTGTAGAGGCAACTGAGAATTAGCAGGTACAGGAGATAAGCTACATTCTGTGCTGTGTTTTGAGATGAGATGGAAAGTCCACGAGGCAGAAAAGGTTCACTCTGATGGCAGGAGCTGCAAAGGAGAAGACATACCAAGGAGATAAGTGCGCTGACTATGAAAAGGCAGAAGTTTAAGAACTAGGCCAAATTTAAAATCAATGCAGATGTAGCCCAACTTTTTAGTGGGCTTCAAGGAGAAAGGGAAAAACTCCTCCATTTTTTTCAGATGTAACAACACATTTGCGTCTGGTATTGCACAGAGCAGTTGCTTGAAACAGCAGAGGACCAAACTGACTCAGCAGCACTCTCTAATCCTACACAGACATTTCAGGAGAGGACTGAGTAGGGATGACCTGGATTTCCTGGAAGCAGAGACGAAAAACACAAGTAAGTGAAAATGTTGATGCTCCTCTGTGTGCCCGCATGGCCACACTACATTCTTTGAAGAACTCTCAACTAATGTTTTTGTGAGTAAGAAGAATCAGCCAATTCTAACCTCCTTTCCACTATCCCTACCCTTTCCAACTCCAAAGACTATCTCAGTAGTGCCATTCAGAGCCCTCTTGTGTAGCAACAGAGCTGTGATTCTATGCTCTTCTGTAGAAAAATAAATAAATAAATAAACAAACAAACAAGTAAATAAATAAATAATAAAAAGCAGCAGGGAATAATTTAATTACTATTTTCTCCTGAAGGGTGAAAAATGCTTCCAAAATTACTGTGCCTGGTAATGAACTGCACCTTCTTTCACTCTGTTGTAGATCTGGAATAGCGATATATTCATCTTAATTCAATTTTGTTATTATTGCTTTTGTTTTTTACACATTTGTTTCCATCACAATGAAAGCTAAACAATACTACAAGCAGAGACAGAAAGAAATGCCAATATTAAGGAAAATTGAGTTTTCCCTTACCATGCTAAAAGAACGTAGTCAAGATGAGTGGGAGCAATCACAATGGAAATAGAATATTTGCAAATCGTTGAGGCAGAGAGGAATGAATTCATTGATATGAATAGAAAGTACCACAGTAAAATAAAATAAAATAATCAATGTATTTCAGGGGTTGAACAGTCCCTTCCCTCTTATATTTAACAGATGTATTTCTAGTAGATTTATGCTGGAACAAGGACTGACATTTGGAATGGAAGTAGTTGTGTTTAAATGCCTTCACATTTGCTAGGTGGATAGTGCAGCTGAAATCTGAGCAGCACTGAGGACATGATTCAGACTGTGCCCTGCTCACCACCAGGGGCTGAGCTCTGTGTTGGTCTGCTTTATTTCCGACCAGCAACAAGTAGTTAGAAGGATGGGAGCTGCTCCAGTTTACATTCTCAAACTCTAATGATTCCATAGCATCTTAGGCGGGAGAAGTCATGCATCTCGATCATTAAGCCAAACTTTGCTGTTTTCTTCCTCATTTCTCCCACATACACCTTTCTCAATATTTCCACTGTTTCATCCTCCAGGTGACTTGGTCCTTTGTCCCGTTAAAGTAAAGCAGAGACCATTTCCAAGCAGGAATTACTCATGCACACATGCCAACACTTGGAGGTTTTATGTGGATCAGGCACTGAAGACGCTCCCCTACCATGTTGTTCTCCAACCACTTCCATTATAAGAAAGACATTGAGGCCCTGGAGCATGTTCTGAGAAGGGCAACAAAGCTGTGAGGGAGGAGCACAAGCCTTATGGGGAGCGTCTAAGAGAGATGGGATTATTTAGTCTGGAGAAGAGGAGGCTCAGAGGAGAAGTTATTGTTCTCCACAAAGACCTGAAAGGAGGTTGTACTGAGGTGGAGTTTGGCCTCTTCTCCCATGGAACTAGTGATAGGATGAGAGGGAAGGGCCTCAAGTTGCACTGGGGAGATTCAAATTGGATATTAGGAAGTACTTCTCCAGAAGAGTGGTCAGGTGTTTGAATGGGCTTGCCCAGGGAGGTGGTGCCGTCACCGACCCTGGAGGCGTTCAAGAAACACTTAGATGTTGTACTGAGGGACACGATTCAGTGGGAAGTATTGGTGATAGGTGGATGGTTGGGCTGGATGATGTTATAGGTCTTTTCCAACCTTGGTGATTCTATGATTATAACCTTAGGGGTTATGCACAGTGCATGTGAAACTCACATTCTTGAAAAGATGCACAGCAATTACAGAAACAATATGTCTTTTCCTACAGTGAAGTGAAATGCATTTCAGTCTCCAAAATGGTAAATAACCAGTAATCATCATAAAGTTCTATAAGGTACCAAACTGCTGTAAAGTTGAACAGCTGAACAGGAGCTAGAGGACATTTCACATTAGGACAACTTCACCCTGCCCTGCCAACGCAGAGCCAACATGCTGTGAGCCATTTCAGCCCCAGGCTTGCTTTTCCTGTAGGAAACTTGCTTTTGCCAACAGTACCCCTGTATTTGTCAATCATCGCATAAGCTTCAGGCAAGAGAAGGGAGACCTAAGCATCTCATAAACTGATAACCCCCAAGTAATGCAGCAAAGCCAGACCACAGGCTGTCAGTGCAAGTGACCTCCAACCCCTCTAATGAGTTCTCATGGGCTGCAATGGAGAAAAGCACGATGGAGGGGAAGGAGGGATACAGCCAGACCCACAGCACCACTCACACATAGGCCACAGGGTCACAAACTTACGGTTTCACCAGCTGAGTCACCCATGTTTCAGCAAAATAGTAAAGAGACCTTTGCCATCATAGCACACCGTTCCCAACTTGCACACCTGATACAAAAGCTTCTCAGAGAACAGACGTGTTACAAGATTTCACTGGAATTAATAACATCCCACGGAGCATGGATGCAAGGGATAGTCTGTATTTAAACAAAGTTTTCACATTGTTATTGTGGTAAAGGCAAGATTTTTCCCCAATTTTTTCCCATTCTAACAGAAACTCCAGTACACAGTGTTAGAGAAACGGCCCAGTGCTAACACAGCTTGGTTTCATTCCAGAAGTGGAAGCAGATATTCTATTGGAAAAGCAGAAGGTTAGCTAGAAATTCAGTATGGATGAAAAGTTTTCAGAAGTTTAGAGGACTATGGATTTAGACAATGAGACATGAACTGTCACATTTACTCAGTAGTACAAATCAGTAATCTGGAGCAGACTGAATAATTTAAATACAACTTTGACAAGTTGTGTCCTTTTTTCTTTGTTAATTGTCTGCTAACAGACTGCAAAAATTTGAAATTTATTCATTATTCAAAATGATTCATAAATGTCTTCTCTGACTAACTCCTGGCCTACAAATATCTTAAGCTATGACTGTCACAAGTAAGTAAACAATCTGTAATTCATGCTATAACTTACGTAAGGAAATTCTTCACCTTATGTAACTAGTTTGAACAGCTTAAATAGCTGAAAAACACAACATACATTTTTAATTGTAGGCTGGCAGTTAGCAGTCTGATGGTTACAGGAATCACCCTGCAAGGAAAGAAGCAATACCTTGTGATTTTGGCTGCAAACACCAAATCCTTACTTTGGGATGTGCCTTCTTTGCCTGCACCCAATGAACCATGTAAGCCCTTCCAGACTTAAATGAGCTTTCAACATATCCTTACATTTAGTAGTATCATTAAAAAAAAACACAAAAACAAACAAACAAAAAAAAAAACCACAATAATCAATTTCAGCATAATTTTCTCAAATTCAATACAATATTTTTATTATTCTGTCTTCTCTATAGTGTTCCAAAATTCGGAAAATGCACATTTGCCAAAACTCTATCACCTTTACCCTTGTACAACAAAGGTCATGCAACAAATTCTGCATCAAGCATTGAGGTTACACCAACGTGCCATTTGTTTCTCCGCTGCCTTCCTGATGCCACGCTCCACCTCAGGAGTTTAAGGTGAAACTATATTACAGAAGATAGCTTTAAATAGTCTCTCAAATTAAGAGCCTCAGGCAACCGTGATTTATCGTTTATCTCAAAATCCAACTCTACAGCTGCTTGCTACAGTCAATTCTGTTTTGTACCGAGCTAAAGTTTTGTATTTTATTTCATTAGTAATTACTGCCTCTGTGTTTCTCTAAACTCTCCACTTACTAGAACCATGCGGAGCTTTATGATCTCATGCCTTTCCCTACATTTTTTTTTTTGTGTCAAGGTACAAGCCAGATACTGATACCACCGTCCTGGTTCTCAAAAATAACCCTTTTAATTGTGCATAAAGTCAGGAAAAAGAAGGTGGATTTAATGGGACTACTACTGAACATGAATAGAAGCTCTGATATCTGGCCCTAAAGGTCTAGCTTTAAAAAATTTTACTCCTAAACAAATCAAACCCAGTTTCTACTGTTCTTTGATTACGTGCCAGTATTATTCAGACAGCATAGTAAAATATTTTTGTGCAGTCAGACAATAGACATCAGCAGTTCTAGGGGTACTCTGACACTTTGCTCTCTTACACGCTTTTATTTTTAAATCTTGTCAGTTCAGTATCTGTTCTTGCACAGGTTACAACTCGAGTATTTTCCGCTAAAAGCAACTGTTCCTGCACAGGACTCTGCCCACCACCAAGAGCTTTATGGAGTCCGGGCCTGAAACATCAAGGGCCAGTGGGAGGACACTGGCATCACATTTGTAAAACACTTCTTGACAACAAATCTCAGGATCATTCCCTCAAAAATAAAAAAATAAAAATAAAAAAATAAAAACCAAACCAATCACATCTATTCAACATTTAAGTATTCTATGCTGCTGTTTTGTGGATTGTTGGGTGTTTTTTTTTCCCCCACTTATCCAATTTTCTGTGACTATATACTTTTATGGACACGTTATTGAACATTTCAGTTTAATAACCAGAAAGTTCAGGTTTCATTATAGCAACTTTAAAGGTTAAATTAAGATGTCACTGAAATTTCATGGGGGAAAGACAAGCAAATGAGTCTAACTGAACTCTCTAAAAAATAAAGCACAGACTGGGGCTATCTATCTTTCCACAAGTCTTCTGATTTGTCAGACAGCTCTCAGCCCAAAGACTCTATCTGTCCTCAAAACTTTCTTTACCAGTGATAACACATTCCTGATAATTTTGCCCTGAATGTATAAGCAGCCATTTGTACATTCTCCACCTCCCAACATTTGGCTTCTTCTCCTTCTTCCTCGTGTTCCAGTGTTCTACTTTAGTCCCTCTTTTTTTCCCCCATCTAGACAAATTCTACTGCTATTCACATTACTCATTTTCCTAACAAAAATCCCCCCCGTTCTGTCTGCCACCACAGGGCCTGTATGCCATGTAAGACATTCAAAACAGTCAAAATAAAGCTGAGAAGAGACATGGACCTCAGATCTTTTGGATAGGAAAGATTGAAAACACTTACAAAATCCAAGCAAGGTTATTCTAACTGTCCAGATTTAGGATTCATTAAACTCTTTTCTGGTGAGAGCTACTACAGTACAGATGATGCTTCCATCAATCCCAAAAGTATATCCTAGGCAAAATGATACTTTTGGACAAGACTACAGTGCTTACAAAGAATAGCGTCAAATTCTGTATTACATTCCAAATGCCTTTTAGACTTTACCACTACTTCCTGCAATATCTTGACATTGCTTCATCTCAGATAATACACAGAATAGAACTCATGAGCAGAAATATCAAAACCCAGACATTAGACCTGCATGAAAAAAGATGGACTAGCACCTGACCCATTTATTTCCAGCAATATTTGTCACAAAGTAGCAGCCATCCCCAAAAAAATCCCACACAAGATGATATATCATAGAAGGGTTTATTTAATATTCTCATTTATAATACATAAAATGTCAATTCAGTTAAGCAGTTACCATTACATTTTCCCAGTAATACTTTGCTCTAGAGGTGTGTGACTTAGTGCTCTTACTATTTGTTACTCTGGGGGGGGGGGGGGGGGGAAGTGTTACTGCATTATGTAAGAGGCCATCTGAAGGAAAGAATACTGTTAGAGCCGTGGTTTTCCACCTATCTAAATTCATGGACCTATGAAGCTTCACAAATAGAGGTATGGATGCCTGGATAATGAATTTAAGCATAACGACAACAGCCCGTCTTTTCTCATTACCTTTCGCAAACCCTTACAAATAGTCCCCGGACCACTGGTTGAAGACACACATGCTGACACACACACTGCTACTGACTCAGTCATAAGCTGAATAATTATTCACATTACAACAGGGCAGAAAGTCCTGCAACTGTCCAATCTATACTGTATTCTGCAATATGAGTATCTGTGCAGGGAGCTGCCCCCAGCCTTGTCACTGTAGTGAAAGAAACTGTACATAGACATTAAATCACATGCAAAGGTAGCTGCTGGGTAGACACAAGGGTAGGATGTGAGAACAAATGAAAAAGTAGGAGAAAGAAAGGTGAGCAATGGAAAGCAGTACATGTTATTAAGTGCAGTTACAAACTTCCCGTGTTTATTTTTAACCCCTGCCCTTTCTTGGCAAGTCACCAATAACGCATCCAAAAGTCCCAATCTGAGAAAAAAAACAACAACAAACCAACAACAAATGCTTATTGAACATGATCTATCTCATTAATTCAAATGAAACCATTTTTCCAAGTCCGTTTTGACCCTAAACTAAGAGCTTTGTTAAGAAAACATTAATGAATTCCTTTCCTTGTTTGTTTAAATCTATTTTAATTAACTCATAAATAAATGTAGACCAGAAGTTCCCCACTGGTCATTCAGCAGCTTCACTGAACAATTCCGCAGCAGTCATATATTATCACACAGCAACATGTGCAGAACAAGTTCATGAAAGCATAGAGGTGCTGCAGTCAGACAGCGGTCCTTTCACAGATCAGAAGCTAACGCTACTGCTGTTACAGGATTATTCAGGTTTGAAAGCATGCAAGTGACTTCCTGGTGAGGGAGGAGAGGAATCAGAAAGCCACCACACACAGCTTACTGCTGGGCCAGGTGAGAGAACATATTGCACATTCCAGTTTCACATTCCCTGAAGGTAATTAGTGCTTTCTTCTGGCAACCACCACTCACACAGGTCTGTTCTGAAACACCCAACTCCAACCTATGTAGCAGCCAGGTTTCTCACCTCATGGCTTCTCTGTTAGCAAGCTCACTGCCACAAGCTGATTACACTGAGTTACACGCTGTCCACGCTTACACAGAACTGGAAAACATACTTATTGCAAATCTCACTGGGCCCTGGCCTGCCTGGAGCCTGGATCCAGCACGGACTGCCAGCACTGGGAATGCTTCAGTGGAGGATTTTGGTGCTGGACTACAGCCTCTTACTGTGTCCCCAGACAGGGGGTACAACAGGGCAGAGGCAAGCTGTGTGGAGAGAGCCCCGCCGCCATCTTGGCTCATCCTCAGGTGCCTCAGGGCACGGTGTTCATGCTGTGTCCCCCTGATGACCAGCTTGTTTCACACCTACAGCACTTGAAGCTGTTCTACACATCAAGCCTGCCCTAAGATATCACTCTGCACAAGCACCAGCCCTCCTCAGGTGGACATTTATGAGCAAACCAACTCAACCTGATTACACGAGTCTGAGGTGAAATGGCCCTTGGGCAGTGGAGCCAGGAAGCCCAAGGCAGGACTGATCAGGGCCACTAAAGCCCTGTTGCCTAGGCCTGGCCCTGCTGCCACAGTGGAACGTGATGTGATAAACAGTCCAAAATCTATCCTCATAAATTTTCTTTCGATTATTCACAACATTCACTTCGCAGAAGCAATTACTGTGTTGAAAGCCTTACGTGCATCTTGCTCCAGTAGTAAGCAGCAATTGAAACAAATGAACAGTCAAGCAAGGAGCAGGAGAAATGCACACAAAAATTCAGACCACTCAGAGGACACATGCTTCTGAGGATGGAGCCAGGCTCTTCTCAACAACATCCAGTGATAGGACAAAGGGCAACGTATGCAAGCTGAAACACAGAAGGTTTCACATAAATATAAGAAAAAACTTCTTGGTGAGGGTAACAGAACACTGGAAAAGGCTGCCTAGAAAGGTTGCAGGGTCTCCTTCTCTGGAGACATTCCTGGAGGCATTCCTGTGTGATGTAATCTAAGTGTTCCTGCTCCAGCAGGGGGA
Source organism: Alectoris magna (assembly GCA_030625065.1). NCBI lineage: Eukaryota > Metazoa > Chordata > Aves > Galliformes > Phasianidae > Alectoris > Alectoris magna. Next base: position 141,345,620 of record CM060560.1, read on the forward strand.
TTGGACTACATGACGTTTCAAGGTCCCTTCCAATCCCTGACATTCTGTGATTCTGTGATTCTTCTCTTTCAGAAGCCTTCAGCCTCTGCAGTCTCCAGAAGAAACTCCAAGCTCATCCCCCCTACACTTTGTCCTTGTATCCCTTGCAGCCCTGAGGAACAGTCCAAGGATATTTCGTATCCACTGCAAATGGGATCCAGAAATATTTTGCAAGCCTTTTGTCAGGGGTCAAAAGTCTGCTTTGAACATGTTGCCTTTGGATCTGAATGATCTGCCATACTGCTTTAACTAAATAAAAGCAATCTGAAGTTTACTTAAGGACAAAAGCAAAATTAAGGTAACCACGTAGCATTAAATTAATATGCGAAGATGTGATGGGTTATAATCATAGAATGTCCCAAGTTGCAAGGGACCCACAATGATCATCCAGTCCAACTCCTGGCTCCACACAGTACTACCTAAATATCAGGCCGTGTTTCTGAGAGTGTTGAGAAGACTGAATAAATGGTGTCTTCTCAAATATGTTATTTTAAATATTTCTTGATCACAGAATCACAGAATCACCAAGGTTGGAAAAGACCTACAAGATCATCCAGTCCAACCATCCACCCATCACCAACAGTTCTCACTAAACCATGTCCCTCAACACAATGTCCAAAAGTTCCTTGAACACCTCCAGGATCAGTGACTCCAACACCTCCCTGGGCAGCCCATTCCACTGCCTGACCAGTCTTTCAGAGAAGTAGCATTTCCTAACGTCCAGCCTGAACCTCCCCTGACACAGCCTGAAGCCATTCCCTCTAGTCCTATCACCAGTTACACGAGAGAAGAGACTGACCCCCAGCTCACTACAACCTCCCTTAAGGTAGTTATAGAGAGCAATAAGGTCTCCCCTGAGCCTCCTCTTCTCCAGACTGAACAATCCCAGCTCCTTCAGCCCCTCCTCATAAGGCCTGTGCTCCAGACCCCTCACCAGCTTTGTTGCCCCTCTTTGAACACGCTCCAGAGCCTCAATATCTTTCTTGCAGCAAGGGGCTCAAAACTGGACACAGTACTCGAGGTGCGGCCTCACCAGAGCTGAGTACAGGGGGACAATCACTTCCCTGCTCCTGCTGGCAACACAGCTTCTGATGCAAGCCAGGATGCCATTGGCCTTCTTGGCCACCTGGGCAAACTTCTGGATCATGTTCAGCTGAGCATCGATCAATACCCCCAGGTCCATTTCCTCTACACAGTCTTCTAGCCAATCTGCCCCAAGCCTGTAGCGCTGCCTGGGGTTGTTGTGGCTGAAGCGCAGGACTTGGCATTTGGTCTTGTTGAACTTCATCCCATTGGCTTCAGCCCAGCTCTCCAGCCTGTCCAGATCCCTCTGTAGGGCCTCGCTTCCCCCAGGCAGATTGACACTTGCAGCCAACTTGGTATCTGCAAACTTACTGAGGGTGCACTCAGTGCCCTCATCCAGGTCATCAATAAAGATACTGAAGAGGACAGGCCCCAGCACCGACCCCTGGGGAACACCACTCGTGACCAGTCACCAGCTGGATTTAACTCCATTCACCACCACTCTCTGGGCCCAGCCCTCCATCCAGTTCCTTACCCAGTCAAGAGTGTACCTGTCCAAGCCATGGGCTGCCAGCTTCTGCAGGAGAATACTGTGGGAGACAGTGTCAAAGGCTTTGCTGAAGTCTAGGTAGACCACATCAAGCGCCTTTCCCTCATCCACCATGTGGGTCACTAGATCATAGTGGAGATCAAGTTGGTCAAGCAGGACCTGCCCTTTGTGAACCCATGCTGGCTAGGCCTGATCCCCCCGTTGTCCTGCACATGCCATGTGATCTCCCTTAGGACAATCTGCTCCATAACCTTCCCTAGCACCGAGGTCAGGCTAACAGGCCTGTAGTTCCCCAGGTCCTCCTTACAACCCTTCCTATAGATGGGAGTCACATTGGCAAGCCTCCAGCCTTCTGGGACGTCACCAGTCAACAAGGAGCACTGATAGATGATGGAAAGCGGCTCGGCTATCACCTCCACCAGTTCCCTCAGCACTCTTGGGTGAATCTCATCCGGCCCCATGGACTTGTGGCAGTCCAGTTGGAGCAGTAGGTCTCTGGCTGTTTCCTCCGGAATTGGGGGGGGGGGGGGGGGGGGGGGTTAGTCTGCTCCCCAGCCGAGACTACCAGGTCAGAGAGGGAAGTACCCTGAGGATAACTGGTCTGACCTTTAAAGACAGATGTAAAGAAAGCATTCAGAACATCTGCCTTTTCCTTATCCTCAGTGGTCACATTCCCAGCCTCAACCAGTTAAGAATGGAGATTCTCCTTTGTCCTCCTCTTACTGTTGATGTATTTGTAAAAGAGTTTCTTGTTCCTTTCTACCCCAGTGGCCAGGTTGAGTTCAAGCTGGGCTTTTGCCTTTCTGATTTTCTCTCTACACATCTTAACAACTTCTCTGTATTTCTGAGTCGCCCGTCCCTCCTTCCACAGGAGGTAGATTCTCTTTTTCTCCTGGAGCCTCAAGAATAGCTCCCTATTCATCCACACTGGTCTTCTTCCCTGCTGGCTCATTTTGTGGCTCAGGGGGACAGCCTGCTCCTGTGCCCTTAAGACTTCCTTCTTGAAGAGCGACCGTCTTCAAGAGATCTTGAAGAGCTGTCTTGGACCCCTTTACTCTAAGACTGAATCCCAGGTGACTCCCCCTACTAGTCTTCTGAACAATTCAAAGCCCACCCTCACGAAGTCCAAGGTAGCAGTTTTACTGCTCCCCCTCCTGGCTCCACCAAGAATCGAGAACTCTACCATTTCATGGTCACTCTGTCCAAGACAGCCCCCAACCTCCACACATCCCACCAGACCTTCTCTGTTTGTGAACAGCTGGTCTAGTGGGGCAGCTCCTCTTGTAGGCTCCCTCACCAGCTGCATCAGAAAATTGTCCTCCATACACTCCAGAAACCTCCTAGACTGCTTCTTCTGCACTGTGTTGTATTCCCAGCATACATCGGGGAAGTTGAAGTCCCCCATGAGGACAAGGGCTGGCGATCACACAGCTTCTGCCAGCTGCTCGTAGAACACCTCATCTGTCTCTTCGTCCTGGTTTGGCGGTCTTTAGCAGACACCTACCAGGATGTCTGCCTTGTCAGCCCTTCCCCTGATCTTTACCCATAGTGATTCAACCTTATCATCCCCAGCAACAAGCTCAGTAACATCAAAGCATTCTCTAACATAGAGAGCCACACCGCCACCCCTCCTTCCTTGCCTATCCTTCCTGAAGAGTTTGTAGCCATCCACTGCAGCACTCCGGTCATGGGAGTGGTCCCACTGTGTTTCCGTAATGGCAACTAGGTCATAGTTTGCCTGACGCACAGTGGCTTCCAACTCTTCTTGTTTGTTGCCCGTGCAGCATGCATTGGTGTAGATGCACTTCAGCTGAGCCCCTTGCCTCACCCCTGATCCCATTACCACTGCCCCAGGCTCATCTCTAGCGGGCCCGATTTTATCCCCTTCCCCCTTCACATCTAGTTTAAAGCCCTCTCTAGAAGTCCTGCCAGCTCCTGGGCAAGGATCCATCTCCCCCTTTGAGATAGGTGATGCCCATCGGCAGACCTCAGGCCAGGTGCCAAGTAGACCACCCCATGATCAAAGGATCCCAAATTATTGCGTTTACACCAGCCTCTCAGCCACGTGTTCATAAAGGTGGGTTTTCCTGCTCCTCTCAATGTTCTTCCCTGCCACTGTAGGAATACAGGCAAATACTACTTGTATGCCTGCTCCATCAACTAACCTCCCCAGTCCCCTAAAATCATTTTTTATAGTCCTCAGGCTACTGTCAGTGACCTCATCACTTCCAGCCTGAACTATCAATAGAGGATAATAATCAGAGGGGTGGTTCAGACTAGGAAGTTTTCTAGAAATATCCCTGACCCGGGCCCCAGGGAGGCAGCACACCTCCCTGTGGGTAGGGGCAGGCCGACATACTGGGCCCTCAGTTCCTCTCGGAAGGAAGTCACCTGTGACTACCACCCTCCATTCTTTACTGGAGGAGGCAGTCTTTAAGCATGGAGCTGACCGCCTCTCCTTAGAAAAGCTTGGAGGAGGCAGTCATTCGTTCTTGTCAAACTAACTTTAGAATCTATCAGTCTCTACATCTCATATCTAACAGTCAACATTTTACTTTACTCTATTTTGGTTTGGCGGAATATATGGAAATAAAATTGAGAATGCCAAAAAAAAAACCCACCCAAACCCACACACAATATGTGTGATATACAGAAGTTGTCTCGGATGTAAATAGAAGATCTTTTGTTCACTTGTCTTCTAGGGCAGGCTTTCTCCATGCACTTTCTGAAGTCTTGCCAGGCCTCTTTCTGAACGAAGGCCTGTTACCTACCTCTGGAGATACTCTATTCAGAGCAAAACCCAAAGCAAAGGTTGGTACTAAGTATCTCAACAGAAGAAAGTTCTTTGTAGTTTTCAGACTGCTTTTTCATTCCTTTGTGTGTCATTTCACATGATCTACTGCTTTGAACAACACAGTGTAATTCTTCTCCTGTTAGCATTAACACCCTGTAGTCTGTTAGCGCATCACCACCTTAATCATCTCGGAGCTACATTTAGCTCTTCTAATCTTTCCATCTAAATCAATCCTGAAGCTATCCTGCTAATTTTTATTGCTCTTCTTTGAACTCCTTTCAGTCTGTGGAGATGCCCTCAGTGAAGTCCTGTACAAGACTGGATGTGATAGTTTTAGGTGTGAAAGCATCAGAATTGTAAAGAATAAACGTATTACCACCTTGAGAGGTGATACGGTGCTTCCATACATACAGCTCAATGCCATATTGACAATCTTCTGCAAACATGCTCCTTTACTAATGAGCATGTAATATCCTGTTCCAAGTCTTAGAGCCTTTTCTTCTTTCTAAGTTGTATGAGTTATAGATTGTTTTATTATCTTGATTTTTCCTTTAGTAGACAGATACTGAGCTCACGGGCTCAGAAAATCTCAATAGAAGGTGCATCAGAACACACTGTAATAAACAGAAAAGAAAGCTTCAACATATTTTCCAAAGTCTACGTGACATTTTACCCCTGAAGAAAGATTTTGGTTTGGTTAATTCCTTGTTTCATTTCTCTGTGCACAGAGAATACTCCTGCGATAGCAAAGGACTGCCAAATCCCATAATCACACAATCCTGAGGTCACTGTGGAGCAACACCCATTGTTAAGCACAATCTATATAGCCTCACATTATGTAGAGATGAATTTCCATCGTTAACAACACTACTGAGCTTCCAGTGGCAGGATCTCAGGGAGACACTTGGCACAATGTCCTACTGACAGACAGAAAGGAAATGCAGGAGAGAGTAAAGAAACAATATTGGAATGGTGGACTCAAAGCCGCTCAGGCCACAGAACGGTGTAAATCAGAGTACACAGAGAAGACTCCCCCAGCCCTCTTTGAAAGTCTCCCAGCCTTGTTTTGGGGTCAATGTTCTGTTACCCTGGACTGACTGATGTTCCCTGTCTTTCTTGAGGCTCCCCAAGAAATCAATCACTTTTCGTATTACAGTTCACCCCAGCTCCCAGAATTAAAAGGCTGTGCTCCCTGCTCCTGTCCCACAGCACGTGGACATGTGTGCCTTCCACTCCTCCTCTGGTTTCAACATCATGTGCCACCTGTGCATGCTGCCTTCCTCACAGTAGGCCAGTACACAGAAGTGCAAAGCACTGGAGGGGAGTGAGTTTTTTTCTCTCCCCTTCCATTGGTTCAGTCCTTTTCTGATCTCTTATAAACTGTTGTGTTTTGTTTTTTTTTTCACCACAGCATCAACGTGATGCTCACTGTGAGATCTCTGGCACTTCAAAGATAGGGATCCTTATGAGTGATATGCTATTGCATGGAAACGCACAGGGGCAATGCAAAATGTGTAGGGGATGAAGGCTGGTTTAAATAATGGGATAACTTAAAAGGCCAAATTTGATAACAGCAAAATAGGTCTGGGGAAAAGGACAGAAAGGAAGGGAGTAGAGATGAGCAGGATCAAAGGAGCAGAATAGAAGTCAGAGAAGAAAGGCTTCTTAGCCCCAGACTGTCACGCCGCAGGACTGCAAACGGCATTAGGCCATTAGGAGCAAGATCTCATGTCACACACAAATGCAAACCAAAGGCAGCCATGGCAGCTTCCAAAGGGACACCCTCTGCACTTCAAACAGTACCATTACAGGGCAGAGAAACCCCAGACTGAACCATTAGTAGGTGAGTAAGCTTTTGAAGGTGATAGTCAACAGCCATTCTACTGAGATAAAACTCAGCTGCACATCTGCTCAAGAATCTTTCAAAATCTCATCTTCCTGTGTAGCACAAACAGTGTTGTGATAGTAACACTCTTTCCTTTTAACACAGCACTGTTTATTAAGAGATTTCAAAGCACCCTGCAAAGGAGGTATCTGCATCGCAGGCAGCAGGTGAGCAGGCTGGGGCTCAGAGGGATGAAGCTGCATCCTAAGGTGCTCTAGCAGCAGATCTGTGAATAGAGAACAGCCATGGCTGTCTACCTGTCTATGCTAGCATACTATTTGCAAAGCAGTGCCTCCTATTAACATGATCCACTCCCCTCACTACTTAATGGGGATCACTTCTCCTTCATCCTGAACAATATGCTTCCTCCAGTTTCTTACAGTTACCCTGGTGACAGGATAAAAGCCAGATGACATCCATTCTTCCCTTTAACATTCATCAGCAGAAGCAAGGAAGGTAGATACAGGGGAAGGACCAGAGCGCTCGCAAGCAGAGAGATTCTGCTTACCCTACTGCAGCTCAGCTCCCTCCTTCTCATTGCCTGAGTGCTCAGTGTGTTAAGTGCATGACAAGTGGATTAAAATAAGATTTAAGGCAAGACTTAGCACTCATTAAAAAGAGGTGAGATCTCTAAACAAGCTCGAACTGTGTCCTTACCTCACCCTGAGGAGCTGGAAGATGGCAGCTTGCTGCCCAGATCACTGGCAGTTTTTGTCACAGCCCATGTCAGGCTCCCACGCATACATTAGATTACCTAAAAGTGTACATGTCAGGGAGTCGGGGAGGGCATTCAGTCATGTGCCAAACCTCACACAGTACCTGAACTCAACAAGGAAAGCTCCCAAGCTGTAAAAGCCAGGAACTCCAAAATCAGACCACATCTCCTACTGGCCAGATGACCACTTTGTGGGCTGGAGCACTGTGTATTCCTCTCTTGCCCTCTGTTTTGATCCCATGCGTGATTTCTTGCTTTAGAAGCCACCAGATGGACACGTGGGACAGGGGAAGGATAGCAAAAGAGATTTCTTTCAGGCTTAGTATCATGGTGGCCCACTGTACACCAGTGGGTTTATCTGGGAAATATTCTACTAAGATGAGGTGCTCTTGTGGTAGGAGAAAGCACTGCATAAAATTTACTCTGTCCTAGGAGGTCTGCTCTTCAGATCATCCTGTTCTGGCTTGCTTTGCAGGGAGTGTGCATTTAACCAATTAATGATGAAGAGTCGGCCTAGCTACGGTTGAATGGCTTGGATTAATCTTTTTTGTCTTATGTATAATAAACACCGACTTGTCAGCTAAATCCTGTCTGTAGAAACTTTATTAAGGACGATTATGCATGAGTCAGAGAGGACACAGCTCGACTTTCAGAACCCAAGTTAGGTTTAAGGGCTGGCTGGTTAGAAACATCACCTTGAAAACGAAGTAAATTTGATCTGGATGCCATTGAAGAGAATAAATATGGAACCTAGTAATGTCATTTTTCTCCAAAGTCACTTTTCTGTCTGCAGCAGCATTTTACCTTTATTTGAAGACCTTCCTTTTTAGTTTTTTTGTTTGTTTGTTTGTTTTTTTGTCAATTTATGAATGACGCTGAGACAAAAGAAGAAAGCAAAAGGCAAAGCTAATTGTCAGCGTTGCACAATGACATTCTTAGTTGTGACACTACATATAGCTGCAGAGGACAGAACCCAGTGAAAGTTATTTATAGGATTTTTAAGTGGAGTTGGTAGAGGTCAAGATGTTTACCTGACCCGCCGCGACAGTCAATGGGCTGCAGGATGTTTTAAAGGACCCAAAGTGGAATGAAATATTTACAGACATATAAAGAAGTTACTCGTTATGAAAATTTAATGCATTTATTTTCCTAATTATTTTTACTTTTTTTTCTTCCCTTTTAAAAACATACGCCAGAAATCGTCAACCAAGAAGACGTTTAATGGAAAATTAATTGTGCAAGATCGAGCTAGCAAAAGTAAAGACGCAGCTTTCGTAAAGAGTGATCCATCAGTTACAGCCGGCTACGGGGAAAAAAAATCAGCAGAAATTAAATTTCAGTCAAGCTGAATAAAATCTTTAATGCTTTTCACTGAAATGTTAAGACAGAAAAAAAAAAAAAACCAAATCATTTTAGGTCAACCCGGAATGTTCCGGTCGAACCATAATGAAATACTCTGTTGGGTTTTTTTATACGTATTTTTAACTGGATCAATTTTTTCTTGAGAAATATTCACTCAGAAAATGAAAGCCTCTTTCAAGAATACTAAAAATTGTCGGCATTTCTGCAATGATATTTTTCATGCTGGAAAAATAAAAGGCTTTTCACCCCTTTGTTTCCTCTGACCCTTCCTTACCCTCTAACACTATTTGCTATATTTGACAAAAATTCACCAGAGCATTTGATTCTCCCCCAAACCGCTGACCTTGTTTTTTTATGAAAAGGCTATTTTGACCGGCTCCTCCACGCCAGGAATTCATCCACACCATACAGACATCATTCTTTTATTTTTATTTTTTTTTTCCCCATATGTCTGATTACATTGACCTGAGGCTTTATTTGGATTTGTAATACTGGAGACAAGAGTAGACCATTACTTGAGCTATTTAGGACGGAAGGATGCTTTTATAGCTAAGGCATAAGACTAAGAGTCAAGCTATTTGGACACATTTCCAACCCTATCTAAGATTTTTCTGGATGGTGGACAAAGCATCCTGAGTTTCCTGGCAAAACAAGAAAAACAGAATTGTTCAACAATTCTTGTTCTGTTTAGATCTTATGCTTTGAGACAGCAATTTTCCATATCACGTTACTCTTCTCAAAGTTAGATATATGGTCTGTGAATGGGGACAAGGTCTTCTGTTGTGATCCTTTGGGAAAATGCCATATAAAAACTGGATTTTCGTGCCTTTGAGACGGATTTGTTTTATTTGGGGATTTGGTTTTGGAGAGTGGAAGATGTTTATTTTCCCATCAGCAGAGCTTACCATAAGCAGGCAGCATCCTCCCCAGCTCCTGCTGCTGCTCCGGTATGGCGACACCTCTCTCCTATGCTGAAAGCACCACTGGCTTCGGCTCTCCCAGACCCAGCTGCCCGGACGAGCTGCACCCCAAGGGCTCACACCTGGCACCATGTGCCAGTGCCAAGCAGGCGAGTCAGTTATGGCTAAGACAGCCTTGCCCATGTGTTCCTACATGGAAAACCACGCGAGGCATTCTGCACCCAAAACCACTCCCATGCAGGGGTGTTTCTACAGGGTGCCCAAACAGCAGGATCCAGTTTGTACACATGACTGCAGCAGTATACAAAGCTGCAGAAGCAAGCAGGGCGCAGGCACAGTGCAAAGCTTTTCCCTGATGCGAGGAGAGCTGTAAAGAGATGATTAAGTAACGACAAAGGGTCAGCCTCCAAGAAGATTAAGGTTTTGGCACTTTCCACTGCTGTTTTCCTATAGCTGTGCACGGAGACTTTTCAAGTGCAGTAACAACTGTCAGGGCTCCGGGAGAGGTGAGTGCTGGAGGAGGGAAGGCTCTGGGGATTTAGCAGCAGGCAGTCGGCTATTTGTGTTTACCAAGATAAATGAATAAATAAAGCAAAATCAAAATGAAATAACTCAGCTACCAAAACAGGGGCTTACAGCTGATTCAAACTTAATGTCTACTTTCGGTGCTTCAGTTCTGAAAAAAAAACACAACTACTTCTATTTTGACTTTCCAGATTAATTCTTTCAAGCCTTCCCCAGCCTGGAAATCTGCCACCGTTGCTCCAAACAGGATGGCCCAGCTGCCCTCTCTCCTCCTGGGCCAAGGCTCTGCTTCTCACCCATCTCACTTGGCCCAGGAGGCCAAGTACCTTGCAGTGGGGGTACCTCCTTGGATGGAGCTCTATGGCTCAGGAAGGCATGGCAGACACCGTCCATATTTGCCCCCAGTGTGATAACCCATGTAGTCCAAAGGTGAGCATGCTAAGTAAAAACTGATCTGCTGTGCACATCAAACAGGCTCTGCCCTGCCTCAGCACAGACGGGACCAGGGACTGCCAAAGGGGCCTTCTGCCCCCTTCCTACCTTGTGAAAATGAAGGCTTTCTGAGGAGTGGGGCAACCCACACACAGCCCCAGAGACTGCTCTCATTGATGCAGGCCCAAAATAGCTTTTACAGCTATTTTACAGCTTGTGTTATTTTCATTCTTCTGAAAATGAGTAAGCACAAAACGTAAAGCCTGTTCTCTGGGCACTTCTGCTGAGGTTTCAGTCCAACAGCACTGACCCTGGCTCTGCTTAAGACTTCCCAAAAAAGCACCATTTGTGATGGTGGTTTGGTAATGCAGACAACTGTCTGCTAATAATTGACTGAGACCAATACATTTCACGTAAGCCACTTATGGTAATAACTTTTGTCACTAGGGAAGCAAGCAAGGTCGAATGAAAACCCATGGGTGACAAGACTGCATGGTTCGTCCTGAGTCCCACAGGACATCCTTCTTCAGTGGTGATAACTGAAGTATCAGGGCAGCTTTCAGGGAAGACTTAATTTGTGAACAATGAGATATCTCTGAGCTTTTGTAGGGAGATAGGTAGTGTGACTCTCAGCTGGGCTACAAACATTTTGGGCGAGCACGATAAGGCAGAACGGGCCTCAGTGCCATGTCGGCTCAAACTCTATTTTAAGTGCTGCAGAAAAGCAAATTTCTCCCCAGAGACAGAAAGTGCGTACCCCAAAATAAAATAAACAAAAACAAACACATCATTTTAACTTCTTTTTACTTGTTATGCCCCCTTCTCTACATTGAACTGTTGACATTGCTCTCTCTTCTGAAATGAAGATGGAATGGCATGTCTCAAAATAGAAGCATCGAATTAAAAGACGATTTGGGTTGGAAGGGACCTCAAAGCCCACCCAGTTCCAAACCCCTGCCATGGGCAGGACTGCCACCCAGCAGCTCAGGCTGCCCAGGGCCACATCCAACCCGGCCTTGAGCATCTCCAGGGATGGGGCACCCACAGCTTCTCTGGGCAGCCTGTAATAATAATGTCAATATCATATGAAACAAAAGCTGACCTCCATAACCTGAAAGATAACTGAATGCCCCCAGTCATTAAAGAGAATTCAGCTCATCTGGGTCCTGAAATGAGGGGGTTCTTCACTCCCTTTCGCTTCAGGTAAAGCACCGCCACAACTCTGTCTGCCCCAGACGACGTCACAGAGCCTGTTCCTGCAAAACAGGTACCAAAGGCAGGAGATGCAGGAGCACAGGAGCTGCAGATGGGGCTCAACAGGAATTATCCTGAATATGTAGTTATTTGGATTGCTTCAGAGAGACCAGGCAGTAAACACTTCTGAAGTTTTGACTTGTAAGTGCTGATTCTCTGAAAACTGCATCTTATGGCTATCTGCAGGCTGGTGAAAAACATAAATTAAGTTACTGCTTTTTAATTGAAACACAGCATCGATCTCTGCTTTTCAATAGCCTGCCTTCCCGTATAGTATAACGTCTACGTAGGAATTTTGGTGACGTGATGCAGCATGTCCGCATTTAAAATAATAATGACAACCTTATCTCAAGCCCACAGGATGCTGAGGGGTTCAGCATCAGGTGAGCTGTTACCCCAGCCGGGGGATGGGCTGAGGAATTTACGTACAGTGGGAGCTTGTGATCTGAGCACAGGGGTTTAGAAGAGGGCTGCATTTCATGACCTACAAAAGAGAGAAAAATGAGATTTACATTCCAAATGTGCTGAGCAGCCCTTTCCCCTCAGTTATTAGAGGCACTCGGCATATAATTCATAATCACCTAATGGCAGGGCAACGGGGGGAGGTGCGTCACTGCAGTTCAACATCAAAATCCCTCTGGTTCCAGCAGTGACGGGGTTCTGCTCTTATTTATATCGTGACACTAAATGGCTGGCAGGAAGATACCAGCAAATATCAGAATGAATAATTCAGTGAGTGTAACGGAAGGTCACAGTGCCCAACAAATCTGTTTCTCTTTCCTCTCCTTCTCTCTTCCCCAGCCTTTATTTGCATGCTTTCTCTTCTAGTCTTCCCCTCTTGAATCTCTCCTTTAGTCCAACAATTCTCTTGCATTTCATTGGACAAAAAGATCCTTTTTCTCCTTGTGTACATAAAAATACAGTTTGAAATACAGCATTTCCATGTTACTGCTTTCTAGCCCCCATCGTATTCCTTACGGCTTTCCTCCATCTGTCCTTCCTCACTGTCTTTCTCATAGATTTTTTCCCCTTTTAATGATTGCTCCCATCATCACCCACCACATCCCTTCTTGTGGGACAGGTAGCATTGCTGACTGCCAGGGTAAACTCAGCTCCGAGTTATGCTACAGTAACATCAGCGTGATGCTGATGGAGCTGATAAAATCCTCTAGGCTTCATCTCAGGGCAGCAAAAGAACACAGCCCTCTGTTACAGGGACTCCCAGACCACTGCATCGCTGCACCTGAATCTACCCAGTTATCAAAACTATGACAGAAAAACATGCTTTGAAGTGGATGTGTTTATGACTGCATGTACTGACACACAAAAAAAAATACTACAAGTTTCACCCCGCATTCAGAAAAGCCAGAAAAACTCTTGGCTGACACACATAAAAGCTGAACCCTTGGTGCCTATACTAGTGAGCCCGGTGCCTGCAAGATGCCAGGACTGCTCTCTCTGCAGGCTGCCATTGCACAAGCAGATCCTGCAGGCTGCGAGGAACTCACCCATGGATCTTCTCTTTGCTAAACTCGTCTGACTGAGCTCTTTAAGCCTTGTGATGATGTCTGGGCCAACAGCAGACCACAACTTGTTGTCTGAGGCATAGCCAAGGTGCATAATTTGCTTCCAATACAGATGCTAAGATAGATCAATTTTATCTTTGTGACATCCCGAACAGATGTACCTAAAGTACATATTGCTTCTGTCTGCTTTGCAAAGAGATCCAGGCCAATTCTAATGAGTAAACTGGTTTTCATTTTTATTTATCTCTCTCCCCCCAAACAATTATCAGTACACTTTATGGATAACTCTGTCATGTATTCTTCTTGTTCTTTAATAAATGGTAACTCATCTAATGCAAAAAGCTGTAACAAGCAACAGCCTGCTAGAAATCTATTTCATATCTACAGAAAATTTCATTTTAAACTCTGCAATTCAGCCAGCTTTTTAATCCATCTAATGTGCATCGTGTTGATTTCTGTAGCTTATTAATCAAAATGTCATCTGGTACTGAGTCAAGTGCCTGAAAGAAGAGAAGGAATATTCAATCAACACCACTGCCTTTATAACCAAAAATTAGTTTAATTTAGAGATTTATTGTTATAAATGCATGTTGATTAGCACCAGTTAGCATATCTGCATTTGATTCCATATTAACGTATTAATCAATTATATCAGCTGCCACGTAACTTTCCTTAGTATTGCTATATTTGCACTTCTCAAGAGTTTGAATAATACTGGGTTTCTCCTAGGGCTTTGACGTTTCATCAGTTATGAAAAAACACCATTTATATCATTGATATCAATTAGGTCTGGAAGTTTCCTTAGCCAGCTCTTTTAGTATCCATGTATCCTTGGTATCCATTTATTCACATCTATTGAATTAAAATGACTGACTTTATTAACTGTGCTCCAAAAGCCTGAATTGCTGCTGGAGAATAAAGAATTTCTTTTGTCATTGGATGGTGAGAATAACTCACCCAGCTTTTTATCCACAAGCAGAATAAAAATAATTATTAAACAAATGTTTTATTTCCGCACTATTTTTTTTAATCGTTTCCATTTGGTAAAAGACAAATACTGTCGTTAGCGTTTCTATCGTTAATATGCTTTGCTATTGCAGAGTATCTAATCACAACTTGAAATACCTGTTATTTAAGAGATTTTGATGCATGGCTTCCTGTACTAACTCTGCTAGACATTGCACTTCTCCCTTGCCCTTCTTCTCCTGTTTAGATTTTACAGCTCTGGGTTTCTAATTGTGAGATATTTCGGTACATCACCTATTCTTCTTCCTATCTATCTGGAAGAACGGGCCCACTCACTGGTTTTATTTCCTGCTACTTTTATTTCCCCTCGTAGCAAAGTTATTGTAGGCTTTAATAGTACGGTCGTCTCACTCACTTCTGGCACCACGGCCTTTTGCAGACATGTAGTAAGATGTTGTCAGTACATTCCCAATTATCTGTTGGGATGTTTAGGTTTTATCTCCAAATTAACTTGTTCTTTCATTATTTCCAGCTTGGCAAAACGTTACGCGCTTCTTTCTCCTTCTGCCTTCAGCCTTCAGGCCTTTAGTACACTATTTTTTAGCATGCTCACATCCTCTAGTGGTATCCGTTTCTCAATAGACAAATAACTACAGCAATTTTATCTTTGTCCGTGTCTGTCTGTGCAGTTGCAGAGATGCAGGACAGAGGGGTGCTCAAGTAGGCAACAGCCTAGATTGACTCTTTCAGTGCAAGACTGGTGAGCAAAATTTCTCAGGCCTGAGCTCACCACCACGTCACCGTGCACCCCAGCATTGCCCTTGCACTGCGCTGACCCCATGGCCCACAGTCCTGCATTTAACTCCAGTCCCGCACACGCAGCTACAGAGCCATCAAAGTGCACTTCAAGCTATGGATTTCTGCTGAAAGGAACAATTTAAGTGAGTTAAACTGAACGATTTAAGTCACCCCCAGCTACACTCTGCTCTGCCACCCATGGGCAAAGCAGTCGAGCTGTGCGAGCAAATCCTTTCCGCACACATGAGCTCAGGCATCACAACGGCTGCTGGCTCCCGCCCATCCCAGCTGCGGTCCAGCCAGCTGCTCAGAGGTCAGCTCTGCAGGCCCTCGATAAAGCTTCAATTAAGTGCTCCTCTTGCAGCACTCGCTGATTTACACATTTTGCTCCTGCATCGGCCATTTTGCTAAATAATCCCACACAGTGGCACAGACTGCACACATGCAAACGTCCAACTTCCGCTGTGTGAAACGGGGATTCAGTCCCACCAGGCTGGGCAGCTTAAAATAATTTGTAATATTCAAATGGCGTTTTTAAAAAGGAGGGGAATCAAGCTGCAGAGGTCACAGTACAAACATTACTGTAGGTATTTCAATTGGGTAGTTAATAATACGTAGCGGCTTATCTATTCCGGACAGTCTCTGAGCTGCAGTTCCTTGTGAAGATGGGCAGGTCTGTGTTTAGGGGCTGCAGTGATGGGTATAAAGGTTCCAGCGAGATGAACGCTGCAGCACGCATCTCCAACCAGGTAACAGGAATGATTTGGTCACCACAGCGTGCACCAAGGAAGAGCTGCGTTATTTATTTGCGAGTGAGGCTGAATGTCTGAAAAGGAACGCTGACTTCTGCAGCTTCTCCAGAAGAAACAAGTTCTGCAGAGGTAGAGGTGTTACAGGAACACTGGACTATCCAAGCGAAGACTCAACATTTTCAATTGGAAATGTAGTTACATGAATTGATAAAAAGTGTCAGATTATTTTCCTTTGGAATGTTTTGAACAATGGCTCAGAGTAATGGCCTTGAAAAATTCACTTGGAAACATATTGGCCTAGGCGCAAAATCTACTCACTTGCCAAGAGTACCGTAAAGAAATAAACGAATGTCATTTTATGTTCTCCCCGGGAATACAGACATATCCCAGCCAAACAGGCAAGAGGAATTTGGCAAGACTGAATTGGTGGCGTGCTTTTATAACACCCGCAAATATAACGTTAACTGCAAGCGTTACATGCCCCTCACATTGCAGGGAGGTTGTTTTCTCTAGGCAAATCTCCTGCTCAACTCAATGAAATATTTCAAGTGACTCATATGGCAGTGAACCTGTGCAAAAATTGATTCATAAGCCCCTGGGAGGCTTAGTCCAGAAGGCCTTTCTCCATTTTTTTCCTCTTTTCCAAGGAAGCATTGATGCTTAGCAAAAATCTGTATCCCACTGAAGTCCAAGGCATGCTTGCTTCCAAAGTCAGCAAGATCGACTTCGCTCTCCTGGACTTTAAAGCAGCTTTGCTTGAGAAAGAACAGAGTAAAAGTTATCTGTGATCTTCAGCACATTGCCCTGGGCTAACTCCAGGGAACAAGATCCTCTCAAAGCCCAACTGCAGACATGAGTTCATTTAAGATTATTTTAAAATGCAAATTACATCTGCATGCTCATTGTATGCCTATGTACCCCCTAACATGGAAATATGCATGGTCCACAAATATCAATGGTCTGAGAAGTCTCACCAGAGCCACAATGCTGAGAGCTATGGGTGAAAAAGCAGGATAAGGGTCCGTCTTGAATTCAAGCGAGAAGAACAGGTCATCAGCATAGGTTTACTTTGATTTGTCATGCTTTTCCAGGTTTTAGTCAGAACCCTCAACATTCTTTTAATATGGATTTTTTACACTCTCACCAACAGAACAACTGAGAGGCAGCTATGAATTATGAGGATATAAATACATCCAAAGGCTGTGGTGGGCAGAGCTGATACAGTAAATGATTACTCCAACAGATTACTTCTCGGCTCTGCATTTTGAAGAAGCAGTCTGGTCATTGATTATTCCAGACAGCGAGAAACAAAAATAATGGCACTTGATGACGCTGGCGAGCTGAGCCTGTCCTGTTGTGTCAGTGCCAGCCATGGTGCCAGACCTGTGGCAACTCCCAGGGCAGATTTAACGGGTCCTGTGAAAACATTTGTTAGCAGAACAGCAGAGGTGTTGTCCCTTGCCTAGGCTCCTGTGAAGGGGTTGACTCCAACGTGCTCTTGCATCCTCTCACATCATCCTAACTGGCAAAGCTATCTGCCTCGTTACAGGCAATGTCCTGCCTATGATGGCAGAAGGGACTTGCTCTGTCATCTAGCCTTGTCTCTAGCAGAAACAAGCCGATCCCTACTGCATTTTCACCAGAGCTGCATCCCACCTAATTCTGTGTGTCACTTGTAATAGCCGTTTTCTCTTCCCCAAATGATTTTTGCAGCCTCGCAACTGAAATCATCTGGAAGCACAAGATGGGAGTTTGAATGGCCTCTGATGCTATCAGTGAGCTGAGCCATTGTTCTGCACCTTGGCCGCAGTTTTCCCTTTTTATCGTTCACTGAGATATACGTGCAAGCCCAAAGGAGACAGCAGTCACATGTAGTGATGCTATCAAACTTACTGCTCCACTTCTTCAGCAGGAGGAGCCTGACCAAAGTCAGGGAACACTGAGGTACCTGCAACCAGCAGAGGGATCTGGGACTGATCTCCACATGTGACAAAGTTGTCATTAAAGCAATAGAGCAGGGTGGAGATCTTGAAAAACACAGAGATAGCAACATGAGTAATGAGGAGGTCTTGTTTTATTATAAATTATCACCAATTTACACATTTACACATTCTTTAGCCTGAATTCACAGTGATCAGTAATGCTCATTTCCCCTAGTAAGAATTGCTGGGTTAACCAAAAGCTCAATTACACCAAAGTATTTAGGACTCCTGATGAGGTTTGGGCTATAAGGTTCATGCTACGTATTGATTTGCCTTTTCCTCCTCCTTGCCTCCTCGCAGGCCTCCTCTCCCCTTTCATGCACATAGACCACCTCAGTGCAGGGGGAATTGTCTCAAGGTCACACCAAGATGCTTCTGTACGGCTCAGCTAGGAAAAATGCAGAAATAGCCTAAAATATTGTTTAAAAGCAACAGAGTGAAAATAATGTCTGTTATTTTCAGACAGAGCCCAGGTTTATTTAAGATGCGGGGTTATAAATGCACACTTAAAACCTTCCTATGCTTTACCAGCTAAAACAAGGAAAGCAAATGAGGCTGTGATCTGTCAAGTGATCCTTTGTCACTCCCGGTACAGCCCTGTAATCCTTCAGTGGTGATTATGCAGAGGAATATTACATTGATCCTGCAAAATATCTCTGATTGGATCAACATTATTTTCTCTCGCATTGACAAGGTCTTACCAGAGAATGACTATAATTCCACTGCTAACACTGTCTTACTGAAATCCCCCAATAAATCCTCAAAGCAGTGCTGTTAGTAATACCTTTATTAGACTAACTAAACAAGATATTTATATGAAGGGCTTTCCAAAGGATTCTGGCTCCTGTTGCAGTTTCTAGAGGAAAACTTGATCAAAAGAGCACTACTGAAAGACCTGCCCTGAAGGAAGCTCAGCACAGCCGTAAGTAGCAGATGAAATTACCCTTTCAAGAATCACAAGGTTGCTCACAGGTTTACAAAAGTAACTGCTGTGTTCTTGCTCATCCTACAGCAAGAGTGCTCTCAGCTCACAGCACGTCTGGTTCACAGGCAAGGCTGGAGTTCAGGGTCTCCCCATGCCCTCCCCAATCATGCCATCAGGATGGCCATTTGCCAAGTGCCGAAAGGGAAATACGGTCTTTATGTATCTGCTAAAATTTCATTATTTGTTTAAGGCCAAATCTCAACAAAAGACCTGCTTCCCTTCCAGCTCCCGCTCTCTCAGCTCACTGGTGTTTCTCTTCTTCTCTTCCTCTTCTCTTTGCGTGAATCTCCTCTAATTTCGTCCTCGTGTTATTTGCTTTACAGTTCCAGGCTTTCAGTCCCAGTGGTTCATTCCCACACTGACCTCCCCTTCATCACTGAGGTTGAATTCTCACCTTCTGGCTTGAAATGTGATGCTCCACTGAGATCAACCACAACTCCAGTGATCTCTTTGCCAAGCCATTTTTTCCAAACTGCCTGAATGGTCAGGGAGACACCACTTCTCTGCTTCATTTCAGCAAAGGGATTTGCAAAGCCATGAGAACTACAGAAGTACCCCTGTCCTACCTTCCTAAACCTTTAAAGAGGACCATAAGAATCATGAGTAAACAAAGAATCATTTTTTGTGTCTACCAAAAAGCTCAATCACAGCTGAAAGACAGTGTGTAGAACCATATAATAGTTAGAAGGTCATAAAGCTACAAAGACAATATACCAACAGAAAAATATCAAACAGCAAGGAAGAGAATATGCCTTCTTAAATTCTTTGAAACCACGTGGATACTCATGGTGGGTAAATTCTAGCTGTTATATGTTTCATCTAAATATTTTCCCCATATTCTTTACAGCGATATCCTGAAATGTCAGAGGAGTAACTTCTCTGCTCCCAGGCCTTTAGAAATAAAGGAAAAATAATTAATATCAGCCTTTGAGAAGGAACAGGCTGATGGTAAAATAAACGGTTAATGACTTCAGAGAGAACTTCCGACCACTTTCCTCCATCCGCAACCAGATTTTTAGAGCTCTACAATCTGGTTCAAATATCTGTGAGCCAGATGCCTAAACTGTGATGTCAGCTTTGAAGGTCATTGTCATAACTGTGATGGATAGCAAAACTTTCTCAAATGAAAGCTTGAACTCAGGAGCACTGACCTGCCTTACAGGCCAGATTCTGTGATAAATGCTGCAGCTGTGAAACTGCATTATCATACACCGCAGTTTGTGCACCTCCGTGGCCCTTTTTAGTACAGTGTCATGTTGATGGGGTCATGGACACATGTGATGAGCTCTCCACTCATTCACCAACCAGGCTTCACCAGTTTCCCAGAAACTTTATGTGGCCTTTTCCAATGCGATGTAGAATGATATGCTTCTGTCCTGAAGGAAGGGTGCAGATCAAACAGCAAGATGAGCATACATACAAATCTCACACCACAGCAATCAAGTAACAGCCCTCAAAATGCAGGTCCTGGATCTCCTGAAACATAATGACCTACATTCATACGAGGGGAGAATCTCTAAAGAAGACACATCCTTCCAGTCACCCAATCCCATCAGACAAATACTACACTCCATATGAAATATGGTAATGCTACGTTATGCAGCAGTGTAGAGGTGGCTGGGATGCCACAAGCCCTTGGTTCAAGGCCAGGACAGCAGCAAGTGAAGGAGAGCTTGAGCCTGAAGACCTAAAGTCCATGCCTCAGCACTGTGGGCAACTTTCTGCCAAGAGAAATCCTGCTTCTTTCCCCTTTCTCTCTCTTTGCAGTGGTATTCTTAGAAACACAAACAAGGAAACAAAACTTTGTTACTGAGGAGTTTGTCTGCTCCTCCTGCTTCTTCTTCACTTGAAGGAACTGACGAGACAATTAGTTGCTGCATCGCAGGCAGGATGCTAACAGTAACTGATGAGCAAGAAGAGGAAAGACGTGCCACCAGCTTCACGTGTGAGGGAGCACTGGTGAGGACAGGACCATGTTCCTCACTGCAGGGTTAAGAGGGAAATGCTGGGAGGAAACAGAGGCCGTCTCTGTAGTACCATCACATGATGCCAGACTTCATACTGGCTACATCTCTTCTACTGCCAGCCATTCAAGCAGCCTTCCTCAACTTCTCTTTAAGACACATAAACAAGTTGTTGCCTCTCTTTTTCCTATGAATCCTCATTTAGAAACAACTCTCTAAGATTTGCAACAAGTTCCTGAGCTTGTCCCAGAAATAAGTTTCACAGTCCTGAGGCCAAGACACCGCACAAGCCCATTCTGCAGCCACTTCATCACAGGGATGATAGAGATGACAGGGGTCAATGTGAGGCTGTACAGCAGCGCTCCCATCCTTACAAGCCTGAAGTCACCCCTGGCAAGTCTGTGGCAACCCTTCCTATTCCCCACTAGGAGCAATGAATTAAAATATTTGGAACTGCAGGCTCCTTGGGATACCAGGTGTAAAGCAGTCCTTTTCCCTGTTGGATACAAAAGACTATTTCACATCAAAAGGACAGAGCTCAAGTCAACTTCAACAAGCATAGAAACCCCTTGCTTCCAATCCTCAGCAGCACATAGTAGCTTACAGCAGCATCTCTCTTCCACAAACACTTCAGAAGGCTTCCAGAAGCGAGCAGTTTATTCTAGCAATGCAGAGGACAGATCTGCTACTGGACAGGGCAAGGTCCTCAGATCTCCAGACATACTGAGCATCCCAGTTTGTCTTGCTCCACCCTGACTGAAGAAGCCATTTTTTCCCTTTTTCAAGGAGCAGAATTATATCCCCAAATGCAATTCCAATGATGTTCCCTATCTTTTACTGCTCTGGTGCCTTTCTGTCCCCTTTTCCCAAGACTTGTGAGAATGGTGTTCTGCTAATGCACACATAAATGCACAACGAACCAGGAGCTGGTGCCATTAGCCCTCACAAACCCATGTAGTCACTGACAAAATCCTTCTCACTATGAGGAAACTAACCCAGCACTGCCAGCCAAATGGCTGAACACTTTGTGAATTGAAATGCGCATCTCGTGGTAATTTAAATATGTGCAAATAAGAGTATAATTCCACTGCTGCCAGCAATCTTGGGTGTTTAAATATAGTACGAAAACACCATAGCTTCTATTTTATATTATATAAACTATTTAAAGGAGAAAGTCTAAGGTTCTGCATTCCTCTAGTTATGAATACATATGGCTGAGAATCCGGCAGGACTTTGCTGTTGTTCAGCTAAGGCAGTAGGATACGAGAGCAGATGAGGGAGTCAAGAAACAAAGGCTCGAATAAATGCATAATCTAAAGGAAAGATACAAAAAATGTATACATTAAGTGCTCGTGATCCTTCATGGATGTGAGGGGTGCCACTGGAAGGAAATGAAGTGCAGCTCAGACTGAGGTGAAAGAGACAAAGCAGCTGGTATGATGCAGCTGGATTTGTCTTGGGTCCCTTCCCACTCACCAGGCAACCACGGCTGGTGTCAGACACCCAGTGACAAACACTCCTTCCATCGGATCCTGCTTGATGTAGAGCTGCATATGCCCTTCCTTGGGGAAAAAAAAGAGGAATTAACAGTAATAACAAATTAATCCTTCACAGTCCTATGACATGCTTCACAAGGACACAGTACTAGAAAGGACTATCTGTGTCCGTTTTTCTTGCACAGCAGGAAAGTATATCATATAATCCTTCCTCCTAAATATATCCATCTTCATCCTTAAAACCTGTTAGAAGTGCTGTGCCCTCATCACTCCTTCCAGAATCCCACTTCAGCACAGCTTTCAGCCTATTCACGGTCTTCACACACAGTGTTTTCTTGATGATGTCCCTAGCTTAAACACAGCTTCCCCTCTTCTGCGGTTTAACCCCTTCTCTTCTGGGTAACAGTTACTGTTGTATAATGGACTTTTCATCCCTCTCTTCATGCTAGTAACCTCACTCTGGATCTGCTTCAGATCAGGATAGGATCCTCCCTACCCTGAATTCATCTTTCTCAGAGGTGGTTGAATAGTGAAGACTGTAACATGACTTTAACGTTTCCTTACTTGAGACATCTCACCAGCACTGCTCTTCAACCACACGTGATTTGCTCTGATCATGGCTGTCCCACTGTGCCCACACTACAGGACAGGTGCACGCCCATGAGCCCCTTGTCCGCCATAATTTCTACTCTGTGCTCACATCTCACTTGCATGTTGGGTGAGATTCAGGCACACTCCTTTCCCACCTTGAAGGAAATCCACTGCAGTACCTGAGCAGGAAGGGACCCACCCGAGCCCCAGAACTCCAACAGTCCAGATGTCTGGGGGACCAGGCAATATGGGGTGTGTTTGCACAGTAATATAAACCTGTCCTTAAGGATCAAACATTCACACTGAAAAGGAATTTCACATTGTTACTCTCTTATTGCATGACTTGATTCTCGACATTAAATTTTGTGTCTTTACTATCAATTTATCCTCAAGATTGTCCAGGTTTTTGCACAGAAATTCCAGGTCTCCTTTCTCCTGATGATGCCACATTGTTTTGTGGCAGCAGCAAATGTCTTTCTGTTTGCATCCAGGCCAGTGAGAGCTATCACCTTGCAAACCTTGCTCCAATATCATTGATGACATTATTAAACAACCTTCCTTCATCTTAATACTCCCCCTCTCCACACTTGTTGGCTTCCTTCAGCCAGTTCCTTAAACACACTGTAAATTGTGTTCTAATTACCTTACCATTGTAATGAATTGTTTCCTCAGGGGTAGAATATAAAATCCTTTCCCCAGATCCCAATATGTTAGGTCTACTGCATTTTCTTTTCTGGAAAACTGGTTATCTTCCTGGCAAAATATATCAGGGTAGTTTGGCACACCTCACATACAAAAACATATGTTGCGTGTATATTTCTTTTTCCCCCATGTGTTTAATTAATCTTTCCTTTCGAACTTACTTTAAACTCTGTTCAGTATTATTATGATTAAACTAAAAGGTCCTCTGTGGCCCAGACAACTTTTCCCCTTTTCTTTAAATATAGATTTGCTACTTTTCATTCCTACTGTACCATCTTAATAAGACAGATTTATTGAAAATCCTTTTTAGTGAACCTGCAATGTCACATATCACATCTTTCAGTACTCAGGGATGGAAATTATCCAGCTTCCCAATTTGAGCCCATTAAGCTACTTGAATTTTTTCTATTTCCCCTGTTCCTGTCAGCTGGCTACTTTCTCTCTCTGAGCAGCATAACCTTCCTGCCTATCTCTTTAATAACTATGGAACATCACTGAGCAGAACTGGGTAATCTTGAGGAATGGTAAATAGAAAAGGCACTAATAATGAGACATCTCTTTCTAGTGTCAACTTTAGCCCTGCAAGATATGTTTACGTCGCTGGACAACAATCCTCTGTGTCAAACAAAGATAATGCCACTCTTTACGATCAATCACAACATGCAGTATTCAGATGCTGTCACACAGGAAACCACCGAAGTAGCTAAGGCAGAGCAATATAAGTGGATCATCAGTTACCATCAGCCAGCATCATTCCTTAGAAATCAGTATAGTGACCTTAATTTGCACCTTTAACACTTGATTGAACTTTTTACTGCTACTGTGGTTTTGGTTGGTTGTAGTTTTTACATAATTAAATAACCACTGAACAGAATGCAAAAGTACCAATAAAAATATTCATATTTAGTGCTTATAAAGACTTTTTTTACATATTAAAAGATGTGTATTGATTAGTGGAAACATAGAGGCAAGCACTGTACATTCATATTTATGTTTTAGTTTCTCTTCCATTCAGCCAATATCCTTGTTTGACCTACTCAGTCACAGGGCTTCACACCAGGCCCTGCGCTTCACACCAGACCTTTCACTTTCCCTGAGCCTCCTGCTCCACCACCTGGACCATCATCTGGACTCTTTCTGCAACATCCAGTGGCCACCACATTCACAGTAAACTTGTTTGGCCTTTATATCACCTCAGATCAGCATTGAGGACTTCCTGCCTGCTCTCAGACCTCTATCACCCTCTTTATCATTTACTTCCTTTCTTCACATGCTGATTTGATCTGTGCCGCGCTCTTTCACAGACCTTTTACTCTGCATTTCCCTAACTACTTCTACCCTGCCATCCCAAATCCCTACCAACTCATACCAGCTGCTCCCTGCTACGTCTCACACAGTAGAGCATCACTAATGGGAATCCCACTGCCTGCTAACTCTCTCCACTATAAATGCATTTTTCTCCTATTCAGTTCTGCTCTTCCCCTGAGTTTACTGTTCCAGCTCAGCTCAGCTAAATCCCAGCCTCACAGTCATCGTCACCTCTTTGCCACGTTTGGCTCATTCCTCAGACCCTCCCACCTCCTCCAGCCCCCGCTTCAGCTGTTGCACAGAATTTCATCCAGTTCTTCCACAAGAAAAACGACTGTGATCTTCCTCTTCCAGTAGCTTTGCCTTCTGTTCCCTCTTCCCCTCCTACCACTCCTTCCTTAGTCTTTCCCACAGATGAAAAACCTCCTATGCAGCTCTTTTCTTTCACTTAATTTGTTTGCCACTGAGTCAGTCTTCTCCTACCTCCTGACCTTCCTTCTGGTCATTCTTGTCTTCTCATTCTCTCTTCTCCTTGACCTCGCACACCCCTCTGCCTCTTCGCTCTCATAACAGAAGTACCATTCAATCTCTTTCCTCTTGAAGTATTCTCACCTTAAAGCAATTATTTTTCTCTCTGCATGCTGTGTTGCTTTCTCTTCTGCAAATTCAGATCCCATCTGGAGCTCCTCACCACTCCCAGTCTGAGCATCCCAGTTCCATGCAGCTTTCCCTCCGTTGAAGCTGATGCTGCCAATGTCTGTACTTAGCCAACACAATTTCAACATACTCTGAATCCTCTGTTCTCATCAGCTGCAGCATGTCAGCTATCTCCAGCACATTCCTTTGCTGAGATCATGTGTTTCATCAGCTATCATGAAATTATTCACTTCTTTTGCACCACCTCTGAAGGCACTCATTTGAACATTCTCCAGAGACACCTTTCTTCCCCGGCTTCCTGCTCTGTTACTCTTCAGTGAAGTTCATGGGATTTTTCTTGCTCTGTATTTTTCTCCTTGGTAATTTCTGTCATAAATGCGGATTTCACTACCACCTTCACGCAGCAGTTTACAGAATTCACTCCTCTAACACAAACGTGTCCATACCCCCAGTCTCTCTAATGCTCCATCATAGAGATAACATATAATAGCTAAAACAAAGTTCCTAATATTGTTGTCTCTTTTTCTTTACTATATGTCCCCTTCAATAATTCTTCTCTTGATCAGCACAGCTGATCAAGAATGTGTTACTGCCTTTGTTGTTCTGATGAACTTGCGTGACGTATTCATCTCATATCTCTATGTCCATAGATCTAAGGGATGTCCTTAGACATGCCTTCTGCAGATTCTTTCTCCATCCAGGCTGTCATCATTTCATGTCTTTATCATAGCAATATTTCTTTCTCTGACCTTTACAAATGCTCTCCATGTAACCATTCAGGATGCTGCTAGAAATATCTTTTTCCAACCCCCCCAGTCTAACCAGGTCATTTCTCCTAGCAGCCATAGACTGCCATCCCAATAACTGTCTATCTCATTAGTACAATCTATTTGTCTTCATTAGGGAAATGTCAACTTCTTCCTACAGCCAGCCAAAGAGGTCAGTCCCCATCAACTACTGATTAATTTTTCAAGAAGACATGACCCATGATTCTGTTGGTGCCATCCCTCGGTCTTTGGAAGACAACCTTGTAAGCATCTGCACCTCCTATTCATTATCCTTTTTTACAACTCTTCTTGGAACCCTGCATTTTGCGGTGCTTACAGAAATGTGGGTAGCCTGCTGATGTTTTAAAACCACTACCGGTCATGCTGAATATAATTACTTTGTCATCTCCTTGTATTATCTCACAGGGTGCATTACTCTCCAATATTTAAAGCGCAGCAACATGTCAAAAGGACAGGGACGTTTTTCTGCTCCATGATTTCTGATCCATGATTAAGGCTCATAAATCTTGTGGTAGAACTCCAACTGGTATTAATAATAATGAACAGAATCCCTATTATGCTGCTGCCGAGCTGAGGTACAAGAGATTAAGTCATTTGCTTCAGGTCATGAAGAAACACTATGGTAGAGCTTGGACTGAATTCTGGCTTTGTAAGCCCTGCCTTAACTCCAACACTACCTCTTTCCACCTGTGTCGGTTGTTACCTACAAAGAACTGTGATTTCAGGTGGCTCAGCTGGGCAGCACTGGATATTTATTTGAGGAAGAATTAAGCACTATAAAAGAGAAAATGGAGACGTTTCTGTTTTATAGCCTGATTTCTCTCCTGCAGAGAAAATATGTAAATTTACATTCTTTTTTTTTTTTTTTTTTTAAGTGGATGCTACTTTGAATGATCTGTTAAGTGTGTTTGGATTTTGGAATCCACAGTCCTTCTTTATTTATACCTTAACAACCTAAAAAACACCACCTCTTTCTTTCTTTTCCTCTTAAAGATGTGAATATGTACTCAAGGGTTCCAGCAACACCTGATTAGCAATGAGCCATTAAGTAATTTACATTATAAATGACTATCATTATTTTTTTGCAGAACAAACAAGATACAAAGTCTTCTTCCACATCTCTTCATTGGCTCTGCAATGGTTAATGAACACACTCTATTCTTAAACATCTATTCTGATTGCGCGGAAAGACTTTTTCAATGAGTAAAAGCAACGTTAATATGGATTTTTGGAGCTGACAAAATAATTCAGATCATTCCTTCTGTATTTAAATACTCTTTCTTGGTATATGTTTATTTTTACAGTAAATGAAACACATCTGCACTCATATTAAGTCTTTCCCTCACATTTTTTAAAAAGTTTTTAACCAGCACGCAAAAGGGATAAAAATGCTGAGATTCCTCAAAAGCATTGGGATGCTCTGTTAAGTGAATGGGAATTAAGCAGGCAGTCCTGTAGCCAGCTCTGCAAATACCAGTTTCTGTTGAGAAGGGCACCATCCCATCATTTTTACTCAGGCAAAATTTCCATTTGTCTTCACTGACAATTCTGCTCGAATGCCAACAGCTTGAGTGAAATTCGCTCTTTAAAACAGCATGACTAAAAACAGTCTCAGCTCTGATAAATTACATGTATGTTCTGAGTATTTTTAGTAGATATGTATTATCAAACTAATTATCTCAGATGTGTCAGAGGGACGCGTCAAGTTCTCATTACTTGTGGTAAAAATGCTTCTTAATGAATTGTT
The DNA here is from genome assembly GCA_030625065.1 of Alectoris magna. Classification (NCBI taxonomy): domain Eukaryota; kingdom Metazoa; phylum Chordata; class Aves; order Galliformes; family Phasianidae; genus Alectoris; species Alectoris magna. The sequence goes on from CM060560.1 coordinate 141,373,381, forward strand.
CCTTCTGCACTAACAGACTAAGAACAGCGGTGTCATTGAAAATGGTGAAAAGTACTTGGTTAGCTTAAAGTGCAACTGAAATTATACCTTCTGATTAAATTTCAGCTAATCCCCCAAGCAGAATCTTGTGACAGAACGGAGCGTAGACCTTGTGCTGGCCTTTCAGCGCAGGGACCATTTTAACCTCAAAGGAAACACTAAAGGCCTGAACTTGCTGCACTTCATGAACACGCACTTCATGAGCCTGAACTTCATGAAGATCAGAACCAATACTTCAGTAAAGTCACAGAATCATAGAATCATAGAATCATAGAATGGCCTGGGTTGAAAAGGACCACAACGATCATCTAGTTTCAACCCCCCTGCTATGTGCAGGGTTGCCAACCACCAGACCAGGCTGCCCAGAGCCACATCCAGCCTGGCCTTGAATGCCTCCAGGGATGGGGCATCCACAGCCTCCTTGGGCATCCTGTTCCAGTGCATCACCACCCTCTGTGTGAAAAACTTCCTCCTAATATCTAACCTAAACCTCCCCTGTCTCAGTTTAAGACCATTCCCCCTTGTCCTATCACTACCCACCCTCGTAAACAGCCATCCCCCCTCCCATTTATACACACTCCCTTCAAGTACTGGAAGGCCGCAACGAGGTCTCCCCAGACCCTTCTACTCTCCAAGCTAAACAAGCCCAGTTCCCTCAACCTTTCCGTATGGGAGAGGTGCTCCAGCCCTCTGATCATCTTAGTAGCCTTCCTCTGGACTTGTTCCAAGAGCTCTGCATCTTTCTCGTACTGGGAGTTCCAGGCCTCCAGGCCTCCAGGCCTTTTTTTTTTTTTTTTTAATAAAAGGTCCTTTTAATAATGAGTACACGCAGTGGGATTTCAAACACATAAACTAAGCACTCCCTTACATTCCTTAAATGTGTGAAGAACATATGCAAAAAGACGGCTGTCCTAATTTGTCTGGCAAAAACTTTGCATTTTAAAACCGAAATCTACGGAACTGCAAGGTATTGTGAGTACTTTTATGGAAACAAATCTGAGCTAGATGCAAGTAGCCTCTCTTCAGGCTTTCCCAATTGTGTATAAATAATCCCTCGTGACGGCTGGAGTAGTCTCGTTAAGCCTTTCTTCCTCAATTGTGCCATGCATCTGACAATCAGAACAGAGAAGGCTTTCATCCCGCAAATCTTACATATTACTCAGTTTGGAGATAGGCTGCACAGTTTCTCTTTTTCTTGATGGTGGCATGCGTCTGAGTACACATGCAATACAGTGTTTTAAAAATAGGATTTACTATGACTTCCATGGACCTTGGGGAGGAAGGAAGGTAAACAGGGAGTTGAAATAATAAGGTCATTGTAAAATTTTTTAAATAAAATTGGATTCCAGTGGCAGGCAACAGAGCCCCATGCAGGCAGGTTTAACTGGCAGTCTTCCAGAAGGGAGATGCAAGGTCCTCTGAGCAGTAATTGTCTAAATAGAACAGTCTCTGGTTATTGTGCAAGTTTTCTGTGTACTTTATTGTACCTTTATAATTAAATGATGTAATTTCTTTTTATCCTTTCTTGTTTCCCCCTCAATTAGAACAGCAAAGCATCCAAGCAACGCTGCAATTCAAGCAATGGTGCGGACAGGCCTCGTGGCTTGCAGGTTTATTTTCTGGGTCGCTACCAGTTGTACACAAGGCACTGTGAGCTGGTGATTGCCAAGGCAGGAAACAACCTCTTCCTTCCCCCTGCCATGAATGGATGCTTCCCTGCACTTCAAACCTCTCTATGCATACTGCTGGAGGTGCTTGGTCCCCTGGAATTTTTTGGTGGGATGAAGGAATGATGCTTTTGCTAGAAACTCAGTGGCAGAAAGGCAGCCAGCATCTGTAACAGGGTATGGAAAACATTATATTCAAAAGGACATTGGGCAGCAGGGCTATTTCATTCACTGAGGACGTCGTGCAGACATCTGAGTATCAGAAGAAACTTAAGAGCATTGCACTGAACAAAACCAGGGCCAGCATTCCTTGGCTTGGGGCTTCAGCTATCAAGAACAAAACTCTGGTCCCAAAATGTTAAAAGGTTCCATCAAAGATCAAGGCAGAATCACAGGATCAACCTCATAAGCTCTTCCTCTTTGGCTGGCCCTCCTCTACGTGAGCGCTTCCCCTCAGTCTAAATAGCCGGTTCACAGGAATGAACATTATTCAAGCGAGAAAAAGTTAGCAAGGCTGAGCCTTGGGTTTGCATGTTTGGCTCCAGTACTTTCTTTATTGATTGTAGCTTACGTATCTTCTGTATGTTTTGTTTTGTTTTCAGGTATAACAGAGCGAACAAATTAGTTGTCTAGTTTTGACGCAGCGCTGGAATGTCCTCCAGGCCTTTGGGTCCTTACGTTGTCTGCCTCTCCCCAGGTACGCTCACTTGTAAAAATTTGTTTTTATTCATTGCCTGTGTGTCTAACCGTATTGCTAATGTAGATGTTTTAATTGCAAGAAATCTAATAAATACAGAATAGAATTCTAGTAGTGACCCAGAATCTTCAGAAACTGAACCGTTTTTTAAAAGCACTGGCATCAGAATACTGCCAAATACCACAGGGCCTGATCCTGCCACGAGCCATTGCCTACAGCTTGTATTCATTTCAGCAGAGTTTGCAAGCAGAATAACTGCAGGGTATTTGCAAAGCTAGTTAGGCTCCTAATGACTATTTTTTGTTATCCTTTGGTAGACAAATCTACCATTCTCAAAACTGGAAGTTTTGCCGAGGGAAAAGTATGTCTCTGAGTAAATGGATCACTTAGCTTCCGTCCAGTTTAAAAAGAAAAAAAAAAGAAAGAAAAAAAAAGAAACTTAATAGCATTCCCATTCAATTACATGTAGCATTATACGCAATATTTGGGGCCAGAACCCACATTAGGTTATCGAGTTCCGTAAGAGGTGTGCCATATTAAATTAGCAGCTGGCAAAGGATGGAGGGCAAAAGGCCCACATATCAATGACCACTTGCCCTGGAGCTCTGGTTTTACACAGAGAGGTATTTCCTCAGTGCAAGAAGATGCACTCCAGTCAGGGTATCTGATGACTACAGATACAGCACATTTGCAGTTCTTCACATTCATATCAGGCATGCTTTGCCCAAACACCACCCCTGCAATCTCCAACTCCAGATGAGCATCTGGCATGGAAGGCAAGCGAGACAAACACCGTGGTTCTGCCGAGATGAACCGCAAACACCTGCCTCCTCTGGCACACAGAACTGTTTTCAACACCTGACAGCAGTGGCAGATGCACTTCTTCCACTGTCACCATACAGCTGTGGATCATAAAGGAATGTCTGGTATCTGTCCTTAGGAGGAAACAGGGACACTAGTTGCTTCCCCTTATAAAGACAGCTCCAACACACACATATCAAATTTCTAGTTCAGAGATTCCAGCTTATAGGCATTCTTAATAGATGGTTATTTTACATTACTTTTTGGTAAAGGAAGAGTAAAATCTATTCATTCTTTTTGATCTAGCTGCTAACTTAACTTACAGTGGATAAGAAATCTTATAACACTGCTATCCTTGGTTTTATATGTGAGCGAGTCACTTACCAACATTACCTTTGCTCTCCCGTGTCTTAACCCAAAGATGCCAAAGCAATACATCTCTACAGCACTAATGTAAACATGCATTCAGCATAGCTGAGACTTACTTACCCATCCTCCAAAAAGACCGCCATTGGTATTCAGCATTATGAGTGACCCTCCTTTCAAGTTTCTCTCAACACAGTACGAACTTGTTTGTAAAGCATCCACAGAAAGCCTTCAGAGAAGGCAAGGGATTAAGACACCGATGTCTGTGCTATCCTGACTCCGGGGCACCAACCCCGAGAAGTGGTTTTCTGTCCACCTGCATACAACCAGGGATAGGAGCGCAGAGGCACGCGCCATTCCAAGCCCAGAAAGCGGTGTGCATTTAGGGTGGCTCACCACACACACAGCGGTGACAGCATCTTCCAAAGACTACCCTCTCCCATGTTTAACCACCTCAGAGTACGGTGCCCCATTTTGTCTATCACTAACACTTCACAGAGCTGCTCTTACACCCAACCCATAGCCAAGCAATCTCATCAGCTTCCAGGTATTCTTGAATCCAGGATGAGGTGGGCGGTGAATGAGGAATGGCTAACTTGTTTCAACACAAGAAAATCTCTCTAGTAACTGAAATTCTATCTATCTGACAAAAGAGTTCTCTGGTACAATGTTTGCCCACTGGCAAGGTTGAAGTTCTCAGGCTGTGCCACAAGCACAGAAAGTGCACATGGCAGAATGATCCATGGCAAGCCCACACCCTCAGCTACACGGAGAGTGGAAATCCCTTGACGTTGGCACAAGCTGTGAGGTGACAGGACGCAGAGCCTTGTCCATTGCTAACAGGATTGAAGCTACCAACGCATTCCATGAAGGTCATTAAGTAGAACTGGACATTAAGGGTCACTGGTACCACAGAGAGGATCTAAGGGTGAAAGGCTTCCCACTACATCACCTGTGTGCGCTGCTTCACTGCAGGTCTATACTGTGCTACATACTTGTATGACTCCCTTTAACACCCACGGAACTAAACGTATACATTGGCAAGTGCATGTGAAAGCATACCCCACTTAAGCAATAATTCTGCATGCAGGGTCTGAAAATGGATTCAACACAGGCTACCAATGGACCTTGGGTCAGAGAATACAGCATAAGAAGCAGCGATTTCACTGTGATGGAAATGAATCTCTAGAGAACCATCTGAATGCCACAGAAGAACCATGGGAGGCAAATGTTATTTTGCTGTTTGGAGTAACCATGCTGTGGGCAGCAAAGATGCTGTCATCCTTTACTACCATCACAGTCATCTTGCAAAAACATAAATCTTTTGTGGATGGGATGTATAGACAGGAGTTTGTGCACGTCTCCTCTTGCTATACTTCAGATCAAAGAGACATATGAGGCAAACTGACCGTCATCTTCAGCCGTTACGTTTGGGGAGAACAGAAAGAGGAGGACCAGAAGACTAGAAAAAGAATGGCACAAAAATGCTACAGGCAGACAGATGTATCTCCTCTCTGAAAGAAAATGATTCCTAACACTCCTAATAAATTAAGGCAACGTTTTGTAGGCACTGAAAATATTCCTAAACGTAGCTTAGAGTAAACAGCAAGCTGGGTTTCCTCCTGCTTGTTAGCATTTCTCTTTGTTTACACTCCATTTGAGGATAGAAGCCTACATGTGAGCACTACTAATGGTGTCGTTCAGGACTGATGGGGTATTTGGGAAGGGAATGACGAAATACAGACATATGTAGCATCTCGTAAAATACCATATACTTTGTCTGAGTCAGCAGGCTCCAACTAAAAATAAAATAAAAAATACCCGGCCTCTGCTTTATTCATACATTTTGCTTCTGTGTGGAGAGTATTCCGATACCATGGTGATGAGCTTACAGAGACAGGGACATGAAAGAGACGTTCTGAGGTGTGTCTGCTCTCACCCCACTGCCACCTTGCTCCCAAACCCCACATCTCCATGGAGGAGACCCCACAGGAAGCTGCCCTGGCGGTGCCCTGGGAAGCAGCACCCAGCCGAGGCGCCTCACCCATCGCAAGGAGAGGGCTTGGCTAGGGATGCTTACTTCCACCTGGGAGCCCGAATGGCTCTGCTCAGCTCCCACTCAGCTCGTGAGGGCCCGGCACATGCGTTTGGTAAAAACAGCCCTTACCTTTGGCAATCAGCTCCTCCAGCTCTTGATCGAATCCTTGTCGGTGGCATTTCCTCCAGAGCCCCATGTTGGTTGAGTTGTACTGTCTGTTGCACTCGTCGACTGCACTCATGGCAAAGATCTGCCTCCTGTTCCTTGCCAAGAGGAGTTTCCCTTCCCAGCGGTCCAACCTCGACCTGCTGGCCCTGAGAGGCAGGTTGTTGTTGGAGTTGTAAATAAAGCCAGGATCATTTCTCTTAGTGGTGATGCTCTTGCACCTCTCCCTGTGCTTCCTGGCATCAGTTTCGTACCAGTGGTCAGAGCAGATCGCCACAGCCAGCATGCCCAGGGCACACAAAGCTAAAGAGAGGCCAGCATACAGCAGCAACCTTCCAGCAGCCATACCTCAGCTTCACGGGAACACCATGGACATCTTCACCGCAGGCAAAGCCCTTGAGCGCGAGGCCACACCGAAGCCCCGGAACAGCCGCCGGCCGTCACTCGGCAGAGGCAGCGTGGAGCATCCCCTCTCGTGCGGCTCACATACACGCTGCTGAGGGACGCCCGGAGCGCTCCGAAGTTGTGCCCCGGGAGCAGTTCTGGGGGTTCATCGACCTCCCCTCCCCTGCGGAGGAGACGCGGCGAGGAGACGCCCGTGCAGACGTCCCGCTGCCCTGGCCACGAGCGCCCGAGCCGCGGGGCTGGAGGAGCGAACCCCGGGGGGACTCGGGGGCTACGGCCGCTCCGTCAATCTCTTTCGGTCCGGCCGGCTGGGAGGGGCGGAAGCGATGGCTTTCGGCTCGGTAGATCCAGCCCGGCCCCGCGGGACAGAAAGTTCAGCGGGCGGACACCACCCGTGCAGAAGCGGGGCTCTCCCGGCCCCGAAGGATGGCCCGTCTCTTCTTTGTCAGCCGCTCGGTGCGGGCATCATCCGGCCGGCCGGCTCGGGTTTAAAGAGGGGTCGAAGGGGAGGGAGCGAGGCGGAGGGCGATCCGTTACCGCCGCCGCTTCAAATCGCGGCCGGAGCGCCGGCTCCCCGGCTGCGGCTGGCAACGCAGGAGCTCGCGGGTCCGTCTCTCTCTCGGCGGACTCGGCCAGAGTTCCTCAGACGCTCAGTCGCTCGCGGCCGCCGACATCCCGGCTTCCGAACCTCCTCGGCTCCTCCCCGCCATCCTGGCCATCCGCTCGCCCGGTCCCGCCGGCTGCGCCGTCACCGGGCGGCCCTCAGCCGCCCCGCTCGGCTCGGGCGGCGCAGCCCCGGCAGCCCAGAGCCCTGCCCGAGCGGCGGCCCGGCGCGCTGTGGCAGCGGTCGCCCGGGCAGGGCGGCAGGCGCCGAGGGACCGCGGGGCCTACGGACGCACCGCCCGGCGGCGGGCAGGCGGCTCCCGCTAGGCGGCACGGGTCCGGGGCCCCGGCATGGCTCCTCCACCCCCTTCCGCCGGCGCTCGCTCGCCTTCCTTCTTCAGCGACGCTTCGGTTTGTTGCGCGCTGCTTTCCTAACGCACGGGCGCGTGAACCATCTGCAGGATGAAGGCAGGGCTACGTACGGCTGGAAGGATGCTCGGGAGCGGGGCGGGGATCTCGGGGGCAATGGAACCAAAACAAACCAGGGGCGAAAAAAAAACGCCGCACACCTTAGGCGGGGAGGGGAAGGCAGCCCCTAACAGTTGCTAACAGCTCTGGGTCTGCACCGTTTCTCTGCCATATGGCCTGATCTCCAACGGAGGAGCCGAGGGTTTTAGCTCAGCGGCTTCACGTGAGACGTATCCTCGGCATCAGCAGATATGTATTCAGACATCTTTTTTTTTTTTTTTTTTTTTTTTTTTCTCCTTAAATTTCCTCTCCCTTTCTCTCCAATGGGAATAACTCACCCATCTTGTAGAGATCAAAAGCAACAGAAGGCGTGCCGGAGTCCACGGGCTTTAGAAATCTCATTTCACCGTTTTTTAACCTAAATAAGAGTGGATCCAATCTTCCATACACCTGGGAATCTTTCCTTGTTCAAACACCGAGCCCTGCAGCCTTGGCTAAAGCCTACAGACAGAGAATACAGAGCGCCGAGCCAAGAGCCAGTGATGTCACCCATGCAACGTGAGACTCATTTCTTATTTCTCTGGCCTCCTTAAAGATAAACTGCACCGCTTGGCAGACAGGAAATGTCGAAGCCTTACTTTCTTACAAGGGGAGAATATAAAACCTGGATTTAAGCGGATCCTGCTCATTCTCGGTAACAAGACCTTACTCTGTGTCACCCAAACCCAAGACAACCGTGGCTGTTTCTGACTGCACCAAAGAACCCCACCTCCTCTGTAACTCGAAGTGTGAGCCCACCCTGGATTTGAGACCTGGATTCAGAAAACCGAGGCCTCCAGACCCCAAACGGTGCTGTACGAAAAGGAAATAAGCACAGTCATTTCCCTTGCATCCCAAGCTCTGTGTCCTGGCACATCCCGCTCTGTAAGCACCAGCGCATCACTGGGCTGGCAGCAGGGTCCCACTGCACCCACTGTTTGACTCCCACAGGCTGCACAGCACATAACACAGCAAATTGCACGGTCGCTCCTACTGCACCAAGAAGCCCACAGCCCCGTGTCTCCCCAGGACTGGGTCCTGCAAAAGCTTACATCCTTACATCAGAATTAAAAAAAAAAAAAAAAAAAAAAAAAGGCAGCACATCTCCTTGCACCTCAGCTGCAAGTGGGATTTCTGGCCATGTAAGGGCATCTTTCCCACTAAACCATGTTTCTTCTCAAGTGCGCTATATTGTCAGAGCCCCTGACTAGACTGAGAAGCTCACACAGAGAAGTCCAAGCCAGAGATGCAGTGATGAGTGCAGCTGCTAAAACAGCTCTATTGCAAAATTTCGGCGTTGTGTTATGAATATTAACTGTGCCTGGGAAGTTCCAGATAAAGTCGACTGTTTCGTTGAAACAAGGCACCAGTTTACAAATGTTTAGCAGGAACTTCCCTCGGTGGTTCATAATAAAGGTACATTTCTAGGGGTCTAAGTCTTACAAAGTAAAATAAAACAGCTCAGCTCAGGTGGATCAACTTCTATAACAGGATCTTTCAAGCAACTGCATGCCAACACGTAAAACCAATTAAGTTTTGTAATGAGCTTGGAGCAGCCATATTTGTCTTCTGCTGGGGGAAAAAAAAAAATATATATATATATATAGAGCTATGTGGTCAAAAAGCTGCAGGATCCTATAAGCAGATGGCCAACAGGTTTCTTGTTTGGCACCCATACAGAGAGGAGATGTGCCTGGATTTCTTTGTCAGTTCTCGGCATTGGAACCCAAGCTGGTGGTTGAGAACAGAGAATAAGCCTGATTGTACCAAATATTGTTGGCTGATGGAATGGTTGGACTTTAGATTTAAGAATCCATCCTCCACAAAGAAGCGGGAAGCAGGTCCTGGTTTAATGGTTTAACGGTTCTCTTGCTGCATCGTGAAGCAGGATTTAGAGTAGGCGCAGGAGGGTTTATTCTCCATTTAGACTACAGAACTGGAAGACTGGGGGTAAGGGCATGCACTTCCAGGCTTTATCTTTTTCTCTGAAAAGGCATCTCAGCGGCAGCCTCCACTCATTTTTATTTTTCTGCCTGTATTTGTAGCTTGCTCAGCTGGCAAGCTACATCCTCCTGCGTGTCACCTTAAATACACAAATGTAGGAGAAAGCGTTGGGTTTCAGGCGAGCTCCACTTTAACTCTTAGGATTAAACACTTTTCTGCCTCACCATCACGATGTCCTTCCTTTCAGGAGGGGCACAGCACGGCTTGATGCAGTGTCACCAACCCTTCCTCTGCCTCTCCTCGAGATTTTTCCCGGCAGCCCCTTCCCAGTGCAAACGGATCGTTATGAGATTCGCTTCCTCCCACCCCACACCCACCTCGCCACGGAGGCAAAAAAAACAATCCTTGTCGATCTGCAGATGAATGTAAGCGGGGAAGAAGACGTTTAAATAAAAAAAAGTCCACACACACGTTGAAGCCTCGCCCTGCAGTGAATTAAGGATGCCTTGGCAACGGGAGTTAATTCATTGATCTTAAATGAATCGGGCTGTGAATGCGCGGTTTTAGCTTTCTGCAGGTTGCGATTTCGGTGATCCAGAGGGGAAGGTAGAGCATACGGGTGCACAGAAAAATGCCCGACGGCGCGGGACACAGAAACGGAACCCGATGAGGCTGCTGGGAGCCAGCTGCCGGTGAGGAGCTCTGCTGCCTGTTAGTGCCCACCGCTGCCGTTGTGCTGCAGAGAAGGCCGGCCTCCCGCCCGCTGCCTCGCAGCGCTGCTAGCGCTGCCCCCTGCTTCCCTCGCCCCCCACTCCCAAACCTCCGCCGCAAACAGCAGTGCCGGTACGGAGGTGCAGGCAGGTGAGGTGCTGGGCAGAGTGCATGGAGAACCAATCGCCATTTGCTTTTCTTCGGGTTATTATTATTATTCTTTTTCATCAAAATGACCTCCACCATATTTTACTTCTCCCTCCTCATTTTTTTATTTTTTTTTCTTCTATTAAAGAAAATGGGTTCAGTGCCATCTAGTGGGGGAGGGGACTGAGCAAGCCACCACAATCCCCCTTGCTTGGGATCAGTGCCACCGATTGGATTTATTCAGCAGGGAGAGATGATCCACGACATTCCCCTTCTGTTTGTGCTCTTCATTTCCCAAGAGGTGACGTTACATTTACACGGGCTCAGCCCTTCCCTCTTTGTAATGAGCCTCCTGCTGGAGCCCAAGGAACTCCCGCTACTATTGTGTTACCTGGAGTTGCGCTGACCCTGGAGGCTCTTTGCTGCTCTAATTACAGGATGTAAAATGTAAGACAGCAATCAAACCAAACACAGATAGGACAAATTATATCTACTAATGTTTTTTATCGTTCAAACACACCTTGGATACCGGTGTGAGTGAATCCCCACTATGCCAGCCATACCAACACAGACCTACCCGATGTTGCCTCTCACATGGAAGCTTCCCATAGCAACTCCCACAAACAGCTGAGCCATCAGCCCAACAGACTGCAGGGTGCTGAGTGGGTTGAGAACCAAGCAGAGGCTCTGTAAAGGTAGATATGAACCTCAAAACTCCATATAAGTTTGTCAACTGCCCTCCCCCATGACAACTCCCACGGGTTTCTACTTTGCTGAATCTTTACAAAAAGCATTTGGATTGCAAAGCTAAGCAAGTTAGTGAGCACTGGATGTAAGCCCACCTATGCAACATTAACTCACCTCTCACACATGCACGTTATGCTACAATCTTTCATTGCATTATTTTTTGTAAGGTTCTCTTTTCTTTTTTCGGTGCAAAGGATGGATGTTGCTCCATCCTTTAATGAATGCTACTCCAATGTTCTCCTATCCTTATCACCCAACGTGAGGCGCATGTACTATTTACCACAGAGCATCCAGACCTTGCACTGAATACAGAATGATTAATCTCCTCATGGGCTTTTCTATAACAGTGTTCTCATTCTGACGCTTGCAGGGCTTTTTACAAACATCAACGAAATTATCTTCCCAGTTCCCTGCTGAGAAACGTAGATAAAAGCCGATGTTTCCAAACGTGTCAGGTTATTTGGGGTGCTCAATTAAAGCAGCTTAGGACCCAAACTTTCAGAGTACTTAGCACTTCCCTTCCTTAGAGAACAGCTCCCAGTCTCTTTGACTCCACACACCACGGTCAGTATTTCTACCAATCAGTACAAGAGCACCTGAAACAGAATCCACAGAAAGCATGGATCACATGGACAGCAGTTGTGAAGACTGGCGATTCTTTGACTCGCTCAGCTTCATATTGGCAACTCCAGCAAAGGAACTAATAAAACCCAATTATTAATTTCAACCCAGCTACCTTAACTCTCAGGCTATGACTTTTTTCTAGCTGTATTCCTCTGCTAGGCTTCCAAACTCCTGACCAAACAGCCACCATACCTGGGCTGCAAAGCCCTAATTCATCAGTTTTTTTGGCATGAATGGAAAGTGAGTTGGTATAAAAAGCAGGATTCGGTCACGTATCTTATTTCATGAACACAAATGAACAACATTTCATGGACATTCTGGTGTTTTCTTAAGGTCTTGATTTAGTGACCTGAAGCTGTAAAGAACAGAGCCATGCATGAGCTGAGACAGAACAAATGAGGAGGTCAGGAGTTGAATGAAGTGTAAGCATAGAAAGAAGAGCTTCTTAGGGAAGAAACAAAATGAACTGCTGAGCAGAATGCAGGAAGACATGTAGGTGAGTGGTTCTGACACCTTTCTTTTTTCCAGTATAACTCAGGGAATGGCCAACACTGAATTGCTTCACACAGAGACAGGTAAAAGACAGTACCCAACTAAAAAGAACCACGGTATAATGTTATTTTTCCAAAGGCAAAGGAAAAATACATATTATTAAAAAACAAAAAAAAACAAAAAAAACACAAAAAAAACAAAAAACAAAAACAATACTGGAGGCTTTCCACTCAAATTGCCTCCTCCTGTGAAATTTACTCTTCAGTATTTGGCTGTCAGCTGTCAAAGCCAAGCAACTATGAATTACCTAATCCTACACTGCAGACACAGCTACCTGTGTATGATAACCACTGCTTCTCATCAGAACAACTCCAAGAATAATTTTAAAATCAGGCAAAACAGGGATGAACTTTTTTTTTCAAAGCAAATAATAATTAAAATTTCCCCCAAACTACCCAAAGCAGACACCACGACTTGGAAAATGTCAACCCAACCACCTGAAGTTTAGCAAAGCTGCAAGCTACTGAAAACGGGACCCAGTAGTCAAACATAGTCTGCTGAAGTCATTGTCCCAGTGCCACCTACACAGACCGAACTCTCACGAGTGATACACTGCAGAATGTCGTGGAGCTTACTGCTCTGCCTTTAAAGGTGGGCCCATACGTTTTACCTTTTCCAGCTAGGCAGCAGTATCTAAACATGTACCATGCTCAGAAGCAAACGCTAAAGCGACTCATGAAAACCAGCTTTGTTCCTATCTCTGTTGAGTCCTGAGGAAACACTGAAGTTCTTCCAATGTCAGAGATTGGAAATGCCAAGAGAATTTTTTTTTTTTTTTTAAAAAGAAGGAAAGGCCTATCTTGCATGTATATAAGTTTCTATGAAAGGAGGGAGTTCTGCTGGGCTACAAGACAACTCAGCCAAACCTCACAGGCAACCTTTGGCCCTAACGGCTCTGTCCGCTTTCTCTCCTTAGAATAAAAAACACATCTTCACCTTTGTCTTCACAGGCAGAGATTCAGCTTCACCCTAGTGCACCCTGTGATCATAGCAGGCATTCTGTTATGCCTCCCGCTTATTGCCTTGCCAATTTTGCAGTCAACACCTTCATATTCTACAGCTTCTTCTCCTCTGAGTTGGAATAGGTTACACGTGAACTCTCTCCCAGAGACCTTTCTTCCTTGTTAGGAGGACTACTGTTTCATACAGTTCACAGTGTGCTTCACCAAGCTTACTTTATGGGCTTCCTACCCATAATCCTGCTGCAGGATAAAGCCATTGCCTACTGCAGTGATGAAGGCAACATCCTGAATGCAGCAGTTCAATAGCACAGTTACTTGCTGCATAAAGCCATCTACCAAGGAAAGATGGCTCTCTGACATCTCCATCTTTCAGCTCAGCTGAAAACAGGAAATACTATTTTTCATTAAAACTCACTTTTGAGATCATTATAGAATCAGTGAGAAGAATTCAAGATGGCAGAGTTGAGATGGGGGGGGGGGAGGGGGGCGGGGGCAAAAGAGCACTGACTCAGAGCAAAATCTCAGAACTCCCAGCTTCCAGTATTCTGTAACAAGTGACTTTTACTCTTAAAGCTACATCTAACACATTGATTATCAATACATTAAAGACTGAATAAGTCTGATTTTACTGTAGTTCATCACCATCTAGTACATACATGGAGTCTTATGCACAGGTGCACAAGTGGTACTATTAATTCACGTGGCAAATCACAGTACACAACCTCCTCTAGATTTCAGAACTCTTTGTGCCCAGAGAGATTTCTGGACACAGGTTACATCAGCAGAGGTTTGTGAGCTAATCCCCTGAAAGACAGAGGTACGGTCTAATATAATCTATGGTAATGAATCATACCTGTGACTGTCTCGTAGATGACAAATCAATTTGCTAATTCTTTTAGTCACAAACGAAGAGCGAGGATCAGTTAAAAATCAGAATTCGTAGATCATAAATAATCATCACAGGCCAAACTGGAAAGAAAACCGGCAATCAAACCTCAGAATAGTACCTGCTTAGAAAAATCCTACTCTCTAGAAACACTCCTCTATTTTGGAACATGAGACAGGAGACTTCAATCTTCACGTATTTCATTTGGCTGTGAAAGCCCTAGCCGAGTAGCCTCACTTAGAATAAAAAAAAGGAGAAGATTGTAGACGTGTATAAAGGTATATACAGTGTACATACATTGTGCATCTACACAGAAGCAGAAGATCTCTTGGGTGATAAACACCTTATTTGGATATACGTATGCTGCTGCCCGCAACGGTTTTGCATTTACCTTTCCTCATTTAGTGTTACCAACAATATTTGCATGAAAGTATTAGGTTCTCCAGAGTTCATCCATTTCTGCAGTTCATTTTCCCATCTGAAACTTTAGCACTGTGATATCACAATTAGTTGCTGAGGAATTGATTCGATCACAAAGAGAGGCTTTTAGCTCCAGGTGGGAGACACACAGCAGGAAGGGATGAATTCCTAAGAAGACCTCGTTTCCATGCAATTGTCATTGGTTTGTTAGTCTTAACAAAGAATAAAGGAAAGGAAAATCTATACAATTCAGCAGAACTGCTACCAGTGCATTTTCTAAGAGATGGCAGCAGCTCCTTAATGACTGCTCTTTTTCTGTCAACACTGAATTAAAATCACAAGAGTGGTGAGTTTCACATGCCATTGTTATCTTTTCATTGAATATTGCAATCCAATGTGCTGTGCTACAAAATCTGACACACAAAATGAAGCATTTACAGAAACCTACAGCTTGATGTCTCTCTTCTAAAGCGCCTTTCAGAAGCTGGGCATCTTAAAGTGCTTTACAGCAAGGATGTGGATGCTTACAGTGCAGTGAGTGCATGTGAACTCTGTAGGTACAAAGTGATTCAGGGAAATGCCTGTTTGGAGTATCCAGATGGGACAGTAAGTCGATTTCCTCCCCACGTGCCTGGTTTAAGCCAGAGAGATGTCTGAAGTCCTGTATTCAAGAAGATTAATGGTTGGAGACCCTACATAGCAGCTGACCATTTGCCAGGGATTGGCAGCCTGGCAGCAGTTACAGTTGCAAAGAACCCAAGAAAAGCTCAGATCTGCAGGCATCTGGTTGCCATTTTCAGAAATCCTGTTCAGGGCAGGACTCACTCATTTCTTGGGCAGACTGGGGCCACTGCAGCCAGGCTGCATACAGTAGGATTTTGAAGCTCATTAGCAGTTTGCTGCTTGTCTGTTAAACCGATGGAAGAAGAGCTCTCCAAGGCACGTCCTGCACTTCCAGGAAGCTCAGAGTAATGATGGCTCAGCAGGATGGCATCTCTGAGACCATGGCAGCAAACCTAGCCGTGCTTTGAATACTGTGCTAGCACTGAATACAACAAGGCCACTCATAGAGCAGGGCTGAGCCTCAGCCACTTAGGTCAAGCAAATGACGACAAAAGATCTTCATGCCTCCACAGAGTAGTTTGTGCAGACTACCTAACACAGAAGGGGAAAATGAGAACTTTAAAATGCTTTTGACAACATTTTGGGGGCATTCAGTCATATGCAATATAGTCATTATGGCTTACACTCTGAAGCTGTTCCATTGAGAACTGCTGTGCCACGACAGACACACATTTATTCAACTTTGCTGTAAAGTATCCACCAAACAGGAAACAAAGACGAGTACTAAATCTTAGTGACTGTTCTCTGACTGCCCAACAGGTATGTTAAGGAGATTAAAAACCCTGCAAAAAAAAAAAAACCCTAATTCTCTCATTTCCAGAGAAGTGAGTTGAGGTACAAAATTTCTCAAGGACAAAAAGAAAAAGAAAAAAGAAAAAAAATAAAAAGGAACTTTGGGAGTCACGGCCATAAAATCTGAAGAAGGAATTCTTCACAGGAAAAAGATGAACCGATGCCCAGAGAGCTTTTGTAGGGAGCAGGATTTATTCAGCTTGGGTACTGGTGAGGTTTGAGAGAATGAACTGAATGGAAAATAAATAGATAAAATAAAAACCAACCCTCTGCATCTGAAAAGACAAGCCACAACCCGTGAAAAGAAAGACCCTGAATACTTCTAAGTACCCAGATGCTGCACAGAAGAATGCTCTCACAGGTTGAAGAAACTCCAAACTAAAACAAAAGGTCCTCAAGGGGATTGTTTGTTTCCACGGCTAGAAGAGGGAAAGGCTGTTTGATAACATTTAGAACTAAAAAGAGTGCCACTGAGATGATTTGGGAACCTGGGGGTCCAACCAGATCTTGGAAAACCTGCTGACTGGCAAATAGAGGCAGTCAGGGAGTGGGTACCGAAAGTGCTCCCAGAGAGCTAATGATGTATCCTGGAAGCATTGGTCAGGATACACTAAGAGAGGGAGAGAACAAATCAGGAAAGCAGGGAGAAAAATCTCTTCTGGAATGCACCATAGAGCTCAAAGGAGCATAAAATATCAGTGTCTGCTGAAACTCAGGGGAGCCTACAGCCCATAAACCCAAGAGTTTTGATAGAATGACAGAATCACAGAATGGCCTGGGTTGAAAAGGACCACAATGATCATCTAGTTTCAACCCCCCTGCCACAGGCAAGGTTGCCAACCACCAGACCAGGCTGCCCAGAGCCACATCCAGCCTGGCCTTGAATGCCTCCAGGGATGGGGCATCCATAGCCTCCTTGGGCAACGTGTTCCAGAGCTTCACCACCCTCTGTGATCTAGATCCAAGACTGCATCTTGACAAGAGTAGGTCATCTCAGCATGCAGAAACAGAAATGTGAACTCAAACAGACTCAAACGATCTCCCCACATTTTCTATTTAAGAGACGGCTGCCTTCCTGAGAAATTTACTGCTGGAACATTCTTTTTTACACTTGGTCAAACAGAGTTAGAGATGGACAGCTGGTTTTTCCCCGTTTAAAACCTTGATGGATGTCCCTTCAGATGAGTTCTGCAAGAGATGATGGGAGAGAAACTAGAGCTTTTATCAGCAGTAAGCCAGGTGTCTCCATTATTTCTCCTCTTTTCAGCTGATTCCATCATTTAATATTTTTTTTCTTTTCTTTCATTCCTCCCTTTAACACTTTGTTCCAGCCAAGAAAATGTGCCTTTATTCCTGTTGCCTTTAAAAGTTTCTTGCATATGATGCATATTGTTGGTAAAGTAACAATAATGTTCTACCTGTGTGGTAAGTTTTTCACCAGGGGAAGCTGAACTCTTTTCAAAGAATCAATTGTTCTGCATAACTCATTTCTGAAGGAAACATTGTTATCCCCAGTTTACAGAGGAATAAAATGGCAGGTAGGTTAATTGACTTGCTTAAGGTCATTCAGCGAGTTAGTGACGGAGTTACGAATAAAGCAAGATTGAACAATGCTCATTCCCAGCCTCTTGGTCTAACCACAAAGAAAAACTCCTTCTCTTCCGCCTTAAATATTTCACTTAAATCTATCACTGATCATTTTTTCTGACATACTGTTGAACTACAAATTAGTCAGTCTAAATGACAAACATGTAGATGCGTGGAGATCTACTCACTTGCCTGTTCAGCTTCGTGCACCCCCTGCTATGCTGAACAGCTCATCTTCCATTAAAAGAGACACGCTGCAGCTCCTCTGGAGGACTGTCAATACCATTTCAGGCATCAGTCCAAAGGCATCACAAAAGAGAGAGAAGAGCACTTGCCCTGTTTCCCCGGGAGGCGAGAAAGCTGCCCCAGTAGCCCAGCTGCCTGGGTAAGCAATGAGCTCGAGATGCAAATAATTTCTGCTTTTCTTTTTTGCTGCATCTCTTCCCCAAGTGTTTCCAATATTAGATAGTTGCAGTGGCAGCATTTAATAGCTGCATCTTTGTAGATTTCAGTCTGAGACATTAGTTTGATGAGCTATTTTAAAGTCAAAATATCCTTCAATTGCCCACCCAAAGTCTGCCAGCCTCTTCATGCAACGCATTGTCTCCAGAGGGATTTGCACTGCTAAACATCTCCGTGGCTCAGCTTGAATCGTTGCACAACATAATACAACTGAAGTTCACAAATTAATCATGATCACATAAAAAATGAATAGACACATATGTAGCCAATGCAGTTTTACCAAATGCTCAGAGGGCCTTTCCATTTGATTCAGATGAAGACTGTTCTGTTCTGTCATATCAATATTTATAAGAAAAGGATGTTAGAAATCGTCTTACAGTATGAGATAATAGTTTCAAGCATAAGATTTCAGATTGAAGTTGATTACTGTGCATTCCTGGAACCACCCCAGTGTCTCTTTTCCAAGATCAGATGAAGTAAGTTGAGATTCTCCTTGAAAGTGTCAATAAACAAGTGCCAATGGGCTAACTCTCATCCCGGTCTTCTTTCTGGATATACATTTGTCTTCTTGGGACAAAATAACAGCGGCTTGTGTTGCACTTTGTCAAAACCCTACCTTAGGGTTTCTAAATGTTCAATTATGACTAAAATATATATACAGGATGAATTAACCAGATAAGTAATTCCAGACCAATACTAATCAAACAAAATAATTCCAGTCCAAATTATTGCCAACAATTTATGAAGAGGCTTTCCATGTACTTTATCATGAGCCTACTTCCTCTTTTTGCTGCTCGGTTGTGATCCACCCTGCTCTTCCCTCCCTTGGTTTCTTTTCCTAACAACAGTCCCCATGCTCACAATCCCCATTTTGCCTCTGAGCCCCACATCAACTCACTCTCTTTTAACTCCTTTCTGGAGTTTCAACATCTTAGCTCACCTATCTGCCACTGATCTGCTCCTAAATAACGGCTGACAAGTCCAAACACTCTGCTCTATTTACAACAAAAAAACCTCAGGAGGCTCCAGCAATGCGTCCATGAAATTCAGCTTATCACAAGCCCTTTCCTGCTGTCAACCCCTACCGCTTCCTTCCATTCCCTGTTATTATCATCCCTTAGCGTGTCAAGTCTAATTTGGACTGTGGAATCCTCAGAGCAGGGATGTTTGCTTTATGACTCCCAAAGACTCAAGGCACGCTTCCAGTGCTACACAGGTATCGTTAAGTTGGTCTGATCAGACAGGTGGCTCAGTGCAGCAGTCTGTACAGCTGGAGGCCTAGCTCTTATGCACACCATTTCCATAAGCACCTCACTGTTCTGCACGAGTACGATGGTGGATAAGCTGCACGGAGATGAAGGAGTGCAATATGGATGGCTCAGGTGAGCGCCCAAGAACAT
Source organism: Alectoris magna (assembly GCA_030625065.1). NCBI lineage: Eukaryota > Metazoa > Chordata > Aves > Galliformes > Phasianidae > Alectoris > Alectoris magna. Next base: position 141,392,527 of record CM060560.1, read on the forward strand.
CTATGGCTATGTAGGTTGCAATCCAGACTATGCAAATTTGCACATACGTTGTGTTGTGGCTTTGTTGACTCTTGAATCCTTGATACACCTTTCCAAACGTGCATGTGCTGCCTTCCTGGCTAACATGCTAATCCTAGCTGGGTGCTTCATATAACAATTCTCCTCAGAACCCCGGCATTAACACTAATGTTATGATGAATATACACACTTGTGGGAGTACGTTTTTATTTAAACCTCAGACTTAACAATATTTGCATGTTTCTACACTGCTGACAAGAGGAATAACATAATTTTAAGGAACAAAAGGCAGAAAAAGCAAACTAATGCAGAACTGTACATCTATGTTAGCCGTGTTGGAGCACCACGCTTGGCAACAACACTGGATCTCTAAAGAATAACAGAATTAAAGGATTGCAGGTGTTGAAAGGAACCTCTGGAGATAAGCAAGTCTAAACCCATGCTAAAGCACCTACTCCACAGTACCTCACACAGGAAAGCGTCCAGAGGGGTCTTACTTCTCCCCAGAGAAGAAGAATCCACAGTCTCTTCGGACAGCTTGTTCCAGTGCTCCATCACCCTAAGAGCAAAGAAATTCTTCCTCCCATTTATATGAAAGCTCATGTGTTCTAGCTTTTGTCTGTTGCTCCTGGTCCTGTCACTGCAAACCACTGAGTACAGACTGGCCCCATTAATTTAGCTTGAACAATTCAGATTTATAAACATGATGAGACATTCTCACCAGTGATTCTCAGTCTTCCTCAGAACAAACAGGATGAACACATGCTGGCCATGCTCCTTGTAATACATCCCAGGATACCAATGGCCTCTGGGCCACAAGGGCACACTGCTGGCTCATGGACAACCTATTGCCCACCAGGACATGCAGGTTATTCACCACAGAGTTCCTTTCCAGTTCCTTTCCCTAACCTGTTCTGATGCATGCAGTCATTACTTCCAAGGTGCAGGACTCTACCTGCCCTTGTTGAAACTCAAAATGTTCCTCTGCACCCAACTCCCCAGATATATGCTTCCACGAAGCCTCAGTTCTACCCAAACAGAGCTGGGGTAGCCACTTGCACAGTGCTGCTATCTTCCCCTCCACCAACTTAACGAACATCATGTTCATAAAATTTATTTTCTTCTCAAGGATCACATAGTACATGCCACATAGTGGCAGTGTCTGAAAGTGGCAGTGCAGTCACCCCAAAAGGATGTACAGACACACGAATTTGAGGTGCTGTTCAGATGGCTGCTGTGAGGGCAGCAGAAGGACTGCAGTGACATCACCGAGCAACAGGCTGTGATGTCACCAAGAGGTGCACTGTGACCACAGCACCATCACTGCTCATCTTTGGGCGCGGGCAGAGCCTGGCCCAGTCAGTCTCGTGCCTGGACTCCTGCCGAGCGGGTGTGCGAGGTTGGAGGTGGAGCGAGAATTTGTCTTGGGTGCTGGGCTGTGCTTTGGGCACTGCTGGCAGTGGCTCTCACTGCCCGTCCCTACAGCCATCACCTGCATTTCCCTGGCTTGCCTGGCTCAGGCAGCTGGGGCCCCACAGAGTGCACGCACAGCAGCAGAGGTGAGCTGGGTAGGGACAAGTCCCCCAGAGTAGAGATTGGGTGAGCGCTGGGACCTGGGGAGCTGCCAGGCCCAGGGCTGCAGCCTGAGACCTCTGAGGGTGTGGAGCATGGGGTGGCCGCTCAGGGGCTGGGAGGCCGTCCTTCTGAGGGACCTGGGCTTTTCTTCTGTCTGTCCATGGGATGGAGAATGACCGCAGCCTCTCTCCCTCTTGCAGTGCGCAACATTCACCACTGAGGCTCCGGTGAAGAGGAGCAGTGTCTCATCCTCACTCCCCAGTGGGCCGCAGCATAAGGACCATGGCAGCGGAGCGGGAATGGGTATGTCCCATCTGCCGTGATGTGCGCAAGGACATTGCCTACGCGGTGCCGTGCCATCACGAGTTCTGCCTCGGCTGCATCCTGCGCTGGGGCAAGCAGAAGAAGAGCTGCCCGCTCTGCAGGAGGGACATGGAAGTGGTCAAGGTCGCTGCGTGGGATGACGACGAGGACCTGAACTTCATCATCTGGCCTCCAGCACCACCAGTACCTGCCTGCTTCCATGAAGGCACTGCTCTAAACTTCGGTAGATCTAGCCCTTCATCGTCCCCTTCTCTGTCTCCTCTGCCATTCTCAGATGAGGAGCTGGAGGAAGAGGAGGCAGAGGAAGCTCCTCTGCCGGGCGGTCTCCAGCCTCAGGCCTGGGCTCAGCTGTTTAGGCAGCACCGGGAGATCCTGCACCCTGTGCTGCCCAGGCTGTGCCGAGAGCTGAGAGCCATCTTTGACACCGACCGGAGGCCGGCAATGGCAGCAGAGAGATTCATCTCGGATGCTCTGTGTGACGTCGGGCTGGACAGAGAGGGGCTGATAGAGCTGATGTGGCCTGCGCTGGTGGACGAAACTGAGACATTCGTCCAGACGCTCATCGACACCATTGCGCTCCACTGCAGCCAGGAGGCCCACAGACTGCTGGGTCTGCAGGGCGCCCACGTGTCTGGGGGTCAGGAGGAGGGCCCTGCAGCCAGGGGGCAGGAGGACAGCCGTGTGGCCGCCCCTGGCCCCGCAGCCTCCCCACAAGCGACCCTCGCATCAAGGTCCGGACTCTTCGGCAGCCCTGCGACATCCAGCGAGGAGCAGCCCAGCACATCAGGGGCTGACATTCGTGCGGGTCCCAGTCACGCCCCCGCCGCACACACGGTGAGGGAAGCGGAGCGGCCCCACGAGGAGATGGAGCAGGCGGCAGCAGCAGCTCCCTCTGCCCAGGGCAGCAGCCCCTCCGCTCCAGGACACTCTCCTCAGAGGGCCCGGCGGCCCCCTAAGAGGAGCGCCGACAGTGACCAGGACCCGCAGCCGCCCTGCAAGAGGCCGCCCCCTCGTTGGGACTAGCAGGATTACACTTCTCCTTTGTAAATATGTAAATAAATAATTATTACAAAGAATCACAGAATCACTGTGGATTGGACGGGACATCTGGAGTTCAGGTAGAGCAACCCCCTGCTAAAGCACGTTCCGCACAGTCGGGGAGAGAGGAAGGATCAGCTCCCTCAATTTGCTTGACCTGTCTTGAGCAATGCCTTACACAGGCAGCAGAAGAGTCTCATTGGAGTTTCTAAAACATCAAAATTAGTTATCCTAATTTACATGGAATAAATATTTTGGGATTCATTATGTTTAAAGAACGTAATAATTGGACAGGAAGCTGGTATACGCTGAGGAGAGACATCATGCACAGCCCGCCGGGGGCGGGATGAGCACCGCGCATGCGCACTGGCGAGTGCCCTGAGTTCCGTTTTCCGGCCCGCTCTGCGCGCTGGTCAGTGCGGGGCTATGAGGGGTGAGGGGTTAATTGCTGCGCGGGAGATCCGCGCCATGGGGAGCGGCCCTGGGCACCGCGGTGTTGAGGCCGAGCCCCAGCCTGAGCGAGGGGCTGTGCGGGAGAAGGAGGGGCTGTGAGCGGCGGAGCGGCCGGAGCTTACTGGGGGCTGGGCTGGGTCGGCCGCGGCTCGTGGGGACCGCGGTCTTGGAGTGGGCTGTGTGTCCCTGGTTGTGGGAATGTGAGGCTGCTCTGGAGGAGGAAGGGGGTGGTTCTGGCCTGCGCTGAGCCAGAAGGAGGTGGTCTGAGGCAAATTGGTGTGTTAGGAAGAAAAGCTGCATATGACTAGAAATACAAGGCTTGTCTACCCAGCAGTGTCTCAGAGTCTGAGGTCACCGTGCAGCAGGGTGTTGTGGAGTGTAGTCTCCGCCATCCTAATTTCTTACATGTTGTTGGACTGGCAGTGATTAACCAAGGTCTCCAACTCTAGTTGCGCAATCTGGATTCCTTTAGGGGTTCTCTTCTCACTGGTGACAGTGACAGGTCGAGGGGAAATGGCCTCAGGTTGTGCCAGGGGAAGTTTAGGTTGGATATCAGGAAAAACTTCTTTACAGAAAGAGTTGCTAAGCACTGGAGTAGGCTCCTGGGGAGGTGGTTGAGTCATCATCCCTGGATGTGTTTAAAAACTGTTTGGATGTGGTGCTCAGGGACATGATTTAGCGGAGGGTTGTTAGTTAGGGTAGTATGGTTAGGTTGCGGTTGGACTCGATCTTCAAGTTCCTTTCCATCCTGAGCAATTCTGTGGTTCTAAGTGAAAAGGAGGTCCCCAGACCACTGCTCTGTGTCATGTAGGGGCTCAAGGTATTTTAATCTTAAGGCTGCAATTGGAAGGGATTAAGCGAGCTTTGCATTTGAGTACAGTCTGGTAATACTTTCAGAGCAGTGATGTGATGTCAGTTTGGGGATGATTTGTTTTATCTCTGTGTATAGGAATTAGGACTAGATTTGCTGAAATGATTGATTTAGCAAGTCAGCAATCATTCCCCTGTGTAATGGGTGCACAAGCTGAAGTGCCACCCTGCCGTCATTTGGGAGCAGTCTTTTCCCATTAGGCTGGTTGCCTTATTTTGCAGTCTCCGACACTTGGCCTTCCCTTTTGTTACTCTTGCCATTATTCTCTTTGACTCAGAATACCTGTGTTGCATTCATGCTTTATTATCTTCTTGCTCTTGTAGTGCTTTGTTAGCAGGAATGAATGAAAGGAGACAGATGTACATCAGTACTCCAGGGTGGATGTGTGTAAGAGGGGTTACAAATATTTTGGATTTGTGTTATTAAAAAAGATCCCTGTTACCATGCTACGATCAACTTGGCCCTGTCCTGCTGATTACTGTTGGCTCTGCTCCATGTTCTCTCAATCTTTTATGCTGATCTTCTGGAATCGGCTGTGCAATGCTTCTGAAAGAATTTAAAAATGTAAAGGAAGCATAGTGTGCATGAACAAACTCCACTTGGTTTTTCTGGAGACTTATGTCATCATTTATTCAAGCAGACACAGTACAGACAACATGCAGCTTCAGGTACAGGGTCATGGAAGTCTTATTCTTGTCCGTTGCATCCCAAAGGTGAATGTTTCTAAAACTCCAGGAAAGGATTGCATTTTCTGCCTTACATTGCTTTTCACAAGGGAGCTAACTAGCGGAGAGGGAACCCTTTTCCACAGGCATTTAAGTGACTCTGGATGCTGTCTCTGGGGGCCCAGTAACAGTTGCTTGAGCCTTCAGAGCATTTCTGCTGCAGAGATGTCTAGGTGGGAGACAGCTAAAAAGAATGGGAAGCTGCTGATGTGAGATTTTAGGGGGCAAAAAGAATCTGATGTGGGGAAATTACTTTTTTCCTTTTTTGAAATGAAAAGGTTTAAGGAGATTTGCAGAGAGAATGGAGAGAGAGCTGGTAGAAATAGTTAAGGAAATGGAATTGAGATGGGACAGAAGTCTTTAATCAGTTGGTGGTCCAGATTGATACAGAGAAACACTTATTTCTTTGTGCAATTAATAGGCCATTTTTGTAGCAAAGTTCATGCAGTGTTTTAAACGAAGTGTGAAATTTTCAAGAGCAAAGCTTCCAGGCTGCTTTCTCAGTATATTTATGTTGTGTCTTGTGCTTTTGTGGAAGTCAGGAGCATCACAGTGGGGCACCGTTTTTCACAGGGTCCACTCTGTAATTGCTTCTGTGCCTAGAGTATAAAAGGTAGCCCTGAGCAGGCTGGTGAAAACTGCTAAGAAAAACTAGGCATGGTGTGAAGGTGATTCAGCATAGGTAATTCTGTAATGTCCTAGTTAGAGTGTGAGGTGGTGTTGGCGTATTCTTTATATGTAAGACTGTGTATGTATTGAAATCAGGCCGACTTTGTGGAAGGAATGTATTACTTCAGATGTGTGCAGTGTACAGTGGGTTGGTTTGATTGCCCTAATTATGGGATATCTTGCAGTGCCCGATCGTCTTAGAATTGTGGATCTCATTTCCTTTTGCAGGAAGATCCAACTGTGTATGTGTGCCCACTCATCTTTGGGAAATGTCCAACGTTTCCAGTTATGCCCTTCGAATGGCCCGTCTGAGTGCTCAGATATTTGGAGAAGTTGTCAGGCCAACTGACTCAAAGTCCATGAAAGTTGTGAAGTTATTCAGTGAGCAGCCTATAGCTAGAAGGAAGGAGGTCTACAGCTGGTATCCTCCTCACAACACCTACTATGCCCTCATGAAGAAACTCCGTTTTCTTGGTCTCTACAGGTACGTGCCCTGCTTATGGGATGGGAGCAGGACTGGAGAAGGAAATGGTGCTGAGTTCTGTTGCAATTTTTTCCTTATGGACAGGAGGAGTAGAAAAAAGTCCACTTTAGAATGTGGTGCTTATGGAAACTGGCTTTTGTACTGAGGGCAAGGAGAGCAAAATATGTGAGTGCTGTCTGAATAACTTTTCGTGTCTGAATGAGTAGAACCTTCTGTGAGAAAGACTTCAGATGTCACAATGATGTCAGGAGCGCTGCTTTGTAGAGAAGAGCTGGGTCTGGTTCTGAGTATGCCGAAGCAATGTGCTTTAAAAAAGTGACCATCTTAAGGTAGAAATTGCGCTGAGACAGTGTTAACCTGTATTGACAAATCATTCAAAAAATCAGTGAAATTTGGAAGAGAAGTTTGTGTTTGACTGGAGCAGCTTTTTATTCTTAAAAATAAATTCAATTCAAATATGACTTAAGTACCCTTATTGATGTCATTTTCATCAAAAGCAGTTGTGTACTTTCTTCATGAATTTCCACACTCTTGAGTAGAAAAAATCTTCTCTACTAATGAGCATCAGCAGGTGTCAAATGCAGTCCTTTGACTTCAGTCAGGTAGCACTGAAGAAGTGCCTTAAAAACCTGGCTGCTAACCTTGTAAAATCAAAACAGATTAATTTCTATTGCTAGCATTGCAGTTTGGTCTGCGAAGGGCTGCCTCTAGGATACTCCTGGTTTTGGTGAGCGTGTGAACACTTTATTATGTATTGACACAGAGAAGCTTCAGTGACATAATAATGTACTTCTTCTTCTTCCCTTCCTAATCTCAGGGTTCCTTCTCTAGCTGCTGTGTTTACAGAGAGCTTGTAGAGAATCAGATTTCCTGCTTGGAAACATGTGACAAAGGGTTGTAGACTAAAAGGACCTGATAATAATTTATAAGTGTTTTGTTTCTTTTTTAGAAAAATTGTATTTAAAAATAGCAGTGCAGCCATTTTAGGCCACTTTGAATGCAGCTGTCACTTTTGAAAAATAACTTCGTGCAGGAGAATGTGGTAACTGAGATTAAATAGAATTTATTATAACATTATTGAAGGTTAATTATCTCAGTCAGCACCTTCATCCTCCTCTGTTTTATTTTCCTGTTAAGGTTCTACAGGAGCTGATGCTTTCTTCATAACTCATTGTTGAAGTCGCCTGAGGGCAGTGTCATGTACTAATTATTGCTCCACAGACCCCTCTCTCCTCAGAAGCTAATGACCTGAACTCGGTGTATAGCGTGTAAAAGCAGCGTGCTATTGCTAGACTGCTGGGTTAGATGCTAAGAGGGAAATTCTCATCCTTGCTCTTTTTTTTTTTGTTGTTGTTTTCCATTGTGTTTGAGTGAGTAACAACAGTGTAAGAACTGCATACGTACGCAGGTGTGAATATGGACACCCCTCCCCCCCCCCCATTTCTTGCTGAAAAGAACAGCCTTGTTAGTTCTGAAAGATCCAGAGCAGTTATTTCGCATTATTTCAGTCAAAATTACTGCTAGCAGTAACACAGTATATTGCATTGTGTTCCAGTATGGACTTTCTAGTTTAGGAAGTTAGGTTTCTTGTTAGGAAGTTGATATATTTTTTTTTCATTATCATGTGGTTCAGAGGAGCCTTTCCATCTAGATATTCCAAGAAATAGAGCAAACTTTTTCTTTTCTCCCATGTTTAGAGATGAGCATCAAGACTTCAAAGAGGAGATGAGGCGGTTGAAAAAGCTCCGTGGAAAGGAAAAACCAAAGAAGGGCGAAGGAAAGAGAGCTCTCAAGAAGAAATAGTGCCCCTTGGACAATATAACAGCTGTGGAAAGGCTGAAGAACATCTGTAACCCACAGTTTCTGTTCCCAGATGGAGGGGGCTTCATTTGGAGCACAAGAAACACGTTGTGAAATACCGGAGTCCACCTTGGGAGTGCATTTGGGTCTTAGTGTTTTGCTGGGTGTTATTAATTCCTATATTTGAAATGTTCTGGATGCTGTAGCACATTTGTTTATTATGAGAGCCTTCCTGTACCCAAATAGTAACAACAATAGTTGGAAAAGAAAATAGTCTCGGTGTTTTTCTTGGATACATCAGCAGCCACGTTCCAGTTTTTCTGGATCTCTGGAAAGTGTCCCTTTTTTTCCTCTCTTACTTTCTTGCATTGCTCTCAGTGCTGTATTGCATGTGACCACGAAGAGAAAAGACGTTTCCTACTTCTGATGCTTATTGTCTTGCCTTTTAGGTTGAGTTTTGCTCCAGGTAGCTTTAACATTGATAATCTTTTTAAAGTTGCTGTTAGAATCTGGTTTTGCACTGGGTAATCCTTGATGTTCCATTGCCTGCCTGCAGCACTCTCATTGTACCTTGAATATTTAGATACTGCCATAGAAGCAACTGGAAAATGAGGGCTGAAGCTGCTTTCAGGACCCTCTGCTAATTAAAATACATTATTTAAACATAGTGTAGTAAAAGGATTTTGAATATAGTCCAGTTGCCTAGAGGACTCGTGAAATGCTTCAAAAGGTACAAAACAATTTTATAGATATGCACTAAGTGTTTTTATAGCTATGCTCCTTCAGTGTTGTTAATAATTACATATATATACCATGTTTACCTGTCACTCACTGTCAGGGAACGCAAAGCATAGAATGTGACTCTGCTGCTTTGTTTGACCACACATGCATCCTGGCCAGAAGTGCCTTGAAACTACATCTTCAATTTCCACCTAGAGGAACAGCCCTGAGCTACTGAAGGAGAGCTATTCAAACCTTGGAATGACTGGGGCAGAAAGTGTTGCACAGTAAGCTTGGGGTGTGCTTCATTTTTGCATACAGAGTCATTCTAAAGCAGGTAACTACTGACCTGGGGCCACTTCTTAACCAAGCTTGTTGAAATGTGTTTTTAGAGGGGCTTGTCTGATGGGTGAAATTGGTGGATCTACATGCGTTTGTAATAGCTTTACATTTTTACTTCACCAAGGTTATGAATTCAACTAATGCCAGTAGTGTTAAAGGTTGTATGGAGATGCCACGGGGTCAGATTAACTGTGGTGGCTGTGGGCTGCTGGTGCCTGTAGTAGCAGCAGCTGTGTCGGCCAGGACTTGGCATCTTCAGAAATAAAACTGAAAATCTAATGTTTTCTTTGCATTTTAAAGAGGAAAGCACCAACAGCAACTTTTGCGTTCCTGTGAATGTATAAATACACACAGTGAAGTATGCACACAGCAAAAACTGATTGTATTCTTGCTCCAGTAAGGTGTATACAATCTTAAACTCTGGGTGTGTGAGGAAACCTGTTTGTTTGAGTATGGTATGTAAAGTACTTACACAGCCTAATATATCTGCTGTGCTCATCCTTCTGAATCTCCATTTAGTCTGTTTAAGGACTCAGCATCTACAGAGTCTCCGAAGAGCAGTGAATGCCACAGCTATTCTGTGTCTTTGCTAGACGTAGGTATGGATTCGGCAGTGTGATACTAATTGGACTTGAGGATCAGATCTGTTCTTCCTCGTCTGCTCAAACCACCTGGCTATTTATGGGTTGTAAGGAGCTCTTGTCATGCACGAGAAAGTGAAAGCCTTGTTGGTCTAGCTAGCTATAATGAGCCCCTTTGTCTGCAACCTGACAGAGCAAACCTACCCTCAGAATCAAAGCATCACACTGGGAGCATACTTTAGGAAGACGCAGCAAAGTATCCATAAAGGCTCATGAAGTGAACAGCTGTGAAATAAACACAATGAATTGTTGGCGTTCATCCGCATTCCGCAGCGTTTGTCAAAACGAAGTGGGTAGGGTGAAGCCATTTTAAAGAACAATCATAACTTTAAAAAGAAAAAGCTGTGTGAGTACAGAAAAAGTTCCCCATGCATAACTGTTCATAATTTTTCTTCTGAGGTATTTATTATCTAGAATTACATCTTTCAAGAAACGGTTGTTTCCCATCCTCTGAGACTATTAGAATAAGAATGATTCAGCATTGCTGAGTTTGTCCCAGTATTAGGAAATCTCATTAGTTGCTGGGAGTGCAACTATTCTGTTCCAGAACATACGGTTTTCTTCACTCCATGAGCGAGATAGAGGTAGGCACTTTCCTACCTTCTACCTTCTAACTACCTATCTAACTATCCTACCATCTACCTTCCTACCTTCTAACTATCACTGTATTATTTAATAATAGACACTGCCCTGAAAAGGACTGCTTGTTGTGAATCACAGCACTTCCACAAATTGGAATTCAGTTTAGAAACATCATGACAGGTATTAACCCAGTGTGTGTATTTAGGAGGAGAAGTAGAGTTTCACCCGTATTCGGAGGAGTAAGGATGAGAAAACTTCTCAGAATTGTCAGTATAGCGTCATATCCATTTTACGTACTACTAATAAAGCTCAATGTTATTTTTATTTTCCCTTTACATTTCTTCTTTTCACCATTTGAACTCTATATTTTGTTACAGAATTCACTCTTCCTGAGGTTATGAGTTGACTGTCCTTGGCAAATGTTTAGATGGATGTTTTAATTCTCGATCGGAATAAATCCAGATAAGTGTTCTCTGAGGGAGTAACTGAGAGCCCTACCCCTAACCTCTTTGAATCCTGAAGAGGTTAATTAAGTGCCGCTGCTGCCCTCTATTAAAGGTGAGCGAGAGCAGGCAGAGGATATGCAAAGGGGAGTGGCTTTAAGTTAAAAGTGGAGGTTTAGGTTAGATGTTAGTGGGAAATTCTTTACTTGAAAGGTGGTGAGGCACAGGGACAAGTTGCCAGGTTAGCTGTGGATACCCCATCCCTGAGTCCTCGGGCAGCCTGATCTGGTGGGTGGTGACCCTGCCCACAGCATGCGGTTGGGACTGAGTGGGCTTTAAGGTCCCTTCCAACCCAAGCCGTTCTGTGGTTCTATGATTATATGTTGTGTGCTGTATCTCACATGCCAGCTTAGCTCCCTCAGCTGCTGTTGGTCTGTGACAGGAGTAGCAGTACTGATTTTGGACAGGTATTGGCATTAGAAAACAAAATATCTAAATACCACTAAGGTGTAGTCCTCTGTACCATGTAAATAAATGCTGAAGGATTTATTTATTTTTTAACCGTAACAACTGGTTTTGTACTTCCTTATTTTATTGCACTCTGTCTCTAGTTATGAAGTCTGTCTTCAGTATAGTATAGTCGTAGCTGCTGAGAACTACCTTGATAATCAAAAGTTACTCTGTAAACGAACTAACCCAGATGCTATATATCCTATAGGGAGTGCAGCTATTGCGAGACCTTTTAGTTCTGAAAGTCCTGCAGGCAGCAGAAGTCCACGTGTTTTATGATAGTGGAACAAACAAAAGCAGTGTTTTGTGTTACGCTTAGTAGTGTGCTAAAATACAGACACATGTTCTGCTCAGGAAAGTACTAACTTGAAGACAGCTTCTCCTAATGTGGACTTCATTCTACCCACTAAAGCAGTGCACTAGTTTTACTGAGATGCACCTGACTGCTGCTGATTTGCGCTATGCTTTTAGACAAATGTATGTTCTGACTTGACAGTATTTCCTCAAGAGTAAATTTAGAACAATGATTATTCAGCCAATGGTGTCATGATGGTAAGCTGCTTTGGGGATGGGAATTTACCCCAGGAGAACCTCATGTAAAGAGCAGCTTAGACTGGCCTTAGTAGGACTTGTTGCCTCTTTGCCATTTCAAGGCTTTCTTTCAGAGTGCGTTTTCAAGAGAGAGTTGATGTAGTCCATGACATTGCTAGCACTTCAGATAAGCTGTGGGAAATGGATGTGGTCACACAGTTTAAAAATAATTCTTCTTGAATTGTAAATACTTACGGAATTTTGAAGCATGTGTTCACATTCCTCCACCACTCGAAGGCCATTTTAGCATCTTTTTTTTTCTTTTTTTTTTTTTTTAAAGAAAGCAAAAGAAATAAAAAATAACCCCCCAACATTCAGTAATCTGTATGTTTTAGGAAAGCTTCATGATTCTTAAAGGTTGTTTTGATGAGGGAAAGGCTTTGTTTTTGGTTTTGCGTTGTTTCGTTATTATTTTTTTTCCCTTAAAGCAAAAGGGATAATATGCAAAGAAAACAAGTGCTATGAAGATGCCAGATCAGGTCCTTTAAACTCAGTTCTCCTGCATAGCTGTGTGGTTGTGACGTTTGCACAGACGCTTGGGAGCAAATCATGGAAACAAAACCTGCAAGGAGACTCTGTCATCTTGATATTGAGACGTGTGAGAGCAGAAACCTTTCCTGCTTAACCTCAGCTAGAGGCAGCTGCATTTCCCTAACCTGCCCGAATAACAATGGAAAAGTCAAGGGTTCTGATAATAAGACATTTCCTCGAGAGTAAAATTAGAATAATGATCACTTAGTCAATGGTGTCATGATGGTAAGCTGCTTTTGAGATGGGAATTTACCCCAGGAGAACCTCGTGTTAAGAGCAGCTTAGTATTGCCATAGCAGGACTTGTGCCCCTGTGCATTTCAGGGCTTTCTTTCAGAGAGCTTTTTCAATGAGAGAGTTGATGATGTTGTTAAGATAAGGCATGTACTAGAAATGTAAAAGAAAGCAGAAGGGGGGGGGGGGGGGGGAGGAAGCATTATCATAAATTCTAGAGGTGAGAATGAAATGCTGCAAATGAGCCAGATATTTTAAATGGATCTTTCCATGCCTGCATGTCTGGGATAGCATGATAGCATGAAAGACATCTTACTCTTATTCTCCTCTTCAGTTTTCCTCCAGTATAATAATAACATGTCTTAAGAGCAGACAGGAAGGAACAGGCTTGAAAACATTAGAAAGAATTTGTTTATGAAGGCTCAGCAAGAGCAAAGCACAGCCCTAGTGTGCTTCAATGGTGAGGAATGCTACAACAGACAGGCACCTGAGGGCCATGACCAGCAGACTGGCCGAGGAATTACTTAGGGTTGTCTACGGTGCTAAATATGAAATCAACAGGATAACCATCTTGACACTGAAGTATCTTTGTAAATACCATGTTAAACTGTTCTGGGTGGGATACTGCTAAAAACTCCACAAGGTAAGATGTTTGGAAAAACTGAGAAGGCTCCCAAGAGGTGGGTTATGGTTTTCTTATCAGAGGCAGTCAGAGCTAGACTGAGTGAAGCGTTACAAAACAGAGCCCAGGGACCGCTTCCCTCTCAGAAGAAGAGGCAGCAGATGGGATGATCTCATACATTTTCTCATACTGTAGCTAGGTCCGTGGAAACAAATCTCACCAAGGGCTACGAAAGCATTTTGATATCCATTATGTTTTCTGCCTACACTTGAAAGTACTTTACTTTATCCTAGCACTCCTAAAGCTGTCCGTAAATATTTCATAGAGTTCAGGGGGTCTCTTGCACTTCAGTTGTTGTTTCTGCAGAGCTGATGTTTGTCTTATGGGCTCTTTCAGTAAATAGATCTTTGAATGGCATTAGGGGCAAAAAAACAGCTGAGCTCCAGAAAGACTGAAAAACACGACACTGCTACGTGCAATGGTGTATCATTTCCAATACATAATTGGAAGCGCATCGCATTCCTGAATTTTCACTGCAGTCTTGCCTGCATGAAAATGAATGTGGTCGGTTGAGCCCAGACTCGAAAGTGGATGTCTACAATGTTATTTCAAATTCAAGCACCAAAAGATGTGGTCTAACTTTAGAAACTGTGTGAATATTCAGCGTCTCTAACTACTACAACACGTGCTTGCTTTTGGATAACTGCAAGGAAATACTATGCCAGCATACAGTTGCAGTCGCTTTTTGCTTGATAGTTGTCTCTACCTAACAGGACTGATGAAATATCTCTCTAGAGACTCTATCATGCCTACTAATGCAATAAATAGCTGTTTCTGCAGTGATCAGTGCAGAAACAGTGTTGATCAGAAGCATATCAGGCTGTCTGGGTAGCATACACTGACTTCCATAGAGAACTGCAGGTGGCTTAAAGAAAATCCAGTCCACTCTAAGACCATGCCAGTACAGCTAAAGGGAGCTGTACTGACATCCAGGTGATGCTATCCTTCTTGTGGTCAGCAACCATTGCAGAGAAAGTGCAGCAATTCTAATTTCTATAACTATGTGGAGGAGGCTATGTGTGACAAAGCAGCATCAAACTACTGCTCAGAAAGCCTATGGGGGAGCAGCAATCAATGGCTGAGATCATCCCAGTGGTGGAAGGATATGCGTTCTGTATGAGACTGCATAGCATATAGAGCACTTGTGCATATGTACACACAGGTATTTCTGCGAGTCCAGAGTTTATGCTGACTTTCTATTTAAGAAGTTGAGGCGAGGCTGCTGTTTCATCTGATGTTACTAAGCACTGTGTCTACTTTGTAGGTACAGGAGCATCTGTATGAAGACTCCAACCTGAAGCAGTATAAAGCTGGCACATGCATATCAGAGGGGCAGTGACTGAGGCGGTGTAGAAATCAGCTGGATGGATGACATTTCTGTGTGAATGGACAAGATGCTGTTGATACACGGGCTATGTGTGAGGTGTTGTGTATTCTTTCTTGGGTGTCTATCCTCTGTTTTGGTGCAACTGACAGCAGTAAGCATTGTTGACAAGCTCTAAACTTCACAAACACTTTTAAAATTAACAGCGTGTACCACAAATAATTAATTGGGCTATGAAATATCACAGTTATTATTGACAGCTAGAAAGTAACTCTCTGTGGCCTCTCTTTGTTTTGTTTGGTTGTGGGTTTTTTTTCCCTTTGGTTTTGCACTTAGTCATTTTGTTTATATACTGTGATGTTTACCAAAATCCTACTCCATTGCCTGACACCAGTACAGCCAACAGTGATGTCTCTATATCCGCAAACTCAAATTGTTTGATAGTATCGTTGGGTTTATTAATAAACATGAATGCCCTCTGAGGATAACAAGTAGGGTATTGACTAGGCATGCAAACCACTTAAAAATAAAAGGAAGATCTAAGCTGGATCTTTGCAGAAGTCTCCCAGAGGGGGTAACAAAATCTGTGTTCATATACCAAAAGAAATGTATGACATTTTTCTGGAAACAGAAGTCATGTTATATTAAAAAGGAATAACTATGCTCTATGGCCTTTAGCATAACCACAAGCTTTAAGCAATCCGTAGCATCAAAAGCTTCAAGAGGTCATTGAATGCTGCACCAGAATTTTTGCTTTTGGACAAGTGCACGCTCACAGCAATGATGAGCATACAGCAGTGCGGTTCAGAGACTGCCCTAATTCCCACAGGCTTGGAAGGCAACTTGCCTCTTTAAGAGAACCTAAACGTCTGTGAGACTTGTAGTGTTCCAGTGGTACCGAGGATTAAAAGACAAACATGAGTTATTAACTGTGATGCTCTATCAGCAAAAGAAATTTCTTTTTGAATACCTAAATAAGATGTGTATATGTATATTCCAGATAAGCACTCTTTTTAAAAGGACTGTCTGTCTTGTTTGACCTATCATCTCAGATGAACAATAACTCTTAAAACTCTTAACAATGTGGGGTGTTGCCCTAGAAAAACAGGAAAGCATGAAGCCAGGATTGGGAACAGCGAAGATGATAGAAAAATTCTAAGTTGTTTCACCTTTCTAGCAAAGGGCTTGCAAGGTGTTGAGGAAATCTCAACTTGTGGTGGCATGCTATGGCACCAACACGTCCTGAACCCTGCATTTCTGCTGGTATTCTATGGGGAACACAGAGGGATTCTGCTGCAGAAGAAACAACTTCCTCATGTAATGTGGCTCCTCCCTCACTGTGCTTCCTATTCATCCTCTGAAATCTAGGGCTTGTTAAAGACGGTGAGATTTCCCTGAAAAGTCTGCCTTCGAGGGTGCGTGCATTGCTTTTTTAAGTCTGTAGCAACAAACTGGGCAGGCAGGGAGTAAAAACTGGGAAGAGTTCAGCATTTGAACTGTTAAAAATAGAAAGGAAGAAGAAAACTTCACATTAGCACTGTTTTGTGTTTTTGTTTGTTTGTCTGTTTCTAGGCAAAATCTATATTTACTCCTTGATAGATGGAAGAGTCTACGTGGTTTGCCATTTTTATGCAACAACTTGTTACTCCAGAAGATTCTGATTATAAAACACGATGTGGAGACAGGGTCAGTGAGACATCCAGAAGAGATGGTGAACTGGTACAGAAATGTTCCCTCTCCTCCCCCAGAAACAGTAAAGGCCGTATCCAAACTGCTGCTTTAACAACCACATAGTGACCATGGAGAAGTTCTCCCTTTCCAGCTGAGCTAGGAAAGCTTGCTGTAAAAACCAAGTTCCCTGCATCTCTGATGGCAATATTACAGAAATTCCTATTGGTTGGTCAACGTATTTTCACTGTCCTCCATCAAAGCTGTGCTTTCTATATTTGATTCAAATGATTGATTCTGCCTTTTCAGACTCTCAAACTTTCCTTACTCTGGGCTTGTACAAATCCTAATGGCCTTTTTTTTCCATCTCAGGGAAGATGCTGGACACCAAAAGAATAAACTGAGTGAGCAGATGCATGTGCTAACTAAACTGTTATTAGATAAAACATGTAGAGTTACCAACTCGTCTGCGAGGCACTGGAGAATCAAATTACAGCAGCTATTCAGGCTGGAAGTGCTCAGCTAGCCTGGGCATTATCCTAAGGCTGGAACATGATTGAATAGTCATTTTCTGAACAGCAAAGTAACTTGCTTGACATGGGATTCTTTTCTTCCCTTTCTTGGAACTCACTCAATCACATTAGCTTCTTTTGTGCCTAAATAGGATGGTTTTAGGTTATGAAATGTGATTGTTCACACTGGAATAATAACGCTAGGAATCTGAATCTATTTAGTCTTTAAAGCTGATCAGCTTATCACTGTCCAACACAAAGGATTCAGAAATCAGATATCTGAGTGAGCTGAATACATTGAAGCAATGGTAAGAGATTCAAAGCTAACAGGGTGGTCTTGACTAATTCTCTCAAACTTGAGATTTGGTCCTGGGTTCAGTAAATCATGTCAGGCATGAAAATCAGCACTCCCTATTCCTGTGTTTCCTAGGAGAGCAGCATCTCCTCCAGCGTCTATTTCATCTTCATTCTCCCTCCATCTGATCCTTTGTCCCATCCCTCCGTCTCCATTTTCACTGACTGCTACTTCTGTTCTCTTAGCAGTGATTTCAGGGCTCCTCTTCTCCCTCGATGGTCCCTCCTATGCCACACCCATCAGTAGTTATGCTGCTGTTCAACAAAATGTGTCGTTTTCTCAGCTCTTCATGCCTGTATGCAAGTGAGGGCAGGAAGCCAGCAGAGAGAAAGGCAGAACACTGAGGTACATACAGTTCTGGACCCTAATGTTAGTACTAAGATAAGGAAGGAAGCAGGCTGTCATTTTGCTCTTGCAATGCTAAGCAGGATATGAAAGAGACCTACATGCATAGTCACTCCCTTACCCTGGTCTTTCCACCTGTCCCATGCCCCAGG
This sequence comes from Alectoris magna, assembly GCA_030625065.1. NCBI lineage: Eukaryota > Metazoa > Chordata > Aves > Galliformes > Phasianidae > Alectoris > Alectoris magna. Next base: position 141,410,115 of record CM060560.1, read on the forward strand.
CCATCTCACACACTGGTTTCAAAGCAAAATGTAATGACTCTAAAAAAAAAAAGTCAAATTAAAACTATGTGAATGCGTCCAATATCATTGCAAGAAAATGCCAAATATTTTATTTATACATGAAAGAAAGTTCGCTATATCAACTTTGCTTTCAATTGTAGGATGAAGACTGAGTGAAGAACCTTGTGGACTGATATTTCCTCTGCTTCCCCCTATCCTTTTTTTTTCTCCATTTTCGCTCATCCTCATCATTTCTGCTAATGTATTTCATTCAAAGGCAAAGAACCAAAAAAGGACAACAATGAGATTGTTCAGCTGCCAAATTTAAATCACCATCTGAATATAACCTGATTTTTCACTGAAGATGTGAAAATTTGAGGTTCAGCAGGGCTACAGAATTGGAAATGTCCCAAACTAAAAGCTTGCAAGAGGCTACCAAAGGGAAAAATACATATTGCCTGTACAGAAATAGTAAAAACATCGGCTGTGCATTCTGAGTTGCCTAACCTTGGAGCAATCAGACAGAATTCTCTTGAAATACCAAAAGATGTACAGTATATCTTAAAATATAGCAATTGCAAAATATGCTTAAATGGGTGCTAAAGGTAATTGGGGAAAAAAAAAAAAAAAAAAAACAAACCTAGGTTCTTTCGTCAGTAAATCTTTTCAGCATTCTCTTTTGGGGGAGCAACTTCACTGAGTATACGTTGCTCTCAACAGTAATGAGGTAACAACAGAACTGTGGACAATGAATGTTCTGCTTCAAATTTCCTGGCCCAGGTTACAGAGAACACAACTGTTGTCATTACTATCTGTCTTCTGTCAACATCTGTATTTTTTTTTTCATTGATTTCTTTTTCTCTTTGCTGTTGCTGTTGTTTTGTCTGTTTGTTTTTGAGATACTGTCCTCCATAGAAAGCAAATTACAAATAAGACCAGGACGAAGTTTCATCTAATAGCCCTTTTGGATATTCTTCTTTTGGGGCATCACACTAAAACTAATGCTTTCTCAAGGGAAAGGATGAAGATGTGTTCAGATGCACACAAGGAGATGGCTGCTGTCAGATAACCGTCTGATTTTTCACTGACTCACTGAAACATTCTTTTCTGGAGGTTCAGGTGTTGATTAGATCAGAAAGATGTTCTGGAGGGCAAGGCAGCTGTACAGTCTTTGAACAGCCCATTTTTCTTCTGATCTAAACCAAATAATTCTGAAGATGATTAAACATCGATGCATAACTACAGGATTGATGGGAGGTGGCAGGTTTTGCATTTGCAAGTATGAATTACTATTACTTGCTGCAACACTAGATAAACAGGCTACACTGCATTGTAGAAATCAACTAGACAGTGTCCTCAGTGGCCTGTGAATTTGATAGCAAATAGTTTTTTAGATCTATTACAAGTTTGATTTGGATCTATGTAGACAATAAAAACCAGTCCAGGTGAAAGATTTTGATGGTGTCGATTCTCATCAGATAGGATTTCCTGTCACCAAGAGACAGCTGCAGTTCAAAATGATTTATTCTTCTTCATGATGGATTAAGCATAGAGGTTAAAGGTTCCACCATGTAAAAGAGTAAGAAATTCCATTTACCATCAGGTATGGGTTCCCCCAAACAAAGGAAAGCGTAGAAAAAGTAGAAATTTTGGTAGTAACTCTTTCCCCTGGTCCTAGTTTTGGAAATCAACTTTCAATACCAGGGCTTAGAACATCAAATGTAACAACAAAGTTTAGCAAATGTGTTTTATATGAACGCATATCTTCTGGGGGGAAAAAAAAAGATAAAGCAGAATCTCAAGAATGAAGGGATGCAAGATTCCTGAAAGCACAGGTAAAAGTATTGCAAGATACAGGTTGATAGTAGCCTATCAGCTCTACTGCTAGTTATGGACTGAGCATGAATAGTTTTTGAGGAGTAAACCAAGGGATATGACTGTCATGCACATCAAGACTAAATTATTCCTCAGTATAAACTTCACTGAAACAACAGCACTTCATTTATTGGTTGACCCACGTTAGTCTGTTAGCTTTTCCAGTAACATTAGCAAGATGTGTACTGTGAGAGCCCCTTCATATCACCTTTGCCTTTTTTTTCCAGCCAGAGAAACTTGTCCTGGGGAAATCTGATCTCAGCACATTTGTTATGTTCCTGAGCCTGTGCATGCTTTTCACTGCCATCACCAATCCTCATCCGATAGCAAGAAGTGCTGATAATTACCCTGTTCAGTAATGTATGTACGTGAGAGAAACTTCTCAACTTGGTGAGCTGCTTACGTTGTACATTTGGTTCTTACAGATTTGTGCAGCCTTTTTGCACGTTGGCCACGTGTCATAAGAAATCCTAGGCTCCTTTATTAAGCGTTAACTAGGTTATTTTATTTCTCATTTGTGTTCAGGAAGTGTTCAGTATCGGGCAGCCCTGTGTAGGAAAGACCCACCATTAAATTCATGCCTTCTCTTCAAGACATTCAGTATCATAGACTCCATGGTTTTTTTTTTGCTGTGTCCACACATTACATGAATGCTGCGTTTATTTACCAGACTGCACTACTGCCATTATTAAATTGAATTGTAAACGTTTTAACACACTGGTGGCCCCAGTGCAAAAGGTGAAATATAAACCTCGCATCTATCATCAGGATTATTATTACCCTCAGTGGTTGTATGGTTAAGTGTTCACAGCCGAAGCAAAACAAAGATAAGGGTGTTTGCACTTGCGTGCTCCGAGTCAGAGCAGTAATTGACTACCATAAACTGTATCAGTTTGTGATACAACAGCCTTCACAAGCTCTGAGATTGTTGTTCTGTCTTGTAACCCATCGGTGGGGTGTGATCATAAAGACATTTCCACCAAGAGAGCAACTTGAAACACCCTGGAGCTTTCAGAAGACGGCTGTGGCATGCAGTGATAAGACATGGGTCCGTTCTCTACTTCAGAGCACTGCCACTTTTGGGAAGGGTCCTTGCACTCCCTCCGGCACTCCGGGAGCAGCTGCTGGGAACAGCACTGCCTGCCGGCCCCGGCTCCTCAGCTGGCTGCTGAGCTGCAGGCAGAGGCACCTCCTTGCGCACCACCTGCCGTCCCTGCTCCCCCATCATTCGCAGCAGAGGACAGGAGCAGCTCAGGGCGCTCACATGCGGCACGCAGCCCATGGCCTCGCAGCCGGACCCTCCCTCACTTAACGCACGGTAGATAAAGCACGAGGTGGTGGCAAGGCAAGACCCAAATACTGCCATGAAGATATTTTTAATCAATTTTAGAACCAATTATTTTAAGTGTAACTACAGTAGGCACAACTTTATCAGGCGAAAATGTGACTTTTCATCCAGCAGTGGATGTACCAGCGCAACCATTGCTTTGTACGCAGAGATCTCTCTCGGAGCCGCGGTAACGTTGTGTCAGATGACGCCCAGCCGACGAAGCGCCGGGGCTGCTGACGGCGGCACCTCTGCACGGCCGACGTTGGGCGCTGTGTCGCGCCCGCCGCTAGGGGGCGCTGCGGCGGCGTTGGGGCGGGGGGCGGGCCGCGAGCCCACGTCCGAGTTCCCAGGGCGACGGGCGGTCGCGCCGTGACGTCAGGGTGTTTCCCGGTGACGCCGGGGCGCAGGCGCGGCGAGCGCGGCGGCGATTCTGGGTGACGTCACGGGCCGGGCGTGACGTGCGGTGGCGCGGGCCGCTGGGAGCTGGCCGGGATCTGCGCTCGCCCCCCTCCCCCTCCCACTACGGGTCGCGGCTGGGGGCGTCCCGGCGGCGGGGACGCGGTTCCCCCCTCCCCCTCCCTCACCCCAGCGCTTCGATCCAAGATGGCGGCGCTGAGCAGCGGCAGCAGCGCCGAGGGGGCCTCGCTCTTCAACGGGGACATGGAGCCCGAGCCGCCGCCGCCCGTGCTGGGCGCCTGCTACGCCGGGAGCGGCGGCGGCGACCCGGCCATCCCGGAGGAAGTAAGTCCGAGCGGGGGCTGCCGCGGGTCCCCGCCCCCTCCCGCCTCGCCGGACCCGACGGCCGCGGCCCGTACGGCGGCGGAGGGGATCCCCGCTCAGGGGAGGCCCCGGCCCTCCCCCTCCTCTCTGGTGGCGGTCAGAGCGCCGCAGCCGCGGGGCGGGGAGGCTCCGCGCTGCCGCCCCGCACCGAGCGCTTGGGCTGGGGCTGTCTGTCGGACCGGGGGTGGCGGGATGAGGCTTCCCCGGCCTTCAGCGGGGGCGGCGGGGGCATCGCCCGCCAGCCCGGCTCGGGGAAAGGGCGGCGGGGGCACCGCTCCCCGTGCTGTCACGCTGGGAGTTACCTGAGCGCTGCGGTCGGCACAGCGTTTGTGGAGTTATTTTGTAATCGGTTGGCCCGGGCAGTTTTGAAGCGCTTGAAATAAGCATTGCAAAAATAGGGCTCGCTGGGGTTTGTTTCGCGCCTCTTGGCCTGGGTTGTGATTTCTGCATGAGGAGCGTTAAGAAACGCCAATGGACAGGTGCTGTGTGGGTGCTGGGGGTGCCAGGCCCCATCTGCAGCCCTGTGACATACTTCCTGTGGTGTGGGGCACTTTAGTTAACTTCCCAACCCCATACGGAACAGCGCTGCTTGTTTTGCAGGGGTTAAAGTTTGAGGTGCTGACACTCCTGAACCATCCTCAGGAGGTGGACTGCGATGTGCAGCACCAACACTGGGTGTTCTGCAGTTCTGAATACTGTAGGCACTGAAGTCTCAGCGATTTGCCACATTTCATACGTCAAGTCTGTTTTAGAGGTAAATACAGCTGCCAGAGACTCTACATCCTCGTTCAGGGCTTTGGTCACTGAAGGCCGTTTCAGCTCAGCCTTCCTGAGCAGGTCTGTGTGATCCATACAGCTCTCTGAGACCTGAGCAGCACTGAGCTCCCTGCTGCCCTGGGGCAGGCCTTTCTGTGCCCCTACCTCCGCTCAGAGAGGTGAGTAGGCCTTGGGCCTTGGCTCACTAAGAGGTCCCATTTGACTCTGGCGCACTGGATAATAATGCTTTTTCTGTATTAGTAGCATTGTGGAATAGCATGGAATTCATGAGTTGAGAAGTTTGGCAAGCACTAGAGCTCATGCTGAGTAGGTGGCTAGAGAGGAGAAAAGGGAAGGAGGCTTCCCCTGTTGATGCTGTTGAGAGGTAAGACTTGCCCATCTTAAGGAGCTACCTGCTCACCTTGCTGAAGGAAGGCAAAGCTCAGCACTGCGCTCATATTGTATACCTCAACAGCAGGATGATTAAATGCTTTGTGTAATGCAAGTCCACTCTTAACTTTCCTGAGTAAGGAGAAACTCTTTGCTGATTGAGAAACCTAAATACCTAAAGACTGAACTTTAACAGATGCTTTCTTCAGTAGCAAAATGAGTTTAAAAAGCATCTTGCTGGCTTTTATTGACCTGATCGTGCTGGTGCAGCTCTATGTGGAAGTGAATTGCTGTGTTATTTCTGCCATAAAAAATCATGTAAATAAATAAAAAAAAAAAAGTAAATATCAGCAGAATCATTACAGTAACTAATTTATTTTGTGGCCTTGGGTTCAGTCATGGTAATACAGCTGAGTGGGGTAAATAAACTGCAGTGCATGGGCGAGAAGAGAGGAAAACAGTGGCACGACGAAAGAATTTTTCAAATCTCTTTTTCATACCAAAAGAGATGTCACTTAAACTTCAAAACTGCTTGTGTAGGTCATTGGGTTTTACTCCAAATGCAAAATTACACAGTGAGGGTTTTTTTTTGTTTTGGTTTGGTTTTTTTTCCCCTTTGTATCTTACATCTCTATGAGAAAGAAAGAGAAGCAGGCTGCTGCCTGGCACACTTGCCGGCTGGAGGGTTCAGTACCTGTCAAGTACGGGTACGTAAATGCATGGTTAAGGGGAGTGTGCTGTTGTTACTGTATTTTTTTCACGGTCTTGCTCTTTATACATTGGAAATAATGAAACACGCAGGTCTGAGGCAGAGCTGGTGCTAGAGGTTTTATTTTTTGATGTGGTTTTGTTCGTCAGTTAGCTAGCTCTTCCTCATGTCGTAGGTAATTACCTTTTGTTTGCAGTATATATATTACGCCATCTAAAACCAGTTTTAATAAGGCTTAAGATCAAATAATTGCTGATCGAGTTAAAGTGAAAACTATTCTTAATACAAAAACAAGTCAGCATAACCATAATACAGATGCAAGGTGACATAAGTCAGAAAATCCTGAGGTACTTATATCTGACTCATGTAAACGCGTGTTTTGGTGTTCTGTTTCCCTTCAAGAGAATGTAAGTCTAGGTTTTAAAAGTAACCTTGCTGTGGAAGCGCATCAAGGAGCACAGTTTCACGTATTTAGAGGAGGCACCTAGAAGGGTTTTAGTTCCATAGTTCCCTCTGCAGTCTTTAAGGAAACACAGTCCTGATTTCCATGCGGAAAACCTTCCATTCTATGCTAAGTTTGTAGCTGTAATAGGAGGGTGGACAAGGAGAATCCTTGATAGGCCTTAAAGCAGGCAGACACAGACGTGTCAGCTGAAATCGTGTGGTAAAGGAGGTGTTCTGTGTCAAGATCATGAACGAACGTTGGTTAAAACTACATCAGTATTGCCTACGAGTTCAAGGGTTGGAGTTCTGACAAACCAGTTTATGGCATATCATTCAACTTGTGGCCAGTTTTGAACCAGATAATGAATCTAGTGCTTCAGAAGCTGCCCTTGCAGCCTAACTGCTGATACTAAAATTCTTCAGATAATGAAGCTGTTACGTAAGAGTGTAGTAACTGCAAAGGCATTTTTTCTATACTGAATCCAAGTTTAGGAAGAGTGGTTTCACATGCAGACATAAGAACGGTATGTTTAGGGAATGAGTCCTTTGCAGTGGCATGAGGATTGGATAAGAGCAGGGGCAAGTGAACTGGGGGAAAGTGTTCTCTTCTGCTCCCCATTCTCTGCCTGGGGGAAGTGCTGGCACCCAGGGGCGTGCAGGCTGGCTCTTACCCCGTGCTGCATTCTCAGGACGAGAGCTTGCTTGGATGGAAGGCTTTCAGAGTGTTGTAGGGTTGTTGATACAGCAGTGTGCGTGACAGCTGGGAGAAAAGGCTCTGTTCTTGTTGCTAGAGATTATTTACACCGTTATTAAATAATTCAAATGGGATTTTCTGTACTCAGAGCTTTGTGCCCTCAAGTGCTTTTTGAAGGCAAAAATGACTGCAAGTTGTGAAGTGAGGCTCTGAGCTGTTGGGCAACCGATGGCTTTCTGGGTGGCAGTGCTGGAGTTTATCCGGTGTAAATATTAGTTATCTATTCAGAAACCTTAATCTGACAGAACAGATTTAAGAGGAAGGAGGAAATTCAGAATGAGAAGATGCCTCTAACCTGAAATGAAATAACCGGTGGGCTCTCATGAAGTAATCATGTTGGTACACTAAGAAAAGTCAGTGTTATTTTTCTCTCATTACTTTCATGGTTTTGAGAATATGTTTTCTGTTCAATCTGAGTTACGTTTTGTTGCTTTTGTGTTCAGTGACAGATTTAATTTTATGGTAGGTGAATGGTGCTCTATTTAATTGTGAGAACAAGTTAAACTTTGGCTATAAGATGCCTCATCTCCAGCCGATGTTCTGCAGGAGTATATCTCAAAAGATAAGTGCAGTGGTTTTTTGCACAGCAGAAGCAAGTCCTCAGCTCATTGTGCTGTCTGACTTTGGGCTGCAGCTTCGAGAAGTAGATGTGTTTAAATGGTGACAGAGGAGATCATTCTGAGTTACTAACACGCCGTTTTCCTTATGGCTGGGGACAGAAGCATGAAAACAGACTTTCTTAGCTAACTAAGCTACAAGATATGGTTTAGTGGCTTGTGGTAGCAAGGGTAATAGGAGGACGGTTGGACTAGATGATCTTGTAGGTCCTTTCCAGCCTTGTGATTCTATGAACTTATAAAAGTGCCCATTAGTAGATTCTGTCACCTGCACAGGCAAATGTATTTCAGGAGTGATGGGGGATGGTTGACCCAGGTGCAGGGAAGGCAGTGGTTCTGATAACCTCTTGTCTTCTTCCACAGACTTTTATGGTTCACCCTAGGCAGGGCAGATTGAATGTTAGAATGTAACCTTGAAATACTTGACTTTAGTGGGGATGTTAAAAAGATTTCTGCTTATGATGGCTTCCCCACCCCCCCCTCCTCCCCCCCGGAAGGCAATAGGATTAGCAGCCCTGTCCTGTGGTAGTTTGTTTGATTGCACAGAACTTGCTTATTAGATGAGTATATTCAGAAAAGCTTTGGTGTCTCAGGGATTGCTTTCTGTCTGTGTGGATATCCTCAGATTGGCTGGATACAAAGTGTTTGGCTGTATTTTTGTGAATGTGTGTTAGTACTTGAGCTCTTGGGCTTTTTCTACTTGTAGTAGTTGTTAAACTGTAAAGTGTCTCATTTTTAATGCCGTTCTAATAATATCTTACAACGCTGCTTGTAGCCAGGAAAGGCAGTTCTTTTGTTGCATGCAGTTGGCCAGATGAGAGAGCTCCCCTATTCTGCTTCGCTTTGTTATTTTCTAACAAGTTTATAGCTCAGTTTTATTAACTATTGCGCCAATGGAAAAGTTGCATGAAAGATTTGAGGGTGAATTTCACTTAGGAGGGGACGGGATTTTATACGTACTTGCAAAAGAAATAAAAGGGGGTTTCACGTCATGAAAAGGATAGTTCAAGTCCAGCCTTACGTAAAAGCTACAGGTTTTTCTCAGAGACACTTTTTAAATTTCTGTAGCACGTTTCAATATGAACAACCTGCTTTTGAAGAGCAACGGTACGGTAGAAATGCCCTGTCAGAACGGTACTCATGGGTGACTAACGCTGCTCCCTGTGGCCGCGGTACATGAGACGGTGCCCTGCCACCCAGAGGGGCACGCGTGGCCATTTTGTGTGCCTCCTCCCATGTGCTTAGCCAGATTTGTGCTGTGCCACATGAGCACCCTTCTGAAATCAATCTGCTAACGCTGAAGAAAATTAGCATCGCTTTTGGTAGGTTTGTTTTCTGCAAGATTAACAAGCTCGGCAAGGCATCTGGTGAGCTCCAAGTCCCTTATGAAGTAAGTGACAAAAAGAATGTGGTTTGGTAGAGTAGTGCTAGTGTGGTGGACTTGATTCTTGCTGCGCTCCACCCTGTGTTTTAAGGTCATCTTTGTCCCATGAAATTACCACAAAGTGCCCTTCGGGTTTGGTTTTGGTTTTGTTCTGTATTTGATGGAGAACTCTACCTGGAGCTTTCTTTGCTGGACATGCTGCGTTCAGATCCTGACACCTTAAATCTTTGAGGTCTTAATTTTCCTGTTGCTTGGTTGTAACAGTCTTACTTGATTTCTCTGGGTTGCTTCTGGGTGTGCAGTTCATAGAAATGTGTTGACACTCCATAGTTTTCCCAGTGTGCTAATGATGTGAAGGTCCTCCATGGGCTTCTTGTGTAGCAGGCATGCTTTCCCAGCAGCTTTGGCCACATGAGAGCTCTGGCTACAGGATTTTGTTTTCTGATGTGTTGGGTGGTTTTCATAACTTTCGTCTGTTCACACATCTCTGTGTATGTGTACACAGCTACTTTATCACAGCTAGTACAGAATAGAGCAGTATGTGTACAACTCTTTCTTCCAGTTGCTCTTGAGCTTTTGGGGCTCACAATGCAATCCTCCTCATCTGTCCTCCCGCACACAGCGTCTTTCCAAAATGATGAAATCTGTATTTATGCAACCGATTTCCTCTCCTGTCACCAGTTCTGAAGTTATATGTGGCTGCTTGATGCAGAATTGCATACCTTTTTTTCCCTGTTTAAACTCCTTGCTGCAAGCATTGGGCTTGTTATTCCACCTCGTTTATTGTGTGTGTGTGTGTGTATATATATATATATATATATATATAATTACATAGGCAGCAGTGACTTTTTCAGTTCTTTCTGCTGACATTATGTAATTGTGGCCCTTACCAAAAGGGAAAAAGATGATAGTCTTGTCTGATTTTAACCCACCTCCATTGTCCAAAGGTTCTGTCTGTGCAAGCAGGAGTTGTCAGGGAGCAGGGCTGCCAGCTGTCAGCCCACCTTGGGAATTCCAACCCCTATGAACAAGAAGAGTCACAGAATTCAGCACCTGTGCTCTCTTCAAAATGGAGCTTCTTGTACCATGCAGGTATAGTGCTTGGTGACAGTGAATTATCCACGCTGTCGGGACTGTAGTCAAGAGATCATAAGAGTATCTTTGGGCACTGAAGGAAGTGTTTGTTCATCTGAGTTTCAGATCAAGGGAGATATTCTCCCACTATACCTGCACAACATATACTACGAAAGGGAGATGGAATTTCTGTGTGAGAGTTACCAGTTTTCTTTAAAATCTTGCACCTAGGAGGCAGGCAAGTGTATGTACTTAGTGATTAGAACTGCTGCATAATGAGGTTGCTAGGATGGGTTTTTCTTACTGAAAGCAGGGGGATATCAGCAGTAATATCCTCACCGTTGTGGTGTGAGGCCTCTCAGACAGTGTAGCTAGTAGTAAAGCTGCTGGTAAACCTACTGCAAAGTTGGAAATACCTCTCAAATGCAGTTACTTTGTGTTTAGTCGGCATTTTCTGACCACTTTGTTTCAAATAATGGGATTGTTTTTGAGGGTAGATGTAGAATAGCAGCATGCCTAGTTTCCTTCCCTCTCTAGTGCAAGTTACTTACTAATATGCTTGAAAAGCACTGTAAAATCAACATGAAATAAAACATGACTGTGACTTGAAGAAGATTGTAGTAAGTAGGTAGGTATCTGGAAAATCTGTGCGCTTGTGGACTCAGCCTTTGAACTGGTATTGTAAATTTACTCATTAAATCTTAATAGGTCAAACCTTCTCTATAGTTTTATGTAATGTGGATTTAAATTAGAGTCTTTAGCATCATCTGAGGTAGTTTTCAGAAAGAATTTCTTTCAGTATTCTCATAATTTGACCAGAATACTATTTGTTGGTGATAATAAGTAATTGTGACTGATCTTAAGCTTTTGCTGCTAGTTAGAAATTGATATAACTTGTCCCAGTCTCTAGATTGAGCAGTCACAGGTTATAGATCTTGAAGCAGGTTTTATGTGCTAAGTACTTCTCTGGTTTAACTGGCTGAAGTCTGACTGAATGAAATGAAAATCCTTCTGTATTTTTTCCCATTTTCTAAAGCAGACCATTCTTTACCACTATCCCATCACCATGTGTGTTGTATCTTGTTTATTAATTTGTTTATAAAACCTTCCAAACTCTTTGTACAATGAATGGCACGGAGCCAATCCTACCTTGGAAGCTACTTCATTTTTCATGGTGCTGTTGGAATTAGTAGGCAGCCTGGGCTGCTGAGCTGAACACTGAATGCCATCCAGGAAAACGTGGTTTCAATGGCAGTTTCTATTTGTGACTGTTTTCCAAGACTGTGGGCAAATTACTTATACCTGTTTTGTGTTGGTTTTGTTTTGTTTTATAATTTTAAGATCCGTTTAAGATAAAAATGCGATGCCTCAGCTCCTTTATTGGATCACAGCCACACTCAACACAAATATACTTTTTGTTTCAACTGATAATTTCAACTGTCTTTTACATTCTCTGGCCAGCTAGCAGAAAGCGCGTGCACCGTGTCGTAACAGTTTAATGGTTGAATATTGTAAAGAGTATAGCAGATGATTTTTATGGATTGATAACAGGAACTTTTGAATAGGTGCTGTTTATCTTTTCTAGGCAGTCTAATGAATCTTGTGCTCTGGCAAGGAGAGAGAAGAATAGGTTCTGTAGTTCAGGAGAGACTTTGTTTTGTCAGTTTAATTAATGTGACCCAGCCTATGTAAGAGCCCTGCTTGGCTAGCGTTTGCTTCTTAGATCCAATTATTGTAATTAGCTGGTTGTTGGCTGCTTGCTTTCCATCACAAATATGACTTGTCTTCAGTGCTAACATACGTAGAGCAGCAGTAGTCTGGTGGATGCACAATAGTTTGTTTTAAATTCACTTCTGTATGGGATTCTCATTTGTTCCGAGTCTGTGGTAGCTACCTTTCTAGAACAAAATTGCATTCTTAAATTAGAATCATAGAAATTCAAGTTGGAATCGTAGAATGGCCTGGGTTGAGAAGGACCACAATGATCATCAAGTTTCAACCCCCTTGCTATGTGCAGGGTCGCCAACCACCAGACCAGGCTGCCCGGAGCCATTGGTAGTTATGTATAATTATTCCCCACACCCCCTTTTTAATTTTTGGCCTTTGACAGTCTTGGGGGAAGTTTTAAAAATCATAAATGTAAATACAGTAAATTGTGCTAGAACTCGATCTGTGTGATCCTCATGACTACCACAGTAATACCAAGAGGGATAAATGGGACTAATAGTAATTGCAACACCAAAGTCTGGAGGAATGTGGAGTAAGAGATTAAGTTTGATGAAAGACAACATGAACTGGTGGTAACAATTTGAATGTCGGCTACAAACACCTCTTTATTTTTCACACTCTTGTGTTCTGCTGTGGTAGAAAACACATTGACTTTCCTTTTTGCAGTGCTTGGAGGCAAACGCTACTTAGCAGCAAGCAGCAAAGAAGGTGATGTAGAAGTGGGGGACTGAGTGCGAGTTGGAGCTGAACAGGAAGGCTGCTGCTTCCTGCTAGCCTCCATCCACTGACCCGTGGGTGTGGGGAGAGAAGGTGACTGTAGCAGCTGTAGCAGTCACAAGGTCCTCTGCCAAGCTATTTCAGCACGCTAGGGTGGCAATAAACTTACCTTGATGCAGAGAAGAGCTTTTTCTTCATTTGGTATACTGAGGTGGTTTAGGCAAAGATTTAGGCTCCAGAGAAACGTGGTTTTTTTTGTTTTTTGTTTTAGAGAGAAACTGCTTAGTTATGTTTCAAGCATGAGCTTCATCAAGCTTCGGCTTTTACAATTTGTCACCATATCTCAAACATTTTTAAATGCCTGCAAGAAATTAGGAACATTCAAAGTCTGAATTCCTTTTGTTTAAGAGGAGGCAACCTGAAAGGGAAGGGCCTGACAGGGTGAAAGGCTGTTTATTCTGCTTTAAAAGTAGAGCTCAGTGATGAACAATGCCATTTGCCTTTAGGATTAAAGAAAGGAAAAGACATAGATCGCCATCAGTTGCAACTGATGGATTGCAAATAAATGAGAGATGTCGGAATATTAAGTAAAAACTAAATGCCTATTATACCAAGATTTGATGTGATAAAAGTCTTTTGCTAAGGAAAGAGAGTCTTTACTGAGTGTGTTTGTCTTACAGGTGTGTAGTGGAAATGCTGAGTCACGGCTTGAACCAGTGACTGAGCACCTGGTGGAAGGCAGGGCCAACCCAGGAGAGCTCAGGTGCATGCAGTGCACCTCAGTGACCAGAAGGGGTGGAGCCAGGATCTACCCCTTCACAGACCTCATTTAAGTGTTGGCAGTGGAGGCAAGGGGATCTTGCTGGAGATCTCTGTATATCTCAACTGTTCTAAGGGCAGGCAGATTCTTTCCTTAACTTCTGTGTCCACCACTGCCATGTTTGAGCATATCCTCACTTGCTGCAGCCTAGGACTTTACTACTACACCTCCAGTGGTTGCTGTGCTTACCATTGCATTACAGCATTACAAGGTGGAGGAGGTATTCAGCAGTTCTAATGTTGATTCTTCTGCTAACTCGTCGAAAACAGTGAGACTGATACATGAGCATTAACGTGGTCAAATGTTTTCTGTTTTGGTTTGGTTTTTTGTTTTTTGGAGTAGGGAGGGAGTTGTTGGGGGTTTTGTTTACGGACATAATGCTGCAATAAACACTGTTGGGTATTTTTCCACTTTTGTGGAAAATGGTTACAATAATGTCAGTAGATATTAATGTCTGTAACTTGTTTACTCTCCTGTGAGAATAAATTTCAGCAGACTCATCCTAAACTATCTAGCTAACCAACAATTAAAATATACTGTCAAAGTTGGTTTCTCAGACATTTCATTGGAGTCACAATGAAATGATTTGCGAATGTGAGTACGAAGTTGGGTAAGATAAACTAGAAAGGGCAGTCTCAGTGTTAGCATTTATGACTTCTGTAAACTCCTATGTGAATCTCATTGCAAGCTGGTTTTTGATTCAGTGAAATTTTTCCACTGCTCATGTTTTTCATCGTGCTTGTCCAAGGAGAGATTTTCTTGCTACGCTGCTGAAAATATGATAAGCATAAGGAGCCATCAGAGCAGGAAAAACGCAAAACTGAGCAGAGTGGATGTGTGAGTTAAGAAAAACTTCTCTTGAGAAATGGAGAAAGCTAGAACTGGAGGGAAGGACTATCTTGCCTGTTCTATGTGCACGTTACATTCCGGTGTATGAGTGCAGAACATGGAACATGAGCTTTGTAAGAGGAAGGGAGAGTGCTCGCACTGCTCTGGTTTGATGAGGAGAGCAGGGATCTCAGGAAAAGATGCCAATACGTGAGAAAGGGGCAGCAGTGGTTTTTCATAAAGAAACTGGGAAAATGCAGGTTCTCTTGTCGTGACCACCCTAAGGTAGGGTTCTGAGTTAGTCCCATTCCTGTGTCCCCTTACCTTTCTTACATTCCAACCCTTCACTTTCAAGCTAGTGAAGTCCGGCTAAGAATGACTTCAGACATGACAGGTTTCTAAAGCAGCTTCTGACAAAGTGGGTACCAGCCCAGCAGGCTAAACAATTGCATGGATTCTATGAGAAAGAAGCCTGAAGGGGCTGATTAGAATAGTACTGGAAAGGTGTTAATGAATTCTGTCCTCATTGTAAAACCATTTTGAAATCAAATTCTTCAAGAGCTTCACCTGCTTTGTCCCATTAAAGTACCGTCCATCATTGCTAATTGTGATAATCTAGGTGCAGGACATACTGTTTCTGTGCAAAGGATGACTTTTTTGTTGTTGTTGTTTATGAAATATATTCAAGCTTCCAGGTGTCTTCTACTGAATGTGAATGTGGAGGTTAGAGTTGGGGTGTGCTGCAAGATTTGAGTTCTGATATCAGATGCAAAAGGTAGAGAAGACATTTTGCTTTGTGCTGTCTCGGGCAGTGCATATTTTGACAAGCAGCAAAGAATGCAAAAATAACTTTATGGCTTAAAGTCTTTTACATTGCAGAGCTGTTGTGTTTGCTGAATAGAATGGATTTGGGCTCCTACTGTATCTGACTTGCCTCTGGCTTGAAATAGGTTGTCATCTTTTCATTACATTGCAAGAGAGTGCTTATTTGCGAAATTAATGCATGGTTATCCACAATGGGCAGATATAAGCTGATGTATTCCAGAGTATCTGGAACATCTCCAGTCTTCTATCTGTCTGTATCCCTGTTAGCCTCTGTCAGCTTCTTTCTGTCAGCAGCACTAAAAGGAGAATCAAATCTCATCTTGTGATAGAGAATAACCTTAACCTAATGCTACCAAAGAAGACAGACTTCTTTTAAAAAAAAAAAAAAAAAAAAAAAGATCAGGTTATCCTAGATGTAAAGGATTCACTACTTTTTTTTGTGGAACTGTAATGAAACTGTGTGTCTCAAAAAACCAACCTGCTGCTTTCTGTGGGTTGTGGCTGGACTTGCACATGGACAGTACTGGGTGCGTTGCAGATCTACTTCAGAATACATCAGTGTTTCTTGCAACTGTCTCTTGGGCTGGCATTGGGTTTTGCATTTCTGCAAGATACTTGGCAGTAATTTTCTCATAGTAATCCTTTATCTGCACTTTATGCATGCATTCGCTAGGAGAAAACTGCAGAGATCTGCTGGCCATTGAGAAAGAATAGATGTTATTTTTCTCTTGTTCGTGGTAAAACTCCACATCTGATACATATGCTGGGGACATGGTATGCGAAACTCTCTTGTCTCTGAGTGTGTGTGATGCAGACTGAGCTGGGGTAGGATATCTGAGCAAGCAAGTTTGCAAGGAGGGAAGTTAGGGGTGTTGTGGTGTGCAGGAGACATCTTGGAGTCACAGCAGATAAGTTGCACAGGGCAGCCAGTCTGAACTCCAGTCAGAGAAAGGTTTAAGTTCATTCCATTAAATCGGATTTGTCATAGGTCCTGCATAACAGAGTGCAGTATGCATGCAGGGGTGTTGAGTCTCAAGGAGAATTGGCTACCTAGATGAAGGATGCTCTGAACCACAAATAACAGTAGATAAATATATTCACTGATACAGGATGCCAGAAGGTAGCTTTATGTAAATAGTTACCACTTGCAGGGAAATGGTGAAGCTTGGAAATTTGCTATGTCACATGCTTTTATGCATACCTGGTTACAGCTTGTGCATGCTGGTCAGTACGAGGTTTGTGAGAGTTTTTTTCACCTTGTCAAAAGACTTTTGATGAATATGGCGCTTAAGATAGGTTTTCCATTTCTGTGAGCAACGAGTAATGATTCAGCGCCATGGCTGACTTTGATGAATTTCAGTATACTCCTAACTGTGAGTTGCCTTTCTAAGATAATAGAAATCCATACTAAGTTTCCCTGCAAGATTCACTTGTGAAAGGCTCTTACTTTAGTGCTCAGGTAGATAATACAGCAGGTAATTCAGGGCACCATTTCCAGCCACTCTGAGCAATATTGTCTTCTAGAAGACTGAGTTCAGCTTCTTCATATGGCACAGTCCAGTAACTGGCAGGAAATTTATTTTTTTAATCATTAGTCATTAATTTTTTGCTCTTGTCCCGGTAATAATTTAACAGGAAGATTTCTGCCCTCTGGGGTTGTTGGACTTTCTTGCTGACTTCTCTTAACTAACACACTTCCTATGTGCATTTTATTGTGGCTTTGTTACATTTGTTTTTGTATTCAATGGCTTTTCTGTGTGAGGGAACATTCTGATCATTTCACGCAAAGTAGAAAATAGCCTATGAGCAAGGAAGTTGGTTATCAGTCTGCAAAAAAAGTATTTGAAAACTCATCTGGCAATGAAGCATCTTCTCTCCCTGCCCTTACCAGACATTAAGCATAGTAAGTTATTGATATTGATTAAGGTATAGTAAATGTTGAGGACGACTTCTGTGGGTAGAGTTGCCAGAATGGATAAGAAATGTTGCATAAAATAACAATGAAACCTGTTTTCCAAAGGTAATCCTGAGATGTTCTTCCTTAATTTGACACAAATTTTCTATATACACTGCCATGTTAATGGGATGTTAACAATTTACGCTGCAACTGAAAATCAAAAACTCTCATATCGAACAGGTTAATTGAAACAGGGAACCAATGCTAGCTTGTTCCCTTCACCAAGTGTGTGCCTACCTCTTGCCATCTTTGAAAAAAAAACATCAGCAAAATGCAGAAATGCTTCTGGTTAGCAGTCCTAGCTTCAACATGATACACTGATTCTAAGTTGAGAAGGAAGTTATCTTCCAGAGTTGCCTTGAGTGAATTTGCCTACAGAGTATTTGAATATCACGCTCTTTATTTGACGTTGAGCTGTCCTAAATTAGGCCAAGAGTTATTCCCTACCAGTACTACGTGTGGTAGGCTGTAAAGCCATGGGGAGTTGGCTTCGGGAGTGGCTGCTGCTAAAGGGTTGCTGGGCATCAGTCAGCATGTGGTGAGACCTCGCATTGCTAGCAGGCGGTTAAGTTGTTACCTGGGTGATTAAGGTGACGCTCAGCATGTGAGTTCTGTAGTTCAGAGTTTCTTTGTGAACATCTCAAGTTACATAGTAAAACTTGTATTGATCCAACTGGAGTTGGACCCTGTTATATGTACATCCTTGCATATTCTTTTTGAAGAGATAAGTTGTCATAATTGATATGTCCAGACCCAGTCTTCAGTATGTATATATTATAATTCATGAAATAGGTATGAGTTAAACTAAGAGCTGTATTAGGAATCCTTAAAATTTATTTGGAAGAAGCACTGGGTTTTTGTTTGTTTGTTTGTTTGTTTGTTGTTTTTAATTCTGGGTCTGATAATATTAACTATATTTTTTGTTTTTTTCTTTTTAATGAATTTTCTGAACAGCAGTAGCTGTGAGGAAGAAATCCTTTTCTTTTTCTCCCTCTTCCCCCCCAATAAATTTTTGAGTTTGCTTGGGCTGAAATAGGTTTTTAAATATGTGTAACGTTATTTTTTTTACCTAATTGGAATAGTGCATTGGTGCCTCTATAGGTGTTAGGATTAGGATTCATTCTGTTATTTCCCTACACTAGTCTCCAAGTCCTAGAATGGACTCTTTAAAGACATTGAAAAATATATAATGACCGGAGTTATTTCATAGTGCAATGCCATAAGTCTTCTCTGAGCACTGGAGGTAACGGTCTCTTTCAAATCACATCCGAGATCTATTAAAAAAAAACAGCAACTTGTGAGGTGGAGGAATGTACAATTCACGGTATTGAAAGTGCTTATGATCAAGAAATAGAACACTAGGTCTGGATTATGTGAATGTTGTTGACACAGAGTACTTATGGCTTAAAAGAAGAACTCTACTAAACTTTGTAACCCAATTTCTAATCGTACTACAGAGTCTTGCAAGAAAAGTACTTAATACAGTTCTGATAAAGATAAAAAATAAAACATCAGAAGTTATTGTTCAATGGTTTGTGAATGTTAAAACCAAATTTACTTTATCAGGGAAGCAAGCTGTGTTTTACTGACGGGGGATGATCAGAATAGCTTTGTACACTCTAACTGATCTGATATCCAATATTTTTTTTATGGGCTTCTGTTACTAACTATCTAGAAGATATAGATTGTTTTGGTTTAGGGCTGATTCTGTAGACTGTCCAGGGTTTAATTATGTGAAAATATTTAATTTTCTATTTTAGGTGTGGAATATCAAACAGATGATTAAATTAACACAAGAACATATAGAAGCACTGTTAGACAAGTTCGGAGGAGAGCATAACCCACCATCAATATATCTAGAGGTAAGTTTGTGCACAAATGAATGTGGTCAGATTATTGGTGTGATATCTACATCTTTATATAAAGCATCCTATGTTGAAAGTAAGTGTACTTTCTGTATACTTACAGAATTCTGTATTCTGTAGTAAGAGTACATTTTCCTCATCTTCTAGAAACGTAATTCTCTTTCCCTGGAGATAGGAATCCCACACAGTTCCCCTCTGATATTTATCAGTAAAGAAAGATCAGTGGCATGTTCTAACAGTTATGTTTGTGCCATTGAAATGTAAGACATCCTTTTTGGGTAAGGGGGAAAAATTATGTGTGGTTGTATAGTACAGAAATGCATGTTCTGTTGTTACAAGTCATGTATGTATCTAGCAGCAGGACTAGAGGGAACGGCCTCAAATTGCACTGGGGAGATTTGGGTTGGATGTTAGGAAATACTTCTCCAAGAGAGTGGTCAGGCACTAGAATGGGCTGCCCGGGGAG
Organism: Alectoris magna; assembly: GCA_030625065.1. NCBI lineage: Eukaryota > Metazoa > Chordata > Aves > Galliformes > Phasianidae > Alectoris > Alectoris magna. Next base: position 141,429,434 of record CM060560.1, read on the forward strand.
GTGGTGGAGCGCTGTCCCTGGAGGAGTTCAGGAAACATTTAGATGTTGTACTGAGGGACGTGGTTTAGTGGGAGCTGTTGGTGATAGGTGGATGATTGGACTGGTTGATTTTAGGCGTCTTTTCCGATCTTGGTGATTCTTGATTTTGTACACACATGAAAGCATAAGACTATCTTTGCCTTTAAAGCAGTTGACTTCCTTTTTTTCCATTTGAAGTACAGTTATGTAGAATCCAAAAATTGTTACTGGTAGAAGGAACCTTTCTTATAGAATTGTAGGGTGGAAGAATTAGTTTTCAGCTGCACTTAATTTATAAACTAATTACAGAGTAAATCTTTTCTCATTACTCCAAATTCATGAAATTGTGTTGAATTTCATGACACACATGAAACAGTCCATTAAGGACCATAAAAAGCCTATAAAAGACCATATGCGTAAGTTACATCTATTAGGAATTGAATGAGTATCACTTGCCCTCTTCTTGTTTCTTTCAAGTACTGAAATAACTAGAGGTCAAGCAGACTTATTTTGCAGTCTCTTTAATTGTAATTGCTGCCTAAAGGCACGGAGTAATTAAAGATCCCATTATTTGACATATTTCTAGCTTTTATTGTAATATGAGAGAGCAGGACAGTAACACGATTGTACAAATGTTGACAAAATGTCTTTAACAGTTAAGGTCAAATGAGACCCTCTATACCCCCTTTATTTGATGTGAAATGGAAGTATTGAATGAGTGTTAATCGCTATTTTAACCACTCAGTGTTCTGTAAATATGCCTCTGTTTTCACATGAACCCATTTATTCCAAATCTTTGGATTTAATATTGCTGCACATATGTTGGTTTTATTTGGTAAAGGATCAAATTAGAATAATAATGAGTCTAATCTCTACTAGGTCTGGATTTCAGGTAATGAAAAGGTTAGTTTGTTTACAGTCTTTTTAATTTTTTCAAAAAAAAAAAAAAATCTGAGATCCCTAGATCCCTCCACTGGAAGTCTTTAGATTGTTCTGTAGCTCATTGATATGATAGAGGACGTTTACAGTAGTAAATCTTTACCCAGAAAACGTGAAGAGTAAGTCTGAAATGTTTAGTGATAGCAAAGCATCAAGGTTAAAGTAGGTTTTTGAGTTTGCTGGTTGATTGTGTAGCTGAGAAAAAACAGCAACTCAGGTTCATCAGTGGGTTATACAAACCTTGCAGAACAGGCTGTGGTATTTCCTTGCCACGGTGAGTTGCGCTGGATCATGAAGTGAGTCTCATGACAAGTAATGCTGGTACTTTTTCAGTTATTTTATCCCGTGAAACAGCCAGTCCTATGAAAAAGAACCTACCATCGTTGAAATGAAAAGCCTTGGTGTTTTTTTTCCCAACTCTTTGTTCTATGGCTCCTTCTGCTTCCTTCGCTCCCATATTTGCAGTACTTAAGATATTTTGAGTCATTAATCTAAGAGGAAAATATTCTGGTTTTGCTGAATTTGCCATCTAGTTGTATACTGAATGTGATTGTGGTGAAGTCCCATCAGTCTCAGATTTGTGATTAGAGTTAGGGAAGGGAAATAGTTTACAGTTGTGAGTCAAGAGCCTAGAGACAGAGGTGAGAGAGAGGGGAACTTCCTCTATGGATGGTCACCAATTTGGATTAAATCAGCCTCAGATTGATGGAAGTGAATAGCATTGGATGTGCAAGCCAGTCACTTGTGTAGTGTGTGGATTTCCTGCAGTAGAACTCAAGTGTGAGGGAAGGAAAAGAAAGATACATTACAAGGTAACATGATACAGTCAGAAACAAGATTACTGTCTTCTTTTGACAGTTCATTTCAGCTGAGCAACAGTTATCTATCTGGTGTGTCTTTTCTGTGCCCTTTTAGTCTTTTTGGTTTGACCAAAAACAAAGACTGCTGCTTTTTCAGAATTTACTTTGCAGCCGTTTATCTGAGTGTAGTCTGCCACTGCTAGAGCTAATGGTTTAACTTCCTGTGCTCATCTCCTTATCAGAAGAAAGACCAAGCCAATCCTGGCTGCAGGATGAAAGGATGGAGTTGTATGTAAAAAGCTGTGAATGTAGTTTAATAAAGCAGTGAAGAACATGTTTCCTTCCAGAAATTGCAGAACTAAAAAAATGCAGTAGTTTTTATATGCATCAAAAGAACAGGAAATTATGCAGAACACGTGTGGGTAGCTTAAGCAGTTCAGTTGATAACTCATCCTTCTGACATCCGTTAGAAATAGCAAAGTACCTGTGCACAGAGCTGCTGGGTGCTGTTGGGCTTTTTGCTCAGTTTCTGTACCTGTGCATCACCACTGTCTTCTGTGCGTGACTTTCACCTTCTCCCAGAGCTCACGCCTTGGCCTTGTCACTTAAGCACACATACTCAAGTATGTGCTTGAACAGGAAGGCAGTGTAACTTAAACTCTGTACAGCCTCTTCTGACTTGTTATATATTGTTTTGCCAAAGTCTCATTTCTGTCTGTAGAATGCGATGTTGCTTTGCTTTCACCAAAGTATACTTGTATAATTTTGCCAGTCAGTCATGTTGATGATGTCAGTCATCTGTTTCCTTCCATTGCTCTAATCATCTTTTGATTCTTCATAAAATGTGAGCAGGACTTCTGTGGGCTATGCCTATTGATCATCTCTAGTGAGCTTATCAGTAAGACTGTTGTCTGTTTTTCTTAGACAAAGATGGAGTTATCCAAAGGTAATTTCTAGATAAGAACCTGAAACTGAACACTTCTGCTTCCACCCATGTTGCCATTCACTGCTATAAACACCTAGTTTGTCACTGTGTTGCTTTTTGCAAAACCATGGCTTTTTGATAGCTACTGAAGTTCTGACAGCTGACACTTTCTAATCTGTGGAGCTTCAGTACCATAGGATTTGTTCAGTTCTTTTGAATGCTCCTATGGCTTCTGTCTTTTGTTTCCTATGCCTCTTAGCACCTGCTCAGCTTTACAGGACTTAAAGCACCTGGTGTACTGGCTGGTGGCCTGTGGTGCTACTGCCTCTATGTAGACCTGTCAAGTAAAGTTGTAATTGAACCTGATAACAAAAGAGCATTTCAATTAAAAGAAATTAAAGGGGTGGAAAGCACCCATAGGAAAGCTGAAGCGCTGGATAAAAACAATTCTGAAAACTGAACATTCAAAGGATTTAGGGGAATAATTTTTTGCATTGAATGTAAGATCTACCCCTTGTATAAAAATAAAAATGAATTTGTGCTTTAGAGGTGCTCAAGAAAATAGGTGCTAACGAGCTTTTAATTCTGTGCTTGTCTGAGCAAGTGAGAAGACACAAAAAAAAAGCTGACAGGTTTTTTAATTTGGAGGACGCAGTTCGATGAGTTTTACATAAGAAGAATTTTAAAACTGACAGCTATTGTTGCAACCGTCACTTCAGGATTTGTCAATTGACTATGAAAGAAGAATGGATTACCTGAAATATTGAAAGTAATTGACACACACTACATTGAGTGCATATATTTAATTACTCCTGCAAGAGGGATACTCAGACTCACCCTGCTTTGATCTGTCACTCCTTGGTGATGGTCTTAAAAAAAGTGACTCTTGAGCACCTGGTGTAGGGCCTTCAAACCTGTGTGTGTTACTCTGTGCCCAGCTGCCTAGGAGTGGAAGAAGCAGCATGAAGCTCTAGGGTAGTGCTTGCCTTGTCTCCCTCCTCTTAGGACTGGAAAGAAATAGCTGAGGAAGGAGAGTAAAGCCATTGTGTATAGTACAGGGAACTAAGTGGACAGATGATAGAAAGGAACACTCCTCATTAACCATACAATTTTCTTCTAATGGCTGTAATTAGTAATAGCTTTGGGCATCTTATCAAGGCTTTCTAATATGAACACAAGAAAAGCATTTCTGTTTGTTCTGGATGGAAGGAATAATTAATGGATTAAGCACTGGCTGTATTAAAAGCTAAGTATGGCTTCTGGAATGTAGATAAAATCCTTTCTTAGGTAATCGTAGCTCTTAACATCTTCCCCTGTGTGTGAGATGCTTCTCAGATCTCACAGACCCCTGGAAATCACTATCAAACATTTGAAATAACTGCTTGACTCAGTACGGGTAGAAATAGCATTAATAACACTCTTCTTATAGAAAAGAGGCTGTAGGGGCTCCTTGATAGATTTTACCACATTTTTGGAAGTACTCTGTATTGCAGCAGCTGAAAACATCAATGATTTTTATCTTCCCACATACTTTCTCACTGTGTTATATCTGTCCTTGAGATGATGTTTCCCAAAATACAGTTTGTGATTCACTGTGGAAAAACCCTTTTCCTAAAGATTTATCTAAGCCCTGTAAATAGTGGAAATCTTTACTGCAGAGAACTCGAATACTATGATACTGGGAAGTCCTGGGTTGCAGTTGCAAACACTTTTAAAATGCTAGGTTGCATGTCCTTCTATAATGACCATCAAATAAGCCTTTTTCATCTCTACCAACAAAATACTGATAAGAAGGGCAATGGAAGTTAGGGAAAAAAAGATCTGGGTATTCCTAATGCTACATGGAAGTAAACGTTTGTAAACTGAAACAAGATGCATAGATCCAAAGTGCCCAAAAGCAGTTGGCTTTAATTTATAAAGGCAGATATAGCAATTGGACAGACAAATACAATGGGAAAGGTGTTATAATAAAGGTGTGATGATAGAAGGGTGCTGGAAAGGAAGGGAGAATTGCTCACCCATATCAGAAGGTTCTAGGTTCACAGGGGAAAACTTCACCAAGGAGGGATCTCCAGAAAGAGATCCTTCCCTAGTGGCAGTCAACCCTTAAATGAGATCTAGGAGAGCTGCAGCCAGGCTCTACCCGCCTATGCTCGCGGGGCTGACCTGGTCCTTTCCCCAGGTGATCAATCAGTGGCTTAGGCTGTGACTCAGCAGTTCCTGTACAGAGGGAAGTAAAGATTAACAAACTGGATTGTTATAGATGCTCAGTTATGGTTTGAGAGGCCTTATTTAAAATTCCAAAATATCGTGTCTTTCTTGTCTTATTATGTTACAACATCACCTGTGACAAATTTCTCTGAGAACTTAATTTAGCAGTATTGGCCCATTAAAATGGGAACAGCTGTTCTCAAAATGAGGTTGCATACTGTGCCTATGCTTTCCTTCATCTAATAGTACAAGAGCAAGCTACCTGACCTTTTGGCATTCAGGCGCTATGCAAAATAAAGCAGTGTATAAATGCATAGATGGAATGACAGTGGTATCAAATAGGTTTCAAAACTCAGTCAGCTTTTTACTGTTACAGGTATTTTCTCCTTTCTTAGCCTAGCTATTGGAAGCAATTGAAAATGAGAATGATGGTACTAGACAGATGCTTATCCCTAACTGCTATGGTTTTTCTAGTTTACATCTTATACTCCAGGGAAAGTAAATTTGATCCAAAGGCCTTGCTACTGCCATTTTTGAGAGTTCCGCTGTTGAATTTCTAGAGGGTGTTTCATTCCTTGTTGCTATATTGCTGGAAGTTTATTAAAGAAGATCGCTGATCTTGAGTGTGTTTTTTGCATCAGCAGACAGGTACAGTCTGAAATGGATCATAATGATGAATCTCTGGTTGTTTCAAACTGCTTGTGGTATTCAATGACAATACTAGGAAACTCAGTGGCTCCATGGAAAGATTCACATGAACTTTCACCAGGCTCCTAGCACATGTTAATCAAATGTGTTGGACCCAAACTGGAGTGTCTAAAGTTAGACTAAGAACAGATTTAGGTATCTTACTAAATACAGAAATCCTGACTTACGTTGCTGTCTATCTTCAGCTCCTATTTAACTTTAGTGGGATTTGCATTTGATCAACAGTCTAAAAGGTTAGACATCTTTAAACAGAAATACAATCTTAGTTTCCAGAAGCCTGGAGGCCGTCATTTAGGTTTCTAAGATCCTTAAAATGTATGAATGCCACCTGAAAAATGATTGAGGAAGGGAGAGAAAATGATAAAACCACTCGCCGGGCTTGAGTTTAGACTAGATTTCTAACCAAGTGTGATGTGGGCAGGGAAAAGGAGAAACCATAGTTTGCTACCGGGTTTTGTCCTAGGTCAATTTCTTAAAGATATTTGACTTATTATTTTTACTTTCCTTAAATCTTTTAAATGGATTGTATAGCCTGGTTGTGGCCTGAGAAAGCAAATTTCAAATATAATATGAATAATAAATAATATAAAAATAGTCATGTTTTTGAGGAAATCCCTTGTCGATATTATCTTGGCACAGCTGTATATCCTAATATAGATTCTGTTGAGTTCTGAGGTCAGTCCTAATTCTATCAATAGGTCACAACATTGAAGCAGTTACTTAATTTTTTTCCAGCTCTGCTGCTTGTGAGCAAGCAGTTGTCATCCTATGGCATGTATGTACATTGTATATAGGCATGCCAATTTCTTGTGCTTCAGATGAGCGTGGCAGATTACCAGGCCTTTGTATGCTTTACTTAAAGTTTCAGGAGTATTCTCTCATTTATGGAAAGCAAATGATTTGCGTATATACTGATACGCAATGTAAATAAAATCAACTTTTCCTTCTGGTTTAGATAGCTGTAGAGTTGCTTTGTAAATTTAAAAGATGCGCCGGTTTAAATCTGGTATTCAGCTTTTAGAATATATCTTTTCTATAACTTAAAGAAATACTGCAAATTGACACAAAATTGGGAGCCTTCTAGTGATACAGTGCACAGACATGTTTTTTATGGATAATATACATGATTAAAGACACTTATTTTTTGGAGTGAGCCAACAGAAGCCCAATGGCAGCAACAAGCACAACAGCAACAGATGAACTCAGAATTTTGTGCCTGGAATGGAATGTCTGAATAGCACCTTTGCTTCTGAAACACCAGTAAAATCCTTCATTCCATAAATTATGAGAATGTTCAGCATAATCTTTTTTTTCCTATAGTAGATAAAGTACAAACTAACTAACTAAATTTGTATTTTAAACATTAGTGATGTTAGAAATCAGCCTCAGGGTTGACCCATAGGACCTTACCTGACCTGAAGACTTGATGTATGTCAGCTAATATGGCCTCTAATGTCAATAGGCCAACTGTGTAGCACAAACATCTTTCAGCTGGAAATACCTTGCCATAGATCATTTTTGCTTTTGTTACACTCCTTAAATTTAAGTCCTTCAGACAGGTCTGTTCTGACTTGGTTCTGTTCTCTGTGCATGCTGGTCATCAGCTGGTACTGATGTCTCAGCGAAATGCTTAACTTTTGAAAATGAGATTCATAGGAGCTATTCTTTTTCTGCTACATGAACTATTGCAGCTCCTATGTAAAAATAATTGTTTGGGGTTTTTTTTGTTTTTGAAGAGAAAAACACATTTAAAGGCTAATAGTAGATTTCTAGTTTCTTGGTAATCTGTTGCAAGATCTGCTGCTGTGACATTGAGTTACAACACAATACTTTGGAGCATTCACCCCCATTAAAAAGAAAAAACAATTTTTCATGCAGAGTTCAGTGGCATAGAATCCAAACCCAGCAACGGTTCCCAGTTTTCTGTGCTCAGTGTGTATGCATTTAAGATAAATCATATGACTTTTGAGTTTGCATTAGTGACAGATGAAGCTGCCAGTACAAACATTGTAGGACTGGGCATTTTGAAAGATGCGTGGAACTCTGTGAAGGAACTAAGCCCGAGTATCCGGAAGTGATGTAACATTGCATGTGTTAGTTCAGACAATCTTTTGCAATGTTCATGAGAAAAGGAAGTAAGTATTTAGAAAAGTATTGGTGAAATGATAGTGGTTAATGACTTTTATGAATTTTTGTTTACTGAAAATAGTTCTTGACACATGGAACTCTTACAGGAATTTACATGAAGAGCTATTCCTGGAAGTAAGAGTGAGATGCTTATGTTACTGTGCCACCAAAAAAATGCCATTATTTATAATTGTGTAACTTTGAATTTACTTTTCACGGTAGGAGGAAAATGTTTCAGCCTTATGTCAAACAGTTTGTGGTCTACTCACGAAACGCTAGATACTTTCAGTTCTTAAAAGGAATTGCAAGCAATTCTCAGTTTCCTGCAACGTTTAGGGCGGCTCAGAATTGTGTTCTTCACCATTACCCTTTAAGCAGCTTTTTCTTTCTTAGTCCCCACTGTCAAATTAATGTTCTCTTTGTAAATGCTGTTGGTATGATAATGCAAATTTTGCAAATAAGTCTATCCTGAGGGATCCTAAGCCTTCTTAAAAAGAGAGAGGCCAATCCCTGTTTACTTACTGTAAACCACCTGAGTTTGGTTAAAGCTGCACATACACCCCTGGAGAAATAAATCCATAGTAAATGCAGTATTTATGGCAGTATCACCGAAACTGTAAGCATAGTTATTTTTCCTCTTAAAAATATTTTTCCTGTAGATGTTTTGGTCAGTTTAATTCTGTAATTTTAATTAGAAACAAGTTACGCACAGAGAACTGGAGGAAAGCAAGTAAACAGAAATGTACCTTTCCCTGATGTAAATATCCCTTTTCACACCTGAAATATGTGACCTGACAAATCTCAGTCTTGCTGGAGATCTAAGTAGGAAATTCCCTTCATTACTCTTTAGATATTACATTTGTGGCATCTTTGTTCCTTATTATCTATATAACATCCTTGGTTAACGTCAAAATGTTTATATAGCATGAAGCAAAATTTCCTAACTGATTCACATTTTCAGATTCAGTGTTTTGAAGATATGTAGGTCACTGGTGGTAATGCCTCCTAGTTGTTTTTGTGGAAACTGCAACAGATACAAAGAGCACAATTGCACTATTTGATACAGCAAATTTGCAGCTATGAAACGCAATTTTTCAACATCATCACCACCTTTAGTGGCGCATTTTTGCCAGTGATGAGCAAAAGCTGCATGCAACTCTCATAAAAATAATTCTGCACCAGTGGAGGTGACCCGCTGTCACTGTCTGTGACTGTGTTTCTGTTCTGAAACGCACTTTCACTGCTTCACTGTGCTCATATCCCCTGTTTGGTCTCCTGAAACGTTTAGCAAGTGTTGATTAATGTCGGTGGGTGCCATTTTTTCTGCATTGGAGGAATTCATTGACACACCTTTGCTTCATGGACGCTTCTATGTAAGATGCTATTGTGTCAGTCTGTCCTTCAACTGCCATCTGTCACACAGCAACAACATGTAATGGCAACCTTTGGTGGGAAGGTTCAGCCTCTCCTGCCATCCCACCAACCTCTGCTTCTGATGCTGTGGGCCAAGGTCATAAACTAGGAGGGGTTACCTTTGAAGCAGCCCTGGTAATACTTCTGAATACAGATTAAAATGGTCTTGTTACAAAGAAAGTTGATGGAAGCCATCTTTAAACAAAAATATATACTGTTACAGATATGTATTCATGGCATATTTGTTTAAAACTTCGTGGACGAATGGTGCTGAACTTTTTTAAAGGAATTTGATTGGTATGGACTTGCATAACCTTTACTTGTGGAAATTCAAACTAATCACGTATAGTTATGGGGAAAAAAAAAAGCAAGGATCACTTTTATATATATATATATATATTCTTATATATGTATATATATATATATATATATATATATATATATATATATATATAGATTCTTATACTCTGGTCAAAAAAAAAAAAAGAAAAGAAAAAGTAATGCCAGAGGTGAATGGTGAGCAGTGAGTGAGGTAAGTTGTCAGATACTGATGGCAAAAAGCAGGCTTTTGCTTCCCTTAATTATTGCGTTAGATGTGATACATTTAGCTTTAGCGCATGCAGCTGACATTTGTTAAAGACTGCTGTTCTTCAAAGCAGTTCTGAATTAGACTGTACAGTGTAGGTGCTTTAAAACTATGACCTATGATTTCTTTTATCTACTTATCTGTTTCATGGATTAGAATTAGTTCGGAAAGTTTAACATGAGTTGAAAGCCATTAGTTCTTTGCTTCCTGTCCTTGACCAGACAATTTCGTTCATATGTCTGGGAAATATGAATTAGTTCAGAATGTTTTTTGTTTTGTTTGTTCTCGGTTTACATTTCTATTTTTATCTGAGGTTACTACATCATTAAAATAGCGATTCTTCCTTCACAGGCCTATGAAGAGTACACCAGCAAACTAGATGCCCTACAGCAGAGAGAACAGCAGCTATTGGAATCCATGGGAAATGGAACTGATTTCTCTGTCTCCAGTTCAGCTTCAACGGACACAGTTGCGTCATCTTCCTCCTCTAGCCTCTCTGTAGCACCTTCATCCCTTTCAGTTTATCAAAATCCTACTGATATGTCACGGAATAACCCTAAGTCTCCACAGAAGCCTATTGTTAGAGTCTTCCTGCCCAACAAGCAAAGGACTGTGGTAAGTCACTTAATTTCAGCATCCTCAGAACCTCAGTATTTCCTGTGGTCTTCTTCATGCAAAAGTTAATTTAGGACCTGAAAAGATAGCCATATTTGTGCTCTGCAAAACTCAGTTGTTTTGATCTGTTGGCTATTTTCTACAGTGTTAATACAAAGATGTGCTCTGTGCTGCAGTAGTAGACAACACTTTCAGGAGTTCTATAAGAGTTGAAGCAACCTGAGTATTTGCCTAAAAACAGCTCTCTTAAATAAATAGTGTTCTACCATTTTTCAACAGATAGGGGAGGCCAGGAAGCTCTGTTTCTTGTAATATACAAAATTACTGATTAGTTTAAAAGGACAAGTTTGGGGATGTTAATGTTTTCCGTATAGTCAAAGTTGCTAGCAGCTGTGAATGCTTGATATCTAGAAGCAACCTCTTGCAGTTAAGGAGGGCTGTGCAGAATGCTTGTTCACTTTTGTTGTCGTTTCCCTCCCAGCTCGCTGTGATGAGTGCTTTATGATGGGAGCCTGAGTCTATCAGGTGCTGTGTAGAGAACTGACACGGGGGTGGACACCGCTGCTGTTAATAGGAGCTTGCAAGCATTGCTGTGTTAGTGTTGCCTGCGAACTGCTCGAAAATTGCTGTTTATCACTTTTGGCAGTGTTGCAGTGATTCCTGGAGTTGCAGGAAAAGAGTTGACTTTTTGCAGGCTATCTAACTGTGCTTTTATAGGTGTGATGGTTTTACAAGCATGATCCCTACTGAACAGTCTCAGTATGTGCTTTTGAACGTTACACACTGACCAGCAAACTGACTGTCAGCAGTTTCTAAGCTCCTTTTTGTAAGTCCTTCCACTTCAAAGGGAAGCTGCTGTCCCCGTGGAAGTAGAAATTGAGATGACTGCACAGCCAGTGTCTATGTGAAACCAGTACTTTTCATAGCAGCCAAAAATTGGCTATCACTGAACTGTGACTGCATGTGGAAATTCGTTGCCAGCAAAGAGGTGAAAACAAAGATGACGTTGGAAGGCATGTTCTCTCCTTTCCCTGCCACTTTCCTTTCTTCTCTCCCATAAAGCAACAGAAATCAGAAGACTTGCTTTTTTTTTTTTTTTTTTTTTTTTAAATGATAGCTTAATAATTCAGGATATTGCTAAAGTGTGAAAGTATTTGATTTTTTTTTTTAACCTGGAGAGAGGGGTTTTTAATATAAACTACAACCACTTTGTAGCACAGTGCAGATTTATAGTGTTAAACAAGATGATTTTGTTGTCTGCATGTGAGGTTTGGCTAGGCACCTAGTGCTACCCGTATTTGAAATTTGCAGAAAAGATAATGGACTTTCAGAGAGACCCTGGTTTCTTCTTTGTGTGTTCTGTCCCAGTCTGTCTGGCTGTTAAAGCCCCGAACCCTGTGATCAAGTTGTCCACAAGTATATCATTTCCTGCATTGTTCTGTGCATTTCTTGTTTCTGCATGTTCTCTTCTTTTTCTCTAAGCTGTATAGAATGTTTCTACTCTTATATTTTTTTCTCCTCACATGCAGTATTCTTCTCCTTTCCTCCTCCTCTTTTTTAACTTCCTCCTCAGTCCTTTTATTGGAGGAATATTTTAAGGCTTTTAGCAAGTCTGAACTATTTTGCTTTTAAAGCAATCATTTTGTACGAAGAAGAGTTTATAGTTATGCAATAGACTGCAGCAAACTTGTAGGCATGTGTCATTTTTTCTGTTTTTTTTATAAATGTGTATTTCACCACGTTTGAGTTAGACTACAAGTAGGATCACCAGAGAATATCGTTGGCCTTTCTTTCAGGTGTCCTGTTTGCACAAACAAGTTCAGTCACTTTCTGAATATGTAAATCTGATTACAGTTGAGGAATAAGAGGTATCACATAGCTCATACTGAAATTCAGTTACAAGCAGTTATTTAGGCCAGGACAGAAGTATCTTGCCTCATCTGAGAATGCTTTATGTGTGTTGCTAGCCCGCTCTAATCAAAGTAAAATGAGCTGTCTTAAACCAATGCGTCTCTAGGGTTTTAAGTAACAGTAGCAGATTAGCGTGGTATGCTCTGAAGTATGTGAGACTCTTCTTCCCCAGACTCCTCTCACTTTAATCCCTAAGCTTTGAGGTTTTTGATGAACATGGTGATTCGGCAGTGTTGGTCATGTTCATTAGGAGCTTACAGACTTAATTGCTCTAGTTAAGTGATCAAATTCAAGAATACTAGCTTGTCTATGATAATGTCTTAACTAGGAGTTAACTTTCTAGCTTGAAGATGTGCTGTCATTTGAGGGGATTGTGACCAGAACTTAGCGGTAATTCTCAGGGGGAGAAGCTGAATCTAAGTGCTTTTTCTGGTTGTAGGAGGCAAATGAGATTTAAGCTGGATATTTAATCAGGGAGAGGCTCTTGTTCTTATCTCCTGCTCTCTACTGGAGTCGAAGCACTATTTGCATTCCCAGAGTTGTTTCCACCTTACCAGATGTGGGGCACTGAGCACAGAGCTTCGTGAAAATTTGTAGTCTCGTGTTGTTGCAGAATTTAAAAGCAAGCAAACAACTTCCCCCCCCACACACCACCACTCACCTGTACAGAATAGGAGGCAGGCAAGTGGTAGAGGGAAGGTAGTCTCTATAGTCTCATATCTAGTGTGTCTGCAGCTGTGCTTATGTAAAGCAACAGACAGGTGCATGCAGATGCAAAGAGGAATGAGATGCACTTGTGAATTTATTGGCTGGAAGCTCAGGTTGACAAGATTCAGCAGGTACTTGTAGGGCACTGTCAACAGAAGGAGGCTAGACCTGAGAAATGTAACCAGGCTCTGTCCCTTGGGAGTGGTCTGGGGAGGTCTGCTTTGCTGGTGGGACAGACTAGACCACATGGTTTCCTGCCAGGTGTCTGTGGTGCAGAGGCTTCACCCTGCTTCATGTGCTGTGTAGCAAGGTGGAAGTCAGTTCCTGGTCTGCTTGGAGCAATTCATTTTTGGTTGGAAAAAAAAGCAATTAGAAATATATGCACAGGTCTGAATCATTAATTTGCAGTACATGCTGACCAGGGAGAGAGCTGGCATCTTAATTCAGTTTTGCACTTGGATCTACTTGAATTACTAAGTTGAAGGTGTATTTAGTAGACAGTGAATTCTGTTTTAGAACTGGAAATTGATGCTTATAGGGACCCTGAGTGTTGATGTTGTTGGTCTTGAAGTTGAACTTTGCGTCTTTGAAATTTGAAACAGACTTATATTACTGAGCATGTTAGGAATTTCTTGTGTGACAACTCTTAATGTAGTTGCTCTGTTTTCAATATTTATTGATCCTACAGTCTCTACTACCAGTCACACATGTAATTGTAGAACTGGGAACCCACTTCAGGAATTGAGAGAACTTGTCAGATACAAGAGAAGCTTTGTTTTCTTATACCAAGGAACACAATGACACTTCTTAAAGTGGCTTTATAAAAACTGACTGTAATTAAGTCAGTAATGGAGAACCAACCTTATTTATCTTTGGTTATATTTTAAAACAGCAGCAGCCTTCTGTTATTTGTTTAGAGCTGTGAGAAATGCAGGAAATGGTGGAGGGGAGCTGCTTACATTTCTGACTAGCAACTGCCTCAATACTGAAGATGTTTCTACATTTGTGTTTATTAGTAGTATTGTTTGTGTTGTGATTCAAGCAAATACATCTGTTTTGCTTGGCTCCAACTAGAAATGCAATGAGGAAACTGGTGGAGTACAAAGAAACAAGACCTTGTTGACCAGCATAAGTAGTTTGTGTAGCTGATGTGAAGTTTCTTTCTGTGTGTCATGGTAAAGCAGAGCATTTGACAGAACTGTTATCCTAATGTAGGAAGAGGCTTAAATTTGCTTCATCGAAAACTTAACCAATAAGTGGTGGAGCCTACTGCTGCTGATTAATTAGCAGTTGAAGTCAGCATCTTGATTTGGCTGACAGCACAGCAGAATTAGAATAGAACGTTTATGAAAGCAAAAACAAGTAGCTGGGTTGGTTAGTTGGAGGGGGAGCAATGCATATGCAAGTGTCAGAAATAAGATTGCTTTCCTGTGTAGTCAGCTTGGGAGGAGATGAAGTTTCCCTCTCTGAACAACCTCTGAAAAAAGTCAACAGATTGTTTGTTATTCTCTAGAGGAAAGGAAGCATTCATCCCCTATAGTGCAGGGAGACAAATGTCCGAATATAAGTCCTTCAAAGAAATATACATGCTTCCTCTGTTTTCAGTGGCATGGTTCAACTTGCATGTTAAATATATTTTGGAGAACTGTTCTGCATAAGTGTGACCAGGATAAATTTCTGTGGGGCTTTGTTTCTTTGTTTGTTTGCTTTCTGGGCCAGAGAGAAAGGATTTTGAAGTAATAAGAACATAAGATGGTAAGAGTCTACCTGTCAGCATCAGTTGTTTTGCAGGAAAAAAAAAAAAAAAAGAAAAAAAATGATGGGACTTATCCAAACTTTGTATGGGAGAATTTAGGGAAAATGAATTTAAGCTTGTTTTGGGTTTTAAGCTGATAGGCTTGGGATAAGAAAAAAATCCTAATTCCCGTTTGTTAGAGCTGTTGCATCGCTTGCCTTTCTCTGTAAAAGCTGGCAACCCACAGTTACAACTGCTTAGGAATTTCACTGAAGAGATTACGTGGTTACTGTACTCACACTGCGTTCTGTAGGCATACGTTTGGCAAGTATGTCAAACCTCTGTCTAGGGCAGAAGGGGCTATTGAATGTGCAAGAGCCATAAGAGTGTCTATAATGCGTCAGACCTAAGGCATAGCCCTGTTTCTTCCATCGGTGATCACAAATGGATGCCTATGGAAGAGTACAAGAACAGAGCAGGTATGCGTAATGTTCTCCTGGAGTGTACTGTTGAGTATGAACTGTTTGTCGCACAGAAATGTTTAGTTCAAGTGTTTTCTGTTTACTAAACTTTAGGCCAGTCTCCACTAAACCTGTGCTGTGGGTACTAGAAGTTTGTCTTGTGGCAAGGGATTGCATTGGCATGCTTGTACGTTGTGTGAATAATGGTATTTAGTGTTGGACTTGGTTTCTGTGTGCAGGATCTCTAGCTTTTGCACTTTGTACTGGAGGAGGTACAATTTTCTCAGAAAAGCTGTTTAATACAAGACCTTGGTACAACAACAAATGGCTAAAACTCATCATAACTGCAGTGAGGATTAGTATTAGGTTCCTGTCAGTGTTCTGAATTCTAGTAGGAAAGAAGGGAACATGGTTAGGGCAATCTGTAACTCTGGTGCTTTATAGAAAAGATTGAAGTTGCTTATAAATTAACACTTTTGACTGATCTTGATTACAGAAGGAAATCTCCTCCAGCTAAATACCAGTAGTGTGAGAGGACAGTCTGAAAGCAGATGTGCAGTCCTGAATGGTGGTATGCTGGAGTGTGGAAAGGCAGAAGAACTGGTAGGTGTGAGAAATAATAGGTAGTTGAAAGGTGTCAGGTGATGACGGTTCTTCCTTTTAATCTGTTTGTGGCCTTTCGCTGTCTGCACACTGCTGGCTTCCAGAAGAAACGTTTGCCTCATGCTGTCTGACCTCCTTGGTGGAATTGTTACAAGGATAGTAAGGAGTCTTCGTTCCTGGGCTCTGAGTTTAGAGATGACAGTGTCCGCTCTTCTTCTGGGAGCATGAGCAAGTTGAGTTCAGTTGTTTGGAATTTCATTTCTGCCTGTAGTGGTCTGGGTACAGAAAGTGAAACTAAGGGGAAAAAATGGGGTTGCAGATGCTGCTTCTCCTTTCAGAAAGTGGCTGTCAAGTAATGTAGCTGTCTGCACGTTGTCAGTAGAATCAAGTCAGCATGTACATTTTACCAAACATGAGGTCTGAAAACTATCAATGGCAGCTTCTAAACCTTATTGCTTTGTTCAAAAGAGTTTCCTTTTCTTCTGTGTTGTAGAAGATTGCGTGGTCTTGCTTAACAGCAATTAGAGATTATTAGTGTAAAAAGTCAGCATAAATTTGGGCCAGAAGAGGTCACTTCACTATTGTTTTGGTATATCATAAAAGGGTCACAAGTATATACCTATTTGAAAGTTCATGAGATTTCTACCTTTAAGTCTTACAGAAATTAAGCAGGATTGTGAATGCTGTACATGATGACAACTCTCAATTCAGGTTTCTCACTCTTGTCACGCCTTCATTAGTTAGAACATCTGCCTTTTAATTAGACAAGCAATCATATAGTCTTCTCTGCAGTCATGAAGACTAGGAGAATCAGATAATTTATGCTAACAGTTTTGGTAAAGTAAAAATAACTTATCATACATCCACAACTGGATTCCTTTGAATGCACTGAGTACCAGATTTACAAATATAACATTTCTTCTGAGTTAAGATTTGCACCTTACTTTCTGCAGGTAATGGTGTGTGTTTGTGCCTCAAGCTTACAGACGTGTAAGCGTTGGATTTCTATAGGCATTCAAGCTGTCCTACCAGTTTCACCTGTCAAGTATAAGGATAATTCATAGAGGGGATCTTTAGGCAGCCAAATGAACTAGTTTTTGGCTTTTAATTAAACACCTGGTTTAACATGATTAGGTTCTTCTAATCAAAAACAATTACAAATTCCCATGTCTTATCAAATGCACCGAAAGCAGAGTTTATGCAGCCTATGCCGGTGAACGCTTTCTGAATGCATGTGAATGCTTTGGGATTTTATGCGTCATATGAACAAACTGGTAGAATGAATCACTGGCTTTCAACTAAAAATTACTGATAATATTTTTTTAAATACTCGGATCATCAGAGAGTGTGTTTGGCCTACCTCTCCTATTATTGAAAGGCAGAATCAAATAAGACATTAAATTACCAGTTTTTATTGGGAAGCAATTAAACCATGAAAGTCTTCTTTTGGACATAAATGCAAATACGCAACCAAAATTTTATTATGAAACAGGAGTTTACCGCTGCTCGTAAGTCTTTCCTTTGTATCTAAGGAAGCCAGAAGAATGCCTCTTTGAAGCAAGGTGAGCAGAGGTACAATAGGAGATCGCACTGGCTTTAACTGTGATGGAGCTGCTTCTGCATTGCCTGAGAGGAATGTTCTGGTGTGGTTTTTAATTTTTCTTCATTTTTCCCTTCACTTAAAAAAAAAACTGTCTTTATCTTGACCCATGAGTTTTCTCACTTCTATTCTAGTTCTTTTCCCCCTTCTTACCTGGAATGAGCAAGCAGGCAGCTAGGTTGTGCTTGGCTGACTGCTGGGGTTAACGTACCGTGCAAATCAAGCTGTGTTGGATAAACTCAAAGTCGCTGAATTCAAAGAGAATAATTTAATCCACTTCAATTTTATTGACGCAGTCTTACATTGCAAAGGCCAAAATAGGGAAAACTTCTCATTATAAAATTGATGGCTTGTCATCATCTGAAGTGCCTCGTGCAACATCAGTCATTGCTTTTTATGAGGGTATTCCTCAAGTATGGATTGTTTAGCGTGTGGTGACAGCTGAGTGAAAGGCCAGTTATGGAATTAAGATTTCTTACATTAAGAGATGGAAAGTCTGTCTGTATAAAGGAAATCAGTGTTACAAAAAATACTGTTTGGAGTGTTTCTTTCAGCCCATAATGTCGTAGGCGGGCATTTGGTGAAACGGAATACAAATCACAGGTCTGAAAATAACCAGAAATGTTTCAGTTTAATTTCTGGTAAATCATACTTAGATGTGTGGCCTCATGTGTCTTTTAAGTAAACTAATCAACCAAAGCTTTAACAGTATATGGTAGTATATATGCTACTTTGATATGGACATACTCCTTTTTAGGAACTGTTACAATCAATTTAGAGAAGGATGTGATTTCTAAGCTTTCCATGGTACAATATCTTTCCATTATCTTTGAAGTATTTAGAGTTTGATTGTTCAAGACAGGATGTTATGACAAGTGGGCTCAGGGCCTGGCCTATTAGAAAGATTTAAATAATCTGTTTTGTAACTAAACTTCTGATGCACCTAGGTTTTGGGTTTCAGCAGGCTTTTTCGTCACTTGAAGAGCAGAGACCTCAGGGTTTTTGAATCTCATACAGTGCCTATGGATATTTTCCTAAATAAGAACTTGCTTTTATTAGTGGGTCACTCAGCCTTCACATCTTCTGGGGCTGGCATTCAGCCTACCAAAGCTTTTAAGGTGGTGATCCAGATGTCTGCTGTGATCTTCTTAGTGAGTGTTTCGAAGGGTAAATCCCAAATTGTTCAGAAAAAGCTTGAAAACATTACAGTTGAAGGCTGCTGTTGTGAAGACATGCTAGATCTGATTCAGTGTGATTTAGGTATGGCGTACTCTTGATCAAACATTTGTGTTGACATAAATCAGTTGTGTTCTATAAATGAGTACATTCTAATGGCATTAGAGGTGCGGGTGCTGGTGGCAGATGTCTACACAAGTTAAGCGGGATGTGTTTGATGGAATGGTAACAGCTTTGTAAATGGGTAAATTCTGTTCAACTTCACTTGGAAGCAACATGTAGTGCAATGCAGTTGCCTCCCTTGTGTTTTATGTGCTTAATACATTTAGTATTCCTAAATGTTTTTTTTTCCTCTAGAAGCTAGTCAGAGCATCATGCCCTGAGATCAACAACAGCAGTGTCTGAAAGCCATGTGTTTCATTATGCTGAGGATGTTCTGTTCAGCATCATCTTAAGTCCACTTTGCTGCAGAAGGGAGTTAGTCTTACCTGGCTGATTTGGTTAAGCATTTGTCCTTCACATGTAAGAAAAGAAGCTGTGAAATTCAGGCTTGGCTTTTTGAAACCCTTACATGTACAAGAAGAAAACTATCGTTATGTGACAGAACAATAGCTTAGTTCATTTCTCACCCATCACAATTGAAAACTGTGAGCATGTGGTTGATGTGTATAACCATAAAGACAGGTAACAAGGAAAACAAAATGTGATCTTTGAAGGTGAGATAAGTGCTCTGAAGTGATATTTCAAAATCACGCATGAAATGTTGTAGTTATTGTACCTAATGCTCCAGTTGTTGAGAATTTTTGTGAAAGTCTAAGGTATCTTAATACATAACACTAGACGGGAGGGAACAGAACTACAGTGCTAAGCTGAGGAAAAAACTGAATTGGCAAACTAGTTTTGAGAATTGTAATGCTAGCTGTTCGGAGCTGCCCAGCCTGCCCACTGTCAGACAATACCTCTATTTTGATTTTAAAGTGCTTGTTGGTCTCTGTTGTTGTAAAATATTGGAAGCCGCGCTAGAGTAAGGAAACATTTTTAAGTTAGTGAGATTGTGCCTTGAGTTTCTGCTCCGATGTTGGGTGAATGATGTAAGAGTTATTTAAGGATGTAGTCCTGGATTTCTTACTGAGTCAGGAATGACCTGATTTACAGAAAGAAATTTATTATGCATTGTTTAACTGCTTGTGGATGCAGTATTAAACACATATCAGCAATATTTTTATGAATGCGTACTGTCCACAGAAGTAGTTTACATGAGGAAAATAAAGGAAATTAAGTGCTATGGTTCTATTCAATCTCTTTATGTGGTAAAATTGGCTTGAGAATTTTTGGAGGCACCAGAGTCATTTTTGTTCATTTCTTTGGGACTTCGCATTTGCAAAACTGAGCATGTTTTGATGTCTTCCAGAATCACTACTTGCCTGATTCAAGGTGCATGAGTAGATTGCTTTCTCTGGTGTATTAGTAAGCTGTGCAGTTAATACATATTGCAGTCCATATTGGCAGCTTTATTGCTATTCCTTAGCTTCGTATAGCCCGTGGTGTTCATTTTTGAAAACTAGTTTGCCAAATCAGCTGTTCAGCTTTTTCTTAAAATAAATAAACCTTTTCTGATTTACAAATATTAGAAGTTTGAATAACTTAAAGAAACCCTCAACAGTTAAAATTTGGACCCAGGTCCCCTAACTAGAAGTAGTGTGATTTCGTAAGAGGTAAGTGTTGTGAAACATCTGGGTTCTCTTAGTTACAAAATAAAGAGATAGAAAGATAATGAATGGACATGGACAAAAAAGGATTTGGCGTATTAAGCATTCTTTATTTGATGCAACAAAACACAAACATTGTCCAATTTACTGGATTACAGAAATAAGGAAGTATGTATTGGAACAGATCAAAAGCTTTATCGTGGGGAACAATTTTTATTTAAAAAAAAAAAAAAGTGTCACTGTGATTTGGTCAAAGCAGTCTATGGGAAGCCCATCAAATCCCTTGACAGAACTGGAAGCCCACTGATGCCACTTGGCTGGCATGCAGATGGCTGCTGCTCCCAAACAACCACTCTGGGTTGCCTGTCAGTCCATCAGGTGAAGGAAAGAGTTCTGCTGGTTTCTTAAAATGGAGTCGTATCATGTTCATGGTACAAGACTTTTTCCCATTTGAGTGTGAGAAGAGAATTGGGGGCGGGTGAGGGGAAGAAAGGTTTAGATGTGCGTTCTTTGCAGGGTGAGATTTCTGCTTCGCTGCAGTCTGTGGTGTGGACTGAAGGAGGGGGCTGGAGGGCTACACGCACAGATGGTGATGGACCACACTGTTCCAGTCTGGGAAAATGATTAATCAATACTAGAGAGATTTATTCAAGTACCTAGTTCTTTAGCCTTCTGTTTCTTTGCTCATGAGCTCTAAAAGAGAATGTTCTAAATGTTATGCTGACTCAGGATCCTGATGGTTTTAAGAGTAATTAAAACACTGTTTTCTAGCTAGATCTTCTTGTAAATGGCAGTGAAGAGAACAAATGTTCTGGCTGTGATTCTGACTGCAAGATGCCTAAATATGGTACAGAATTTAATGGAAGGAACTTGGGACAGTGATACTGAGGAACAGTGGATGATAAGCAAGGGAGGTAGTTAATGCATGCTTTTTTCATCATCCTGCCACACTTGCTTGGCTGTGGGCAACTTTCATACTACCTGAATTTTGATAGCTTATCTTAATGATCTCTTAAAAGGAAGTCTGTAATGTTATAATCTTGTTTTCAACTCAAATTAATAAAAGCTGCCTGAGGTGGCATTATTTACACCAGTGTAATTTATTGATAGAATTGGAGCTCTTCAAGTTCCTGATGCAGCCCTTTGTTTCCTCAGGTGCTGTAGCATTCTGTTCTTAATGTGGGATGGCTTTTATTTCCTTTAGTGCTGGAGGAAGAATGTCTTCCAACGAGCAGAAGATTCTTTCTCTGTTTCTCTTCCTCCTGACTTTAATGCTAGTTGCCCTTCCGCTGCTTGGTATTTTCTCCTTGCCTTGCTCCAGTTCCTTACCCAGGTCTGCATTTTACTACCCCGGTTTCCTCTTACACTTTATTCTTTGAGGTTCTCTGCCTAAGATAGAGTTTTTCCCCCTCTCTGTGGTTGTTTCTAATGCTTCTTGTAGGCAGTTTTTTGTTTTGTTTTTTTTAACCACTGTGCTCCTTGTCCAAACTGAGCTTTTTTTTTCTTAATCGTATCATGAAAGCTGCTGCTTCTGTAGGTGCTCCCAGTGTTTTCCCAGATGTTTCAACCAGCTCTTCCCTACACAGTAGTTAATCTTATTTTTGTTTTCCTTCCTCTGCCATTCAGTCTGCCTTCCTTCCATCTTACTTGATTGTTTCCTACTAATCTACTGATACCAATCCCAATTTAGACATGCTTTTCCTGACCAGTTTTTGAGTTGTCCTGCCTCCCTTCTTCCATTTCTCCGTCATGATCAGCTGCTTTCCTGCCTCTACACATTCATAGAATCATAGAATGGCCTGGGTTGGAAAGGACCACAATGATCATTGAGTTTCAACCCCCTTGCTATGTGCAGGGTTGCCAACCACCAGACCAGGCTGCCCAGAGCCACATCCAGCCTGGCCGTGAATGCCTCCGTGGATGGGGCATCCACAACCTCCTTGGGCAACCTGTTCCAGTGCGTCACCACGCTCTGTGAAAAACTTCCTAATATCTAACCTAAACCTCCCCTGTCTCAGTTTAAAGCCATTCCCCCTTGTCCTATCACTATCCACCGTCGTAAACAGATTCCCCTTTTTCTCTTAGTCGATCTGTCACCCCCTCTGTATTTGTATTACTTCTTTGACCGCTGTGGATATTCGTGGTGAAATAAGTGCAAGTGCTGGAAAGATAAACTCGAGGTTTCTGTGGAACTTCTACCTCGATCCAGCAAGACTTGTATTCACAGGGAAAATACCCCCGAGCTGAAGAACACCTTTGTTGGGTGGAGACGGTTCTTGGTTGGTCCTGTTGTGGGAGGCTGGGGCATGCATCTGAAATCCTCTGAGATTTTTGTGAAAAAGGTTTACTCTCTATTTGTAAATATGTATGTTGGAAGCAGGGAAAAATATGTTACAAGCAGTTAGTTTCAATGTGAACTGTTAAGTTGGTGGAGATGTCAGTTCTAGTCTTCTGTTGCTTAAAATGGATTGTTGACAATATTGACAGTAATAGGTGCTCCCAGGCTTCCTGTTATATCTGTGCTTAGTAACATCCACGGGAACTTTATGCTGGAGAAGTGACCCACTTCTGCAAGTGGTTGAAAGCCACAATGTTAATTTTTAGGATGGGAAGGAGTTGTTTAGGTTATGTCTTAATGCATGGTTTTATTAATGGTCTGCATAAAGGAAAGTCAGTTGAGGTTGAATATCAAGATAATGAAGCAGTGTGTTATAGGATGGTTTTTCCAATGAGTTGATAGAAATTTTGTTTTAAATATTTACATGTTGATCATATGGAAGGCCCAAATACCATGTAAGAATGACTGTCATATTAATGGGAGGAGGAATGTGAAGCAAAACATTCCTTTAAGTTGTCTGTTCTGAGAAAGCGTTTGTTTGAGTTCTAAGAATGCAATACATAGTGTAACCTCAAATGGTATTCGCAAAGCTGCTTGAAATAGGCTGCTGCTTTTCACTGTCATCCTTAAGTAGGACATATGGTACCTACGTACTCATGGAAATTTAAGTGCAAGGAGCAAAAACTCGGCTCTGATCCAAAGCCAGCTGAAGCTGATTAACAGCCTTCTTTTGGCTACCAGGGCTCTGGCTTAGGCTTCTTTAAGCTATAATTGAGTCTCAGGTGTTCAGACAGACTTTTTTGGTTTGTCAGAGCTGTGGGCTTTTCTGTGCTTCAGGTATGTCATGCTGTGCCTGAGTTTAGGAAAGGCTATAGGGTATATATGAACTGAAGTGATCCTGTAAGTGTTTCTTACAACTAAGAATAGAGACAAGAAAAAACATGTTTACTTTGCATAGTTTCCAGTTCTTTGTTTGGCTAGCTCTAGTGCGCATCTCCATCCATCCACTATTTTCAAATAGTGAAACAGAAGGGAGGAATGCTTTTCTTCAGATAGAATCATAGAATCACCAAGGTTGGAAAAGGCCTCCAAGATCATCCAATCCAACCATCCACCCATCGCCAATATTCCCCACTAAATCATGTCCCTTAGTAAAACATCTAAGCATTTCTTGAACGCCTTCAGCAACGCTGACTCCACCACTTTCCTGGGCAGCCCATTCCAGCACCTGACTGCTCTTCTGGAGAAAAGGTTTTTCCCAGTGTCCAACCTGAACCTCCCCTTTGCTCTCATCCTATCACCAGTTACACATCAGAAGAGGCCGACCCCCCACCTTACTGCAGTCTCCCTTCAGATAGTTGTAGAGAGCGATAAGGTCTCCCCTGAACGTCCTGTTCTCCAGACGAAATAATCCTAGTTCCCTCAGCCACTCCCTGTAAGACGTATGCTCCAGACCCCTCACAGCTCTGTTGCCCTTCTCTGGACATGCTCCAGGGCCTCAGTGTCTTTCTTGTAGTGAGGCACCCAAAACCGAACACAGCACTCAAGGTGTGGCCTCACCAGAGCTGGGTACGGAGGGAGGATTGCTTCCTTGTTCCTGGTGGCAACACTGGGAATAATGGAGAAAAATAGGGAATATCTGTAGAGTTGCAAATACAGAGGTGAAGGTCTGCCTGTCTCAGGTGATAGCTTTATCTGATTTGCATGCTTATCTTCTATTTTAAAAATGAAATGTTCATAATGTTTTTTTGGAGGGCAGTCCAAGCTGTTAGTTCTTTCACTTTAACTCCCCTTTGGCATGTTGCCCTACTTAATCTTGCAGCTTGGCCTGAATTTTTTTATACATAAACATAGTTATTAGCTTTCTGTGTTCTGTCTCCATTTTCTTCAAGGTGAAGAGAGTTGGAAGGTCACCTTTTAGAGCTGAGTCAAGATTTCATTCAAAGCAATAGTAGAAATACAGAGCTTGTTTCCACTTCTAGCTGAGCTGAGGTTGCTTATATACTAGTCACCAATAAAACTGTATGAAGAAGGTTGAGAAACTCTTACCTAATTTTCTGTAAAACATAATGAAAGTAGGTCCTAGCGCTAGAGCATCAAAATGTTTGCATCAGTTTGAGAAGTTGGAATTTGTTTTAATTCCTTTCTTATTTATTTGGCATGTAGGTTCCAGCAAGATGTGGGGTGACAGTCCGAGACAGCCTGAAGAAAGCTCTGATGATGAGAGGTCTTATTCCAGAATGCTGTGCTGTTTACAGAATACAGGATGGGTATGGTTTGTGTGTGGTGGTTTTTGCTCTTAAAATTCCTTGTTGGACTTATCCAGCATGGCCGCTTCTATCCAACTTCATTGAAGCTGTTTTCAAAGTTGAGAATTATATGATACTTTGTACTAAAATAACTTGTACCTTACGAACATGTCTGAAAAGAATGACAGACTCCTAGAAAATGATTTAATCCTCTCAAGGATAGGTGTAATGCAGTGTAATGTGTCCTGATAGACTGGCAAAACTCAAAATTCATGCTAGCTGAACAAGTCTAAAATAGGTTTTGTAAAGTTTTTTATTTTCCTGGTTATATGTAACCTTAGCTGAATGTGGAGTTTCCATGAAAAAATACACATTGAGTTTCCAACCCTAAAACGTTAGTAGATTGTTTTACTGTGCAAAATCAGCAATCTCTTTGGAACAGGTAGTTTCACACATGCTTCATTTGATCAGAAAAGTGTATGTCACTGTGGAATCAAGTCAGCCACTACTGAATGTAGCTGGAAAAAGAATTGAATTTCTTTCACGATCTTTGTCCGAGGAAGATATACTTTCCTTGGTGTGTGGTGAACTTAGCATCTTGTCTTTAAAGTTTCCTGCTGTTAGAGAATGGGTAGTAAACTTTCCAAAGACCTGCAAGGGTTTGTGTGCTCGTACTAATGACAGCCTTATTTATGCTTCAGAGAGAAGAAGCCAATTGGCTGGGACACTGACATTTCCTGGCTAACTGGAGAGGAGTTACATGTGGAGGTCTTGGAGAACGTGCCACTCACAACTCACAATTTTGTATGTACCATTTTTTAATAAAATGTTCAGTTGAATTAAGTCAACTTTGTACTTCCAAATTCAAATTAATTATCCTGGATAGTGTTTTGTATCTGTGGGAAGTGGTGGGATTGCAGAAGTTTTTAATCACAGTAGCTTGGGTTAAGTAGTTATAATTGTAATTGAAATAAATGCTGATAAAGGGTACTTGGTATCCCTTAAAACTTTCAAATTTGGATGGAATATACCCTCTAAAATGTATAAATGTAGTGATTTTAAATCAGCACTGCATTGCAGAGCTGTAATAATAATCTACTATTTTCGTATTGCTGTATCTATAAAATGTATTCTGGGCCTCCCTGCTGACTCTGCAACAGCAATTAACTAATGAACTAACTATTCCCAGAGCAGTGCTGACATCACCAGCGATGCTAGTGCACAAATATGTTTTGACCTGATAAGGCACCAAGTAAATGGAAGGTGCTAAACAGAATCCATCTACACCGTTCCAGCTCCATACAAAATACTGAAAATAATGTTTTTCACATTGAGCAGGCCGACCTTTTATTTAAATAAATAAGTGAATAATCTAAAAGTCTATTTGTGCAAGCACCTGAAACTATTTCACTCAAGCTAATGTGGCGTTGGCTAGCTAGACTAAAGTCTAGAACATGTAACATCTCTGAATATATTATTTTGTGTAGTAATATGACTAGAATATGTATTTACATGTCAAATACTGCTAAATTTGAAAATGAAACTAAAGATTTTTTTCATTATAATTTATCCCTCTTAATGTTTTCAACAAGAAATCATAGCTACGAGCCATCCGTGTATTTCCAGTGCTGTAGGTGTTAGATAGAAATGTTATTTGGCTCCTGGAAAAGTTAGAGAATAATCTTTCAGCAGTTCTTGTTGTTACAGGTTGTTTCCAATTAAATTCTGAATGTTTGTCTCTAGCATGATAATACACTGTTTTTCTTCAGATTTGTTGCTGTTTTTATTGGGGCTACTGATGTATTAATTTCAAGAACAGTTTAAATGCAATGAAGATAATTTCAAAAAAGACAACTTTTTTGTTTTAATACATAAAGTTTTAGTTTCACGATCAAAAAAAAGAGGTAGGAGAAATATCTTTCTGTAAGCCTAATATAGGCTTTTATTTAATTATTGTTTTTGACAACATAGGTACGAAAAACATTCTTCACGTTAGCGTTCTGCGACTTCTGTCGAAAGCTGCTTTTCCAGGGATTCCGATGCCAGACATGTGGCTACAAATTTCACCAGCGCTGTAGTACAGAAGTGCCACTGATGTGTGTTAACTATGACCAACTCGAGTAAGTAATCATATTTTGTTTTCAAGTTGAGCCGTCTATTAAGCTAATAGCCCTCAGTTATTCCTTATGTTAAATCTGTAATTCAGGAAGTCAGAGGAGGTTCCTTGAAAAAATATAGGAGCTCGACTGTCCGTGGGAGACTGCTTAATTTATATTCTTTCAGTGCTGGTTCAGACAACCAGTTCATATATATATATATATTTTTTTATTATTATTATTATTTTTATTATTATTTTTATTTTTTTTTTGCTGGACTATGGAATGCTTTCTTTGAAGCATGAATAGAGTGGCTGAGCACTTGACCGTTTGAGACAGACTTCTCATTGTTCACGGATGTAATTCTTAATCAAAGCTGGCTCTTTATTATGTGATGGCTAGGGCCTTGTTTAAATGTTTAGACGTGGGCTTATTTTCTTCAACCTGAAACAAATTGTTGAGAGATGTGAATTTAACTTGGTCTAATTGCAGTCGAATATAAATCTATATGCAAGTTTGCTTAAGTAAGAAGCATAAAAGAACATGCCCCAAACGCTCATGTGTTCTTGAATTGAATTATTGATTTCTATAAGCCTTTGACGAAGTCTGAGCAGAGGCTAATAAGTCTTTTCATTTAAAGAATCACTTAAAATGTGAGTTTTTCCTTCAAACGTGTATTTAATTTTTTGCTTACATTGATATTTACATGTCTTTCCTTGGGCACCTCTAGAAGTTGTGATCAAGGCTTATGGATAACATAGTTTACCCATACTTAACGTTTGGTGGGTTGGTTTTGTGGTTTTTGGGTTTTTTTTGGCATCTGATTTTGGCAGTGTGTCAGTGCAAACATTCAAACTAGGTCCTCTACTCAATGTGTAAGTTGTATATTCCCTAGGAACCAAATGTTTAGAATTTCAAGTAAGAGATTAAAAAATTACTTTCTGAAAATATATCTTTAAGGCATGATCTTTTGATCCTTTCTCAAGTAAATAATTCTTTTTTTTTAATAACTTCCAGGGTAAGGTGTAAGCATAGACTTCATTCCTAAAAATTAGGATTTAATCAGTGCTGGATTTTAATTTTTTTTCCAGTCTCCTGAATGTTGTGGAATCTTCTGGGTTTTGCACAAGTTCGGTTGTTTTTGTTTTGTTTTTTGCCTCACAGTTTGCTGTTTGTCTCCAAGTTCTTTGAACATCACCCCATATCGCAGGAGGAGACCACCTTAGGAGAGACCACCCCAGCATCAGGATCGTACCCCTCAGTGCCCCCATCAGATTCTGTTGGGTATGACCTTATTCCTGCTCTTTAATACCACAACATTTCAGTATTGTATGCTTAGAATCTTTCAAAATACTGCTCTGCAACCATCTCTCTACATTTTTTTTTTGTAATCTGGCTTGTCATGCAAATGCATCAACTTATGCTTAACTTCAAAGAAGTGAATGTTTTCATTCACTCAAATGACATATTAATATTCAAAGTGAAATTAAGCATGTGCTTAAGTGTTTGTAGAATTGGGGCCTTACCTGATAAAGAGAATCCTTCCCTATGGTAGCATGGACCTGGTCTAAACTGGAAAGATTTCATTCTTCAAATCAGTGCAAACTAAAACACTGCCTTTACAAATTTGTTTAGTTTGTGTAATGAAGCTATAATTTATTTGCCTTGGAGTGACAAACCTCTGTTTCAGAATAAGCCACAGCACTACGAGATTGATATGCATAGATGCCAAGTCGAGGTGCTTTTTTACATACACATTGCTTTGGTATTGTCTAGACCAGATGTCCTCCTGTTTAGATGTTGGGATGTACCAAGAGTATCTGTTTGCAGATCCAGATTTTGTAAAAGTAGACTTCTCAAATTGATTACAGCCTCTATCCCCTGTGTTTCCAACAAAGATTTTGGCACTTTTCTCTGTGAAAAGGTAATGGATCATGTTTAGATTGTGATCCTAGTAGTTAAGAGATCATTGACAGCCAACATTAGAGAGTGGAACATATCTCCAGGAAAGATCAATTCATGGATGCGTATCAAAGTCAAGAATCGTGATGCAGATTTATTAAAGCACCAAAGACAAAAGCCTTCAGGAAAATGCTCCTAGGACGTGTGGTACTGTGTGGAGATGAACTGAATTTGGCAGAGAGGCCGTCTTGGAGTACTGAGCATTGTGCCTGACTAAAGCAGAAACACAGTTGGAAGCTGCACAAGCACTTTGAGGACTCTGACTGGAAGAAAAATTCCCTGAACAGCTGAGACTATTTTATGAAAGCTCAAAGATGATACCTCCCAGGAAATAGATTGACAGTGCTGCAGAAGAAACTTCATTTGGTAAGTAGACAGAAAGGCAATATTCTAATTTGTAATAAATTGCGAAGTTTTAGAAAAATTTTGGAATTGCCTCTTCTGTATGGTGAATACTGTCCTTGTATACTGTAGGTTAGTACAGCAGATTGTGGGCAAGCCTGCTGAGACAGGCTTGTAAGCTGAGCATGCTTTGGCACTGTCATGATACATCTGAAATTAAAACCAAGCCAGAATTATTAATCTGTGATGAAGCTTGCTCGCACCAAATGTGTTAAACACATGTGAAGACCAAAAGGAACTGTACAGCACCATTCCTAGTACTGTTGTATATGCTAAATTTTCCTGCTTTACAGTTGCCTCTGCCTCACAGTTATGATTTCTTACTGGCTCATGAAGACACAGCAGGATGAATTACTTTAGTTTATACATGCAGTCTTAAGTTTTGTGAAATGAAAACTGAAAGGAAAAACTGAAACAAATGATGGTTAATACCTTAAGGTTTTGAAATGTTTTTAGTTTTCTATTTGTGAACTTAAATATACTTGTTGATTTAGATTATAGAGGTATTTTGTTGTGTTCTTTAAGGCTATTGTATCTGTAAATAGTTGTGGTTGTAGGAGCTGTTAAAGGTTTCTAGCTCTCTACCTTTTTGGTTTGTTTTTTTTTCCTCTGCTGTACACTTCGTTGTTAAAACATAAAAAGGCATGCAGCATGCCTTCAGATTCTTTTGAAAATGGTTTATGATTATGAGTTGTTTAAAAAGTAGTGTGCGTGTTACAAAGACATGCATTTTTCCCCAGTCATTTGTGTTGGTACTGTTTTCTTTCCAGAAGCAACTCAGACGCTACTGTATGAGCATATAGACTGTCTGTGTATTTTTCCAGTTATCTATTTTTTTTTCCCTTCTTTAATAATACTTCTCTGCTTTTTTGGGATGTAATTGTGGAAATACTGATTCCAGTGATTTTTTTTTTTTTAATAGTAAATAAAATACTGGCCTTCTCTACAAAATCACAGATGTGATTTTTGTTAAAGTGTACAACATGGGGCAGCAGCCGAACTGAAATCAAAAAGTCTGACATTTGAGGTTGTCTTTACTGGGAAGAGAGTAAAATAATGAAATTATTTAGAGTTGTGCAATGGGACTGAAAATATGAAAAACTAGTGCTTTATTAACACTGTTACTAGTTTAATAACTGCTCCTTCAATTTCTCTGTTCTTGTAGTGTTTTGCATGGCGCAGCCCACAGAGGAAGGGATGTTACTAATTCTTTGGTAAACCTGAGGAAAGAGGAGGCAAACATCCTTCATCTTTAGCCTTGTGAAGGGATTCCGGCAGCAGGAAGGTGTCCAAAGAAAGGAAGAGTTCGTGTTGCAAGGCAAACTCAAAAGCAGAGCATGTTTGACATGCTCAGAAGTGGACAAGGGATCAAATGGAGAAGTTGTGAAGAGAAAGGGACATGCAGGAAAAGAATGTTGGACATGGTGCAAAAGCTGATATATGTTCTGGAGAATTTTGTTGCACTTTGCTCACGTGTAACATCCTAAGTCAATCCAGTCCTGTAGCCTTCCATTCCTCCAACTGTAAGCAATAGGCAGTACCTCCTGATGTTCCACCCCAGGCTAAGGGAGCACATACAGTCTTGCTTGCACATTTCTGAACCCTTTACAAAAACATGTCCAGCCTTCACATCAGGTCTTCTGTTCCATTTTTGTTCTTTCAATTTGCACTATTGTGTTGTGCCCAAGCAGACATTTTAGTTATAATCTGGACTTAACTGGAAAGAACTATTAAAGTGTAGGTGTCCCTGATGATAGCCATTTGTAATAAAATTGAAGTACATAAACTATATAATACATTGTATTCATTTTATTCATTGCGCTATCATGAAGTTTCTTCTGCATCTATGCTCGTAAAACATGAGCACTGAATTTCTCTGAATCCATTTCATTGGATCTTATATATAAGAAAAGGAAAGAGATTAGCTATTCAAAATATTCCAAAGTTGTCTTTTTCTACTTCCATCTATTCTCTCAGATGTTGTGAAGTTGGGCAAAACTCAGCAAACCCATGAGGCAGATATTATGGCAGGGTAAGTAACTTGTAGAATGAGGGGGTGGTGGGCTGTATGATCAGACCTGAGTAGCACAGAGGCAGGCTGGACTTGATAAAAGCTGGAAGCTTCTGCTTTGCTTGAGGTAGGATGCTGCTGGTAAGCAGTTGGCTCAGTCTTTGCTCACTGACAAACAACGCTTCATCATTAATGTTCTACATTTGAAGAAGGAAGAGGGGACTGTCTGGTGCACTGTTCTTGGAGGCTTGCCAGCTCCTGCCTTAAAGCAGACTCTAACCTATGATTAAACACCTCTGCTTTCCTTTCTGTCTTCCAAATGTTCACTGATCATTCTGCCTCAGCTGAAGATATTTAAATGTCTAGAAAAGCTTCTGAAAAGCCAACAAAACAAAGACACGTTCTTACAAGATTGCACTTTAGTATTACCACACCATTTTGATCTGTTTTATTGTGTAAAACAATGGTTTTTGCCACCAGACCTTTTCTAAGCCGCTCCATGTAACTGTTAGGAAACTTCCTGTGATGTCAAATGTGGTATGCTGCCTTGTGAGCAGGAAAGGCTTGGTATTAGAATCCTTAAAGAATTCATCTTTGTTCTGTGCAGCAAGTGGGGGAAACCTGTTGATCCTCAAAAGTATGTTTGCAAGAGCGTGGAAGTGACCTGAGACCTGGCTTGGAGGACTAGTGGCAGCTCTGTGGGTCCTCTCGATAGCCTCTTGTATATGCAGCTGTTAGAAGTTTTACAAAAACATTGCAAAGCTCTGGTCTAGGCTCAAAGACAAGTATGAATGCATACTGTTGTGATAATTTTACACCTACAAAGTGACATGCTTGAGGACAAGTTATCATGATAGTAGAATGTGCACTAGTCCGTATGAAGCTTTGCCTGTTGAAGATTCGTCCCATGACTGTTGCTAGTGTAGCTGAAATATCATTTTATTCCAGATTGTTACGTCCGTAGGAACTGTTTAAAAATGGAAGTGCACGATGCTCCTCGTTTAACAGTCATAACAAAAAACAAAGCCTGTACTGTGATGTAAATGTAGTGGTAGTCTCACATGCACTTTGACTAGTAATAGGTTCTGGTAAGGATGCAGTCTACTGGGTGAACGGTCCTTTTCCAGTAGCAGTGCTGTCATTCCACAAGAGAAGTGGCATATACACTATGACTGAAATTGTGTTAATGTAAATTTTCAATTAGGATCTTTGTCTAACTACAGCAATACAAAACTTCAAACAAAAATCTCTTTTGGGAAAAATCTTTCCTGAGTAGACCAGCTCTTAAATACATGGAAAGCGAGTTAAAGAAAATCGAGGGTTATTTGTATTAAATTCTTCCATATTCTTGAAGAGCACTAGTTTGCAAGTTCTAAGATATAAGAGAGATGCTGTGTATAATACTATATGAGTTTGTTATACGTAAAGTAGTATGTGTGGGCACTTTTGAGTTACCCTTGTTTTTACCAGTGGACCCAGTTTTGTAGGACAGTAAATCTGTGGACAGATTGACATTTGCTATCATTGACAAAGGGTAAAAGGCTGCACCTATCTGTAATTAGTAGCCCCAGTTAGGTAATTTAGGCTTACTTTCATCTACTGACAAAACCTCTTTGTTCCCTCTTGATAAAAAGGAAGGGAACAATGTGCTTAGCCCAAATCCACGTTCTAAGGAAAGGTACATTCTGTTGTACTGCCAAGAAAGGTTATAATTTATTTTTAAGAAAAATCTGGGTTTGACAGCTCTATTAGCTTGTTGCCTGGGAAGCTGAGAGTCATTTGTTACAGGAATGCCCATACTTAAGTGGCTGGAAGAAAGTATAGTACCACCTTTTTAATAAGTCAGAATATTGACCTCTGTATTTGTAGGTGTCTTCTAGCAAGGGACTTGGCTGCCAACTGCTTCAAAGGCTGCAGGAGCAACAGAAACTCAAATCCTCGTATTTAATTTTCTCTGCTTCTCTAAGCAGCGGCCTGCTTACAGTGAACAGTACTTTGCAGAGCTGTGCTCTAGTTGGTTTTCTTTTTGCTTTTTTTTTTTTCCCCCGGTTTGTTTGCTGGCACTTAATCCTTCAGCATAGCCTGCAGATCTGTCTGTAGCACCCTCTTATAAATTAAAATAGCTGTTCCTTTGTTGTCCCTTCCATTCTCCTGCAACAGTTAGGTTAGCCTATGTAAGCATGGGCTTAATATATCTAGGAGGATCACTGTGTGCCTTGTGATGATGCCTCTCCTGTAGTATAGAGGCAGATCAAGATACTGCCTTTGCTGCACACAAGAGGAGGCTGCTGGTAATCACTCCTGAGCTTGTGGTCTCAGTACGCCACCCTTGCTAGCAAACTTCTTCTGTCTTCCTCTTCACTAGTTACCTTTTTAAAGCAATGTCTACATTTATCAAAAAAATATTCTGCATTTTAGTGTTCCCAAAAACACCCAGTAATGAAATCCTGGTTGTATAGGTAGTGTACATGACTACATCTTGATTGATTTGTGTCTTTCCTCCCAGTAACAGTAGCACTAAAAAAGAGAGCTCTTTATCAGACTGTAGGTTTTTTCCTAAAGATCTGGCCTGCCTCCAGAATTCCATAAGTAGAAAAAGATATTCGATTTGTTTTTAAAACATTATATGATGTGGCGTGCTAACTGTGTTAGTAGTGTGGTAGGCTTGATGACCTGTGTCCAGAAACACAGGCATATTTGTGGATTCTTATAGTAGATGACCGCTTATGACTCAGAGGGAAGATTTAATTGAAACAACATTTCTGAAATTGGTTTGTTTTTTTTTCCTCCCTTGGCTATCTCACAATCACAGCGACTCTAATTATTCCTGTTCTAGTTGCGCGGCAGAGCTTGAGCACTCTCTCATAGTCAACCTTAATACAATGATCTGGTGTTTGTTGTTACACGTTTTCCTTGGTTTCGCTATTTTAAACTCCTTAGGAGGTTTGGACAGGAGATAGATGTCCTGACAACGGCAGTTCTGTGCTGGCTGAGATGATTTTTATACTTTTCTGGAATCTTTGTGTGTTCCATCTGACATACTTGCCTTGACATGAAAATATGGTATCTTGGAATATCAGCCACATCCTGTGCATGCATCTGCAGTGTCCTATCTCCTCATGTGAGTTCTGGCCACATAATTTCTTTTAAAAAAATGTTTGGGAATCTCACAAACTTCCTCGTCTACAACAGAAAAGTTTTACTTGGCTGACTTCTGAGCATCGTTCAGAAATACTGGGCCGTTGAAAACACTTCTCAGATATCTGTCTCTTGGCAGTTTCAGTTGCTTCTCATCATCTTCATAATAATTACATTGTTATGTGCTGTTAGGTAATTACTTTCTAATTTTTTATATAGTTATTTTTAGAGCAAGACTATATACATTACCAGTTCTCCCCTCTATCTCATTCCTCAAACATAATCTATGTATTTTATTGTAAGGCTTACTACGCTGTCACCTGAATTCATTGGCAATATTTGATTGATAGTGATCTTGAGAGTGAGACCGTTCTTGACAGCGAGACTGTAGGCTGGGAAGGAAAAGGTGACAGGTACTGAGTCTGAATACCACTGAGTTCTGAGATCAGTGCCAAACTATGTAAGATCTGTAATAGCGGATAGTTAATAGACGCCTATAAAGCATATCTGTTTTGGAATAAACATTACAGATGTTGTTGAAAATGTTAGTTGCCCCTGAAAATCTTTGGAGAGGCCAGGGACCATTTACATACAGAAGACAGCACCGTGGCCTCTTGTTGCAGAAGGCCACTCTATGGTTTATTTCTGAAGCTTCTCCCTGTGGGCATTGCCTTTGTGGGCATGGTAACCCATGAAAGGTTAAATAGCTGGGGGACTACTCTTTTAGGAGTTACATTTTGTATAAATTCTGAAACCTTGTTATCGACTGTGAAATATATTTTAAGTATGTTTTTTTCTGAAGAAGGTGACAGATTTCTTGTTCAACTTGTATCCATTGAATTGAATGATGGGACTTAAAAGTGATCAACCTTGATCTGAGTAAGAGATAAATGCCTATTTATTCTGCTTTACGAGTGTCAGGGTAATCAAATAAGTGATATTCTGTCTTCCTATGAACAACAGCAACAACAAAAAAGGGAGTGTGTAGATGTTTTGTCTATTAATGTATTGGTTAATTATGCTATATAGACTCATATCTACATTCATGACTGATAGCAGTTCTGTTACTTCAGAAAACTTGTCTGTATTGTCTGAACACTGATCTTTGAAGTGAAATCTCTTCTGTTGCCTAACTGTAGCACTGTAAATAATGTTGGGAATGTTTCGCTATTCAAACTTATTTCCTAAAAGCTGAGGTGAACAGGTGATATGTTTATTTTTAATATCAATTATTCTTAATACATTGGCCATAATATCATTTATTTATTAATCAACTGTTTAATCAGCTTTCTTCACTGCACAGTAATCCCATCCATATGATTTTTATGGCATAATTTGATTTTAGTATTGGCGTGAGATGTTAAACGTTTTCCTTTCTCAAAGAGATGCCATCGTAAAGATTGTATTGCATTAGCTTTGAAGTGAAGAAACTAGAGAGTCTCAATGTCTGCAGTGCATGTTGAGCTGTATTAATTGTTTCAGGTCAGGATTTAATATTACTAGTTAGATACGGTGTGTTAGGATTTGTTTTGTTTTTTTAAACTCGGAACACTTTGCAGCCATGTAATTAGGTAGTTTGTGCAGCAGAGAGTTGTTGCAATTGATCCTAGGGGAGCAGAGACCATTCATTATAAATTGTTTTTATGCAGGCCTTTAGACCAGCTTTTTTTTATGTATGTGTTATTATAGTTGAAAAGGATTTACCACACCCACTATGCAGCATTTGAAGCCATTTGTAGACCTAAATCCTCTTTTTCCTTGACTTTGTTTCTCAGACCACCAATTCTCCCTAGTCCTTCTCCTTCAAAATCCATTCCAATCCCACAGCCCTTCCGACCAGCAGATGAAGACCATCGGAATCAGTTTGGGCAACGTGACCGATCCTCTTCAGCTCCCAATGTTCACATCAATACAATCGAGCCAGTCAACATTGATGTAAGTATTAACAACATTCGGATCGTGAACGGCAGTTTTGGTGTTTCCCTTATGAATATCAAGGTGTGAGATGTATCATGTGCACACACAAGTACTCTGTTTCTAAGCTAGTCATTGGTCTGTCAGAACCTTCTTAGATTCCAAGAAAGAAGTTTTTGCTCTTGAGAGCTGTAGGAATATAAATAACTTTCTCAACAAGCAAGAGCTACCTTTTACAGTTCAGTCCTTTAGTTTTCAAAAAAGCATTTTACCACAAGCTACTGCTGTTCTCTATTGTATGATTAGTCTTAAGGCTCATGCTGCTACCTGTACAGCAGTAAAGATGTAAAGACCAGCAGCCATCCTTATAGACCATTGTATGCGTTAATTTTTTGGTGTTCAGGGTAGTTTTGCTTTTTGATGTGTTTTTTTTTTATAGTCCACATTACAAGCAATGTTTCTGGCATTGAAGGACGTTATTGCAGTTATCTGAGCTCAGTTTGAGTGAATGTTGTTAGCATTCCATGAACCCAGTATATATTAATGTGAGTGTTCAGAAGCTGTTATACCTTGTTTTCCATGTTTTTGGGATTTCTGAATGCTGAATTGTAATACTTAAAAATGATAAGTGATAATAAACATAAGAGCAGCTAGCATCGTTCAAAATTTGGATCATGAGGGCCTCTTTCTAATTTTCTTAATTTGTACAGCTTATATTTTTCCCTTGAATCCACTGTTTAGAATTCTGTCATTTGTCAGGTGAACGGTCTTGAAGTCTGTCTGGACATTGAGACACAAAATCTGTTCTACATGTGAGCTGAGTGAAAGGTGAAATATTAGCTGTGTGTTAAGAAAGCAGCTTACCAGGCATTTGCATATGGCAGTGGTGCAGCTGAGAGGCAGGACCAGTGCTTTTCAGCAGCAGTGCAAATGTATAAACTAATTTTGCAACCATTTAAAAAAAAAAAAAAAAAAAAAAAAAAAGCTTGATGGTGAAAATGCACCTCAGGGAAGGAAACCACTGGAATTTTCTTGTGTTAAGAAAAGCATTGGTGTTGGTTACTTATAGCCTGGATATATGGTAAAAGATACTCAGTTAACAGTGGATTGAAGGTGAAGGAAATCTCTTGCAGTTAGTCATTTCTGAAAAGAGCAGAGTGCATCTGGGTATGCAAATGCAGTACATTGGTACAAGCATGAAGCAGAACTCGTTCGACTGACTTACCTCGGTACAGAAAATTGGTGTCCCAGCTTCTGATAAGACAGCTGAAATGATTTGTATCACGAACACTGTAACCAGAACGTTTGATTTGATACTGCTTTGTGCATTTTGGCCAACTGCGTGTTTAAATCAATATTTTTGTATCAGTATTGATTTGGGGGGCTATGAGTTTCAGTTTACTACTGGGAGATGCCGTTCTAAAGCAAATGATTTGGAAAAGTTTAATGATTGTTATAAATAGTTTGGAGTTGCTGATGTTAGTAAGCCAGAATAGAAGACAACTTCTATTTTGTGACCAGCATATAAGGTCATGGATTATCAATTGGATCGCTCTCAGCTGATTCTGGAATGTAAATGATAATACTTATATATAATTATTTTTTTTTAATAGGACTTGATTAGAGACCAGGGTGTACGAGGAGAGGGAGGTAAGTAGTGTTTAAACTAGCTACTGTGCTATATTTAAATACACGATTTCTCTGTCCTTTCTCTTTGTTCTACTTCCTTCTATTAAACACGGGCACAAAGGAAAATATGACTAGAATTTAAAAATGAATTTGCATTTGCTTGTCCATGAAATTAGTATTTGTCTGACAAAGATTTGAGTCATTTGCCAGTCATTCTGGGAGTGGGGGAGACAGAAGGAGAAAAAGTTTTAAAGTGTTATCTGGTCTTTTAGTATTAAAATCATCCTGCACTCTTTTTTCTTCCCTCTTTCACTCACGCATACACACACACATACATAGTGACTCACTCACATGGCTGCACACAGCTATGCTACAGCTTTTCAACTCTCAAAGATTTTTATGCCTGTTGTTACCTTCCCACCTATGGAAACAACAGTAGTTTCCTTTGAAGATTATCAACACAGTAGATAGACCTTCCATATGAACTGCTGCATCCTAAAGTGGCATGATGTGCTCCAGTTCTTCTCCCCCTCTACCCCTGCTGAAGATGCTGCTTTGCTATACTGCATGCCTGTGCTAATCTTGGAACCAAGTTTTTTAGGACCTTAAGTTAAAGCCAGGTCCCTTTATGTTTGCTTTGGTAACACATAACCCTAATTGACAATTAAGCCAGAACTAGTGCCAGAAGATAGATTAATTTTTCTTCACATGTTATGCACGAGCCTGTTAAGTTAGTTTTCTCTCTGGTTGTCAAGGTTTTGAGAGGGCTTCTTATACGCTGTATTTATTCCTGTGAATATACTACTAATAAAGAAACAGTAAGTTTTGTAGACATGTGGCAGTTTTTCCAACTCCAGGTTATTGACGCAGTCATCTACTACTTCTTGTAACTTGTTTCAGCCATGAGAAAATTGAGTTATCCCACTGCAGTCCACCCTGATCTCTAACGTTTTGTACCGTGGGCTATCACTTAACTGTTTTGCCCATCCGTGACTGTTCATGGGTAGGATGGGGCCTACCTACCACTTTGTGGTTGAGGGAGCGGTCTTTTCTTATGCCACCAATAGTACACTTTTTCAAAAGAAATTTCCTTTAGTGTCCTGCAAGCAAACTAATTTCAAGTTTCCAGTTTTAGCTATTTTTGTATGTTTCAACAGGTGTGGCTCTCCACAGTTTTGCCCATTTTGTCCGGCATTTAAATGTTGTGGTATCATGTTGGTTTTAACTTTGGATCATAAACTGTCTGCTTGGCATCTGAAAACAATTGGCAATTCCCATTCCTGAAACGGTGTTTTTAGTAATTGACGTTTTTGTCCTTCAAAGTACAGAAGCAAACTGTGAATAGGAGTCAAAGCATCCTAGTTATTTCCCATGACTTCTTTCATTTCTTCTATGTGTCTGTCTTTCTGTCTCTGCCTGCCCGTCTCTTTCTCTCTAACAGCCCCTTTGAACCAGCTGATGCGCTGTCTTCGGAAATACCAATCCCGGACTCCCAGTCCCCTCCTTCATTCTGTCCCCAGTGAAATAGTGTTTGATTTTGAGCCTGGCCCAGTGTTCAGAGGTAGTTGGGCTCTTCTTTCTTGTTTTCACCCAAACAAAATAAGTAAAACCACAGATGCTGTTTGTGCCTCACCCTCACACCGTGTGTATGTAAGTGTGTGAGTTTATCAAAACACCTCTGTTTTTTGCTTGGCCTGGCTGGAATGCTTTGAATGTGCTTTCCACACATACTCACTTTCACGTTTATATGCTTGAAAATGACTATAAAGTCTGACTTAAATCTTCTAAAGCAAGGAATTTCGTAGTTGAGGTATTTATATGGACCAAGACGTAATTTTTTTCTGAACAGAGGTCCATGGATTGCATTGCAGTGATTTTAAAGACAAAGCGATGTCCTTAACTTAGAATTTCCTTGACTGTTCAGTTTAAGTCAGTTCAGTGCTTTAACACTTTTATGTATTTAATAATCTTTATTTTAAAAAGTAATGTAGGAAATCAAATGTGAATTACAAACATTTCCATTGATATCTTGTCAGGTCTTAAGCTTTTCACACAAAGTGCAGTGTCAACTTTCCACAAGAAATGTATTCTGAGGATTTTTTTTTTATGTACTGTGCTGGGGCCCTGGATGGTTTAGACTATGTAATTTTTATTTAGTACATTTCCAGTGAAACAACGCTTGTTTGTGTCCTGAACTACATAAAATAATATTCTTTCATTTTCACACGTCACTGACTCTTGAGTAATTCGGGCCTAAAGCTGTCAATGGATCTGTTTTATTGCACAAAATGCCCGTTGGGGTTTCATATGCTGGAAAAACCTACTATTAAGTTGTAGCATGAAATAAAAATATTTGCGTATCTATGTATACATGTAGAAGTGAATAGTCAAGTGCATGTAGCATAGTTTTCAATTGCTACCATCTTGGCTGTTTCAAAGACTTTTGTTGCAGAACATATCAAGAACAATAAAATTGTTCCAGAGATTTTTGCATGGAAAGAGGTGTAAGAAGGCAAGCAAACTGTGTGTACAGAATGGAATACATTAAATACAACTTCAGAGTCCAGGCTAATGACTTAAGTCCAGCATTATCTAAAGTATTGCACAGTACTGACGACTTGGAAAACAGGTCCTCTGGTATTATTATGGACAGATTAACTATAATGTCC
The DNA here is from genome assembly GCA_030625065.1 of Alectoris magna. Lineage (NCBI taxonomy): Eukaryota > Metazoa > Chordata > Aves > Galliformes > Phasianidae > Alectoris > Alectoris magna. Next base: position 141,470,087 of record CM060560.1, read on the forward strand.
TACCATGTGCTATAACCATATCCACTAAAGGGTGGATGTTGTGCTAGTGTTGCTGTATCTCAGTACTAAAATTTAAGTAGGAGATTCCAGTTACTTCGTTACTACATAATGTGTTTCCTTTAATATATTAAAGTACAACTTCAACATTTAAGAGAAAATCTGTAAGCCAGTAGAATTTTGGAAAAGAAGTTCTTGTTCTGGGAACATCATACATTTAATTTGATTTTTGTTTTGTTTGCAGGCAAATAATGTAGTAAAAATACAATGATATAGTAATCATAAAATGAAATTGAAAGAGAATAGGAACAAAAGTCCATCCATTAGGTCACTGGCTTCCATCTGCTTCTAAATTTAATTAGGTACCCAATATGCATTATTGTTGCTTTAACAATTGTTGCTGGGAAAAAGTTCATGGATGCTGCATCCCATTTTTGATACTATTGTTATGTGCTTCCACTTCTAAATATATGGATTTTAGCTTAATGAAGGAAAGCAGTGATGGATAGATGTTATCTGGTAAATTAGTACATAGAGTGACTGAACACAAGCGACAGTCACAAAAAAAGCTACAAAATGGATTTTGAATTCAAGTTGGCACTAGGAGTCTTCTTTGCAGGTAGGAAAGGGGGTTCTGAAATAACAGGAGGAGTATTGTGCTTCGCCACTGATGTTAGAGAAAGTACTGGAATGTTGGAAGCCTTGCACAATGACATACATCATTTATCAGAGCAGGGTGAACTTAATTAACAGTTGACCCTATTTTATGTCCTTTGCACTGAGAGAGGGTCAGCATAACCTTGCCAATTAAGCTGTACTTTAAAAAGCAATGTCTAGTTTAAGTGTTCTATTTGTAAGGAGGCACTGAGGCTCTGAAACACAGCCCTGTGATTTTCCTATGAAGCTTTGTTTAGACAGCATATATGTTAGAGAGAAAGTGTTCTAATTTGGATTTATTAGAATATGCCTCAAGTAGGTAAATTAAGTACTTGTTCCTTTGTAATCCTTTCTGAGGTCCAATATCTACTTTTAAATAAAAGCTCTTTACTAACAGATAGCTTTAAAACAGCCAAATGGTTTTGAGGTGGCACTTGAAGACTCAGCTAGAAAACATGATTTTTTTTTTTTTGCATTTAGTCTGTTTTGATTCCAAAATACAGTATCTCAGTTATTTATTGGGTCCCTAAAACGTTAGCTACAAGAAATCTCAGAGGCAGCTGCAGCTAACTAAATGCTACTACTTGTCAAAGAGGCTGGTAGAATTAAAAACAACAAAACATATATTTTTTTTTCCATTTAAACATTATCCCTCTAATTCAAGAACAAAAGGCTGAGGACTAGCTGATACGCAGGGATGTTTGCTATAGACTCTTCTCTTTCTGTTACCTAAGACTTGAGCACTAATCTAGCATTAATACAATATTCCTGAAGTGTATGTTTGTTCCTTCTTAACATTTACATTGATGTTAGGAGATACTGCATCTTAAACAAAATTCTTGCACCTGACACCAGTACGTTCTTGTAACCTGGCTTCTTAAAGATAAAAATTAACCTGTTTCTGAAATTTAGGTTCAACTGCAGGTTTGTCTGCAACACCTCCTGCATCTTTGCCTGGGTCACTTACCAATGTGAAAGCGTTACAGAAATCACCAGGCCCCCAACGGGAAAGGAAATCATCCTCATCCTCAGAAGACAGAAATCGAATGGTGAGATGAGTTATTTTCACACGCAGTACACAGTGTGGTATACTCATAGTATAGAAATACCACACATCCACGTTTTTCTCAATTTTCTTTCATCATAGCCATGTGAATTATTTTCAAGGTGATTATATAATGATCGAGGACTTTAAACCAATAAATAATGGAGTATTGAAATCACGAGACTAGTGTAAAAATCATTTAAATCATTGACTGTTCACTTTTCCTCCATTGCACCCAAGTGTCTTGGCGCACTTTATGTTATCATGCAAGTTTCCCTTCAGAGATTGCGTTAATCTTTTTCTCAGTGCGTTTCACAAACAGTGAAAGTTCTCAACTGACTGAAATTTAACAGTGGATAAAATGACTGCATTCTTTTAATTCACAATTTAAGCTTATGACTCAGTAAGAATTGAAAAATTCATAAAAGAGACTTTCCCTTTGGGAGGAAATTCTCCATTTTTTTACTGGTTTTAACACTGCCCAAAATCCGTGGCAAGTATTTCCTGTCAGGAAATTACTTGTATACATTTATGCTGAGGTTTTGAATATACCTAATTTGAAATGTCACTAGCAGTATTTGGAGAAAAAATATTTTAATTCCATGAAATTTTAATACAGAATCTTTAACAAAGGATGTATTTTCACGTGCATTAATTGTTGATTTTTCTTCTTTCTTCCTTCTTTTCATTATTTGTGTAAATATGTAAAGAAAACCCTTGGTCGACGAGATTCAAGTGATGATTGGGAAATACCAGATGGGCAGATCACAGTTGGACAAAGGATAGGATCTGGATCATTCGGAACAGTCTACAAAGGAAAATGGCATGGTATGTGGCACTCGGGGCAAACAGTTACTCTTAAGCAAGTGGCATTGCCTGCTGGGGGCCACTCAGCTGGAAAGCAGCTTTACAGAAAAAGATCTGTGAGTCCTTGTGGATGCCAGCTTGAACATGATTAAGCAACATGGCCTGGTCACAAAGAAGGCTAATGGTATCTTGGGTTGCATTATAGACAAAGCATTACCAGAAGGTGAAGGGAGGCGATCCTTCCCCTCTACCTCATTACTGGTGAGACTACACCTGGAGTGGCAGTTCCAGTTCTGGACTCCCCACTACAAGAGAGATGTGGACATATACTGGAGAGACTCCAGCAAAGGCCCTCTGCTATGGGGAAAGGCTGAGAGCTGGGACTCTTAAGCCTGGAGAAGGGGAAGACTCAGGGAGAGATCTTGTCTCTCTCTCTATATATACATATATATATATATATATATATATATACCTGAAGTAAGGCTGGAAAGAGGATGGACTCAGGCTCATTTCACTGGTGCTCAGTGACTGGATAAGAGGCAATGGCCACCACCTCAAATGAAAGAGGCTCCGTTTGAGCATGAGGAAACACTTCATTGCAGCAAGGGTGACCAAACATTGCCACAGCTTGCCCAGAGAGTTTGTGGAGGCTTCCTCCTTGGATATACTCAAAAGCATTCTGGGCATCACCCTGTGTGAACAGATTGAGCAGCAGGGTTGGGTGACATAGCCCCAAAAGGTCCCAGCAAACCTCAACCGTGTGACCTGTGAAGGCTATTAAAGAATTGTGGCTTAAATAAGTTACACTAAAGCTTCAAACAGTGTAGGAACTTGACTCCTATGTGTTTTTCAGAAGTAATTACTGGGGTAAAGATGAAACATAATTACTAGAAAGGCTGAAGTAGCCACCTCACTAAATGAGAATCTCAAATGTATGCATATACAGAAAGTTTAGATGTGGCTAGAATTTCTCGGAGTAAAACAAGAATAATACTTATTTTAATAGAGTAGTGGTTTATTTCACTAAAGCCAGAAAACAGAGTCTCAATATTTCTGATTTTCTATATAGCATTTTCTCAATTGAGGAATCTGTGTCAATGATGCTTACTAAAGGTTGCTATTTTGAAGGTGACGTGGCAGTGAAAATGTTGAATGTTACAGCACCCACACCTCAACAGTTACAGGCTTTCAAAAATGAAGTAGGAGTGCTCAGGTAAGAATATTTTTGGTATAAAATAATCTGTGTAGATTTGTGTGTCTGTAATGATTGAGTTTTATATTTCCATTGCATCACATTGGTCTTATTTCTGCATGATGATAATTTGGGTAGAAAATACAACTTACCATTTTAAAACATTTCTTTATATCCACTGCTTTGTATCCACATATGTTGTCTGTAGACTGATGTTACTGGATAGATGGTATATACAAGCACTCAAGACAAGTCTGTGTTTTACTGTTGTAGTTCCCATAGGACAGTCAAACTTACACATGAACTTTAGGACCTTTCCTCTCTTCCAAGTTTTGAGATTGAAGGAGAGTATAAGTAATTGTTCTTTTCCAGCCATAGCTCTGCCCAGGTTTTCCATTGTTTTGTAGCAGCATTGACTCCTCCTTAATTTTCTTTTAAATTTCTATTTCATAGCCACTTCTTGATTTCATTTTCTCTTGTCTAATGCTTCTACTTTATTAGGTAAAGTATTTGTCTTGGGTTCAGTTCTTAACAGAGCATCAATCAGCACTATACCATATTTATTGAGGAATTCCATTAGAGTCCAATTACAATCTCGAGCATGGTTCTGTTTTAAGAAGCGAAATAGAAAGGAACTTTTTGGCTTTGGTAAATTCACATGTTGAGATGGATGCTATCCTGGAGGAACGTCCCCAGTAAAATGCATGGTGAAGCTCTTAAGTCCATAGCTGCGGTAACAGAGGCTCTCAGGAGTATGCTGCCTTGAAGAGGTGTGCATATTTTTGGTCTCATGCCTGAAGTCTAGCCCTTCTCTGTAGCTGATCATTTTGGCGCTTAGTAAAAAGTCAATTGTGCTATCCTTTGACTCAGTCAAGCCAGGTATACTTGTCAATGTGCATTTTCCATTATACTTCATCAGTATTTTCTTAGCTTTGAGGTAAGATCTGCAAGAAAGCACTGATTTTTGTTCACTCAGCAGTTAGTCTCAGCATCACTTGACAAATCCTTGAACCTGAAAAAGGCCCAGTCACATAGTTTAGTACTGTTGTAGCCTGCACTGGTAGGGGACAAACAGGTTTGCATTGCAGGCTCCTGTGTTAGATTTTTAATATAAGAATATGAAATGCTTTGTCATCAGCTGCACAGCATGCAGGCTTAAAAAGCTGCCACATGTTTTAAGCTTGGTCTGTCAGGTTTCATCAAGCAGCGAGCAAACTGCTTGCAGTACTGAGCTCTGTTGGAAGAAGAGCACTGTCTTTTTCCTCAGCCTCTGGGAAAACTAGGAGAGACTGCAGAAATCACATTTTTTGTGATCTCTGTTTGGTATGTTTGAAGATATCTAGTTCTTCTTGATATCCATTTGGTGACACTAAGAATGTGATAGGCTTTTCCTGGGATGGTATTAGGAGAAATTTTTGCATTTTGTAATATATCATTAAACTGTTTCAAGCCTTGAATTTACTGAGATATCTGCTGAGATCATCTTCTCAGTACTCTCTTTTAAGAAGTTTTTGTGTCTGGAGTTGCTGCGGTTTCAAGCTGCGGCAGGGGAGATTCAGGCTGGACATTAGGAAATATTACTTCTCAGAAAGGGTGGTCAGGCACTGGAATGGACTGCCCAGGGAGGTGGTGGAGTCACCGACCCTGGGGGTGTTCAAGGAATGATTGGATGTTGTGTTGAGGGACATGGTTTAGTGGGAGGTATTAGTGGTGGGTGAATGGTTGGACTGGATGATCTTGTAGGTCTTTTCCAACCTTGGTGATTCTATGATTCTATTCTTTGAAAGAGGTTTGATTTGATTTGGCCAAATCTCTGGTGAACTTAAGTCTATTTTAGTACTGTTTAGAAACAACATCATTGAGAATATCTTAACTTTACTGAGGTGCAGTTTTCACATCTATCTCCATCGTTATTTGTGTACTGGCTTCAAAGAGAGTAAAATGTTGTTATCAGAAGAAGTACTAATTAAAAATGAAGTCTTGCCAAAGAAGCATTTGGAGGGTGTCTGAAGAAAAGTGTTGTTCTTTCTGGAAGTCTGTGAGTCTGAAATTTCATTTTGAATGTCTTCATGATGGGCAGCAGCATCTCATAGCTGAACTAGTGTTACACATGACCAGACCTGCCTTCAGACATTCAGTGTCAGACGTAATGGTGAAGGCATCTTCTGAGCATTTCTGTTCTAAGTTGATTTCAAAATCAAGAAGAAGCAGTGCTTGCTCCAGAAGAGCTATTCCATGTTAATACAATAAAGACTAAAGACTGAAATAATTCATTAGTCTTGATACAGAAACAGATTATTCAAAGGAAAGCTGAGACTGACCAATAACTTCAATTTGGAAAGATGCGTTTAGTTCTGCCTGATTCCTGTTGTTTGTCTGCTTTTCATCAATTTCCTCCTGAGTTTTATGTACATATATATATTTATTTTTTTCAACAGGAAAACACGGCATGTGAATATCCTACTTTTTATGGGTTATTCAACAAAACCTCAGTTGGCTATTGTTACACAGTGGTGTGAGGGGTCCAGCTTATATCATCATCTGCACATAATTGAGACCAAATTTGAAATGATCAAGCTAATTGATATTGCACGACAGACTGCACAAGGCATGGAGTAAGTATTATATTATCTGTTTGCAAGTGATTGTTGGGACCCTGTCTACATACCTTCTTCATATTAGGCTGTCTGCTCAGCCTACCAAGCCCAGAATCTTGCATCAATTGAAGTATTTGGTGTTGTGTTTAGTATTTTGATCAGTGGAATAGAGTTCTTGTGCTCTTTTTCTGGAACACTGGGAAATACATGCCATCAAGCAATATGGTCTCTGAAAACAAAATGAAAGTTTAACCACACTGTAATTATCTTTAATCTTGTAAGCAAAGATTTCTGCCCAAGTCTTTATGGTCTTCACAGTGCAAATAGTCTTAGGATAGGAGGTAAAACGCAGTTTAAAATGAAACACCATGTGAATTAAAGGATAGCATCCTTTAAAATAACCCAGAAGGCAGGCAGCTCTGTTAGTAGAAAGAATGCAGTTTCTCTTACTTTTCTCCTATGTGTTGTAGCTCTCTAAACAAAGTAATGGATTTCAGCATTTGAAGAAGACATACTTGTTTTTTTTCTAACGGCTGTGTTTAAGTAACCCCGACTCACGTAGACAGCAATGGAGTTAAAATTTATAAAACTTGCCCAATATTGTGTGTCAAAATCAGAACACTGATTTAGTATTATGGCCCTCCAACTGGAAAACCACTGTAATGAGTGCAGTTAATTGTTCAGTGTTTCTATCAGGTATCCAATTATATTTTCAGTTGAAAAGTGCAGAGGTGTTTGCAGCAACCAGCTTCAGCCTCCTGTTAGCTTGCTGATCTTCCCAGACTCCCTGTCTATATAGTGGAGACAGAAAATATTCTTTGAGCATGATTCAAAGTAGAAACATAAAATGAGGCTCTTCCAGGAGGTTTGTGCTGCTGATTGATTAAACAGAGCCATGGGAGACTCACTGCCTAATTTAGGCTTCGTCTGTGCTGTGGGACAAGTAATCTTCCTCTGGAACTCCCTGCAGTGTATTTGGCCTGCAGTTTGGGGAATCTATTTTCCAGTCCTATGCTAAAAAGCAGTCAGCTTCTTTCATGGGGGACACAGCCTGGGAAGCACTTTTAGGTTCCACAATTTGGAAACAGCTTGCCTGAGGCTGAGACTATCCCCCAACGTGTCATGACAGTCACCTTCAAGGCTAGGAAGCAGAGCCTTCAACATGTCAAAAACTACTGAAATTCTTTTGTTTTGATTCGGAATATTGACTTAATCAACTGGAAAGCAGCAGTTGGTGTGTAATTTGTTTCATTCTTCAATAGGACCAGGGTTAAGCTGGAAATCTAAGCTTTATTTTGTTTTTATTTTCTCCTGTGACTGTTGCAGGAACTGACTTGGGTAACTGAAGCTTTCATGCCTTGACAAAAGTGCGCAGTTTGAATATTTACACAATTTGTTTCAACAACACAATAAACTTTGAGCTGTCGATTAGTGGAATAACATCTAACCCACCCAATCTGTCATGTTCCTTTTCAGTTATTTGCATGCCAAGTCAATCATCCACAGAGACCTCAAGAGTAATAGTATCCTTTTCCAGAGATGTGATTGGAGAACCAGCATTCCTGGCTGTTTGTTTTTTTTTTCCTGCCAGAAATGTTCTTACTGAAGAGAACAGCTCTTCATGCGTGGTTATTTGTTGAGTTGAAATTTGGTTGAAAAGGTGTAATATGATTATTAGAAAAGTAATGCTTACATTAATCTGTTTTAAAGAACTTAATTCCTGTAGAAAGAATGCATTTAATATAATGGGCTGTGGATTTTGGAATGTGACGTGACTGGCCTTTTCATTTTACTTTCAAATATTCTTTTCTTTTGTAAAAACATCTTTTGCTGTCTGTCTGTACGTTGCATCCCTTGGTTGTTATTTTGACCACTAACATAGGGCAGAATTTCTTAATTTTTTTTCTGCAGTGTGCAAATAAACTATTGCAAGCAAGATACTGAAAGCAATTTCAAACTTCTGTTGGGAGCTATTGCATGTTTAGAATGCCTTTGCCTGTTGAACATCTGATAAATACTGCTCTTAACTGCCAAAATAGCTTATACACTTGCTGGCTCAGCTTGTGCCTACCTGATGCCAGCAGGCACAGGTAACCCGTTGAACCCCATTTGTGCTGCTGATTGGGGGTTGCAATTATTCCCCATGAACAGGGAATTCCCAGTAAGTGTGAGTCAAACTCGTATTGACTTATGTCCCTGTCTATTGCTGTGATTCCAAGAACATAGCAAGGTTTGTTGTAGTTTCAAAAATATTTTTTTTATGTTGTTCATTTCTATCGGTGATGAAAGATTTCACCAGTTTGCTAGTGGAGTATTTGCAGCTTCTAGTGTTTGAGCACTTGGCATTTAAAGAAAGTCATCTGGGTCATACTCTGTTCAACACTGGCCCAGTCGTTACATATATAACCCTAAACTACCATAAACCATTATCCCCACTGCTTAGAACCTGTTTTATATAACTTTATTTAATGGTGATGAATGGTTATAACTGCTGTATTTACAATTGCCACAATTGTGGCTGTTTATTGTTTTTTGTAGGACAGGAGCAGTGTTGTTTGTTTGCTTTCCCTTAACATTTATCCCTTAGATATTTTTCTTCATGAAGACCTCACAGTAAAAATAGGTGACTTTGGTCTGGCTACAGTGAAATCACGATGGAGTGGATCTCATCAATTTGAACAGTTGTCTGGATCGATTCTATGGATGGTAAGTAAAGGGGAAGCGATGTATTCATTTTAACTGATTTAATTGCCTTTGGCCAAGCTTTATAAGACTATCCTTCCGGTGCATGGACACGTGCAAGACATCTGAGGCTGGAAAGGCCAAGCAGTAATACATAGAACTAAATAAGTTCTTGTCAATTTTTTCTTTAACTATGTGTTTTCAGTAGTCAGCAAAAAACCTTCACTGTCTACTTTCACTGTTCTGAGGGCTAAACTGGCAGGACAGGCCGTGGTCAATCCAGGGATGAGGAAGATGTTCTGTCATAGTTCAACAAAAGGATGACCAAATTAAAAAGAACCAATGGACTCATGTTAACAGCCACTTTTGTAGAGCCCAGTAATGTGGACTCTAATACAGAAACCCAGCCATGAGGGGGGGCCTTGCACCTGTTATACTCTGGGCATGTGCATATCATGCTTCCGCTATGCAAGATACAGTCTGATGTGGTAAAATAAAACCTAATTGTTTCCTTTTATGATATAGGCACCGGAAGTGATCAGGATGCAAGACAAAAACCCATATAGCTTTCAGTCAGATGTGTATGCGTTTGGGATTGTGCTTTATGAACTGATGACTGGACAGTTACCATACTCAAACATCAACAACAGGGACCAGGTAAAGAGAGCATGGGCTTGGGAAGGGTCTGCCTTTAGTCAGCAGCGGCCTGAACCAGATTGATGTAGCTCTGTGAAGTGGCTGTTCTGTTGTTTTGTGTGTTTCCTTTACTTGTTGACTCTGATGTTCTGAGATGACGTTTCTACGTTATTTTTTTTTAGATCTGCCTCAGCCGCATAGCACCAATTTACGCACTTTTCTTGAGGGTTTTTTTCTTTTGTTCTTTTTTACTTCAAGTATAGATTTTCAGATTCTAAGCTGGTTGCCAGGATACTTATTAAGGAGAGAGCAGGTTACTTAATAGTGGTTTAGTTTAGAATAGTTCTGCAAGGGAGAAATAATTCTCTGTATGTTCAGTTATTCCTCTTTCTTTTTTTGCCTTCTGAATTGCATTGAATAATAGTTCAGGAACAGGACTGACAAAATGGATTTAACTGAATGCTTTATATTCATTTCAATCTCAAGAAATGCATGCACCATCTAATTGAATTTCAGGGTATCAGCATTTCTCAAAGTCTCCTTGATGAGGCATATGACTTTCCAGAGTGTGAATCCTGTAAGAAGATTACTTAATTCTGAACAAATCTCCTATAAGTTTAATGATACTCCGCACCTATTATATGTTTCAGTAGGCTAGGCGTGTTTGGGAAGGCTTGTCTGATTTATTATTTCGCTGTCAAATCTGAAAATAAGATCTATGCATCAATACCTTTGGAGTACACTATTCCTTAGCTGCCCAGTGATGTATTTATGTTTTATCTGTGTCCACATCCCTTGTTTTTTTCACCGTCAGTACTTGAGAATTGCAACCATAGCAACGTTCATGTGTGAATGCCATTTTATAAGGCTGCTTCCATATTTGTCAGAACACTTCATTCCAATTCATCAGATTTGGAGCAACTCCTTTTTTTTCTTTTTTCTTTTTTTCCCCTTTTAAACAAAGGGAAGCATTCAGATTCCTGGGTTTACATGGTTGCAATCTTCTAGAAGCAATTTTGGTTTTACCTTTTGAGTTTTGAGTCATGAACCCAATGATACGGGTACCTACAGTTCAGTGCTGAAACAAACTTTAAATTACAGGTGAAGCCAACATATAAAATGCGATCTTCTTTCTTAATTTTTTTCCTCTGTCTTCAAAAGAGATGCAAACGTTGCCTGCTCTCTGTTGGTGCTCTTACATAGCAGATACTGTGTCACAACTGACATCCTTAGTGAGCAAAGTATCATTCTTGTTGTGCTTTCTGGAGTTTTTGTGGCTTTTATTGATTTTTATAGACGGATTAGAACTCTTATTGTTGTGATAATCTTTTTCTAATTACTAATAAAAATGAAAAAATTAATCCCTACATTACATAAGCAGTGTATCAGAAAGGAAAATGCTGATAATTTCTGAATAATTTCAAGTGAGGCAGTGTAATTATGTGGGAAACGGTAACTGCTATATGACAGTAATGCTCACTGCAGCAAGGTAAGGGATGAGGTAGAAAAACCTTTACTGTTAAAGTTTGCTCTGATACTTGGGAATTCCTAAAGAAACCGTATGGGAGATCTGTTCTCTCTTTTAATGCAAACACAGATGCATCTGAATCAGAAAGTTGAAAAAGGACCGTAGTAGTGTTAATACAAATAGCGTATATAGTTTGCTTGAGGTGTGTTTTTTGTTGTTGTTTTGTTTTTTTGCCAGTGTCAAGATATGAAATACTTATACTTTGATAAAAATAAGGCATAATACACCTACTGGCTCTCACTGTTCAGAAAAGGTAGTGATTATCTCCTGCAACATGAATGGATCTTTGATTAGCTGGTTTGAAGGGGCTTTTTTAGTGTCAGCATGACTGCAGTACTCAAACTGCATTAGTTTTGACCTTGGCTTGGCATGACGATGTTTGGTGGGTTCTTTTAATGTGTCCAAAAGAACATGAATCAAATTTGTACTTTGTTTTCCTGCTTGATATTAATTTACTTTGTTCTATGCTTAAATCTTATCCTTAGGTGAAATGTAAATCTTCTGCATTAGTTGCTGTAAAAAAATGTAAAGCCTGTGTCTAAGTGAAACATCAAATAGGCCAGTAATACTTAGTTTATGCAGAGGAATGGCAGCATCTTTGAGGGGGTGGGAGGAGGTTGAGGGAGGGGTGAGAAGTTGGTCAATATTAATAACCTTTCATGATGGAAAAGCAAATGAAGGAATTTATTCTCAGAAGGTAAGGGTTTTTTATTTTCTAATATCGTAAGTCCATGAGATTCTTAAAATACCTTTTGGTGTGAACTTGCTGTTTACTTTTCTAGAATCATGAAACCATGGAACAGCTTAAGGTTGGAAGGGACCTTAAAGCCCACCCAGCCCCAACCCCCTGCCAAGAGCAGGGCTGCCACCCAGCAGCTCAGGCTGTCCAGGGTCCCATCCAGCCTGGCCTTGAGCACCTCCAGGGATGGGGGTGTTCAATGAATAAAACAGACTATTTGTTTTTAGGAGCTCTGTTCCCACCACAGTAGCTGATTCTTGTTTTGTAACGGTTTTTGACACCGGAGAACAGTTCTTTTGATGGTTATTGCTATAAATAGTAACCATTTAATAGCGTTCATGTTTCCTATCAATCTGCCTTAGAAGAGAAGGAGGAGGAGAAGTTGAATTTCTTCTCTGTGCTGAGTAGGTTAGCTAACATTACTGGAACAAACTTGGCCATTTTGATTTCAGATCCTGTTCCCTGGGAGCAGAAAATTTGTTGCTGGAAATAAAATAGTCTAGGAAAAAAACACTGATCTTTTTTTGTTGTTATTTCTACTGTTTACTTTATGAGCTTATCTTCTTCCCTCTTCATCTTTTTTCTTCTCTAAAATAAAGATAATTTTTATGGTGGGACGAGGATACCTATCTCCAGACCTCAGTAAAGTAAGAAGTAACTGTCCAAAAGCTATGAAGAGACTAATGGCAGAATGCTTGAAAAAGAAAAGAGATGAGAGGCCTCTCTTTCCACAGGTGAGGAATGTTTCTCTTTAGTTCTCAGTAGACTTCACAACCTGAATATGAAAAATGAAGTTCACTTATGACTAGCACAAGACTTTTTTTTAGTGCTACACGTAAGAGTCCTAGCAAGTTAGAGCTGTTTAATTAGAAATGTTTATCTACAGTGCAGAAAGCAGGTATTAATATGACTTACATTTAGCATTTATTTGTTGGAGAAAATTTCCTAGGAAATAGTGAAATTAATGATTGCAGTTAGACACGTGAATTAGAACTTATTCTCTGAAAACTGTGTGCTCCCTTCCTTCCTGTCCCCTAGGCTTTATGAGAGGTGGCTGATATTTTTGTGATAAAACTTTGTTTATCGTGCCTGCTGGGGAATTAAAAGCTTGGAACCGGAGGATCTTACTTTATTGTGAATGTACTGAAGCACTTTAAAAAGAAAATCGAGCTCCACCTGCTGGCTTTTTGGCGAATGGTATTAGGGAGACAGCTTTGAAGCTGAGTTTATTTGCAGCGATGATGAGTATGGATAATAGTGCATAAAGGAGGAGGCACGCAAAGGGTAACTAATGTTCCTAATGCTTTGAGAGGAAAATCAGAATGTCCTTTTAAAGGAGAAATGGGCAGTTGCTTCACAAAATGTCCTTTCCAGCTTATGAGGATATAAACACCGGAGTGAAAAGCAGTCATCTATTTTTTTAAAGTCTCCGTTTAAATTTGTGTATGGTATTATTTATTTTATATATATTTTCTTCATTAGTTGATGTACTGCCTTTGGTTTTAAGATATTATAGCAACTTGAGAACCAGAGATTCAATCACTTGTTTTCTGCTTGTTTTAGATTCTTGCCTCCATTGAGCTTCTGGCCCGGTCATTGCCAAAAATTCACCGCAGTGCATCTGAGCCGTCACTAAACCGGGCTGGCTTCCAGACCGAGGATTTTAGTCTGTATGCTTGTGCTTCTCCAAAAACACCCATCCAAGCAGGGGGATACGGTGGGTTTCCAGTACACTGAAAAGAAATGTGAAAGCATGTGCCTCTTTGCTCATGTGCTGTTCCTGTGTGTGCAACACATATGTACGTTCTCAGTTCCTACCAGCGACTTTTTAAGGTTTACTGAGGGAATGAAGACTCATTTCCTAACATGAGGCATTGAATGTCCTGAGCACAGTGCTGGTAAGGAATGTCTTGGGAACAGCTGGCACAAGAAGAATTGGAAGGTTATTTAAAAGAGAAATGGGAAAAGTCACTTCAAAATAGGCAAAACTCTTCTAAAGATCATTGGCTCTCATTTTTCCTGGTTTGTTGATTTGAATTAGTTACTTCAGAGTATATTTATTGTTCATCTACTCAAAAAACATATATATTTTTTTTGTTCCAATTGAGGTCATTATTTATGAGCATAAGGCTTTAGGTTTTTTAGTTAATAAAGCTACTCATGTGTGGGAAACAACTGGAGAACTGAACGTAGCTGCAAGGCTGAATGTGGTCTAAACTTCTTGCGGTTAGCAGAAGTGAGGAGAAACACCTAGCCTCCAAAGAAAGACCTTAGTGATGTGTGACTCTTCTGAAAGTTAAGGTTTTAAAATAGAGCTGTTTAGAGAATATCTCTTCTTGTAGAGGAGTGGTGGCCTGTTTTTCTGGAGGGGGGCTGGGTTTTTTGTTTTGTTTCCATTTTTATTTTTTCCTTAATGCTCTGACTTGTCATAGTTTAGACCATCTCTAAGCGTTCTGTTACAATGCAACACAGAAGAAATTCTGAATCTCTGCTTTTGCTGAGCTGCAAGAGTATTACTGGCAGTGGCCGCTCTGCCTTTCAATTAGCAAAAACTTCGATTTTGAAGTTAAGAAAAAATAAAATCAAGTCTGGAGCATAACCAGATACTTCAAGAGAAAAAAGCTGCGAACACCCATAGCAGGAAAAGAAAACTTGAAAATTAGTTGTTTTCATGGAAATCAGTATTATAAGTTCTGCTAAGTTTAAATTTTTTAATTGCTTTAATATTGTTTCTAATACTACAACACATACTTCGGTTCAGTGATCGTTTTTTTTTCACTTCCATATAAAGCTGCTAGTTGGACTAGAGTTGAATCAGTTAGACTGGATATCTAACTGAGAAAGCTAGAAACCTTATCAAGATCCTGTCAGCTCACTTGAAAGCTTTTATTTTTCTCTGGACCATTGCTGTGGAACGGGTGAATCAGAGCACTGGTTCAGGTTACCTCAGTTTTTGATGTCAGACACGAAAACAAGCAGTAATGTTATTAATGGCTGTGGTCTTGCATATTTTGAAATTAATTATGTGGTTTTGTTTGTTTAAAACTGTTAAGCTGTTCATCTTTACAGATTCTTCTGCATCAGAAACAAGCTATTGCTGCTCTTATTAGGACTTAAATGGCCAGAAATGTTCTTAATAGCTTCTGAGTTGTGTACTTACAGGGGAAGCTTGCATGTTGCTAGCCATGTGTTTTTGAAATGGATCAAGAAATTCCACAAAGGTTTTCCTTTCTGCTTCTTTCTGGAAACTGAGACTTTTAAAATGGAAGAATTAAAGAGCTCGAAGCAATGTAAGCAGTCTGTGCGCTTTCTGGCCATATTCTAATGGTCTTCTGTTAGAACGGAGTTTTGGAACTCACTTTTCTCTTTATGTTAGCCGAGAAAATTCATCAGTTGAAATCTGTCTCTTACGGAAATAGTTATTAAGGATGCAAGTTGTTGTTGTTTTAGTAAATTTGTTTCCCAGCTTTCTGGTAGCTTTGACAGACCTATCTTAAAATGAAAACAGGATTTCATTTTTTTTTTTCTTCATCTTCTTACTCTTATTTTTAAATTATTTTTTTTCATTTTAGTCAGTCCAGAGGAATGCTTCTCAATCTTTGGATGTGCTATTTAGTGCAGGCTGCAATGCTTATGTTAGGACATAGCAAGAGGAGGGCTGCTGCATCTTCTGCAAAATCTGGAAACGTGGCATCCTATTTCACCACTCTGGGAGTAATGGAGAATGGAAAATGCATTGTGACCCTGCCCAGTCTCAATCTTTTTGTGTCTGCCAGCTCAATTCAAGCAGATTATTCCTTGGGGTAGACTTAGTTGTTAAAAACAGTTCTTTATTGTTGCAGGAGCTATAATTTATGTCATCTTTGGACACGTTTTGTCCACTTCTGTGTCGTCACTGCATCAGAATCCTTCCTGTGTCACTTGCTTTTCGTACACATCAAGCATGCTTTGGGATCCATGAAGATAACATGACCTTAGCTTCTTACTAAGCATTTTTTGAAGCCTAAAAAAAGTCTGGTTTTGTTGATCATTATCTTTATCTGAAATATAGGCTTTTAGGTGATTAACTTACATAGTTTATGATTCTTGCTTCAATGAAATTCTGAAACATACATAGCATAGAAATGCCTAAACACACCTGTAGATTTTGGTCACTGTTCTCTGAGTTGAAACTCAGTTCAGTTATTTTGTTTAGAAACAGATATCTGTAGGTCCTGAAAACAGGTCTGTAACAAACCAGACTTGCTTGAATGGGTCATTTGTACAGTGTGAGATCCCTTTTTTCTTCTTCACTGAAACAAAATCTGTCGTGGTACATTCTAGATGGACCAGGTCCTCTTAAATGCTGCTGCATTTAAGCAGCACCTTTGCTTCATATGCACTTCCACGTCAGAGACTGTTGTGTCAGAGTGTCCCTTTGCTGCCATCTGTCACATGGCAACAACATGTAATGCAATACTGGTGGGAAGGTTCAACCTCTACTGCCATATCACCAACATAAAATTTTGAAGCAGCCCTTAAAGATAGATATGACCATCTACGTTCCTGATCTACAGAAAGCTGTTATTGGTACCCACATTTTATATGTGTTCCATGTACGTAATCCCATTAGTAGATGAACATGTTACCTATTTGGTCACATATCAGTTTGAGAGCAGGTTAACACCTCATTTTGGAAAGGAGAGATTAGTTTAGCATTAGCTTGTCTCAAAAAAAAAAAAAAAAAAAAAAAAAAAGTATTTTGCTAAGTCTTTATTTAAATGACTGAATTTATTTAAAGCCTGAAAAAGCTTTAAATAAGCCTGAAAATCAACTTTTAAAGGTATTATCCTGTCTCAAATACTTCCTGACTTCTCCTGTTTTTCTCTGCCCTTTCCTAATTAATGGTTCATCTTTTATCTTCTGAAATCCCTGTATAACTATTAAAAGCTGAATTATTACCAGAAATGGGCAGAAGGACAAGATGAGTAATGAGGGAGCAATCTCTTGTTTATAAATTGATCTTTAATCAGCAGTTTAGGAAAGCAGACTGAGAAAATAAGTCGAGCATGTTTTGAAAGTGTAGCTAAGCATGAATGTCATTCTTAAGTATTAGCCTCACAGGCAATACTCGATGACTTTTTTGTCCTTCTCTTAAAAGAAGAAAATGACGAGGGGGGAAGGGAAGTACAAAAATTGAGGCACTACTAGAAGGTACTGTGAGGAGAATGAGGCAATCGGTGAAATGTGCCAAAGAGAAGGAAGCAAAAATATCAAATAATAAGCATATTTTAGACCAAGGGTTTTATGTTTTGGTAGAACTGTTTGTTTGAGTTTTTTTTATTTAAAACAAAACAGGAGGAGAGGGTGGATTAGACTCATCATGAAGGTGTTCTGTCTTTTTTTATGTTATTATAACTATCACCACAGACTATTAGGACACTCAGAGCTTGATATCCATCATGGTTCTCTTACTCCAGACCTTGGTTGCACTCCCTTCTCATCTCCTGTGAGGCATAGGGTCCTCTCATCTCTCCCTACTTGCTTTCTGTTGTGTATATCTGCTATAACAGCTCTTCCTGCCAGACCCATGGATTCCCTTTCTCCCCCCTTCCACGTACAAGCTGCTGATCATTTTCTCGATTCCCTTCTTTATAACATACAACATTCCTTGGAATTAATGCTGCCACTCTAAGATTGTGTCTGTAGGGATGTTTCCAGTTTGTTTCCAGTATTCAAAATGAAACTCTTGAGAAAAATGAAAACAATTGCTCTTGAAAAGACGGAAGGACACCAAGATAGAGAACAGTTGTTTGGATGTGATAGCGTTCGCACGCTTCTGTTGGGTCTCTTCTGTCTGTTTCACTCCTTTGTTGTTAGATCTCTGAGGAGTCCTGTCAAGAAAGGGATGTAAACTAACTTAAAACTTATGTGGAACCCAGCAAGAGGAAGTGATGTGTGCATTTCGTATAATTCCACTGTAGAGTCCTTTTGTTAAGCATCTTTGCACACCCTGTAGAATGCAGTTTCTGTGGGCGGCGGGGAAATTTTTTGGCTAAAGCACAGGATTAGGGAGATTACTATCTTAGTTTTAGCTTCTCTTCTAGATTCTGGTAACTTCTTAAGAACCTCGGGCAGCAATTTTACTCTATGCCATAGTTCCTTCATCTCTGAAATGTGACTACCAGTCCGCTCAGTAGCATGCTGAGACTAAAACTGTGCAGAGTTTCATGAGATGATTGCATGTGAAAGAAATGTGTAGAATTAAAGCTTATTCAGTAGTTCTGAAGTGAGCATAGGATTGGAGCACATTTCTTGTGCCCCCTGTTTGTTAGTGAGGCCTAATTTCTGCTCTCGGAGTAAGTAGGCAGTCTCACCAGTCTTCATTTTCTCACAGTAGTTTGCTACGTTGGTCTACAAACCAGCTTCTAGCATTCTTCAGTACGGGTTTAATTTTAAGGCACTTTACTATAAATAGTCTTTAAAGATTAATGGGTGTGTCAAACAGTTCTTTGCTACTAAACCAGCTTAACACCAGGATGGAAAGTGGTTTGCAGTCTGATGCATTTATTGCAGTTGTTGCTTCTCGGGAGGATATGTGCAATAGGGAGTTTTAAGTGAAATTTAGTTGACATATTTTATTTTTAAATGCATGATGAAGTAGTCTCTGCTTGAACTTACTGCCTCTGTCCTGGGAAGAATGGGTATAGCTTGCTTTCAGGAAATTCTTTTTCAGTAAAATACGTTGTGTCTGTATTCGGTGTTCTTTCACTATGTTTCTTTTATGCTTTAATTTTAACAGTTTGCATTTTTAACATCTTTTACATTCGACCTAATGTTCAACTAGTCTGGAGAAAATCTCTGACCGCCTCACAACTGAAATCACTTTTTAAACCAAGCTCTTGTCCTCCCTCTACAGGAGAATTTGCAGCGTTCAAGTAGCCACAGCACCATGGCAGCACCCACTCTGTTATTTAAGTCTTGTGTTCCTACCGTTTCTTAACATCAAAACTCTATTCTGCTCCGACAAACCTAAAGTAATTTAGAAAAGATACCCATAAGCTTAAAAGTGGAGCGGAATGGAACTGCCAGTCCAACACAATGGGAAAAAGTACCCTTTTAGGAACCAGAATACTCCGCTGCCAGTGTTCCTCCTTCAACACAAAACACCACGTGCATTCGGATACCCGCAGTGGCTGCCTGAGCCGTTGGCATCATTCCCAGGAGAGAGGAGAGGGCGCTCGTGGTTTGACTTTGGTGCTCAGGCATGAGGGGATGGAGCTGCTGCTGCAACTTAGGAGACTTGCTTTGGATGGTCTGCCGGTCGGCTTTCTCCCTCTAACAACGTATCATCAGAGGCTGAATATCTGATGAGTGCTAATTAAAAGAATCATCCTTTGTTCTGATCTCTTTTCCTGGTGTACTCACTGGTTTGTGGACAATGCAGTATCCCCTTTTCACTGTATTAGAATGTCAAAGGCCTAATTCTGTCTAAATTTTTGGGTTCCATTCCAGTAAAATTGAAAAGTAAGGGATGGTGGGAGCTGGAGATGGTGTAAGTCTGAAGGCAAAAAGATTCATCGGAAGGAAAAGGGGATGCTGCTGCACTTTTTTTCAGATTTACTTTATCACTTCCTCAAAAAACAAACGACAACCACCAACCTTAACCTTTTCCTTTTCCAGTATTTTCTTGGTGTGTGCATATATAACATCTTTTAGAAGGGTTACGTAGATCCTTCTTTTGTTGGTCCAGCAACAAACTGAAGTTTAAAAAAAAAAAAAACAAAAACCAACCATGTAGCGAGATTGTCCTTTTTTTTTTTTGTTTTGTTTTTCCTTTGTATCGTATGATACAGTATATTTATCAAAGATGCTACTGCAGCATCTGAAGTCTGTAAATTCCTGATACAGGCTGTGAATGGTGTATGTACCTACTTTAAAAGTTTTATTTTAAACGAGGGTGCAGGTTAATGCCAGGTACCTTACCGATATGTGATGTTTTCATAAATGAGGAAAAAAGTTCTCAGGTTGAATTGAATACAAATACAGAACCCCCTAGAATTAGACATTCCATAAATTGTTCTGGTACTTTCAGGAGCTTTTTTTTCTTTTTTTTTTTCTTTTTTTTTTTTTTTTTTTGTCTTATTAAAAGGATTTTTATCCCGTTAACTAAACGTCCTCTGATAAGTGTGCGTGTAAATGTGGAGCATCTTGTCCTAATGGCAAGTTGTGTGATTAAAACAAAACGGTACTTGCTGGATCCACGCTGATTACTTCTCCTCACATTGCTTCCTTCCCTGCGATCTCCTTCCCTTCTGTTTGTCTTTCCCTTTTGTACTCTTTGCAAACTAGGATGACGGTGGCGGCATCTACTTTAGAGTGCTCTGTTTTCCTGTCCTCCACTCCTGGTTTTCAAACGGTCTGTAGCTTTCTGACAAGTTACCCAGTCAGGGAAAACAACTCATTCAATTCTGCACATTGTTTACCTCTAGTAGAATATCTTGTGATGTGATCTGTTTGCAGAGTTCTCTGGTATGTGGTATTACATGTAAATTATTTGTACAGAGGCAAGTCAGACCACATTAGAAAGAAATTCAAGCTCAGAAGTTTTCAGGACTTGATTCCTGTCTGCCCTGTACCACCCCACCTGAGGCAGGAGAACTGACCCACCTCGAGCTGGGAGGTTCCTGGGGAGAGGAGGGTGTTAGTCAAAATCACGGCAAATAAATGAAGGAGTTAAATGCGTGTAATGTGGTGTCCGTACTAAACTGTGTAAGGGGCGAGGATGCTGTCCTTCCCTCGCAAGGAGTTGGACTGTTCCTGTCTGCACAACGCTGCTCCCGGGCTAGGAGAGAAACACACGTCGGTAGTGGAGTGTGTTTCTAAAGCCCCAGGGTTCTGCGGTGTTGTTGGTAGTCTGTTCTTTTTGTCAGTAAATATTTACCGGGGTTATAGGGACCCGACTAATCTGAAGTGGGAATTATAACTGAAATACTGTGTATTCATACTAATTCCACAAACATTAGCAAGACAGCAATAGTAAATGACTTAATAGTCACTACAAGAATGAAGCGATTCATGTGGGTACATGAATAGAATCGACTTTGTGTACAGGATGCATTAAAAAAAAAAAAAAAAGAAAAAGCACAATTTTTTTCTTGTCTGCTGTGGGTCTTCAGATGCTGTAAGGCTTTTCTCCTTATTGAGATTGGCAGGAACTTCCATAGTAGCAATAGTCATTTCCCAGTGCGGAGAAGCTGCTAAGGTGAGCGATGGTGCGGAGCCCAGGTGGAAGCGGTGCGGGGCCGCGTGTTCAGCAGGCCGGGAGCACGTCCAGGTGTGAGCTCCAGGAGGGCAAAGCCACCCCGTGCGTTGTGTCAGCCCTTGTGTAGGCAGTGCCTGGTTTGTAAGCGTAGGGCATACTGGAAATTGATATTCTCTTGAAAGAAGCTATTATCTGAGCGACTGTGTACAGGTAGTTCAAGAGTCATTTGTTTCATAGAGCTTGTTAAAAGCCCTAGTTTCCTTCCATGAGATCATGCTAGCAGAAAACTGCTAAAATATAACTGTTAGGAATTTCTTTGCTTAAAATGAACTTATTTTTGTGAAGATTCATTACCCATTAGTCTACAATACGCTTCTTGAGCCCATAGGAAAAGCACAAGGAAAATTGCTCTCCTTGTCCATGCAAAGCACTTTATAAGTAACAGATGGTCTTTGTCTTATTGGTTGTTTCTCTTATTTGGGGTTTCTTTGTTTTGTTTCTCTGTTTTGTTTGTTTTTATTTTTCCCTGAGGAATGTGCAGGTTGTTTGGCTGCTGTGTAGAGAAGTCCCTTCAGGATGCGTTCCTACTGGTTTTCACGTTTGTTTCCCTTTGTATAGCTGTAGTTTCGTGCTTTCTCTTTAAGAGGTCCCACGTAACACTCATGGAAAACTTCAGAAGAAATTTGGTTTGTAAATAATTGCAATTTTTTTTTTAAATCTATCAAGAATTGGAATGGATGTCTCGCATGCCATCAGAATCAGTCTTAAAGGTGCCCTGTAGATGTTTAGCGAATGGAGAGATGAGTAGACAAGAACTGAGTCTCCTGTATAACAGTGGGATGCAGGAAATAAATTGAAATGAAATGACAAATAGATTCACGTCAGCTGCACCAAATTTCTTACACTTCTCTATGGCGTCCCAAACACGAGCACGTACCGTAGCGTGGGAAATGACAGCATGTATTTGCGTGCGTATGTTGGGATAAACATCTAGAGAGTCACATTGCTTTCAGCACTGTGTTATCTAATTACTTATCAGAACTACCAGTATCCAGTCCCAGCTACTCATGAGGTCTTTATTCTCCACACACACCTTCCCCTCCGCCTTTCCAAAGAGTTAGAAGAGAGCTGCTACACCTCCACGTTCAGTATGTGATTGTTTCCTAGGGCGTATTCGCTGGAACTGGAACACTGGGGAGGCTTAAGCCAAAAAGTATCGGCAAAAAGACCAGGTTATTTTGAAAGTAATTACTGCATAAATTAATCCTATATGCCCCAGATACAATTAGCTCAGTGGGTTTTTTTATTATTCCTTAAATTCATGCATACCGTTAAATGAATCCCCTTGTATTTTTCACGCATACCTAAAACAGTCTTTTCTTGTACTGGAATGCTTTAGTAGCTGATGGTGATGCAGAACATTTGAAGCCTCACAGAGCCATCTTGCTGTGGCCTCTCAGTGTTTCCTGGACTAGTATGTGCTCACTGGAGGCAGAATTTGGCCTTTGTAACATAAAATGAATGAAATGCTGGCTGTTGATAAATATCACGTATTCCACAAACAGGGGAGAGGGAAGAAACACCAGATGTTGTTCATATATAGGGTTGTTTCTGTGTGCTCCTCCAGTGTTTTGCAGAATATTTGGAGAAGCCAGATCCTCAGAAACCCTACAATCAGCTGGATATTAAGGTTTTGATAACTGAAGGGGCTGGATTTAGGGAAGAAGCATGTAGACATTTCACACCTTTACCACCTGTCATTGTAATTCCTTTCTTGACGGTGAGTACAACATGCGTAGCACGAACTATTTGTAGTACTGTAGACAATGTGTCTTCTGTCCGTTGAAAAACGTTTCACCCGTAGCACAGTATGGCAGGCAAAGCTTCTAGGTACAATCAAGTCCATTGAAAATCAGTTGCGTGAATGGACTGCTATGGTATCACTTTGAAGGTGCTGGGTTTTCTGTTCTTCGTTTTACGTAGAAGTTTATGAAACAAACTATTGTTTACTGCAGGCATGCTGATGTGTGTTTGCACTCCACGTTTGTTTTGGCATACATTTTAAATATCTTTTGGCATTGCTTCATTACTTCTTACCTAGAAAACAAGGTCGCTAAAAGAGCAGAGCAGTGATGCTACTAAGTCGGCACAAAGACAGCACTAAATAATTATGAAATTGTGGAGGGAGGATACTTTTTAAAACCTGCAGGATGTAGAGGATACCAAGGGCCAATTCCATTTAAAACTGGCATGTACCTTTTCTTCAGAAAATGGAGCTACCGAGACCTTCTGTTCAATGGTTTACGTAAAGATCCCCCAGAAAAGTCTTTGCGGTTTGCCAAATGATCACGTGCCTTTGCAACCTAAAAAGTACAACAGAATGTAAACCAGGTGCTTTGTAACTGGAGCAGTGGCTTTGGTTTACTTCTGATGCAGTAGTTTTGTATATAGAGCCGTTAATATAGACAGGCAGTTTGGAGTTGGTAAACTTCTGCAAGGGAGTAAAGAGAGCAGGGAACATCCCAATAAATGCCCACAATCATTTCAGAGCTAGGAGTTGAAGTATACTAACTCGGTTGCAGCAAACCTGCTATTTGAAATCTGCTCTACTGGAAGCTAAATGAGGTTAATTTAAATTAAAAAATAAATAAGCCCTCCTTTCCCTCCAAAGACACAAGGATCCTGTTATAGAAAAGTAATATAAAGTTTTGGAGAGGGCTGAACTTATGATATGGTCACAGTGTCTTAGAATGAGACGATAGGTGAAAAATGAGAACTAAATTAGGAGAAATTGATGTCTAGTACTCATGTAATCAAATACAGTGAATTCCTTGGCCCTGAAGGTGCAGTTAATTTTATGATATAGAAGCAGGCTTCCTTAGCTCTTCCTCAGGCCTCTTGCAGTTTGGCAACAACACACAGTGTCATTGTGCATTGACGCCGGGAGAAGACAGGTACCTTGTCAGCTGAGGGACAGCCAGTGTATCTGAGTCTGAGCTGTTCAGATTGCAGCCTGGTCACCGAGGCTTCTGGCAGAACCTACATACTGGTGTCCTATTTGACCCGTTTGTCTGTAAGGATGAAAGAATGGATTTTGCTGTTAGTGCTTTTTCTTCTGCAGATCTTACCCTTTAGTTTTCTGGTGTGAGACATTGGGCCTAACTGTAAGTGGCAGAGTTATGTCTGAATGCACAGCCCGTACAAATATCAGGCTGATTTTAACTTGTTCTTTGTTCCCTTAGTAAAACATTTTTTTCAATCACTTTGATTTCTAACGCTGCAGGAACTATCTGAAATCCTTTACTGACCCCAAGTTCTGCACTAGAAGTATACATAAAGAGACACTATTCTGTCTTGTTTTTTCATACAAAATCACAAGGAAGTTATTTCCCTGTTTTTTTTTTTTCCAACAGAAGGGAAATGATGGGAGTGTTCAGAACTTCTAAACTGCCTAGGTGTTTGCTTTGTAGCATCACAGCAGCAGTGTGCTCAGCTCCTCCAGTCCCCTTAAGAGCCAGCCGAGGCCCCTGTCCAGTCCTTTTGTCCAGCTTACGGCATTTGCAGCAGCTGTACTTCAGAATAAGCCTTGTGAGACATTGGCTTTGGAGTATTACAGAAAAGCAAAGGATCGTGTCCTTTTTCGTTTGGGTTTGGAAAATGGTTAATTTTTGTTTTGCTGAACGTCGTTCTGTGTTGCATTTGTGTAATCACCGTAGTTGAAAAGAAAATCTGTTTGTGAGCTTAATGGAATATAATAAGAAACGAAGCCAACTGTCTGGGCACAAATGTTGGGTCTGGGGTGCAAAATGGACCAAACTGGGGCGTTGGGTTATTTTGGGATGGTGGGGGATTGTGAGGGCATAATTTAAATTAAATTAACTCTGTCTAAAATAAAATGTAAGTGCAATAAATGTGCTTTTTTATTCAAAGCTGTGAACCTTTAGGGGTAAAAAAAAAAAAAAAAAAAAAAAAAAAAATATGCACATCATTCCTTTGTGAGCCTTGTGTCCTACCTGCCTCCCCTCCCTTCCCCGCTCCACCCTTCTCAACTGACAGATACCCAGCAGCAGCCGACTTGCATGTGTTGGCAACCCAAATCACACTGCTGCTTTTCTTCCCATCTCAGCTGCTGGGACTGGGGAAAAGTCCTGCTCCCTGCCGCTTGCCACCCTTGAGACTCCTCTGGGAGCCTGTGCTGCTAGAGCAGGTCTGCAAGTGTTCAGGTAAGGGAGCCAGCCCGTCTGCTCGGCAGTCCCTCCAGCTGCCCATAGGGTCCCCCTTCCAGCCCTTTCCCCATGACTCCCCACCCTGCTGCAGCTCTCCTGGCGGCCTCCCAGGGCTGGACAGATGACACTTTAGCACCTGCAGAAAGTCATCAGTCATCAGCTGCCTAATTGGATCCCTGTTTCCCTCTGTCAAAACACACGTGCAGACTGGCCACTGTTGCCTTCTGTGACTGCCTTGTTTTGAAGGAGCAGGTATACCTGCTTGTAACCAGTTGTGCGCTGGTTGCACTGTCTCTTCCTTACTTGAGCGTGTGCTGCTTTTCCTAGATTAGGAAAGGTGCACCACTGTCACTCGGGGCGGGGGGGTCCCGCAGGAGGCATACTGCATAGGTTTTATTAAACAGGGATGGAAGGTGTTGCACTCGGTCGTCGGACCCTGTAGGGAAGTAAGAAAGGACTGGCATGTTTAAAGCTTATAGATACAGAGATCTGTATCCTTTAAACTTGATTATTTTTATGTATGATCAAGACATCGGCATTACCTCATAACGCAGAGGCTTGTTTATGGGAGGCAAACTAGTAAGGAGAGGAAAGGGAAATTCATATACAGATTTGATTTCTTTGGTTTCTTAGTGCAATGAAACATACGTCCCACCCATTTGAACTGTGCTAACGCAACATTCCTTTCAGCTGTGTTTTGTTGACCACCAGAGGTTTGTGAGGGGCTTACAACGACAAAATAAAAGGTCCGGTCCAGTTACTTAACAAAAGCAATTGTGTCAGTAGATTTTCATAGCTGCTTTTTAAAATCTTACAATGGAGTAATTGTTTTGAAACTTGTATTTATTTTTTAATTCATAACAAAATGTTTATTTTCAGCTTTCTGTTACATAGAAGGTCTTGGCAACCCCCCTTTCTTTCCCTCTCAAGTCTCCCCTGTAATTGCCAATACAGCTTATTTTTCTTGTTCGTTCCTTTCCCCTCTACTTTTGTTGTCCCTTCATTTGTATTTTGGAGTTTTTTCTCATGTAAATTTGTACAATGGGAAATATTGTCCAGTTTGGTTAGAGAGCATGGAGACTTAAAACATATTAAAATTTGATAGCTGAATTCAGATTAAAGAAAACTATTTCTGTGTAAAGTTATTTAAAGAACTCTGTATTATATAAAAGGCAAAAAGTTCTATGTACTTGATGTGAATATGAGAATACTGCTATAATAAAGATTGACTGCATGGAAAAGTCTGAAGGAGCTTGTTTATCAGATCATTCCCAAGTCTCTTCTCTTTGAGAACTACTGGTGATGGGTGGATGGCTGGATTGGGTGATCCTGTGGGTCTTTTCCAACCTTGGTGATTCTATGATTCTGTGGTGTTCCAGAGGTAATTTAATAGAAGTTTATTTCTGTATGGTTAGTTTGGAACATAAGTCTGGCCATAAATGAAGGGGGAACCTAGAGAGTAACCCACCTCCCTTTGTCTTTCATTATGTGGGGCTGCTGCTTCCTTAAACGCTCTGTTCAGTACGTTTACTTCCCAGCATTAGTGCTGAACTTCTGCTACCTGAAGGAGATTCCCCCTCAACCTAAGGAGGGCTGGGCATCCCTTCCCCTCTCCCTCAGGCAGCTGCACCTGCTCCTGCAGCAACTGCTACTCTAAGCCCCGAGGTCGGTTTTGACGACAAGATTTCATTAAGAAATCTTTTAGAACTGTAGCTGTAAGTCACTGCCTGAACAAAGATGTATCACCTCAGTTAAAGGGGTACAGTTTAAATGCTTCATAAGGACTAAATAGGTTCACTCGGACTCAAGCACCCCAATTCTAGAGCTCCTGAAGAGAAGGAACGTGACTTTTACAGCATTCAACAACACCACACAGCTCAGCATTTGTCGACAGCTCACTTTATTCAGACCAGGAGAGCAGAGCAAAGCATCCGTTCCAGGGCCTCCTTAGTTCCACAGACCTGCAAGGAACCGAATTGACTCCCAAGAACATTCAGCCAGTCCCTCCCACAGCCGAGGGCAGGGAAGACTTCAGCAGCACCCTGCTGCCTTCAGCTGTAGGCGTTCCAGAGTTCAAAACCTGCCCCTACCTTCGCCTCTGCAACTGCGACGGCGGTGGGCCGTACCGCCGTGTGCCGGCGGTACCTACTCGGCGTCGTCGGGTGGGATGCCGAGTTCCTCATCTGTCCAAGCCGAGGAGTCGGGATACGGGAAGTGGCCCTGCGCCACGAGAGGCCCTCAGAGCCCGCCCCGGGCACGGACCCACCGCCCCCGCCGCTACGCCGGCCTCACCAGCACGCTGTCCGAGCTGTGCCAGAAGTGCCACAGGATCCAGAACCACATGAAGCCGCTGAGCATCTCGCTCCACACCACCTGCGACCGCGTCAGCTCTGGGAACTGCCGGTATCGCGGCTCGATGTGCACCCCGCCGCCCGCACTGCAACAAACACGCCGCAGCCTCACTTCCGGCCCCGCCGCCCTCACCCCGGTCCCGTTACCCGTTTTCCCAGTTTCGCCCCACTCACTGCCGCCTTCCGGCCGCGCCGCCGCCGACCCGCAGCAGCCGTCCCGCCGAACGTCCCAGCGACGCCAGCATGGCGGCTCCCCAATGTCACAAGGCGATCGCCCACCAACCTCCTTGATTGGTCCGCTCTGCCTTCACCAACAACGGCCTCCCTGACTGGCCTGCTTCTCCTTACCAAGCAACGACCATCCTGACTGGGCAGGAGGGCCGTGGACGGTACCATCTCGCTCGCGGGGGTGGCTGACGGCTCTGAAGAGCTGACATCTCCCACAGAGGATACGTGGGAAGGAGCGAAGGGACCTTCCAGGCTCTGTAGAGGGAGTTTCACCTGAGGAGGAGGCGGTGCCGCGTTTGAGAAGGGAGATGAAGAAGCAGCTCGCTCTTTTCCCTCCTCCAGGCGACGCAGTTGGTTCAGCCCCCGGCGTCTGGTCGCGCGGCAACGGAGAGCGGACGCTCCACTGCGGGTCTACCGCGGTGCGGGCCGGTCGCTGTCCTGGTGGCCGTGGCTCTGAACTGCGTTTTGCGGGGGTTCCCACCTGCTAGGCGGCCTGGGGCGCTCCCAGTACGGCGCAGCGAGGTGTGCAAGCGGAGGCAGCCGTGCTCTGCGCACAGCTGGTGCTGCTGCGACGCGGAGGTGAGGTGTAGGGCTCCTGCTGTACCACCGAGCCCTGCCTCGGCTGCAGGGAGTTCCTTGCTGTGACCCGGGGAAGTATGGAAATGCCCTATCAGGGAACTCACATCTCGCCCAGGAGAGCGCTTTTACATTAAGCTGTAAAAGCAACGCTATAGATTTCTAAGTTTCCTGGGGAAGCACTCAGTGTAACCAAGTGTGCACATCTTACCCAGTAGGTGTCTTTATGGAGGGAAGAGAGCCCTCAGGCCATCGACTGATCCCAGAAGTCAGAGGTATTCTGACGTCCAGTGGTGTCTTTCCCTCTCTTCAGCTGTTTCTATACCGTTATTTATTTTTCATGTGGAGTTTAAATGACTCCAGTTATGCCTACCTTTGTTTATGAATGGTGTAAAATGCCCTCACCTCGCTTTTAAAGATGCAGAGAAATTCAGAGCGTGAGCTCAGTGGGGGGTGGTTGCACCTTGGAGGCAGATATCTTTTGGGATGGAGCTGTGGTTTGGTTTCATAATGAGGATATAATGAACAAAGTGCACCCAGAGGATGGTGTTTTGTCAAAGAATGGCAGACTGTTGGCTCAGGGTAGCAAAGGTGAGGCTTATCCGTTCCACAGTACCATCAAGTTCCCATCCTGATCGTGGTATCATAGAGCCTGGCCTCAGTGCCTTCATTCCACCTTCCTTTCTGTTTCTTTGAGTCAGCGCATCCAGTTCTCCTGATGTTGCCAACTCCTAATGTTGCCTAAGGAACTTCTGCAGAATGGATTCCTTGTATGCTCTGCATTACTCTTGATACCTGCGTTACGTACACAGCCTACGTGCAGTGTTTGGAGCCACAGCCCACCCGTCTGTGTAGCTGTTCACTGACGTACTTGCAGAGTAGGAGGAAATCATCACCTTCTTGTGGAGAACGGGCTGTGTCCAGTACCCACGGTGTGCTCACTGCGAGATTCTGCCTGTGAAGGAGGCAAGCAACAAATCATGGGGGAAGTTGCCAGACAAAGTGGGGGGTCCCCTCAAGTGATCAGAGCCCCCCCTGCTGCTTCTGCAAAGGTACAGTGCATACTGGTTATTCCTCCTGAACCTTTATTGGATGGCATTTCATCTAGCAGAACTGGAGGAGAGCTCCAGTGGCCTTATTTTGCCGGGTAATTTATAAACTAAGTAAATCCGGCATCTCTGTGGTGGCCCAAGGCAACAGGTTGGTATAGCCACCCTTCTAATTGTACACTACTTGTACCTTTCCTCTCTTTGTCTGAGAGGAAAGGGAGCATTCCCCATAGCTTCTAAGCAAATGACATTGTCACAGACACTTGGGGTTAAATCCAGGTTTAACTTGGCCTAGCAGTGTTTGCTTCTGCAGGGCTGTCACGTGGCTCCAAGGAACTCTGCCAACGAGCACATGCAAGGAGTTGTCACTGGCAGCTGGAGGTGTCAGTGGAGAGCCCACGTGCCAGCCCTTGGTTGTATGCTTTCTTTTCTGGGTGACTTGGCAGCTCTGTCTGCCTCCTGTGTGCTCTCATTCGTAGACTTCAGCGTTGTTTTACCTATAGGCAGGGTGGTAGAATACCATCTTTTAATTAAATATATAGGTAACATATGTAGACAGTATTTTCCTAAATGAGTTAACATCCCAAACTGCTGCATCTAACAGTCCTCGGCTGACATAACATGAGTTTACATGTCCATCCTCACAAAGATTGAAGGTACATGTAGTCACGGCATTTTAACTTTCCTGCTCATCAGTTTTGTTACAGACTTAATATAATTTCAGCAACACTTCTTAGGGAGTAGCGGCAAACTATTGAACTACCGTTTTTATTTAACACTTGATTAATGTAATATAAGGTTGTTACGTTTCGTTTCATTTTTTCACAAAAGCTGAATGCTGCGATATGGGGTTCACAGTTTGGTTGTCCTCACAACCTCCCTACTTCCTTCTATTTTGTCTTTCGCTCCTCTCATCGTCCCTGGCACTTTGTTACCTTTGCCATCATTCTCAAACATTTCACTTGCTGTCCTCCTGCCCAGGCCACGTAGCTCCACTGCTTGGTTTCTTAAAATCAAGACTGTGATGAGAGTACAGGTAAACGGCATTGCATGGCAAAAGAAATGATGTGATAATTAAATCAGAGAGAAGTACCGCACTTTTCATAAAATGGAAAGCAAATTTCCATTTTATAAGTAACGTTGCTGCTTAAGGATTTAAGTGTTCAAAAACCTCGTATCTCTCATATTGTGCTTCCATCTTCTTCCCACCTCCAGATAACCTCCATGCCCACCTCACATGTCCCGTGTTGTCACACAGCCAGTAAAGCTCTCTGTGGCTCTGTGCTGCCAGGATGTCCATTAACACAGTAAGTTCAAAAGCTGTTGATGAATCACATGCAGAGAAGGAAAAAAGCTAGGAAACAAAGGCAGCTATGAGGGATGGGGGCTGGAGAGATCCCATGTGGGTTTGGTTTGTTTTCATGGCAGCAAGCTGCAGAAGCACTGTCACTGAGGTCTCCTTGTATTTGCTTTCTACAGCTTTCCTGTTTGCGCATGGAACCCAGATTCCATTTGTATGCCCTTGATATCCTCAGCAAGAAGGAATTTCATTCACTCATCCCCAGAGGCTTCCAGTTTCATAAGGGGGGCCCGTGTGCTGGCAAGAAGGGAAGCTGATGGCTATTACTACCTGGGCCACATCGCACAAGAAGTGAAGGTAGCTACTTATTGCTCAGTGAGTCTTTTTTCCTGCCCTTGCCATGCCTTGCCAGTCCCATAGCCCTGGTGCAGAGTTGCTCTCCTGTGAGAAAGCACAGTTCTCTCCCCAAATCCTATTTTCATCTTTTTTTTTTTCTTTTTTTTCCTGATGATGACGAGATATTTACTGGGAAGAGTTCTGCAAGCAGAAGCAGCCTGGAAATCAATCAACTTCCTTGGTTATGAGACAGTCAAACTAAACAAGTCCTTCATATCCCGATTGTCTACTAGTAATAGTCATTTTTGACGTTTTGACATCCACCTCCAGGAACTGCTTTCTCCTGACTGAACTGAGGGCTTTCCTTGATCTCTTCCTTCTGTATTTCTGGAATCTGTGACATGAGTTAGGATGCCAGACAGAAAATGTCCCCTGCAGTCTTTCTTTAAAAATCCAGTACATTTTGCCAGTTCACAGTTTAGTTAAATAAGTAGTGTACATTCTAGTACAGGGATGGAATAGCTGTTGGCCATCAGCATGTAAATGCACCCAGATCTGCAGAGAAGGCTGAGATTTTGGCAGTAGAATCTGCCCCACACCTATTGCTGGAGGCTTAAGTGAGGGCATTCAAATTGATGGTAGCTGTGACACTTTTTTTGTAATTTTTGGTTTTGTAATTTTTGCTATTGGTATTCCACATCATAACATCATGTGGAGCACAGAGAAGAAGTACTACACGACCCAGAGGACCTCACGGTCAGAGAGGAAAATACATCATGGAAGTGACACTCGCTCTCTCTCTCTCTCTCACTGCCTGGCAGCGGGTGTGGGTGTGCTTCCAAGCTGTCCACCTTCAATTTCAAAGTAGGCTTCTTGGTCTTCAGAAACCTCTCTCTCTCTTATGTCACTTGATTTATTAGCCTCAATTTCAACTGGATTGTATTATAGTGTTCCGATATCATAGTTAGTAAAACAAGTTTTCCTCCTTAGATCGTTGCCGCTGCTCTGTTTGTTTCCTTGAGCCCAGCTCCCATCTCCCCACCCCTTTCCCTTTTTCCCTTCCCATTTTCAGGGGCCAGGAGGCCCATGGGCCTACTGCCCCCTGTCACAGACATAGATTGATCTAGGTAACTCTGTGACATCATTTCTTAACCTTTTGCTTGCTATGTCACTAGCTGCATCATACCTAGTACTTTATTTTGGCTACTCTTCTGATAGATGATTTTCCTGGTGAGCTTCTTCCTCAGAGTGCTAACTGTGTTCGACTGAGCCAGGTAAACCTACTAAAATCTAAGTCCCAAAAGAAAGGAAGAGAAAGGCTGTCAAGCCCCTTAAGCCACAGTTTTTTAATTACTTTTAAAGTCCAGTATGGATACAGTATGGTGAAAAACATGGTGTTAGAGGACAACTACATTCACAGATCACATTCTGCTTCCTGGGATTTCTGCCATTTGCCTTTTAGCACTTGTGTTTGGCCGTTAATTGGACCCAGATGTCTGTCTTGCCAACTTCATGTTTTACTCTTGTAGGGCTCCAGGGAATGTTTTTTAATTGAATTTGACAAAAGTTGCACGCTGAAAGGCAAGGTGCGGCTTCGTATGCAGGAAACACCTCTCTACGACATTCTGCGCTACGAAGATGCCTCGCAGCGGTCCCTTGCTCCAGGAGACAGAGTCTTGGCCCCATGGGAGGCTAACACTGAACGCTTTGGCCCGGGCACTGTGCTCAAGGTTATGGAGAACAAACAGACACCTTCAGGTATGGGGTGCTGCCTTCTGTACTAGCACTAGTCTTGCCACAGTTGCTGGCCACTATATAGAAAAGATGGAACAGGCTCAACCGTGAAAAATTCTCCAACTGCTTCTTGGTTTCTCTTCCTGGTTGGCTTGGTTGTTTTTTTCAGTGGCAGACTTTTTCAGCTCCCAGCACCAGCTTTTGCTTTCTTCTGTGAATGGAAACCTAAACGTCTGAGGGTTTGGGGGGGGGGGAGTCCTGCCAACACAAGGAGAAAAATATTCCTGGCCCTCGTGAGTTTCACCTGATAAGCTGTTAGTCTGGTTTCCAGCTTCTATGGAGCAAGCTCCTGGCTCACTATGACTAGCGGGAGTTTTGCTGTTGTGTATCTTTTCATAGGAGATTCAAAAGGTCAAATTCTAAACCTTTAAGTAAAAAGCTCACGTAAGTTGTAACGGAATTGTCTGTAACACAAGCAGTCATTTGTATCATCTGGTTTCTAAGAGAGACGATATGTTTCTAAGAGGGTCGATATGTTTCTAATGGGTTCTTTGTCTTTTTTTTCTTTTTAAATGTGCTCAGCCCACAGTAGAAAGGGAGTGCTTGTGAATTTCTGGAATGGGCAAACTAAGGAGGTATCTTTTGACCAAGCTCTATGGATCCCTCTGTCCTTAAGCGAGCGCATCATCCTAGAACTGCAGGTGCCGTTGGCAGCCAGGCAGATGGTGGTGGAATCAAGCTTGGACTACCCATACATTGTGACACCTGGTTACAGAGCTTCAGGCCATTACAGACAGGGCCACTCAGGGCTGGGCTGCTGGCCAGGGGGGCTGTGTTCAGTTCAACCATGTGCTAAGTGCAGCTGTAGACACTTAGTTCCCCGCTGCTGCCTTGCAGCCTACAAAAGCCCAGAGCCTACAGAGCACAAAGTGCTGAAAGAAAATTCCTTCATCCCAGGAACATGCTCGAGTAAAGGAGAGCTCAGCAAGAAAATAGAAGAGCAACTGTCTGAAGTGAGGATTTCCCCTTCAGGAAGTGTTTCCAGAGAGGAAGAGGAAAATGAAGAGAAGAGCTTGATGACAGAAAATCTTCCAAAAGATGCTCAGTCTTGCTTGGAAGAGGACAGTGAGGTTTTAGGTCCTAAGAAGGTAAAAAGCATTTCATACTATCTCTTAACACGTAGTCTGCTATGTGTATAATTTCTTTTTTACTAGCTTACGTTTTCTGTTCTTGGTATCAGAAAATTACTAATGGCTTTCGATGTGACCCTTATGTATGCCTCCTAAAGAATGGAGACTTTCTGACTTTATTCTCAGTTGTATTCCTAATCCTTTGGCCTGGGAAGGAGCTAAAAGCTGTCATTCTTTGTCACTGGCTGTGTGTTGTTTAGCCCAGTTCTTCCACGTTCTGCCTCTGTGTGAAAGAGGAAAAGGCAGGAAAAAGTGTCAGATGAATGACTTCACACCAGATAAGGATTACAGTAAGGATTCCTCCATACCAGGGCAGTCCTTGGCATAATTATATGAAAATATTTCATCACCCAGGGCACAGGTATCACTTCTGTGAATCAAAGACCAAAAGAGAATTTTGTGATATTAGTGGCTGATTTGGTGCCCGTGAACAAGGCACTGGGTGAGGATCAGGAAGGAGGAGGTTAATGTGCACCAACTACTGCCAAGCTTTGCCCCATTGCTCTGTGAGAGCTGGAATGCAGCTGTCTTCCAGTCAGAGCCCCTCTGGCCTGATCTTTTTTGTGTCCCTCTAGACAGTTCCAGGCCAATGTTTAGCTCATTCGAAGATGTGGAGAAAACAGCAATACGATCAGAATTTAATCTATTTAAGGGTTCTTAATTTCTTTAGTGAGGAACTCCCCCCACACTTGTATTAATTCTTCTCAAACTTCAATTGCAACGTAGGATCTTTCACTGTAAGTTCACAAAGCTAACTTAATTCTCATCAGGCCAGATTAAGATTGCATTTCTTCATATTTCTAGAGTCCTCAGAGGGAGATGGCCCATGCTACAATGGTTGATCCTGCTGTCAACACAGACAGCTGGTTGATGGAGTCAGTCCACAAGGAAGAAGCAGGCAGCAGACAGCAGGATGCTGGAACTGAGGCTCGTTTTAAACACAAACATGGTAGTGAAATTATAGCTATTTTATCCAGACATAAGGCTTTCTACCCAGAATCACTGTGGAAGGCGACAATGTTCTACTGCCATAGTTCTCGATGCGTCAAAAGAAAATGTCAATGCCATCCTAGATATAATGGCAGTTTGGCTTGAAAAGTTCTTTTTCTTTTCTCATGGTGGAACTATTTTCAGATGGAAGTTGGAGTGGTTTGGGTTTGGTTTTCTTTTGTTTGCCTTTGAAGCTATTACAGTAGCAGCTTTGGGGTTTTCTTTTATTGTAACATTTACAACAAATATTATTAATTTAAAAAATTTCTTGCTTTAAAAAGCCATCTGTAGCGTTGGCTATGATTGCATGTAGCAAAATGACTTCACCAGGGTCGTTCTACAGGAA
Organism: Alectoris magna; assembly: GCA_030625065.1. Lineage (NCBI taxonomy): Eukaryota > Metazoa > Chordata > Aves > Galliformes > Phasianidae > Alectoris > Alectoris magna. Next base: position 141,505,537 of record CM060560.1, read on the forward strand.
ACACCCCTTTTCTTATTTGTGCTGAAAATTTTTGCTTTTCAACGTCACGTTTGTTCCCTTACCATTCAAAAGGTTTTGGATCGTGATTTCAATTGAGTTGGTAGAGTTCTCATTTAAGCTCGTCTTGGGGCAAATGCAAGCATTTCATTAAGGTTTCTGAAGGCTTAAAGCTTTTTCCAAGTACTCCAGCTTTCGTAGTGCTCTTTGTCAGTGCTGTTCGAGGAAGAATGCAGTCAAACATAAGGGTTGTATTTCCTCCCAGCTGATGTTCCTGCATTGGTCCATGCAATAACTGCTGTCTACACTATCTTTACCAGAAAGATTCAAGCAAACTCTGCCCACGTTCTCAGTTACTCAAAAGCTAGGAAACTGTGCTAGCAGTGTTGTGCACGTGCTAATTTCTCCTGTCTCTCAGCAGGATTCATAGCTCAGGCTTTGCACTATCAAGGTATTTATCATTTTTGGCTGTTTCAGAGCACTGGCAGAAGCTCGTGTCTGTCCACAAAGCAACGTGTAAATAAACCCTTAAACTGAGTAGCTGTAAGTGTAGCCAATGATCTTGCATTAAAGTGATCCTGTAAAAATCATGCTTGACTGCAATGGCAAGCTTGGTTGTTGAGCACTGGGACCTGTTCAGTGGAGACTGAGAAACATCTTGGTTTGTCAGAGGAAAACATTGATACATGTTATAGAAGTGTCTTTTGAGCATATCTCACATGGTAAGACTTTTTGAATCTTCTTTCTTTTTATAAGCTCCCTATAACTTGATATGTTCCTGCTCTAATTTATTTAAAAGGTCTTTTTGAGTCCAGAGTGGCAGATGTTCCAGTTCAACCTTCCCAAAGGAGCACTTCTGTGGGGGCCAGTGCCTTGTGTCCTTTCCAGCGACAAAGCTTCTTTGACCAAGTGCATCAGTCACTAAAGAAAGACAGCCTGGCCATCGAATCAGCCCTGCGCATACAGAGACCACGCAGTACCTCCAGTGCACAAGCTGGAAGGTTCACAAATCTGAATCTTCTAAAAGACAAAAGCATTTCAGTAAGTATTTGGTCCAGTAGCTTTTAGCTATTAGGACTGGGTGATTTGTTTGTCGAGTGAGATTATACTCCCATTTGATCTCTTTTCCTAAGATTTTTGCTGCAACAGAAAATATGCACATGTAGAATAATGTCTATGCATAAGTGGAAAGGAACGGTTTCCACTTAGGATTCAGTGGTGTACAGGAACTGGGCACAAATGCTATTTGTGCTCAGCATTTCTGAGAGCCTTTCCTAAATAATGAGACTGGCAGGGACAGTAATAATAGGGAGGCAGTGGACATGATTTGAAGGTCTTGTAGTGTTTCCCAGCTCATGGTATTAGAGGTGTTCTCCAGAAAGAACTGGGGGGAGACGTTTTGTTTGCAGAAGAGTGGCTAATGGCAGGAATGTGCCAATTGCTGCTGGGAGTAGAAGGGAGAATGCATTTGAGAGAGTATTTTGTGTAAACTTTATTTTAGCTTTTAACAGCCATGGCATAGCAGACATGCTAAGTCATGGCCTGAGACGGTGATTGAGCACCTGGTGGAAGGCAGGGCCAACCCAGGGGAGCTCAGGTGCGCGCAGTGCACCTTTGTTACCAGAAGGGGTGGAGCCAGGATCTGCTTCTTCCCAGACCTCATTTAAGGGTTGGCAGTGGAGGCAAGGGGATCTTGCTGGAGATCTCTGCCCATTCTGCTGTTATTGCTGTACTTTTCATCATGTTATAGCATCACACGTAGAAATGTAAACTAGAACATGCCTGAGTTTTGGTGGTGTTCTTGCTGTTTATGTCATGTAGGGCATTATAAGGATAACAGAACTAAATATTGTATTGTGTCTGTGAAGAGAAGCCTTATAAGTGCTCCTTCATGCAACACGGTGTATTTCAAACTGCAAATTAGGAACGTTGCCCAGCACTGAAATGCAGCTACTACTGAAGAAAACAGCAAGACTTCTTGACTGTGGGCAGAAATCTTAGGCAACAGGGAGTTAGAGCTGCAGGAAGATTTGTGTTTGCACAGAGGGAGGCAGATATTTCTCTTTCTAACAACATCTGATAAGGAATCTGTTATAAGTTTGGTTTTTTTTCCTTAGAAATCTGTGCATAACATTGCATCTCAGGAGAGGTGGAAAGAGATGGACCTCAACAAGGCCAAGATTGAGCACAAAAGGCGCCAAGAGGAAGAGAGGCAGTTGAAGAGGCAGCGGCAGCAAGAGGCAGATGCTGTCCAACATCAGCTGCGCAGGAACAACCAGAGGTAATAAACCAGAGCCAGCTGGTTTTTTGGAAGTAAATATCAAATGGTTGATGATGCCCCCTGCCTTGCATTCTCATTCAGTCTCTGATCATCACATGTTATGCTAGTCTCTGCAGAGTGCTCGTGGAGATTCATTAATGGGAATAAATTGGTACTTGGTGTATGAGTGAGTAGGTGCAAACCAGCTGTAGCATTAGCTTGAGGGCAAATTCCCTTCAATCTCATCTTCAGAGCTAGAGTCCTTTTGCTTCCCCTATCCCCTGCTCATGGTCCACTTACGCTTAGCAGGTCCTTGCCCCCGTGGTCTATTTCTTTTCATCTCTTTTGTTGCTCCTGTGGCACCACCAGTAATACATAAAGCTACCCAGCTGCCTGAGTTTTCCCTACAGCTCTGTCTCTAGTCTGTTTCCTTCACTCCTGGTCTTCAGGGCCAAGAACACACATCCCTACCAGGTTATGCATTCATGTGAATGTGACTGCAGTTAGCTGACAACATCAGGCACCAGCCCATTTGTGGATTTTGCTGCCTCTGTTTAGGATACAAGTTTAACCTTCATAACCTAGCAAAGGGTCCTGGAATATTTGAATCATAGAATAGTTTAGGTTGGAGAGAACTTTAAAGCTTATCTAGTTCCAACCCTCTGCCGTGGGCAGGGCTACACCCAGCAGCTCAGCTGCCCAGGGCCCCATCCAACCTGGCCCTCAGTGCCTCCAGGGATGGGGCACCCACAGCTTCTCTGGGCAGTTGTGCCAGCACCTCACCACCCTCTAAGTAAAAATTTCTTCCTACCATCTAACCTAAATCTCCCCTCTTTTAGTTAAAGGCATTCCCCTTTGTCCTATCGCTATCAGACATTAAAACAAAGTTGGTCCCCTTCCTGCTTATAAGCTCCCTTCATGTACTGGAAGGCTGCAATGAGGTCTCCCCAGACCCTTCTCTTCTCCAGTCTAAACAAGTCCAATTCCTTCAAACTTTCTCCGTAAGAGAGGTGCTTCAGCCCTCTGAACATCTTCATGGCCCTCCTCTGGACCTGCTCCAGCAGTTTCATGTCCTTCTTGTGCTGGGGCCCCAGGCCTCAACGCAGTGCTCCAGATGGGGCTCCCCCAAGGCAGAGAAGGGGGGGGAACAATCACCGTTCTCTACCGGCCAGAATGTCTGCTTAACATCTTATGCGCTTTTTCTTTACTTGCTTTTATTTTCTGAGAAATTTTGTTTTGTGAACAGGCAGCGATTGTATCAGAGAATGTTGCAAGGGTTGGAGAAACAGCTGGAGCACAAAAGCAGAGCTTTGCAGCACATGGCACTGCTGCAAGCTGCTCAATCAGAGAGGAGCAAGAAGGAGTCCTTCTTGTCAGAGGAGGAGGACAGAAAGTTAAGTCAGAGGCTGCAGTTCCTACATACACAACGACTGCAGAGAGAGAATCTTCTTGCAGAACTCAATGAAAGGAGCTTTGAGCGAGAAAAAGAAAGGCTGGTAAGGGAAATCTCAAGGAAGTTTTAGCTGTACTGTATTTCCAGCAGTAGCACCATCTAGAATATTTATCTCTCCTGTATATCCAGTATGATTGTATCATTTGGAGATACGCACACGAAAATTATTAGTTCTTTAACACACATAAAGATTAAAGATAGATAGGAATTTAATCTGCGTCCACGGTAGGAGTAGTCTTTGTGCATACAAAGAATTATCATAGAATGGTTTCGGTTGGAAAGGACCTTTTAAAAATCATCTAGATCAACTTCCTGCCATGGCAGAGACATCTCTTACTAGATCAAGTTGCTCAAAACACCATCCAACTTTCCCTTGAATACCTCTAAAGATGAGGAATCCCCGACTTCTCTGCGCAGCCTGTGCCACTGTCACCAGGCCTGGATGCAGTGCTGCAGATCGGGCCTCATGAGGGCAGTGTAGATAGGGACAATCACCTCTGTGGCCCTGCAGCCACCCATCTTTTGATGCAGCCCAGGACACAGTTGGCTTTCCAGGCAGCGATCGGGCAGTGTTGGTTCATGTCCAATTTTTACTCCAAGTTCTCTGTAGGGCTACTGTCAGTCTGTTCAGCCTTCAGTTTCTGCTGCTGTTTGGGATTGCCCTGAAGCAAGTGCAGCACCTTGCATTTGGACTTGTTGAACTTCACGAGGTGCACATCAGCCTACCTCCTGAGCCCATCCAGATCCCTCTGCAGTATCAGCTGACCACTCAGCTTGATGTCATCCACAAACTTGCTGACCCCTTACGTCATTAATAAATATAAATTAATAAATGTATCAGTTATGCCATCTCTAGCTTATTCCAGTGATAACTGTGGATGAAATTCAGACTTAAAGCTGGCAGCACAATTGCAAGTGTCATTTTTTTTTTTCTTTTAATGCAGGATTTTTTGAGGAGCAGAATGCAGTCACGGCAGACGATGCTGACACAAGACTCAGAGGACCAGGACAGGCAACAAAAGCAGCACCAGGCTGCCAAAAGGAAAGCGTTCCAGAACAGAGACCATTTACACGAGAAGATGCAAAAAGAAGACCAAAGACGCTGTGACCTCCACCAATACCTCAGAGAACAGAATCTTTTGATGCTCCGAGCCTTACTACTAGAGTAAGGAAACTGCAGAGTGAGTAAGCAATGTTAGTGAGTAGAGTGGCAGAGCAACCTTGCAATGTTAGTGTTATATGACGTATAGGGAAGGAGAACTCAGAGACCAGTTGGTTGGAAAAAAAAAAGTGTAGCAATGAAACATATGTGCTGCATTACAGCATAAACTGTCTGCTGCTATTTCCATTATTACAACTGACGCTTGCAAGTGTCCCATTGCATGTGATTTGCAGAGATCCATAGCGTAGAAGTCCATACATATGATGAAGTTGGGCTACCTCCAGCAACTGCTGTAGGTCCAGAACTGCTGTAGGAGGCAGGGCAGGAGTCCAGTAACGTGAGCGCTGCTCCCAAAAACCTGGTAGAGCAGCTTGGAACCATCCAGCTTGGGCTGCAGGTGAGGGTAGATCCTTCCGCTGTCAGTATTCTTCAGAAAATGTGGGCCACTTCCCTAGAAGAGTGACTTAGAGAAAACCTAAGTGCAAAAAGGATTTTTGCGTGCGTGTGTGTGTATGAGAAAGAGAGAGAAGGCACGCAATCAGAATAAATGGGCTACACCACAAAGAAGTGAGGGGGATGCTACACAATGGTAAATTGAAAGGTGAGCGAACAAATTGTGTAAGAAACCAGGGTAGTCAGCAGCACTACAGAAGTTTCCTTATTCCCACTGCAGGGTAAAACAGAGTTACCACCTGGAGCCCAGGGTGCAGCTCCTGTTGGCCCCGATTTAAGTGCATTGCTCCCTTCTGATAGTGAGGCATGTGGTGTCAGATGCACCCACGGATGAGCCGCCATCTTTTTCCCTCTCCGGGATAGAAAAAGTAAGGCACGCCAAGAGATGCCGTTACACAACGTTAAGGAGAGATGAGATGGGTTTAACGCATTGTGCTCTGATCAGTAGCAGTGCCTTGATTCACAAAAGGGATGAGGAAGTTATGGTTATCACCATATACAATGCAGGTATAAAATATAGGCATCACAGAATGCCATGATCATCAGCTTTGGGCAGTGAAAAGATATATTTCACGTGGATATTTAGGAAACGAGGATGGAGGTGGCACAGTTTGCTGGGGCACTCAGAACTATATTAAAGGGACTTCTTATTTTTCATAAAAGTGTGCTAAAATATAAAACAATGGGAATAAAATATGTGAGGTACCTTGTCTTATGTAGTACCCAGAGCCAAACTGGATACAAAATTCAACTGCTGCAGCCTGACACGGTGTGCACTTGGAAACACGTAACAGGCTTTCTGGAATATCACTCAGCCAGGAGCACAGGTATTATAAACATTCATCCCTGTTAGAGGAGTACATTTTCAGTTATAGTAGTTTCTAAAAATAAAAAGGTTAAGAAGTCCCTTTTGTGGGTTCTCTTCTGAAATTCTGCTTAATCTGTTGCACGGCCAACAATTTCTTAGCGTTAAGTCTCGGACCGTGTTCCTCCAGGGACAACTGAAGGGTTCCCCCACAGAATGAAGGTTAAGGCATCCAGGTGGTTACAAACTGTTCTAAGGTCTTCATAGCTAAAAGGAGCATTTGTTACTTTAGGATCCATATTAAGCACGAACCATCCTGAGGTTTATGTTTTAAAGAACACAATAGGAAGCAAAGATGAACGTATAGATAAGGTGAAGGCTTTGAGGTTTTTATTGTGATTTTAAATTAAGGTCTTAAACCATTTGGTTGAAGCTCTATTTCACCTCAGGATAAAGTTGGCCGATATTTGCTGTCTGTGCAAATGTGGGTGGTTGTGCCTAAGAGCTGCCTAATAGATGGGGAGGGACCCAGGATGCACACGCTGCAGTGCTGTGCCTGAGCCTGGCACCTGCTGGGTACAAACATGCAGTGAGACACACACGCTGCTGGGTGATGGGGTGCTGGCAGCACGTGCAGATGTTCTTCAATGTGAAGTTCAGGGGTTGCTTGCTCTGCTTTTGTGTTTTTTAATGAAGACAGAGTTATTTACACAAAATCATGCACCGTTTAGGACAATAACATACTTAGTTTTGAGTCTGAGCCTGCTTAGACTCAAGCCGAAAGTTTGAAAGCTACCATTAAAATCTGCTGCTGCTTTTCATCCTCAAACATTTGGAAATGGAGTATTACATCATCGAAGCGCATGAAACACACGGAGCAGAATTCTAAATTAATTTTTCAGGCTTCATTTATGTATCGTTAATCATCGTTTTATAATCGCCATTAAACAGATCATCTGCATATGTGTTTTCTCTTCATTGCTTCACCAGCTGAGAACAGGCAACTGCACAGAGCTGTGTGTGGCTGCAGTTTCACATGAAGCATGTCTGGAAATACACTTAGCGTGACAATATTTCCAATCGTTCATAGACTGTTTCTTACCATAAAAATAAGGCCATAAAATAACATTAAGAGTTTTATTAAAATAACGGACCGTAAAGGCCGTATGATGTAGCTCATTTGTTGGCTTTAATTATTTGATTTAAACATCTACAGTGTTTTCTATTCTTTAGGAAGATGTTCGGGCTCCTTGTTGTGCAAACTGCCCAAGGAGAAAAGCCGCACCTCTGCATGTGAGTTAAGGCTGTGAATTGCATAGGGTGAGGGCTGGGAGGCAGGGAAGGGCAGCACAGCAAGGAGAAAGCCTTGTTAAGCCTGTTTTAAAGCTTCAACAAAAACTGAGACCAGTCCAAGTATTCCCAAAGGTTGTTTTTATTATGGAATTTGTTTTTCTGCCATAGATATTATTGTAAAGTATAGTTTTAAATATATATATATATATATATATATATATATATACTGGTCTGTTTTTATCATCCAAAATGACCAGGAACAGACCATTCCATGCAGGAACTCAGGGAGCTTCTGCAGTAAAAGTAGAAGTACAAAAGACAAAAAGGCTTAAAAGGCTTACTGGCCTTTTTCAGCCTGAATTACTTACTTAGGTGACACCAGAACATCATTTCTTATACCATATCGACGGATCAGTCAGCAAATTAATATTTAACCCAATTTATTTCCAAACAAATTTCACCACTGAACATCTTATTAAAGACTTTTAGACAATTAAGACTGGTTTCCTCATCAGCCTGCAGTGATCTTTTACACACAGGCTACATGATATGTCAGTTAAAAAACTACCAGAGCGTATTAGCTCATAGAACCGCATAATTGTAAGAGTCAGAACTCTCCATCTGTGCAAAATCTTCCCGGAAAAGGAAGGCTTCTGAAACAGACCTCACAAAGATCCCATGCCTGGTGCTTGGCTGAAAGGACTCAAGGCAGGGTGTGGAGGGTTACCACCACATGGCACTTCCCTGTGACACGTGGAACACTGTTCTCACCTTCAGCTTCCTCCTGTCAGCTCACAGGCACCAGAGGTAACCCTGCACCATGAGAGGGCAGCAGCCACAAGAGTCTATTCCAGGGCGGAAGCTGCAGTTCTGATGAGCAGTGGTTTAGCTGCCTCTAGGATGTCCAGTTCAGGGTCCAGTGAACGACCAAGACCTTCCAGAACCATGATGGCAAAGATGATGGAAGCAAAATTGCTCTCCAGCTTCACCTGGAAACACAAGAGACAGAGGAACTTCTGAGCTCATTTCACAGAGGTACGAGCTCTGGCTAAGTTGGGGAGAAGCAGGGGAGAGCTTAAGCAGGTGCAAAAATAAGAACACAGTTTCGGGGGAAGCACCCTAAGACAACCCAAAAGTTTATTTCTCATTTCCATGTAATTTTCCATACTAGAGCAGCAGAAGGTTAGGATTACTCGCTACTGCTAATGTGGTTTTAAACCATGGCAGTATCCAACCTACTTAAACACATGCAATTGGGTAGGGGGCAGCTCACCTTCTGAAGGGCCACAAAAGAGCTCTACATACCACAGAGGAAACAGCCCCCTGTGGACAAACAGTTCCCAGCCAGGTGCTACCACTGCATCAAGGTACACCAGGGCACTAAGAAATAATGGTCACAGTCCCCCTCCTTGTCAGCCCCTTGCAATCCCGGTATTTCTCCCTCCCCAGAGAACTTCCAGCTGCTGAAAGCAGACTGTGACAGCTCCTCACCTTATGCGTCATCAGTAATTTAAAGACACTGGAGAGGAGATTTGCCACCTGAAGCTGGAATACAAAAGGAGAAGTTAACGGCTCTTCAGAGTACCTGTGAGCCACATGCATGACAGGTAGGATTCAAAATGTTTGTTAGCCTTTAGTCTCAGTGGTGGGACAAGATTACTGGGCTGAGGATGGCCAACCAGGTGTGATCCTTCCCACCCTGCCCAGAATAAGGAGGTCGCTTCTGACCCATGGTTCTGTTTGTTTGCCAGCCCAGCAAGGCTGAAAACATCTCATAGCAGTAAATGGTAGGCATTAATTTCCTCAATACCTCTGTACTATATTCTATGAAGTGCCAGGCTGGCCTTTACCAAAAGGATACAAGCTGTAACATCAGGTTTAGTGACTCCTCAAAGAGGACTGCAGATGTTAGAGATCTAAAGATCAAATTTTGAACACACATGGTTTCATTTTTAGTTGGAGGGAATTAAGAAAAGATTTTAGAGACTTCACTTTATCTGAGACACTAAAAGCTGCAAGTAGTGCTTGGTGCTGACGGGATCACAGCTGGCCTTTCCACCTGGACCACTTTAAAAGCCAAGCTGCACTGAAGTACAGCTATGTGAGGGTGGGACACAGTTTGTGGACTTGCCTTTCCTAGGGCAATGGTGTTCCTTCGAACTTTGGTCACTAGTTCTACCATTTCAGCTTTGAATCGCTCAATATCCCGACATTGGTTGGCCCGAGCATGATGAAGAATCAGTTCTGCCACTTTCTCCCCCTGTGAAACAAGTGGAAAAGAAGAATCAGCAGAACTAGATCACTGTTACCAGCGGGTCTACAGGGAGCTGCACATCAACCCTGGAAGACCTCTGCTGCAAAGGCTCCTGGAGGAGGTATATTGCAGGGAGAACTCCAAGGGTTACGCTCTCCCATTCCTGCAAGACACCCCAGCAACCGACAGAAGCAGGTGCAAAAAGAGCAGAATTGGGCCAAAAGTTTTAATACCTGGCAAAACCTTGCTTTATTTTTCTTGTAGGTCTTGTAGGGGAGGAGATAATGGTGTAATGAAGGGCATCCTCTAACCTTTCCCTATAGTAGCCACCATGCTACTACAATGTCATGATGTAGTTGCTGTCACTGAAACCTGGTGGGATGATTCCCATGACTGGAATGTGGCTATTGATGGCTACAAGTTGTTCTGTAAGGACAGGTGAAGAAGGAAGGGAGGAGGCATTGTTCACTTTATCAAGGAAGGAACAGAGTGTGAAGAGCTGTCCCTGAAGAATGGCCAGGAGTGAGCCAAAAGTTATGGGTGAGAGTCAGAGACAACAAAGGGAGACTTGTGGGTAGGGTCTGCTACTGGCTGCCCAATCAAGTGGAGCCTGTTGATGAAGCCTTCCTCCAGCTACACCAGGCGCCACAAAACTCAAATGATTCTATGTATGTGCAACCCCCCAAGTGGCCATAAGTGGCACCAGAGGCACTCTAAACTAAGGAGGGGCAGTGGCTGCTTTCTGTCAAACCCATTCAGTCTCCTGGGCAACTGAACTTGCTCCATTTCAGTAGCCTGTTGCTTTAGGTGTGTGTCTTATCTCTGTCTGGTGAGCTTTCCAAGCTAGCAAGTGTGGTCTGCATCCCTGGGGAAGACCGTAAAGGAAAACAGAAAGAGAGCTACAGTTTGGCCACCAGGCTCTCCAGCTGTCTCCATTCCCCAACTTTAACTACCTAATGCCATGACAGAGGCCTCACCTGGCCCTGGACCACAGCTGTGAAAACTGCTCTGAAGTTCTGCATGTCAGCACTCTGCAGCTCCGCCACAATCCCTGCATCCAGCAGCACGAGGCAGAGCTGTCTGAAGGATGGCTGCACTTCCACAACGAGCGTGTCACACAGATCCACGATAGCAGTCTGCTCTTTGCAGCTGGTGCTGACGCAGGCTGTGCCTTGCACCAGGATGTTCCCAGGGTGCAGGTCAGCATGGACAAAGTTGTCAACAAAGACCTAGAAGATGAGCAAGTCTTAGAGCAGTTGATCCCAACCAAACCCGCCCATACCAAGCCCCAGGCAGACAGCATGTTGTTCCCCGTTGTTGTTCATGTGCAACATCCGCAACAAAGCAGCAAATGGCTTCTGGCAAAGATCAACTGTGTTGAAAGAGTGTGAGTGTTACCACTCTAGGAGAGTCAGCAGAGCTGCATGAAGCAATCCTGCTCATCTGTGAGAGGGAAGGTAGAACAGCGGGAAGTTCCAGCACGTAGCTCTCTCTGTCAATTAGCCCTATGCTCAGTGTCGGGTGGTGGGCCTTGGCATCAAGTAACACAGTTGCCTTGCCATTCACTGGTATGGGCTTTAGTGCATGGCTACGTTTGTCTACTCCAGCACATCAACATACATTACAGCTGCATTGAAAAGTAAGGAAAATTAAATGTAACGTTAGCACAAAACTATCTATTGTAGTTCTACCACTGCTCTTCTGAATGATAAAAAGCTATTTGAGGCTACCACACTATGTGAAGTTCTAACTGCAAGCCTCCCTGTTGCCTTAGCACAACACTGCAAGTACCAGCTGAACTTTGCCTGACACTCACTGCTTACTTGCTCAGCACTGAGGTTGTTTGCAGCTCTTTCCTGCTAGTTCTCATGGCTCCTCACAAGCAAATTAGTTCACCTCTCAGCGTGCCTTTCCAGATCATTTTTTATTATCTTGGCCATGAAAGAACTGGACAGCCAGAAGTTGAATTAAAAGCTACATCTGGCCAGGTTTTTTCTTTACTTTGTATTTAGTTCTTCCTTATAAAAAGGTAATTTTGGGGTAGGAGTGAATAAATGAATAATCTCTCTCTTTTCCCTGCGATTTGCATCCACAGCCTCTGCAGAGCATGGTATCTACTAATTATGTGGCACTTTACAGCATGTGGGCAATCTGTGAATATTCATTAAATGGATCAGTGGGTTTGCTAAGCAATGCTCTGATCAGATTTCACAATGGGACCCTACCATGTGCAAGCAGATCTCCCTTCTGCAGCTAAAGGTGCTCCACATCAAAGCCTGCAGAAGTGGCGTATGTAAGTCCACGCTTTACTCAGGTCACATCTTACACTGCATGTGAAGCACAGACCCTCTGTCAGTTCAGGAGCTGCACAGTGCGCCTGGCAGCTCAAGTCTTGGGTTGTCACAATACCTGACATCCATGGGCTGGCTTCAAAAGGCACAGATGTGTCTTGAGTCCATGGGGAGAAGATGGGGGAGCAAACTGGTTCTCTCCTTAGCCAAAGGGTTTTATTACCCCAATTGAAAAGATTCTGTGGGAAAATAACCTTCACTTCCAGCCTCTGTCAAGTGCCTACCATCTTTAGGAGCATGTCCATGCCCATCTTTGCGAGTCTCTGCCTCAGTTCTGTGGCAACCTCTGTGTGTAGGTAGTGTGAAATAGGCTCACTCTCCTGAAAAAAAGGAGGAAAAAAAAAAAAGAGCTGGAATCAAATATACCCTGTGTCCCACTTGCAACATACCTTTACTTCGGTGCTGAGAGATAAGGAAAAGAAGTAAGAATAACCTAGAGAGGACCAGCTCATTGGGACTGTACCTCACGAGATGGTAAACATGAAGGATTTGTTCTTTAGAAAAAGTGTGTAACATAGCCTAGGGCAGAGACACCCTTGCCAGCATTGCATGCACAAAAACTAGGGCTGAAACTAGCTTTGGTCCGTGGCTCAAATATCCACAAGGAAAGTGAAGCAAGCATCAGATAGTGTTGGGTTGCTGAGCTCTGTGCTTTGACCCGCACCAGAGGAGAGGTGGAGCATGACTCCCCTGAGAGCCTTCTCCCTGCTACCACTGCTCCCAGACTGTGCAATTCTTACCTCAAATGTTTCCACGAGAACATCTGTTGTCACCAAAGGGCGAACAGGAGTTGGGAACTTCACAAAATCGACATCTAGGAAATTTTGACGGAAGCGCTCCAGATTTCTGGCTTCGTAGTGCAAGTCGATCTCAAAGGAGAAAAAGGAAGAGAAGATTGGGAGTTAGATGCAATTAGACCTCGGGGACCTTTTATAAGGATATGCCTGTACAGTGCAATATACAATACCAACAAACATGGTCAGAAAGCCAGAATTAAAATAAAATAGAGCAATGCTTCTTATAAGCTTATAGCCTCCCTGACAGGAGAGCAGAGTAACACATTGAGTAATGAGTGGCACACAACCCAGCACCTCAGAAATACCCGAGAAATACTACAGGCATAGAGTCTCAGAAAAGACCAGGACTGCCTTCTTTTCAAGGGCGAGAAGGATCCTGAACCAAAGATTACTGTCCAAATGGCGAGGCAGGCAGGCAGGCTAGAAGAACTGCAGGCCTAGCTTCAGTTAACAGATGGATGGGCAGCTATAGCAGGAAGAAATTTAATGTAACACATACAAAATAATATACTGTGAGAACCCCTAGCCACAGCTCGTCAGTGACCCAGTGCCTTGACCCAAGGCTCCTGCCCAACAACATCCTTGTACCTTCTCCAGTCCACCACCGCTGCTCAAGATGCGAAAGATAACCCTGCCTCACTTCCCTCACTGGGCAGTGGCAAATATCCCAGACATAATTCTTGTTCTTCCAAAGAGAAATGAAAAATGACAACAGGCCAATGAGATACTTTCCTCATCCAAAGTTTTCAGAGTCTGGCAAGAGTTCTGGCCCACTAAACTAGTCCAAATGACCTCCAGTCACATCTGAGCACAGTTTACAGCATGGATTGCTGAGTAGATTTCTTGCACTAACAAAACACAGTTCGAATTTTCAGGGTTTAAAAGACTTCAGACTCTGCAATATCTAGACCAAAAAAAAAATAATTAGCAGATAACGGTTCATTTTAACAGAAACATAAGAGCAATTAACTCTGTAGTGAAATCTTTGTGGATTTGGCAGTAAGGATATTCCAGCACTTAGTGAACTGGGACATGTTTTCAGAGCTACTTGCAAAGTTTAACTTCGCTCACACTACCAGTCTGATGATGAGAATATTACCTCATTTTAAAGGGTATTAATTATGTTAATACGTATACCTCAAGGTTAAGAATTATGACCGGCACGACCTGATAGTTAATTTAAATGTAGGATAAGAGAGAAAAACACGTCAGCCTTGCTCAGAGATTCTTTTCCTCTAGAGAGGTTTTTCACCAGTGTTCATCTTTCCTTCATAATTCTGCAAACAGGACTGCAGTTATGCTAATCTGCTGTTCCGGTTTGCTAAAAAATACACTCCAAGTCATAAAACAAATCTGTAAGTCTCCTAAAGATTGTTAAGCTTCTTTGTTGCTTGGCTTTCTTATGCTGTGTGCACGTAAGTTTTCCTACAGCAATTTTATGTGCCTGATTACAGGAAATCATAATGAAAGAACAACCAAACCTCCATCTAATCTTTTAAAAAGTAATAGCATGGATGGAGTTAGAGCCAATCAATAGCAAGAACAGTTTTATTTCCGTACGTGGCATTGCACACACCTGCTGAAGCATAAGTTTCTCAAATTCTTCCACAATCTCTGTCAAACTGAGCCACTTGAATCCAGGGAGAAGTCCAATGACGTGGCTACCCAACTTCATGAGAAACAGATCCATCTGGACTTGGTGGACTAGCCCTGGGTGCAGGACCTGCACAAGAAGAAATGGTGGCAAGGTCAACTCCCAGAACGCCGTAAAAACAAGTCGATTTCTATCAGCTAAAATGATGTATTTGAAACGAACAGAACCTACCCTATAAATCTGGGAGCTAACAAGGCTTCACAAGACAGTCCTCAGAATAATTCTTATTTTGCCATGGATTAAGCTGTGAAGAAACACTTTATAATTTTCAAATGGAAAATTTCTGTCCCAGAGCCTACGATTTCACCCAAAGCCATTTTCCCTTGCTTCCATTCTTCTGTGCCCTTCCTGCCATGTAGTACAGACTAGTATTTGGAACAGCTTCAACATAAAATTTCTTTAAATAAGCTTTGCTGGAAAGAACATATCTGTTCCAGATTTCTCCATACCAGGAAAGAATGGGTCTCATTTTCTGAAAGGTGAAACAATTTATATTCGTTCTTTTAATATATATCAGGCCCTGGCAATTTCTGGTATCCAGGTGCCATGTTAAATGGTGCCATAGGGAGGTGTGTACTGGTGCGGAGAAGAGCTGGGGCCACTGCTGCCTGGACTGCAGCTGGCTGGAACCAGAGCACCAAAACATACAGAGGGAAGTGAGCATCACTCCACTTGGTCATAACCAGCCAACTCTTCTCCATTGGAACCAAAATCTTCCCTATCGTGTCCTGCACACTCTAAGTTCACAGGTCTGCCAGTAAGATGTGTGACTTACTTTAACAGCTACAGGTGTGAGGGGTCTGGCTGATGACGGATTTGCATTCAGGAGCGGTGTGGCCATCTGCTCCATGTGGGGCATTCCACTCACAGGACCTCTCAGGGAGCAGCTGATGGGGCTCAGCTCAGCCCCTCTCCTCTCTTCCCTCATCCCCTCACTCTTCCTCCTTCTCAGCCACCTGAAGAGGCCCCTGAGGCCTGACACCTCCCACGCCTCAAAGGCGGACTGTAACTCCGAGCTCCGTGCCAGCCCCTTGGCCGGGGGGGCAGCTATAGCAGTCAGATCGGCATAGGCTTTATACACCTGTGCCACACAGCCTGAGCCGACTGGTTCCTGGCTGGGAAACGTAAGGATGCTCCTCCAGTCCTCGCCAAAGGCCTTCCTCAAGAGCTCATCGGTGTGACCCCAGGGGTGCGGGCTCACCTCGACGTGCAGCTTGGAAAACTCATCGCAGAAGGCCTCGGAGAAGAGGTCCCTGCGGGTGCTGGCCCACTGGCCCAGTTTGATGCAGGTGGGCCCTGCGGCCTCGGCCGCTCTCCGCAGCAGCCGCAGCCACAGGGCGGCCAGGCCGGGCCGCAGGCGGCTCAGCGGGTACAGCAGCAGCAGGGGCCCGAAGCGCAGCAGCAGCCTGCAGGCCCGCAGGCCCAGCCGCAGCACCAGGCCCAGCCGCCTCAGCAACCCCCGGGCCGGCCGCTTCGGGCCGCGCTCTCCAGCCCACACCGGCTGGGCGGCCGCCTGCCACCGCCCCGGCCCCTCCCGCCGCTCGGCCGCAGCGGGCACCGCCAAGGCCACGGCGGCCCAGCACCCGGCCCGCAGCCCGCCCCTCCCCGCTGCCACCCACCCGGGCACCGGACCCCGTGCCCCGGCGGCCCGGCCCAAGCGGGACAGGGCGAACAGCCGCGCAGCACATCCCGCCACCATCGCCCGCCCGCTGCCAACCGCCGCCAGCGCGCGGGGCGGGAACTGCAGGCAGGGCCGACCAATCGCTGCAGGCCGGCTGTGCCGGACCGCCCCTTAAAGAGACTGCGCGGGGAGAGTGCCGCTCCCCTCCTGGCAGCATCCCCCTGCACGCTGGGCATCGCCGTGGGTGCCGGGCCCGGGGAGAGGGCAAAAGCAGAAAATTCAGCAACGTCAGACAAAAATAGTCCTGCTGAGATGGCTGTGGTCATTTTGTAGAGCTGAATTGCAGAAATGTAGAATCATTAAGGTTGGAAAAGACCACTAAGATCACCCAGTCCAACCACCATCCCACCCCCACCATGCCCACTGACCACGTCCCTCAGTGCCACATCCACACGGTTCTGGAACACCTCCAGGGACAGTGACTCCGCCACCTCCCTGGACAGCCTGTGCCACTGCAGCACCGGTCTTTCTGAGAGGAAATGTTTCCTAATATCCAACCTGAACCTCCTCTGGTGCAACTTGAGGCCATTCCCTTTCATCCTATTGCTGTTACCTGGGAGAGGAGGCCGACCCCCCACTTAGGTCAGAAGGGATCTCAAACACCCCCTAGTTCCACCTCCTCCTGCCAGCAAGGTTGCCAACACACAATCCAGTGTGGAGTGTATGTTACTAACTGCACACCTACTCAGGGAAGGAATCCCTCTGTATAATTTTTAATGTACCCTCGGAACTAAAACCCTGTAGGAAAAATGCATATGCTTTCCAAGCCAGCTTTTCCCCTCACTTTAGTGAGCGGCACAGATGTGTGCAAACACACCCACGTGGCGGCAAGGAGCTGATTACAGCCCTGTGCAGGTGAACTGATCGACTCACAGAGCCTGACTCTGTAGTGATGTGCAGTGATCATCCACTGAGAGACCACCGAGATGGTGAGGGGCCTGGAGCACCTCCCTTATGATGAATGGCTGAGAGCACAGGGACTGTTGAGCCTGGAAAAGGGAAGGCTGAGGGGGGACCT
The DNA here is from genome assembly GCA_030625065.1 of Alectoris magna. Classification (NCBI taxonomy): domain Eukaryota; kingdom Metazoa; phylum Chordata; class Aves; order Galliformes; family Phasianidae; genus Alectoris; species Alectoris magna. Next base: position 141,522,715 of record CM060560.1, read on the forward strand.
TCCCAATGCTTATAAATATCCAGCGGGTGGGAGTCAAGTGGATGGGGTCAGGCACTTTTCTGACTGCCCAGTGACAGAACAAGGGGCGATGGGTGCAAACTGGTACGCAGGAAGTCCCTTTTCTGACTGCCCAGTGACAGAACAAGGGGCGATGGGCGCAAACTGGTACGCAGGAAGTCCCATCTGAACATGAGGAACTTCTTTACTTTGAGGGTGACAGAGCACTGGGACGGGCTGCCCAGAGAGGTGGTGCAGTCTGCTTCTCCAGAGATATTCGGAATACACCTGGACGCTCTCCTGTGGAACCTGCTGTAGGGAATGTGCTTTAGCAGGGGGCTGGGCTAGATGAACTCCGGAGGGCCCTTCCAACCCCTACGATTCTGTGGTTCTGTGAAGCCATTCCCGAAGACACCCGGCTCCCTGGGCACATCAGCATTCTAAAGCTGCCAGAGGTTCCTCCAGCAATGGGAATCTGTGGGAGTAACTGGTGCCACTTTGGTATCAAGTAGGGACTTTCCTTTCCTTTCCTTTGGGTATTTCTGTTCGCAATCAATCAGAAAACTATCCTGTGCGCCTCATCTCTTTTTAATCTGCCGGCCCTTTCTTCCTAAATGATCCTTGTGGGTCCTTTCCAACCCGGGACCCCCCGTGACCCACGACGCAGCCAGCAGCCCGCTCTGCCCCCCGCGGTTGGCGCGCCGGGGGCGGGCCGGGGCGGCGCTCGCGGCGGAGGGCGGGCGGCCGGGGCCGGGCTCGGGGCTGGTGCCGGCGGCGGGGGCAGCGGCAGCGGCGCGGCGCTGCATGGCGGGGCGGGCGGGGAGCCTCCAGCCGCGCGTCCGCAGGCCGCCAGCACGGCGCCGGACAACGCCGCCATGCCGGGGCACGGCCCCCCGCCGCCGCCGAGGAAGGTAGGGGGCTGGGGGGCGGCCCCGGGGTGCGAGCGAGCTGCCGCTGCTGCCCGCGCGGGAGATCGATCGTTTCGCGGTGTTGTTTTTTTTTTCCCCTTCGTCCCCCGAAATGCCTCTTCTTCCCTCGGTGGTTCGCAGGAGGGGCAGGAGCCGGGGGGCCGAGCCAAAGCCCTCCACCATCTTAGCGAGGGTAGGGAAGTGAGGAGTGGGTGCTCGCTGGGCTTCGGGGGAAACCTGCTCTGATAAGTGGCCAAATCCTCTGTAGTATTAGAGAAGTCCTGCTTCCCTCCATCCCCTGGGCTTTGTGTTCCGCTCTACTCTCCGGACAGCCCGCTTTTCTCTCGCTTTGCTCTGGTTTGAGGGGAGCATCTGCACCAGTATGCCTTTATCCCACTTGGAATCCATGAGAACATCTCAGGAGAGAAGTGCCTTCCCGTTGGGCATGGGGCTGCGGTGCTGATGGGAAAGGCGTGGAGCCTGGGGGCTGGCGGGCAGACTGTACAGCTTGGGACCATCTGTTGCTGTGGGCTTGGGGGTGAGAAGCGGACTGGAATGTCCACTGGACAAGGTGCAGCTGGGCTGTTTGTGGAGGTGCTGATCCTGGTGGTCTCTGGTGGACATGGGGCTGTTTGGGAGCACTGGAGCCTTGAGGTGCCCTGGGCTGTGCGTGAGCCCCGCAGGACTGGGCCATAACCACTGAGCATGGGGTGCTTCGTCATGCACTGGTGTTTTAGTAGGGCACGGTTTATTTCCTGGCCAGGTCAGAAGGCTGTACAGACCCTGTTCCTGACCCAGAGGCATTTGCTGGCACCCTTTCCCTGGCCAAGGGGCAACAGCAAGCATCTCTTGTACGGAGTGTTTATGGGGCGGTGGAGAGGAGCAGAGGGATTTCCATGGGGCTTTTGTTTGGGCTGTACAGATGTTGCAGGGAAGGCACTGGTGGATTAAAAAGCTGTTCTCTTTGTTGGTTGCTACCTTATCAAATGCCCATTTCTTGATTTGTGGTACCCAAGTCCTATAAAGCGTGCTGGCTCCATTTCTGAACCGCCAGAAAGGAGTCATTACTGCATCCTGCCAGAGGAGGAATGCATTTCTTCAACCCTTGCACTGTGTTCTGGGTTGTTGTCATCAGCGTAGTGTTTGTGGGTTTGGGTTGTTTTTGTTTTTTAAGTAATCCAAACTGCTTTGGCATGTGGGATTGAATACTTACCACCTTGGGGTAGACTTGGACGGAGCTGAAAAATGTAAGGATGGAACTGAGAGGACAGCGACAAGATGTCCCAGTGCCTCTTTGTGGGTTCGAAGAGAACGCACTGAAAACAAAGGGCATTGGAGCGACCCGGGATGTTTAAAGCAGGCTAGAGATTTATAGCTCAGCTGGGACCAGTCTCTGCCTTTGGGCTAGAAGGTTGTGTGCAGGAGATTGGGCAAGCCACTGGCATGTCCCCTGTCCCACTCGTCAGCCCTGCACCCCATGCACGATCCTCCTTGCAGACAAGCACAAGTTACGTGTCCCAAAGTGCTACTTTCTGTGGTGTCCCCAGCTCCCTGCCCTGGGAAATCTTTTAGGACATTTTGTCTGCAGAGGGAACCACGTGATGCTCGTTGTTCTCCAAAAACAAGAAGGGCATTTAGATCCCTTGTCAAGCACTCACAGTATGCTTCTCTTTCTCTCATGCCTGGTGTTTTTATGTTAGAAGTTTTCTTTTTGACAAGGAGATGATAAAAACCATATCGGCTACAAGGCTGTGTGTGTGGTGCTCAGGGGTGATCTAAACTTAAACTCGGAGGAAGCTTTGTGATGAGTTACTCTGAATATTGGCCATAACAACCAATTTATCTGGACTGCAGTTAAACCTCTGTTATGCTCTGCGCTTTGGGAACACAGAGGCAAATGCAATCCTTGCCCCCAGTTTAATGTATTCTCCAAGGAGAGCCAGTGTTAAGCATGGGTGGATTCTGGGCATTTTGGATCTGCTGGGTAAGGGTCCTGTTCTTTGGGTCCTCCGTAAGTGTTTCATCCAAAGCAGTTCATTCTCTCTTCTACCACCTGACATTATTTCCTGCTCCTTTCTAAGTGGGGGCCAAACCAAAGGGAGAAAAGCCTCTTTAGTGCACTTAAGTCTATGAGAATGGAGAAGAACCACTTCTAAGCTCTTGTAGAAGCTCTTTGATTTTGATGATCAGCTCTCTTAGGCATCCAGAACTGGGGTATAAGCTCTTTAGGGAAGCATTTTTTAGTGGAAGGATTTAAGTACTACTGGCTGATATGTCTGTTGGCAGGATCCCAAGAGCTGGCTGGAAGAGGCCTCTACTGCGAAGGAAATGCTGAAATAAGACTTTTAATTAACTTGCATAGCAGCTCCTTAAGGGCTGAGAAGACTCCACAGGGAAGAAGCGAGTGGGATGTAGCTAGGAGGAAATTCCTTGTTGGACTTGAGCTCTGAAAGTAAATGAATGAGCCTGGTTTTATCTAGGCACGGCTCAAATAACATTGCATCTGGGCTTTGTTTTACTCAGACAAGACCGGAAAGGGACAGTGTTCTCTCCATTGTTGCTGTGAAGTACAGTGGAAAAGACAATAGCATGCTTATCCCGACTGACAGGATTTTTGTTTTTCACCTCTAAACAGCTTTACCAGCTACTGGAAATAAAAGGAAAGGCTGAAATGTGTGAATATGAATGTAATTCTTGGTGGTTTCAGCCCAGGTCTTAGCGAAGGCCAAAGAGGACTGCCTTCATTCTCTGTCTCCATGGTCAGCCCGGCATACTGCATGACTGAGCTGCAGGTTCTTGGCTTCAGGCTACGCTTTTGCAGTGTTGACTTCAGCAGAAGCCATAGTTGATCTTGGATCTGGGCCATTTCAAGGTCTTTGTTGTCGGTATGGCACTGAAAGGCACCATCACTTTGTTAAATAAGTCAGTACTAGAAGTCCCTTAGGCCAGTCCTACTGACGATCTAGCCCAGCCTTTACATGGTTCACCAGCTAACTGGGTCAAGGCATCCTCTATCTGTAGACATAAGACTGAAGGTGCAGCTTAGAAGAGATGTCTGCCATCCCACAAGTAACTCCCAGGTCATGCACCGGGCTTCGTTGGTACCAGGGCATATCTCCGGGCCCTCTGTATTGCAGCATGGTCCTTCTGGGCTGGGGACAGGCAGTGTTCATGCACCAAAAGGGAGCAGAAGATGGCTTTTCCTGCGCGCTGCCTTTGCCTGTACGTATTCTGGCCCACAGCCAGGATGGAAACTCTGTCCTCGTGAGCAGAGAGGGAGCTGGGAGGGGCGAGAGGCAGTGGGGCCCTGGAGCAGAGGAGTTGAAATAAAGCAGCGACCTACACAAAGAGCAGCCCCGGGTTTCTTCACGCATTGCTGACGCATGGGTGTGGGCACAGGTCATTCCTGGATGTGTGACAGAAGATGAGAGTAGAAGGCAAAAGGAAGGATGCTGGGCAACTACATTAGGTGTTGTTTGGCTCTGCAGTGCCTGAAGTGGGATCTGTGAATTCTGGCTAGGGCTGTGCTCTGGCAGTAGGAAGGCAGATACTGCTGCGTGGGCAGTTGGACGGGCATTACTTTATTTTTAACCATGCCATCCTTAAATGAAGCAGGTCTGGGCTCCTTTGTAAGTCAGTATTGCTAATGCTGATGGAGGTTTGTTTCATGGGTCTTGCTCCTTCCAGCAGAGTGCTATCAGTCTGGCTTGGAGGTAGCAGTAAGATAGGCTCTGTGCACAGATGCTCGCAGCCATCCCCAGCTATCCTCATTAAGCATCACAGTGTGTAATTGGATTTGCTGAACAATCTGGTGTTTGAGGTGCTGATCTGGTTCAGGTTTTGTCTTGCTTTGGTGTCTGTAGAAGACTGCATGGTGGAAAACCTTGGGGAAGCACTCAAAAGAGTCCCTTCTGGGGACTGGCAGCCCACTGGAAAGGCTGTTTCAGAGGACATGGTATTTGCTGCTGTTTGTAGCCAGAATTGTTTTAAATGGCTAGGTACTCTGGGTTTTAACTGTTTTTCCCTTTAGGAATAAAGGTGGTGAAGTGTTTCTGTGATCCTTCCACATTTAAATATTCTGTAGGATGCCCCTCCATTTGCTAAGTCATTTAGGCAGACGCGTAGGTCTGTGTGCAAGCTTCCATACTTCCAGCACAGCCCTTTGGTTTCCAGCGCAGTGCATTGTTTCCTCATGGGAAGTCAGAGTAGGACTGTGTGCAGCACAGCCTCACATCTAATTGAAGACAGTGGGCTTTAAGCATACACTTAAAATTAAACACCTGCCTAGGTGTTTCCCTCATCACAAGTGGTCTCGCATACACAGTTGTATTCTGTTGGATCATTTTATATCAGCGATATCCTTGAACACCACTTTCCTCTTCATATCCTGTGAGACTCCTTGCCAAGCTCTTGCTGACGAGGCACAGTCCTGCGAGCAGTTCAGGTGAGATGCTTTCACCGCCCTGGTATTTTGCTAGCCCTGTGAATAGGCATGCATCTGCACATGATTAAATCAACCCATCAGGGTGTCATCTGGAGAGGAACAAGCGCTGAGCTTGCTTTGCGGGCAGGGGGGAGGATCAGATCCCCCTCTGTATTTTCTGCTGAAAGCTCTTCCCCTCTGCAGATGTGCAGCTGCCGGCGTTCCTTGCCAAAAGGCAGCCGTGACTTACAGAGCTGGGAACATGCACACATCTGTTTGCAGAGGAGAGCGGGGAAGAGGCCTGCTTCTCCTGTCCTGGGGGATTATGTTCTCATGATAGAGAGCGCCAATTTTCATGGAAGGAAACGGCGAATTTCTCAGGGCAGCGCGAGGGCACTTCATAAATACGAGTTCTGTTGGTAGTGTCAGCCGTACAACACCTTCCTAAATTAAAAAGGAGAGAATTCCCAGAGACTTCTCAGACAGTTGGAGCTTTTTCTTTAAAAACACCAAGCCCCCCTGAAGATAGATCTGTATTCCACACACAAAACTTGGTATTTCAGCCGCCAAACATGCTGTGAGCATAAGCTGTGTGTTTCCTTGTAGGTAAGAGTTGAGCCTTGGATCATCCAGAGCTCGTAGGGGCTCTTCAGAAATTAGCATCTGGCCAAAACCAGAGCTGAGATATCGTTCACTGTCTACTGAAGTCAGTGGGATCTTTTCCATGAATTCAGTGAGCTTGGGATCAGCGAGCTGTAACCGAGAATCTGTTTTTCCCTGCCTTGACATGTTGGGCTGTGTGCGTAGCAATTTGTGGGCCAGTTCTGCAGGCATCCTGAAAAGAGATGTGTAAGGTGTTGAACTTTTTCCAGATGATGTAAGAAACCCTGATCTTTCTGGCTGCCCTTTTTCAGCTATGTCAAACTCAGAGAAAAGTTTCCTATTGGGAAATCAACACACGCCGTTGTTGGCTTTTTTCTTGTTGTTGTTTTTGGGGTTTTTTTTCATCAGATTTTTCTTTCCCCTGAGATTTCTTTGAGTGACTCCAAGTTGAAGTCTTGCCTTGGTGTCACCTCTCACATAAAACAATCCTGTACTTGTGTTGGTGGAAGACACCGCCACTTCTGTGCTAAAGCTGGTCCTGTCGGTGTCCTTGTGTCTGCGCAGCAGGAAACTTTCCTTGTAGGATGACTGGTGGGAAACAAGGGTTTCCCCTGTTAAATTCCTAAATTTCTCCAGCAGACATAGAGAGGCACTTTTGGGCATGTTTCAGGGAAAAACTAGGCTGCCTCTAAAAGCCTCACATTTTAAAACACTCAAGATTTGATGTGGTTACTTTTAAATAATATACTCTGGTCTGTATATTGTTTAACGTGCCATTTACATAATGCTTGCTTGCTGGGGGCAAAACTGTTTTTCTCATCCAAAGGAATCGGGAAGCATTGTCTGAACAAAGGACTTGCCCTGCAGGAGCAGTGAAGCACTTCAGCTCCAAGGGGCGATCACCTCAGGAACACAAATCCCAGCTTTTCTGTGCTTCATAGAATCATAGAATGCTTTGGGTTGGAAGGGACCGTTAAGATCATGTAGTTCCACCCCCCTGCTATAGGCAGGGACGCCTCCCTCTAGACCAGGTTGCTCAAAGCCCCATCCAGCCTGGCCTTGAATGCCTCCAGGGAGGGGGTGTCCACAGCCTCTCCGGGCAACCTGTGCCAGTGTCTCACCACCCTCACGGTGAAGAGTTTCTTCCTAATATCTAGTTTAAATCTTCCCTCTTCCAGTTTTCCCTTTGACCTGCCGGTCACACTTGTCTTGATGCAACAGAGGTTACGGTTGGCCTTCTGTGCTTTGCACCAAACCGTTCACGTGTGCTGATGATCCCAGTCTCTCTGCTAATTCACACTCGATTCAGCCCCCAACTCAGGTTGTTGGTTGTTTTTTATAAGCTTCAGATTCCATGTAAAGATACTTTCTGGAGCAGTCGAACTTGATCTTGGACTACGTTACTTAAAAATAGAAAGAAAGAAATTTTCAAAAAGGGGCTGGAAACAGTTCATCACCAGCCCATTCTTTTTTTGCTGAAGGGCTTAAGTAGTTCAGCTGTCGTACTGTTTCTCTTGCACATGCAACTCGTTCTCTTTTTAATTTGTGAACAGTGTTTTGCAATAGTGGAGATTTTGGTATGATTACCCATGAAATACTTGAATGCAGAATTAAGCGGAAGATTGAATAACACAAGTTTTCTTCAGCAGTTGCTTCGGTGTGTCAGCAGGACTTGGTGATAGGCTGACGAAGCCCAGCAGGATGTATCTGGATGAGGTCACCAGAAAAAACAAATTCTGAAAGGAGAGCTTAAACCCTTCAGAATCCAGCTACGTTTCGCTAGGAGATGACATTTTAAAATCGAGAACCTAAATTTGTGTGCTTCCTTCAGTGTGCATCAAATGCTTCTTTGAATCTATTTTTCTCTCTCTGGGCACGCTGTTATGTACTCAGCTTCTCAAAAGCAGTTTCAGTTGATCTGAAACCATAAGAAATTTGTTCACCCACCAAATTTACTTGTGATTTCTTAGTTTTAGGTGAGAACTGTATTCTCAAGTTCTGTGCAGCTCTAATATTTCCTTTGCCCAGAAAGGCATGTTAAAAAAAAAAACAACCTTCTTGCTAGCCTGTTTTACTGCTGAAATTTCCCTTCTGCCATGTTTTTCTTTTTAATACAGATGGAACGAACCCACTAAGAGAAGCAGACGGCAGATTTTTATTAAGTAAACGCTATTCAGTATGAATGTTTGAATTATTACATGTGGAAGAGATGGGAAGAAGAATGCCTACTCGAGTGCCAAACGTTTTTCATACCAGCCAAAAAGTAAATCAAGTATAGCATTGCATAAGCTCTTCCAGTTGAAGAAAACGTTTGGGGAATTTCCCCTAAAATGTTGAGTTTGGGCTTAGTTTGCCAGTAATGCCCATAGCCATACTCTTCAGTAAATCTGGCCGTTATTGAAAGATCTGTTCTGTTCAGCCATGGATAACTGAAGCAACACCTCTGTATAAAGGTGGTTCTGAAGAAGGATACCTCCAGTTAGTAGGGTATCTAATCTAAGCGAGCGTGTTTATTTGTTAATCTTACTGTCTTCTGGATGGAGATTTATGGGAGAGCTGCTTTCCTGGGCTGAGTGAGCCCTTCGAGCTGAATTTGTAAAGCTTATATTTTTGGGGGGCAAGGAAAATGGGGACTTCACAGAGGAAGCTGTGGATCACTGGGGCATCACAGCACTGTCCTAGGATGGCCACCTCTCACCTAGTGTTGGTTATCTGCTTTGGGAGGCCTCATCTCTTGTCCTACAGGAAATGTTTGGACTTCCTGATGCCACAGGGAAATCTGTAGGACTTGTTCTCCCCAGTAAAGGCTTAATGGGGCTGAGCTGAGGGGGCTGTGCTGGGGCTTCTGTGGACGTGTGCATGTTGGTGAGGAGCAGAAACAAGGTGAATGTGAAGGATTGGGTTCAGTACAAGCCACACCGTGCTGGGGCCACATCAGTGCCTTGAGCAGGGCTGATTTCACCTCGCATTGGGCTGGAACAGCAAATGTTTATGACTGAAGGTGAAAAAGAATGTTATTTACTGAATTGCACAAGGGATAGAGGCTTCTGCTAAGGGTCTGGCTCCAGAAGACTCCTACTTGGTATTTTGTTTTGGGTGCTGTAAAATACGCCCTTGTTAAATGCATTCAGTGCTGGCTGCTCTGAAGAAATGTGCTTTTCCTGTGCGCAATAAACAGCATCGGGGCCCCATCCAGGACAACACTGAAACATCTTGGGTGGAGTATGCCCTTGTGGTTACCCTGGAATACAAAACTTGGATGCACTTTCTCTGGGTTGGAAGCTTCTATTAGGAAAGCTCCACTTCAGTCATGAGATAAGGGCTCAGAGGAGGAAGTTGTGCACGGGTTCCCTGCTTGCGCTCCCTTATCAAACAGTTTGGTGCGCGTGAAAGAGAGTAAACAGTGGAAATTAAAAGTCTTTTAGAGTACGTATTGCCTTTAGCACATCCCTTTGAGGAGAGTGGTGAACAACATGTGGCCGATTGAGAAATTTCCAGTTTCTAGGTTTTCTGCCATGAGAAACCAAGAAGATGCTTTCACTAATTTTCACTATTTTTTGAACCCTGATCTCTCTGAAAGTGGAATAAATTTGGGAAGAAAATGTTTTCTTTTTCTAACACCGCAGTGAAAATGTACACCATCCATGAGTATTTGCCAAGGCAGACTTCCTGATGGACTCCCTGATACCTTTCACTGAACTGCTGGGGCTTATTAGGCACTGCTGAACCACAGAGGGAGAAGGGCAGTGTGAACGTGTTAGCAATAGCATCGTTTTGTGTCCTGCAGTAGCAGAGCTTCTTCACAGCTCACTTGCTGATCAGTTGGAGAGTTTTTAAAAGATGAAAGGCAAAACATAATTGACTGGAAAAACTGACTGCCTGTGGCAGGGGGGTCGGAACTTTTTGGTCCTCGAGGTCCCGTCCAACCCAAGCCTCTGTATGAGTCTGTGAAAGGTGGGCAGTAATAGAGTTTTAAAAGGGAGAGAGTTTTGCAATTTTTTGCTTGTTTGTTTGATGTTTCGCTAAGAAAATGAGAGTGAATTCTTTGTTTTGCTGTCACTGATGACAGATGATTGTCTGGTGGTGCAGGCTGGGAAGGACTGCAGGAGGTCTCTGTTCCAGCCTCCTTGCTAAAGCAGGCTCAGCCCTGTGTTCAGGGTAGGTTTCTCATGTCGTGTCTTCAGAAAACTGCAGAGATGGAGGCTGCAGTACCGTTCCCATGCTTTATGATCCTCCTGGCGAAAAAAAAACAAAACCCTTTTTCTTAGGTCAGATCTCTGTCTTGTTTCCGGCTGTGCACACTGTTTCTCCTGTCACCTGAAAGAGAAGCACCCAAGGATGATGTTTCACGTCATGCCCTGTTCTAGACCAAGCTTTGTGTTACAAGGGGTAACGCGTTCAGAAAGTCATGGCAGACCGTGGGAACCTGGGCCTCAAAGAGATTGGGACATGCAGACAGCAGCCCAGCTCGCACTTGGACATGCTCAGGTGCATCACAGGGTCAGTCTCCCCCTCTGCTGAGCTGTTGGGGCACAAGGAAGCCCTTTAGACTGTGTCTGAACTAATGGTTCTTCTGGAAGTGCCTTCTACAGGACCATGCCCTGTTATCTCAGTCATCTCCATGGCAGCAAGCTCTGCCAGCTGAACTTGGCACTGAGGTGCGCAGATGTGTGGGTTTAGTGCCAGAGTCCTCAAGGTATGTCAGTGCATGAAGGTACAGACAGATGTCTTCTTGGTTTTCCAGAGGTACTTAGGCAGCGTCTCCTATTGCAATTAGCGAGAAGGGAGCGAGCACTTACGGGGGCAGCGAGCTGCACAGAGAGCAGCAGGGCAGAGGAGGAAGAGCGGTTCTCCCGCAGGATCTGGGGTTGGCTTTTCCCCTTTTTATTGGCCAGGAGCGCAGTGACCCACGTAACCACAGGGCTGGGGCCAGCTCCCTCCCCCTGTTTCCTTTCCCTGGCAGGGAACAGGCGCTCAGATTTCCTCCGTAGCGCAGGCGGATGGGGATGGCGGCTCTCGGCTACATTCCTTTTGGTACAAAAGAAAAGGAAAAACTGCACTCCGTGCGGGCAGATGGCTGACTATTTCCTGGCAGCTCCCTTGCACTGTCTTTTTTCCTATTGTCCTGACACACACCACATACACAGAGAGCAGCTTTCCTCCTGGAAAAATAAATACATGCAAGAGGTTGGTGGGTTGTTTTTTTTGTCATTGTTTTTGGGTCACTTTTTTTAAAAAAAAAAAAAAAAAGCTGTACAGATTTCCTCCTTGTGATGGGTCAGCTTTGGCGGCTCACACTGCGCCTCGCCTGGGCTCTGCAAGGAAGGCTGAGCGGCGTGGTGGTGTGTGCTGTGCTGCACTTGGAAGGTCTCAGTAAGAAATGAGATCTGCAGTAAGCAGATCTGCGTTTGCAATGCCTTAGGTATGCAGGAGGGAGGCGAGGGGAAGTGGGGTCTCCAGAACCAAAAGGCAATCTTCAGGAGGCTCTCTGAGCTGGGATGGTGATGCTCAGAGGTAAGATGAGGGCAGATCGCGGGTTTGGGAAGCTCTGAGGTCTGCTGGAGCACACGGCTGGTGCTCCAAGGCCAGGGTGATGGGTGCTGCAGGAAGCTGTGTGCTGGACCCTCCTCGGGAGGGGAAGCAGTCAGCATCCTGCAGGGTGAAGGCCACTGAAAGAGAAATTCGCTGAGGCTCAGTTTATCTTCCCCAATGATAACTTATTTTGGAAGAATTGTGAGTTCTTCATTTTAATGTTCTCATTTCCTTTCCCAATGTGAGACAATTTGTCTTCCTGCCAGGAAACTCTTTGCAGAGTTGCTCCTTGAACGGACCTCTTTGGATCCCGCTTGTGCTAGAATATCAGAGGTTATCTCACCGCACTGAAAATTAATTCCAGTGTGGTTCAAGGTCTGAGTACTCTATTTTAGGGGCAGGTTGTTTCCTAGGCTCAAATGTTTGAGTTTCTTACAGGCTTAATAACTCCAAATTCTTTCCAGTTCTTTTTACACTAGAAGTGATTTACTGTCGTAGTAAGACTGGTGTATTTGTAGCATTCCAATCATAGGAATGAAAAAAGCTACACCAGTTGGCTACACTGGTAGAAATTTGCTATGCCAATAGAGTTTGGTCTTTGTTGGAGATGGTGCCAGTTCTACTGTATCTGTTAGGAATCCTGCCAGTCCTTGTGGCTGATGGGCTGTTCTGCTGGCAGATATTTGCTAGTGTAAATCTGGTCCATATTTCTGTTACTTTATTTCATATCGACTGTGGTTGTCTTGTATGTGGGTAACTTCAAAGCCAAAGAAAACAGGTATGGAGTACTGGCTGCACTGATGTCATCAGCAAGCTTGCGTTTGCTTCAGGAACACAGGATTCAACACTAATGTCTTATTCAGCCTTGACTTAAGGTAATTGCATTTTCATTTGTGAGGCTGTAAAGCAAAAGTAAATAAGTTCAGCCTGGAGAAGAGAAGGTTCTGGGGAGACCTGATAGTGGCCTTTCAGTATCTAAAGGGGGACTGTAAGAAGGAAGGGGACAGACTCTTTAGGAGGGTCTGTTGTGATAGAGCAAGTGGAAGTGTTTTCAGAGTAAAAGAGGAGATTTAGATTGGATAGGCACTGGCACTGGTTGCCCAGACAGGTGGTGGATTCCCCATCCCTGGGGACACTCAAGGTCAGGCTGGAAGGACTCTGAGCACCTGATGTAGCTGTAGGTGTCCCTGTGTATTGCAGGGGAGTTGGACCATATGGCCTTTAAGGGTACCTTTGAACTCAGACAGTGTGATTCTATGATTATCCCACTTTGAAATGGGCTGAGTGATTCCACCATCTTCACGGATGCGCTTATGCGAAATTTGAAGTTTACAGAGGTGGACTTGTATTGCCAAGACCTGGCGCAGCAGTCATCCTCTACTCCTGCCTTCATCTCCCAGGGTCGTGGTTTTTCCATTTGGATTTTTTTGTTTGTTCATGATTTCGTTGCAGAAAGCCGAGTCTGGAACTTGTCATTCCACTAAACATTGTAATTAGAATTAATTTTAGGAGCTAGAATGGCAATCATAGAATCGTTAATAAAGTTGGAAAAGATCACTAAGATCATTTAGTCCAGCTGTCGACCCATCGCCACCACGCCTCCTAACCATGTCCTTCAGTGCCACATCTACATGTTTCTTGAACATCCCCAGGGTCAGTGACTCCACCACCTTCCTGGGCTAAATGCCAGATTAATCTCTTCCTTCCCTTGTGTAGGGAACCTGCTGTAGGAGTAAAGATGTCTCTAAGCAGCAGTACAAACCATTCTTGAGACCAGAAGAAATAACATAATTTACCTTCTATACATCCAAGGCTTAACTAAATATATGAATTAGAGAGAGTTGCTGTCTTGCTATGCATGGCTCTGTCCCTTCCTACCACTACCTCTGGAAATGCTGTGTTTCCAGCTGAGGGTGTGGTTGTCTGCAGGAAACTGGAGGGATGTTGAATTCCCTTTGAGCTGTTGAGCTTTTCTTCTGTTTGTTATGTGTTTAAAGGGAGGAACAAAGGGAAAATAAGACAATGGGAAGTGTGGAACAAGCTTAATAATAGTGGGTGCAACTAGCCCCACCTTTAATAGAGCACAATTTATATTGTAAGACTGTTTTCAATTTCTGCCTTTAGGTCAACTGTATCATTTCAATCTGCTGTTTCCCTTCTGAGTATTTGTTTCTGGCTGAATTGCTTTCAAGCCTGCAACCAAAACGATTCAACTGTTTTAGAGAGTGAAGCTATGGAATAAAAAATGTACTACTTTCTCTGCATTAGAAGTACATCAGAATTTTCTTTTGCTAAGACTAATCTTATGCTTATTAACAGAAGTGCTGTCTGTAGGTGAGGGATGCTGTTTGGGTCAGGAATGCATCCTTTACCACTCTGTCATCTTCAACTGAAATTTCCAGGGCTCTGTGGGAAGATTTCAGCTTGCACATGTGGCACTGAGGGACATGGTTTAGTGATGGCACTCACTAGGTTCTGTTGATGATTGGACTTGGTGATCTTGAGGGTATTATTTATCCAACCTAGATGACTCTGCGATTCTATGTTCAGCAGATTTTTTTTTTTAATTTTTGGTAGCAAAAATCTCCAGTGGTTACGTGCCGTCCTTCCAGCTCTCTGTGACAGGCAGGTGACACTCATGCTATCCCTGTGGAGCATCACCTACATTCTTCAGCAAAGGGCTGGTGAATGGAAACAGTGGGTAGGATGTGAGAGTAGTTTGCCAGGGTTTCCGCTGCTTTACTACAGAAGAAGGATGCTTTACTGCAGAACAAGGACAGCCTATGGATGCACTTGAGACCTGGGGTGACCCACCAACATTACCAACAGCAGCTCCTGCTGGCTCCCCTCTTTTCAGTGCTGAGGGTTAGCTTCCTTTCAGAGCAGAGCCTTGTGCCAGTGCAGCCGCAACAGTGATCCTATAATGAAATCCCAGCCTGGGAGTCACATGGTAATGGATACATAGCATCTCCATTTCAGGGCCAAAAGTTGGCCTCTTAACCAAAGGTACAAAATACATTGCTGTGATTTGGTAGGACATCTCTGTAAATCTCAGTCCAGAAATGGTGGAGTAGACTGGCAGTTACTTCTTTCTTCTGTGCCATCAATTGTCCCTTTGGCACTATAACAGAAAAGAGGTGGATACCACTTATTTTGCTGGTATCCAGGAAGGGTGAAGCCTGGATCAGAAAGGAAGGAAAAAAGCCCTGATCTTAGTCAAAGGCAATGACTTGGGCATAAAGGTGCCATCATTTTGCTTCTAAAGAAATGCGGGCTATGCTTTGCATGCGTGAATATACAGTGGGAAACAGTCGTGAGGATAAGGAGGGATGGAGAAGAGCAAAGAGGCTGCTGATAGTGAGCGAGATCAACATAAGATTAGCAGAAACTGGGACTCTAGAGAGTTTAACCATGGCTGTACGTCCAAGTGGACAGCTGGGGAGCAGAGTCTGGTGTTGAGTACAGAAGGAAGATGGTGAAGAACAAGGGCCTAGCTGGAGAACACGAGAAAACTAAAGTAGGGGATGACCAGAGTAGGTTTTTGAAAGAAAAGCTGAGCTTAATGGTAGAATCGGAGAATCATGGAATAGTTTGGGTTGTGAGGGACCTTAAAGATCATCTAGTTCCAGCCCCCACTAGGGTCAGGCTGCCTATGACGCCCATAGCGGCTTTCTTCCAAACCTGGAACAGAGCCTATGATTCCTGAAACTTCTGATACATACATACAAATTCCATCAGTGTCTATCCTGCCATCTTCCTGGAGCTGCTCTTGCCTTGGCTCTTCCACTGAGCACTGAGCTGTTTTGGTAACTCCATGCCAGTTCTACTCTGATGCCATACTGTCAGAACACAGTGTTTTGTTTCTGTTAGCCTTTAAAACAAGCAAACCTGAAGCTGAAACTTCATGCAGTCTCTGAATGTAGTTTCCATACGTGTGAAGCTAAGCACTCAGGTGCCACATTTGCGGTTGTCTGAGCAGTTCCTGCTGTGTCCTTAGGGTAAAAAAGTACAAGCATCAGGGCTTGTGCAAAGGAAGCCGGAGGAGTGAGATGGAAGGAATATGAGGGAGCACTCTAAGTCAGTGGCAACTATGAGATCTAATCAATCAGACACATCCTTTGCCAAGGACAGGGTGAGACCACATTGCTGGCACCCAAAGGAGGAGCAGGGGTCCAAGGCAAAAAAGAAGTAGGACAGTTCTTTTCACCATAGCAATCTACTGAATCAGGTCAGTGACATGTAAGCATGCAGAGTTTGCTATGTGGGCTTAGAGGGAGAAGAAAATCACTAGAATTGCGTGATAAAATGAAGGAAATACCATAACACGGCTTTTCTGTGCGCAGCCTGAATGCCAACACTGCCAGCTTCTGCATTCCTTGAACTGCAACACTGGCCCTCTGACATGGGGGTGCTGCACAAGAGGGGCTGCGGTACTACCATTCCTTTGGGAGTTTTGAAAATAGTTTGTTTTTACACATGGGATTCTCCTGACTCCCTTGTAAGCGCTGTGGTAAGTTATCATAGATCAAAGGGAACAGTTAGGACAGAGTGAGGCAAGAGGGGTAGGAAACTATGTGGGATCCAGCTCTGAAATGTCCTCTAAAATGTACTGTAGGAGTGTATCACTTCCCAGTCATTGGGCCTTCATGTTTGTGTTTACATAACTCTATCCAACTTATTCGCTTTTTCTTTTTTTTTCTTTCTTTTTTATTTTTTGAATAAATGGCTTGAGCTTGGCAACCCGCACTTAGGATCCCACTGTGAGTATGATGAACCAACCTGCTGTTAGTGCCTTCAGACCCTTGCAGAGGTCGAGCTGCTGCTGCGGACTTCACATGGCTCTGTGCACAGCCTGGAGATGCTGCTTGGTGCTGGGACCACGCACAGGGTGCACTCAGTGGCTCCGTGTGTGTGTTCGTGCACAAGAGCGCGTTTCCAAGCTCGCTTCTTCCCCCAAAGGGAAATAGGCTCCAAACAGAGTTAAGGGCTGGGGGAGGGAGCATGTAAGGCTTTAACTCTTGGCGTTGCCTTACTCACGATTTTCCTGTTAGTGTTTTGTCTTCTTGGCATCCTTCCTGTTCTTTATATATATACATTATATATTGTTGTCACATTTTTCCTCCATGTATGTTGCGTCCTTTGTTCTGCAGAGTTCTGGGTTGGGAGCGTTGCTTGCAGGCTGTGTCTGGCTGCTGCGATTCACGGGCTCAAACGCAGAAGTCG
Source organism: Alectoris magna (assembly GCA_030625065.1). Lineage (NCBI taxonomy): Eukaryota > Metazoa > Chordata > Aves > Galliformes > Phasianidae > Alectoris > Alectoris magna. The sequence continues at coordinate 141,539,401 of CM060560.1, forward strand.
TGAAAGTAACTGGAGAGGATATTTCATTGAGCACCAAGGGGAGGAAAATGTGCGTGGGCTTTAAATTCAGCATGGCTTTATTCCTCTTGGACGAGAGCTTGACCAGCTGCGGGTCGCTTCTGGGGATGTGAAGCCTCATTGTTTGCATGCACCACCGTGGTGGCTGTGATCCCAGCTACAGGCTCAGATCCTATTTCTGTGCGAGGTGTGGTATAATTGGAGCAAAGGAGGTCTTGAGACGTGGCCTGCAGCACACAGCAAGGGTGATACCCATCCCCAAACCACAAGCCCTGCTGAGGTACGCTTCTTTCTTTCCCTATAAAGGAAATAGCAGAATAGGGAGGCCTGGAAAGCTCACCATGACCATTGCCTGACCTTACTGGAGACAAGACCAAGTGTGAGACCCATGTGCAGGCTGCGTACGTTTCTGGTGAGGCAAACTGCAGGGTATTGGGTGCTTCCTAGGAAGTTTAGCTCATATCCCAGTGGAAGACCCCTCTGCCTTTTGAGGGTAGGAGCATGTCCGCTGTCAGTGCTTCTTTTTCTCTCCCAATTGCTTTGGAATTATGGTGTCCAGTGTTCTGCACCAGATGGGCACACTCCTGACTTCCTTTTGATCGGAAGTGGGGAAGAAGGCATCTGGGAGGCGGGGGCGGAGGAAAACTTAAATTAGCAGAAAGCCTAACAGCTATTGCTGGAGACAGATGATTACAGCTCATTTCAAGGCTGCTTCCTGCATGCCAATGATGGATCAGTAAACAAACGCCTCTTTGCAAACACAAAGCAGGCAGGAACTCTGTTTGGAAGAGAGAGGTCGGGGTAGGTCTCGCTCCGCTCAGTGGCAGGAAGCCCTATCACATGGCCCTGGGAAACATGAGGCCGGCTGCGCGGAGAAGCTTCTGCTGGGAGCTTCACATCCTTCCCAGTGCCCGCCAGCAGGTTTGGGAGCTCCCTCCTTCCTCCCCTGCCCTTCCTTCCCCAGTTTAATTTTGAGACGGTATCAGATGATGGCTTTGTTTCCCCAAACAATGAGGATTACCAAATTAATTGCAGTGATGGGGCTCTCTAAATGGGTCTTGGCATCTTCTCTCCCCTTTTATGGCCTGGCTGCTGCGGGATCTACATGCCAGGAGCATGGCTCTGGGCTTTGGCTGCCATGGGTCTGTGCTTTGCATTGCGTGGCAGAAAGTTTGCATGTAGCACATGCAGAAAGCAGCAGTGGGTCAAGAGGGACCTGCTTGGTGTATGTCAGTTCTCCTCAGGTCATCTGCAACCTGGACTCTGCCTGAGTTGATCAATCTGAGCAGAGATATAGGAGGCAGGAGAAATCGGAGCTCCCCTCGCCCTTTGCAGTGACCTGCCATGCTAGCTCGGGGCCAGTGGAGCCAAACCTGGGGAGGAGGTCTACCCTTCATTTCCCACCGAAGGTGATTTTCCATCACTGCTCTCCCAGTTTCCTCCTGTCAGGCTTTGGGGGTGTCTGTGGGTCAGACCTGCAAGCTGTTTCTGGTGGCCTTATTAACTAAAGTCTCAGCCCCATCCCCTTTGCATCTCATTTGGGCTTGGGAGTGTCCTCATGCTAATTATCTGACCTTTGAGCTAATCAGGAGGTACCTCATTTCTGTTCTTTTGTTCCAGAGTTGATTTTTATTTTTTTTTCTTCACGTCTTCCAAGGTGTTTGGATATGTACATCTGGTGGTTGCGTTCATATTGCAGCATCTGATGCCTGGTTGCTTGGGAGGCTCCTGGCCTCAGCCGCTGGAGGCGTTGAAGGCCAGGCTGGATGGGGCCCTGGGCAGCCTGATGTAGTGCTTGTTCTAGCAACTGGCAGTCCTGCCTGCAGCAGGAGTTTGGAACTAGGTCATCTTTGAGGCGAAACTTGGAGAGGGGCTGTACGTCCACTGCCTGCTGTTGGGAGGTTTCTTACTGCTAACGGCAGTGCCTGGGCATGCTGATCAGTGACCCAGTGGTGCAGCACCAGGGCACTGTAAGGAAGCTGTAAGCCAAGTACTACGCAGCCTTAGTTGCTGCTTTGCAGGAATCTGCTCTGGTTGCTTGGGTGAGTCATCCTTTGGACAGGGACACGGGCAATCATTAGTTTTCCATTATTCGCAATGCATAACAGTTAATGGATGGATGAATAGATTTTGTTTTTCAGGCTGGTAAATTTTCTTGACAATTTTGCAAGGCTGCTCTGTGTCTAGAAGTGAAATGGGTGTTTGTTCCAGTTCCTAATGAGGAAGAGAAGCCAAGGGGTTTGTTGTCTGGGGAAAGAAAGTCTGCTAAATGGTTAGCCATGAGCTGCCCTGAATGTGTACACACTGAGTTGACCCAGAGTTCACTCCTCATCTTAGGAACGCTGCCAGTGTGGGATAAAGGGAGGGAGAGAAAACTGGGAACAAACAAGACTGATTTCTTCTTTCTCTCTGCCCAAAATACTCAAGCAGTGGAAATGAGAGATTCTTTTGTTCTTCGTGTTGTCGGTATGCTTTTTTTAAAAGCTTCAAGAACCGACTAAACTTCCTGAGACACTCAGTCTTATTGCCAGATGCTGTGGCATCAGACAGAGCAGGTGAGTGGATAGACTGGGGAAGCCACAGATTTTCCAAAGCATGATGTGTGAGATGGCGAGCCCCTTCCTGCCCTGAGAGGTAGAGAGGGCACCAACAGCCTGTTATTGCCCACCGGAGGACACACTGCAACATAACCACGTGCTTCAGTGCATTGTCTCTTGGTCATAAAATGTTGAAGGGGTTGTTGTGACAACTGGAAGAGCTTACGTCATGTGGCCTTAGTACAGTTCTTATTAAAATCATTTTTGTTTTCTTGTTCTGTGAGGAGAAAAAGCCTAAATCCTCTGAGATTTTGGTAATAATAAAAGCATTCACAAAGCATGCTGCGTATTCAGATCACGGTACTGTAGTTGATACTGAGTCAAAGATTGTTCTTGTTATCAAAACCTGTCATGTCTTCCCTGGGCTTCCAAGGGCTGGTGCTGTCACCCTTCTTCCCATTCTGCGGATGGTAAAACTGAGGCTGTCCTCTGGGAGCTGTTGTATTTTGCTCCTGTTCATTCTCCTGGACTTCAGGAAGAGATATATATACGTGTGTTTGTTTGCAGCAGGAGGGGAGAGCTGAGCGCAGAATGATGGCTCTTTCTTGTGTCTGTCTGCAGGTGAACTGCTGCCCAGCTGTGTGCTGACATGATGACAGCTAGCAAAGCGGCCGATGCGAGCAGCAGGTCTGAGATCAGTGTCTGCAAGTCTGCTGAGAGGTGGGAGCTTTCCATATTACAGTGCTTTGCTTTCGTTTGTTATCCCCAATAGAAAGAAAACCAAAAGAAGAAGATATTCTTTCAGCTTAACACTGCCCCTCTCTACTCATGTTAGATCACACCCCTTTATGTCTCAGGTGGTTTCATTGCCATCTCAGGGTTGTTATGTTTTTAGCATCCTGTCAGTGATAATATCCTAGAGGCACAGTGCTAAAAGAGATCTGCCCCAGGGCAAAACCATTGTGTTGATGATACCCCAGCTGCACTTGAAATCTTCAGCATGGAGACTCCTCAGACAAGCCCTACTGTCACCACCCCTAACAGGCTTCTCCTTGTGTCCAGCCACCAGTGTCACAGCCAAGCCTTGCTCCCAGGGAAAGTGCCAGTTCTTGCCCCAAGCATGAAGTTGTCACTGAGACAGCCAGGAGTTAAAAATCTGCGAGGCTAAGGAAGAACAGCATCCGGCTCAGGTCCTCCTGCTCAGAAACCCATCCCAGACTCAATTTGCACTACAACTGAGCCTGCATTGTCTGCCAGCACTGCTTAGCTCCAGGACAGCATAAGTCCTGCCAGCACTCAGGGTATCTAAGTGGATGTTCTTACCAGAGTTCTTAAGACCTGGAAGAGGTGCATTGATGCATTTGGGTTGACAGCAATTTACAAAGTTGAATCTCAGTGTTGGTACTGTCATTAAATGGGACTAGTGGTAAGAGCTTGCATCTCTGCAAATACCTTGTGTTGTGCTGGTATTCCTTTCCAAGCCCAAGCATTGCTAAGCACTGGAAAGTACTTCAGTTCAAAAGTATTTTGTGTTGGAGTAACTATTTGTCTGTCCAGCTGGAACTTTACTGTGTTGTTATAATAGCACAGTACTGAAAAGAAAAAAAAAGCACTTGGAGGTCCCCCAGATTAGAGATATTAGGGACTTTTTGATGTGGTTTGGACTCAAACAAATGAAAATGTTGAATCGCTTGCTCTGAGAATGTTGAGCCTAGTGCTTGGGTGCCACATCACATCCTCTGCACCGAGGAAGCGCGCCTGGGTACACAGGAGCCTAAGCCCAAATGTAGCCTGGGATGGTAGGGATGTAGAAATGTAGAAGTGTAGGGCTTGTACGTTAATGTGCACTTGGGAACATTTGAATGAATCCAGACAGATTCTCTGAGCTGGATCTAGAGGAGTGTCAGCTGTGCCACGTCTTCTCTAACAGCAGCGATTTTGCTGCTGTTCGTTAAGGATCAATTTTGTATTCATTTGCAATAGACCTGCTTAATGCCTTGAAGATGCACAAAACTGCTGCACTGCTAAACACTTACACAAAATGCTATTGAACTTCACATTTTTATTAGCATGTCTGCTGTACAAAAATTATTATTATCTGCCACCTACTTCTGCCACGGAGAAGGTTTTCATTTCAGTCATAATGAGAGGAACATTGTGTTTTGGTTCTCTCCGGATTTGTGAGTAGAATTTGTGGAGCATATGGACTGACTAAACCAAGGATAAACAATGGCAGTGAATGTCTCTTTTCTTTTTCTCTTTGGTGTATAGGATCAAACTTGCAGATAAAAACAGGGCAGCAGCTGTGAAGGAATTAGGAAGACTTCTGCGTGGATTTTCAAGTGAGAGATGTTCTGAAGGTGCCTCTGTCACGCTGAATTCAACACCTGAAGCTGAACCAGTTTCTTGCGTGGTGAAGAACCCACTGGGAGCCTTGGAGAACTTGATGCTGGATCCAAGGCTAGACTGCTTTCAGCAGAACATGCTCAGTCCCAAAATGATCATCAGCGACCCATCTGTGGATCTGAACGTTAAAGAAAACAGTAGAATCATCAGGAAACAGATAGGAGGTACTCAGAGTACACGGACACCTGGAAAAATTGGCTTGAGGAATAAGTCCTTCAGCATCAAGGACAAAATTTCAGAGTGGGAAGGAAAAAAGGAAATGCAGTCTGCTCCTCGTCGAGAGGAGGAGCAAGGAACTAAAGAGGAGCACAAGATACCATGTGTAGTTGAGAAGATGAGTGGAGAAGCACTGACGTCTCGGAGAGTGGAGACCAAGAGACTTATGAATTGGGAGCCGGAGTGCAAAGGGGCAGGCAAAGAGAATGAGCGGAAAGCAGGAACTCCAAAAGGCACGGGGCAGGGAGCACAGCGGAAGGGGGAAGTGGAGAAGGATGAGGAAGTGCAGTCCAGCCTCGGAAAATGCAAAGAAGTGAAAGGTGGGAAGTGGGAGGTCCAGAAGGAGAATCTTTCAGTGCTTAGTCAGGTCAAGAAGCTAGAGCGGGCTTTGAAGGATGGCTCAGCAGAGCTGCAGCCACAGTTGCCTGGTACTTATTACTCCCCACAGTGCTTGCAGGAGAAGGCAGCACAAGGACACACTGCTCCAGAGGGCCATGAGAGCATATGTGGGACTGAGCTCAACAAAAGGCTTCTTGGTTTGGACTCTGAAATCAGCGAGCCAATTTTTGGGACTCTAGAAGAGGTAAGAACTTCTCATGTGAAATCCAAGGACTGCACTACAGAAAATGTGTACACAGAACCAGGGGTGCCAAAGAAGAAACCTTTCATCAACCCACTGCCAAAGCCCCGTCGGACTTTCAAACATGAGGGGGAAGAGGACTGGGTGCCAGCAGCTAGGAATAAAAGAAACTTGCCCCCTCTGCCATCCATCCCTCCCCCTCCTCTCCCTTCCTCTCCTCCTCCATCAGCTGTCAGCAGGAGGCTTTGGAGCGGGAAGCACAAGAACAATGCTGACCACAGGTAATTGGGCTGTTTTCCACAGAGGTGTTGGTCTTGATGGTGGAGTCCCCCCCACTTCCCGTATGACATTGGAAGAGCTGCATCTTCCTTGGTCACATGTAATCCCAGTAAATGAGAGCCTTGCTTGCCATAATCTACACTGTCCTGTAAAAGTGGAGTGCAGCCCTGCCAGAAAGGACTTGGGGTGGGTGGCAAGCTGGACATGCAGCCCAAAAAAAAACATCCATTTTTTGGGATATTTCAAAAGCAGTGTGGCCAGCAGGGTGAGGGAGGCGAACCTGTCCCTTTTCTCTGCACTGGTGAGATTGCTGTGTCTAGGTGTGGAGTCTTCTGTACAGGAGAGACACAGATCTTTGGAGTGTGTCCAGAGGAGGGCCACAAAATTGGTTCAGGGGATGGAACACCTCTCCTGCAAGGACAGGCTGAGAGAGCTGGGGCTGTTCAGCATGGAGAAGAAAAGGCTCCAGGAACACTGGAGAGTGGCCTTCCAGTATCTGAAGGGAAGCTGCAGGAAGGAAGGGGACAGATTCTTTATCAGGAGCTTCTGTGTTGAGGCAAAGAGAAATGGTGTCAAATTAAGAAGGGAGGTTTAGATTGCATTTTAGGAACAAGTTTTCGCAATAAGGGTTGTGAAGCACTAGAACAGGTTGCCTAGAGGGGTGGTGGAAGCTCTGTCCTTGGAAATACTCAAGGTCAGACTAGACAGGGCTCTGAACACCCTGATCTAGCTGTGGTGTCCCTGTTCATTGCAGGGAACTTGGACTAGATAACCTTTAAAGTCCCTTCTGACTCTAAGGATACTGTGTTTCTATGGTATCTCTGAGAACTCCTGAGCAGTCAGCACAGCTTCATGGGGTAATTGTGAAGAGATGGGTCATGGTAGATTGGGCTTTAAGGTCACTGCATTATATTGCTTAGCCTTCAAGCCCAAAATTGAGGGGGTTGTGTTATTTTTGTGTGTTTTGTTTTGTGTTTAGCAAAAACTGTGATTACAAAATTAACACAGCTGATCTGGAAGCAGCTCTGGGATGATAATCTCTAGACTCCTCCACAATATTTTCACTGTTAATAGTAAACTTGTTCTTTTAACTGAATCTACTGTGTATGTATTTTCCTGGAATGCTTTCTTGTCTTTTCTCTCTGCCCTCATGATTGTAGCACATTTTTGAGGCAGCGAGCGTAGAACACAAAGCTGCATGAACTGTCGCATCAGAATTCCTGGTTTGGGAATTTTCAGAGGGAAACTGAAACTCTCCAGGTTTGTCAGTGGAGGACTCGTTGGTTTTTACCCTTTTTAGCACCCAGCACTTGAGTATTGCTGTCCTGTACTGCTGAGACCTGATTTTGGGAATCCCTTACTACTGGCAAGGGTGGAAACTCCTGTGCCGTAAATGGGACCTGTCATGGCCGAAGGTTCTGTGCAGTGTTATGAGTGAATTACAAAATGCTGTGATTTGGCTGTAAAAGCTGCATCACTCTCCTCTTTGTTCCTTTCCTCTCCCATCAACGTGCAGGAAGTCGTATGAGTTTGAAGACTTGCTGCAGTCGTCATCGGAGAACGGAAGGGTGGATTGGTACGCGCAGACCAAGCTGGCCCTCACACGCACTTTATCGGAGGAGAACGTCTACGAAGACATACTGGGTAAGAGCTTTGGCCAGGGAGGGATTTGACTGCAAGCATTGAATAACGCAGAGGACTTATGGTCAACAGCCCTGAGCTGGTGGTGCTGATTGAAATTTGTTTGTTATCCGCACGCAAAACAGATTTACGCAGATCATAGTTTACATGATTTATTGGCATAGTAATAAGAAAAATGGACCAAATATTTCAAAATTCATCAGCTTCAAAGATGAACCTGAGGCATGTGGGGACCAGCTTTTAGTTATTGCTGGCGTCCGTCCTCTGTCTTCCTTGCATCCCGTGGACAAGCTCTCACACCTCTTGTCTGTGCATCATTGTGAGTTCGTCACCGATGAACATCTGGCTCATTCAATGGTAGATCACTGAACACAGAACACAGAATAGAAGCACCCTTCTTGGAAAAGCCTTCGTAAGTTTTTGTAGCTGCAGGCTGGGTTGTGTAAGGCTCTTGGCTGAGTTGAGCAGAGTAGGGAGAGAGTGGCTGCGTCAGCTCTGACCATGCAGCTGTTACCTACAGAGGTGGTCTGTGCTGTTCAGCAGGGGAGGCAGCTGCACTTTTGCAGGAGCAATCAGGGCATTTTTATTTTGATACAAATAAAATCTCATTGTATCTGATTAGAAGGATCTCCAAAAGGAATGCTGTTCCTTTGGGACTGTTTGCAGAAAGGGTGATGCCAAATGGACAAACTCTAAGCTACGTGGCCATTTGTCTTTATCTTCCCTCTATTTGAGGGCCAGAGATCCAGGGGATGTCTGAACAGCTGGTATTTTTTCTCATGTGTGTGTTTTGGGGCGTGGTGGGAGGCCTCAGAAATCACTGTGTAGCTGTCACCTTGTCAGCTGGAATAACAAGGATTGCGTTACAGAGTGGCTGTGTGCACAGATCCATCCATCCATCCAAACACAAGCACACCCATGTGTCCTGGGCTTGCAGAGAACTTGAATACCTGGCTGAAATTCCTCTCCCCTCAAGGTTTTAGTTGCAAAGATTAGAAGAAAACAAAGTTATGGACAATTGTCAGCTAATGGGGCATGTTTTATTTTGCTTTGTTTTTGTTTGTTTTATTGCTGCACATTTATGCTTTGCCCAAAGTCAGTGATCTTTAATTGGTTCCTGCAGTCCTGGTTGGTCTTACCATGGGAGCTTGGGAACAGGGATGGACAGGGGCAACTCCAAAAAAGCCCGTTTTGTTCTTCACAAGACCACAGGTGGGCATAGTCCACAGAATATAAACAACGTGTGAAAACCACACCAATAGAGGAGTAATGGGGACTGCTGGTAGCACAGGGAGGCAGTGGATGCCCCATCGTTGGAAACACTCAAGGTCAGGCTGGACAGGGCTCTGAGCACCCTGATCTAGCTGTAGGTGTCCCTGTTCATTGTAGGAGATTTGAACTAGATGACCTTTAAAGAACCCTTCCAACTCAAATGATTGTATGATTCTGTGATAGATGTGTGTGTCCACATGGCGTGAAAGCACACATGCACAACCCATAGGCATGTGCATGACTTGGGGAGGGTTCAGCTGCTGATGGGAGATCTGTTGCCCTTTCCAGCAAGTCACACAGATTCCTTTCATACACATCTTTTAACCTGTTTGCCATTGCTTACATGGAATACTGGAAGTTGTACTGTGCAGATGGATATCATGGCTTACATATGAAAAAGAGGCAAAACTGGACATGCTGGCATGCAGTTTGAGGATGGGGTTGGCAGCAGAACACAACCTCATTCTTCTTTCTCCAGTCCACCCAGTATGTGACTGCTGAAATAACATCCTCAGCTGTGAAGTGTGCCATTGGATTTAGAAGGTGGAACCACTTCCAGGGATTGGAGCATTTTTGCTGAAAAAAATGTTAGCACAGACTTAATTTGCCAGCATCACACAGGTTTACCTTTTCCTTCTTGGTGAATTCAGGTCCACAACTGCAGCGTGAGTATCCCTAAGCAACAGGGAGAAGTCAGTGTTGAAAAGCCTTGGGTTTCTGTCCTTGTCTGAAGACTTGAGTTGCACTCCCTTCCTGGCAGGGCAGTCAGGTTGGAGCGTCCCAAATCGACAGCTCCAGGAGCCATCCACAGCTCTTGCTCCCAAAGGCCTGCAGTATCTCTGGCCTCCAGTCTTAGCTCTTAGTCAAGCATCACATGAATGCAGCAGAAAGGTAGTTGCTTTGCCCAGCTGTCCACTGGGATGGCATGAAAAGGTGGTGATGAAGACGGAAGTCTCATAACCAGTTGCCTGCCTTTGAAGGTGCTTGGACTGAGACTTTGTCATTGTTTTTGAGGATGCTCAGTGGAAGATACCACAACCTGCTTTTTCAGAATGGTGTGCTTTTCTTTGAAGACGCTTGTGTTAGCGTTTTCCAGCACTGCTGAAGACCGGGGTGTAAGAAGTTCACTATGTTTAATCTTGGGTATTTAAAACTCAAACTGGTCACATACCTCAAGAAAGGGACACCTCTGGGTGGTCATTCAAGCTTAAGTTTTTGAGGGGCTCTCAAATAGGAGTGGGCCGAATCTTACTTCAGATGGCCTTTTTATTCCCTCCTTTCCTTTTTTTCACTCATCAGGGATAGAGCATCCTGGCTTTGGATGGCCTGGATTAGGTGAATCCTTTCCTCTTTCTAAAGTGAGGTTTGTGGGAACTGAGGCATCCGTGAATGGCAGATGTGTTCGAAAGCCTATATTGTGTGCTAAGCATCCGTGCTGTGGCAGTCAGCCCCAGAACAGTGCTGGCTCCACTTAAATGATGACCAGAGGTCTCTCTAAATGTGGGGTTCAGATGGACTCTTATGCTAGATTTTGGCTCACAGTTTCATTCAGAAATAATTTTAAGCAGAAGACTGGAAAGATGGAAATATAATTATGGACCACTGTGCATGAGAAACTTACAGCTTCTCTGAAGAGAAGGAAATGAACTTGAAAACTTGCTGCATCTTTTCCATGTGTAGTTTCTGTGATATGTTCCTATGGCTGAATACATCAGTGTCAGGGTTTGGACACTGTCCAGTGAGCAGCTGGACTTCTGGGGCTATGGAGAGAATGAAGCAATGGCAGGAATGCTTGAGAACAGGTCTTTATGTCTGATGTGGGAGGTGGGAGAAGTCCAGCAGATCCCCAAACAGATTTTTATGGCAAACCTCAAGGATTTTCTGCGCTTACAGTCTCTTGTTTGTGGCTTTTTACTGCAGATCCACCATCTAAGGAAAACCCTTATGAAGACATTGAGACCAACAGCCGCTGTTTGGGGAAGAAATGCGTCCTGACTTTTCCAGCATCCCCCACCTCTTCAGTACCTGGGACTCCCACTAAGGTACTTTGTTTCAGGTGACCACCTCTCCTGCTCCAGAGGTCTGGGTGAAATCTTGTTTCTGTGTGGAATGGTGGAGTTTTGCCTCTCACTTTTATGTTAGGATTCGCTGCCTTCTTGTCTTTACCGTTGATGTATGATGTAATAGAAAAGGATGTGTTGCCCTTTAGCAAAGTAAAAACATTCCTTTACACAAATGTTTTCTTGGCTTTCATTTTTTTTCCACACCTGGTCTCCTTCCCCTGGTACTTTGCATCTGCCATGCACTAAGGAGCAATTGGCCTGAAAAGGACTGAATTATTTAGTGTTACACTGGAATTTTACACAGCTGCAATCTGAGACTGATTGAATAAAAGGATGGAAAGAAATCCTCAGTCCAGTTTGTATACAAAGGTGTGTCCCCAGAAAAATGTTTCTGTGTTGCTGTCCTCTGAGCAATTTTTGCAACTCTGTAGCTAGAAAAGAGCAGCTTTTGAATTTTATCCAGTTCATGTATGCAAAGAGTACAGCAGTGACAGCTTGTGACTTCAGCTCCTCACCTCTGGGAACCTGCCTCCAGATCCTTAATGAATTCCCAGTGACAGTGAACTGAGATCTCTGCTTTCCTTAGGACGGATGAGTTCAGGAGCAACAGATACAAAATGGGAATGCAGAAATGGGCATGTTTATGTCACGAGATTGTTTGGGTTTGGGAATTATCTCTGAATCCATAGAAAAATCTCAATATGTTTTCTAGTGAGTGTTCTACCTCACTGGTAGAAGGGCTACATTGGCAGGGATGGGAGTGAAAACGACCTGCTGTGTCTTTGTCTTATACCTGTACTGGGACAAAAGTTCAGTACTAAATTTGTTCTAGATACTAAACAATGAGAGAAGAATCTACTGCAGGAAAGCTCCTCCTTCCCTCCTTCATAGAGGGTGTTTTAATGCTTGGGTAATCAAGCCCTGTAGTTGTCTTGGTTCTGTATCTGTGGACAGTATGAGTCTGTTTATGCTGATGCCAAGATACCTCTGCAGACCTTTCCTTTGGGATGCCTCTTCTGATCTCTGCTTGATGGGATGGGTTGCTGGTAACCAATGCAATGCCAGACCTGGGCTTAGGAAGCCTATCCTAAAAGGATGTCCCTACTAGCAGCACAGCTTACAGACGGATGCCACTTTCCTCCTTGGCAGTGAAACCAAATGAAGAGACAAAGCGTTAGTCTGCACATCATGCTCATCGAGGCCAGTCCTGAGCTGGTTTTGAGTGCTTCCTGTTCCCTATTTAGATTGTCTAAGCCTGGAACACAAGGGGCATTGTGATGGCAGAAATCATGTTGGCAACAACTGGGTTTAGTGTGGGTAGTAGGGATCTAACCCTTCAGTCCTGACTGAAGGGTTTTCCCGTGCTCTCTTGCAGCTATTAGTAGAGCTGTTAGCCAACATTTTGAGAAGTCTGACATGCAGCATTTCTGGATGTGCTTCTCTTTTCCAACCGGCTTAACCAGCACCTGAAGCTTTCCTTGATAACTTAATGCTTCCAAATGAAAATTGTCCTGCAGTTATGAATCCGTTCTCGTTGTTACTACTTAGGTTTAGAGCAACATGAGTCTGTATGTGAGTGTTGGAATGAAGTTATTTTCTGTCAGACAGCTTTGCAATTGCTTGTGTACCTATTTCCCACCCATACTGTGTAAGAGGTGCTGCAGCGTTACTCAAGAATGTCTTTCACCCTAAATGTGGTTCCCTGCAGGACAGTTACTGAAGAACGGAATGGAAGTAATTATGTTGCACTATGATGCTTTGACATCCCAAAGCTGTGATTTGCATCAGTCAGAGCAGAAGTATTGCTGCTCTCCTGGCAATGATCTGGCTTGCAACTGCAGTATGAATCACACTGGAGAGCGTGCCCAGGATGGAGTCTGGATGGATTTCAGTAGTGGTTTATATCACTAGTGCAGGATGAGATTGCTCAGTGCAAAGATTCTTCCAAGAGTCATTTTAATGTGTGACTTCTCTGTGGGTGGTACGCCTTTTTCTGTTTTCTGCAAACCATTCAGAGACACCTGAGCTAGCCTGAGTGAATGTGTCAGTCTGGCTAGTAAGTCTGCTGGGTGTGTCTGTTGAAGTAGACAGACCATTGTGCTACCTCAGATAATACTGGACTGACTTGATGAGAATAAGCTTAGATACCTTTCGCCTTCACTTCCCAGTGCCATGTAGAGATACCCTTTGGTATATATAGTGCCTGAAAAAAGCACGACTCAATCTTACCATAACCACTGGGAAATTCTGTAGAAGACAAAAAAAAAAAGTTCTTACTGAGCATTCTTTCTTGTGAGAAGTAGTTTGCCCTCCTTTATGCGGAGCTGCGCTTTCTGCTTTTCTGTGCTGCTTTTGGTCAGGGACTTCGAACTTCAGTCTGGTACTGGAGTATCAATTGTTATGCTCCCATTGAACTTACTACTGGGATTAGGGGGAAACCAGTTTTCCTAATTGTCCATCAGGACTTCTCTTGCATTGTCCTCTGAAATATTTAATTCTCACTCCTGACAGAGACAGAATATTCAGCCACACTGGCCATGCTTTTCATCTGGCCTCATTGCTCCTCTTTTCTTCCTGACCACCTGCTCCTTAGTCCATGTGCTTGTGGCTGTCTGGTTGGTTACTCTGGATTGCACACTAGAGTAAGGCTTCTTGACCAGCCCCTGAGACTGTGTTATGTTCCGGAATGAACATGGGATGGTTAAATTGCTGTCCTGATACTTGTGGCCTAGCCTAGCAGCTGGACGGATTCCTTGTGTGTGCATTCTAAGCATTCTCAGAAATTAGGCTATTTTGCCAACTGACTGGTGTGGACTCCCCACCGGATTTGCTACTGTGACAGTGTTAGCGATGAAGTAAAGGTACATGAAGTGCTGCATTCATTCATTCCTTCTCTTCCATTTCCAGTTGCTTTCCAAGCCCACTTTTTTTCGACAAAACTCCGAGCGGCGGAGTTTCAAACTGCCAGACATACGGAAACTGAGTCGTGATGGAACTGGGTCACCATCCAAAATCAGCCCTCCCTCGACTCCCAGCAGTCCAGATGACACCTTCTTCTCCTTGGGAGACCCTCAGAACGGAAAGAGGAGAAGGAAGATTCCCAAGGTAAATCTTGGTCTTTACCTGTTTTGCTAGCTTCTTTCAGGCTGGAATGCTAGCATGAAAGAGTTTTCTTCAGTTTCCAGTGTGATGTCCTTGCAGTACAGCCATTGTCCTTGCAGTTGACTTGTGTTTAACTCCCTTTCTGTCTGAAAGGGAGGGTATACAAACATCTCTGCAAGTTTTGAAGAATATCTTGGCACATCATGAGATATGTGAAAGTCTGGCATTTGATTTTGATGAAGGGCATTTTCTGGAGTGACATCTCCTAGTTTGTTTTTGGGTACAGCATGACACTGTTTCAATTTGATTTTGCTTCAGAACTAGCAGGAAATGTATTCAGTCCAAATGAGGCTTGGCAGCAGGCTATCTTTTGAATATTCCAAAAGCACAGTTATGAAAACAAAGTTGCGTGTCGTAGTCTTTGCAGGACAAGCAGACACTACCAGGGCTTATGTGTGGTGATTTTTTTGTGAAGCTGTAGTTTTCATTTTGGGGAAAAAAAGGAATATGTTTGTTTATCCTATTTGTTTCCTGGTTGCCAGATCTGTATCCATATTTGCATATATGATTTTTGAGTGCCCTTTTGGGATACCTCAGCTCTTCAGGAATGAGCCAAAGATTTTACCATTATCCCCACATTCTGTGCACATGCTTGAACTCTGTCAGTGCGTTTGCACACACACTTGTGTCAACTGAAGGGAAGGTTATATTATGTATTTACTGGACGGTGCCCCTGAGCAGTCTTGGAGGGCAAGTTCAGAACTGAGATCTACTGTGTTGGTGGCAAGACTGACCTGAGGCTTGAGCTATCCTCCTGCTATGCCAGCACAACTGTGCTGCTCCTGTATCAGACAGAGCACGGTTACTCTGTAGGTTACTGTGCAAGGTAGATGCTGGTAACCACTGATTCTGGGCCATCCAGTGAAGTGTTACAGTACTGGGAAGTAGAACACTTCTCCTGAAATTCTAACATTCTTTCTTGCCTGGAGAGGAAAATAACCCATTTTTTTTTTGGTTTGTGTTTTTGATGAGCAGCTTGTGTTGAAAATCAATGCCATTTATGAGGCACGGAGGGGAAAAAAACGTGTCAAGAGACTATCGCAGTCTACAGAGAGCAATTCAGGAAAAGGTAAAGAAACTTTGAATCTTTACATATTTAAGACTTTTTGAGAACTTGCTGTAGAGTTTAGGCTGACTTGATGTCTCATGTGATGTTTTTTTAATGCTTCTTCCAGTCTGGCCTGCCACTGTGTTGGGGATTCCACCCCTTCTTTTGGAAAGATAACGATTGTTCTGCTGCCCAGGGGCCTTTCATGACAAGGCACATTTTGTTTTCTTTTGCTTCATTTTCTTTTCATGGCTTTACGTGATAATCTCCTAGGTCGTACCAGAAATGTTTCCACGTTTTGATGTTTATTTCTGAAACTGGCAATAAGCTTTGGAGAAGGATTTTCTGTCCAAAGAGTCTTGATTTGTCGAGTTCAAAATATTTTGAGGGAATGTGTCACTTTAATGAACTGTCCAATAGAAGATAGTGGATTTTGAAGCAGTTTTGCTTTCTTCAACATTCCAATAAGTAAATAGACTCAGCTGGGAATCAGGGTTTCTAGACTCTGGACTGTAGAAGCATCTCCATCATCTCAAGACTGAGATTTTCAGCTTCTCACTGTTAATCAGCAGCTCACAACAAGTGTTCAGGTACTTCAAAGCAATTATTTTTAAACATCTGATCTCTGCAAAACTTTAAATTACATCGTTCCAACACAGTATTTTTTTTTTTTTTCTAAAAAACCCTGATTTCCATTGAAAGGCAGCCTGCAGCTTTGTTTCTTTCACACAATTACTTGTTACTGCTTATCCTGTTCTATTTATAAACCAGATGAGTGGGTGTGTTTATGTGAACCTTCAGGGGAAGCATCCCAGACTGGTCTTCCCATTTTTTTATACTCTTCTCTGAAGCACCGACACAAACAGGCTGTTGGACAATACAGGCCCTTGAGTCTCATTCATTCTGGAGGTTGTTGGGTTTTTTTTTAATTTCTACCTTTTATCCCACATGCTACTGCATATCAATCAGTGTTTTGCCCTTGCGTCATGCTTATACAAACATGGATGGAAAGACTATTCTGGCATTTTATTGTTTATGCAACTCTAATGCCTGTGCAAAATGGATTTTGTTGCATTTTTTTTTTTGTTCCCCAAATGAATGAATGGGAAAATACTGAGGTCGGTGAGTTAAGCATTATGTGTGTTAGAGGCCCTTCAGATGTGTACTGTCTTCTCATGTCAGTGATAGGAAATGCACTGTTATAAATAGGCTTACTTTGTCTTCCCCTTTCTTATTTTCTAGTTACAGATGAAAATAGTGAATCAGACAGTGATACTGAAGAGAAGCTGAGAGGTAAGGCAAATGTGTGAAGAGAGCAAATGGCTCCTGGTAAGCTCTCTGCATTCTTGGGTCAAGATCTTTCCTCTGTGTTCTGGCTTTGGAGAAAGCTTCTTTCCACTCAGAACACAGTGAGAGAACAAAGATCTCAAAACTGCAGGAGAAAACTCAAGGTTAAAGGGCTATAGGAGTCCAGAACAAACATCTGTTCCAATTTGTGTCAAAGCTCTTTGCACTGTCGTAGGAGATGGTTTATATGCTGTGGAAATAAAACAAGGTTTTTCTAAGTGCACAGACACCAATGTGCAAAACAAGCTGACAGTATGGCAGTGGGACAGGGTGTTCAGTAACCCCACTAAAAATTGATTAAAGGAGAAAACCCACTGGCCGGACTGGCTAGCTAGGAAAGTGGAATGTGATTTATTGCTATAACTAAACTCTTCTGCATTGGCTGAATTGGGGTTAAGTGCTGCATTCCTTGTTTTGCTGCTTGTATATTGTATACTGGTCTCCATAATGCTTTTGAATCTTCTTGTAATATAATTAGCCTTGTGATGTGCTGGTAGCATTACATTCTATTGGGAATTTATAAAGGAAATTAAAAATTTTGACGGAGTAGGAATGCAAAATTGAATTTCATTCAGGATCCAAAGTTTCCTGATTTACATGCACACCTAATTGAGGTAACAGGTCAGTTCTTAAGCTGAAAAGAGGGATAAGCAGCAGTTAGCACTCTGTGTCAGCCGTGCTGTCTTGTGCTTAGGAGTGCTCATCCTTTCCCTCTTTCAGTTTGTTAGAACAGAAACCTCAGCCTGAGAGGGTTGGGCTTGGCTGTGATCACCACTTCTTTCTTTTCAATTTTGCAGGCTGTGCTTAACAGCCCAAACACACCAGCCAGTTACCACTTAGTAAGTCCCTGTACGTCAGCTGAGACCCAGTAAATCAGCAGGCAGCAGTTGTGAGACTGCACGTCAGAGCCATAAGTACTGACCCTTGGGAAGGAAAAACATTTAAAGGCAAGCTCTGCCATGATGACAGCAGTACAATCGCGGTATCTTTAGTAGGTTGCACAGAATATAAACAACACAGAGCCTAAGTGAGCTTTTCAGAAGCACTCAGCATTGCTGTAGCAGTGCTTGTTCTGAAGTCCCTGGTAAAACAGAGACCACTTCTGAAAGCTTTTGAAGAGTTACAGCCTTAAAGCAAATAGCGTAATAGCTGATGAGAGAAAGGAGTCCGAGCCATCTTTCCAGGGCTATAACTGCCCAGGAACTGTGTCACTCTCTGATTTAAGAGGCACCTCAAGATTGCTTTGAGTCGTATTGTCTGGAATAGTCCATGAGCGGCACAGCTTTACCAGACAAAAGGTCAAGAGTCTGGACTGAATGTATACCATCTCCCAGAAAGCTTTGTCTCCCAAGCAGATGTCTTGTGTATTTAGAGTTTCTGCAGTATCCCTGTGGTTGTTGTTTCTGTCAAAAACGTTGCTTTACCACCCACATTAGCAAAAAGCACATTTGCGAGGATGTGCTGGAGCCCCTGCTTTTAGTTAATTCTTTCTTTTGTAAGGGCTAAGGGAGACTCGGAGATTTAATTTGGATGCAACTGTAAAGTGAAGCAGGGGGATGGTCTTAGGGAATTTCATCTGGTCTCTTCTCAGCAGGCAGCTTTTCATTACTTTCTATGCTGGAATGTTTATTGTCCCACAGCTCAGATGTGTTGCAGTTACAGCTTGCTTGGCTGTTTCTCTTGTTTTCCCATTGTCTTGGGAGAACTCGTAGAAATGTGGTCCTGAGAGATTATGCAGAGATGAGCCAGTCCTTTTCATTTTCACTTCTCTTGTTTTTGCTGTTGGCTTGCAGCCCAACCCATGTTACCAAACCTGGGAGTCCCAAGCACTGCTGAGCCAGGGGAGCTGTAGCCATAGCCATAGCCTGACCCAAGTACCGTGGAGGTTGCTACCCACAGTTTTCGTAGAATCATATATCATAGAGACATAGAATGGCCTGGCTTGAGAAGGACCTCAAAGATCATCTAGTTTCAAGATGGTGGTCGCCAACCACCAGACCAGGCTGCCCAGAGCCACATCCAGCTTGGCCTTGGATGCCTCCAGGGCTTTCTGAGCAAAGGTAATCAGCCACCTGACTGTGTTGCCTTCAGACAATGCATACAGGAGTGTGAGGAGGAGTGCCCAGGTATTACTATTACACTGTGTCCTATGTATATGTCAGTTTGTGATGTCATCTGTGAAATACTTCTGCTGCCAGAGCTCTTCAGTGTCAAGGTACTAACAAGATTATGTCCCATCTCTGCCAGAATTCATAGGGTATCTTCCACAAGGTTCCCTCCTCTTGCTCAGCCACTAACAAAATAATTGCGGTGAGGCAGTTTTGAGTTGAGTTTAAGTCTCTGCAAAGCACTGGACAGAATGACAAGCTCTACTCTTCCTTGTCGTAGCTCACAGCCAGCGCCTTGTCCACGTGAAATCTCGCCTGAAGCAAACGCCACGGTATCAAACCTTGGAACGGGACTTGATTGAGTATCAAGAGAGGCAGCTGTTTGAGTACTTCGTTGTGGTGTCACTGCACAAGAAGCAGGCTGGAGCTGCCTACGTCCCTGAGGTTACCCAGCAGTTCCCACTGAAGGTGTGGTGCCTGTTAGTCAGCTCTGGGTAGCGTGTCTCAGAGTGCATGGTGCGCCGCACAGCTGGAGGAGCCACAGCATCTCTGTTGGCCACATGTTAAATCAGTAACCCCTCTGCTGTGGCATTGTTCAGTAGAGGAAAGTAGAGGGGCTGCAGTAACCTCTTGAGAATTGCCATGACATTCCTTGCTGTTGAAAGAGCTGCTGAGTCAGATCTTTTGCTACTTTTGGCTATGACTTTTATGTAGCTGTTACTTTCTCCTCATTTTATTTTTTTTTCTTTAAGGAAGAATGACACTTGGGAGAAGATCTGCTCTTAAAGGGAAGGCACATCTTTTGCCAATAGTCTAGCTGAAAATATGGAATGAGAAATAAGAGAAACAGAGAGCCAGTGTGACAGCATGTTTGTAAACATGATGTACCCAGACTTTCCCTAGAGTTCCCTTGCTGGAAAATGTGTCCCATGTTGGAGTCACCGTTGAGCAGGGGCAGGTGCTGCAGACACAGGACTTGGTGGAATTTGGGGGTACAGAGTTACTTTAAGATAGCTAAAGATTAGGTGAGCCAGAATCACAGAAATTTTAATGTCTTCCAGGCAGAAGCTTAGCCTCTGTCATCACCTCTTCATTTGTCACAGGAAAAATATTTGAAGTCATTCCATCCCCACATGACTAATTGGAAACATTCCTTCTCTCTGTTCCCAACTAGCTTGAGCGCTCGTTCAAATTCATGCGCGAGGCAGAAGATCAGTTGAAGGCTATTCCCCAGTTTTGCTTTCCTGATGCAAAGGACTGGGCCCCCATCCATCAGTTTGCCAGGTATAAATACTGTACTTTGTATCCTGATTCATGAGAAATGGATTTATGTATTGAGCTAATTAAATGCGAGAGCCGTTGTGGTAGAAGGTTTGGCAGAGCCCTGAGAGGGTGTATTGGAAACGCAAAAAGATTTTGGGTTGAATGAATTCATCTCCATGTCAGAGACTTGCTGTGTGGGTGATGAGTACCTTCTTATTCTGGTTTTTCTTTCTGCAGCGAGACATTCTCATTTGTCCTGACTGGGGAAGATGGAAGCAGGCGTTTCGGATATTGTAGGAGGCTGCTGGTAATTCTCTCTTCTTTTGCTTCTAGCAGAACAGATGCAACATTCTCTGGAGCTGATGTTACTGTCACCTGTAGTGGAAAGTAGAAAGCTGCTGCTCTTCTCTTTAAATGTGGAAAGGATGGCAGCAGAACAACTTTGTTCTCTTCTGCTCTGCTCAGTGCCAAGGTCCCTCTCTGAATGCCATCCTCCACTCTAGACATAGTACTTTTGTCTTTTCCTTACACCAATGGCTAACACTATGATTGCTAAACTGAAGACAGAGTTTCTCTCCCTTAGGTTTAGATAGCTAGTAAACAGTTGCCTAGAACAGTACTGGTCCTTCAGGGTCAGAGTTGTCCCTGTAGAGCAGCTTACCCTGCCTTGGTCACTTAGGAAGGTTTGGATCACAACATGGATGTGTCCATTTCTCCCCTGTTTATAATTTATGGACTACCAGTGTTTAGAGCCAGACTTAAGGTACTGTCATCAGCAGCATGCTGTCAAACATGTGCTGGTTTCTTAGCCAGTCAGTGAGCTGCAGAACTAAGAGACCAGGTGCTCTGTCTCTGCAGTAGCTACAGCTCTGACATTTTCTTGTTTTTTG
This sequence comes from Alectoris magna, assembly GCA_030625065.1. Taxonomy (NCBI): domain Eukaryota; kingdom Metazoa; phylum Chordata; class Aves; order Galliformes; family Phasianidae; genus Alectoris; species Alectoris magna. The sequence goes on from CM060560.1 coordinate 141,560,231, forward strand.
TGTGTTTTCATTTGCATTTGTCTTGAAAGCCCAGTGGGAAAGGGAAGCGCCTCCCAGAAGTTTACTGCATTGTGAGTCGCCTCGGATGCTTCAATCTCTTTTCTAAGGTGAGCAGGGAATTTGTGCAGTAGGCCCAGAGGGACCCAAAAATGAAGTCCATGCCAGAAGAATGGGAAACAGGGAAGCTGATGGCTGGAGATACACCAAAAATGGTGTTGGCGAGGCAACTGCTTGCTAATTTCAGAACCTGTTAAATACAGTTATATTCCAAACAGTTTAAAGGAAAAATGGTTTGTCTGCTGTTGCCTTGTTTGTTCAACAGAACTACCAGAAGGTGAGCACTTAACTGAGAGATTAAAAAGTGGAGTCCTGACTCTGAAGGTCATAGGAAACTTGGGAGTTGTAAGCCTTCCATTTACTTTGTTGGAGCTGGATTTCTCTTGCTGAGAAAGACAAAAGTCTTTTAATCCCATGTTACCTTCTTTCTTACGAGTTGAGGCTCTGTGTTAATGCTGGGCTAAGGATATAATGTAGATGCTGCTGCACTCAATTCCTGCTGTTACCTTCTTCCTATTTTACATGGTTTTTTGTGGTTTCTTGGTTTAATTGCAGATCTTGGATGAGGTCGAGAAGAGACGAGGCATTTCGCCAGCCTTGGTGCAGCCTCTCATGAGGAGTGTCATGGAGGCACCTTTCCCAGCTTTGGGCCGGACGATTACAGTCAAGAACTTCTTGCCAGGCTCAGGAACAGAGGTAAAAACAACAGCCTAGAGGGAGGGAGAGTTGGACCAGCAAATGGTGGCTGAAAGTTGGGACTGTGACATGGTACCAGAGATGTTCATGAATGGCAGATTGTCTGGCAGCTGTGTGGGAGGAAACTAAGGAGTGAGACTGGGGACTGGAGAGGATGGCATGGAGAGTTTTCCAATGGCTTAGAATAGAAATCGTGGTAAAACTGAAGGTGTGGGTACATCAGCCATATGGTAAAATGAAGCAAGGCATTGGCCCTGAGGCCAAGTGGCACAGACTGGCAGACTCCATGCTACATAGTACATACATTTGGGTCTGCTCAAGATCCCCTACATAATTTCTTGATCAATAGCATGTGCTCCAGCATCCTTGGCAACCCTGTGCATGGCAGGGGTTGATCTAGATGATCTTTAAGGTCCCCTCCGACCAAAGCAGTTCTGTGATCCTTAATGCAGAATCACCATTTGTGTGGGACGGAACAGGAAGTTCCAGTAAAATGTATCTGAAATCACACAAGGGCAATGCTGAAAACAGCATTTTCACAGCATGGAGGTGAGGGTACATTTTGTATCTCCCACAACATGATGTGAGGGCAGAGGAAGGGTTTTAAGAGTTTAGAGATCTGGGGCATCGCATTGGAGGACTGTGGGCAGATGGAGATAGCTAAAATGAATGTGATTTTGGCCATGCTTCCTGTTAGGCCCTAAACATGAGCATGGGGAAAGAGAGCTAGTTGATGGAGGTCCTGTCTAAGGGGTAATATTCCCAGCACAGACAGTCAGCAGTCTCCTTAAGCAAACAAAAACAGCTGGCTCTAGTTTATCTAGCAATATAGGTATACTTGTTGCTAAAATCTATTGTAAAGAACAGTCAACCACACAAGGATCAAACTAGAAATAAACAAAGGCTAAAACGAGTTATAGCCAGTAGAGGACATACATAAAAGAAAATACGGGTGTCTGCAAATGGGGAAAGTAGTGAAAGTTGCTTTCTCACACTCCCTCTTCTCTCTGCATGAAGCAGTTTCCATGCCTGTGCCATCTATCCTGCCAGTGTGGAAGTGCCAGTGCACAGGGGAGCTATTGCAAAGCAGGATGTATGCAGACTGTGCTTTGCACTGCCCCTCTTTCTCAGCAGGGATGCTGTGCTGTATGCATGCAACTCCCCACTGTGGGCAGCTTTTTTCTGTAGACGTGCAGAATTTAGTTGTCTTTGGGACCCCTGCTCACTGAAATGGGAAATTGGCCAGCTGGGAATTCAGAAGTTATTGCAAGCAGAAGGAACTAAGTGGGAGCATGACTACTAGGAATCTAATTTCCTTTGAAACACAGGCAAATAAGAGAGGATCTGTGAATACACTGGAAGGATGAGACAGAAATTGAGAAGTCCTGAACGCTAACACTGGATTTATTTTTCTCCTTCTTAACATTAGAAAGCCTTTAATATATGACAAGTGAAGACAGACTGTCATATTCTGTATGGTTTTTTATGCTTCAGTCTTCAGAAGCAATACATTGAGGTTGGAAAAGACCACTAAGATCACTGAGTCCAACCACCAGCCCGTCCCCACCATGCCCACTGACCACGTCCCTCAGTGTCACATCCACATGGCTCTGAAACACCTCCAGGGATGGTGACTGCACCATCTCCCTGGGCAGCCTGTGCCACTGCAGTGCTGCTCTTTCTGAGAGGAAACATTTCCTAATATCCAACCTGAACCTTCTCTGGTGCAACTTGAGGCCATTCCCTCTCGTCCTATCACTGTTACCTGGGAGAAGAGACTGTCCCCCACCTCACCACAACCTCCTTTCAGGTCACTGTAGAGAGCAATAAGGTCTCCCCTGAGCCTCTTCTTCTCCAGACTGAACAATCCCAGTTCCCTCAGCCACTCCCCACCAGTCTTGTGCTCCAAACCCCTTACAGCTCCGTTGTCCTTCCCTGGACACACTGCAAGTGCTCAGTGTCTTTCTTGTGGTGAGGGGCCCAGGAAGATTTATTTACAATCACATGGTTAATGCTGTTAATAATAATGAAAGGTTGGTGGTGCAGGACAGAATAGGAAGGAGTTAGCTCAAGACAGCTTACTTGTTTTTGAATAAGCAGGAGCTGAGGAGACTCAAAGTACAGCTCTGTGGTAAACAACTGCAGTGATGTGTGTTTTACTGTGTTGCAAAAGCAGCTGTTTTGAAAGCAGCTCTTAGAACAGCAAGTCCCAGCAGAGCAGAGTAAGCCTCATATCTGCATTCAAAAGAGGGAAAGATACATGGAAATCTAACAGAGACAAACTAACTTTGACTGCTGAAAGTATGTAGGAACAAAATATGTAATCAGCTTATATGTGTCTAGAGGATTGTGGAGTAGTGAAAAATAGTCACCTTGGATTGATGAAGATAGTTGTGTTAAACTCACATTGTTTTCATCTCTGAAATACCTGCTCTAGATAGGAGAATGTGAAATGCTTTTTAAGGAAATGTAGGAAGGCTTTCAGCATAGCAGGACGTGCTGATATTCTCATCAACCAAACAGAATGGTGCAGACTAAATTAAATTACTGCAGAGCACATGCATAGCTGGTTAAAAATCTGCAGTCAAGGAGTAAATTCCCAGTCGTGTGCTTGACAGTCAGAGAACATTACAACTGTTTTGTTTCTAGGATCCATACTGCTCATTACCTTGCTGATGGCATAAGCCCACATTTGTACAATTGGTAGATGACAGCACGGAGATGGGGTGCAGGCACTTTGGAGAGTTACGGATTAAAACTCAAAATGACTGTGCTAAATGGAAGATTTGGTCTGAAATTCAGTACGGATACAAACACGGAGCAAAATGCTGCAAAGAAGAAATCAGTAGTCTGGTACGACGTGCAAGTAACAAAGTGAGCAATAGTACTTCAGAAAAGGATTTTGTGCTGTAGGGGCTCATAAAATGAGCAGAAATAACAATGTGATGTTATCAAGACAGATTCCTGTTTTGTGAAAGAAAGTGAAAGAAGGATTAATGAAGGAGAGTGATTTCCTACTCTCCAGGATCGGGGGAGATTTATTTAGAGTATTGCTTTCAAAACAAATGTAAACACTAGGAGAAAGCCCCAGAGATGTAGTTCCAATTGCTAAATGGTTTAGAAAATACAGAGCTTCAGAGAATGCTTTGCTTTATACAGAAGAGAAAGAACATAGGGGGACAGGTGTTTAATAAACAATATCCGAGAAGTTTCCTACAGAGTGGAAGGTGACCTGTTGTTCTGACTGCATACAGAGGGTAAGACAACAAGCACCTGGAGTGGTTTGCCACTGAGATAGATTAGCTATAGGCTTTGTGTTGGTCAGGGCTATATAAAACTAGAGGAGATTTTATTGTGGAGTTTGTAAGATGACTGGCTTTGGGGGTTTTCAAGAACGATTTAGGAAGATCTGTCTAAGACGAGGAGAATGAAGGGCCAAGGAATTGTTGAAGTAGTTGTGAACAAAGGATAAGGCTCACAGGTTACTCTTTTCTGTAATGGTATAAAAGTTTATGGTCAGTATGTCAGACGTCCAGAAATAAAGACTGCCTGTAAAAATAAGAGTGAAAATGGTAAAGGCTCTGTGCCACTCTGCTGCCTCAGTTCCAGAAAGCCTAGATACCATTCCTAGCTGGATACAGACTGGTTTTCCTCCTTACGAAGAGCTCCCTGTCCTCAGCCCAGTAGGGCATACTTGTGGTTGGTCCCATGCTGCGCACACTGAGGTGGACTCTGGATGGTCCTCAGTGTCATCTGGAAGAACAATTTGTGGGAGGTCTTTGGAAAGTTTGTGTTTGAGGGCTGAACAACAAGTGGTGTTTGCCAGCACAGCCAGTAATGCTTGTTAGCTGCTAAAATACCTGTCAGGGCCCTGCTCCCACAGCATCAGTGGATGGTGAGAGCTGACTGATCTGTGGTCTTTCTCTCTCCAAAAGGTCATTGAGCTGCGGCGTCCTCTTGACTCCAGGCTTGAGCACGTTGATTTTGAGTCCTTGTTTGCATCCCTCAGCGTGCGGCACCTGAGCAGGGTCTTCGCCTCCCTGCTCCTGGAAAGAAGGGTGATCTTCATCGCAGACAAGCTCAGGTACCCTCTTGCATTAGCTTCAATAAAACACTGCTAAGGAAGGAAGGCTGAGAAGGCTGCAGGGACTGATCTTTTTGCCCTGTTCTTTTTTCTTCTCTGCTCTTTTCCAACTTATATCTGATGTAAGTAGGGCTGTAGTTCCCAGGAGTGGGGTGCTCACTGAAATTTCACTTTGCAGCTTGCAAAAAGTGAGCGGTTTCCCACCTACAGGGAGAACCAAATTCCCTGTTCTCTACATGGTTTCAGAGTGGAGCACTGGTACTGAGGAAGCAAAACCTGTCCTCTTGCTCCACAGTTCTGCAGCGTTCCCCACTGAGCTGTGCTGGATTTCCAGAGAGAAGGCTCCAGGCAGAGATAGCTGTCCCTTCTGCTTTGTTCCCCGATGTCACAAGATTTGTTTCTGAAATCTTTTAAACTTCAGCTTGAATTTTAATACTGTGTTTTCCCTTAGGACTTCTTTCTCATGGGGCGTGAAAGTAAAGGATGCAGCAAGGGGAAATGAGAGAGAGGACTTCCCCCTTCTATTTTTAAGTCTGCTCAATTTGCTTTTTTTTTTTTTTTTTTTTTTAATTTACTCTCTTAATTTAGAAAAATCAGCCCAGGTTTCTTTAAGACCTTGTGCAGCTGGTGGCTGGCAGCTCTCCAGCCCTCGAAGCACTTGAGGATTCAGGCAGGAGAGTTCGCCAGGGCTGGGGAAGGAAAAGCTGCTTGGATGAATAATGACATTTAGGAGCAAGCTCGGGTTTCAGGAGCTTACGGTGCCCCTAAGCTGTCTCTTTTCACAACTTACAGCCAGCAGGCTGCAGCCGTGAGACCGAGTGCCAGGGCAAAAGATGGGGAGGCCCATTCTGCAGGAAAGCTAAGGGAAAAAAATCATGCTGCAGGGCTCCTTAGGGCAGAGCTCGGACAAGACGGCTACAGAGAGCAGTGCTGGAGCATCAAGGCAGCACAGGCCATTTGCAGTTTTTTGGCAGTTGCCTTGAGCTGGGGAGGGGAAAATTTAGTTCTTTATAATCACTGATATATTGTACACGTAGATGTTTAGTGTTCTGGGTATTTAAGCCTAATAAGATATCAGAGCATTCAGGTTTGCATTTGAAACAGAGAATTTATCCACTGTATATTTCTACGGAGTGTATATGATTTATGTTCTAGTTTATGATGACAGGCTTTGTTTTCTACAGTTTTTCTCCTTCACTATGGGATAAGTTTTACATTCTGGGAAAATCTATTAATGTCGTGGATAACACTGTAATCTCTGTGAGGGACAGGGTGCTAAGAGTGTATGGTAGGGTGCGTAGCGTTGGATCATCAGATCTTTTTGTATTGAATGTTTTTCTGACAGCACACGGTACTCTGAGCAATCTGTGTTACAGGGTATCTCTAATTCACAGCATTTCTATGGATTTGGTTTTGTCCTCTATCTTCTGTCAATATATACCGGATCTTTAGTAATGAATCAAGCTTCCCAGACCTGTAAAAAAAGAACAGGAGGGAGCATTAGGATCATGCTATCATACTTTCTAGAAGTTTCCAAATATAACACAAACTGCATTCTTCTGTGAGGAAAAAAAGTAAGTCATATTTTAAAGATCTTGGGTATGGTAGGCCACAGGACTCAAATATCGATTGCTGCCTGCAAGGCTTTTAGTATGTGATGTGTTTGAGAAGACCTTGCTCCTAACATCAAGCAATTTTGGGATGGTCATAATTTTTATTTTCCTTTCACAAAACAAGAATTTTCTTTGATTCTCTTTGTGAAGAAAACCTTGAAAATGACCCCAAGGGACTGCAAAGGCTTGAAAAACAGAAAACAAAGGAAATAACCCTGAAAATGAAGTAAACTGTCGTGTTTTTAATCCAGCCAGTGGCTTGAGTGCGCAGGAGTGGAGAGTCTTTCGTAGCTGAGAGGTCAACAATCTGTTGTATTTGTTGGTGGAAATTCCGTGTTCTGAATGTTAATAGTTCTGTCATCAATACGAGGTCTTCTGTCCAAATGGTGCTTTTCCTGGGACAGGAACACATTGAACTCAATGAGTACTAAATTGTATTTACTTTAAGGGTGAAAATGCCAATTTCAGGGGAAAGAAAAGAAACATTTTTTGGCAATAGCTTAAGGGAAGGAAAAAAAAAAAACCAAAATGATAAAAGCAGCTGCTCTCAACTGGTCAGGGGTTTGGAATGCTAGAAGTAATCCAGCTGAGATGGATTAGCGGGGAGAGTGCAGGTGACATGGTGAAAGAAGCATGATAAATGTAATTTGCAGTTCTTCGTGTAGGCACTATCAATAACTATCTGTATGTGGCTGTAAGGTATGTATGGGTGTGAGCGATGGGGAAAATAATGTGTGCAATGTATTTGTGTCTCTTAATTGCTATCAAATCAGTCTCTGGGAAATGAGAGCCGAAAGGTCTTTTGCCAAATACTGTGTGAACTGTGAAATGTTTTCAAGCTGAGCCAAAAAAATGCATCTAACAAGTGTACAGCAAGTGAAATACTTTGTCTTTTCCATCTTAAGAATGAATGCTGAGTGTTTTTTAAAGACCTATCAGTCCAATGCTTGGCAGCGGAAAAGGAAAGAATTTGGTATATTAGTTGTTTTTTTTTTCTCTGTTGCTATGGAGACTGGGGTATACATTGCCTCGCAACCCAGGAAAAGTGACTTTGTTAAAACCGTATTGGTCTCCGTAGCCTTCCCTGCCTTTATTTGCACTCACACTTGACGCATCAAAGGGCATCGTTTCAAAGGGCGTCTTCCAAACACAAGTAGGCTGACGTTCCAAGGTGCATGGAGCTGGGCGGCTTTTGGTGCCCTGAGGGAGATTTGTTAGATTTGGAGGGCTTTGTAAATTGGAAAATGTACACGGGCTTCAAATCGAGGCATCCTTTTTCCAGATCTCCTCAAAAGCCTGTTGTGGATCTGAGCAACTTGAGCAATTGCATCCGCCCCTGCCAGAAACCACAGCTGTATCAACAACACAAAGTGGCCATTGTTATCAAAGGCAGATTTGAAGTAGAGTAGGCACTTTAAATGTGGTCATCTCAAGAAAAGATTAAAAGCAGCCCTTTCTGTGGGCTTCAAAAGTGGTCTGATCTGTGCCTGTCAGCACAGCCTCCTGGATTTCTTGGTTTTCTGTTGTGGCTGGGGAGAAGCAGAAGCCCATGGAGGACATTTCCATGTCAGGTAATAGCACTCTTTTCAGAGACCCTTTCTGCTTGCTTCTTTGTGTGTATTAACCTCTCTTATTAATTAATCTCTGGGAGATGGTGGCCATCCCCACCCACGGTGGGACCCAGCATCGTCCTGGTGGGTTTTGCCAAGTCACGGTGTAAGGTTTGGAAGCTCCCGCGCCTCTTAAACATTGTGAACCAGTTCTGTGATCCAACATAAGTAAATCCAGATGTTATGCAGCGTCAGAAATCCAAAGGTGTTTGTAAAGTAAATCCTACTGTAGCAGAGCTTATAAAGAAGAAAAAATAAGGTAATCAAGCCGTGTTAAATTACGAAATGCCAGCCTATTTCCAGCAGTTTGGCTGGTGCAGGGACCAAAGGACTTACTGGCATTAAGCTCCAAAAGGCTGCTTGATTCAATAGTATTTTTCAGAAGTCTGTTAGGTATGCCAAACCCAAGGAAAGATCAGCTAGCTGGACTTTTTAGCACATGTGCTTGCTTTCAAAGCTGGAAAACCTGTGTTCAGTCTACAGTTTGGGAAGAAAATAACCAAATGATTTGCTTCCATGCGCAGTACAGAATCACAACTTTTTGGGTGTTACTGTATGGAGCCAGAAGTTGGACTTGATGCTCCTTATGGGTCCCTTCCACCTTGGGATATTCTATCATTCTATCAAACTAAGCAGCTGACATTCTCCCGCATAAGCTGTTTCACGTTGCCAGTGTCTTTTTAGAGCAAGTCAACCTAGTCTTGGAGCATGTTTCCCCAGGAGAGGAAGAAGAGTTTCTGTGTGGTAGCAGCTGTTCTGTTCAGATTCCGTATTGACCACCTCCATACAAGGTGGCTACTGAGAAAAGCAGCAGCTGTGTTTGCTTTTGCAAATGCACTTCTGCGTAGGGTGCTGTGTGGTGGAAGGGCTTGCTGTGTAAGCAAACAAGTTGCTCTGGTATCTTTGGTCTTATCAAGGGAGTGCTCAGCCAGAGAGATCTGAATGTCAGTCAATATCCAAATCAGCCCTATAGGGAGAGTACACGATGTGATTCTTTATGTACATGTGTCCTTTGATACTTCTTAGCCACTGTACTAGCAATAGCTCAGTCATTGTCTCCTGCAAGCTCCTGTGCAAGGAGCACCAGAAGTACAGCTCAGCCATGAACTGAATGAACCTGTGAAGGATCTTGACAGCGTTCCTTAGAGTCTGGTGGTATTTTAAGGATTTGCTGCTGAAACCAAAGGCCTTAAAAATAGAGTCTGTTCCCCATTTTGAACAACTTAGTGAACTTCTGCAGCCTGAAATTAATGCGTGGCACCCCCCAGACCACCCTGCTATCACACTGATAGACCTTTTAATTTCTGGTGGCACCTGGAGCACCCAGCACATCATCCTGGGTTGGTACTATTCAAATGGCAGCAGCCCTTGTGATGGCTATGATGCGTATGTGCTGGGATTTCAGGGTTTTTGGTGGGGGCTTCAGGAGGGGCACTGTAGCTACCCAAAGGCATTGCCCACCCATTTGGTGTAAGAGCACTGGGAGAAGAAGCTGAGAGCTTACTGATTTAAATAGTGCCTTGAGAGTGTTGAACTGTCCCAGTTGTGTTGAGAGACAAGCACATCGCACAGAAAGAGGCATCCAGCCTCTTGAATGGTGCCCAGAACTTCAGTGGCCTTATTCACTTTCTACACAGATGGGTGTGTGCCATGTTGTGACTGTGGTGTGGTTCAGTCCCGGCTGTTGCTGATGGCTTAAGAACACACGCTTGCACAGATGGCATATGGGGAATTTATCAGACTGAATTCTCTTTCATGGATCAGCAACCTTGGCGTGAATCAACAATCAGTTAGTGCTTTCCCAGTTGTCTTATGTAGGAGAAAGGAGGAGCTTAGATTTGAGTCATTCTGAAGGTCCAAGAGGGTGCTGGGCTCCTGGCAAGCTGCAGCTCCCTGAGACTTATCACAGAGGGCATCTGACTGAATCACATGTAGAAGAGGTGCTTCGGTGGTACCGCTCTGTGCCCCCATCTGAGCTGCCTCTGCCTTCAAGAAAGGCTTACAGACCTCAACCCCAGCAGTCCTGTGCAGTGGCGGTTCCTTCTGTGGTGAGAAGTGTTTCAGAGTAGAGAGCAGTAGGATTTATCCTGGAGGTGAGGAGACAACCACAGATGGAAAGTTGGAAGGGGAAGCAATCTGTTTTGCTTCCCACAGCACGGCGCATACAACTTCAGACTTACACGGCTCTGTGACTTTCTCTAACTGGACCTCAGCCATCTTTCCTCCCACTTACTTAAGCTCTCACGTACCATGTGTAATCTGGAACTTGAGAGCAGGGCTGGGGGAAGAGCAAGCCACCATAAATACACTGGGAGACAGCGTGCCATAGTATTTCATTGTGCCATCAACAATCACATACTTCACGCGCCATTCCTCCCTGGAGCTGTCTGGAACCACAAAGGCTCTCCCGTTGTTTTTTACGTAGTGCTAAGGGCCTTTTAGGCAGAGTGAGTCAAATGTGCCTTCAAGATCAAGGGTTTGTGACAAGGTGAAACTTGTAACGCTTCCACTTAGGTGTACAAGTAGCACCACCTTGAAGGAGACAGTCTTTAAAGAGTGTCATTAACCTCAGGTGCTCTCCTAAAATGGAACTCTACTTGTGTTGACATTCCTTTCAGGTATAGCATTCATGAAAGCTAAAAGAAAGGCAGTCTGCTCTGATATGGGTCCCGCATTTTTTTTCTGTGGGTGTTGGCTTCAGTTGGGTTTGGTTTTGTGTTTTTTTTGTGTTTGGTTGTTACACTGGGAAGGCAGAAGGATGCTCTGACAACGTCCAGAGCAGGGATGGGGAACTGGCTTTGATTTTCCTCTCTAAGGGCTTAGAGATACCAGTCTGTGACGCCACCTTTGAAGGGTTTTCATTTGTTTTTATGGAGTACCACTTAAGACAAAACTCTGTGAGCAGAGAGAAAATGGTGTCTGTCTTGCAAAGAGATGTTCTCAGTACACACATGGCAGGGGTCCCTCCCAGGCACCCACTCCCTACCTGCTGCAGACCTAGTACAATTCCCACGTCAAGCATGTTCCAGCCCCTCCTCCGGGATTTACTTATCTCTGAAAAGTGTCATGTGGTTAATGATGTTTACTGTCTGTTTTCTGCATATGGTCACACTGATGTCCCAGCAATCATAATCATATTCTGCTGAACTGAATGTATCTGCTGAAAGCCAGCCAACTGCAGCCACAGCGCTGCACTCAGCTTGTGTTAGCATTGCTGGGCAGGGATTTGCAGTCACCGGGCTTCACTGGAGCAAGAGGAGGGAGGGTGAGCACAAGCCCACACCCATCTCCCCCCTTCCCTCTCATTTCAAGTCAGCAATAAACTGCCAGATCCGGGTTGCTTGTTCCCCTGTGGAGTTTAATGCAAGCCAGCTGCTGATGCTTCCCAGCCGCATGGTTCCTCCAGGCCACACCAGCCTTCTCCCCTCCTTCAGCCTTCAGGGCCTGGATGTTAGTAAAACATGTCTTTAGTTACACGGGTTGATAGCAGTGAACCTTCCTCCTCCCACAATGTGTGTGAGTGCTCCCAGACCCAGGGCAGATGTGTCACCGGTGCCCTGCAGCCAGCAATGTGTGTCCCTGCAGTCAGCTGCCGGGGAGTCACTGGGGCTTCTGGCCAGTTCCTCCTGGGAGTTGACCACAGAGGCATTTAAAGTAGAGCTGCTGTAAGGGTTTGAAGGAGGAAGAAGGCAGATTAAGGTCCTGTGAGCCACAGACAGCACCACATGGAACCCAGCCATGCTCTCCCCTCCTTGGGTTTCACTTTCCCGTTTGCTGTGGTTCTGAGCAATCTTGGCGGGCTCTGCTGGCTGCAAACCTCCATGCCCTCCTTCCACTTGTACTCCAGCTTGGCCCTGAGAACTGTCAGTGTGCCTAGGACATGTAGGAAAGCATGCCATCGGCGTGCAGAGGGTTGCCCAAAGGCAAAGTAGGTGCACTGTGCAAGCTGAGGGGCAGGGCTGGAGCATCCTGTTCTGTACAGTGCAGCCCCTGTGCATTCAAACCTGTGGCTTTCCCATGGGAACAGTTGGAGGGGCATGCTGTGGGAGAATAAACTCATTTCTCAAATGTAGGGCAGTGGCACAGAAGGCCCCACATCTGTGGGGTATTTCCTATCAAGACCCTGGAGGGGCAGGGGCAGGTGTTCAGTGGGATGTGTCTCTTGTCATCCGTGCATGGGGCACAATTGTCCTTCCTAACCTGGGCTCCTGTCACAGGTCATTGCACCTGAAGTTGAAAAATGGGAACAGAAATCTGGGAATGTGCTTAGTAATTATTGAGCTCACTCAGGGAATGACTGAAAGAGCCCTCGTTGCCAGTGGGTGCCACTCACCTCCCGACTGATGTGCTGTTTTTCTGGGTTGTGCTTTGTCTTCCAGCACCCTCTCCAAGTGCTGCCATGCTACAGTGGCCCTCCTGTACCCCTTCACCTGGCAGCACACCTACATCCCTGTGCTGCCGCCTTCCATGATCGATATCGTGTGCTCGCCCACCCCATTCCTCATCGGCCTGCTCTCCAGCTCCCTGCCCCGCCTGAAGGAGCTCCCAGTGGAGGAGGTGAGCCATGCTCAACAGTGTTTCTTCCAACAGGCTCAGCTGTCTTCTGGCCCAGAAAGGCTGCTGAGCGTGTATGAATTTTGCTTGAAATGGCAGAGCTGAGGCAGTGAGGAGTGCTGGACGGGACTGCTCTTCTTGTCCAGGCTGCTCTGTGGTTAGTGGTGAAGCTGCTAGAAAGCCACAACAAGGGCTCTTCTTGGCTCACCCTGGGTGATGCCTCCAGCTGCTGCGGTGGTTAGGAGGAGCAGGGCCAGGGCTCAAGTGTTTCCTCTAAACCAGTTGTAGATCAAGATAAATTCTGATGGCGGAAATACTGATTTACTGCTTTCATTCTTTCTCATTCTTAGGTCCTTGTTGTTGACCTTGTGAATAACCGGTTTCTGAGACAGGTGAGTGGAACTATTATTTCACATCCTCCATCACGCCGTACCTTGATTGGATTTGTTGACCTGCCTGGCTGGCTGCATTGCTTACTTCCCACTAAAAGTGGGGCGGGATTTGTGGTTAGAAGTGTTACAGTGATTGTTGTGTCCTTAGGTAGTACCACAGTCCCAAACCACAGATGAATAACTGAATCTCTGTGCATTCTCTCTCTCTTTTTTTTCAAAGAGGGAAAGATGGCACTTGAGCACTGCAGGTCCTTCTCTGGCATCCTGAGGGCAGAGCTGAAAAGCCTCAGCTCTGTATTGAGGCTCCCAGAGGGCCATGGCTTTCCCAGTCTGTGTCTCACAGACCCTGTCTGAGCAGGGATGTAAAATCATCACCTGATTATTTCTTTGTATCATTCCTGCTCCATGAGTCTGTGATTTCACACTCCAGTCCTTGTACAGGGTGAGTCACAAGTCGGAAGACGGTAAATAGGGATCTAGCTGCATGGACAAGATTGCCTGCTGATTTTTGCTTCCCTTTGTCACGGAGTAGAGATGGATATTTAAGAGGAGAGGACTGACAACAGAACATGCTCCTGGCCCTAGAAGCTAGCTTTGACCCAGAGCTCTTCCTCAGATGGCTGAGAAGTGCTGGTTGTGTAGGTCTGTCACGTGCCTCAGTGAAATGGGAGGAGAGCACCTCCTGCTGCGGGAAGCAGTGCGTGGGTGAAGACCACTTCAGTGCAGTGTTGGCTCAGCAGCTCCCTGAGCTGCTGGGACTGCATTTGCATCCTTTCAGCTGGCAGCAGATGTGGGGTCAAATGCTCCACCTCGCACCTCTCCTCCAGAGGAATAAGCTGAGTCACATTGTGTCAGCTGGAACTGGTGAGTGCTCACACACACGGGCAGTTCCTGGCCTCAGTTGCTCTGCAGGAATTGTTGAGCCTCCGTAACGTGATCGGTGTCTGAGCACAGCCAGGCGAGCGGCTGCGCCTGCCTGGCTACATGCCAGCATTGTTCAGCTCAGCCTTCTTTGTGGTGCCAAGGGGGGCTCACAGGCAGATGGGTGAGCCCTGCCAGGGCCTCTGGGGTTGGACGCCTGAAATTCTCACAGGCTTGAGCAGTATTTGGGCAAAGAGACCTTCGTTTCCTGCTTCTTCGCATTCGGACAGGAAGGTGCTGAGAAAGTGCCAAGTGTACCATGAGTTCTCCCTCTCCTTCTCCACACCGTTTGCTTTTAGTGCTCCCCCTGCCGTGTCAGGGACTGGATAGGACATGACCCAGGAGCTGGCCGCATCCTGGTCCCAGGCCCTCAGGAGGTGGCTGTTTCTGTTTTGCAGATGGAAGATGAGGACTCCATCCTGCCCCGGAAGCTGCAGGCTGCCTTGGAGCACATCTTGGAGCAGAGGAACGAGCTGGCAAGCGACAAAGAGGAGGGTTCTGTGAATGGCAAGCAGGGTAAGGCACAGCGCTGTTCAGGTCAAACCACTTCCCTCCCTGCCCTTTTTGTTCACTTCATTCACTTCTTAGAGGAGAGCTACATTCATACTGAGTTTAGCTCCACAGAAATTAGAGGTAGGTCAGGATGCTGCTTGAAGCTTTACTAAATGTTTCATCTCACTGAAAACGTTTCTCATCATGCAAAGAGAAACAGTGCGTATCCCCTTCTTGGCTTTGTCCTCCCTTTTCATGTGGCTCCAGGGAGCATCACTCATCCTTCCTGGTGAGGATTACACAGGCTCTCTGCCACTGACGATATGAAGGATGCAGACTCCTCCAGTGAACAGTCTGCACACACAGCACAGGGCTGAAGCAGCTTTTTGGGGGGCACTCAGGGCGTATCCTGGTTGAGAAGGAGCTGAGACAAAGCTGGGTGACTTCTAAAATAATAGCAGCCCAATTCTTTTCTGTTTGTACCCAAGGCTGGTATGGCCCTATATATAATGGCCCTATATATAGACAAGAGTAACAGAGAACACATTTTTTCCTAGCACATCCTTATGGTGTTGTCCTCACTGCTGCCTCTTGCTCCTCTCTTCAGAGACCAGCCCTTTGAATGAGGTGGTATCCGAGGCCTTTGTCCGTTTCTTTGTGGAGATTGTGGGTCACTACTCCCTCTTCCTGACCCCCAATGAGCGAGAGGAGCGGACTCTGCAGCGTGAGGCGTTCCGCAAGTCCGTCTCTTCCAAGAGCCTCCGGCGCTTCCTGGAGGTCTTCATGGAGACGCAGATGTTTGGGGGCTTCATCCAGGAACGGGAGCTGCGGAAGCAGGGGGTCAGAGGTGAGGGGCTCTACCAGCGCTCTGCATTCCTGGAACTTCTGCTGTCACTCGCAGGAGAGCCAGGAGATGCCACCAGCTCCAGCAGCATGGACTGAGGCTGCAGTGCCTGTGCAGGGGCAGTGCCAGCTTAGGTGGTGGAGAAGCTGTTGGATTGGGTCCGGAGGAGGGCCACAAAGTTGATTAGAAGGCTGGAGCACCTCCCCTATGAAGTCAGGCTGAGAGAGCTGGGGCTCTTCAGCGTGAAGAAGAGAATGCTCTTGGGGGATCTTCCAGTACCTGAAGGGAGCCTACAGGAAAGCTGGGGAGCGACTTCTTATAAGGGTGTGCAGCGACAGCATGAGGGGAAATGGCTGTAAACTGGAAGAGGGTAGATATCAGGCTAGATATCAGAAAGAAATTGCTTACTATGAGGATGGTGAGATACTGGAACAGGTTGCCTGGAGAGGCTGTGGATTCCCTCTCCCTGGAGGCATTCGAGGCCAGGCTGGATGGGGCTTTGAGCAACCTGGTCTAGAGGGAGGTGTCCCTGCCTATAGCAGGGGGGTTGAAACTACGTGGTCTTAAAGATCCCTTCCAACCCAAACCGTTCTATGATTCCATGATTCTATAAATGCTGGTGCAGGCTGTGTTTGTAGGCAAATGAACAGAGGTTTTGTCTCTCCCCTTGTAAGATACAAAAATCAGTCAGCCTTACAGTGGTGGGGAAGAGGTCATAGCAGGGCTTATGTGCTGGGAGTCCTACAGCAAAGGACCAGAGCTCCTGTCCTACAAGTGCATTCAGCGAGTTGGGGAGGCTGGGTACATTGTTCCTGTGTACAAGTGTAATTGGTAAGCTAGGAGAGTATGTTTTCAGATGCACTCTCTTTTATTTATAGGGTAGCAAAATAAAAGTTGTTGTCTTCCTTTTTCCTGCAGGTCTGTTTGAGGTACGGGCTCAGGAGTACCTGGAAACACTTCCCAGTGGAGAGCAGAGTGGAGTCAATCGGTTCCTGAAAGGGCTTGGTAAGGGACCAGCAAGACCATGGGCTTCTCACAAAGCTTGTTCTTGTTGCCTTGAGATTTGGCAGCAGAGGAGCTGCTGATGGGTGGCAGGACTCTATTGACAACTGAGTCCTGAAGTGATTAGTGCCCAGCCATGTATCCCAGCTTTTGATGTGCTGCTGGTCTGCCTCCAGCCTGGAGGCTGCGGAGAATCTAAGTGTGGGCTTTGAGCTATGTGTATCCTAAAGGATACAGGTGGGTGTGAGGAGGAAACTGAGTAAACAGTGACTCAGGAGAGGCAGACACAGTTTCTGCTGGGATGAGTAACACATTCTCCATAGACTTCAGGTTTTCTGTGGAGGGTCAGTGGTGGGAATTGCCCAGGAGCAACCTAAGGCTGAATCATAGAATCATAAAATCTATAGAATCATAGAAGGGACCGTCTGGTCCAACTTGCCCTCAGTGAACAGGGACACCTACAGCTGGATCAGGTGGCCTATGGCCTGATTCAGCCTTGCTTTGAAAGTCTCCAGGGATGAAACACCAACTACATCTCTGGACAATCCATTACAGCGCCTGACAATCCTTACTGTGAAAGAAAGACTTTTTCCTTATATCCAGCCTAAATCTCCCCTCTCTAATCTTGAAGCCATTTCCCCTTGTTCTGTCACCACAGGCCCTCCTAAAGAGTCTGTCCCCTTCTTTTCTGTAACTCCCCTTTAGACACTGGAAGGCTGCTCTTGGGTCACCTCGCAGCCTTCTCTTCTCCAGGCTGAATAGCCCCAGCCTGTCCTCACTGGGGTGGTATTCCATCCCTTGGGTCATTTTTGTGGCCCTCCTCTGGATGCGTTCCAACAGGTCCATGTCTCTTCTGTGCTGAATACTCCACATCTGGACTCTGCTCCAGGTGAGGCCTCACCAGCACAGAGAAGAGGGGCAAGATCACCTCTCTCACCCTGCTCACCATGCTTCTCTTGACACACCCCAGGATATGGTTGACTTTCTTGGGCTGCGAGGGTGCATTGCCAGCTCATGTCCGGCTTGCCATCCGCCAGTATGCCCAGATCCTTTTCAGCAGGGCTGTGCTCAATCCTTTAATCCCCCAGCTTGCATTGGTATTGGATGTTACCTTGACCCAGGTGCAAGACCTTGTATTTGGAATTGTTGAACATCATGAGGTTCACTTGAGCTTACTGCTCAGGCCTGCCTAGGTCCCTCTGGATGGCATCTCATTCCTTTGGTGTGTCAACTGCACCCCTCAGTTTGGTGTCATCAGCAAACTTGCTGAGGGTGCACTTGACCCCACTGTCAGTATCACTGGTGAAAATATTAAAGAGTATCAGTCCCAGCACCGACCCCAAGCAGACTCCTCTCATCACTGATCTCCATCCAGACATTGTGTAATAGACCACCGCTCTCTGGACTCAATCCTGCAGCCAGTTCTTCGTACATCAAACAGTACACTGATCAAATCCATGTCTTTCCGATTTAGAGAGAAGGATGTTGTGGGCCACTGTGTCGAAGGCCTTACTGAAATCCAGATAGATGACATTGTTGGCTCTTCTCTTGTCCATTGATGCAGCGATACCAACATCGAAGGCCACTAGGTTGGTCAAGCAGTATTTACCCTTGGTGAAGCCACACTGGTTCTCCCAAATCATCTCCCTGCCTTCCATGTGCCTTAGCATAGCTTCCAGGAGGATCTGCTCCATGATCTTTCCTGGCACTGAGGTGAGACTGACAGGTTGGTGGTTCCCAGGGTCATCTTTTTTACCCATTTTAAAAATGGATGCAATGTTGCCTTTATTGCAGTCACCAGAGACTTCACCTGATTGCCACGACTTTTCAAATAGCATAGAGAGTGGCTTGACAAATACATCAGCCGATTCCCTCAGGACTGTGGGATGCATCTCATTGTGACCCATAGACTTGTGGATGTTCAGGTTCCTCAGGCGGTCACAAACCTGATCTTCACTTATATTGGAGGGACGTTGCTTCTTCGGTCGTTTTCTACCAAACCAAACATTTGAGGGCTGTGTGATGAGCAATTATCAGAGAAGACCAAGGCAGAAAAGTTGTTAAGTACCTCAGCCTTCTCCTTGTCTGTTGCTACCAGCCTGCCTGCATTGCTCACTAGGAGGAGTACGCCCTCCTGGACTTCCTTTTCTGGTTGAGGTATCTGTAGAAGCCTTTCTTGTTTTTCTTGGTGTCCCTTGCCAAGTGTAGTACAAGCCGGGCCTTGGCTTTCCTGACCTGATCTCTACACAGCCTAGCAATTTCCTTATACTCTTCCCGCAGTACCTGTCCCCGTTTCCACTGCTTGTGCATTTTCTTCTTGCTTGAATCCATCTTGCATCGTAGAGGAGCTCTAATAATGAGAGCTCCAGACTAAGATTAGAAGTTCTTGGTTGAACACAATCGCTAAGAGAGCTGATCCCCAGGCCTTGAGTATTCTTGACTATTTAAAGAGAAGCATTGTCTGTGAGACTGGTGGCCCTGCCTCTTAAGCATGTACTTTAGCCAAGTGAGCTCAGTAATACCTTCATCTTCCAGGTCTGCTGGACAGATGGGGTCTGGGTGGTATGCTTGGAGGCCTGCAGGGCCCCAGACTGCAGTGCTGCTCCCAGGCCACAGTCCAGGCTGTGCCCTGCACTGCAGGCACCTGCTTCCATCCTTGCAGGGTGAGGGGCTGTAGGCAAGGACCCGTGGCTGGCAGCAGCAGTGTTTCTGTGTATAGGTCTGCTGGGACGGTAGTGGGGAGTGATGCTTATTTTGACTGTCACTGTGGGAAACCCATTTTTCTTTCTCCGTCTCTTCAGGCAGCAAAATGAAATTCCTCCACAAAAAGTAAAGAGCGAAGGACATCCTCAATCCACAGAAGAGAATGGCTTTACCACTTAACATCAACGAATCAGATGTATCCACCATTCCCATTTGACCTGCTCCCAGGGGGCTACAGCCTTAGGCAAGCTGACCGCGGCCGGGACGTGCTCACACAGATGTGCAGTACTACAGGACGATGCGACAGCAGTGGGGCTGCTGGGACAGGTCTCTGGATATCAACAGTTCTATGCACTGGACCAAGCACTCTGAACTCTGTACTAGCACGTTGCAGACAGCCCAGCAGATTGGATCCCTTAGCTAGTCAGTTCTTTGTTTCGCTGTATTTTTCTATTTATATTGGGGTTAGAACAAATATTAACCAATGCCTCTCGCCCTGCCTCCTCCCCGCCTGGTGCTGCAGGACAGTGGTGGGACTGCCACAGGACTAAGCTGGCAGAGCTTGAGCACCAAGGATGAGAGGAACAGAGTTGTGTGGACATGTTTCTGCCAAGCAAAGATGCTGAGAACTGCAGGGATGATGTGGACTGATGAGGAGGAACTCCTGAGGGTGAGGGGGAACCACTAAACCTACTGAGGACGTGATCAGCCTGCTAGCTGCCAGGCTGGCTGCATCGGGTCCTGGCACAAGGAGAGGCTTTTCCTTACACAGCATAATTAAAAGTGAGTGGTTTAAAAGATGTGCAGCCCCTGGGATGTGTTTGTGGTGTGTCTGCCACCTGCCTGCACGGGCTGGAGGAGACATCTAGTGGCTGAGCCCTAGGCTTGGCCATGCCTGCGTTCTCTGGAGCCCAATGACCTTGTGCCCTCACCCAAGCTGCATGCAGAGGGAGCCTGAGGATGAGCTCAGCTGCAGGGTCTGGCTGTGGAGACCCCTGTCAGGCGGGGCAGGTTCTCCTCTGATGACATCTTAGTGGCATTAGAAAGCATTCTAACACCAGGCAAGCTGATGAGACAAAATGAGGATTTCAGCTCCCCTAGGGAGCCAGCTGCTGCTGCTCACCCACCTTCACTGGAGCTCTCCACAGGCCTGGGGCTGGCTGAAGCTGAGAAGAAAGAAACCCCTCGATCCTCACTGCAGGGCTGAATGGAGATCTCTTCCTCTGCTTTGGGAGTGTCAGGGGTGGGCTGCATGCTGGCACACCTTGCTGTGGGCAGCCCTGTCCTGCATTGTGCCGTGCGGGACTGCTGGAGGGTTTGGAAGTGCCTCTTCCTCGCATTTGAGGGCCATGGTGACCGAGTATAGGGTCAGCAGAGCCTAATTCCACTCATAAAAGTGTGGAGGGGATCTGTAGGTCCTGTCACTGCTGCCTCAGGCGGCTTCAGAAGCCAAAGTTTCCTACAGCAGCAGCCTCTTTCTTTGCTGGGTATGAGGACCCAGCAAACAGTGGAAGTGGATTGTGGTGGTGGTGGTGGCAGGAATGGGCAGGGTGGTGGAGGTGTGAGTGCCTTGTTGTCAGCAATAAAGAATGTGGGGCTCAAACCCAGCATACAGTATCTGGGAGCATTAAACAGCATGAAAAGCACAGAGAAAGAACCTTTTACAGCCTTTTAATGAAGGATTGAACATGAAACTCAAGCAGATGTTGATCTCGGCGGCAGAACAGCCCTGCCAGCTTCACGCTGGGCTGTGTTGCTCTAAGACTGCACGTCCTTGGATGCTCTGCAGGAACCCCCCTGTGAAAACAAAGCCCAGAGAGCAGCCATGCTGGCTGAGGCCTCGCAGCCACTCAGAAAGCACACAATACCACAGGCACTGCTCACCTCTCTGCCGGGAGACGGCCTTCAGGCCACAGGTGCCAGGTGGCCTACAGGTGTAGAGCCCCAGGCAGCCGCCGCAGTCCGAGGGCTTCTGACAGGGCCGGCTCTGGATGCCACGGCAGGAGTGCTGCAGGGGAGGCAGCAAGCTCGGCCTAATGCCAACAGCTGGAGGGAGCAACTCATCCCCCCAGTGCAGGTTTTCTATCACTTTAGTGGTTTACAGGAGAAAACACCTAGCAGCGTGCCCTTATGACCCAGGGCTGGGCCCTGGGGACACCCTGCTCTGTTGGAGAGGTGCTGTGAAGCCTACCTGTGCCCCAGGCGATGGGCAGGCATGCCCTGTGCTTACCGTGTCGGTGTTGAACTTCCCGTAGCCTTTCAGGTGATGGCTCAGCCCCAGGCTCCTGCTGCGGAAGGGCTGCAGTGGGCTCCTGCGGGGCCTGCGGGGGAGGTCCTGCGTGCTGCTGCCTGTGGCCTTGCAGGGAGCCCCAGAGCCAGGGCAGTGCTCTTCCAGAGCCTCCCACACTGCAGCCTGGGGGTGGCTGTCATCTGCCTGGTTGTCCCTTCCATCTCCAGCTGGCCGATGGTTGCCTGTGAGGCCCCCAGCTCCAAGCTGCCTTGCTGGGAGGGCTGCCCAGTCCCCCAGTGCCTCTACAGGTGCTGGAGCCAGGGAGAGCTGTGCCAGCAGCAGGACAGTGGCTGTCAGCACCCAGACCTCCATCCTCAGGACCTGGCTTGGCTCAGGGATGCCCTGCTCAGTGAAGCTTTGGAACAGGAGCTGAAGCTGAGGCTGCCTCTCTTCCCCAGCACCGGTTGGAAGTCACTTTTATAGCACTGGTGCACGGCTCTTTTCCCCCGCCCCTGCCATGTCCCACCTCCCCTCCTGTGAGCTAACCAGGCTGCTTGTGGGAGCCTGTCCCCCCTCTCTGCACTCCAGACAGCCCAGCACCTCCCACCAGGCCACCCAGATCCTTTCAGTAATGGATACATGTGTGTGGTGCAAGCACGGCATTTCAGCTGAACAATGCAAGGCTTTGATAAAGGGGGGCTGCTGGTCAGTGTGTGGATCCCTTTCATCTCCATAAAGGCATCTGCTGTATTTTTATCTTGATACCCTGAGAAGGTAATGCTGATGTGACAGAACTTTGTCCTTGCTCTGTCACAGCCCTCAGACCCTCAGCTCTTTGCCCATCCCTAGCTAAATTTGATGGAAAGGTATCAGACTCCAAGCTGATGAGTTGTTACAAGCCTGCTGGAACAAGTCTGGCAGAGGAGAAAAACCCAATGAACCGTTCATCCATTGTCTTTTAAAGTCCTCACTTGGGCATTTGTAATTGCTCAGTAGGTGTTCCCTGTGGACCAAGGGGGAGTTATCGTGACCACTGTCCTCACCTTTGGATGGGAATGGCAAAGCCACAGGCAAGTTGACTCTGCCGGCTGCTTGTCAAAAGGCAGTGGCCCGACTTGCTACCGAACTGACCTAAGTAGGGCTGTCCTTGCTAATAAAGATGCTGTAGGTGTTAAAAGCAGAGGGATTGCTGTGCAGACCTATCCTGGACAGGGTCAGTGCTCTGTTCCTGGCTTTGCCGTGGAATCGCTGTGAACTTGGCACAGTCATTTGAGCTACACAGTTTGTGTGGCCATCTGTAAACAAGGGTTGTGCTTCCCCTCCTCCCTGGAAATGACCAAGAAAATGCCCGCACTTGCTGGCTAGCTTGGGAAGGCCTGTGAGGTTGTCCTACAGCATTATGTCCCTGTCAGCTGCAGCTTAACACTGGTTGTGGTCCATGAGACCTCCTGGAGAGAAAGAGGAGGGAGCAGCTGCTGGGCCTGCCTGAAGACATGGTCCTGGAGATCTGGGAGTCAGTAACAGAGGAACTACCGTGGTAATGGACAATGGTGATGTGAGGTAGAGGAAGGAGAAGTTCCCACAGTAGAACATCATCTAGAAGGACTGGAACTTCGCGGAAATGGAAAATCTGAGGATCAGAAGCCAGCCTTTCCTTACAAAGAAGTTCCCTGGATTGCGGCCTCCCTCCCTGACTGTTTACACCAAAAAAAACAGGTGAGTGTTCCCCGTAGGGATGTGAGATAAAATATTGGCAGGCAGCAGACAGAAGACCAAAGCAGTGGTTGTAAATCATGAGAGAGGAAGCGACAACAGAAAAACATGAATGTAAACAGTGCAATACAAGTTGATACCAGATGCACTCCACTGGGACTTCACCTCCCAAAAAGCAGTGTGTGCCAGTAGCTCAAGGCCTCTGGTCAGCTTTTGAGCTTTCCTGGAGACAGTACTGCTGGATGCCTGGAGGAGGTGATGGATGAGAAAGCAATGATGTCAATCTAGTCCAGCTTCCATACCTTCACCTCTGGCCAGGGCTTGCTTTGGACTTCTTCCTGGCTGATGGTGGACGTGCTGATTTCTGGGGAAATGGGCTCATAGGAACAGAGAGACAAGCGTGCAGCCAGCAGGCCCATCCGGACACAGGTATCTGTGTCGTGGTTGGCAAGCATCCCTGCGGCAATTCCTGCCATTAAACTGTGGAGAGAAAGAACAGCAGTTCTGAGCCCTGGGAACAGCTGCGGCCTCAGGAACATGGCTGGCTGGAATAGAACCCCTCTGAGGGACGTGGTTAGTGGGCACGGTGGTGGTGGGTTGATGGTTGGACTCGATGTTTGTGGTCTTTTCCAACCTTAATGATTCTACGAATCCAGATCAACGCTTACAGAAGCAGAGTATGTCTTAGAGGAGGGATGAGGTGAAAATAAGAAGTTTGTGGGAGTTCATTATATTTATTTTAAAATTTGGGGGAATGGTGCTATTGATTTGCATTTTATTTGCTTCTCATCTGAGAAGTTGAAGTCACACCCCATTCCACCACATTTTCTTTTCTCCCCAGTTCTCCAAGAGAGGCTGGAGAAACAAAAGAGGGTCTACAGAGGGAAGAACCTATTTTTCCCTTCCTCTTTAATTATTCTGTCACTTCTCTGCTCCTTGGTGGAACCTTGTTACGTTCCCTCCTTACCGCCATTGTGAAGGTGCAGGTGGGCAGAGAGGTAAATTTCCCTATGTAATGTGAGAGGGGATGGGGGGAAAAAAAATCCAAAGCTGAAATGAGATTTTGGATTCAGACTTCTGCCAGCTTCATCTGTGGTTGTCCATTTGAGATTAGCCAGTAAGAATGCTGCGAGTGCTTGAACAACAGGTGTCACCCACAGGCAGCAAGGAGGCATCAGAAGTGATGTTATCACCTGCCTGTCTTGCAGAACACAGCTCTGCTGAGGCATGGGGACATGTAGGGTGCTGCTGGTGGTCAGCTGGGAACAGCCAGGATTTGAATGTAGCCAAACTCGGGAGTGATGCTAGGAAACTGGGGAAGGACAAAGGAGAAGGGAAGGTGAAGGGAGGAGATAATGACATTTGAGAGGAGGAAGCAAGAGCAGGAAAACATGGCATCAGGGAGGATTAATGAGCAAATCTATGTAAAAGGGAAAATGACTGCTTTTCTGCTCTCTGGCTAATTACTTCAGTATCATTCTCTCTTTTTTTTTTTTTTTTCTTTCTTTCTTTTTTTTTTTCTCCTTAACAAAGGCACAGAAGATTGTGGTTTCCAAAACCATTCAATCTTTCAACAGCTCCAGAGACTGAGAGTAAACATTTGGGGGTGCATCCCCTAGCGATGCCGTGTGCGGGCAAGCAGTGTTGTGTTGCCAGGGCAGCTGGGTGCAGGCAGCAAACAGCCGCAGAGCAGCATCTCCAAGGGCAGGAGAGCCTTGGGATCGGAGCAGGGCCGCAGCCTCCTGGATCAGCACCCCCTACACAGTGCTCTGGAAGGACTAGGGCTCACAAGGCTGAGCTGTTAGTCTAGCTCTGGGTTGTACCCCACTGCATGGTCCCTTGGAGGAGACAGCAGGCCAGGCTGTTTCATCTGCTTATATGCCAAAGAGATGGCACTTCTGGCCCATTCTGGCACTGTTCGATGCAACAGGATCTCAGAGAAGCTGCCAAGGGATGCCAGAAGGACACCCCTGGACAAACGAGTGCTCTGAAAACCCCTGCATGAACCTGGGGACTCTGAGGAACGGGATTTCTGGAGAAGACATCAATATGGGATTGATATCCCAATATTCAGAGACCCTGCAAACTTCCCGCACTGCTGTGTTCGGCTCTGCGGCATTGCACAACACGGCAGCCTCCTTCACAGTGCTGCACTGAATGCAGCCAACTCACTTTAGAGGCAGTTTGGGATATGAGGAGTAAAGAAAGATTCTGGTGTTAAGTGAATGAACTAGTGTGGCAAGAAGATACTGATTGTTTTTTCTATATTTTGCCCATCTAAATAAGAAAAAAAGGAGAGGTGCTTCTATGTTGAGTTATTGGTAGGTAAGAGAAGAAACCCGAAAGGAAATATCTGTCAGATGTGGCCTTTTGGTCTAGCCCAAGGCAATGAAAGGAGAGAATCAATTATTGCAGCACATAAAGCAATAATAAGAATAATAATTTAAAAAAACCCCGCCAGAAACCTGACTGCTACATGGAGTTTGACAAGTTAACAAGGAGCATAATGAAATACTTCCCTGACAGAAGGAGAATTGATCACTGAGGCTAGGAATAGTATGTGTCATTTCCTATCCCTATATGCAGCAGCGTGAACAGGCAGGCGAGTTGCACAGCAGACTGTTCTGAAGCTATTGCCAGAGGCGAGTGCAGAGCCTGATGTAGTGCTTTCACAAGGTAACTCCAGCTCCTGAGGGTCAGTCCCACTTACACTGGAGGTAAATTAGTTAGCTGGTAAGGGTGCTTTGATGTATAGTGGTTTACTCAGCTTTCAGCAGCTCAGCCCAGAGTAATCCAGAACTAAAAGATGGCCATGGAGGGCTTTTATCTTAAACAAAAGCAAACCTAATAAGAGCAAGTCTGGCTTCAAGGTGCTCAGTGAGACGTTTCAGGTGAGCATTGCAAGGAATCACAGTAACCAGTCCTGTTCTTGTGCCTGCTCCTCAAGCAGCAGAACACTGTTTGTAGTAGAATTTAAAAGAAATCATGTTAGGATGGTTCCACATGTAGCTGGGAAATACAGAGAGGCTAGCAATGTACCTGTCACCGGCTCCTGAGACGTTGACTATCTCCTCCCTGCTGACAGGGATGGCGGGGTAGTGGGTGGCACAGAGGCTGGCAGCAGCGGTCTGTATGGGGAGAGAGGGAGGTCCGTGAGCACTGCTCAAGCTGATGTGGCCTGGTGGGGCTGGTGTCATCCAGACATGCATAGACGCCAAAGAAGGAGGACAAAAATAATCCAACAACCCTAATAATCTTTTTTTTTTTTTTTTTTTTCTCCACACTTCCAAGGAGATCAGTGATTTAAGTTCCTGAAAATGAAGCTTGCAGTCATGAATATTCAGGGAAAGCACATGTAAAATGAGCTGGCTATAAGCACTGCTGCCAGGAGCCAGGACAGACAACTCAATTTTTTTTTGCTAATCCTCAGAGCTGTGCATTCCACCCACAAACACGAACACTTGCCAGCACTGATGCCATGTTTCCCAGCATCGCTGTTTCGCCACCAGAAATAGCAATGATGCTCTGCAGTCCCAGACAGAAGCTGCTGAGAGCCCAGAGTTAGTTTTCCATGCCCTTACCTGCTCATGGGGTGCTGGATGAAGAGAGATGCTCCCTCCCAGGCTCCTGCCACACAGGAGGACACCGTGAGCACCGAGGGTCACAACCACACAGCACAGGTGGGACAGCAAAGGGCGGGCCAAGGCTGCTGCCATCTTGATAATGTCCTCCAGCCTGGATGGTGTTTCTTTAGACAGAGAGGAGGAAAAGCTAGGGCGTAACTTTAAAGGATGTCAGTGGGTCCCTTTGTGGGCTGGCAGCCTGTAAATAGGAGCAGCCCACATGGTGCCCCTACTTATAAGCACTACTGAAAATGTGATAGTTTTTCTTTTCATTCCTGGGAAACATGTTTTTCCAGCGTTAGATTTCCATACTGTCAATCCTATACTTCCCTGGATCTGCATACAGTGTAGTATTTCATCTCCCCAAAGGGTGGTAGTGTCTCCAGGTGCCCTCAGAGCATCTTGTGTCACTGAAATATTTATAAGCTAGAGATTGCTCTTATTTGGGTGACAAAGTGAGGAAAACGGGACCTCTTGGTTTGCACAAGGAGCCACGCTCAGCCTGCTGTGCTCTTTGGTCAATCATTGCTCTGGCCTGGGCCAAGTGACCCACGCAGAGATGGCTGAAAGGTGGAAGACGCCAAGACTGCTTATGAATTCCTACTGTGTTATAACCCAGTGTGATTGACATGGGAGATGGGGAGGAAAATGCTCTCTCCTAGTCTAGGTTATGTGAAATAAGCAGAGTCAGCATGACTGACTCTTCTGAGTGTTCAATACCTGCTGGCAGAGGGTTCCCAAGAGTCCGGTTTATTGCTTTTAGCTCTTGCAGGTTGGGGGAAATGTACGTGAGTGCTTTCCAGCTGTCTGAGAGGAATGGCTTAGAGGCCTTGTTCTCATCTGTCGGCTCGTAGCACACTTTAAGGGAAGATTGCAATTGGTTAATTAACTGATTAATCAGTGTTGGTTTTTTTTCTGTATCTGAGTGGGACACAGTGCAGAAGGCTTTATGTGATCTGTACAACTGGGGCTGTTTCTGCAATGTATCAGAAACCTAAATATGATTTCCCCCACACTGAGGTCCAGGTTTCCCCAGTTTTTCTCTTTGCTGCTCAGCAATGACAAAGTTGCTTCTGGCTCTGGAATGATATAATCAGTCTTTGGGTCTCCCTTTATCTGCTTTGGGAGCCTCTGCCACATACTAAGAACATCATCATCTCCTTCTTCTTCAGGATTTGCTCTTAAAAATGAAGGCATAATTGCAGAGGTTTGGGAAGCCTTGTGAAGGGTCCTCAGCATGCCAGAGAGGAGCTCTGTATTTTACGGGAAGTGGAAGAGAAATCCTCCCAAATGATGCTTCGGCACTTGTTCTGAGAGGCAAACTCCATCGCTGCTCAGAGTGGCAGAAACACATACATCTGTGCTTGCCTTGAGATTTAAGGCAAAGAGAACAGCGTTTTCTGGCTTTCTGGCAGTGCCAAAGGGTTCTAGCTCCTACGTTACAGCAGATGTGATTTAGCTGCAGAATGAGGCAAACTCAGAGAAAGCAGAAGTGTTTCATCCATTTCAAATAGAAAATATACATCATAGCGTATGGAAAGGAGCACTGGGTAACACAGCATGTCAGGCAAGAGCTGCATATCTCCAGCAAGGAGTGGAGAGCGTTCAGAGCACGTGGAGCACCCTGGTGCACACAGCCATAGGAGCCATGGGGCCAAGGCTGGGCAGGGCTTCCTTACCTGCTAGCTGATGATCTCTAGCGAGTTGGCAGATGTACTGGATAGTGGAAAGAGGCACGTTTCCATCAATGCAAACTAGTGGGGCCCGGCACAGATTCTCCTTGAACTGGGACACCTAGTGAAAATCCAAGACACAGAGCAGAGACAGGCCAAGTCATTGCAGAGAGACAAAATGATCACTAGTCATACTCAGGATGCAGGGTTTTCACTTATATTGCAGCTCTTAAACGCAGGAATGAACATACATAAAGAAGTGATTCCCTAAGGAAGCTGGATGTCTCCATTTATATCATCTCTTCCCCTTCTTGTTCTCTGCTCCCCATCATTAAAAGGTGGACTTGATAGGCAGAGGCCCTGCAGCAGAGAAATGCAGTTGTTCCTCACTAGGCCCATTTGATACTCCTGGGTCACTTAAGACCTACAAGGAGAGGGAAAGCTGCTATTTAATATCACTATAGGACTCCCTGTGCTCTGCTTGTTTTGACTGCACCTTTGTTCGCTGCCCATTGCGGCCCTGAAGCATGTCCAGAGAAGGGCAACAGAGCTGTGGGGGGTCTGGAGCACAAGTCCTATGGGGAGCACCAGAGGGAACTGGGATTGTTCAGTCTGGATAAGAGGAGCTCAGGGGAGACCTTATCGCTCTCTACAATAACCTGAAAGAAGGTTGTGGTGACATGGGGGTCGACCTCTTCTCCCAGGTAACAGTGATAGGACAAGAGGGAATGGCCTCAAGTTGCACCAGGTTCAGGCTGGACATTAGGAAACATTTCCTCTCAGAAAGAGTGGTGCTGCAGTGGCACAGGCTGCCCAGGGAGGTGGTGCAGTCACTGTCCCTGGAGGTGTTTCAGAACCGTGTGGATGTGGCACTGAGGGACGTGGTCAGTGGGCATGGTGGGGGTGGGATGGTGGTTGGACTGGGTGATCTTAGTGGTCTTTTCCAACCTTAATGATTCTCTGATTCCCAGTCCTTCAGATAGCCTAAGTTTGTGGAGCAACATGGTGTTTCACTCCCCGTCCTACTGAATTTCATAGGGATAGGGGACAGAGGCCTGGATTTACAAAGGGCCACTTGTAGGTTAGCCTTGGTGATGCAACAGCAAACCTTCAGGAATATGGCCCATTGAGTGGAGCTCACAAAGCTGACTGAGGTGACCTCATCATTAAATTCCTATACAAGACAAGGGGAGACATAAGGCCGGTGGAGGGCTTTGTAATATCTCCTGCCATGACTGGGCAGACAGAGGGAAGTGCAAGAGAACCAGTCATGGAGAAGTAAAAGAGAGCACCATTTCTAAAAGTGTGTTTTCCTTCTGAACAACAACCGCAGAGCTAGCAGCCCCAGCAAGATGAGGGCTTTTGGCCTGTAGCTCCCTTTCTAGCTGGAGGAAGACAGCTTAAGTCACTCCCTTGTGAAGGCACACAGATTGGCTTTGTTTTTTTTATCATGTTAAATTTCCCTTGGTCTGCTCATGCCTTGTCCTGCTGTATATCTAGTGGCTACAGCACTTTTCTAGACAGCAGGTTGAAGATGGAGTGAGGAGTTGCAGCTCATTCTCTTGCCTCTCTGAGGCTTCGCAACCACTGCTAAATGCCAGGCCAGCACTACAGGCACTCTTGCAGCCTTCCTCCTGTGCCTCTGCTAATCCTAGCTGAAAGAAGGGCTGCCAAAATGCACTTTTGCAGCAGAAGACTAGATCAGAATTTCCACTGGCCACAACTGGTTCGTAAAGCTCAGGAGAACTGATCTGTCATGTAATGGTTTTCTGTGCCAAGGCTTGGGGAGAGGCAGGGTGGGGATGGAAGTGGGAGCAGTGACCATATTTTTCCCTCACTAAGAGCCCACCAATAAGTAAATTGCACTTAACTTTCATGTTGCTGCTAGTCATGAAGTACAGGATTTGTTCTGTTGACAGAAGAATGAGTAGGGAGGAGGGTGCAGTGACAGGGGTTTCACCGAATCAGTCTGCAATTACTGCTTCCATTAGCCCTGATGTTTCCAAGGGTTGGAAGTGCTGAGGAGCAGTGCCTGCTCATACAACTCAGCATGGAGAAACAACATGGATGGTGGAGGGAGGGAGTGGAATAGGAAAACTTACTTTAGGTAGTGTTCTATCTACATTTGTTGTTTTTTTTTCCTTAAAAGGAGGAAATATAATTTCTGCAGGTGGGCTGGATTTACTGCTGGCCTTAAGATGCCAAAAATGATAGGTTAATTGAAATTCATCAGTGCAGGGGATTCTGGCCTACATGTCATGGGATGATAGCAATGGTGACTTCTTATGGAACACAAATATAAAGAAGTTCCATCTGGATAAGCAGCAACAGGTACCTCTGGTAGCTTGCCATGCTGCAATCTCAGTGGCCAATGTCTGGGGTTAACTTTAGGAATTTCCGTGTTCCCTCTGCACACCCACTCCCTTCTGGTACAACTTTACTAGCTGTTTTTTGTCACACCTCCACACTGCTTCTCATAAGCAGAAGGTTGCAAATCAGCTGGCATGCATACATATTGTTCTGTTATCTGCTGGTGGATGTCCATATCTCCCAAGCCAACGCTCAGCTCCCCAGCACTGGTGATCATAGCACTGTAAGTGGCTGTGCTCTTCCCCTCCAGCTGCAGGATGGCACTCATGTCCTAAAACAGGGAGAACAGTTATAATAGGGGCATGTTCCTCTTCTCTGTTACACTTGGCTCAACTTCAGTATTCTTTTTCTGCACCCACCCAATTTGTGGCAGCAGCCCAGCTTTCTGTTCTCCCTTCATCCTCCCTTCTCCCTTCAGACAAGCAACATTTCAGAGGTGTCTTGGTCTAGGCAGTGCTGACAGACGGCTAATTATTAATATTTGCAATGCAACAGGAGCCACAGCAAAGATTTAGGAAATTGTTTAGTAAATGAATGTGACAGGCCTGCCATGCAGTTCAATACGTTGTGTCCCTGCTGTGATGGCAGAGTGTCCTGCAGAGCACTGCCTGCCCCAGCCTGCGTGACAAATCTTGGAGCACTGTCCAGCTAGTGCTTACAGTAGCCATCTCACTGATTGCACAGCAGGAAGGCTGACTTCGATGGTAGCCTTAGAGCCATTTTTACAACAGTCAGAGGTATAGCTGTGAGGTGTCCTTCCGTAGGCCTTCTGAATGATCTGCTATGAGAACCCATGGCATTGCTTGGAACATACATTCCAGGATGGAGAAGTGCTTCTCCCCACTTAGTTCACAGGGAATATTAAGGTTTTAAAGGCAAGGTCCTCACCAACACTGCTGGTAAGGCTTCTTGCAAGACCAGGATTTCTTGGTAAATAGTACTACTCCACTTTCTCTTGAGAGACTACTGAGATAGCACTGTACTGTGCTCAGATAGAGGAAGGATAATAAGCCTGCAGCCGTAAAGCCTGTATATACCAATAGAGAGTTCTTGTTCTTATTGCTGCTTTCATTGAGCTGCTCTAATTGCCAGTACTAAGGCCCCATGTGCTCTTTCTGTCTGTATAGCATGACCCTGAAGGCACCAGCAGGCATATATGGCCCTGACCAGCCTCATCTGGGGTCTCCACCCATAGTCCTGTCTTGCCCTAAGCTCTGCTTTTTCCCCAGAGGAGTGCCTGATGCTCTGGATTGGGGTCGCTCCTGGTTCCCTGGTGTCAGAGGACAAGCTGCTGCTCAAGTCAGGCATTCCTCTGGTGTACAGCTGTGTGTGTATGCAGCTGTAAGATCCTGTTCTTCTGAACCTGGGAGGCACATAGCCTTGGCTCTCAGTTCTACACTTTCTCTGTCTTGTGGCCCATATCAGGTTGGTTTTAGCACTGCTTTGTTTATCCTGAGGGTCAGGCTTTGCATATTTCTGGCTGTGCTTAGGCCTTCCTAGTTGTTTTTGCGGTTCCTCCTTATTTACTTCTCTTTCTCCTTCAAACACCACTCCCTGGAGCTGAATTGAGACCACATGGTTCAGACTTCAAGCTCTACATACATCTAGTCTGTATTTTGGGGGTAGCTGCATGGCTTTTAATGGTCTGTACCTAAGCAGCATTGAATTATTCTCCCTCTTAGTGATGAGATGTGATGGAAGGTGGCTTTTATGTTTGCCAGGGTTAAAAATACTTTTTCTTTTTTATAATGCCATCACCATGCTTCTGAAGAGCCATTAACATGAAACATACCATGTGATGACAGTAGTGCAGGATGGACTCTGAATGTTCATCCTTCCCCACAGCTGACAGAAAGAGAGGGGTCAGCCCAAGACGGCTTAAGCAGTCTAAAAGCAAATGAAAAGACGTTCACAGGTCTGTCAGAGGAAACTTATGCACTTCCCTGGCAACATTTCCTGTACCAATCACAAGCATGCAGGCCTGCTGACATCATTTCTGTGTGTGACAATGTGCTGCCTTACTAATGGGTTCAAGGGAAGCCCTTCCTCCTCTCCCTTCAGGTTACCACAATTCATTCCTTGGTGAATGGGTTTCATTTTTTCCTCAACCTTTCCCCATCTGTGATCTGAAATGATAGTAGATATGTGTTAGGAAGACTTGAGATAGGGCAAAAAGCCAGAGCAATCCTAAGATCTTCATGTTATCGACCCTGCACATAGCAGGGGGGTTGAACTAGATGATTATTGTGGTCCTTTTCAACCCAGGCCATTCTATGTCCTCCTGCTAACTTCAGCACTCAAACACTGGTCTGCTTCTGCCTGTGCTATAGCACCAGGCACACTGCGGTCCTTTGCTGTTGCCACTGACTGTAGCCCTTTCTCTCCTACAGTGACTTCTGTGCTCCAGTTCCTCTCATCCTTGATGCATGGTTGATCACCTTTGAATAGGCATATTCATTTCAAATCCTTCCTTGAGACATACTCCCATTGCAACCACAACCTGGCATTAATTCAACACTGAGGACTGGGCTGTTCAGCAGCCACTGCAGAACAGTGGTGCTTATTTAGCCTCAATTTGGGGTCACTGTGCTACCTACTAGTTAACTTCATATTTGAGGTTCTTTATTCTCCAGACCCCCGCCCAACTCCCTTCTCATTTTTTGGAGCATCCCTTGCCTTTTCCAGGCAGTCTATCCCCTTATGTATTGCCTAATGTGTACCAGATCTGAGCAGTGCTCAAGAGCTTCTGTTGTTGAATGAGTACCAAAGGACAAATCACAGCTGGCAGGCACCCACAGGCAAACCCAAGCACTAGGCACCTGCCAAGTTTCTTCCAACACCGCCAAAAGTTCGTCTTACTCTTCCAACATTTGTCTGCCCGCCGCCCTGGAGGAATAAATCATTTATAAGCAAAGTTGGAAGAGCTACTTGGTATAGATGCCATGTCTCCATTAACACCTGAAGTGAAATTGATATTTGCTGAACCACAGGGAAGCAAATAGAGACCATCTAGGTTTGTGAGCGCTGCAAACTCCCACAGCCCATCTAAACACATCAGCTCTGGTGACAAAGGCCCACTGCCTAGAAGGAGAGATCATTTTGGTCTCCCTGTGCATAACTATCTTGACTTTATTGACTACAACCTCCTTGAAGAACACCAAAGAGTGTTTTGGTCGAAGAGCAGCCTTCTGAATTTACTTGCTCACATCAGCACTGGGACTCCGGAGCTACTGACCCAGACCTGATAGGCTCTGTTCCAGATAGGCTCTGCTTTCCAGGCCACCCAGCTCCCACCTGTAAACAATTGTTTGTTTGGTTTTATTTTTTTCACTTTGAAGATAAAACAGGCTTTGTCACCTTTGCCAGGGCTGCCTCTGCAGTACTTTATTCATTTTAACTTATCGTTTTTGGAGAGAGAGATGCTTGGGAAGAAAACCTTTCTCCACCAGCTTCTCCTTTCTCTCGCCTCTGTCCATCTGTCACAAATAGTCAAATTGCCAGAGCACAGGCAGTTCCTCATCCATCTCCTCCTCCTAGCTCTCCTGCCAGAAGAATTACCTCAGTAAACATCCAAATCTCTCTGGGCTTCATCACTGACTATCAAATTGCTTTAAAGCTCTTGACTCACAAAATCCTGAAACATATTTTCCATTTCTGAAGACAGCTTGCCACTAGCATTCCTAATAATCTTCCGGATAATCCAGAGCTTTTCAAGAGTAGGTTGCAACATGAAAGAAGAAAGGATAGGATGTCCTTGCAATATAAGTTCTGAGAAGAAAAACAGGTTAAACAAACTTATCTTGCAGGCATATGGCAGGAGATGCTAGCTTAGCACCTGCATTTGAATCTTGTGTGCTGGACAGAGCAGAGTGATAGACTTTAGAGGATACAAAGATAGTTCTAGTTGGGCAAAACAACAAACTCTGAATCCAGATTACAATGTATAAACAAAGGTGGGGGGTATTTACTGGGGAGGATAAGTGTGTGATAGGGTACTGAGACGAAGGTGAGCCCCAAGTATCTTAGACAGTGGAGAAAGGGCTCACTAGCATGGGGTCTCTCAAATTATCAGGGGACACTTTATCCCTGGACCCAATAGGTGCATGCCCCAGCAGATTCTCCCTGCGTTCAAATAAAGAAAGCTAAAAACTCCTCTGTCTCTTTTGGGGATAAAGATAATGAAGCAAGCCTGTTGGAACAAAATTTTTCCCAGCAGGTGTTTGCGTGGCAAGTACTGAAGCATGTGCATACCCACACAGTGCAACTCCAGGCCCACACTCTCTCTGCCCTGTGTCAGCCCAGGCGCATAAGAATACCTCCGTACATGCTCATTTTTCCTGCTTGTAAACATTCTATCCTTCCTAAGCAAGCAGATGTATTGCCATCTCAGGGTACAAGATAGTCTTCCTCCCTCCTCTCACTGTTCTTGGACATTCTTTGAACGTGCACCAAAGCTCTCCAGGGACTCTTCTTCCCCTGTACTGAGCCTTGAAATTACAGGCAATACATCGGTCCTTAGGACACAACGTCTTCATCCAGTCCTGTGACTGCAAGAGGCTGTTCTCCCTCCTGTGTTGTTGTTCTTCTTATTTTTTAAATTTTTTTAATTTATTTTTACCCCCAGGCTCCCTTTGTTTCCCTTGGCTCTCCCCATTTGTGCAGTCTGTAGGACACAGTGCTAATTCTCCACCCTTTTGCTCTTCTGCCTGGCAGTTCTCCAAGCCCTGAACTGTTTGGACAACCTGAGTAGAATGCCATGTAAGCAACCTATCGCCTCTGTCCACCTTTCCACTACTTGTCACTCCTTGTTAACCCAAATGCCTCTCTGTTACATTTGCTTATGCTCCCCTTGAATTGCCACTGGCACTGCCAGGAATAAGGCTGTTTCCATCTGTGACTGTCTCCCACTGAGTGCTGCAGATTTCCAAAGCACTGATCCTGCCTATTTTAGTTCTGCAACTTATTGTGCATAATAGAAGTAGCCAAGGGAAACAATATATATATATACTCCCAAAGCAAAAAGCAAGGATGCTTGTTTAGGCAAGTCAAACAACATAGCTTTGAACAAGGTCCTCTATTTCAACTGTCATTGGTAATGAGCACAAACCTTACTTAATGCAGTACCATCATCTATTTTTCAAAGCTGATGCCATCAGGAACACTGAAAATACACATGAGCTCTTTTCTCTGCCTAGCACGCTGCTCTTCTCTTTCAGTTTGCCCCTGCATCCCAATGGCACAGCTTCACCCTAACAGCAGATGTACCAGCCCGCCATGTAGGCACCCAGCCATGGGTGCTCCCTGCTGTTGTACAACCCCACAAAATCTAAAAGAAATGAAGCTGCTAAATTACTTTAGAGTGGATGCAATGAGAGATGAAGTAGCAGCTTGCTTGTAAAGGAAATGACTCACTGATCACACCTTGCCAGCTCAGCTGCAGCTCAGTCTGAGTAGTACTTGAGTATCTATTCTGTGTTGCATTCAGGGGAAAGAAAGATGAAAATGGGGTTTCTGAGATGGTTTGAATTATGACTGAGCTGATGCTTTCTGGCAAGGCTTCAAAGAATTGAAAGAGTTTCCAGGATCTCCTTCTGCATCCTAAGAAGCTTGAATTCCTAATGTAAAGATAAGACTCTGCTCTTCCTGAAGCTGTGGATGCCCCATCCCTGGAGGTGTTGAAGGCCAGGCTGGATGGGGCCCTGATGCAGTGGGTTGGAACTAGATTATCTTTGAGGTCCCTTACAACCCAAGCCATTCTATGATTCTCCTAGATATTCTAAAACCATTATAGGCATAGTTACTTCTCCAGCACCTTTCCCAAACCTAGACAGTGAGCATCTTTCTCTGCTGTTACTTACATGCAAATAATTACTTAAAAGGCACTTCACTTCTGGGTAGCCTTGAAAGCCATGTACAAGTTAAAATCAGTACAGAATACTGCTGTTTTCTTTCTAACTGGGACAGCATGTGTTGCAAATCTCTACAACAAACACAGCGTGTGTAAGGGTGGGACCTGCTGGGTGCTAAGCAATTTGGAATAATCCTTAAAAGCCAAAGCAGAGCAATAGCATTGAGCCTGCTTTTTCTTCTGTGCCTAACCATAAAGGCTGTCAGTTCCCAAGTCCTCCTGCAGCTTGGCATTTGGTTAGCTGCCATGGTGGGCCTTCAGCTCCAGGGCTCACTGCTATGCAACATTAAAAAATCTTCCTAATCATAGAATCACAAGGTTGGAAAGGACCTACAAGATCATCTAGTCCAACCGACCTCCCATTACCATTGCTACCACAAGCCATTAAGCCTTATCTCATACCTCCTCATCCAGACACCTCTTGTACACTGCCAGGGACGGCAACTCCACCACCTACCTGAGCAGGCCATTCCAGTGCCTGACCACACTCTGAGAGAAAAAGTTTGTCCTTATATCTAATATAAAACCTCTTCTGGTACAACTTGCGGACATTTCCTTGGGTCCTGTTTGTTGCCTGGAAGAAGATGCCAAGCCCCTCCTCATCGCAACCTCCCTTCAGGAGGTTGTTCCTTTTCCCTTGCCAGATGCTCCTAATGGGGTTTGTGACTGCCCTCACCACACCATGAATGGCTCAGGGGCCTGCACTCACTGCTACTATACCAACAGGTGGTTTGCCTACCTTTAATTGCTCCTTGCCCCAATAGCTTAGTGCAGGCTATGCGTGTTCTCCGTTCGATCACAGCTGAAGCTGTTGGACTTCTGGTTTTGATAGCCTGCACAGCTGATGCTACAGCACATGTCACCCTTAACCATTATGATAGTTTCATCTCTGCCTCCATATCATTTAATTTCCAACTTCTTTAGCAATAGCTTCACCAGCTGGTCTTCTCCTATCTGACTGAGACGTCTTCACAGGTGGCCCCATTTGAAGGCAGGAGTTTGCTACAGGTTTATTGCTTCAGCAATCAGCACAGAAGTTTGAGATGCTAAACAACTTACAAGCAAGCTCTACCAACTCAATCTCAAAAAAAAATTGTATAGGTCATATAATGGCTGCTGCTTGCAACAGGGAAGTCTGAAAGTCTTTAGCTTCTTGGTCAAACCGCAATGAAACACACAAGGTCTAGTTACACTTAAAATGCCTATTTTTTTTCAAAGCAATCTTTTTTCCTCCTCCCCCCCCCCCCCCTTCTTTTTATGACTTAAATTTCTTATGATTGAGGAAGATAGCTTTCATTTAGCTGTAACTGCTACTTTTCTCAAAGGCTTCTTACCGTTCTGGGTACTTTGCAAGTAGTCTGGCTCCTGTTCAGGCTGCTAAGACAGCCTGTGGCAGTCAGAACTGGCTCTTACCTGGGCATTTCCTCACTATAGGATCTAATCTTGAATTACATATAGGTTAGTATAGTGAGGGTTTTCATCCATTGCTTCTAGCTCTTTGCAAATGTACTTTGTGAATGACCTGGGCAGCTCTTCTACAAAAACAGCTCTTTGGGTTTCTGGCATCAACGAATTGCACTGAGGTACCTGTTGAGGCCAGAGTGATACGTGGAGATGGTAAGGATGATATGTTACTGTGTTCCTCGAGAGGCAGTGACTCTCGGCACATGAACAGAGCAGATCAACATGCATGTATCCACCTAGACAACACACCAAATACACATCACTACAATTCCTGTGTGTATGCATGTGTGTTCGTACAGAGATGCACTGACACCATCTTCTCCGCACCACCCTTCTTTGGCTTGGCAATCCTGTAAAACTAGCTGGAAATGGCAGTGGTGATAAGCAAGCTACTATAGATACTATACCAGGATGACAGAGTTCTGCGCCTTGGCTATAAAGTCAACGTTGATACCTCCGATCACCACCTTTAAAAAAGGAAGAAAGAGATAGAAAGTGGTTAGAAAGACTTAAGGGAAAAGTTCCAGTTTTCCTTTGCTTTTTTCCCACCTTCTGATTTACAGAGTGAAGGTCTGTGCTTTTTTTGGCTGGCTAGACAGAGGTCTGTGCACTTCCAGTCTGAAAGAATGGAAATCTCTCCTCAGTGTTGTTTTCTGAATTATGCCTGCTGATGTGCAGCCCCAGCACGGCAGGCAGGACGTTACGGAGGACATATAGGGGTGCTGACAGTTTTATTGAGTGGTCACAGGGTATAACAATTTTTGACATACTAACCCTCAGAAAGATTGAAGTAGTGCTGTCTAACAGGAGTGAGAGGAAGGATGGATAGGGAGGAAATGGATACGAATGGGCAGAAAAATGTAGTCATGTCTTGCAAGCTCTCAGAAATTACCCCAACCAGTGAAGCTTTATGGATCACTGTTTTACTGTCCCACAAAACCAGAAAAAGCAGCACAGCTCCACAAACAGAAAGTTCCCAGATTCTTTGGGGACATAAAGTTCTTTTTTCCTCGTTCTATCAAATGCCGGGTTACTGCCTCCGGAGTCACTGCACTCTTTTATGTTGACAAATCCTACTGCAAATGGGTTTTAGAATCTTTTTTCAGCTCTCTAAAGACTACCTAAAATAGATTTGCTGTAAATCACGTAGCACACATGAAATCTAAGATCGTGAATGGAGTATTAGAGTTATAATGGATCACATTTGGAATAAGCGGCACATCTTGTAATTCTGGCAGTCGTGAGAAGCAGGCCAAAGAAAGAAGATATTTATAAAATGTGTGTGACTCAGCAGCTCAAAATATCCTCTGCCAACACCCTCTTCCAAGTCTACTCCTGCAGTCACATAAATTCCCTGGCACTGAGAGAAACAGAGTTGAAGTTGTACATAAGGTCACAATAAAAGGTGAAAAAGTGATGAAAATTTTAGTGGATTCAATGGTCTAAGATTTAGTGGGATTAGGCCATTGTCACAGTTCATTCTCTGTAAATAAAAAGGGAGAGAATATTTAACTATGAATAATAAAGAAAATTGAAGAGAGAATGTCTGCCAGCATAAAGGAGAATGACTGGTCTCTAGCTGAGTCACCTTATACATTTGGAAACAGATAAAAAGCTGTCTTCAGTGCTGCCAGCAGACAGGTGTTATGTGCAGGACAGCAGGGCACTCACTGGCTGAGGCAGGGTTGTGTCCCCTCTGCAAGGCAAGCTCCCCTTCCTTGTGGCTTTCTGTAGTTTGCTCAGGGCCACTGCAATGCAGCTGCCCACTCTGGCATTGTTTTGGATCAGAGCAAGGTCTGTATGGCATTTTTTGAGGAAAAGAGAAAATACCAGCATGACTGGCCCCACAAAAGCCTATGTAGAAACGGCCTAGAGGGAGAAAGCAGGAAATGCATGCTGTGAGACTTGGTAATTTCATTCCCAGAAGCCAAAATCCAGTGGAACAGATATTCTGGGTTACAGTACTGTATAAGCACACTGAAGTTTTAAGTATTCACCTTCCTCTGTATAGGGAATAGAAGAAAAGGCCTCCTGGAAGATGAGGTGAAGTGCCTGAACTGGAGCTAAGAGTCATAACAACCTTTGAGGATCTTGGCCACCTTTCCAGTATTGGATGCCTACTGAGATTTTTTCCAAGTCTCTCTATGCCCAATTTTCATTAACTCCACTGGGAGCAGAGTATCAGAGGCTTTGAAAACCCCATTTTGTGGCAGTATACAGCTCCAATATCCTCAAACCAATCTGCCAGCCATGAGGTCTCCCAGGGAACTGGTAGCAGAGCCTGGGGTTGAATCTGTCTTTACCAGACCCTACACCAGTATCCTAGCCATTAGATCTGTCTTCCTCTTGCCTGTGCAAGAGGATTCATGCTACACAGGAGAATGTTTCTTCCAAGTTTCTCAGTGCTCTGGGAAGCCCAGGCATCTTCCAGTGTACAACCCCACTATGGGCAACAGTGTCCTGAGACTCCATCACTGAGCAGGCAAGCTCAGGGATCAGATGTGAGGGATCACTTCGACTATCTGTGTTGGCATCTAATTTTTAATGCACAAGCGAAGGACAGCAAGGGTGCTACTGAAAAATCAGGATGCAGTTACTGAGCTTTGATCTGTTTGTAGGTAATGAAGCATTTGTCCCTTGCTAAACTGTCAGTAAAATAGCAGCATTTTCCAGCAAACATCATTGGGGGAGATAGGAAGTACACTACTCCTTTATTCACTCCACTTAGTAAAAGGATACTGGAGTCCAGTGATTTCCCGTTGGTTAATTCATTGATCTTCTGTAACAAAAAGGGGGTCAGTTCTTTGCCTGTAATCCCTTTGGACCTGCAAATGTAAAGAAAATTGCTGAGACAAACTGAGCTGAAACAGCATCAGAGTAGAAGCACTGCTGTGAGCAGATTAATTTATCACCATAACCACATAGCATAAAAAGTCCTGTAAACAAGCTTCAGGGTAGATAAAACCACAGTGAAAGCCTTGTTGTGGGCTCATCCACATCCAAGGTTAAACTGTGCTACAACCCCTCCAGCAGTGTCCCTGAAGTCACTTATTTCCCCAAAACCATGGAGCGAACAGAGGTTTGGGTCTAGGTTGCTTCTCACCTGGCTTCGCTGAGAGCTTGCTGGATGGCATCTTCAATAAGCTGCCCCGAGGCAGCTTGCTCCTGGGGACAGGGCACTGCTATCAGCACGCCGCTGCTCAGGCTGAGCCCCAGAGTGCTGGCTGGGAGAGGACAGGCAGATCGTTAAGAGGTTCTCTTTGGACAAACTGAATGCTGAAGGATAAGGACAGAGAGTGGGTGCAGGGTGTGTGAACCCACAGTGCTGGATCTCCTGTTCTTAGCTCACCCAAGGACAGGTTCTTGTCCAGCTAGCAAGCAGTTTATATCCTCCTATTTCTTTTGAGGCTGTTTGTACAATAAGAGGCAAAGACTTTCTTGAAAAAAAACCAAACCAACCAAACATCAAAAAATGACTCCACTTTTTGACCCTCTGTTCCAGGGCCTACATGAGCCTGTCCCTGCTGAAACACACCGATAAGTTTAGCTGCCTCCTCTTCGTCCTGGACATGATACGGTGCCTGGAGGCCACTCTGGCTTGAGAAGAAGGCTGGGAACATCCTTGACTCTCCAAAGGCAGCCACACAGACCCCCTGGGTTTCCTGTAGTAATGGAGGTGACGTAATCAGTAGAGGGAAAGGGGACCCACAAAGAGATAAGCCTTTTCCCTTCTAAACATCTAGAAACTGTCTTTCTTTAGAATCACAGAATTAGCACAGGGTTTGATTATTTTTGCACATTTAATACATCCCATTCTATTCTGTTCTGTCACCAACATTTTTCAAAGCGAAGAGCCAGACATCGTAACTAGTCAGACAGAATCTGGCATATTGAAACATGCAAGACACATGCATCCTTTGCTCGGAGCTGATCAAAAGCAGGGCAGCTGTCACTAGCACAATGCTGAGTCCAAGGTAACAAGCTGTGACCTGAAGTTATGCCATGAGCTGACAGGAATTTAAATGAGTTCTATTTGTGATT
Source organism: Alectoris magna (assembly GCA_030625065.1). Taxonomy (NCBI): domain Eukaryota; kingdom Metazoa; phylum Chordata; class Aves; order Galliformes; family Phasianidae; genus Alectoris; species Alectoris magna. The sequence continues at coordinate 141,602,221 of CM060560.1, forward strand.
GGAAAGTATTGACTCTGGCTGTCACCTGAAGTGCTGACCCTGGTGGTTTCCAGTATAACAAACCTTAAAAATGGACTCTATTAAAAATTATATTGTATCCCAATTTAATTATGGCTTTGTTTTAGTGTTTGATGGATCTAGCTTGCCTAATCCATCAGCGTAGGAGCATTCTCCCAGTAGACAGAAAAGTGAGTGAGTCTGAGCCCGGAGAAGAGGCCACAGCTTGGGCTGCCTTTGGCTTAGTTGGAGCAGTTGCTGGAACAGCCTTTGGGGCACAGACAGGATGTTGCTAGGGGGCATCCCAGTGCTCTAATAGCCCCAAGACTAGAGAAATGAAAAGACGGGCCTCACATCCTCTAAATAGTTATTCATCAAAATCTTAGGCTTAGTAACTGCCCCAGCATCACTTAGCCCTGTTGTATGCAGTACACCGAGTAATAATAATAATCACCTGCTTTCATGCTCAGCAGCCCACGATACCTACCAGATACTCCAATGTCCTGCCAATATCAAGTATAGACTTGACTCCTGCAGATACAACGGCAACTGGAGTTCGTCCTAGCTCTGTCAAGTCAGCACTCACGTCCAGAGCTGTCAAGGGACAAGCAGCTGTTTGTGATAGCGCTGCACCTCAAGCTGATGTGATCTGCCCTCTTAAAAAGCCGTATCTGCCTCCTTTTGTAAACATTTTGATCCACACACACATATTACAATTTTAAAGCGTGTTTTTAGATGCTAAGGTTCTATGAGAGACTGAAAGCAAAGAAGTCACTTGATTTAGGGCAGAGGTGCAGCCTTGCACCGACTGTCTCAGTTGTTGTTTTGCATCCGTAAATAGCATGCAAAAATTTGGTTGGACAAACAAAAGAACAAAGTTCAAGAAGATGGAATAAAAGATTTTGATTTCAATATTGACACAACTAGCAGAGAAACACCACAGAAGCTTTGCTGACCTCTGGAAACCCCCAGTCTGGAATTTATATCAGAAAGAGATAGCACTCAGCAGAGTGGTGCGTTTACACTATACTAGGTGTATATATAGCTAAAAGGAAAGTATGTACTTAAAGGTCACAAACTACACTGACAAAGCTGTGCCACATCCCAGGTTTCCTGACAGCAACATGGACTAGGGCATAAACCTCATTTGTGGTGAGACCCACCTCCTCCTCAGCTCATAGATGAATGTAGTATGTATTAATTTTCTTACTGTTCTCTCCTCCCCGATGGACGCCTCCAATGCCTCCTGTCACAAACACAGGGATTCCTGCTTTGTGTGCTGCAATCATTGTTCCAGACACGGTAGTTCCACCAGACAAACCCTGTGTGCGACAGCAGATCACAGACAACCCCCAGTGTGACCCAGAGAATGCCACATGCAGGCAGCCGTGATTGTGTTCTGACAAACAGCCGTGTCACAGCAACCTGCTGACACAGTTAAATGAAATTCTGACACAAATATTCTTTGCAAAAAAGGCAGAGGGTTCATCATCCCTGCTACATAAGCTGTTCCTGCTCTGCTAATAGCAAAGGCCTTCATTCTCCAGGGCTTTCTAAATGTGACCATTAGCACTATGTGCATACCTTGGGGTGACTTGCTGTCACATAGTTCGTGTGTAATATGATGATGCCTTATCATGCCAACATGAATATTCTTTGCTTAGCCAGCCAATCCTGAGTGACTTTTCAGGATCCCTATTTCAGGTCTGCTATTCCCTGACTCAGATATATTTTGACTCTGGATACATGTGGTATCTCAGTGAGGCTTAAAGCTCCCTGGCTTGAAGCTGGAGACCAACCTGTTGCTGTATTGAAAACACCATAGTAGAAAGTCTGCGTACCATACCTGGCTGAGGACATAAGGAAGATCTCTCCGAGATACTTTAACTACATTTTTACTGCTTGCCAAGAACTGAAGTTCCTCATCTGTGAGTCCCACGTGGATTTGACCCCTTAAAATGCCTATAGTGGCTGGCACTGCTCCATTTCTCATTACAATTTTTTCTACCTCTCTGGCCATGCTAGAAGAAGACAGACAGGACAACAATCACAAAATTAGTGAGGCAAACAATCAGACAAGAAACCTGCCAAGATTCATGGGTGGCATTCCCAGTTTCCAGTTTTGTGCAGTTCTTTGGATTTCAGCTAAGTCCAGTTCTGCTTCTGTATCTTCCTAATGGCAGAACTTTACACCTGATTTTGCAGCAGTGCAGAATTACTCAGAGCTCCTGTTTTAAGGACAGCAATGGACAGGCTTCATGCTTCATTTCTGAGGCAGGAGCTGTAAAACAGCCTGGCTTACAGGCAAACTTATTTGTACAATACACTACTAAATATCAGGGATCTTCTCAAATTAGAACCTTTCTGTACCTAATACTTGTTATTTCTGAGATCACAAATCTTCACAGAAACCCCAGAAAATTCAACTCCTACTCAAATGACCAGGATATACTTTTTCACAGTATAGCCAGTGAGATACAGGGTACCAACAGTGTTGAAAAGCTGCAAGTTGAGGATATTCTAAGGTTAAAAAGTAGGCCTTTCTAAGCTTTGCAGGCTTTATACTTGATCATTTGTGGGATATTTTATCCTTTTTTAGCAGCTATCTTTACATATGTTAGGCAATCTTCAACTACTAAAACTAACTATTCCAAAAAATGATTTTTTAGAGATTCATTGTAAGATGGAATGCCAGGCAAATTAATGGCAAGGTAAAAAGCAAGATGGAGAATCAATACCAAAATCCTCCTATGCTTTGTAGAAGCTATAGGATGGAGAGGAGACTGTTAGCAGATGACTGTGCAGATTGCTGTGGTTTCTGGCCCTGCCGCTCAGTAAAAAAACCGAAATATACAGGACATGAATAAATAAAGGATAGAGGTGTTTATTTTTTCCTGCATAGGGCACAGAAGACACTGAGAGGGACCATCAGTTCTCACAGCAGCTGCTCTGAGTAGTGCCAATGAGCAGATTTCACTGTTGTGTTCCAATCCTTTTTGTATCACAAAAGGTATACCAAAAGAAACTACAGGGGAGTTTTCAGTGTCTGTCATTGTGCAGTCATTAATCCTAGTATCTCTTTCTTAGAGCAAATGATGACATTATCTGCTGCCACATTTCAAAAGAAGCCAGAAATGTAAGGTGTTGGGTAAAGAGATAAATAGGTATGAATAAGTGTGTCCTATGGTTCTGCTCTACTTAGAAGTCCAAATACAACTTTTTTGCACCAGAGCTCAAATTCTGTATCCCTAGCAACCTGACGTTTCCCCTCACTTTGTTCTTACAACTTTGTTGAACAAGGAACATAAACCCACAACCTCAGATTCTGAGGATAGGCCATGCCATGTGTAATGATGGTGCTCTCCAAGGCTACTACTGGTCTCCCCTCCGCCAGGGCCTCCTGTATGGAGGGCTGAATCCTGAAATAAGCACCTGGAGATAAATGTAAAGAAGTCAGTTATTAGCAGGGGTATTTGCAGTTACTACTGAGCTATTTTATAAAAGGCAATTTGTCATCATCACAATAAAGTCATCCCTCTCTTCAGCTCTTCTTTTGTGTGGGTTTGCAAGTAACTCCATGAAGACTAAAACTGTGTTTTATGTGATTGGGCTATTTACAAAATAAATAAATAAATAAATAAATCACCATAATTAATACAAATAACGATCCTCTTCATGTTCTGAATGTTACTCTCCCACCATTATTACAGCTACGTTGCTACCGGTTCCAATAATATTACTTTAATATTACTTTAAATTGATGTCACTGTGAATGAACTGAGCACTGTAATCATGCCTGAATAATGCTATATTTTAAGAGTGCAAACACAAGTATACCAAAACTACATATATAGTAAGACTATTGTGCATCAAAATATCACCTATTTTTAGTGTTATTATCAAACAACGGAAATTCCCTGTGCATTTAGGATCCGAAGTACCCTCCTGAAATCTGAAGAAGTTGCTCTTCCCTTTGCTCCCAAAACACTGCCAGCGAGGTCCCTGCTGTGTTCAGATGAGGAAGATGTTTTCCACTCAGGGACTGTCTTGGAATACACTACTCACCATGCAGAAATCTTCTCACCTGCGTGGTCCTATGTGCCTCAATGGACACATGTCTTGCCAGTCTATGGGTTATCTTCGCAATCATCTTGTGCAGAAGGATGGTCCTGAGAATACAAAAGTCAGGTAAAAATGGAAGTAGTAATTTAGCAATGATGTGAACAATCCTGGGCTTGCCCAGCAGACTGCCTGGAAATTTCTTGTGTTTCAAGCATGAGATGGGGTGCCAAATCAAAATGTTAAACTGAAGAAATTGAGTTCATCCAGCCCATCGCTGATGCTGAAATCGAGGTGGAGAAAAGGAAGGGATGAGGAGTAACAAAGTAGAAAGACTTCTGACGTTCCTATTTTGATTTCCAAAGCTACTTGTTCGCGACAAATTGCAGGCTCGGCTGCTGTCACCTCCAACCCAAAAGATCACAAGGATAAATCTGTAGGAATACTTTAAAGAAATGTAACTATTTTTTTGCTGGTGTCTCAGAGGAAACAAGCAGTTCTCTAAAATAAAGAATGAAGATGAAGACGGGAAAGCCAGATTGTAACTGTAAGGAGGGAAGAGCAGCTCTTCCTAGAGCCAACAGGGCTTTATGTATACTCATGTTACATCATCTTTTTTAGCACCAAGTGTTGGAAGCAGAGGCACAATTCAGCCCCAGCAAGAACTCCAGAACTCCTCTTGTCTCTTAGCAACTCCTATTCACTTTAATTAAATTCATTTCAGGACAGAGAAAGAGGAGGAGAGAGTTGCAAATGTTAAGAGGCTGGTCTGGTCTGGGCCCCAGGGCAGTCTCCCTCAACTCCAGGCTGCTACACACGTATTTTTGCTGGGCATTTGGCCGTATCTCTCAAGCCTTCCTATTCCTCACTCCTTAACTGTGAGGAAAGGATTTATTTCTTCAGTCCTTCGTACCTATTGTTAGTTTAGATAGTTAATTAGAGTACAGTACTGTGTTTGTGTTACTCTTACCAGAACATGGCTCTGATCTCTGCACAGTGTGTGGCATTACAGCCATAGAAGCATAGTACACCCAGGAAATGTGTTTTGATTTGTTGGGTTTTTTTTTCAGAATCTAAAGGCTTCAGTTATATAGAGCAGTTTGGGCTGTCTAAGAGGGAGAGACGGGCTGATTCTGCGGGACATCTCCCAAACCATCAAGCCATACATCATCATGACACACAATACACACCCAGCCAAAAGAAGGAGATTTTTTTTTTCTACGTTCAAAATCCAATTTGAAGACAAAAATCCAAACAAAATTTATGAAATCCTATTGTTGCACGGACGTGGCACAAGCTTTACTTCATGCTTACAGCCCCTGCTTGTGCAGTGCTAAGCTCACAGCCACCAGCCTGAGAAGCTCATGTAAATGCTCAGCTCTCGCTGAGGGTGTGTACACACCCCTCGCTCTCTGGGGCAAAGTCAGCCTTGGAATCCATTCATTGAGCCACAAAGGTTATGCCGACGATCAGTTGGGCTGCCCGAGCAGTGCTCTGAATTTTAACAAACCCCCAGACTCTGAAGTGCAGCAGCCAGGAGTGCCCAAGCCGTGCTGGGTGGTGCATACAAACCAGCTGTCCCCACCTGCAACCCGAGAGGAATTAGTCGGTGCTGGCTGGAAAGGCGGCCAGCCAGCTGGGGGTTTTGAAGCTTGGCAAGCCTAGCAGTAAGACCCGTCTGACCTTAGGACCCGTAACAAACCCGTGCACACTCCTAGCACAGGTTTTGCACACCTCTCACGCAGAGTGGCCTTCCTCCCTCCTCCAGACCGGCCCTGCTCGTCTCCCCTCACCATCGCCCCGCGCACCTGCCTTGGTGCAGCACTGCCTGGTGTCCCTCTTACCTCCGGACACTGTCGCGTGTACAAGGCTGGGTGGGCTCTGGAGCCGTGCTGGGGCAGCCCTGGCAGAAGGCGTGACAGAGGGGCTGGAGCTGTGGGGCTGACAGCCATTTATTATTAACCATGGGCGAGCTCAGCACTGCGGCCAATTGCTGCCTGGGGCAAAGGGGCGATTTTGCCGCCGGGCAAGGACAGCTTCTGTGGTTATTTCTGTTCATGCGGTGCCGCATTTTCCCCTCACTCTATAATTCAGATTCTTTTGCTGCTTTTTTTTTTTTTTTTCAATCAGTGAATTCAGAAATCACTAAAACAGCACCTCTGTAGATTGGGTTCCTTTGTACATATTCATTAAAAGTAGAGAAACTGCAATCAGCTTCCCCTGCGGGTTTGCCAAACGCAGCTCTCAGCCTCCCAGAGGAAAATCACAGAATCACTGAATGGCAGAGGTTGGAAGGGACCTCAAGAGATCATTGAGTCCAACCCCCTGCTAAAGCAGGTACCCTACAATAGGTCACACAGGTAGGCATCCATGTGAGTCTTAATTATCTCCATAGAAGGAGACTCCAGAACCTGTCTGGGCAGCCTGTTCCAGCGCTGTAGATCTCATGCTGGTGGAACTCCGTGATGCAGAGAAATACTGAGCACGGTATAGTTTCCTACTACAAGGACATCGTGTTCTAACAGGTGTAGGGTGGTTTTAAACAAGATCTTTGAATCTAGAAAATTGTTGTTGCATCATAAAAAGCCATGATACTTTGAGATCTAATGCGCTGACATTAGGCATGTGCAGATTTTGTATTGTGCAGAAAATGTCATGTTTCGGAGCTAGATGGCTATCCCCGAAGGCACAGACTTGCTGGGTGGAAAGCAGATATCATTCTGTGCAACTTCCATGTGTAACACAGAACTATCAAAAGCAATTACAGATGTATTACTTTTATGTTAAAATAAACAGTGTCTGATTTTACCTCAACCCACCAGTTTGGAAATAGTAAAACAGAGGTTTTTAAAGCAGCATTCATACTTCATGCTCATCCCTTTCTAAAGAAGTTTTCTGTAACTTTTATTTAACTTCGTGATAAAGAATGACTTTATTTTCTACATGAATAAACATATTTAGAAAAAGTTCAAAGGTTGCTAAGTTACAAAGAAAATCCACCCCTGACTCCTGCTACGTGGTCTGCGGGGAATTTAACTGAAGGACTGGTACACGGCATCCTCAGATACAACAAATGGATGCTGAGGATTTTGTGGTTGGTATTGTCTTCTTGTGAGGATGGGTGGCCAGAGGTACTGAAAACCAAATGTGGAGGTGAAATTACATTTCTGAAAAATACATACAAATTCTCATTTTAATCTCATTTAGGTGGATTTAGAAACACTGCAGTACCGTAGGAACTTATCTGGGCTATTAGCTTTTTTGGCATGCTATCAAACTAGGTGATCTGGTAATCAAGCTGACCTCTGAGTTTTCATCTTTCTCTTAAAATCAAGATCATCTTAACATGATCTTAAGCCATGGACACCCAGTTCAGTCTGTGGTATCAGTAAGTCATGGTAACAGTGTGTTTCTTTGTTTATCATTTTCCTCTTCCAACCAAGTGGAAAATCAGCCCCTCAGCTTGCTGGGTGTCTAGCTCAGCTTTCCACTTCGAACCTGCAGGTTTCAGAGACCAAATATGGCCTCTCAAGCCGTTCTTTGATGGCACTCCAGGGCAGCAGTCAGGACCATGGTGTGCAGATGATGGGGAGGAGAAGGCCCCAGAGAACTGCTGGGGACAGCTTTTGCAAGACACCACGGGGCTGTGCATGATGTGCTCCTCGCCATGCGTTGCTGACTTTTTAGTACTGACCGCCTGCAGCAACCCAAAGCTTCCTGCTAGTACTTCCTCCTGCCGGCCTCGGGAGCAGGGGTTAATATTAAACTGGTTGCTGGGTGACATGGGAGAGGCCAGGAATACAGATTGCTATGGCAAATTCCTGCTGCCTGCTGGGAACTGCACCCTCAGGCTCCAGCCGCTCCCAGGCCACCCTCATATGTGCCTGAATTGTACCCCATATGGCTTTTGGTGAGCACATAGTCAGGGAAAGACTACAGACAAGGAAGAAAGAAAGAAAATCACAGCTCACAGAAAGAGAATTTCAAATGTTATTTAAAACAAAGCTACACTTTTCTTTTTCAACAGCCCAACAGTTTTCTTCCTGTTCCACCAAGAACATGGATTGCTTCCTCTCAAAGCTCTTCAACTTTGTCTTGGATAAAAAGGGACACGAAAGGGAGGATGGGGAGGTGGGAACGCACACCACGACGTTCACCAGAATTGAAATAAATAGAGTATGAAGTTAAGGTCAGATCAGGTTTTATAAACAGAATGCTTGCATGTGAAGAAGTGAATTGTAATTTTTATTTTAGCTCTGGGAGAACTGACAGTTCATTGTAGCGTACTGCTGAAATACACAGGGGCGGCACCAGAAGACTGAGGGTCTGCTGAGATTAAAATCAATGGATCATAAAATGTAGCTGTCATTTTCTTTGCCAGCAGGAACTACAACAGAGGAGAAAATACGTGAGAAAAAAAACAACAACAAAAAAACAAAAACAATAAAAAAACCCAGAAATCTCCCAATCACCTAGAGATGAGAGAGATGATAAGAAAAGCATTAATTGTGATAGGGAGACGGATCAACCCGCCGTCATGCCGCCCCTCCCCCCAGCGGGCGGGTGAGGGCCCCACCGCGCGGCGGGAACGTTCTGGAGTGAGTGGGCGTTCCCCCGCCGGCTCCACCAATCAGAGCCTCCGTAGGGCCGGGGGGCGGTCCTTCCCCTAGCCCCGCCCCGCCGCCGCCCGCCCGGAAGGATGTGCTCCCGGAAGTTCCGGTACTGTCGCCGTGTGTGGGATAAACAGTAATGGCTGAGGCGGTGGCTCTAGGAACAACGGCGGACGCCGCGGCGGCGGCGGTCCTGGGGCCGAGCGCCGCCTCGGGGGCGACGGGTACCATCTTCGGGCCCGCGGCCGTGCCGCCCCTCGCCCTGGGGCCGGGCGGCGGCTGGACCAAGCAGGTCACTTGCAGGTAGGCGCTGCCCGCGGCGGAGGGCGGGGGCGACGGCCCTTCGCCCCCATCTCCCCGCGTTCCCCCCGCTCCCCACCCCCCACACCACGCGGCCGTTCCTCTGGGCGCCGCGCCCCTCCCCCCCCCCCCCCTTTCTCTCGTAGGCACCGCAGCGCCCCCCGCCCCGCATTCTCCGCGTAAGCCTCTGAAGAGGGGCAGGGACTGAGGGCCGCGCGGGGCCGTGTCTTGGGCAGCTCGCGCTGTGGGGCTGGGGCGGGGAGGCCCCGCGGGCAGCGAGGTCGCTGCCGGGGCCCGTACTTCCGGCGCGGCCCTACGCCGCCCTCTGGAGCCGGCCCTGCGCTGCGGCCCGCGCCCGCCTCGTCCTTGGGGACCGGGCCGCGTTGCCCTCGAGGCCTGCGGGGCTCTTGAGTCACTATGATCGCTGTGAAAGGGGCTGTAGGGTGGGGGGTTACGGGAAGCGCCGGGCCATCGAGTTCGAATCGGGCTTTCGGTGTCTTAATAGCACGGATGTTACTGAGGCTTTTCTCAGAACGCAGCCCTTCGTGACCCGTTCCCACAGCGCGAGGAGCGCCGCTGCCCGCCTTACATCACGGGTTGGAGCGCTGCGTCATTTTGCATCTGCATTTCCCCTCAGACTGCATTTCCGATAAATCTCTTGGAGATGAGCGTGCAGATCTTGCCGCATGTCGCAGCGCTGCCAGAGGGGCTATTTTTAAACTGGGACTGCAGGCTGAAAGGAGCATAAAGCAGTTCTTGCAGAGATAGAAGTAGAGGAGTTCCTATGACACAAACGGATGATCGAAGCCTAGGTTCAAGAAGCATCTCCTTTCTCTATTTTTTTAATTTTTAAAGTCCCTACATTTCATTTGACATAACATGTTCCCGAACAAATACTTTCCGAATCATTTACAAGATATTCCTTTTCCTTTTGGAGAGGGAAGGAGGCTCTAGATTCTAACGTGAGATCTTCTTAGTGCCAAGAGCGGCCCTGAGAGCCGGTGCTCGGCTCTCTCAGCAGCCTGCTGACTTCATCCCTTTGTGCCGCTGCAGGGGCCCTGCAGTGCCTGAGGCATCCCTGCTAACTCCGAGTGCTGTTTGTATTGCCTCACGCACGGTTGACGTGCTCATCTGGGAAACAACATTTCTCAATTCTGAGTACTCCTCTGCGTGCAAAGAGCTTTGGCCATGAATAGCCAGGTTAATGTTTGCTTCAAGGCCGTTAAGCACAGGGCGGAGATGAGGAAATGGCTGGGAATGGTGCTTAGCTCAGCTCTCCAGTGGGCTGCGAGGGCAGAGGTCAGTGCTCCCTCTGCTTGAGTTTGCTGTATGTTTCTGAAGACCGAAAAGCCTAATTAGGGGAAGTATGTTGATGAGCTGTATGTATTTGCTCAGGCACAGCGAATCGCTTGATTGCAGATAGTGACTGCAGAGCAGTCGAGCTGATCTGTGCCTGTACAGGGCAGTGAGTTTGTCAAACAAATATATTTATTTCAGAACGCTCAGGAAAGCTTAATCATTGCAAAAGAACACATTCCTGCGCTGTAATGTGAGCTTAAACAAAAATAAGATCTCAGCTTTCGACCTAATGAGCCTCTCCATTGTTCTTTTTGTCTAATCCTCTTAGCTACCCCAGTGCTTGTTTGTTCCTTTCTTTGTTTGTTTGTTTTCAGCGGGCCCCTTCCAGTTGCAGACAGCAGAGCTTTCCTCAGGCTTTGAAGTGAAATTAATGATTCAACCTAATCTTTTGGGACTGTGTAATAAGAATTCGTTTTTTCTAAGTTAAGTTTCAGTGGGGTGGAGTTCCTGTTTACTTGTTAAGAGAATGCACTTACTCTAAGTTTTGTTTTACCTTTGTCAATGAGCTGGAGGATTTAACTGTGAGATGAAGGGGTTAATAGCATTTCAGAATCGAGTTTTTTTCACTGCAGTGTCTAGAGCAGCTTCTGTTCTGAGTAATACTGCAGAGTTCCTTTCATCAGTAACTTTATCTGAATCATCGTATGGGTAGCAGCAGACACTGTCTGAAAAACTTCAGACAAACAGGAGTGTCTTTGATATGAATACTTGGCATTTCATGGTTGGTGAAGGAGTACGGCTGTTTTACTGAAGTGGGAAGTTGTAGTTAGAGTTAGAGGGTGTTCTTGCTGCTTGTTACGTCAGGGTGATGCCCTTGGCTGGGTGATTGGTGTCTTGGAGCAAGAGACGCAGGGACTGAGAGGAAGGGCTTTGATTTCCCTTAGACTTGTGGTTTTGCAATTGCTGCCCTTCTGCTTTTTCTGCAGGTTCAGTTTAGCACTCAGGGTGTAAAACAAATTCATCTTGTTCCTCAGTAGGTTATGAGAACTTATTTCATATTCGCATCCTTTTATTACTGGTATGTCTAAAATAAGAAAACAAACGAACAGTAGTCCTTATGAAGTGTCTTTGTCCTTCCTGTTTTAGGCAGACGTGAAACTTTACTGAGCAGTGGTGTAGCTGACACATAAACCAAAGATAATGCTGTTAGCTCCAGATAATTGAGTTTTCCAGATCTTATGCAGTGGTACTTCAGCTGATCAAGTTGATGTAAACAAATTGCATTCAGTAACTGAACAGAAATAAAACCCTTTAGCAACTAGATGGTGTGGTTTGAGAGTTGTCTCCTGTGTGTAATTCTGGTGTTCTTTCTGAGTATCTATGTCAGGTATTGTGTTGCTTTTATATTAAACAGAAAAGAGAATCTGAAGCACACAGGCAGGTCTCCTTAATTTGGTGTAACAGTGGTGATAAAGTGTGGTGGACGAGCCTCTTAAAAACCTGCACACATTACCTCTTTCCAGCAGCTCTCTTCTAGATACCTCCCACTACCTTCTTGCTGAAGAAGGTTATGGAAAGGGAAGGACAAACAGGTAAATGCTATTAAGACCACTTCTGTCTTTTCTCTCCATTTTTATAAAGTTGCTGACTCCTGTAGAATTTTGCCAGCTGCTCATGGCTGAATATACACGTGTTGTGCTAAAGAAGTGTGCCTGGCCTCTGCTCAGCTGCCTCCCTTGCCAGGAGCACTTGGCCTCTGTTGCTCCTGAAGTAGCCAGCGGGTGCAGCTGGCTGTTCCTCGGAGGTTCCCATCTGCCAGCGAGGACAGTGCTTCTGTTCTTGTAGGAGACTCAGCTATGTTGCTGGGTGTAACATTCTCAATGAAACCAGTGGTTTAATAAACATATGCGGTTGACTGATAGCAGAGTGAAGTGGATTTGAAGGAAAGGACAAGCCACACCTGAAAAAGCAAACTCATTGCAACCTTCTAAAGCTCCGGGGAGAGATCTTGCATAGTGATTTCACTAATAGGATTACACATGTGAAGATTCATATGAAGGAAATGATCTGAAAGCAGCTAGTACATGCTAAGGTTCTAGAATGCAGCAGTCTGTGTTTTCAACTCTTTTGTCTTTTTAAAGAAGTCATAATACATGCTTTTTTGCTCTAGCTTATGGCAAGTGGTAGAAGTAATAACCTTCTGACAGTGGAAAACAAAATCTTTAAAAAATGATATTTGAAGGCATCTAACTCCGTGGCCCCGGGTGAGTGCTTTCTCTATGCCCAAGAGGTTTTGGTTACACATTAGATGCTTTTTGGGTGTGCAAAGCCTGATTTCTGTGGCTTTTCTAAGCACCCCATGAAAGTCAGCATTTGCTGCTTTGGTTAAAGGATACGTAATTAGGTATCAGTTGCAATGTTTTTTCAATGCTAAATTGTCACTGCCTGCAGTTAGTACCTCCTGGATGGGTTGTTCCATGTGTTGGTACCACGTAGCTTTGTACAGCCTTGCAGTGAACTGAGTGGGGGGACGTGGTATGGTCTCAACCTGTGCAGTCTCACCACTTTGTATTCCTATATCTGAATAGGAAAGGCAGAGCGTTGCTGTGTGAAGGCACCCAGAGAGAATGCAGTTATATACCTGTCCTGCTCCAGTTTATCATTTTCAGATCAGATGATGCATGTTCTCTGGGTGTCTGACAGAAAGCAAAGTTTGGATGTCATTCTGCATGTCATTGAGTGAGGCAGGTAGCCTGTTCAACTTTCAGTTTTTAGAATCCTTGTTTCCTATATCCAGAAACGAGAGGCTGGTGTTGCTAGTATGTAACATTACAATTAAATTTGTGTGTGTAAAGATGTTCTTCCATATTTTAACATGTCAAGCCAAAAATAATGCAGTCCGTACTTTAACATACCTGGTTTTCAAGTGTGATCAAAGCATGTTTTAGCCAAATGCATCAATTTCACGTGTAAAATATTAATTTCTTTGTGTTGTTAGTCAAAACTTCCTCCTTTGGGCAAGAAGTAGAGTTGCTGTAATCCTTAGAGATTTTTTTCCCTCCCTTCGCTTGAGTTATCTCATTGAATGGATCTGAGCTTGCTATATGGGAATGCAGTGTGAAGGTGATGGAAATTAAATTAAGCTCATGAGTGCTTCAGGGTTTTTTTTCCTTCCCTTTTATAATGTACTGTCTTGATGTAATGCACCGTGGCTAGTTTCAGAATTCTAGAGGATCTGTGTTTACAAAGAAGCCTCTTGATGTAGGATGGGAAAGGGCCCCGGACCTCCATTTCCTCTGAGTAACCAGTAGTGGGAGAGCCTCATTCCAAGGCTTCAGCAGTAAGTTGCACTGATAAAGTACTTCTCAGCCAAAGTGCTTGCTGTAGCTTTTGCCTTTCCTTTAGTTGCTTATTTCAGCCCGATGGCTGGAGTAGCAGGGTGGTTGTACACGGGTCTGAGCCGTGATCTGAGCTGCATTAAAAATAACCGCGGGGGCAGCAGAAGGAATGTCAGGTTACATCTGAGCAGCTCCTTGATCTAAGTCAGCAGGTGGCTGTGAATCTGCATGCCCTGACACATGGGGGAAGCAGTGCTGTGCTGAAACAAGCAAAGGGTGGAGATAAATGTTCCTAGCTTGTTCTTCGGTAACTTAACAGCCTGAATTAATTTGGACTTGTTGGTGTAAATCTCATTCCTTAAAGGAATACGGAAGTTCCAGTTAGGTTCTGGTTCCATGGGTCAGTGAGTTGCTAGTTTTTGGCTTAGAGGTGTGTTTGTGAATGGACAAGTGTGCTGTGGTGTTGTTTGTGTGCTTGTGGAGGAGAGGAGGATGGAATTAATTGTTCTTTGCAGTGAGGAATGCTGGCTGTGGAGAGTTCTGGTATAGTACCCAGTTCCTGGGGTGTGTGCTGGCATGGTGGTTGGTGCAGCCACCTGGCAAACCTGACTAGAGTACTCATGTCCCTGGGCAGAATAGCTTGCAGAGTGTCATCTGGTCTTTTTATTATTTATTTCTGTGGAGGATCACGTTTCTTATCAGGTTTTCTGTGTAGCTGCAGTGTACAGACAGGTGGTACCTTGAAAGCTTGAATTGCAGCCTGACAGTGTCAGCCGGTGGCTTATAAAACCATTTCAGCTCTCCTGCTCTTACTAAGTATCTTGATGTGCAAAGCCAGTGGTGCACTCCTCTCTGTCGTCTTCAGACTTGCTTCAAGTTACAGCTCTTCCCTAGTGTTGCACTACAAATGTAGCTTCACTTATGTAATTTGGTGAAGTGTTTGCTCTGATTTATGACTTCTTACCTTGCTGCAGTCTTAACTATTTGTCCAGAAGCTGGTGCAGTTCAAAGATCTTGAGAGCCTTTGTTTAGGAATATTGACTTCAAATGCTGCTCTGTGAAGAGCCATCCTCCTCTTAGTTGGTGCTGCAGAAGATGATCCAGCTGTCCTTCCTGCTGGCTGCACTGCAGAGTGGCTGTGAAGTCATCTCCTTGGAGGACCTGGTTCTGCTGGCTGTGTGGGTGGCAGTGCCCATGCAAAACAGTGTGGAGCAGGGGGACCTACTCCTGTCAGCAGCGGGGTGGGCTTAAAAAGGATATAATGGGCTTCTGAATCTTTGCCTAAGCTGTGTTTTATAGGCAAGCTAAGAGTTTGTGTGAAACCTGAACCCTGACAATTTTTCTTATGTGGTAGATATTGATAATTAATTCAGAGTTTGTATTTTACTTCCTATCTGAGGGCCATTGCTTCTTTCTGTAAGCTGAATTGGTGATAAGTAGCTCTTAAGGGAGAGAGGTTGGTTAATACTTCTGTGTTGGTGGTTAAGTGTTCTTTAATATGTTCGGTTATGGCTCTCATACAAAGTCTGAGTAGTTATAATGCTGTACATTTAAAGAAGCTTACATTTTCTAGGTTAACATCTGTAAGAATAGAAAAAAAAACCCCACTATTCAGTGTTTTTTGCAGTTCATCGGAATAGAAGAGGTTTTGTCCTTCTTCAGACTTTTTCATGTGTATGTTTATACAGGGACGTGATCCCATTAGCAATGTCCTTAATTCAGCATACCTTGATTTATAAAACAACTTGTCTTCCGAATACTGTGCTTACAGCTTCAGTACTTCTTAATTCACAGTAATTGTCTGTATTACAGGTATTTCATGCATGGAGTCTGCAAGGAAGGAGACAACTGTCGCTACTCTCATGACCTGTCCACTGGTCAGTCTGCCATGGTGTGCAGGTATTATCAGCGTGGATGCTGTGCTTACGGAGATCACTGCAGGTAAAGAGATGCTGTAGGAGTAACTTCACTTGGAGTTCCTGAGTCTCTACTCAGTCTCTAGCTCAGAGAAAGGCAAAAGAAAACCAAAATCCTTGCATTGAAGCTTCGTAATTCTACAAAAACTAGTTCATTTCACTAATGGCTTTCTCTTACTAAGAGTGATAGTGTTTACTTTGTTTTGAGAACCAATAAGAAGAGGTGATGCGAAGAGAGAACCAGACTTCAAAAAAGCAATGGTTGTCAAGGTGTGTTCTTGTTTGTGGTTTGTTTTGTTAATGGTATGAGTAGATGAAATGAAATCTGGGACTACATTCAGACTAGCTGAACTGATGACTAACATTTAGTCAATTATGATAAAACAGGTATGATTTTTTTTGTATTGCATCTTTCTTCAGAAATTGCTGTTCTGACAATTAAACTGTCATTTTTGAAGAAGTAACTAGACTGTAGTCATGTAGGTTTTTAAAATGCCTGTACAAACCAGCCCTGTACTGAGAGGACATAAATTAACCTATACTGTTGAAAAAGAGAAGAACAGAATGAAAGAATGAATAAAGGAAAGTAATGCTTTCCTAGTGTAGCAAAGCTTTATAAGGGCTTAGGGTTCTTCTGTCACCGGAGTTCTCTCTATTACAACTTACCAGGAGTTTTAAGACTGCATTGTTGTAGCTCCTATGCATGATTAAATATTTGCATCATGACCTCATGTGGTAGCTATAGTTTGTTTTGCTTGCATGTTTAGTGTACAGTAACTATGTATAAGAAAGATAATGGAAGATAAGTCTCTAGCCTTCTGCATCTGCAAGTGCTACTTTCATGGTCGTGTACATCAGTGGACTCTAAACTTTTTTTGATTGTATACAAAATAAAAAAAAGTGAATCTTTTTAGCATGCACCCCTAATGGATGTATATTTGCCGATAAATTATACAGATGTACTACTTTACTGTTACATTACACACATCATAAAACATGGATAAAATAAATCACGGAATTGCAGGGGTTGGAAGGGGCCTCAAGAGATCGAGTCCAACATCCTGCCGTGGCACGTACCCTATCATAGGTCACACAGGTGGGCATCCAGATTGTCTTGAATGTCTCCACAGAAGGAGACTCCACAACCTCTATAGGCAACCTGAGTCCTCTGTTGCCCTGACAGTGAAGAATTTCTTCTGCATGTTAGTAGAGAACTTCAAGTTTTAGGTCACTGCTGCTTGTCCTATTGCTAACCACCACTGAGAAGAGCCTGGCCTCACCCACTTGCCTTCCACCTCCCTTTAGATATTAATAAACATTACTCAGATCCTCTCTCAGTCTTCCTTTCCCCAGGCTGAACAGACCCAGATTAATCAGCCTATCCTCACAGGGGAGATGCTCCAGGCTCTTTATCATCTCTGTGGCCCTGCACTGGAATCCTTCTAGGAGATCCCTGTCTTTTTAGAATGGGGGAGTCCAGAACTGGACACAGTACTCCAGATGTGGCCTCAGCAGGGAAGAGTAGAGGGGAAGGATCATCTCCCTTGACCGGCTGGCCACACTCAGTGCACCCAGAATACCATTGGTCTTCTTGGCCGCAAGGGCAACCTAAGATTAGGTTAAGGTAAAGGTTAACATATTTTTAAAATGTTGTTTTAATGTATTAACTATACAGAAAATTTTTTCCTCTCACTAAAAATACAACTTTATGAAGAGTGCTGTGGTTCCATGTACCTCATTATCTTTGAAAGTTATCAGTTTAGCACTTGGATATGGCAATTGGAAGGTCAGGTTCCGAGTTCAGTCTGTAGGTACTTGGACTTAACGGTTGTCATGAAGTTTTTAACGAATAGAAGGCCTACTGAAACTCTTCTGTTAGAAGATTCTTAAATGTGTTATAAAACAGTTTCCAATTTTTTTTCAATATACAGATGCAAGAATATTTACAGGTAACACACATGCATTGTCTTTGACAATAAAATCACCTCGCAGTGGTAGTGCTTCTCAACAGCCATTTTGTAAATGTGATCTCCATAGCACAAGCTTCTTTCAAAAAGCAATTACTCTTCCTCCAAAAACATCCTTTCTACTTTGGAGGGACTAAATGTGCTTAGTTTTTGAAAATGTTTACTGGGTAGCATACTGGTCACAGCTACCTCTCATCATAGAGTAGGTCAGCAGATTTGCAGCACTTGCTGTATTGTGAAAGAAAAATGTGCAACTCGTCTTTGACAAGAATTGTTAAGCAATTTAACATGAAATAACCAGCAAACCACTGTGTGGTACAAAAGGTTTTCGTCATTGTTCCCCTTCTCATTGCAAAGTATTGGAAGATTTGGCTATTGAAATGCTTTAGTTTTGTAGAGTTAACAGTATTAATGGCATGGGAGCATTTTGTTTGCTTTGGTTCCAGGTTTTTGTTTTTTTTTTTTTTTTTGCTGTATTATCTTTCCTATGAATGATGCGCGGTGAATGAATTTCACTTGTGCTATCCCTGCAATCTTACCTGGAAATACTTTATTACAGTTAACACAGCTGCTCTTTCAGTCATTAAACTCACCTAGCTTTTCCTGTAAAACATCATTTTTAATAGAGTAGTAGTTTACTGTTGAGATTACATCTCTACTATGTCTCCTTAGTGGCGCACAGAAATGTAGTTCCTGTGTTTCATTGTTGCAACATAATCTAGGTAATGCCATAAGCTGAAGCATTATTAGTAACGTACTTGCAGTCACCCCTATTGTGAACCTTGAACATTGTATAGTTTGTTGTTGTACTTGTTTCTTTGAATCTTCAGCAGAGTTCTGTCTCCCAGCAGTATTTGTTGGCAAAGAGAAGTGCTGTTGTTTGTTGCTATATTGCTTTCCACATGTTATTTCTGCCATCAGGAAAAACAACTATTGTGGTTTGTATGTAGCTTTTTGTCTTTTGCTATTATCTAAGAAACATCAAAGATGCTTTTCAGCATTTGTCACCGACCTTTACAATGCTCAACCTGAATCTTCCATGATCTGAAACATCTTTAGATGTAGGAGATATATAGAAGCTATAGAAGTTTGTCTTCAGGATGCTTAGATCAAGTCCTGTCACTGCGATGGTTTCATACTGTCATTGTCAAATATCTCAAGACACAGCGTATGCTTAGGGCAAGGATCATTAACAATAGTGAATCTATTTCAAATCCTCCTCTCAGTAATTTTGATTTCCTCCCTTTCCCCTACCCTGCACCCCGCAAAGAAAATTCTTGTCAGAGACGGCTCTTCTAGTCTGAGCTCTTCCTCAGCCACATTACAAAGGTAAAAACAACTACAACCTAATCATATCTGACATTGTATCGTTGTTTTGTGTTCACATAATCAGGATTCTCTTAAATCCACAATTACTTTGCAGAAATGTTTTTTAACCTCTTGTTTGTTTTGTGAGAGTTTAACTTAAAACTGGATAATGTAATCTGCAACTCCGTTTAGTGAGGCAGATGTGAACTGCAATATCAACGCACTGAAAGCGAACAAGCAAGGGCACTGCTGTTAGACCCTCCACATTGTGGCACACCTGCTCTTCCTTCAGGACACCTTGTATACTGTGTGTGACAGGGGATCCTTTGACATACAGACTGAGTAAGAGCACCAACCTTGGTCCATACATTTTATATTAAAGCTTGAGGTCTTTATTATGATTTTAGATTTAAAAAAAAAAAAAAAAAATCCTACCATTTTCTTCCTGAGTTCTGGTGGATTATCTTGTATAATGCCTGGGGTGGATGTGCCTTGCTTTGGAAACCACTCACAAAGAGGACTGGAGGCTTGCCTTTTAATTTGTGCTTCGTAGCTTCCTTGAGCTTTTAAAGCTGCTTTTGGTTGGGTGTATTTCTTTAATATGCAAGAGCTGCAATGT
This sequence comes from Alectoris magna, assembly GCA_030625065.1. Lineage (NCBI taxonomy): Eukaryota > Metazoa > Chordata > Aves > Galliformes > Phasianidae > Alectoris > Alectoris magna. The sequence goes on from CM060560.1 coordinate 141,621,634, forward strand.
TTAATTGTTTTCAACCTGACAAAAGGGAAGTGAATCACAGTTGCTTAAAGGTTTTATATAATCTCCAAGAATTCCCTTCTTTCATCCTTGAAATTAGTCAGCAGATATCTAAGACTTTGTGGGGGAAAATGGATTATCTCTCTCTTAGTGTATTAGCTGCTGGAAGGCAGATTTTCGAGAGAAATGGCACTTATCTGTTGTTTGTGGGTGGTAGGGATCAAAGTGTTCTGAGCATCGTTTTCCACAGTAAATTGAAGAAGGTGTTAGAAATAATTACTAAAGCCAACATAACATCTGATTGAGGTGAGGTGCTAAGATAGGTCAGTTTAGGTCACGTTGTCTGGGCCACTGTCCACTCAAGTTTTGAGTATCTGCAAGAACAAAGGTAGTGTAGTTTCTCTGGGCATCTCCTTCAGCGTTTAACTAATTTCCTGGTGAACTTACAGTAATTTCGCACTTTGAACTTACCTACTGGCCTTTAACCCATCACTACATCTCTGAGAAGGGTGGCTCCCTCTTTTCTGTGCCTTCCCATTGAATAGTTGAAGACAGCAATATCTGTCTTTAGTCTCTTTAAAGCTGAATTAACTCACTTCATTCAGTAATACTGCACGTATGTAGTAGGTACACAAGCAATTTGGGATGTAGTTGATTTTTTTTTTTTTTTTGTAAGTAAAGTGAAAATGGCACACATCACTCAATTTCTTACAAAATGGAATAGGGTTCCTGAGGCAGTGCTGACATGTTCACACAGATCACAGAATCACAGAATGACCTGGGTTGGAAGGGACCTCAAGGATCATGAAGTTCCAACCCCCTGCCTGGCAGGGCCACCAAACTTCCACATTTACTATATCGGGTTGCCCAGGGCTACCATCCAACCTGGCCTTGAACACCTCGAGGGATGGGGCATCCATAACCTCCCTGGGCAGCCTGTTGCAGCACCTCACCACTCTCCTAGTAAAGAACTTCCCCCTAACATCCAACCTAAATCTTCCCTCTTTCAACTTAAAGCCACTTCCCCTTGTCATGCTATTATCGACCCTTTCAAAGAATTTACTCCCCTCCTGGTTATAGGTTCCCTTCACGTACTGAAAGGCTGCAATGAGGTCACCCCACAGCCTTCTTTTCTCCAGGCTGAACAAGCCCGGCTCCCTCAGCCTGTCTTCATAGGGGAGGTGCTCCAGCCCCCTGATCATCTTCGTGGCCCTCCTCTGGACCCTTTCCAACAGCTCTCTGTCTTTCTTGTACTGAGGGCTCCATATCTGGACGCAGTAATCCAGATGGGGCATCACAAGAGCAGAGTAGAGAGGGGCAATCACCTCCCTATCCCTGCTGGCCACCCCTCTCCTGATGGAGCCCAGGATACCATTTGCTTTCCGAGCTGCAAGAGCACACTGCTGGCTCATGTTAAGTTTCTCATCCATCAGGACCCCCAGGTCCTTCTCTGCTGAGCTGCTCTCAAGGACTACTCCTCCCAGTCTGCACAGATGCCTGGGGTTCTTCCGGCCCAAGTGCAAAACCTTGCACTTTGCTGTGTTGAGCCTCATTAGGTTCACCCAGGCCCACCTTTCAAGTCTGTCAAGGTCCCTCTGAATGGCATCCCTTCCTTCCTCCATGTAAACCGCACCACTCAGCTTGGTGTCCTCAGCAAACTTGCTGAGGGTGCGCTTGATTCCATCTTCGGTGTCATTGATAAAGATGTTAAAGAGCACTGGTCCCAAGACAGACCCCTGGGGGACACTGCTCGTTACCAGCCTCCACCTGGAAGCCATTGATCACCACCCTCTGTCTGCGGCCTTTCAACCAATTTCTTATCCATCAAGTGGTCCACCCATCAAATCCACATCCCTCCAATTTGGAGATGAGGATGTGGTGGGGGACCATGTCAAAGGCCTTGCTCAAGCCCAAGTAAATGACATCGGTTGCCTTCCTTTTGTGAACCAGTGCCGTCACTCCATCATAGAAGGCCACAAGATTGGTTAAGCATGACCTTCCCTGGTGAAGCCATGCTGGCTGTCTTGGATCACACGCTCATTCCTCATGTGATCGAGCATGTCATCCAGGAGGATCTGTTCCATGATCTTCCCAGGCACAGAGGTGAGACTGACCGGCCTGTAGTTCCCCGGGTCCTCCCTGCTCCCCTTCTTGTATATGGGAGTGATGTGACCCTTCCTCCAGTCATCTGGGACCTCACCTGACAGCCACGACTTCTCAAATATGATGGAGAGCGGCTCGGCAACCGCCTCATCCAGCTCCTTCAGAACCCTGGGATGCACACCATCTGGCCCCATAGACTTGTACTCATTCAATCTCATGAGGCACTCTTGGACTTGCGCTGCCCTTACAGTGGGGAGGGATTTACCTCCCTGGTCCCCACATAGAGGTTTGGGGATGCAGGGCTCAGGAACGTGAGAAAGAATGTTATTCAGGTGGATGCATTTCTCTTGAAGGGTCATCTGGCATTTTCTTCCAAGCCTTTTCTAAATCTTCACTATAGCATGTTAACATCTAAATTGGTTTGTTTCCAATTTTGCAGGCAGCTTTGTGGGGGAGTTTTCTTGTGAGAGGTTGACGTTATGTTTTTTTTAACTTGTTAGATATGAACACACCAAGCCGCTGATGCAGGAAGAAGAAGTGACTACTGTGAATCCAGCTGCAAAACCTTATCCCTCAGTCTCCTCAGACCTCGCATCACTCCCTGAAACCATTGAAGAGGATATTATTGAGATCGAAGATGAAAATATAGATCTGGCAGCTGCTGGAGTAGGTGCTGAAGACTGGGTGAATGCTGTAGAGTTTGTTCCTGGGCAGCCATACTGCGGACGTGGTAAGCTGATCATGGGATAATAGCGAATTTCTCTCATGGGTCAATGGTTTCTGCATAGTACATTTATTTTAATGCTTCTGGTTTAGTTGAGTACAGCTGTCCATATTTATGAATCACTTCAACTGTTCTGTTGTTAAGTTCTAATTGATTTTTTTCTGGCATGAATAGTAGGATCATTTCAGATCTGTTCCTACTGCTGTAACAGTGTTCTAAAACCAGGTATACATAAAGATGTAAATTCTGTGAGTACTGTGAAAGATGTCTAGTGGAGGTGCAGATTCCTGTAGAATGACTTCTAACCAAGTACTTGCCTTCATGACTCCCTCAGCAATTCAGACCAGAAATTGAAGATCATTTATTCTAGTTACTTTTCTGAGACTTGATTTTATAGTGCAGTGATGGCCCATGAGGAAAATGAGATTGGAAAAGCTCACTGTATGGGACCAGATAGTTTTAAGTATGCCATACCTATAACTTACTTTCCTTGCAGAAGGGTAGTGCAAAGATATCAAATTCAGGCAAAAAGTGGGTGCATGTGTTTAGTCTAACTTCTAATATCAGGCTCTCTAAAACTAAGGATGTATAGCCATGAATAATCAAATAATGATTGAATCAAAAACTGGTATTTTATGCCCAGAATAACTTATAGTTTGTTACATAGTGCTCAGATTATATTACTTAGCAGTATTTGTCTTTTACTATTAGGCAGGACATTCTGCTAATGCAGAAGATTCTGATTTGGGACTAAGTGTTGTATCTTGGCAGTGAGCTCAGCAAAGAAAATGGTGACAATTCTTCAGATACTCAATTTTTAGGTACAGGTGCACCGTATTTCCATGTTTGTTCCACTGCTACTGCTGCTGGATGTTCTGGAGTAACTGAAGGTGGTAGAATGGCAGAGATATAAGCGACACTGAATTGTGTTGCTCTTTCCTGCTGCTATGAGAATAAAAGGTAATTCAACTGGAAGGGACCTACAGGAATCTAGTCCAGCTGCCTGACCACTTCAGGGCTAATCAGAATGTGCTCAGCTTCTCTACATAGAACATGCCTTCCAGCCCTTTTACTAGGTTTGGTGCCCTCCTCTGGATGCATTCAAGTATCTTAACATCCTTTTTATGTTGTGGAGCCCCAAACTGCACTCAGTATTTGAGGTGGTGCTGCACCAACGGTGAATGCGGTGGGAGACTGCCTTTTTTTTTTTGACTGGCTGGTTATGAAGGCACCCCAAAATGCAGTTTGCCTTCTTGACTACCAGATGTATGTGCTTGTTAAGAATTGTTCCAATCTGTAAGTAAATGTGTGAATTGAAGATAATTAAGTGGTCTGCACTGGATTACTTTCCTTCAGTATCTTTAGAACTTCAGGTATCTGACATCTGTGTTTCCTCAGTTTTTCCTAACTGAAGATTCATTAGGGCATAGATCTTTTCTCTAGAATTTTGTAGATCTGAAGTCTGTTGCATCAAGTTGAGATATACAGAAGAGAATCTTCCTGTATGTATCTCCCCAGGATTTTCGGGAAAGTGGTCTGGAGGAATATGGATCTAGAGTCAAAGAGAAAAGAGGGAAAAAAAGTGGAACTGAAATATTCAGGAATGTTGCTTAGGTATTTTTTGTAAAGATTTTAGTCTGAAAACATTGAAAAAAGGGTTGAAGATACTCTTGTTGAGCTTCACATTAATTGCTATAGTATGTTTGTGTTTTGAGAGGTATCTGCTTATAATTTCTACAGAGAATCATAGAATGGTTTGGGTTGGGAGGGACCTTAAAGTTCATGTAGTCCCAGCCTCCTGCTATGGGCAGGGCTGCCACCCAGCAGCTCAGGCTGCCCAGGGCCCCATCCAGCCTGGTCTTGAACATCTCCGGGGATGGGGTATCCACAAGGGCTGATTAGGAGGTGAGTTTACCCTTTAATACCACAGGTTAGAGTTTTTGGGCAGTGTCACTAAAGGAATGGAAGATTCTGCTTTGTAGCTGGTCTAAGGCTTAATAACTTTCTTAAATTATGATACTGTAGAGTTTAAGGATTGTCTGGAAGCACGTATGTTCAGAAGTCTTGTTGGTGTTTGAAGTGTAATACTCTTGGTAATCAGACTGAATTCTTGGCTTTCCTTATTTTTTGAGGCAAGAAACACACGCTTTAAAACAGTTATTTTCCAATTCAGATTCTGTGTATTGAGTTTCTGCAGAATGAGGACATACTTGCTGTCTTTCACTGTAGAGAAACGTATGTTTTTCCTTTTAAATGATTGGCCTGCCAGCAGGAAGGAGCATCTTAGTTTTATTGAAAATATCTTCTAATAGGGTATTCTAAGCAAATATATACCTCTCCTACTTTATAAATTGAAGACTGGAAAATTTTGTGTGGAAAATACTTTGTTAAACTATTTGGGTTGGATTTAAGTAGACTAGAGTGCTTTTGTTCTGTATACCCTATTAAGGGAAACAGAAGTAATCGGAATAATCCTACTAAGAGCTGAGTATTTGAATGTGATGTAGACTGAAGCTGGAGAGTGAAAGCTCTTGGAAGCAAATGCTACTTACTTCACGGGCACAGCTTCATCTTGACAGAGTAGATAATATCTTAATGCCTTAATTGAGTTTTTCAGAATTTGAGAGATATTCCTCAGCTTAGAAATTCTGTTATCATCCACTTTAGTAGAAGGTAGTAGCCTTGTTATTTTCCATACATTTGGGCTCTAAAAAGTGGCATGATTGGAGTTCTAAAACTTAACAAACTTGCAACCTCTGGGTAGCTCTTCAGTAAGAACAGGTGGATCTGTTGAATGAAACTGCTGGCAGAGGTAGTAACATTGCACTCCTCGGTGCAGCTGTTTCTTGGCTGGGTTTTCATTTTGGCATAGCTGTGGTCTGGTTCTGTGGGCTGAAGATCTCTTTGCAGCTCAGACATCAGATGTGCTCTTAGCATTGTTCAGTTTGGTCCGAAATGTATCCGGTTCATGTATTGAGATTGTTGTGTAATGAGAGCCAAAGTGTGAAAAGTTGGAGTTGTTTGTAGGGAGGCTGTTTTCAAAAGTGCACTCCATTACATGCTAAAGCACTGAAGTGAGACTTGCATGTAGTATTACTCCGAGTTTTGAAACTGGCTTGAGTGTTAAAAGTAGGTTGCATGCAAGGCAGGGGAATGCTTTATTACCTTTGTACCATAGTCATAACTTAATCCCCAGAATGATATAGTCACCCACGTTGGCTGTGAAATGAAACTAGGTGATTTTGCAGGTCCTTTCCAAGCCAAATGGAGAATGGGAAGATAGCTTTCTGGGATCTAACCTACTGAAGAGTAGTGGCTTTGAAAATAGCAGGCAGAATCATGGAAAATAAATGTTACTCTCTGAGGAGTATTGGATGTGGAACTGCTGAGACAGTGACTTCTAAGTTTCTCTAATTCGACTTTCAAAGATGGAGCAAAACAGTGCAGTTAGGTTCAAGAGTTACACATGTAGGGCTTCAGATTGTGGAAAAGGTAAGACAGGAAGAAAAAACACTGATCTCATTTTCATAGAAATACAGCTCTAGCTGAGAGGAAGTGCTGGGATAGCATGGAGGACTGAGACTGAAAAATTAGGTCACTTTCAGCATGTTTACCCCCTCCTGTAATGTCATACTGTTAAAGTGCCTGAAGTCGTTAATAAAGATTGACATTCGCAGAGCTGTATCTTAATGTCTTGACTTCCAGATGACAAGAACTGGTTGTGCTTTGGGCACAAGGATGGTAGCGTGGACTTAGCTAGAATTTACTGGCTACGCTCTGTATTCTGCTTGTTGCTTTTAGTCTTTGGTGGGGGGTGTTCTTTGTTGCTGTTTAAATAATTCAGTATACTCATTTTTGCCAAGGTTTGAAGCGCTGCTCTCTCCTTTTGTGGCCCAGCATAGAAAATGAATGGGATTGTAAGTCAGTCTTTGGGTGATAAGACTTCAGAACCTTAATTCTCAAAAGAACCTCAGCTAAGCAGCTCTTTGTCAAAACTTTATCAAGGAAAGGTTTTATAAAGCATATCCTGCAGAGGAGTGCAGGTGACTCTGGTAACTTTCTCCATTAAGAAAAGCTTCGAGTGCACCTCTGCTTCAGCGTATACATTTTCCAGGGATATAGGATTGCCTTGAGCAAAAGATTATCTTGCCAGCCCCATTTCAAAGAGGTGCTGTATCAATAGGTTCCTTTGAAACTCAGCTGCATTTGTCTGGTTAGCAGACTTCCATCTGTGAATCCTGTGGTCTACTAACCTTGGTACTTAAGCTCCAGAAAAAGGCTGGAGAGGAGGGAAGGAATTTCAGTTAATGGGTACAGATTTTCATATTATGTTCAGCTGGATGGAAAACTAAGTAGGTCTAAGTAAATGGGTACTTGAGTTAGCACCAAAGAAGAGCAGCTAAAACTCATAGGGAAGAGGAGATAATGAAGTTTATTTCATTTTTAGTTTGGGAACCTCTGAAAATCAGCAGGTTAATGGTTGACTTGTTACTTAATCAATTACTTTTGAAAAGTATCTGAGAGCAGTGTGAGTGACCTCCGAAGTCAGATGGTTGTTCTTAAGTGGGAACCAACAGGAAGCAGGCTTGAACTTTTGAGTGCTCGTATTTTCCTGTTCTAACTTTTCATATTTGCCTTCTCACCTGAAACTGCGAGCTTTCTAGCACATGCTTTTTCTTTGTGTCTGTAAAGGCCATTGGGCTGTTAGATGCTTGTGCATCTTTGCTTCGTGGGAATAAAAACTGTGAGTGTGTGGCCCCTTTTCTTTTTTGAGAAAGTCTGTCTTTTCTTTTACTGTTCCAAGCACCCTTTTAGTTGTATTTACTTGCTTCTCCAAATCTAGTGCTCAAAGGATTTATACAGCTCCGCTTTCTTACAGCACAGATGTCTTCTCACTCCTCTATCAGCTACTGGTTATGTAAATGAAATCCAGTTGCCGTTGTTCCTTGCGCATGTTCCGGATGTAGCATTGCTTTGTCATCCTCCTGCATTTAGTGCGTCTTCCAGCTGACTGCTTTTGTCTTGTAACATGATCGCCCTGCTTGATGTCACAGCCTCAAAAGGCTGTTTGGCTTATGGTGGCACAGACGAGAGCATTTACAGGACAAACAGGAGTCTTAAGCAGAGCCTATCCAAGTAGGACAGAGAAGCTGTACAGATTTCAGTTCAATTTAGGATTAGGTGGGGGAATTTTTTTAGTGGGATTTCTTTTTGCAGAACTGGTGGCTAGTCTAGAATGAAATGAGAATACCCTGAATTTTCTTACCGCTAGGATAGCTTTCTTGATAAGGGCAGATTAAATATCTGTTTTGGATGGGTTTTATGTACTTTTTTTTTGCAAATATCTAGAACAGACATATTGCCGCATGGAGCTGTGGTCAACAGCACGCCGATTGACCTGCCTTTGAGAAACTGCTGGTGTAGTGTTTCTGTACAGGCATTTCTTTGTGCTGAATACACCTCTACTGCTTCAGCGACGTAATTGAGGTGGGGAAAAATTGAGAATCAATTCCAGCTAGAGCGGAACTGATTCTCAAAGCAGCGAGAGATTCTTAACCTTACTTAATTGTTGCTGAACCATAGTTAGCATGAAAATGTAGTTAGTGAGACTTTCTAGTGAAGGCTGAGCCTGTAAGTGGATTTTGCTCTGACCACTGAGGCCTTTATAGCTTTAGTCTTGTCTGAATTGAATGATGAACAAATTACATTAGAAATCAGTATTGCTTTCTTGAGTCAGAAAATGACTAAGTTCAGATTGAGGGTATGTGGAACTTGGACTGAAGCGAGCCTTGCTTTTCTTATAATCCATTTGGATAACTTGAGCGGGGTCACCCAAAGGGTTTTTTTAAAACTTTTTTTTGTTAAATGTCCCTTCTTGCTCTAAATGTGAATGTTTTGCTTACCATCCTTAACTTTGTACCCAGCTGCCCCTTCCTGCACTGAAGTACCCTTGGAGGAAATGGTGATTGAGGAAGAATATGAAAAGCAGGAAGCAGATGTGGAGATGAAGAAGGAGCTGTGCCCCTATGCTGCGGTGGGAGAATGTCGTTACGGAGAAAACTGCGTCTATATCCATGGGGACGTCTGTGATATGTGTGGACTGCAAGTCTTGCATCCAATTGATGCTGCACAGAGATCCCAGCACATAAAGGTAAGCTGACAGCTGTCTGGTGTTAAATAGCTTGAAGTTATTGCTTCCTAGCTCCCTGCAGTCACTTGTCATTTATTCCCTTTTATTTGAAGGTGCATGCCGGTTGGGCAGTGAATGAAATTCCTGTTGTAAACCAGACTGTTTCCTGTCAGAGCCGTATTCAAAAGCAGCTGGGCTTCCTTATCTGTGTTGGGAGAGCAGTCTGCGCGAAGATACTAAAGCTTTGTTCTTAGCCTAGTAAAACTGGATGGTCTTCCAGATTGCCTTTCTGATGTTTAAAGCAATGTCTGAAGAAAGGAATTTGATCTCTGAATCGATTGTTTCCCACTGTCTAAGCAACACTCCTTGAGGATAAAGACCCTGCAGCTTAATCATTTTCCATTCCTTGTGTATAACAGTAGTGTGAAACCGAGCTTAAAAACCTGTTTGGATTTCACCAGGTGACCCGTTGTCTCTGCGGTTGTTTTCTTTCTCCTTTCCAGTCTTGCATTGAAGCTCACGAGAAGGACATGGAGCTTTCATTTGCCGTCCAGCGTAGTAAAGACATGGTGTGCGGGATATGCATGGAGGTGGTGTATGAAAAAGCTAATCCTAGTGAACGCCGCTTTGGGATCCTCTCCAACTGCAACCACACTTACTGTCTCAAGTGCATCCGCAAGTGGAGGAGTGCTAAACAGTTTGAGAGCAAGATTATAAAGTGAGACACTTTCCCATTTTAATTGCGCTTTGCTACTGTGGGAGAATTTAGTAACTTGTGACAACTTCCAACAGACTTCCCTCCCCCTCCCGTGCACGGAGACCGCATTTAATACATACTAACTTCAGTTTGGAAGTGAAGTAATTGTTGGGGATAATATTTACACCCTGATTTGGTTAATGTGGATTAAGTTTGCAAAACTCACTTCATGGTAGAAAACGACTTTCACTTATTTAGTTAGCATGCTGTCTGATGGTTACTGTTTATGTCTTGGACACCCAGCCAGAAATCTGATAACAGATTAATCAGTTGCATGTATGCTGCTTAGTTCTTAGCTGCCCTAGTGCATTAATCAGTTGCCAAACCATTTCTCCATTTAAAGGCTGTTCTTTAAAAAAAAAATTAAAAAATCCAGTCAGATATATATAGAAATCAAACCAAAATAAATTTATTCTAAAGAAAAAGGAGTCTGTGTGAAGTGTTTTTTTAAGGTTTGATACAAACTGACCAGCTGCCATTAACATTGAGTTCTTGAAGTCATTGAGCTTAGGCTATCTTTGTGTTTAAGACAGAATATAGACTAAAAAGCACATATAGCAAGTGTGTTCAAAATGTCTTTAAAGGTGGATGTATGCCATGACTCGTTACATAGGTGGGAGCACCCTGTAATGTGGAGTCTTGCAGCAAGGTCTGTTCATTCCCCAGGTCCTGCCCAGAGTGTCGGATCACATCTAACTTTGTCATTCCAAGTGAATACTGGGTGGAGGAGAAGGAAGAGAAGCAGAAACTCATTCAGAAATACAAGGAGGCAATGAGGTATGAGCACTGCAGCTTTTTCTCAAGTTGTGAGGCTGGAGAAGTAGCACACACCTGGAGAAGAAGGGTATCGATGTCAAGCTTTTCCCTTTCCAGTCCCATGTGTGATGTACATCCTTACCTTCCCACCCACAGATGCATGCAACCACACGGTCACTAAGCTGCTCCCAGTACTTCAACCCCAGTCTTTCCCTTAGCACACTGAACGCTGGTGGCCTAGTCATTAGGTAATACAAGCTTGTGCTGTGGGAGCCATCAGTGTCCCCATGCATGCATCAGCCCACACGTGTCTTGGGTACGAACACTGTGTAATACATCACTTTTTTGCATAGGCGTTGTACTGACAAAGTGCCTTCATCTTCAAATGGTACTTTAGATCCTCTTGGACTGTAAGTAAATGCAATTCTGAAGTCTAGTTCGGTTTGCTGTGAGTAAAGGTTGCAATATTTTCCTTTCCAGCAACAAGCCATGCAGATATTTTGATGAAGGCCGTGGGAGCTGTCCATTTGGAGGGAACTGTTTTTACAAACATGCGTATCCTGATGGCCGCCAAGAGGAGCCGCAAAGACCCAAAGTGGGTACAGCAAGTAGATACCGGGTCAGTGCTAGTTTTCGTCAGTTCCGTACAGGAGGTGCACAGAAGGGATGTGCTTTAAATCAGCTGCCCTGAGGATAGGGGAACTTTGTTTTTTCTAGCTTCTGACAGTTCAGTATGGCAGTGAATTTGAAGGAGGGTGGTCTAAATTTTGTGAGTGATGGGAGCAAAGATGGAAAGAGTGAATTTTTCAAACTTTTATACCAACATACTGAGGTAAAATGTTGGGCAGCATTAATAAGAGTGTGTGAGGGTAAGGTCTACTGGAGGTCAGTGTCTCCCTGAAGGAGAAACACAGAAAGTACACGGGAGCTAAACCGTATCGGCTTGTAGGAAGGCTCTTGCCTTGCACGCCTGATCACCTGGGTAAATGCTTGTGTTCTGCTTGCAGGCCCAGCGGAGGAATCGGTTCTGGGAGTTCATTGAGGAGCGAGAGAATGGTGACCCATTTGAGACCGATGAGGACGAAGTGGTGACCTTTGAGCTCGGTGAGATGTTGCTCATGCTGTTGGCAGCAGGAGGTGATGATGAGCTAACGGATTCCGAGGACGAGTGGGACTTGTTTCATGATGAGCTGGAAGATTATTATGACCTGGATCTATAGCACCTGACAGTGGAGTGTGGACTGTCGTCTTGGCTTCAGGCAGTAGCTATTACTTACCTGTGGTGTTGTGGCAGTGCCTGTGTTTCTCCTAGGCAGGCCTATCAATTCCAGGTGCTGTTGTAATAACTTTTACCCAGGGTCTGTCTCCTCCCGTCCCCTACCACCCCAAGAGTGTTGTTTTTCCTCTGTTTAAACAAATAACAAGAAATCTTTAAAATCTTAGTTTTTGTAAAAATGAATTTAACTGTCAAACAGTTAGCTTAGATTCGTTGCTTCATCTATGTACCCAACAGAGCTCACCCAGTTCCAGGGTTAAAGTGTTTACAGGACTTCCACACTCATTTTGAAGAGCCCAGATACAAAAATGAGCAGTGGCCATGCAGTGGGGATGTAAATTGGCTGATGGCCTCTTTTCTGTCTCTGTATCAATATTTCTGACGTCAGGCCAGATACAAATAATGCTTTTCTGGCATCAGCTCCGTTCCAGCCCCCTCATGTACACATCTTCATTTGTGATTTTGGACTCTTGTTTACTTGCACATTACTATTACTACTGTGTAACCAGAACCAGGTGTGAATGTTCCGGGTTTTTACTGTGTCTAGCATGAAAGGATAATGTCTTAGTGAAAGGAGAACTTTCTATGTGTATATACAGATAAATGTAGAGTTGGACCTCGAGGATGGGGAGACTCTGTGTAAGTTAAGTAACAAGACCACCTTTCATCCCCTGTTGGTGCATGAAGTCTAGCCTCCAATTGGACATGAAACTGGTTTAGCGGTCTCAGCTCAGTCTGTGGCAACGATCTGTCATGTGCAGCTCCCTCATACACCAGCTCTCTTTCATGTGTTTCATTAGGGTTGTGCAGGAGCAGAAGTCCGGTTAGCCGAGTGGGGTCAGAGGAGCACGAGAGGCCCCTTTAGCTGTATTGCTCTTTCAGTTTTAGAACTTGCTGAGACCACGTAAGCCATGAGCTTTGCTAGGAAATCTCTGTGCCTCTCGGCTGGTTCAAGGTACGCGTGCCTTTCAGCATCTGAGTTGGGCAGGTTGCCTGGTCAAGCTGTTCAGCTTACGTGAGTTACTGCTTAGGAAGTCGGTCATGCAGTTTCTGGCTGTAATTTGCATTGAGAAATTACATTGCCACCAAAGCTCCAGTACAGGAATTTTAACCTTGCATTACATTATTGCTGTTTTTGTTTTTTTTTTTTTAATTATTATTATTGACTTGTGGATGCCCCGTGATCTGTTTTCCTGCTGCTCTTGTCCTCTAGACTGCCTCTCCTTTCACTTTTAATTGGAATGAGAAATTGTTCCGAGGTCTATAATGTAATGTTTTGCAGCTGCCTTTTGTAAGAAGCACTTTTCCCAAATAAAAAAATACAAAAAAATGAAAAAAACAAAAACCCCAAAAAATCAAGTGAGGTGTGTCTGTTCTTTTATGGTTGAAGCCTCTGTATTTTTTATTGGGGGGGGGGGGGGGGGGAGGGTGTTTGTGTTGTACAAAAGTGTTTGTCGTTGCTTAGCTCCTGCAGAACCGTGTCACGCTGAAATGAAGATTTAGCTTGGTTATAACCTTTCCAACAAAGATTTCGTGATGGAGGGAACACATTCTGAACGGACAGCTGAGATGATTGAGCTGCTGAAGGAACATCTGCAGCTTTACTGGGAACAGAAGTGGCTCCCTCAGAAACAATTTCCATGCAGTGGTACTGTTTCTGTTTGTCCCCAACAAAGTCAACTGCAGTACATTTCCTATTAAGTTTCCTGTCGTAATGCTGCCCGGACAGCAAGCCTAAGCATTGCTACAGGCTGCTTTCTGGGAATCCACGTGCTTCGTCAAACCTACGTGTGTTCAGCAAGAAGCATTCTTCTACAAAAATGCATAAAGATGGAAGTTAAATACTAGAAGCGTATTTGGCCTTGCTCAGGAATGTGATTGAGAAAAGATGAGCTGAGCAGTCTAAAACCATTGTCAGATCTTTTTCCAGAGGCAAGCAGCAGAGGGAGAAATGCAAATGTGAATGTAATGGAGGTAGGGAGAACCAGGAAAAAAGTGGGGCTGTGGAGTGTAGAAAGCTTCCACACAGTGAAAAGTAGGTTGCTAACTTCTTAACTGGAGGGCTGTGTTCAAAGTGTAACCAAGATGTGACCCATTGGGATGGAGAATGGTAACGGACTTACAAGCACGTGGATCAGTTTTCCTTCCCAAGGGCTCAGAAATAGCATGCTCTGCTTCTGGTTTGCATGCATTTGTGGCACAGTGCTAGGTGCTGCTGCTGCTAAACCTTTGCTTCTGTATGATTTCAGGCAAGCTGGGGGAACTTGAATGAGTGATTTAATGAGGAGGTGGCTCTGTCCACTTGCAAGCTGACTGGTGTAGTTCAGCTCATTGTGGCAAGGTGTTTTGGTTCTCTTGCTTTGAAGCGTGCCATGGTTCTTGCTCTGCAAGTAGAGGAACTGCATGCGTTTGTCACTGAGCAGCACTGTGTGTTTCTTCCTGTGTGAGTGAATCCAGCTGTTGGTGGCCTGTCGTGAAGCGTGCTGTTGTGCTTATAATTAATTCCCTGCCACCCTACCAAGGGGAATGACTGAAAAGTGTGGGGCCTTTGAGGTGAGTGAAGAATGTTGGTAGGCTGCTGTGGTTTTCCTCTGTAAGAACAAATAAATTCACGAGAATGAGGATCAACTTTTAATGTGCAAACAGGGAGAGTAAAACTGAAGAAGAAAACCTAGCACATAGTAAGTTCCCAAGATACAGAAACCGAATAGATCGAGAGGGTAATAAGAGTATTCATAGCAGTGTTGAGGTGAAAAAGGTTGATGGAAATATGTGGAGTCTTCCTGCAAAATCTTGATTTCAAAACCAAAATATTCAGGGGGGAAAAAGATGTGTGTTGTCATTTGAAGTGCCTCGGCTTCAGTCCCTGTGCAGGATGACACACTTCTGATTTCGTTAGAAATTTTGCACCAGGTGGTATTTGTGAAATGAGTGTGTGCATGTTCTCCTTGCTCTGACTGCAATTGTAAAAGCAAAGGGCACTTCTTAACAGCTTAACTGCTGCTTCAGTTCATCAGGGCCTCTGCTTCTTTACAATCTTTTTTAAGTGCCGCTCTTTCCTGATTGCAACAATGCGTATTGTAATCTTGCTGCTGGGAGGCCAGGTTCACTTAAGGAAATGCATAGGAACTCTTTCCTGTTATGGGAGGCACAACATGAATTTCTGTTTGGAGCATGGCTTGAGGTACAGAGCGTCTCCTGTTTGGAATGGGACTTGTCTGTATGGCATTATTAATGCTGCAGCTTAAAGGGAGGGGATCCACACAGTTCTTGGGATTGAGATAGAATACGGGACTGTGCTGTATGGATCAAATAGCAATAAAGGAGCTGCAAAGGCAACTTAAATCAGCTGTAGAATTAGAGGCATTATTTAACCCTGTGTACACATGCAGTCGAGGTAAACCTTGTGTCTGGTGAGCAAATCTAGCCAGATTGGCAATGATAACTGATAAGCAGTAATGTTTATGGGTACAGCTGTTATCAAGGAAATCAGAGTTGCAAGTATGTTAAATTTCTGCCCCTAACTTGTTGCCATTGCTGTTACCTACAGGTATGCTATTTGTCATTTGCAGTCCAGCCACTGTCCACGCCTCCTTGCCAGCTGGTTAATGTGATCACACAGGCAAAGCCTTTGTGGGCAGCTAGGCTGAGGCTGGTTTTAGAACATCACTAAAGAGCAATAAATGACTTTAAAGGACCTGTCTTAAGCTAACAATGAAATGCTCAAGCGTGCAAGCCCCTTTTAAAAGATGATGTACTTCTCAGTGAAAGAGGTTCTCGCTCTGAGTAAAGCAACTCTACTTGTATATCCTAGCATTGTCTGTCATGGTTGCGGTCCTTATGCTTGAGAGGGGCACTGGAAAATGGCTTCAAGAGTTGGTAGAAAGAGTGTTGAGTACTAAAATCTCCCTCTGCCTTAAGTTGAATGTGTTCTGCATATGTAGGCCTCAACTTCGTTTGCAGCCCTCCTCTATAAATGAGAGCTGGGGAGGAGCAGCTGTGGTTAGAACACTTGCCTGCTGGGGAAAGAGGTAGCTTTAGTTCGGTCCCAGGGCACTGGCATGCATCTGCTTCCTGAAAGGAGGCTCCAGGACAGAGCTCTGTGCCTTCTTGGTCTCCTTTCCAACCATACTTAACTGGAATGATTAGGTAAGAACCTCAGCTTTTGCTACGAAGAGCCTGTTCTTTATGTATGTAGAAAAGCTTGACCACATAAGCAGTGCCACGTGCCTTCCACATCACTGGGTTGTAATTATGCTTACTTTTAAGCCAGTCGGCTTTTAAGAGGTTTCCACGCACGCTCCATTTCAGAATCCTTTCAGTTCTTTGCCCTACCATGTGGGGAGGTGCTGCTTGTTTCATGTGACATGGGTGTGGGTATGAGTGCAAAGAATGTGCAACAGCAAATGCAGACAGCTAAGGCTTGAATACTTCTTCCAGGTAGGTAAAAACAAACGAGCATCTCCTCCAGCTGGATGCACAGCTCTTACAACCGTGGGACAGTAGTTATTTGTAGCACAGCATTGTAAACAACATTTATAGAAGAGCTACCTTCTCTACAAGCATGTTAATAATGCTATCAGGAAGTACCCTGGATCTGCGTATGATGCTGGAAGAGCAAAAATAAGGCTCTGCAGCAGTTAACCTGTTTCTTGGTTAACTTCCATGGGCAGCAGCTGCTCGCTTCCCTTTGCCGTGATAGAGAAAGGCAGCGGCAAAAGTTACACATCTGATGGTTGCTATTGTCCACTCTAGAGCAACAGAATAAAGCTTGTTAACAGACTTGATAGTTTTCTTCATGTCAGGTACTACGTCATGAATAAGCCTATTAATCTATACTCTGAAAAACTCAGCAACTGCTGCAGCTCGCTCTAAGCTCTTCATGTGAATGAAAAGTGACCCTGTGGGAACCATTCACTATAACTGCTTCGAGGGCTTCTGAAAGGCAGCAGGCAGAAGCAACCAAAGGAGAGCACACACTCCTGACTGAGTTGCACAGAGGTGAATGGCAGGGTAGGTATTTAAGACCAGATTCTTGGGGGGAAGAAAAAAAAAAAAAAAAAAAAGATAGGGAGACCATTACACCCATCAAATGAAAGGGAACAGAGCAGAACGAAGCACAACAGCTCAACTGCAAGCCTGAGCTGTGCAGCTTTCTGGAACATTTACAGGCAGCTGAATTAACCACTGTTCTTTGTGTGCTGTAGCAAAGAGCCTGGCCAGAGCAAGCAATAATAATAAAAAGCTGTTCAAGACTAAATCAATGATTTACTCTATTTTTTGTGCTTTTCAGCCAAGTTCTTCCAGAAGGATTTGCTACATCTTTATCCCTACTTTTCAGGAACTTGTGAAACATCATAGGTAAAGTGCCATCTCGTGAAGTGGCAGCTTGCCAACCTTCCCAGGGCTTCTTTCCCTATAACCCAGACTGTATTTTATCGTTACAGAGTGCGATTTCTAGTTCATAGCTTAAATGTTAACAGCTTAAGTGATACACTTCAGTACATGTGGACTGTGTCATCTGAAGGCTTCTCCTGTATATTATTTCTTTCCCCTCCCCCCTGCCCCCCCCACCCCTTTCCTCCACTGTTTATATCTACTGAAAAAGTTAACAAACCCCCCCCACCTGCTTTCAGTTCCTGTGCATAGAATTGAGTCTTCCAGTAGCACTGCTTGCGCTTGGGAGGGACAAGACAAAATCTTCCACTGCTTACCAAGATATTCAATTAGGTCTCCCAAGCAATAGCGTACATACTTGTATGCTCAACACCCATCCCTTAAACTGCTCTAAAGTGAGGTTGCATTGCTAAACCATTCTCCTTGTTGCTATTTTACACAGACTTGAATCCCTTCTTTCTCATGCCTTTGAAAATCTACAGGTACACTCCATCATTGCGCTTTCAAACAAACTAACAGTCAGCTTTTGATTAAAATCAGTACATCAGAAGCAAGATAGGCTTAGGAAAACAAAGTAGTCCTTTCACCCCAGCATTAATGGAGGCTATTGTGGCCTTGGAAGCTTCAGTGCTCCTAATAACTCTGTGTAACAAGACAGCTCGCTACTAGTTACAATTCCTAGAATTCAAGAACAAAATGAAAGACGATGGTTCTCGCTCCTGGGAGAAGGTTGGGACCCTAATGTACCATATTCTGCCTGCTTTGAAGGATTGAGGATGACTCCAGGTTTGCCTAGTGAGGAAAGCAATACAGTCATGAAATTGCACCCTCTTACAAATGTTGGTATTTAATAGCTTGGCATGGGTGGCTCCGTGCCTGACATCAGGCCCTCCCCTAAATGAAAGCTAAGGCAGCAGTGAGTTAGCGCTGTCCAAATACATCAGACATTTTAAAGCTGCTAGCTGAAAAGCTTGCGCTACAACAGACGGCACAACTCAGAAGAATCAAATCAATGCAGGGCTCTAGTGCAAATTTATCTCCTGACGTAGCCAGGAAAATGTCTCAAAGATATAGTTAAAGGCAATCTTTTTTTTTTTTTTCCCTTTACAGTTCTCTTTGGTTAAGGCAAAGGCTGGCAGCTTCCTGAGCTCTCTCAGCTTACAAGTTCATGTTAAGGTATCAGTTGCCATGTTCCAAGCAACCTGTGCTGCCAACAGCAACAGTGATCTCTGAAGATACACACCAAACTGCAAGGTAGAAATATGAGAGATGGCTCGAGGCCACATAGCAAACTTTCATCACCTGAATTAAACTGAGATCAAACATAGCCTCAGAAAAATGATGACTTCCAACTTTTTGTTCCTGAAGAGAGCATTCAACAAAGGCACTGGGTCTTCTCTGCACTTGGACTGGCAATCACTGGCCTGGAATCAAGGTAGACGCTGTTTGGAGGACTCTCTCCATGAAGCTGCAAGGTATTTCGGGCTATCAGCTCCTTAGCCATCAACACGAACACCTCTTCAATGTTTTGAGCTTCTTTGGCTGACGTCTCCAGCACGGCTAGGAGCCCGTACTTCTCAGCCAGCGTGCAGGCATCTTCAAACAGGACTTGTCGCTTATCCACTGAGTCTGATTTGTTCCCTTAAAAGAAGGCAAATAGATAACCCAATAATTTAGTCTCACATTTTTGTTTCCTTTAAGTGCAATGCATTACTTCAGTTTTGTTAAATAATAGAATTACAGTGGAAATGAGTTACTGGAAAAGCAAGATGTGAGCATGTCAGAGCCACCATCACAGAATGTGGATCAAAACCATAGCTAATCAAATGAGTTTAAGAAAAGAAGACCCACAAAAAAAAAAGCAGTGTTTATCTAGTTATTTGCTCTAGGTAGCAGCGCCAGAGGATTCTTTGAAAGCACACAGATGAAAATCCTACTCAAAACAACATAATCATAATCTGAAAGAAATTATAAACATACGAAGGTATTTTATTTGAGGCGTTTTAAGTAGATGCAACACTTGTTGAATTATCATCAGTCCCAGTACATGCAGTGCCTGGCTTAAGTCTACCTTCTTAGCTCCAAGACAACCTTTCATCACATGCAAATCTTGACCCCGCAGTATGTATAACCTAGCTGCCCTTCCCCTGTAAGTCACTTCTTGCTTTTCCAAAAGGGAACAAACAATATCAGCAAAGCACGAGCCCCCAAAGCTGCCTTACTTGATGTTTGTTTGCCATCTTAAAGACCACCCTGCCCTGATCCTTTCCTCCTCCAGTGCCAGGTGTTTTCCTCCTTCAGTTCCAGATGTGAAAGTTGAAACCTTGTAACTCTCCCACTTGAAAGGTGTAGAAAATGGCTACAACTAATCCAATGTTCCTGCTAAGGTAAGTAAAATAGCACCAGAAGAAACTACCACACCAGCTCTTTGACAAAAGCTTGATTGTTACTAATTTCAGAATTTAAGAGAAAAAATAAACAAAAAAGACCCCACCATACGCACTAACAGGTCTTGTTCTTTGCAGTCATTAAGAGTTAGAAAAACCCTACCAAGGTTTGTGGGTTGTTGTGGTTTTCTTCCCCACCTCTCTTTCTTTCTTCCTTCCTCTTAACTCACAAGCAGGTCAGAATTTGTTGTTTGTTTCCTCAGAGGAAGAACAGGAAGAACCACAACACCAGAAGCACATAGTTTGCTAGAGGCACCAGCAGCAGCTTAAATCCCATGCCTGCTGTGCTCCAGGGCTCAGTGCTGCCTATCCTCAAAAGTCAGTCTGAGCTGCTGTGGCTGTGTGCATTGCTCTCAACACCGTGCTGCAGTGGAAAGTAGATAAAGGCTCTATCACTTTAGCATGTCAGGGCTCTCATTTGCAGCTTCTTCCTTGGGGGAGGGAAAGAGCAATAATAATCTGAAACCCAAAGGGAAAGAACCATCCTACTTCCTCTTATCTCCAACCTCAGCAATTTCTACTCATTCCTTTCCTCGAGAGGCAAAGCTTCTTGAATGCTAGCGGAATAAAGGAGGAAGAGAAATGCAAGCAGACTACTTAATGGTTTGCAGAAGCTGGGTGCCTGTGTACTGTCTTACCCCATCAGAATCACATTACAGAGCAATGGACAAGCATTATCACAAGAACAGGGAGGAAAAATGAGAAGGAGGAGTTGTGTTGCTCTGTGCATCCCTCTTCATTGTGAATTATCAAACTGCTGCATTCCTCCACATCAGGAGCACAGGGTCAGGCTTACTGCCATTCTAACATCAATAGGGTTGTATTTGCTTGCTACGCTACCACCAAGTCCCTTGCATTATTTCAGCAGGAACGGAACATGTGAAGAGATTTCACTGTCTGCAATGGGCCTGGTCCTGCCAGGGTCAGGCTGTGACTTCCTTTTTAATTGTTTGAGGTGAAACTGATATGTATTTTCATTACTTTAATTAAAACCCTTTATTCTATATTTTGTAACCCTATATCTAAATTCCCCTTTAATTCATAGGTTCATGGATGCTCTAAGCAGCAGTGGGGGAAGCGAGGGGGATTTTGCATGTATATTAGAAAAGCTATATAACGTAATATTTAAATTTAGATTCCTACCAATTAACATAGTGACCAAGTTTGCAGCACCATACTTTTCAACTTCATGAATCCAGTGAGGAATAGACTCAAACGTGGACCTCCTAGTAAGGTCATAGGCAAGGATGGCTCCATGGGCACTCCTGTAATAGGACTGGGTTATTGTCCGGAAGCGCTCTTGACCGGCTGTGTCCCACACTTGGATCTGCAAGAGAAAGGATTCAAGTTGTGAAGACCAGTAGATCAAGGCTGGACGTGGCTCTGGGCAGCCTGGTCCAGTGTTTGGTGACCCTGCCCACAGCAGGGTGGTTGAAACTAGATGATCTTTGAGGTCGTATTCAACCCAGGCCATTCTATGATTCTATGGTGATTCTATGATCTGAAAGAATATTTGTATGTATACAGACAACCTACACAGACTGAAAAGCAGTCTGTTAGATTAATGCTGGCTTTATAAATAGACAGACATCCACCCTTTCAACAAGCGGGCTGAGAGATAAGGAACACGGCAGCTTTTTTTAATAGGAAAGGAAAAAGAGCAGATGAACCTGCTGCAGGGCTAGGCAGAGGGAAGGAGTCTGCTACCCAACCTTCCATGGAGTCGTTGGAAAGGACCCTGAAGGTCCATCTGGTTCAACCCCCCGCCATTCAATGAGCAGGGACACCCACAGCTACATCAGGGTGCTCAGAGCCCCTCCAGCCTGACCTTGAGCGTCTGCAGGGATGGGGCATCCACCACCTCTCTGGGCAACCTGTGCCAGTGCTACACTATGCTTATCGTAAAACGCTAATTCCTGATGTCTAGTTTAAACCTCCCCTTATCCTATCACAGCAGACCCCGCTAAAGAGTCCGCCCCCTTCTTTCTCACAGCCTCCC
Organism: Alectoris magna; assembly: GCA_030625065.1. Lineage (NCBI taxonomy): Eukaryota > Metazoa > Chordata > Aves > Galliformes > Phasianidae > Alectoris > Alectoris magna. The sequence goes on from CM060560.1 coordinate 141,643,220, forward strand.
TTCAAACACCGGGAGGCCGCCCTCGGGTCCCCCCGGAGCCACGTTCACGATGCGGTAATGGAGGCACGGCCGCAGTCCCGCCCCAAGGCGCCTCCCAGCCCGCTCCCATCACCCACCTTCACTTTCTTGCCGTCGATATCCATCGAGCGCACGGTGAAGTCCACGCCGATGGTGTTCTGCTGCTTCTCGTAGAACTGCCCCGTCTTGAAGCGGTGCACCACGCAAGTCTTCCCCACGTTGGAGTCCCCGATCAGGATGATCTTGAAGAGGTAATCGAAGGCATCGTCCGCGCTGGAGCTGGAGAACGGCATCCCGCAACCCGGTCCTGCAGTGACGGAAAAGCACGGGGTGAGAGGCCGCGCCCCGGCCCGGGGCTGCCCGCACCTCCCAGGAGCAGCGCGACCCGAACAAGAGCCGCCCCACCCACACCCACCTGTGCGGCTCACCTGCCGGCCAGGTAGCGCTACTTTGTACCCCGCCCCGGCGCCCCGGGGTCGGCGGGAAATGTAGTCCCGGCCCTTCCTTCTCCTCTTCCTCCGCCCCTCGGCCGGGGCGGCGCTGCTCTCTTTTCCTCCCCTCCACGCCGGCTGCAAGGCGGGACCCCTGGGGGCCTCCCCGGGGAGGGCGCTGAGCGGACTCCCGGACTACAAGTCCCGCCGTGCCCATGGGCCGCCCCCGCCGGAAGAGCCGCCCGGGCCGCCACTTCCTGAGCGCCTCGGCGGTGCGGTACGTGGGGCTGTGGGGCCGCGCCCGGGTTCTGCCCGGTGACTGGCGGCTGGGCGGGGGATGGCTTTACGTTGCGTCTGGGGAGGTTCGGGTTGGGTGTTAGGGGACGTTTCTTCTCGGAAAGAGCGGTACTGCACTGCCCAGAGAGGTGGCGGAGTCACCGTCCCTGGAGGTGTTTCAGAACCGTGTGGATGTGGCACTGAGGGACGTGGTCAGTGGGCATGGTGGGGGTGGGATGGTGGTTGGACTGGGTGATCTTAGTGGTCTTTTCCAACCTTTATGATTCCGTGATTCTATACGAAGATGGTACCTCTGCGGTCAGACCCAGCATTCAGCCCTACAGGCGCTGGGTTGTTGTGGGGAAACAGATCTGTGCTTGTGTGTGCTGGCACAAGGAGAGCAGTAAATCTCTGTGCAGGCAGGTTGCACGGGGAAGGAACTTCTCCCTCAGCGTTGCACAGGCTGTGATGTGTTTCTGTCCTCTGGAGACCTCTGCTATCTGCTGCTGCATGCAGGAGAGGGAGGAGCAGCAGAGGGCTGCTGGAAAAAAATGGCACCCGCTGACATTCATCGGCGCTTGCTGAACATTTATGCAGAACAAACAGTGGATGTGAGCACGGAGAGGCTGTGGGTGGTGCGTTTCAGCAGTGGCAGCAGTGACATGGAGGACAAGTAGCATTCCAGATTGCCATGTACAGCTGTTGCACCACAAAGTGAGGAGTGTCTCCATTGGTGATTACAACCAGGGACCGGTGTACGGAGGTGAATACTGGCTTCAGTGCATTGGAAATGACAGTGACAACGCTGGAATATTGCAAAGTTTGCACAGTGTGGGTCCTGTGAATGCTCATGTAGGAACAGAAAGAGCAGCACTGCAAGTTTGACAGGACCTGTTGAACCAACTTGAGGCTGAAGGTGATGCTGTCCTGGATCACATCATACCGATGATGAGATGTAGTGTCACCACTATGAGCTGGAGTCAAAACAACAGTCCACAGGGTGGTGACGTGCAAATTCCTCATTGAAGAAAAAGTTAAAGACGCGCCCTCAGCAGGTAAAGTGATGTGCACTGTCTTTTGGGATAGGAAAGGGGTGATCCTTCTGGATTTCCTGGAACCCAGACAGACCATCAACGCTGACCACTACATCATGATGCTGACTGAGCTGAAGGCTTGAACTTCCAGAGGCAGGCCCAAGAAGAAGACAACCTTTCTCTTGCAGCACGGGGGCCATACCAATTTGAAGACTGTGGAACACAATATCAGTCTTGGCTGGACTGTCCTACCACACCCACTGTATTGTCCTGATTTGGTGCCTTTTGACTTCCATCTGTTCAGGCCGGGGAAAGGTGAACTGCGTGGGTAACAATTTCCTTGCTGCAGCACCATGATAGCTGCTGTGAAACAGTGCGTCACCTCCACAAGTGCAGATCTTTATGGACGCAGCTTGCAGGCACTTGTTCATCGATGGTGAAATTGCGCAGCTAATAGTGGTGACTATGTTGAAAAATAGTGTTGCTGACAATTTGTTCTATCAAACAGCGTTATTGTGCTCTTTGTGTCTGTTGTGGTTTCTGTGGAAATAAATAGGTGGCATTGTTTTCAGAGCAACTTACATATGACATATGACCACTCTGTAGTCTGCCAAATACGTAAATAGTGCACGATGGTTGTTGACGTGGGAAGAACTGCAGTTGGTAGATCCTGGAGGGGCTCCTCTGGTGATGGGCACTGAGGAGCACAAGAAAGAAGTGGGTTGGAGGATGACCAAGGGGTGCTTGGAGAATGGGAGTGAACAAATGCAAGTTGTCAAGGAATGTACAGCTGATGAGATGAATAGAAATGTGATCTGAATTGGGAAGGAATAGCAGAGTCATTCCTGCTAAATTCTAGCTGTTTGGTGAGCAGCACCGTATTTATACTTGTATTTTAATTCATATGCTTTCTTCTTTTCTCCCTTCCCACCTTCTTCTCTTTAAGCAAGAAGACAAAATGACATAAGCACCGACCAACGTTTGCTGCTGGGGCAGGAGCAGGGCCATGGCTGTGCCTGGAAGCTCGCGGAGACAGCCTGCAAACAGAGGCCTGGTGTCCCATTGTACTCACCATCATGTTGTTGTGTTCCTGCTGACCTTCTTCAGGTAGGCTGAGTGTCCTTCTGCAGAGAGGTGTTCGTTTCACTGAATTTGGGGAGGTACAGAGCTTGTCCGAAGAAGGAGAGCAGAAGTAGGGAAGTACTCTTAATTTTGGCTCGGAGCCTTGAAAGCAAGCTCAAAAGTCAATAGAAACAGCTGGTCTGGGAGTCCTGCGATAGCAAAGTGAAGTGTGCTGTGTGTGCCCTTGGGGAATGCAGCCACCAACAGAGCCCTCATCAAGGGTGAGACTGACTGCCAGGAACTCAGCCATGGCAGAAGGGTTGGTCTGGGTGGGTGCACAAGACAGATTCTCCCTCTCTAAAGTCAGTGTCTGCCTATGATTTTGGGGCTCCCGTTGCTAGCAGCTATCTCCAAAATGTCAGTTCTCTGTTACTCAGAGCATACGTCTGAATTTTGAGTCTTACCCTTTTGCACATGACATGCAGAGAAGACTTGGCTAACCTGTGCTAGTGTTTTTTTTTCTGGCAGTTATTCCTTGCTCCACGCTTCCAGAAAGACGTTCAGTAATGTCAAAGTCAGCATTTCAAGCCAGTGGACTCCATCCTGCCTAAACAGCACAACCTTTGAGCTCCGGCCAAATGAGGTAACTAGCAATTGCTAAGAAAGATGAGTAGCTTCTAGTATGCTTAGATTGTGGTGCTGAAGAGGCTCTTGTATTTCTTTCTGTCGGGACTACTTCTCTGAGTGTTCGTGGAAACTTCAGGTTTCTGAATTTAGTTTTCTGGATTACCAGCTGGTGTTGAACTCTTTCCTAGTGGTTCCCAGAGAGAAATTTGTAAGGAAGTTGGTGTTCTGATGGAGATTGGGACACCCCCCCGCTAATATAGCCAGCAGAATAGAGGAGGTGAGGGGAAGGGGAAGGAAGAATCCCGCTTTGAAGTGCCAGAGGCAATAAAGGAGAGCAGTGAATGGGGTTACAGTGCTTTAACGTCCTGGCTATGGCTTTCTGGTGCTGGTGACCATACCATGATTTTATTAGATCTGTACTTTTCAATCTTTTCAGAATTGTAAGTCGTCTGGGGGTTTTATAATAAATTTAAACTTAGTGACAAGAGATTTGATTCTCTTATCTTTTTAAGACACTTAATAGCTTGTGGAACTCCAGGAATCTGTTAAAAGTTGGGATCATCTGCTATAAGTAGGTGTTGGTGGCTTCAAGTGGCAGCAAATGTTTTTCGAGGGCTTTATTAGTTTCCTTTGACATGTGAGACTTAAGCAGAAGCTGTGTTGATTGGCCATATAGAAGTTAAGTCTCTTAAACGAAGCGGTTGTGTAATTGGTGCTGTCTGCATAGGATGTTCCTCTGGTGAGGCAGAATTAAACTAAAACTGACAGTAGTTGAGTTAGGTGCATTTGTAGGCCAGGTTTGGATTGTTTGCTTGTTTTTCTAATGGGGATAAAGTGCAGGGGAATAATTGTCCTAATAAACTTCATTCGGTCTTCAAGTCATCCTCAAAGCTTGCTTTTTTCCACTGGTGTCTCTAGTGCTAGTCTGGGGACAACTGAACTTTTTTCTTTGTTTGATCATATTGAATATAGGTTAACACAAAAAAATGAAAGAATTAGTGACTGAAGTTCATTGTGCATAGTTTCTATCCAGTCTGTTTCTTCCCCGCGTTCCTTTTGTGTTCTCACTTTTCTGTTTGTGGTCTGTCATGCCTTGTTATGGTTGCTGCCACAAAGGCTTTAAGGGAATTATTCATTTAGTGAAGACAGGAAGATAGCTACAGGAGAGGCACTGCACATAAAACAGAATATGCCTTTATTGTATTATTCATTAAGATAGTCATCAGTGTTTGCATGTAAGAAGCTGTCTTAACAGTTGTGTGCTTATTAGGAGCAGAGTTTGTTTTCCAGTCATCTGTCTTGATCCAGGTGGAAGTTGCATTTCTCACTTGGCTTGCTACTTTGTCGTTTAGAAGTGAAACAAAATGGCAGCGGGCATTTTCTGCAGTGAGTAGCGTGGGAATTGTTCTTTATTTGTTAATTAAAGTGTTAGAAGAATAGGAGGTTGCTGGGTCCAAATGCTCTTCTGCTTTGGAGTTGGGGTTTGCATTGAAAAGAGTGTAATGATCTGTGCTTCTCCCTGTTTACAACTTTCTCCCTGTAGCTATGGAACAGCAACCATTTATTTCCAAATGCAGAAGAAGCAACTCTCTTCTTGGGAACGTTGGACACTATTTTTTTGTTTTCCTATGCTGTGGTGAGTAAAACTAACGCAATGCTGCTGAGCATTAGTTGAATCTGATGCGGATCTGATGCACCTATGTTTGGAGCAGATGGACAGGGCCTTCTTGGGCATGCCTAGCACTAACGCAGTTAAAAAGCTTGGTTTGGGAGCGTTTTTTTTCCTTTGGTTGTGTTTGTTCCATCTGTGCCTGTGTCCCATGTGAACGTGGTTGTTGACAAGTGCGAAGTACTGTCACTTCAACGTTTCTTACACCCCTTTCATGAGTGAGTGGGAGGGGTAGTTCGAGCTCTCCAAAAACTCTGTTGAAATTTTTAAACATAAGAAATTGAATGAACAACTTAGGAAAAGCAGCTCTCTTCCAGTACCTGGAAGGTGATTGCAGTAAGAGTGGGGCTGGTCTCTTCTCACTGGTGACAGTGACAGGACGAGGGGAAATGGCCTCGAGTTGTGCCAGGGTAAGATTAGGTTGGATATCAGGAAACACTTCTTTACAGAAAGGGTGGTTAAGCACTGGAATGGGCTCCCGGGGGGGTGGTTGAGTCACCATCCCTGGATGTGTTTAAAAACCGTTTGGATGTGGTGCTCAGGGACATGATTTAGAGGAAGGTTGTTAGTTAGGGTACTATGGTTAGGTTGCTGTTGGACTTGGTGATCTTTAAGGTCTTTTCCAACCTGAGCAATTCTATGATTTTTGGTGGCAGAAGAAGTGGTTAGAACCAACCTGTAAGCTGATATAGAAACATTTGGGTCAGCTTGACCCTTCTACTTCAATTTAATTCTTGCAGATCACAGGTATTCATTTGGTGGATTTATCTGTTGTGTTTTGTTCTCAGGGTCTCTTTGTAAGTGGCATTGTTGGAGACCGCCTGAATTTACGCTGGGTTTTGTCTTTTGGCATGTGTTCATCTGCTCTGGTGGTAAGTCAGAACGTACTGGTGTGATTTAGAAATACTTCTTGTTAGAAGATCTGGATAGGGATCTATTTTTGGAGAAGAGACTATTTCTGTGTGAACCTTGTCTTGAGCTGTAGCTGTACCTCAGTGGTCTCAGTGCACTTATGGGATGACTCAGCTCTTCCTGAAATATCTATTTATGGATACTGTGTCAGAAGGAAATTCCTGTGTTTGAGGCACTGCCTAGAGACTTGCTGAATAGCTTTTGTACAGGATCAGTGTATTTGGACTTTTTGGGACCGCCTGGTGTTATAACTATTCTCCATGAACTGAACATGTATGTTGGCATCAAGTTTTTTGCCTGCAAATGCAATTCTTGCTGCCTTCTTTAAAGGGCGCGCTAACAGTACTAAGCATTCATCTGCTTATTTTGTAACTGGCAACAGGGCGTATGTCGGAAATGCATGACTGCATAAAAGAAAAGCATTCTTCAAGTTCGAGCCACTGCAGATGAGCATGAATCAGTTTTATCTCATTGTGGTTTTCTAGCCACTGAAGCAACGTAAACCGTGTTGCGTGCTTTTGATTTACCCATCAGCGACGAAGCCCACTGTGGTCCATTGCATTCTGCAAGCACGAGATCACAGGCAGGCACATATCCAGCGCAGTGTGTTTATTTTTGGCTAGTTTGGATTAGGGCTTGTAGTCATTTGGAACCTGGCTGTAATATTTATGTTAATTTTTGCAAAGATAAAGAGCTACTGGAGGCTTTGTGTTTGCGCGGAGACCTGTGGTTTCAGATGTCAGTACAGTAACAAATCAAGAGGCCGCTGGGTTTTTAGCACTGTTACTGAAAGTATTTGTCTCTTTCTTTGGCCATAAGTGGGTCATTTACAAAAAGAAGCCTTTTGGAATAGAAGTGCTGAAAAGATGTTTTTCTCTCCCAAGCTGTTTGGGCTCCAGAGCTGGTGCTGTGGTGGCTCAGCAGAGGGTGCTGTTAGCTCTGAGCCATTTCTCAAACAATACCACGCCTGCCTCTGGCCTGGGCTCTGCCAGGAACCTTCTCCCTGAAATGCCTTTACTTCTCACTCTCAGCTTCCTGGAATAGCCTCATGGTTTCTTTTCTGTTTTATTATTATCTTTTACTAATTCTACTTATTCTTTCCTAGGTATTCTTCTTCGGCACACTCACAGAGTGGTTGCATTTCTACAACAAGTGGTTCTACTGCTGTCTCTGGGTTGTGAATGGCTTGCTGCAGTCCACTGGTTGGCCCTGTGTGGTTGCTGTCATGGGCAATTGGTTTGGAAAAGCTGGGTAAGCTGAGATTTCTACAGTGACTTTTTTGACCTGTTGAATAGCTGGCTGAGCTGGAAGTCTCAAACCAAAAAGGCACAACTCTATTTTGCCAGCATTTCAGTCAGAATTGAGGTTGTGTGGGATGCCTTACTTTCTTCTGTTATCTCTTCTGGAGCCATGGAACAGCTTGGTATGAACACGTTTGTACGTGCTCAAGACACAAAGTCAAACTTGAGAAGTTTTGTAGTGCAGAGTGGTGGAATTCAGTTTGTCTTGCCGCTGGATTACCTGTTTCTGACCACTTATCACTGAAGAGCTCAAGTGGAGAGTGACTTATCTGAGTGTTGAGTCTGTCTCTGGGGGTTGCTATTGATGAGCTGCAGCCATAGCTTGTAAGCCAGTTTATCTCTGCTGTAATACAAGTGTTTCAGGACAGAACATTTCTTGCTTATTTATTTGGTGCCCCCAAGTTGCTCTGTTTGTTTTTTTTTTTTTTTTGCTTTAAGATACCTTTGACTCTCTTTGGAGCAGGCAAGAGAATGTTGTAACTTTATTGCTCCTAATATCACCTCTTCCTATACCCTCCCCTCCAAATTCTCTTTCATTTCTGCAGGAGAGGTTTTGTGTTCGGCCTCTGGAGTGCCTGTGCATCTGTGGGAAATATCCTTGGGGCATTCCTTGCTTCCTGTGTTCTCAAGTATGGCTACGAGGTAGGTGTTGCTGTCTGGCTTCTAGCTAGGCCTGCATGTCTGATTGGGTTATGCAGAGTCAGTTTCTTGTCTTGAAAAATAATAGGAATATTTTTCTTCTTATCTGAACATCCAGTTTCATCTTCTGTAATTCTGTGGTAGGAAGCAGAGGGCAGAACAGAATGCTATTTCCTTTCCTAAACCTTCAGACTTGGGAGGAATGAACTTGAGACTTCTTGGCAACGTGGGCGAAGTTTTTGAAGAGCCTTAATGCTTCAGTGTATTCTCTTCTGATCTGAATGGCTTAAAATGCTCTTCGAATCATGTCCATTGCAGGTTCTCACTAAAGTGAGTTCATTGCTGCTGAGTAGTGGTGTAGTTTGACAGATACAGAGATACAACTTCTTGTTGGGAAGAGGCCAAGTGTGCTTTATATTGCTTGTAGTATGCCAGGCAGGCAACTGAACACGGGGAACTAAGGCATGTAGGAGCACATGATGTGCATGGACAGTCAAACAGGGCTGAGAAGAGAAACCTTACTGGGCACCAAATAGTAGCCTTTCAAGGCTTGTATGGAGATGGATGAGAAATCAGGATCAGATTCGTTTCTGGGTTGCACAGTAAGAGACCAAAAAACAGTGGCTAAAAAGTGAATCAGGGAAGGTGTCAGCTGGAATTTGGAAAAACATTTCACTGTGAAATCAGTTAAGCACTGGAAGAGGGTCCCTGAGCCTAGGGAGTCTGCTTTTGGAGGGCTTCAAGACCTGATTGAACTGACTCCCCTGAGCCAGCTGGTCTGAATTTGTTGTTTGCCACTGCTTTAAGCAGTGCCTACCAGTGTAGCTGGCTCTGTGATTGTGTTGGGTGAGCTCCTTCCTCCATCACCTGGATAGAGCCAAGTCTGTTCAGGAGATGCAGAGGTCACTTGTTTCCAAGTTTTATGGATGTAGTCTGAGTTGTTGTAGCTGTATTTACGCTCTGACAGGGCCAGGATGTAGAGAGATCCTCATTGATCAAAGAAGCCCATGTGACTGAAAGCCTTCTTAAAGTAATATCTTTCTAATTTATCTTCAGTATGCCTTCTTGGTGACTGCTTCAGTCCAGTTTGCTGGAGGAGTTATTGTCTTCTGTGGGCTCCTGACTTCACCAAAGGAAGTGGGTAAGTAGAAGAGGGCTGCAGTATTTCAGTTCTTCCCTGGGAAGCAGATTTGCAGCTTTCCATGTAGTACTAAAAGTGCTGCTTGTTCTGACAGCGCTAATCCTCAGGATTCGTACAAAATGGTGTTGCACTTTAATATAGAAAATGCTCTTAGCAAAATCACACTGAATGTCATTATGCATCATCTGTATAGAGTCTGAATGTTTAAAAAAAAACCCCACAAAATGAAACAGCCTACCTCCAATCCTTCTGTTTAGGATGTGCCTAATTCTGAGTTTTCCTTCACCTGGAAAACCAGTAGTTTTTTAAGAAACAGTAAGCAAACTGTTAATGGGCTACTGTAGGAAAAAGAACCGTGGCAAGCCCTAGCTGTACAGTAGGAAGGGAAAGTGCTTTCAGCGTACAGGCTTCCAGCAGCCAGTTAAGCAGCTTTCAGGCAGGATATAGTCCTTCTCTAAGAAGATGGTAGGCAAGCCAAAGTATAACAGGAAAACAAAACACTCTTCAAGCTTTGACAGGGACATGGAGGAGGTTTCCCAGCTGCCTGCAAAGGCTATAAAGTTGGTAGCACTGAAAGAGTCTGTATAAAAGTGTTCAGCAGCCCTGAAAGCTCAGTGCAGTTCCTAAGCTTTCCATTCCAGAGGAGGCATTAACGGGCAGCAGCAGTCAGAGTAGGTGGTGGTACATGCAGCCTCCATGCACAGTGCAAGTGGTAACCAGGAGCCAGGTGCAAGGATCCCAACCACCAAGTAAGGGGGGAAATTCACTAATTTGGTGTACCTTCAAACTAATGGCCAATTAGTTGGCCATTAGTTGTCTGCACAAACTCAGAGCAGACAAAGTCAACACCAGGCTCAGACAGAATACTTTCAAGAGCACTAGAAGACAAAGGGTAGAACCTGTTGACATTGCAGAACACCATCTAGACGTGTTTCTAAGCCAAAGGAGGATGGAGGTATGGGAGAGCAAGGGAACTTCTCAAAGGGAGAACTGCTTAAAAGAAGAGTGTTGCTTTAGACTGGAGAGAGGGTGAACAGTCTGTGATCCATTGTTCCTGTTGCATATCCCTTGTATAACTTAGGCCTTCCTGAGCTTGGAGCAGATGAAGAAGGCAGTGTTGAGGAAGATGCCAACAGACCATTGATGGGCGATGATGATGCAGATGATGATGAAGGCAATTACTCTATTCAAGCGGCTGATACTGACAGCCAGCCAAAAGCCATCGGCTTTTTCCAGGCTTGTTGTCTTCCAGGTGTAGTACTGGTGAGAACATGGATTCTTTAATGGGATCTGACTTCTTATTTTTTAAATATAAATGTGACTTTCTGTGTTGTCTGCACTTGTTGATGTGATTGTTAATATATTGACTGTGTGTTTCAATTGCCAACATTTGACGACTTACCTGTTAAAACCTTGGGGATGGGGTAATTATCTCTGTGTGCACGCACTGTGATACTGCCCTGATATGGGGTTGTGTGTTGCTCTTCCCGTTGGACTTCTGCTTTGTTTAGTGAACGTGGTTGGCCAACTAGGGCTGTGGAGATCCTGTCCTTTTTGCCGGTGAGTTTAGAAAGGAGGCAATGAGTAAAGCTACCTTTCTTGCTGAGGTAACTGGCCTGCCCTGAGAAGTTGAATTCTTACAGCTAGCAGAGCGTTACATTAAACTCTGTGATGCTGATATTTGGGTGTGCTTTTTTTAGTTGCTTTAGAACAGAAGGTTGGCCTGAAAAAGCCTTAGTCAATGTGATGGTGATGTAATGAGCCAAAGTAGGTATTTTTAAAAAGATGACTGGAAACAAGGCATGGTGATGCAATTTCCCCATGTCCTCATCCTGTCCCCTGCATGAGAGCTTGTTCTTCTGCATCAGCAGCATTGCCCAATTCATGAATTTGATCCTGTTGAAAAAATTAAACAGCCATTAAAAATAATGTTAGTTTTCTATGCAGGTGGACTCTGTACCCTCTGAATATTACAGTCAGTACACAGAAGTGGGTAGAGTGGCTGACTCAGGAATAAGTGTGAACCATTTGGATTTGATCACGCAGTAGAACTACTGAAAGGGCGAAAAAACTACCTTTAAGGGGGTGAGCAGTTGGCTGTTGCGATTAAGGCAACACAAGATCTAGAAGGAGTGAGTGGATGGATATCAGTGTCTATATAGCCACGATTCCATTGGTAAGACCTTAACTGAGGGATGGCAAGTTCTCGCCTCATGTGGCTGAATGCCGTATAAACTGTGGCTTGGTTTTGGTGGTGCTAAGAATGGGATGGTAGAAAAAGAACCTTTATTTCTTAGCAGTGGTTTTTCACTGACCAGAATGTAAAGGAGGTACTCTACAACTGATGTTGTTTCTTGTGCTTTTGAGAACATGGTCTATGTGTTAACCCAGCAATGCAAACACCTCTGAGTCTGAGTTTTATCTTATGTCAGAGTTCTATGTCAGATCAGTGAGTGTGAAACCAAATACTGAGAGAACCTCCAGAGATCTGTTAAAATCCTACAAAGATTTTATTTATTTTTCTGTAGTTCCTTTCTTCTTCTACCAAGTCATATGGTTGGAAGAGTTTCAGCATAGACAGCCTTGGACCTCCAGAAATTCAATGTCAAATTTGTCCATCTGTTTGACAGTTTCTAAGCACTTTGTAATAAATACCTCTGCACAGTGTGATTCTTCATGGTCAGAGTCAGAACTCTAACATCTCTGTGTCATACGTATGTGGTAAAAGTTAGTTTGTGTCCTATAAAAGAGCAGAGCTGGTAATGATGTATTAAGAGAATTTCGGAAGAGCTGATTTTTGTGTCAGAATAATCTGCTTTCTAACATTCAAGCACATAAATTCTCAAAAGCTGTGATCCGAGCAGGTGATTTTTTTCTACCTTCATCCTTATTTACCTCTTCAAATGTGGATCCCTTAAACTGCTGCATCAGTGTATATCAGGAGGCATTGCAGAAATAGTGTGCCTCATCCTGCTGCATGCTGGGCCAGCGATGCCAGAGGAAGATCCTTTGCCACATAGGAAGATCCGCAGAAGGAGATTTCCTGTTGGCTAAGGAGAAGTTGAGCTCAGCAGCCAAAAGCAAAAGCTTATCTCAGCTGCTGCATGTGGAGGCTTAGCTTTGGCCAAACCTTTCCTGGAATAAACCTGTCTTGGAATACTTACCTGGTGGTTATGAATGAAACTTTCTCTCTCCTGGTGCTTCTCCCTCCTGGTGCTGTAGGCAGGTGAGCCTTCTGAAGAACAGAAAGTAGTACAGAGGAACTACTTCACATAATTTTGCTCAGCATGATGTTCAGATGACTAAATTTCAGTCTTGTTTCATGTCATATGGTTAACTCCCTTCTCCTTAGAAGGTGAATTAAATATTAAATTTCCCTTTTTTTTAATTTTTTTTTTTTTTTTTTTTTTAAGCCTTGTGTCAGTTCCTCTCAAGATTGCACTGGAAGCATTTTAACCCATTGCATTTAGTGAAAAGAAAATAACCTTCTTGACAGTGATTTTTGTGTTCCTGGGTTCCCTTTGATGTTCAGCATTAAGCTTTCATGATGCTGCCTTCTTATATGAAATGCAGAAGCACTTCCCCTTGAAAGCTTCTGCTAGGTACAGAGCTTTATGGGGAGAAGCAGAAATGCTTTCTACTTTTCTGAAGTGCTAACTGCTTTCTGGCCCACTCTTTGTTCCAGTATTCTTTGGCCTATGCCTGCCTGAAGCTGGTGAATTACTCATTCTTCTTCTGGCTGCCCTTCTACCTCAGCAACAACTTTGGATGGAAAGAAGCAGAAGCTGACCAGCTTTCCATCTGGTATGATGTGGGAGGAATCATAGGTGAGTGAGCAAGGGAGTGGTGACATCTTCTGCATATGCCCTGCTAGCATTTGAAAGGCTTTGAAGACAGCAAATGCAGCCCTGAGCAGTCACATTCATTGCAGTCTAGCTGTTTGCTGAATATATAAGTAGGCTTCTTACGTATGTGTATGCTTGGACATTTTCTAAAACGCAGAGTATGTTAGCCCCCCAGATAGTCCACATATGATTTAGAGGATGCTATCATATTCTTGGACACTACCCCCAGCAGGTATTTTTCTTTGATTGCTAGGACTTCCTGAAAAGTGCCAGGCACAAAAAACAGCATCTCAACTGCTTGCTGCTTCCTTTCTGACAGGAACCCTCAAGGGAGAGGTGAGGTCTGGGCTGTGAAGCGCTGCACTATACCTTCTGTCCTGTATTTATAAGAACAGACTTAGCACAAAGCTCAATAGAGCAAGCACAGCTCTGTTATCTTCAGTGAAACAAAATGGAATGGTATTTTTTCTGCTGACTGCAACATCTGCCTCTAGTCCTCCAGAATAAAGAACCTACCGTCTTTGTGATTGGGCTTCCATACTCCTGTGTTCGATTTCTTGCTTTATTACCTAGTCCAGTTTGCTTTCCTAGAGCATACATCCTTGTTTGGGTCTTTTTCAGTGTCAGTTTTTCTGCCTCTGTGGCCTTCTCTAAATTGGGCTTTCTCAAACGCTGTAGTTCTTAGCAGCATAGCAGTTCCTATGGAGGCAGTGGTGATGCATAAGGTGATTTGTGTCAGCTGTCAACATTCGTTGCAATTAGCTGTGTCTACCCTAAGTAGGTGAGACAGCAGGGAATGTGAGCCCCCTGTGTGCTTAATACTTTCCCTGTGAAAAAGAACTGCACTTTCAGTTAAGGGAACCAGCCACAACATTAAGCTTGCTCACGTTCAGAGCTGTGTTTGCTGCTACAGGGGAAGGAAGAGGAAAGCAGGAACACTGGCTAGTTGCGTGCCTGAGGAGGAAGAAAAAAAGCAACAAATTCTTGAGAAAGCATGAGTAGTTTTCCCTGCTCTTTTTGGGCCACTTAGGTGTACTGTTGTCCCTGTGTCTGAGGTGTAAGGGCAGGAGACATCGCTTTCCAGATTGTAGAGAAAATGCACGTTAATCAGAAGGCAAGAGACCACTTCACTCAGCGAAACAACTTGGTTTTGTTTAAGCGTTAGCATCCTATGCCTGATGATGGTTTATATTTTTGCAGGTGGGACTATTCAAGGCTTGATTTCTGACGTGCTACAAAAGAGAGCCCCGGTGCTAGCAATTAGCCTGCTCTTTGCTGTAGGCTCTCTCTTTGGATACAGCCGTGAGTATGGTTTGTTTGCATAGTGATCAGACATTCGTTTGGTGCTTCTTAGAGAAAGACAGAGCGCACTCTGTTCTAGTTACGTTTTCTGATCTTGAAGCTGCTCCCGAACCAGGATGGTGCCTTTTGGTGTATTTTACTTCATGTGTGGCACTGCACAGGAAGAAATCCGTTATCTGATTAATGAGATGAAAAAGAATTTTCTGAGTGGTTGGATTTCCCTACGCTGACAAGTTGTGGTACTAATCCCTCTCTAGCATCAGTGAGATTTCTGGCATTGTCACTGTATCAAAACCACAACTGGCAGAGCAGGAAATGTAAGGCATGTCTCTGTAGTAAGAGGAAAGAGAATCTGCGGGAGATCTGTGCTGATGAATTTATATGTATATACTACAAAGAGGCAGAAGCTCTTAGGCTTTACCGCTTAGTTTTCTGAAAGTGCTAAAATCAAAGAGTGCCTGCCTCCTTTATAGTAGATCCATCTCTTGGTGGCGGGCTATTAGAAAAACTCTGTCAGGAAAATTGGTATAGGCAGATCTCATTTCAGTGAAACATCTGTGAAGCTCTTCTAAGAGCATCGGGTTTGTACCTTGAGATGTATTCTTCAGTGGTTCCAGAGTGCTTTGACTCACTTTCATGTCATTTCATTCCTTTGTATTTCCCCCTAAAATGAAGCGGCCTTGCAGGCCAGCTTTTATAGAGCACTTTGAGGTCTGTGGACGAAAATGACTGCCAAAGCTGGATGCGACCTGTAAAGTGTACCTTTTCAGAGGCATGCTGGCTTGCTCAGATGGTCTCAAATTAAAGGCAGCGATGTATAACCGTTAGATAGCAAAGACTGCATTTGGTGGAGTTTGGTGGAGAACTTTTGCTACCTCGCTACTATCAAAAGCAAGTTGGAAGCAAATACAGTATTATTGCTGAAGAAGTTTGAAGCTTATACTAGATGGCAGAGCAGCCAAAAGTCCAGGTGCTCAACTCTGAAGGTACAGTTGAGCAAGATATGCAGAAGTCTCAGACTTGCAACACAAAGTTACTGCAATGGTAATTACATTTCTATCAGCCAAACTGATGGAAATATGTGTCACAAGTAAGAGTGATCATGGACTGGGAATATATCATCTGGGCTGCAACTTGTCTTACACATGGTAGCTTTATCATATGGGGGCCCAAAGTTGTGGTAGTGAGTAGGGAGTTCAGATAATGCCTGGAACTGAGGGTTTGGGGAAAAGAATGTCTGAGAAGCGCCAAGGAATTGTGATGGAAAAGCAGCTGCATGTACCTAATAGTGCTGTTCCTATAAAGGCATAAATAAATGATGTTCTCAAGTTCTTTTGTTTTGCTTAAGACTTACCCTTTCTTTCCCCTTCAGGTTCTCCTAATAGCAAACCTATCAATGCTGTGATCATGGCAATTACAGGTATTGTCTAAAATGCCACTGTTATGCCAGTAGACATTTTTATACGTTTATAATGTATGTGTATATATACATCGTGGAAAAGTCAGACTTAGGCAGTGGTAATGCATTTGTGTGTGCCGTCATCTCTACTAGCTTTGCAGAAAGAATAAAATATGAGGCTCAAATTATGTTACTTTTGAAATTTACCTGCAGAAAAATAGGCTAACAGAGGGAAGTATGGAATATATACCACATGGAAGAATGGAACTATAGGGGTCTGCCTTGGCTCAGTATGATGGAAGTACCAAAATGTCTGGCAGTGAACTGCAGTTGAGCTTTGAGGGTGTTTGCCAGGACCCTGAATGCCCTGTGTTCTCTGAAGGGTCACGAGCTTTTTGTGCACCAGATGTATGATGCTGTGTTATGGAATTAAGATCAGCCTGCATGAATAGAGCCTTTCTTTTCAAACACTCCTACGCAGAGCTTGCTGTCCCATGGAGATTTTTTTCTTCCATCTCTCCACCAACCCGTGGATGATGAGACTGTAGCATGGGGGGCATACCTGTGCTGTGTGTACTTCATGTTGAGGGTTTGTTTGTACACACTGTTAAACAGTAGCTTTTCAATTTGTTGCACCCCGACTCCTTGCAGTGTGCCACACCTGCTTACCTAGCTTGTGCTGTTGAATGAGGATGTGCGTGCTGACAGTTTGTGTGTGCGTACTATAAGCATGTGAGCTGTGTTTTGAAGACGTTCTATTGAGAATCTGTCCTCTTGCTTCATTTGCACCACGGCTGTTTTCTTGGCTATTTCAGGATTTTTCATTGGTGGCCCTTCTAACATGATCAGTTCTGCAATTTCTGCTGACCTGGGGCGCCAGGATTTGGTGAGAGGCAGCAGCGAGGCTCTGGCAACGGTCACAGGGATTGTGGATGGAACAGGCAGCATTGGTGCTGCGGTGGGCCAGGTGAGGCTACAAAGGAAAACAAACACTGAGAATGAAGGGAGCGGAGGGTCTGTTGTGGTTACGCATGCTAGCTCACTCCTCTGTTGCATGGAGTGTGGGGGTATGTGTGTATATATGGTATTCATTTAACAAACAACCATGAGAATACGTCCTGCGATCCAGTGGCTGAAGTTTAACTAAAAACCAGACTGAGTATTTCTAGCCCTATCGCTGTAGCAATTTCATAAATCCAGTGAGTCTGAGACTCAGTTCGTACCCTGAACTGGAAAAAGCAAGAAAAGGTCAGCTTCACAAAGAAGGAGAATAAAATGTTTTGAAGTTTGTTTGGGATTTTTGCTCAAAGGTAATAGGAAAATCTTTGCTTACAGAAAACTTCACCTACAGGACTGAGGAAAATTAGAACACCCGTTATGAATGTTACAGTGTTTACAAAGCAATTTCAGCTTTGCTCTTATTTGCAGTTCCCCTTTTTATTTGCGGATGTCTCGTACACCCTGTAAATCTGGCACCGCTTACTTTGATAGTCCTTACGGTCTGCTGCAAGGGGCCTGAAGAGCAGACTGCTGCAGAAGAGGAAGCAGACAGAGTGCCCACTGGGGGCATTTTTACTTCTCAAATACAAGCGATAACTTTGTGGGAGAATACAGTGGTGCTTTGGGATGGGAGGACTTAGCAGGAGGATTGGAGCCAGTTCTATTCCAGGCATTCTGTAATGCTGGTGAAATACCAATGGTTTAGGCAAGGCGTGCAAGTTTCTTTTCTCTGAAGGGATTTGGATTTGTACTTGTCATTTATTTCCCGATGAATACAATCGTTCTGTCTCAAAGGAAAGATGCCACTTAGCTCCATTAAGCGTGGAAAATTACAAGTGCCTGGTGGATGTATTAAAGTGCACTGCTGCACTCAGTTTTCTTACTACATTGTCTTCAGTGTTTCTGTCTTCCCCCACACATACCATTGGAACTTACGTCGTCAGAAAAATTGGGCCTTTAGTTCTGAAAAATTCCACCTGCTTCCCATTCGAACATGGCGTTTATTTCAGCAGAGACAAGCATGATGTCATTCTGGGGGTGTGTGAGTAACAGCAAACGCACAGCGAACGTGTTGGAAACTCACATCCTGCTTTGTGCTACAGTGTGGTGAAGAAGGGAAGCCCTTGTGCAGCAATTGAGTATAAATCTGCTAATAGGGAATACATCTTCTTATACGCACTGTATAGTCCTGTAGAAGAAGGATGCAGTTCAGAACAGACTGTAGTCTCGAGTGTCTCGCCTGTGCTGAAGGGTTAAGTAGTTAGCAGTTGCACAGCTCTTAAAAATGTGTCCTGTCTAATTTATAAGCCATTCTAGAGCTTTTAGCTCTTCTGAGAGTACTTACATCCACTTATGTCCTGGTGTTCTGCGCAAAAACCCTGTATTCAGCGGAGTCAATTTGTCACCCTTGAAGCTGTAGTTCAGTTCTGTCTCTGTGCTGCTGTGAGTTACTGTAAAGCTTCAGGATGATGTCTCTGCTTTGCTGAGATGGGATTTTACACAGAAAGGCTGCTGTCCTGAGTCATCTATCTTGACAGGAAAAGATCAGCTGGAAGGTTTTGTGATCAGCTCTTTATGGCGTGTTAACAGCCCACAAATTCTGAGAGAGTGATGTCTGAATGTCACGCTTATCTTCCCAATTTGAATCATTTCCTCCTCTTCTGTTTCAGTATCTAGTGTCTTTGATCCAAGATAACCTGGGATGGATGTGGGTTTTCTATTTCTTCATTCTAATGGTAAGAAAGACCCCCTTTTTAATTCTTTTGTCAAGTTCAGTTTGCAATGGAAAGCTTTTATGAGAACTGAAACATGGTGACCTAGGCCTGCAGTCTACTTCTGTAGAGGCTGCAGGCTCTGATGCAGTTATTAGAGTGGTCTGTGGTGTGCCTTTGCCTCAGGGTGTGTAAATCAGCTAGGTTCATTCTGGGTCCTTTAAAGCCACATTGCTCAACGGGAATGGGGATTTTGGCAGACGTACAAAAATACTTACCTAAAAATACCTGTATGCATTTCCCAAAGTTCATTCTGCCTAACTGTTTTCCAAGGCAGGACATTTTCCTCATTCATCTCCATGCTATGTAATTCCTAATGTTTTCAGAGAGCTGCTTGTTTGTCAGCCCTTGAAGGTTAGTGAGACAAGTGATGAGGGTCTTGAAACTAAAACTAAAATGCCTTGTCCTGATACGGTGCTGGGAGAGAGGATGCTTCAAACCCTGATCTCCTCAACGTTGCCACAGTGTTGAATAGTGTTTGTTTCACCTGTTCTTTCCTACTGGAAGTGGCAGGGATTGTTAGCAGGCATCTCTGTTGACGGTGGAATTTGAATGATAGCTAGCAGAGAAGGCCGGGAGGAAGGCTGTTGAGGAATTGAAGGGCTCAGATGCTTCCTGTAAGGAAAATCATGGTAGCTGAAGTCGTAGCAG
Organism: Alectoris magna; assembly: GCA_030625065.1. NCBI lineage: Eukaryota > Metazoa > Chordata > Aves > Galliformes > Phasianidae > Alectoris > Alectoris magna. The sequence continues at coordinate 141,662,298 of CM060560.1, forward strand.
CCTCCTTGCAAACTCAGGCACTTTGACTGCTGCGCATCTTGTTGCAGCAGCTTTTAGCCCGAATCTCTCAGTGGAGCCCTTGTGCACTCTCTGGAATGCAGGATGGCTGCAGCTATAGTTGCTCTGCGCTGATTGTCCTGGATATGCTTCCTTCCACAGACGAGTTCAACGATCCTGTTCATTTCACCATTAATAGTGAGGGAGATCAGACTGCTTCTGCACGAGCGGCGCCTGCGGATGCTGGCTGAGTGACTTCTGCTTTCCTCCAGAAGGACTTGTTGTCTGGACCTGACAGCTGGGACACTAATCAGATCCCTGGGAGACTTGTTGGTTATACCTTCCAGGTTTGGACTAGTTCAGAGTGGCTCTGCGAGCTGCGCTTCGCCTGCCTTTGCAAACTCGGTATCGCAATACCAAATACCTGTCCTGAGACCATCCGCATCATGGAGCTGCTGCTCAGAGCTGGGCAATCCACAGGGCTGATGGGTTGTTCCAGCCGACCAGGCTTCTCCATGCCAGCAGTCACATCGGGGTCTGCTGTTGGATGCTCTCACTGCTATTCCCTTATTTATTTCTAGATGTCCTGACTACAGGTCGGGTGTTTAAAACTGACATTAGAGAGGCTGTCTGGCAATGAATTTTGATGCTTCATTGTGCTGGGGAAAGCATACAGTGCGTTTCATGGGTAGTCTCAATTTACAATCACTGTAGCTTTTAGAAAGGGCAAAAATACTTGGCATTTGTGCTGTCCACTTGTTTCAAAAATCCTGTTGCTAAATCTCTGCACAGATGGACCTCTGCTGTCCCTGGCTAATAACTGTCTCATATTCCAGCAGATTTGCATGGAGAGGTTAACTCCATATTTTATTTTATTTTATTTTTAGCTTTTTTTTTTATTAATAATATCACTACTAATCTCTGGGAAATGAGATATTTGTTTTTTAAATATTTAAGCAGACAAATAGTGTGCAATATTTAGGTAATATTTTACAGTGATCTCTGAGAAAAAGCCTTAACAGATCCTTTGCCTCTGAAGGAACTTTGAATGGCTTTGGGGATCAGCAGCGGGACACAAATACTTTCATTACCGGGTTGTGTTTTGTACTTTGATCAATACTGACCAAAACAGGATTGTCTGGTGCTCCTCTGAAGGAAGCAAATGATTGCATCCTCGCGGGGCAACTACTTTCAACTCCGGCAAGGGATAAATTGGATGAATTTAAGGGACCTGGCTGCTCTCAGACAGGGACTGAAGCATCCTCATGGAGCAGTACCAAGAAGCAAATTCTGCTGTCTCCCCTGCGCTCCCCTCTGTGTGGCTGCGTAGGGGAGCTTATACTCCAGGGTTCTGAAGTTGAGTTGTTGTACATTGGTGTGCAGATGCAAGCGAGCTCTAAAATCACGTGGCTGCACTTAGGATGGGAGTATTTGAGCATTTTGCAGTACTGCAGCCAGCAGGATGGCTGACTGATGATCTGTCATCTGATGGTGATATTCATGGGATCGCTGAATATGTTCTCAACAAATTGTTTGTGTGATAGATATGTGTTAACCAGCAGAACTTTGATCAAACGGTCGACCTAACTGGACGGTGATGCCCGGTGGGGGCCAGGGGCAGGAAAATCCTTGAAACTGAGAATAGGGAACTGTTTTTAATGGGAAAATTGCCTTTTTAACATGTACAGTGATTTGTTTTTGTTTTTTTTTTTAATTTATGAATGTCGATTTTTAGTCGTGTGATGATTGTAACGAGCAGAATGTGATTAGTGCCTTATGGTTTTACTGTTTGGAACGGTTGCTTGGTGATCACTGCTCTTGCAGCAATGGCTCCAGGCACAGCTTTCCTAACGCGGAAGCTCGGCTACTTCATTTTTATACTTCTTTTTAAAGTCTTTTTCTTTCGTGGTGGAGGTGATTGTTGCCTTCTTTGCTAATCCTCAAAAGGTGTCGGTGCTTGGGAAAATGATAGCATTAATCTGACGGGGGACCTGAAATCCCGTTCTTGTCTATTCTCATTCCCATTCCAATTTTGCCTGTATAATTAGAGCAGGGGACCGAGAATCTATCATCAGGCTCTCACAATTATGCCCTGGGGTTGCTGTTCGTGTCCCAAGCTACTCATTAGCTCCAGTACAAATAGAATCAAAACTCCCTGAAACTGAGTCCCAAAATTGATGGTGGCACCATTTGCCCCAGCCGTGCTGTCTGAGACGCTTGATTTCAAATTCCAGCCTGGATGGGCTCTCTGACTGCTGCCCGGGAGCAAAATAAGCTGCGATGAAAGGTGGGGTGGGAAGGGGACGTCGCCAGGGGCGGGGGGTGGCAGCCCCTGGAACAAATGGTTTCCTGTAAACAGCTCTGTCCCCTCTTGAGAAGTGTCAGAAGTGCTGTGAGCAGGCACAAGCTGCCCTGCAGCTCACGTGGACGTGCGGTGCTGCTCTGAGGCCCTGCCCTTAGCAAGGCCTTCCTGTGTCTTCGGCATTTTGGTTGTAGTTGTCCTGCCTTTGTGTTCTGTGTACTTCTTCAAGGTGCTCAGAAGGAGAAAAGTTTTCAATGTGATAGTGCCCAAACCGATCTCTCACCAATAAATTTGCTTTGACTTGAGTTGGGCTAAGCTGTGTGTGCGCTCTGTGCCACCCCTCTCAGCGCCGTGCTCTTTTTCCTTATTACAGGCGTGGATCTCACAGCTGCTGTGCACCCGGGCCGTCAGCCTCTCTGTTCCCACATGGTTCAGCAAAGCCTCATGGCCACATCCCCATGTGCTGTGCTCTTTCACTCTTCCTCCTCAATCTTGTAAGCAGCTCTGTGAGATCCCCACAGCAGAGATGCTTATAACGATGTGTTTAACAGTGTTGAGTTCAAGTTCCTGCCTCTTTACTCGTGGGTTATTTTATTTTATTTTTTTCAATTATTTATTGATCAGGATGTAGAAGTCAGGTGTTCTTCCCTTGAGAAGAGCCTTGCCGTGTGGTGGCCGGCCCCACTGTGCCTTCCCTTCCGTGGCTTGTTTCTTTACACACAAATCCACACCCACACTTAACTGTGCTTAAATGGACTGTCACGGATGGGCACAGTGGGGGATTGTGTAGTTGTGTTTGTGTTTTATAGCTGACTGTAAATTCAGAGTTCAGCACAATACCCGGTTGCTGGGGGGAAAGAAAAAAAAGCACACATCTGTGCATTCTGGTCACTCACACCCAAGTGGCTCAGGGGGCTGTGAAGTTGTTCTTCAAGATAAGTAACTGTTCCTGTTTTTACCCCTCTTCTGTCTATGGATAGGTTAGCTTAGAGATTTCAAACCTGCTCTGGAAGTAGATGTAGAAGTTTTCCTTGAATTTGTATTGGAAACGCCTGTAGCAGCAATGCTATACCCACCACCATACCTGCAATCTTCAGAGCCTGATGCTGGGCAAGTGGAAGCATGGGAATCGCATTAGGAAATGATCTCTGGACATCTAGCTGTAGCCCAGGGTGTGACAGACTGTCTGACCAAATTGGTTGTGAAGGAAAAGATGTGCTTCAGCCCCCTGATACTTATCAGCAGCAAGGAAGGTCCTTGCAATAGATATCACCCAAACAATGCTTCCTAGTCCTGGTTTCCTCAGAAGCCAGGAACCAAATGGCAGTGAGCCTGCATGGTGGTAGTTAGCACAGCAGTTATCTCCAGAGGAGGAGGAATGGGACTCCTGCCCTAAGAGCTGGGTGGCCTCAGAGAGCACGTATCTTTGTCCAGGCCAAGCCCAGAGCAACAACATACCCTTCTACAGGAAAGCGAGAGGAAAAGCAAGATTGTGTTCTAAGAGTTGTCTTTTTTCCTCCCTGACATAAAAGAACCTATTTTTAGAGAGCCCCGCTGCTCTCACAAGCAGTAGTGGTTCAGGTATGTCTCAGACATGCCACTGGTCAACTATTCTTGTGCACTTCTGCCCTCTATCCAGCAGTAGCCAGAGCGCTAGACCAAGCCTATATGCAATTTCTCCCCTTTTCTATCTAAGCGTCAACTAAAACTGCCTCTTGGAGCACGAGTGAAGCTTTGTGACCCTTTTGTTAGGCTTAAAATGACTGAAAGATAAAGAAGATTTCTGCCTGTGGTTATGGAAGTCCAGCTGCTTAGGGCCAACCTGCCTTTTTTCTAAATGCTTTTAAATCAGCAGTTGGCAGCTGTTGGACCTGCAGGCTAACTGAAGTTTGTGCTTGGGATGCTGGTGTTCCTGCTCAGCTGTCAAGGACAGGGAGTCCATCCACCAGTGCCTCTTGTCCCTGCAGACCACAGAAATAACAGTATAATCCAGGGTATATGAGTGAAATGATGGCAGACCAGGATAAGCTTTCCCAGGTGTGCGCTATTTCAATCTTATAATGTAGTAAGCAAAGTACTGGGGATTTGGGGTGGCTTGATTTCCCTGGCCCCTGGATTCCAGCATAAATGCAGAGAAATCTTATACCTGGAGACCTATATCCTCACTGTTTTCAGCTTGTCAGGTGGGACCGCTTTCCAGAAACACCATCAGAGAGCCTAGCAGAGAAAAGCAACGTTGGGCTAACTGAGGCTGTGCTTTCCTGCAGTGAATGCCAAAGGTGACAAACCAGTCAGATAATAGTCTTCCCTGCTGCTCAGCCGGGAGGGTGGGAGTATCAGAGGCACTTCCACCAGGGCCAGCTCTGCTCTCCATTCACCTCTTCTCTTTCAGCCTCCTTGCCCTCTGCTCTAACAGCTGTGTCCTTCTGGGGATATTAACGTGTCATTCCTTCCAGCCAGGGGCAGGTTCATCCCACGACTGCTTATTATGAAGTATGGCAACAAGTGAGACAGGCAGCTGTGCTCCTGCTGCAGAAGCGCAAAGGAGAGGTTGTGTGGGCAGAGGTGGGAGCACTGCCTGCACTCATGGGCTTGTATCAGCACCGTACCCACAGAAGCAATACGTGTGTCATTGTGCACCTCTGGAGCATCAGGTGAGTGTGTATGCAGAGCTGATAGGGGATTCTGCAGGAGATGGCTTTTATCTGCTTTGTTTTGTTTCTGTGCACATCTGCGATGCTGCTGTGGGCTCCTGGTGCTATCGGGCCCTTTCTAAAAGCAGCATCTTGGCTGAGTGTGCTCAGGCAGTGCCAGGGCTGGCTTCAAAGGGGTCAGAGTAGGGTGTCATGTGAATGCAGAGCCACTACACCAGCAGCTGGATATCACCCTGGTTCTTTGAGTCTGGCCTTTGCTTCCAGTCATGAAACCCAGGTCACTTCATACGCCTGGTTCTGCTGTGCTTTGGCTGTGGTCTTGCTGTCAGCTGGATGAGGATATTTGCCAGTCTTTTGCAAATCAACCATACTACTTCAGTTGCCTTCGTTCCTTAGACAAAAAGGGAGCAGTGGTTGTTTTAGGAGTTCTCTCATAAGACGAGAACGTGGTTTGCCAGGCTTGCTCTTTCCCTCCTACTTCCACTGCTTCAACCCACGTTACCTGTTCATCCTAGAATGCGCAGGACCAGATTGCTCTCTTCAGTCCCCAGTCTGTTTTCCTTTGCTTCTGCCTTTGTGGCAGTTCGTCCCAACAACAAGGAAGGGAGCTGGTATTTTCTGTGCTAACAAAGTGAGCATTGTTATGCATTTGTGGAGTGGGTGGATGTGATTGCCGACAGACATATTCCTTCTGCTAGGGTGTGGATTAAAGCTCAAGGTGACTTTGTTCCTGCATAAATTCACTAACTTCCCCCTGGGAACTGAAGGGGCAGGGGTGGGAGGGGAGAAGTATGATAAATGGAAGTGTCGGGAGGAAATGCACTCACGTAGCAAGTTCTGCCAAAGCATAAATGTGTGCTCTGTGAGGAGCTTTCAACATAGCTTAAGGTAGCACTCCATGGATTAAACAAACAAACAAAAAATAGCCAATATTTAGCTGGGAACTTGCTCTGCAGGCCACCATTCTGGTGTAATTGCCTGGGTTAATTGGATTTGCGAGCAACAGCGTGGCTTGTTTGGGGTTAGGCAGGCTTTGAGGAGCAGCCTTTTCTACAGGCAGCAGCCCTGCTCTCCATCAGTTGGACCTGTTTGGCACTGAAGACTGGCAGAATGTTGAGTTGTCACTGTGTATTCTCTCTTGGAAGGATCCCATGGAAACAGTTACTTCCAGAGCTGCGACTTGGCTCTATCTGCAGCAAGGTGGGTATCGTTACAGCAAATCACATCTTGGGACACTTCTCTGCCTTTGTTGCCATGGGAATCTGTGTCTTCTGCAGCTTTGTCTTCAGTGAAAAAAGAGAAGTGTCATTACCTCCTGCCGTACACCCACCAAAATGCACTGAGGTTGAGAGGGCTGTGGTCAGCCACAGAGCATGTGGAGCAAATTGCTTGCACCAGGGACAAGGCTGGGAGGTCTTTTGTCTCAAATCTCATCACAGCTCACACACAGAATCATAGAACCGTGGAATGGTTTGGGTTGGAAGGGACCCTTAAGATCATGTAGTTCCACCCCCTGCTATAGGCAGGGACACCTCCCTCTAGACCAGGTTGCTCAAAGCCCCATCCAGCCTGGCCTTGAATGCCTCCAGGGAGAGGGCATCCACAACCTCTCTGGGCAACCTGTGTGAGAGTGTCTCACCAACCTCACAGTAAAGCATTTCTTTCTGATATCTAGTCTAAATCTACCCTCTTCCAGTTTACAGCCATTTCCCCTCATCCTGTCGTCATGTACCCTTATAAAAAGTCCCTCCTCAGCTTTCCTGTGGGCCCCCTTCAGGTACTGGAAGGCTGCTATAAGGTCCCTCTGGAGCCTTCTCTTCTCCAGGCTGAACAGCCCCAGCTCTCTCAGCCTGTCCCCATGGGGGAAGTGCTCCAGCCCTCGATCATCTTCACAGCCCTCCTCTGGTCCTGCTACAACAGTCTTGTGCTGGGGGAAACATCCCTCAGGTAGTTACTACGTCTGTGTTACAGAGCGGCAATGCAAAGCAGAAAGTGATCAGGCAAGGCGTCCCAGGTGGGATCCCCACTTAACTTGGGGTATCAGACCAGAGCTATCTCACCTTGCCAGTGCAACAGGACTGACACCTGTTCCACACCTACTTTACGTTGCAGACAGAGGGACAGGCAGGGATGTGGGAGCTGCAGAGCCGGTCCTTCATGACTGGGAGGAGGTGGCAGCACCACCACTCCTTTGAAAGGGTGCAAAGGATGCTGGGGAGCAGGATCCTGACCCGGGCACCTGGCACAGTCAGTGCTGTGGTTGTGGTTCTCCTGTGCTTCACGACCAAGCCCTCAAGTCTGGTACAGAGAGAATAGAAACAGTATTTACCAAGTGAGCTTCTTTTCTTACGGGAAACATTTTGATTGCTGGAATTTTTCACCTTGCGAAAGGAGCCAGGTCTCATTCTGGAGGTATCAGGGTGATGATAACAAGAAATCAGCTTGCTTCAGAGAGATGCCCTCGCTTACCGTGTGTGTTGTGTTACTTCCTTTGGCCTTTGCTTGTGACTTTTCATCAGACTGTAACTGATCTCTGCTTTCGTTACAATTCTCAAGTAGGTTCCGATACCACAGCAAAAGATTTTTATCTGCACGCGACTCCTACGAAGTAAAGAACTTGTGTCATTTCCACTGTATGAATGAGGAACTGAGTCATAGGGAGCTGAATGACACATCTGAGGTTACCTGAGGAGGCTGAGCGCTGCTGGGAACAGAGCCTGGGTGTTTCTGGCCCAGGCAGAGGGCTCACCCACTGCGCGGCAGTGTTGTCTTGTGGGGCATCACTGTGCCCTGTTCTGCCCTTTGATCTCAGCCTGGGCCCTTGGACTCTGAAACGAGTCATAAATGCAATAGTAAACCTCTTTCAAGAGGAAAGGGTGATTTATCTGGAGCCCTAAACGTTTGGCAGTGGAAGAAAAAGCAGAATTTGAACTGGTCCGTGTAAACAACACTACAATTACATTCGAGTGCTTTTGCTTAGGCTTTGGCGTTTGTGGTGCTGCGTACCCCTGGGGAGGTGGGTGGCTATTGTGCCTCAACTGACACAATGTTCACATTCGTGCCTAAGCTGATACAGGTTTTGTAGCTGTTTCGAACTGTGCAGCTGTGAGCTGAGCAAAGAATCATCTTCTCCATGCTGCCGTTCAAATTAGAAGTGTCTGAATGCCGGAATGTAAACGAGAAACGTGGAATTTTGGAGCAGCGAGAGAAAAAACATGCCACAGGGGTTTAACTTGGGGTGGGAATAAAGCTCCCCATTCACTCTCAAAATGCGTGCAAGTTCTGTATTTCTCAAAATAAAAATCTCTGTGTCACAAGCCGGTTTAAGTGAGTCATTCAGGAATGACAACTCAGTGCCGAGGAAGTTTCAATTCCTTGTCTCGTAGATGTGTTTGTGTTTACCTTTTTGCATATATATGAGCTTGTATATACACGTATGAGTAGATGAAATGCTCACATTGTTTTGGCTGGAGCGGTTTTTCTGTACTTCCCCATCTTTAACTGCTGATATTCAGCACAAAACCCACTTTAACTCGCGCACTGCTAATTTTACAGACCGAGCTTTCATTGCCAGCCTGAAGCTGTTCTCATTGACCTCTGGCCGTGAATGCACCTTCCTGAGGTTGCCAAGAATGTCACCACGAAACGCCCGGGTAACAGCAGAGAGTGGCTGAGTGCAGGCAATTAATGAGTCGAAGTACGGCCACCGGAATATGCTGAGCTCAATTCAGATTGGTGTGGCTGCCTCTGCGTCACTGCCGACTTCTTAGAAATGTTCCAGTGCACGCGAAGGATTTAGTCATCTGGCTGCAGAGAAATAGTACAGCTCCAGCACTGTGTGAGTAACTAAGTCCTGTCTGCCACTGTCTGCTTACTCACCCTGGAAGGAAGCCGGTCTGAAAGCAGCAGAGAGCAAGTCGGCCTCACAAACTGAGTGAATCAGGCTGCGATGCGTTAGGAGTGAGTCACGTTTTGCTCTGTGTGCCTGGTTTTCCTCAGCAGCCTCAGCAACATCCTGGCCTTTATCTGCTGCGCCACAGGCTGCACAGGAATGGGCAGTGCTGTGTGTGGGGGCTGAGGGGCTGCCTGAAATCCTCCCAGGTGCTTGGAGGGGAAAAGCCAAACCCCAGAGCTGTCCTTGCCCCAGCAGGGCTGTGTCCTGGTCCACAACAGGGCTTGCACAAGGACCTGCTGCAGGGCTGGTGCTCACCTGCGTTCGCAGCAAGACGCAGGTCAGGAGGTCAGGACCCTGCAGGCACAGAACTGCTTTATGGGCTCGGGACTCCAGCAAATCATTGGATACTGCTTCACAGCCTCCTGGAAAAACTGGTTGCTCATGGCTCAGATGGATGTGCTGTTTGCAGGGTGAAAACTGGTCATGAGTAGCATTTCTCAGGGCTCCATTGTGGGGCCATTTTGCTTAATGCTTTTATGGTGTTCAGTGAGGCTGAATGCTGGTTGCTGCGCTTGGGTCATTACAACCCTATGCAGCAGTATGGGCCTGCGGGAGAGCTGCAGGAGTGTCCAGCGGAAAGGGATGTGGGGGTGGTGGCAGCCAGCTGAACATGGGCCAACAGTGAGTCCAGGTGGCCAAGAAGGTCAATGGCACCCTAGGTTGTATCAGAAATAGTGCAGCCAGCAGACCCTCTGTAGACAGCAACGGTTAGACCACACCTCGAGCATATTCTCTGTTTCAGGCCTCTCACTACCAAAAGGACATGGAGTTGCTGGAATGTGCACAGAGAAGACCAGTGAAACTGGTGAAGGAACAAGAAAATGAGTAGTGGGGAACAGCTGAGAGAACTGTTTAGTCTGGAGAAGAGGAGGGTCAGGGGAGATCTCATCATTCTACAGCTACCTGAAAGGAGGATGTAGCAAGGTAGGGGACAGCCTCTTCTCCCAGGTAACAGCGATAGGACGTGAGAAAACGTGCTAGGGAAGGTTTAGACTGGTTATCAGGAATAACTCTGCAGAAAGAGTGGTGATGTATTGGAACACGCTGCCCATGGAAGTGGCAGAGGAGACACGTGGAGATGGCACTGAGGGACATAGTTTGGTAGGGAGTTTGGTAGTGTTAGGTGAAGGTTGGACTTGATTACCTTGAAGGTCTTTTACAACCCAAATGATTCTGTGGTTTGGCTTTTCTGAAGCAGCACAGCCTAGGCTGAGCAAAACCTTCTGGAGGCTGTGGGGCTTGCAGATATTGGCCTAGGAATTAACACAGAGTATTTTATCCATTAAAGTGCTGGGCAAACATTAACTAATCCTCTCAACCCTCTTCTGGGGTAGGTAAATATTACTGTCTCGCAGGTGCAGAAACTGAGGAGGGAAAGTGATATGATTTGCTTAAAGCCACAGAGGGCACCAGGTGGGGATAAAAACAGGGGAGGTGTTTTATGACCTGTGCCTGTGCTTAGGCTGCTTGTGCTTGCTGCCTCCCGGCCAGCATTGTTTTATAAGAACTTGGTGCTGGCGTCCCCCTGGTGCCATGAGGTACAGCCAGCGATGCAGGGGCTCAGCCCAGTGCATGCACAGCAGTAAGGGCTTGGGCAGGGCTCCCAGGGACCACACAGCAAAAGCCCTCCCGCTTTGAAGTTGGTGGGGCTTGAGCCAGTGGCTTCAGGCAGGGCCGAATGCCATGAAATCTTTGTCGCGTCCAGACCCGGGGGGGCCTCTCAGGGGGCATAGCCCCAGCCTCCCTGCTTTCAGACGGGTGATAAATGTTGTCTGCAGCACTGGACTTGTTTACCTTTGGGATTTACACAGCAGATAGGGCAGCGGGGCTTGCAACACAGACCCGTGTCTGGCCAGCGTGGCTCCACTCCTGCTGTCCCGCACCTCCTTGCCCTGGGCATGCAGGGCGGCAAGGCCACTGCCTGGTGCTGCAAAAGACACTGCCTTCCCTTCATGGTAGTAAGGCTTTCCAGCTCCCTGGCAGCTGGGGGGGTTCTCACCATGCCTTATTGTGCTGTTCTGCAGCACGGCAGCCCAGCTCCTTGCTCTGCTTAGGCTGAGCCACAGACCCCAGGCAATCAGATAAAATGCAAAAGGAAGGTCTGTGCACCATGGGGCTGGGCTCTGCGCAAGATAAAGATTGCTCCTGGCCTCCGAGGTGGTGTTGGGAGTCTTCTGTCTACCCCATGTCACACCCAGTGTCTTTAATTAGAGACATGTGCTTTATTATTCAGAAGAATATGCTTTCCCAGCCGTTTGTCAGGGTCTCTCATCCAAGGGCGCAGCAGACTGTCAGCCCTAAATTAAGCCATACTGGGCACACTGAGCACCTCGGGGAGGGGCTGGCACAGGGTGGGGGCCATTGTCCTCACACTGCATTGTGGGAAGCCCCTTCCCAAGGTGGTCCTTTCAGTAGTGAGCCAACCCTTAAGACTGAGGTTTGTTTCTGTCTCCATCTGTTCAAACTTCAGCTCATTCATGGTGCTGTAGGTATTGTATACCGCATTGCTTGCTTTTTTTTTGGTGGATGGGAAGAGACTTCCCTTTTCATGGTTCACTTACTCATTTTGTAGGTCCCCAGCTTCCCTGTCAAGTTTCCTCTTTTGTTGTATTAATTGGCCTTAAATTTACAGTCAGGTGCTGTGTACGTGCTTCCCGTGTACACCTTGGCCATCTGCTGCCTTTCATCTCCATGGCACCCAGGCCAAATTCCAGCTCTGACAGTGGCTCCCCACCTCCCTGTGCTTGCCCTGCAGTGCTGATTGCCCCAGTGCCCATCCTACTGTACATCTCCACGTGGAGTCAGGGCTGAGATGCCTGCTGCTCCCCTGAGAGGAGCAGGCACTGGAGGCTGGAGGAAACCTCCCCTTGGGAAGGAGGTGCATGTTAGTACAAAAACCGTTGCTTAGTTTTCAAAGGCAAGTGGTGAAATGTGTGCTACAGTCAGACTGTCCCGTCCAAAAGAAGGTGGCTAGCTCCTAGCACAGTACATACAGACGGTGTTTATATTTCCCTTGCTCCACTTGATGTGTTCACAGTAAAATCTGACTTGCTCAGTTGGTGATCACAGTGAAACTTCTGGAGTTTCACGTGGGCTTTTATGCTCAGTTCACTTTCTCCCTTAGCTCACCGTAGAGTCCAGTGTGCATGTTATGACAGGGATTGAGGCCCTGTTACTCTTAAACGTATGATAAATGTATAAAATAAACAGCCAGAACACTCTAGGTACTGTAGTTAGGGAGAAAGACTAGTCTTCAGCACTTTGTTGTTCAAAGCAGTGCTGCTAGCAGTCAGTTTGGTGGGGAATAACCCTGCAAGCCCCCATCCAGCAGACATCTCTGGAACATTACTCATTGTTTGTCTTTTGTGTCTAAAGGTTTCTGTGAAGATGGTGGCCCATGTGGCAAGACATGCAGCATGCACACACAAGGGAAAGTGTCTGTCTTGGAGGATCTGGAGCTTGAGGAACCCAGATGGATGGACAAGGGCAAGGGGAGCAAAGGGCTGTGGGTCCTCTGCCCCTCAGTGGGCTGGGAGCAGGTTGATTGTGGGAGAGATCTTTTTAGTAGCATTTGGAAGCACAGAGAAGCAGGGAGGTGTTCTTCCTGCTAAGTTGCTTGCTGGGTTGCTTCATAGAATAGCCTTAGGTATATCTCTAAGTGTCCTCGAGAGCTCAGTCTTGGATGTGCCAGACGTGGGAATTCAGCACAAAGTGCCTTAAGACAGCACGTGACAGCATGCTCCAGTTGCAACAAGGCAGGACCTCCAAATCAGTAACGCACTGGGTCAGGTTTGATGGTTTGAAGTGCGAGGGTTTGTTTACCAGTGCAGGGGGTTAATGCTGTCATTGTGGCCCTCTCCCCCTGCTATAGCTGGAACAGGCTGTGGCTGCAGTGAATTTAGCACTGCCATCAGTCCTGGGAGGTTCTCACTTTACAAGTAGATAATAACTAGGAAAAAACAAAACAAAACAAAAAACTAGAAAAAAGCTTTCTCCTGAGCACTGCAAAAGAAAGCATCAGTGTGTGGTTAACGTCAGCCCTGGGGAGCAGTGCCATGCCTGCCCCCAGGGGTGCTTGGGGCAGGGAGCAGTGACCCTCTGGTGAAGGATGCAGCCTATGCCCCCTTCTCCTGCCCCGTTCCTCATTTCCGCAGGTCAGAGCTACCCTCTCCGTCTGCCGCAGCACGTCCCGGATTTATGGGAGCCATAAACCACAAAGCAGAAAGAAATAAAAATACTAAACACTTAGGTTTTTAAAAGGCCAACCGTGCATTGATGCCTTGGTGATAATTTGCTCGTAAAGAAATATTATGCTTGAAATCATAACGCCAGGCTGCAGATGGAGGCTGAGATGAGAGTTGCTCCCACTCCAGCTGTAGGATGGCAATGATCACTTCCCCTTGGCCATGCCACCTCCAACACTGCCCAGCACGCGGTTGGTGGTGTGTACAAGAATAGCAGCTGCTGACCCCATACGCATTGCATCCTAACTCCTGCTCAGCTGGCAGCCACTCAGCCACTCTGTCCCCAGCATTCACTGGTGCCTCTGCTGTTCCTCCCTAGGCGAGGAGCTCTGGGATGTTCATAGTACATCTAAAAGGGTTTTATCGCTCCTCAAACTGCTGAGTTCAGGCAGGTTGAATCTGAAAGGCTTGCGGGAGGTGAGCACAGCCACATAACTGTATCCAGAAGCAGGGCACTGCACCTCAGCGAAGACTTTATTAGTTAAAATAAGAAGGTGTTAGCAAAAACAAATGCAGAGCTGAAGCAGCCCAGCTGGAACGGGGGACTTGGAGCAGTTAACTTCTCATGCAGAGCTGCCACTTGGTGCTGCAATGATCCTGGCCCAGAGCTGCCTCTGTCCTCTCCTACAGGCAGAAGGGTTTCAGATGCTCTGAATCTGCCACAGAGGAGTGAGGGCTTGTATTCAGTGCAGCTCTGTCAGGGAAAAATCACCTTTACCTTTCACGTTAATCTAGCCAACAGAACACTCCCTCCTCTCCAGCCCTGTGCAAGAGCCTCTCCAGGAGAGGGGCTCGGGGGCTATTTCTTTGGCTAGAATGGGCAGATCATGCTCTCAGAGCAAGCTGAACTTTCAGAGCCCCTGGCTTCCCCCATCTTTTCCTTAGTGCTTCCTGAAGTGTTTCACGACATCCTCTTTGCTTGTTTCCCAGAGACTGAGTTCCCCTTTGTGGTTAAGCTTTCCTCTACCCTCCTCCACCATTTCTGGGAAGCGCGGTCCTTGACAGGACTTCTCTGCTGGGAAACAAATCATTGCAATGGCCCAAACACCCCATCACTTCTGGTTAGAGGCTGCTCAAGTGCCACTCAGTTTCTCTGCACTGTATGTATCTTAGAATTATAGAATGGCTTGGGTTGGAAGGGCCCTTAAGGCCCCTTCAGTTCTAGCCCTCCTGCCATGTGCAGGGCTGCCCTCCACCAGCTCAGGCTGCCCAGGGGCCCATCCAACCTGGCCCTGAGTGCCTCCAGGGATGGGGCACCCATAGCTTCTCTGAGCAACGAAATCTACTGTGATTGTGAGGGAGCAGGGCTGTCCCACCAGGCTGAAGTGCACCTGGGAAGCATGGAAGCCGGAGTTGGTGTGTGCCCAGAAGGCTACAGACAATTCTCTCTTGTAGGGTTGGCAGGAGACACTGGCATTGCCCCACCAATGGCCACCTCGTGCTCTTTGGCATGGGGGTGCCGGCACGGAGACAGCTGCCATGCTGCTGCCCTTCTCACTGGGTTACTCCACTGTTACAAGGGCTGTGCATCGGTGTCAGCGGTCTCAGTCTCAGCTCATGTGGGATGCAATGCCTGTTGCCTTTCCAGAGACACTTTTTGCTTTGTTTTTCTGGGCACAGCTGGCTCCTTGGGTCTGGGGATGTGGCAAGGGTAGTGTCTGGTGGCTCATCAGACATGCAGCAGGGTCTCTAGGCTGCTTGTTTTGGGTGTCTTTTCTTCCTAGAAATCCTGTGCCATGGGCTTTGTGAATGGTCGTTCCAGGAGAGCAAAAACCACATGCTGAACTTTGCTCACGGGAGCGCTGCCATCAATGATTTACCTGCTCAGCTCAGAACCCTGTGGGAACCAGGAGCAGCCTCTGGCCAGCCCCTGGCTGTCCCATGTCCTTTATTACACCCTGCCTGCCTTCACCAGCCCCACGGGCTCAGTCCTTGGCCCAAAAACAGCACCATTAACCTGCTGCATAACACTGATCTTTGCCCATTCTCTAACTTTTTATAGACTAAGGTGAAGGCCCTCTGTTTCACCTGGCCTTATCCAGCCTCGCGAAGTCCATCTTGATGCCTCTAGAGATGTCTACCACCTGGCCATGGCTGGGAGTCTCCTGTCCACTGAGCTCAGTGGGAGTGCTGCTCATAAGATGAAGCTTCTCAGTAAAGCATAAGGCTTGAAGGAAGGAGATGATGGTGTTCAGGCATCATGGCTTCTAGCATTTATTTTTAAATCGGAATTTTGCAGTTGCTTCTTTAGCTTTATTTCTGAGTAATGCTTATTTAGACACCCATAGGAGCTGTTTTAGGTAACAATTGCGTAGAATTTCTTTTAAATATGCTTAATATAATGTAAAACAGGAAGAGAAACTGAACTTTGGATAGAGTCTTCCTCCTTAATAAGCAACTCTTACTACCAGAAAATGTCAGGATTTTTTTTTTTCCCCAGCACAAAGCTGAAAAGCGGCATCCGGCTGGATGTATCCACCTGCCTCCTCACCATCCCTGTCCATGTAGGGACCTTCAGGCCGTGCCCAGCTTCACTGACAGCCTTGGTGCACTAAGCCCATGCTTGGCCATTGCTGCATATCCTGGACCCAGAGCTGTCTGTGGGAGGGCGGAGACCAACGAGGGGCTGCCCCTAACAAAGCCCTTTCTGTCCTGCTCCCAACATGCTGTTGATGCAGTTTGGGACCAGAGCAGCTCAGAAGCACAAAAGAGGCTGAACAATAGGCAGGGGGAGCCTCCTGCCCCATCCAGGCAGCTTTGTTCCTGTGGCTGCCTGCATGTTCCCGGCCTCCTCCACTTCCTTTGTCCCAGGGCAGGTGAGCAGCAGGGAGGGCAGGTGCGCAATAATAGTCTTGTCCCTGGGTGCTGGATGTGCTTGGTACATGAGGCTGCTCAGTCTTTGGGGCTGTGGATCTGGACAGGGACAGCTCTCATCTGCCTGCTCCCAGGCACAGCCAGCACAGCTCTCGCCATCCTTCCTGCCCCATGTTGTGCTTCTGGGGCGATGCCAGGGGCCCCACCTCTTGCAACTGATCAGCGGGGTCAGAAATGGTGCTTTTGTGTTCTAAACAGCAGCTGTAGTTTTTACGCTTCGATTTTATGAGTGGTTGTAATGTCTGAACAAAATAAAGCCGCAGCTGGCAGGCAGATATTAGCCGAGCAGCAATCAGGCTGTGCCCTGACAAGGCTGACACTGGTACAGGGTTTGATAAAGCATATATGGGAAGGGCGTGTCTGATAATACCAGGAGAGGAAAACAGGCAGTATGCTCCATCACGGTGACAAAGACCTTGCACGCGGTGCAAACAGGATTGTTTGCATATTCATCTGCCTCCCTCTTCCCTGTCCCCCTGCACCAGCGGGGCCAGGCCCTCGGGGAGCAGCCGGGATCTGGCAGCGGATGTGCTGGGGGGGCATAGAGGGGCCGCTCCAGGGGCCCACAGCCACTGGGGCCGGCTTTATGGCCAAGGGTGGGCAGCGACAGCTGAGCTCCTCCGGCTGCTTTCCCTTAGATTCTTAGCATGCAGCTCATCCCACCCTGAACCTGACATCTAAAACCACGTCTAAACTGTACTCGAAAGTGAAGTAAAGGTCCTGGGTCTGATTTTATTGTCTTTCTTTCTTTTAATATATTTCCTTGGCTGTCAAGGAAATACGCTGAAGCAAGAGGTGAACAGCAGTACTTATTCCCAGTGGCCAAATGGAGGAAGGCTGAAATTAAGGATTATTGTACAGTGGTAGCGCTCCCTGGGCAGCAAGCTGCACCTCCACGTTTCCAGAAAGCCTGCCCAAGCTACAAAACAAACATACCAGGAACTGTCTGGGCGCATCTACCCTCATGTCACTGGCTGGTGCCGGCTGCAGACACACATGGGCGTGCTGCTGCTGCAACATGGGGACAGGCACAGCCACCTGCCTGCAGGGCTGGAACCTGGGGCACATCCTAGATCTCCAAGAAGGGATGTCAGAGAGCTCACTCTCAGGCTTATGGCAGCTCTCAGTTCTCTGTTTTTCCTTCGTAGAATGGGTATCAGGCAATTGTTGCATTTTGAGTAATTTGCCTCTTAGATAGTTGCTACATAGTACGTGGCCTTCCTGAGCAATAAAGGAAATGCTGAGAAAGGGGGTGTAGAAGATTTTGTCTTTCCCTCCCATTCAGTGTTCCATCCCACTGCCCTAACTGCTATGTGTACTGGTACCAACTTCCAGCAGAAAACCCAATGGGTTGCTTTTTGCTCCAATTACAACCATGCTGTGTAAAAAGAAACATGAATTAGTTACGGCTTTTGGGCTCCTGACACATATCCCGCATCCCTACCAGCACCACAGCAACTGCAACACTGCATCTCATGTGTGGTGATGTCCCTGCTCCATCTTCATAGAATCATAGAATTGTTAAGGTTGGAAAATACCATCAAGATCACCCAGTCCAACACCAGCCATCCCCACCATGCTCACTGTGTCCCTCAGTGCCACATCCACATGGCTCTTCAACACCTCCAGTGACAGTGATTCCACCACCACCACCCTGGACAGCCTGTGCCAGTGCTGCATCACTATTTCAGAGAATAACTTTTTCTTAATATCCAACCTGAGCATCCCCTGGTACAACTTGAGGCCATTACCTCCCATCACCCACTAGGCAGCTCCATTCTCAGCCACCAATGCTTCCATCAGCATCACCACCAAAGGGGAAAGAGAGCTTTTTAGCAGCCAGATGGAACACAGAGACTTGCTTT
Organism: Alectoris magna; assembly: GCA_030625065.1. Taxonomy (NCBI): domain Eukaryota; kingdom Metazoa; phylum Chordata; class Aves; order Galliformes; family Phasianidae; genus Alectoris; species Alectoris magna. The sequence goes on from CM060560.1 coordinate 141,680,189, forward strand.
TTCTTGCTAGGGCACAATGTCAGATGGGGGAAGGGGTAATTCCCCAAATCCTAATGTGTGTAGAAATGTCTCAGCTCTGCTACGTGCTGAGTGCCTTCAAATCCAGTGAGCCCAGCGCAGGGAGAGGCAATGTCCCCATGCAGGATAAAGTCTTGCAGGAAAAGAGCTCTTTTGCATCTCACATAAATCATGCTTTAAATTTGCTATTTCTTCTATGCAATGAAGCACAGGACTCATTGCTGCCTTTGCTTTGGACTCAAGCGATGTACAGTGTATTGCACCATTTCAACACTCCTAGCTTGAGCTCTGTGGTGTTTAACATAAGCTGTGGTGTTTAGTTTCAACAGAAACCTTTAAGCCTTTGCAACTTCCTGCACGGACGCTAAACCAAGTGCTGTCACAACAGGCTGGTGAATGGGTTGAGAACGCTGTCGCCGGTTTGGAATGGTGTGTGGGTGCTGCGGGGGCGAATGTTCCTTGCACCGGGTGTTTTCTAAAGGTCTCCGACGCACGAGGCATGGTTGAATGACTTGTGCTTTCTTTACGTGGTGAGGGGGTGAATCTTGAATCGTTGGGCTGCTTTTATTTTTGTTAGATGTGTGTGGGCTGACAACATGACTCAGTATTTTCTCTGCAGATGCGAAGATCATACTGCCAATTCTGGGTAGACTCTGGGCAGTTTCATGCGGAGAAATGGAACGCTTTTTATTCCAGAGCTTTGGTTTTTGGCAGCTTACATCCTCTTGATGTGGAAATAAAGAAAAAATAAAAAATTAAAAAGGAGTCCTCTTGCAAAATGGACAAAAATATAGTGAAAAAATGTCCGAGGATGGGGAAAGTACCTCTTAACGCTGTGTTTTCCCAGCAACTTATCTGATTCTTTTCTTGCTACTCTGAAAACACCCATTAATGTCTGACTTCTTTTTCTGATCTTTCCTAGTCCTGACTGCTTGCAAGCTATGCTTTCATCTGCTGAGTGCAGCAGCGTCTGTGCCCATACAGCCAGCCCAGAGTGCCACCAGCCCCCAAATGATGGGTGTGAGTTCTGTCCCCTGCTCCCAGGAGACACATGGTCTACAGAAGCATATGTATGCGTGGTTCAGCCAGTACCCAGGAGCGACAAAGAAGTCTAGGAAAATAGGGCACCTCCCTTTCTCCCTTTCAGCAGCCTCCCTGCTCTGCTCCCTCTTCTCTATCCTCCCTGAAAGCTTCCTGTGCCACACATCATGTTCAGTGTGTGGCACATGCTTTGGGAGACATATGAGGCCAGGCATGGACTGTGGGTGCCTGTAGTGTGTGGCGATGGGTGCTCTCTCCACCCACTGCCCCAAATGTGGCATGAAGTCACTGCCTCTGAGCATTGGAACTTGCCACCTGTCAGTACTCACAGACGTGCTTTCAGGGTCTTTGCTGGAGTCCGGGCACCATGCTGGGGACAGCTGGGGCTGGCTGGGTACACAGAGTGAAAGCTGGGTTTGTCTGTGGCTGTGCCAGGCACAGCACGTTCTGGTGGAGCTGCGGGTGGAAGGATCAAAGAATCACAGAATATCCTGAGTTGGAAGGAACTCACGAGGATCATCAAGTCAAATTCCTGACTCCACACGGCACCACCCAAAATCAAACTCTTATGTCTCAGATCATTGTCCAAATGCTCCTTGAACTCTGGCACTCAGGGCTGTGCCCACAGCCCTGGGCATTCTGTTCCATGCCCACCACCCTCTGGTGCAGCATCTGTCCCTGACCCCCAGCTGCCCCTCCCCTGACACAGCTCCATGCCGTTCCCTCGGGCCCTGTCGCTGTCACAGAGAGCAGAGCTCAGCTCTTCCCTGTGAGGAGCTGCAGCCACTATCAGGCCTCCCCTCAGCTCCATCTGCTCTGGGCTGAGCAAACCCAGGGCCCTCAGCCGCTCCTCACACACCCTGCCCTACAGACCCTTCTTCATCTTCACAGCCCTCCTTTGGGCACTCTGTAATAGCTTTGTGTCCTGCTCATATTGTGGCACCCAAACCTGCACCCAGTGCTCGAGGTGAGGCCGCACAGCACAGAGCAGAGCAGGACAACCCTTTCCCTCATGTTTCAGGGAGCACGCTCTAACCAGACTTACGTCATTTATGTATGTTCGAGGCTGATATTGCCATTTCTGCTTCTAAACTGCATGCAATAAGGCTACCCATATTTCTGAGAAGAATACTTATTAAAAGTGGTTTTGTAATTCTCTTTCAGTGAGTGTGTGGTCGTCTTTTTGCTCTTTTGAACTTCTGTTGTTCCACATTCGAGTACAGCTTAATGGATTTGTGCTTGGAGAGAAATCTTGAGCAGAGAAGAGTTGACAAGAGCGAATCCGACAGGGAGCACGATGGAGCTGTTTTATGTTACGTTTTTGCAGCAGATGAAGTAGACATTCCCCACCTGCTCAAAGAGTGCCCACAGCAGACTGTGCTGCTGATACAGCTTGCTCTGGCAGAAATCACAACAGCAAAAGGATGTTGTTTGTGGTAGCCGAGAAAGTGCTTGTTTAAATATTGAGTTTAGCTCTGCGTGATTGAGGCCTTAACAAATTCTTTCTCCCCGAAACCTGTGCTTGCTGCAGTATGCAAGGCTGGTAAAAGGGAAAGTCCCTGCAGGGGACCTGCTTCATCCTGCTTCCTCATTCTTGGCACTCTCACTGCTGGACAGCCCTTGTCTGCGTCAGCTGAAAGTGAATCAAGCGCCACTGAGCCAACCCTGAACAGAAGAACACAAGGCAAGTCAGGCAGCCTCGTGCATCTCCTATGGGAATACCCACCGTGTGCTTTACCAAGGTGATTAAGGGTTTCGTCACTTACAGAGAACTCCTGAAACACAACATGTGTGCATTTTTATGGCCAATTTGGATAAAGTTACCACTGCAGCTGGTGAGCTCAGCTTCAAGATAAAATTCAGCACGTGACGATCCAAGAAACAGCAACTAAGGAGCAGGGAGCTGTTTGCTTTCAGGCTGCAATGTGGCTGCCTGTAAGGCAAATGGTTCTTAGAATGATAGAATGGCCCGGGTTGAAAAGGACCACAATGCTCATCGAGTTTCAACCCCCCTGCTATGTGCAGCGTTGCCAACCACCAGACCAGGCTGCCCAGAGCCACATCCAGCCTGGCCTTGAATGCCTCCAGGGATGGGGCATCCACAACCTCTTTGGTCACAGCAATAGGATGAGAGGTAATGGCCTCAAGTTGCACCAGGTGAAGTTCAGGTTGGATATTAGGAAACATTTCCTCTCAGACGTGGTCAGTGCATGGTGGGGATGGGCTGGTGTTGGACTGGGTGATCTTAGAGGTCTTTTCCAACCTTAATAATTCTGTGATTCTGTGAAGATACCCTGGGACATGCTATTTCCAGACACCTTGAAACCACCATTTGTTACTTATCAGTCCTTTCTACTGCTGCTAAACTCAGTACTAGTTCTTTGGATTGGCGGTGTGTCAATGACTGTATTCTGAGCTGTAGAATTACAGGGACGCATTAGGAAACAGGACAGCCCCTAGCTGCTGGTTAGGGGCAGGGGAGCGAACACGGCAATGCTGTAGGCACGGACAGTCTGTCAGGGTAAGAAGCCGGCCCACCAGACCTTAACAGCACCGTCCACACACCCGTCCGTCCCCGGCCGAACCTCTATGCGCTCGTACGCGTTTGCGCCTGCGCGGGCAGCCCGATCTTCGGATGTCTTCGGCGCTGCTCGGCTGCTACCGCTGCGGTTACGTAAGAAGGGGAAGGCGGGGGAGAGAGGGGGGGGGGCGGGGAGGCGCGCGCCGTGGCCCGCGCTCTTTCTCTCCGTGTCCTCGCGGCACCCTGCCCCTCCCCCACCGCCTCCCCGCGTGACACGGCCCGGGGGAGGGGGGGCGGGCCAGCGCGTGCCTCCCCTCTGCCCGCCCCCCGAGGGGAGGGGCGGGCTGGCGGCACGTGCGCTCCCCCTCCCGGCAACCAATGGGAGCCCGCTCCTCGCGCACGATCAGTGGGAAGTGCGGGGCGGCCCGCGGGGCGCAGGCGCGGGGCTCGCTCCCCCCTCCCCCCCCGCGGGGGCCGGGTGACGCACGTGCGCGCGTCCCCGCGCGCTGTTGTCCGCTCGCTCCCGCGCCGCCTGCCTCTGGGCGGCGGGGCGCGCGCGGCGTGTGGGGCTGGCACGCGCGCTGTTGTTATTGGTGCCGGCGGCGGCGGGCGGGGGAGGAGCGGCGGGCGCCTCAGTCAGGGAGTTCTTTAAAGATGGCCGGAGCGGCGGCGGCCGCCGCCACCCCCGTGTACTGCGTGTGTCGGGAGCCCTACGATGTGAGTCGCTTCATGATCGAGTGCGACATCTGCAAGGACTGGTTCCACGGCAGGTAGGCGCCGGCGGGCGGCGGGGAGCGGCGGGGCGCGGGACGGCAGCGGCGGCGGGGCGAGGCGAGGCGTTGGGCACCCCCCGCCCGGTACCGGCCGGCGGACAATGGCCACGGTCCCCCCCCCACGGCACGGCCGCCCTTCGCCCCGCGGTCGGGTCGCTCCCGGCGCGGTGCCGGCCCCGGGCACGCGGTGCGAACGAGCGGCGGCGGCCGCGGGCCCCCGTCCCCAAAGTTGCGGCGGCGTGGGGGACGCGTCCCCATGGCTCCGCGCCGGGACGCGGGTGCTGCGCGCCGGGGGCCGCGGCTCTCCGCGGGTTTTGTTCGCACGATGACGGCCGAAGCCCGGTGCCGGGCGGCCGTCTGGCGTGCGTGTGCCTGCGTGTGGATAATAGTGGGCTGCCGGCCGGGGGGGCGGCCGAACAAAGGAGCAAGTTGGGGGTCGGCGGCGCGGGGCTCGGCGGGGCCCGGCGGCCGCCCCCATTATGCGGGGAGCCCCGGCGGCGGCGTAGGAAGTGCGCGGTGATTGACAGCGGACATTTAAATACCCCGTCACAAAAACGGGCGGCTGGCGGTTGTGGCGCCCCCTGCCGGCGCGGCGCGGCACCGAGCGGGGCCCCCGCACGGAGCGGGGTCGGGAGCGGGCGAAAAGCCCCGGCTGGAAGCGGGGTGCGTTCCCGGCTGGTGCCGGGTTGCGGTCACCGCACTTCGCGGCTTCTGTGCCGTAAAGTGAAAGGAGCGCTTCCAGTTTTTCGGGTGCTGATTTGCTCTGGCTGCTTTTTTTTCCGCATGGGTTTCCCTCGACTCAAAAGCACGGCATGGCAAAATATATTCAGGCAGCTCTGTAAACTGTAAAAACAGGCAGAGCGTGGCTGTCACGGCTTTAGGGACAGCGTCTCACTGTTTAGATCTGGAACCACAGTGGCTTGTTTGGATTATGGGAGCTCTGTGTAAGTTTCTCATAACTTGTTCCTTGCAATAAAGGTACGGGTCTGAGGCTCACCATGTCTCTGTATATGTCTCTAACTCTGCACTGGCAATGGCTTTGATAGCCTGAACCAAAATATCACTCCCGTGTGCTGATATCACTCAGTTACAGACACGCTGGCTACTGAAGTTGTTCACAGAAGAAGAGAATTGACTGATTAAAAAGGTGCGGTGAACCTCTGCAAAGTCTGGGGCTGCATAAAGATCACAGCAGTCGCTTTGCTGCCGCATGGTCAGTAGCGCAGTGATACTGAGCTGCTGGGGAGCCCCAGGTGTGTGGGGGAGGCTGTTCGGAGGAGCTGGCAGCTGCTGCGCTGGGGTCTGGCTGCGTGCTCCCGGCCGGTGACAAAGGGACGGGGCCATGGGAGGCCTCTGTCCTCTCCCAGCTGCGCTCTGCTCCGGGGACTTCTTCCATTGGTTGGAGTGGCAGGAGGCTGCTGCCGGGTCTTTGAAGGAAAATGCCACAACCTGAGATCTTAAAGTTCTGGGTGAATTGGTTTCTGGCTCCTCTCTTCCAGCCTGTGTGTTGAAATTGTTGTGACTTTGTTAGGAAACGTGTAGAACCATGCTTGATGGAGGCTGTGTTGTGCTGGCAGTACGCACTGCTGTGTTAGAGGCTCTTTACTGCCTTCCTGTGTGTAGTCAGGAGAGTGCCTCTGATGTGCAGCTCGCAGCTCTGACAGATGTGTGCCAGCCCCATTATAGTCTGTGTGATGCTGGAGCATTCATTCTGCACTGTCCATCTCCAAATGACCACTTTGGCTTACTGTTGTCCGTACGTTAATGCTATCAAATATGCGTTTCCTTTCTTCTGGCAAACACTGCGATGAGATTATGAGCTTGCGCTCTGGGTTTAGTTGCTCTGTATACAGGCTGAGCACCTGGCCACAACCTTGTGCAGTTACAATCTGCTGAACAGAAGGCTGTAACATGTGTTTGTGTGCTGTGGGCTTCATAGTTTCCTTGGTGCTTTGCACAAGAGAGACTAACTGTCAGTCCCTTTATTTCCTTATCTACCTGTTCATTTTGTTTTTTTAAACACCTCACTAAGCCACCTGTCCCTTTCTGCCTTGTCTGGAATGTACTCCAGCAGAAAGACTCCTCTGCCTTGCTCTGTGCTCAACTTGAGGCTGTCCAGTAGCTCCTTACACCTTCATAAGCTCTGGGCTTTGTCTTCTGATGTTACCCGGTGTCCTTGCCTAACCCTTGGCATTCTTCCCCGTCTCCAATTTTTGATGCTCTTCCACAGCTATTAGGTCAGCCGTGTCCTGCCTTCTTTTATCACAGTGATACATATTGTCTGTGTAAGGTTAAAGGTGTGTGGCGTGGGCAGGCGCGTGGCCCTGATGTACAGCTAACTATTCTTAGAACGTGTCTGGAGTGTGCAGAAATCCTATTGTCAGCATGGAAGTCTTTGTCCTTCTTTCCCTATCCATGACTCACGCACTCAACTAGACCTAGGGGCATTGCGTAGATGTCACTTATTCTTGTGTACTGGATTTGAAGAAGATCTGAATGAACTTAGGTTTCTTTAAGCATATGATGTTTGCACAATGTAATGTTGACTGAAATGCTTGAGAAATGAATAATCGCGGAGTTAGCTTTGTGGGGCTGCGTGCTTTGTGAAGCTGCGCTGGTACGGCGCTGGCTATAACGAAGCATGGAGAAGTCAGTCAAACTGACAATTAAAAACTGTAAGTGTCCCTGTGCAGCTTTCTGTGTGGCACTTCTCCGGCCATGTTTTGTCTGTCAGTGAGCGTACGCTGAGCTTCCAGCATGTCTCAGTGGCAGTTAGGGTAAGAAATTATCCAGTGATGTATGCAGTTTGCCTATAATGTCAGGTATAGAAATCCTGCTCCCCAAACAGTCTTTGCCGTTTAAAATGCATGTAACCTTTTTTGATATATATGTATTTTTAACATTAAAAATGATGATGGTTTTGTGTTTTGTTTTTTTTTTTAAACAAAGGGAATGTATTCTTCAAAGCCAGAGGGATGGGGAAAAAAGAAAGGGGTGTCCCTTTTGTTCAAAATTAAGGGTTCTTCTTAAAACTTGATCATTATGTCAACAGAGCTGTGCCCTTTCCATTTCCTCATAAAGAGAGGAAAGAAACGCCCATTCACCTTATTGCAGCTTTACATGCAGTTGCATCTTCAGTGATTTGTAAATGAAACTTGGCAGCTTATACATCAACGTTTTATTTGGGCAGGTTAGGGGGCATGAGGGAAATTCAGCTCTCGGCCGCGTGTGTCGTACTAATCATAGAATCACAGAAGGGCCTGGGTTGAAAAGGACCACAGTGATTGTCGAGTTTCAACCCCCCTGCTATGTGCAGGGTCACCAACTACCAGACCAGGCTGCCCAGAGCCACATCCAGCCTGGCCTCCAGGGATTGGGCATCCACAACCTCCTTGGGCAACCTGTGCCAGTACATACATACGTATATACTTCTGTTACTATGCAAAACCCAACTGATTACATTTCTGTGTTATTGTTTTTAGATTGATGGTTCGTGCTCTTCAGATTAATTCCGTGTTCTGTGAGGCCTTCTTGGAATAATTAACTTTTTTTCCCTTATCCTGGAGCATTCACTGATGGTAGATGTAGAACTTTGCCATTGAGCTTTTGATGTTGTCTACAACTCTGCCATGAAGTAGCATCATTTGAAAAGAAAGGTGACTCGTACTTTTTGAGGATGATTATTTAAATTGCAGGTACCTTGAAGTATACATTCCCAGAGAACATAGTTTTTCTGCTGTTTGTATAGATTTGAGCACGTTCTTCCTTTAGTCTCTGAAGAAGCATAACATTTCTTGGTTGCTCCTTAGCCTGATCTCCACTCTGAAGTCAGGGTTTCCTCTTGCAGCTGTTAAGAGGGTGCCATGTATCCCACTGCCCTGCTCTGTACTCTAGGGGCTGGCTGACTCCTCAAGAAACGAAGAAAACATACATGCTATGGTGGCTACCTTTCCTGAACTGGTTCTTTGTTTTGAGACTATGTACGCGAGGTTCTGCACGATGGGCTCCTCTGACCCTGTGCTGCTTGGAGAGGCTGGCCTGCTCCTGTCTGCCGGCTCCTATAATTTCTCTTTTGTTGGGTCAGTGCTTGTCTGATTGCTTGTTAAGACAGCTCTGCTCAGAAAACTGACCAAAACCATTCTTTCACCGGGTTAAGAGTTTTGGTGGGCTGCTGAGCACAACAGGCTCATTGTGGGCTGGGATAAGTATCAGACAGTTGCAGTGCACCGCTCGGAGCTGTGGTGCTGGGGGAGATGACAGTGGGGCAGCTACCCTGTTGGGATAAGTGGAGCATTTTTGTGTCTCAGTCCGCAGATGCAAGCCTGCCTTGTGTCTGATGTGCTTGATCCAGATCCATGTGCTCATTGACTGGGGTCCTCTGTGGGTGAGGAACCTCTCTGGCAGATGTGGTGTGTGGCTCAGAGATCTCCCATCTGCAGAGATGCATGAAGTTCCTGAGCTTCTCTTACAGGGGGCAGGGGATGGGTGCAAAGACTGCTACAAATGCCTTTTGGTGTGGATCTTCTGTTTATTGGAAATTAACACCTTGTAACTGTGAGACACGTCTACATATGTTCAGGAGCCTGAGCTGAATCAACAAATTGTTGTGTGGTCACTGGAGCTTTCATCTGGCACCAGAGGCCGTTGAGCCAACTTGCTGGCTTCTATGATATGCAAGCTTTAAATTCTCGTGGAAACTAGGAGTATGTTTTCATCCTCAGGAGAAATCAGCACGTTTGTTGTTCTTAGTTGTCTTTAGTTTGGTTTTCCCTTGTTTCCATAGAGTGAGGCGGAGGCTTGAGCTCAAGTCCAGTGAGCTGTGTCCTCTGCCAAAGAATTAAGGAATTTCAAGTGACTCTAACAGTACCAAAGCTGAAGTGGTTTTGGTTAAACTGAGAACAAACTAGTAATAAAGATCCCAGACTAGCACTTGTGTAATTGATTGTTTCAAATCCTTTTATAGTCTTAATTTGAGTAAGCCATGTTTTCCCTCCTGCTCTGTTCCCATCTGTGAAGTGGGAAGGCTTATTAATATAAAGTAGATGTACTCTACCATAATAAGCACTACAAACTTGTAACTATTCAAATTTCTTCTTTTTTGAAGCTGTAATAACATGCAGTATTATATGTATGAGGTTTTTCCTTTCCAGTTTTCTTGCAAAACTGGCTTTGATTGAAGTATATGTACATCTGAAAGTTAATGCTTCTTTCCTTTAGACCTGTAACTTGGTCTGTGGGTTGTTTGGTTTTTTGTTTTTTTTTTTTTTTATTTGATGTCCTGGAATAAACTATAGCAGCTAGTTTAGAATATGCTTTCTGGCATAATAACAGGAACAAGAGAAAAAAGCAAAGCTATGTCCAATCAACATTTCTAAGAGAGATGCTGGGGGGTCCATAGCTGAGCTTTTAGAATTAGGGTTGTGACAGGATTTTAGGGAGCTTCTAAACAGTGCTTGAAATGCTATTGGTTTTAATTTCCAGAGTAAAAATTCATCACCTATTGAATGTTAGTTGAAAGATGCAGAAATTCAGCATTACTGATTTAAACAGTACCTTCTGATCTCTTGTAACGCTGCGATTGATCAACATCAGCCTTACTGACGCCACTGTTCTCATTTTAGCCGTTCTTCATAGTGTAAATGAAGATCGTGGTGTTGTGTAGTTTGACCAGCAAATAGCGGATTTGTTATCGGTCAGTTAATTGATGATGATCTTGTATATCAGAATATCATTTGCTGATGCTGATGTAGCACTTCTATATCTTTCTTTCCTATGCATTATTTAATATGTGCTTAATTTCACCGAGGAATTGAAATATTTTCGGAAGGCTCAGTTTTGTCACTTGTATGTCTACAAACTGCAGAGGTGAGAGAGGTGTGGGTAGGAGGGGGCTGCTTGGTGTGCTGATTTCTGTCTGATTTTCTGTTCTGCACAATGGCACCCATCAAAAATGAAATACATTCCTTTTTCTTTAAACTTATCTCGATCTGTTGATTTGTTTATAACGCTGAGTTCTCTTAGGGAAACACAATGGCAATAAAATGAATTAAGCCTCGCAGTGGAGTTTCATTCTGTTAACTGCCAGTGGGCAAAATCACATTAATTTTGTTTTCACTCTTCATTTGTGGTTTCTAGCTTTTTGTGGACGGTTACCATATTCGTTAGCAGTTTTCATGAGCTCAGTACAGTTTTATGTGCACTTCCTATATCATGCGAGAGTGTCTCTGCTCTGTTTATGTGACAGTTGGCACAAATTGAAGATGAACTCATACTCTTCGCATAAATATTTATACTTGCCCTACATAATTTTAAAACAAAACACCATTGTCTCAGAACAGCTCTGAGTAATCAGTGAACGCTTTCACAGGTACAGCATGCTTGCTTAAAAAACAGAAAAATACTCCAAGCGTTACAGTTGTCTCATTGCTGAAGTATGAACACCTGATTAGCAATATCACTGTGGCTTTACTGGTGATGTAAAAGGAGATTTTAGTGAAATGTACGGCTTGTAAAATGGCAAAGCTGCTTCTCATCTGCTAGGCCTTTGTAATGCATTGCAGCATTAGCTTGTGGTTGCGTAGAAATAGCAGTGTGTGGGGTATGAATAGCCTTCAGAAGTCTGCTGTATGGTGGTAATGTGGGCTTATGTGGCTAGTTACATCTCCTCAGGTCAATTCTGCTTTTGAATGGAATTAATATTTAATACCGTTTTCTCCATTACTTCAGCATTAACTAAAGTAGAATTTGAAATTGGTCTTTCTCATTGAAAATACCGAATTTGTTGTTGCTCAGGCAGCCGTAAATGCTGACGTCTGCTACAAAAGTAAGAAAGCTTTCTTAAAACTCTTCAGCATCGTTCTGTCTGAAAATCCAACTGGAGTGAGGACGACTGTTGTAAATTTTTAATGCGTTGCGGTATGAAGAAGTATATTTATTTTCATTTGAGACTGTCAGCCGATATCGCGTGTAGCCTGGCAAATTCATTTCATAAATTTAATTGTTTGTTCCATTTACGTTAATGCTTTATTCACTTAAAAGCTCTTTAAAGCATTTTTCATGAAAATGAGTGCAAGGAGAGGTGACGTTCTGAGATATGAAGCCTTTGATATTCAGGATGTAGGATTGATCCGATCTGTCATTCTTACCAGTTACCAGGCAGTATTTTCTGAACAGACTGACATTTTCCTTTTGGGGTATTGATGTTTGCGGATGGATAGACAAAGGCCAAATTGTGTAAATGAAAAGCAGCCAAACAAATTGCTGTGTCTTACTATGCCAAACCGCTTGTAAAACTTCTGCTTGGCTTGCCAGTGGTATGGGTTTCTAGTTTTGTTTCAGTAACATCACTCAGAGCTATTCAGTGAATGACTACATCATGCAGTTGGCTTGCAGACTGTGGTGTTGGGAACAACGGAGGTGGGATGAGGCGCTGCAAAGCCAACACATGCCTTGCAGGAGTGCTGGGGGCAGAGCTGTGAGCAGTGTGGGTGGCTTGGAACAGCACCAGGATAGGTATGCTGATGTGACGTTGTGCCCAGGCAGATGTTGCCCCTTGACCTCTGAGGATAATGCTTTCTAACTTCATGATGGTGTACCATGTTGGAATGCCACAGCCTCAAGCCCAAATGAACTGTCCTTGTAGGCATTTCACCGTGCTCTGTTGTTTATGAAGGAAAGGACCAGAAGCATGTTAATGAAAATGATGTCTACATGTAGTCTGTTAAAATCTCAGGTTGAGTTCTTACTTCAGTGCTTGTCTGCACTGAGGGTACATCAACGTGATGTGAAAATGAGCAGCAACTTGCTGCTGTGCTCTCCTGTGTCACTTTCTGGGACCTCTGGGGACATTGTTTGAAGTCTCTTAATGCTTCAGTAAAATGTGCTGCTCTTGTAATGAGCATGGAAGAAGTAGCTTTGAATGCTGCGCTTATTCTTGCTAAGAAAGAGTGACTTCTAGCTGTCAGTATTGAGTGATTGGGCTAGCATCCTTACTGAAAAGTGGAAGTCTTAAAGAAAACTCAAACCCTCTATAGATGTGTAAAAATTCTTACTTCTAGCTAGTTCTGGTACTGGGTTCTGTACAGACTCAGTAAGGTAAGAGAAGTTGAAATGCATATTGGAGAAAGGAAGTTATCGTTGTTGGTGCCAGTGCTTAACTTGTTAATGTGAGGTACTGTTATCTGCTTCTCCCAAAACTAAATACATGCCCCACATGCAACTGGTATTTTCCCCAAAAGTTGCTTCCTTACATTAAGAAATAGATAACTGCTACTGTGACCAAGCTCTGCTGAGTGATGTATAGAAGACCTGTTCTGTTGCACCCAGTAGGCTTGCTGATGCTGGCACAAATACATGGTTGGGTTTTTGATGGCAGCAATTTTAGGGTGTACAGAAAATAAGTGATGTTCGACATGAACTTAATTTTAAATGCAAATTTATCTATCTTTATATTATTTACAATATATACAGAATATATATTTGTATTCTTTTCTATTCTGGGTGGAATCTAACCTGAGCTGGCTTCATCATGTACAATCTTAATTCTCGTGTTTTCTGAAGATGGATATTCAGTTTGAGGTTATCTTATGCAACTCTAAGGTTTGAATTGCTGCAAGTAAGAACTTCCTTTTAGAGAAAGCTTTCTCTGGATGTATTTAAACAGATGTACAACAAATTATATTGTAAAGTTAGGGAGTTGTCACTCTTCAAATAGCTTGATGAGTCAGGTGTTGGGCACATTTGAAGTCCTTCTCACCAGTTTCTGGAATTATTTTTCTTCCCCCAACACATGCATTTATAATTGGGGTGCGCTGTCCTGTTCTTATAGGAAGCAATGTTAAATTGATCAGTAGGCTTTAAAAAACAAAAAAAAAAACCCAAAAAACTACAAAAACAAACAAACAAAACCCTTAGTATGTTTTAGGACATAAAGAAAGTTGTGCAGTGACATGTGCTTACTCGTTCGTGTTCAGGGAGGACAGGAGCAGGACTGAAGATAATCTTGGCTATGTCTGAGTGCCCTAACCAGAAAGTTGTTTGGGTTACGTTACATTCTTTTCTGGCTGTAGTTCCTGGCTCCTTTTCTGTGGAGTAAGAGCCGTCAGTGGGGAGATAAGGTGTGTCTGTAATCAAAAGTAGCCCTGAGATGAGCATTCCCTGGAGATGTGTGGGTTTCAGCTGTAACAATGGAAGCGAGCTCTGCTGCCCATCTCTCTTGGAGAAACAAAATAATTTGTCCCCTTCTAATCCACAGTCTATACTCTGTATTCTTAGTGCCCCATCGTGGGAAAGTGTGACAACCGTGCTTTGCCTGGCTTCCCTGCCAGGATGCCTGGCGTGCACTGGTGGGTGAGTGGGAATAGACAGAGCTCTGGGAATTCTCAGGCCAAGCAGAGGAGTGTGAGAGGATCTGTCTGTGGTTGGCTGTCCTGAATGTAGGTAGTCATTAGGGGGTCTACATCCTAACTTCGATATTGCCCTGATGCCTTCATACAGGTATATCCCTTTTCCCTGTTCTTACAATTTCCCCTAATTTTTCTCTATTATGAATTTGGAAGTATTCCTTTCTTACAGCCGTTTATTCCAAGGCTCAATCCCATTGCACTTCCTGTTTTAAGTAATCCACTATTAACGTTGTGGAGTAAATCTAGCAGTCAGATTATTTTTGCTTTAAACCAGATATCTAAGTGAAGTGATAGACCCAGAAAACTTGCACAGGATCACTGAACTATTGAAGCTAGAAAGGATCATCTAGTCCACCTCACTACCCAAACAAGAGCAGCCTGCTCAGAAAAGCGTCCAGCTGGTTTCTGAGCATCTTCATAACCACGGCTTCCCAACATCCTTGGGCAATGTCTTCCAGTGTTTGGCCGACCTCACGGTAACAAAGAAAATTTAAAAAAAGAAAAGAAAAAAGAATTGTGTTCAAGTGGGACTGTGCGTGCTTCAGTTTGTGACTGTTGCCTCTTGTCCCATCGCTGCTGTGAGAAGTCAGCCTCTTCCCTCCAAGTGGATGTCCCCCAGCACCTTCTCTTTTCTCAGGGCTGAAGATTCATAGCTCTCAGTGCTCCTCATCTGCAGGCTGACTTAGTTCTTTGCTCTCTCTGTGGCACTTGGCTGGACTTGTGCCAGTGACTCCTTGTTGCTCTTGTACTGAGGATCCAGGACTGGATCCAGCCCTTCAGGTGTGGCCATGCTGGTGCTGAGCAGAGGGGAAGATTGCCTCCCTCCACCTATGGGCAGCTCAGGTGATGCAGCCCAAGATGCTTTCAGAGCTCTGCTGTGATTGCTTTACTGGGTCATGGTGAGCTTGCTGTTTACCAGAGCCATGAGCTCCTTCCACAGAGCTGCATTCCAGCCCATTGGTCTCCTGTGTACATCGATGCAGACAAAGCCAAAGACCTGTAATAACATGTGTTTTCATTCTTGAGTTGCAAATACTTCATTTACTTAATTTATATCAAAACATTCTCATATAATCACTGCTTGTTGTATTGACGCCCAAGATAAAATGCTTGGATGTGTTGCTTTTTTTTTGGCAGACTTCCTGTCTTCACTCACAATCAAATTAAGCAAAATTTGAGCTAGGAATCTTCTCCTGAAGAATTAATCTGTTTGTTTTTTCCCCGTCTCAAAATAAGTGAATCTTAATGCCTTTTGTAATTTTTACAGGAGTAGTAAATGCCTGCACTCACTTTCAGGGGACCTCTCACATCAGATCCTCTGCTTCCTGCTTTATGTCTTCCTGTGTGCATTTCTGTTCCAACATTATCTGTCTTTCTCCCGCTATGAAGAAAAAGGAGGCGTTGTAAGAGTATGTGTCTGTATGTGTGCCAGATTGATATCTATATGTTTCTTTTCTCCTTCTGAAGCCATAGAACTGGATTGCATAGATTGTGATGTAAAGATTACCTCTAAAAGAGTTTGTGTCCAAAATCTAGAGTAAGGGATGTGATTTGTCCTTTTACAAGTAAATGCAGACAGCTGTAGATAGCTTATGATAGAGCGAAGCTGGTTTCAGTAACCTGGATCTGAACTGTTTAGAGTTTTAGATTAAAATCAGTGTGTCAAATTGTAACCAGAATAAAAATAATCAATGCAGATAAAATTAAACCTTAGTGCTGATGTAACTCAACTCCCGAACTCTGTTCAGCTTTGTTCTGTGCTATTTGAAGTTTCCACGTGGCCTGAAAATAACTATGCTTCATTAGATCCATCTGAGAACGATTGAGCAGTTAGATTACTGTAGATAGAATAATGTGTAGAAACAACTTCTTGATACGTTATGGACTACACAGATGCCATTTTGCCAGTATGCCCCTCTGGGCCTCCATAAGCAGCTGAAAATCCAATAAGGATCCCTAAATGATGGGCATTATCCAGTTGATTGAAGGAGCTTATTCTACTTACAGCTCTGCCTGCCAGCCAAAGTAACATCTGATATTTAAACTCATTATTTGTGTATCTGAAACAGTTTGCTTGTATCATAGCTTAAATAGAAGTTAATGTAATCAGCTACTCCATCTGCGTTTGAAATGAGGATGGCGAGCTAGAGATGATGAGCCAGTTTGCTCTCGGATTTCTTCAAAAATGAAGCATCTGTCTCTGCTTGCTATTGACTGCTAGTCTATTTGCCATGTAAAAGTCAGGAATTTCAATGCTGTAGAGGACATCATATACTCTTTCGTGGCTGGAAGCTGAAGAAATGATTCTGCTAACAAAAAAGCTTGATCAAGGGACAAGAGTTCTTGATAGTATCTGAAGAGGATTGTAGACTGAGGGGTGTGGGGGAATTGCACAGCTGAAAAGCAGAGGAGGTTAAAAATATCTTTAAGCCTTTTTCCTTAAAGGAAGAGAGAGATTTCATGATTTAAATTTTGAAGGAAAAAAAATCATTTTAGGTACAACTGCAGAGACCAAGTGTTCTGGTGAGCGTTAGGAGGCCTTTAAAACCAATCACCATCTGGTTCAGAACCTTTAAAAACAGTTAGGTGATATGGCACATTCAGTTTAAGGCCCCCAATTAAGAGGTGCGTAAAGCAGGCTGAAGGCACCCAATTAAGAGGTGCGTAAAGCAGGCTGAAGGCACCCAATTAAGAGGTGCGTAAAGCAGGCTGAAGGCAAATTTGCTGTTGCTGCCTTCTATAAAAATAGCCACAGTAAGTAACCCAGGAAGAAGGGATTTGCAGCAGTGGAGTATTAAGGTTGTGCTAATACTGGTTAATGGTGCTAGACTAGGGGAGATAGGAGCAGGTACTGCCTCATTGTGAGCTAAAAACTGTGTTCTTAAAGCATGCCTAACATTGCCCAATGTATGGGCACAGTTCTTGGTTGTGTTTGGTGGGTTTTTCTTTAATTTTTTTGACAGAAGTACAAAAAAAACAAACCAAAACAAAAAAACATTTTGGCATTTCTGTCAATGGCTGAGGGGAGCCTTTGTGGGTTTGTTACCTGTTCGCCTCCAAAGCCTTTGTTATGATTGAGCTTGAGAACGAAACATCTGATAGTATCTGCTGACAGCATTGCTCAAGATGTTGAAAGAGTGACAGAATGTGCGTTGCATGAAATAACAAAGTACTGGTACTACTTGTCATGTGTCATGATCTTTCTAAATAGCTCATCTTTATTAGGCAACCTGGTCTTTCTAAATAGCTCATCTTCATTAGGGAAGCTAGAATAATCAGGCAGTGTGCTGTAGGAGGTGCAGTCCAGGCCCTTCATTGCTGCAGAGCGGTCAGCTCTTCTAGATGTTGGGAAGGAAGTGGAACAGCTGAAGGTACTCCAACAGTGTCCCAGATGAATGAAAAAACACTTGTAATATGTGGTGCAGATCACCTAACTGTTGATTGGCCTGATACCCAGTGTTAGAGATCTGTTTGTTACATAAGTGTACGGTGTGACGTGTTTTTTGTGAGGCTTGGGTGTTGGTAGCTCTGGAGTTCAAAGACTGTTACAAGTGCGCATGCAAGGTCTGTTTAGTATTTTTTTAATTCATTCTCTTGAAACAAATAACCCCCCCTCCCTCCCCAGCACACCTGAAGAAACAACTACGAAAAACCCAATCAAACAAAATGGGCACTTGCAGCGGCTGTTCTTGCAGCTGAAGCTACTGATACCTAGAAATGTCCAGGAACTGATAAAACTAAGTATCTCCTCAAAGAAGGGGTCGTGATACCTGAAGGTAGTCAGACAGAGATCGCCTTAGATGCTGTGCTGTTTAAAAAAGTTTGCATCACCTGGCATTCACTTTGCACCCAGCACCAATATGTGCATCTCTGGACATGATAACATCTTACTTCTCTGTTGTGCGGAGAATATAGCTAAATTCTAGGCAGTTTTTCAGATCAATTTCAGAAGAGCATCTCTCCCTGCCATCTGGTTGTGTAAGCTGTTGGCAGTCTACTAACTCATACTAGTTCTGAGTGTTAGTGACTAATGAGGGCAGAGTTATGCAGCAGGCCTGGCTGGGTCTGGCGACTTTCATTGTCAAACAAGGCAGTTCTGCTTCTTCAGATTACGCAGTCCCACTGCCTTTCATAGATTGGCTCTGATAGTTGTCCGACTGTGCTGCAAACTAGCTTGGTAAACAGGGACTGAACTGGTTAGGTTAGTTTCTGTCAGATAGGCAGGTGAAAACAAGTGGCTTTGTCATCATGCAAGTACTGGGGCCATTGCAGAGAAGGGAATGAGAGTGTTGGAAGTGAGTGAATAACTTGCCTCTTCTAGTGGCTGCCCGCTGTTAAATCAGTGCAAGCTATATCATGTCACTGCTTCCTAACTTGTCATTTTGGGCTGAACGTCAGTTTCTCTTCAAAGACTGCTTGTGATTCAGTTAATTTCTCTCCCTTCCTCCTCTTCTGGTGGCCTCTCTCCCAGAACCAAATAACTGGTATGTGTGCTTGTTGTACAGTAGGGCGTTGCCACTGAACAGGAGCACAAACCTGTTATAGACTGCACTGTGACCACTGCAGACGTTTGTATTGGCTGTGCTCAAATGATTTGGACCCTCCTATTCTTAGAACTACTCCAAATGCAATGTTAAGCCTTTCTTTCTGCATCACTTGTGGGGGAAGATAGAATAGCTTTCATTTACTTCAGTATGCATCTAGTAGTTACAAGTCTGTTAAGACAGTATCTAAAGTAAGATTGGGCAACTGATTTTTCCTCTTCCTTGATGTGTCAGGCTGGGAAAATAGTGGAGGGCAGTGAAAGTGTGAGCTGCAGCAGAGAGACTGAATTCCTGAGTGGAGCACTTTGCTTCATATGTGGAGGGTTGTGCTGATTACTAGTTTTAAAGGGCTAAAGAAATTTCTTTCAGGTCAGATTGATGTAGTTTTTTTTTGTTGTTGTTATTTGTTTGTTTTCCTCTTTTCTATAAATTGTATGCCATGTTTTGCTTGCTGATGTCATCCTGTTGTATCTCAACTAATCAATTTCACACCGAAACAAGTCCTTCAAAATACAGTTTCAGCTTTTAAAAGCCTTTTTCTCTCTGCTCTCACTGTGACACACTGTTTAGTTTTCAGGTCTGCCGTACTTTACTTAAATGTGATTTTTTCTGATCTTCTTGAGGCAGCTTATTTTGATAGCAGTAGTGGACAGTAAATGGTCTAGGTTCCTTCAGACCTTCATTTTTGTAAAACAATGATTTCAGAAGGATGGGGACAAGAAGTAATTGTAAATGTTCTTTTAAAGCGGCTTATTGCAATCAGTATAGTTGGGAAGAATAAGCAGAAATGTCAGCTTATGTAGGAAGGAGAGAGAAGTTTTGCGTGTGCTTAATGGATGATACTAAACAGAAGTACTTCAGTGAGGTTAACTCTGCCTTGTCATGAAACCATTGCCAGCAAAATTACTTCTCTCATTAAACTGCTGCATGTAATCCATGATGGTTAATGTCATTATGAATTAAACTGGGCTGTGTCTCTTCCTGATACTCTTACATGCTAGTGAAAAGGTTATTTGCCTTCCAAGGGTATTTCTGAATGTAAAACTCTTTGGATAACTTGAGTGTGGACTTTAACCGCAGTTTGAAAAGTTGTGCCCCCTCCAATTTGTGTAATTTGTAGTAGTTATAATACTATATAATAATATAACATAATAATAATAGGTTTTCCACTGCATGAAAAATCAGCTTTCTACATAACACTTTCATCATATAATTACGCTGATTGTACCAGTTGTCAAAATGTTTTCTAAAAGTAATGGTCCTTTCTTTCTTCAGCCTAGCAATGTATTTAAATTATAGCAGTTGCATTGTACTGATAATTTATGTATTTGGATAAGAGCGTATGTACATTCTCAAAAACTTAGCAACTCGTGCTCTGAGAGTACTGGAATTCTAGAATTGAAGAATCAACATGCAATAAATATATTTCAGTGTTTTTTTTCTGAGATTTTAGGTACCACAGTGATTATATTGAATACATACCTGTATCCTTAAATGAAGGAGAAGGTTATGTGTAACTGTGAACCTATATCATTATCTAACTTGATAGCTTTGTCCCATTGCTCCTTCCTTTCTTACTAAGTTTCTTCTTTTCTGAACCCGTTCTATGAGGTTGAGCTTTCAAATGCTGCTTGCATAACTTGCATCTGCTATTTAATTTTGGCAATAAAGGCAATAGTATTTTGGCAATATAGGCAGTAGTATTTTGGCTTTTGTTGTTAAGCTTGAACAGATACAAAACTGGAAGTAGTAATGGCAGACTGACATTGTTGACAGGTAAACTGAAAAGCTTACTGTAGTACTTGCCTACTTTTTACACACATAGTTGCTCAGTATTTTAATAGAAACATCTTCCATCTGTGATAATCTGAAGTCTAATAATAAGGTCTGATACTTGTTGGGATCAGACTGTTGAAAACCAAGAGATCTTTTGGCCTATACCTTGTATGTTGTAAGAAGAGGGTAAGAGACTTGAAGGAAAAAAAAAAATCTGGGCTGTTAAACCTAGGTGTGAGCCTCTGGAGAAACAGTAGATATTCCTGCGATGACGTAACGTTTCCTCTTCTGTGTGATGCTTGCAAGTACAAAGTGTCATGCTGGTGTTGAGAGAAGTGGAGGCTCACATGGGAAACTAATCATGTAGTACAATTGCTTCTAGAAAGCTAAGTCCATTAGACTGTGCTCCACTTGATACTAAGAGAGGTGAAAAAGTTGCTTCTGGAATTGAATACAGGCAAAGTTTTGAAGCAGGATGACTTGGGCATGGTATCTGTAATGAGCTATGAGGTGGGAATTAGCCAAATAGTGGTCATCGGAATAGGAAGAGCAATCTGAGCAGAATCAGACATGCTACAGTTACTGGTTAAAATTAAAAAGAACATGAGAGCGCTCTAAGGAATAAAGATCAGAGAATTGAATTGGATGCGAGAAGAGGCAGTAGCTAAAATTCTTTCAGGGGCATAGAGCTAATTGCAAACATATTTCAAAACTCATTGAAAGAAAGACTTTCAAGAGTCCCTTTTGTTTAAATACATTATTTGGCTTGTGAATTATTGGCAGAGTTTACTGTGGAAATGAATATACTAACGAAATGCTAAGATGTGTCAACCGAGAGCAACACGAGAGAAGAATGTGTGTTTGCCAAAGGAAAAATCCCTTCTTGCAAGGAAGCGCAGGTGAAGCTGTTCCTCTGCTTCCTCAGTTTAAGAAAGCAGTGAAGGGAAGTAATGCCTCTTCAGATGCACAGATCTGCTCCACTTGAGCAACAGGTACTCAGGTGAGTGTTCTCTTCTGGTAGGATTAACAGAGTGGTTGTTTGATAGAATGGCTTATTCCATTCCAACCCCCTGCTATGGGCAGGGCTGGCCCCTACCAGCTCAGGCTGCCCAGGGCCCCATCCAGCCTGGCCTTGAGCACCTCCAGGGATGGAGCACTTCACCTTCTCTGGGAGCTGTGCCAGTGTCTCACCACTCCTGTGGTGAAAAATTTTCTCCTAATGTATAATCTGAATCTCCCCTCTTTTAGTTCAGAACCATTCCCTCTTGTGCAATCACTATCAGAGCAAGTAAAAGAAAATGGTCTCCTTCCTGTTTTTGAGCTCCCATTAACTAACTACTGGAAGGCCACAATGAGATTGCCCCAAAGCTTTCTTTTCTCCAGGCTGAATGAGTTCAGCTCCCTATGCCTTTCTTCACAGGAGAGGTGCTCTGGCCCTCTGATATCCTTGTGGTCCTCCTCTGGACTAACAGCTCCGTGTCTTTCTGGTGTTGGAATCCCTGGGTCTGGATACAGTACTGTAGCAGGGGCCTCATGAAGAGATTAGCTTAGCAACTATATGAACCAGGCTACTCATGGAGGACTGCGTCCTGTTCTGGCCCCTGCGATTCAATTCAAGATATGGATAGGTTGGACCAGGTCCAGAGGCAAGCCACGAAGATGATCAAAGGGGGCTGGAGAAACTACCCTACAAAGAAAAGGATGGAAGGGGTTGGACCTTTTTGCCATGGAAAAGAGAAGGCTTGGAGAGTTCATAGTGTTCCAGCATCTGAAGGGCAGCTGCAAAGATGAAGGAGGCTCACTTCTCCAGGAGTCACATGGAGAAGACAATGGACAGTGGGTGCAAAGTTACACGGGGTAAAGTTTTTGTCTGTTTAGATAATCCTTTGAGGTATCTTTCAGTTTGAATCTTGTATGAAGTAATGGAGGAAATGGATAGGAGACTGAGTCGAGGAAAATGGTATCTTGTGTGGGAACCGGCTTCTTAATGCATTCATTCATTTTTTCCATGTTGAGGATGATCCATCTGTTTTCTGCAGTCCTTCGACTAGATCATCAGGAGTTGCTTGCATTTCTCAATTTAAGATTCTTAGTTTCAACATGCACTGTATATGGGAAATATTAGGAGTTGTCTAGGAGGAATGTCTTGCTATCAGTGGATAATCTGGACTACTAACCTCTTAATCATTTTGTGATGATGAAACTGTGCAGTTGGTCATCCAGACATCTTGTATCTTGACAACTGTTATCTTTGTAGAGCAATGTTTGTATTCACTCCTGTTTATATACATGGAATTTTATATAATGGTAGCATATACAGACTATTTGTTTTAATAAAGTGAAACAGCTTTTCAAGTAATGTTGCCTTATTAAGGATGTCGAAAAATAAAGGCTTGAATTGAGAGTGCTTTGTTTTTGCTTTTTCCCCTTGAAGTTGGATTCTTTCAGTCAGACCAGCAGAAGCAGTTCAACAATCTCAAATATTTCACACCCATAGATAGTCCATGGTGCTTCCTCACTCTCCCTTCGGAACGGAAGAGAGAAAATGCAGTGAAAACAGCTCATGAGTTAAGGATGGGGAATTCATTTGCCAATTACCCACACAAGCAAAACACTCAGCATAAGAGAGGTTAATGTAATTTATTGCCTGCTGATAACAGACTAGAGCTATGAGAATGAAAAATGAAAATGCCATCCCTCGTCCATCCTTTTCCACCTCTTCCTTCTGAACAGCACAGTCAAATGAGGAACAGGAGCTGCTGTCAGTCCATAGTTTGTCTCCACCACTCCTTTGTGGTCACACTCTGCACCTGCTGTACCCTGGGCTTCTCCAGAAGCAGCTTATGGATGTATGCTTTGGGTGGATCTGCTCAAGCTGCTGCCATGGGCAGCAGGGGGACAGCCTGCTCCACCATGGTCCTCTCCTGGTCAACAGAGAGCTTCTGCTCTGGCCTGGAGGACCTCCTGCCCTCTTTCTGTACTGATCACAGAATCACAGAATTATCAAGGTTGGAAAAGACCTAGAAGATCATCTAGTCCAACCATTACCAATACTTCCCAGCTAAATCATACCCCTCAACGCAACATCCAAACGTTTCTTGAACACTCCCATGGTCAGTGACTCCACCACCTCCCTGGGCAGTGCATTCCAATGCCTGACTACCCTTTCCGAGAAGTAATACTTCCTAATGTCCAGCCTGAACCTCCCCTGGTGCAGCTTGAAACCATTCCCTCTAGTTCTATCACTGATTACATGAGAGAAGAGGCCCACCCCCAGCTCACTACAACCTCCCTTCAGGAAGTTATAGAGAGCTATAAGGTCTCCTCTGAGCCTCCTCTTCTCCAGGCAGAACAATCCCAGCTCCCTCAACCGCTCCTCATAAGGCCTGTGCTCCAGACCCATCACCAGCTTCGTAGCCCTCCTCTGAACACGTTCCAGGGCCTCAATGTCTTTCTTGCAGTGAGGGGCCCAAAACTGGACACAGTACTCGAGGTGCGGCCCCACCAATGCCGAGTACAGGGGGGCAATTACCTCCCTGTTCCTGCAAGTAACACTGTTTTTGATACAAGCCAGGATGCCGTTGGCCTTCTTAGCCACCCGGGCACACTGTCGACTCATGTTCAGCCGAGCATCAATCAGTACCCCCAGGTCTGTTTCCTCAACACAGTCCTCCAGCCACTCTGCCCCAAGCCTATAGCGCTGCCTGGGGTTGTTATGGCCAAAGTGCAGGACCCGGCATTTGGTCTTGTTGAACCTCATCCCGTTGGCTTCGGCCCAGCTCGCCAGCCTATCCAGATCCCTCTGTAGGGCCTTGCTACCCTCAGGCAGATCGACACTCCCTGCCAATTTGGTGTCATCTGCGAACTTACTGAGGGCGCACTCAATGCCCTCATCCAAGTCATCGATAAAGATGTTGAAGAGGACAGGCCCCAGCACTGACCCCTGGGGAACACCACTCATGACTGGTCTCCAACTGGATTTGACTCCATTTACCACCACTCTCTGGGCCCGGCCCTCCAGCCAGCTCCTTACCCAGCTGAGAGTGTACCCATCCAAGCCACGGGGTTCCAGTTTTTGCAGGAGAATAGCATGGGAGACAGTGTCAAAGGCTTTGCTGAAGTCTAAGTAGACCACATCAACTGCCTTTCCTTCATCCATCAGACGGGTCACAGGATCGTAGAAGGAGATCAGATTGGTCAAGCAGGACCTGCCCTTCATGAACCCATGCTGGCTAGGTCTGATCTCCTGGTCATCCCACACCTGCCGCATGATCTCCCTCAAGACAATCTGTTCCATTACCTTCCCTGGCACCGAGGTCAGGCTAACAGGCCTGTAGTTCCCCGATCTTGCTTGCCGCAGAGCTGTTTCCCTCTTGTTTTCTCACTCCTCTCCCTGAGCTGCAGTTTGCAGCCATTTTTCCTTTCACAGAATCACCAGGGTTGGGAAAGGCCTACAAGGTCATCCAGTCCAATATCACCTATCACCAATAACTCCCACTAAACCATGTCCCTTAACGCAACATCCAATCGTTCCTCGAACGCCTCTAGGGTCGGTGACTCCACCACCTCCCTGGACAGTCCATTCCAGTGCCTGACTACCCTTTCTGAGAAGCAATATTTCCTAATGTCCAGCCTGAATCTCCCCTGCCGCAGCTTGAAACCATTCCCTCTAGTCCTATCACTAATGGCACGAGAGAAGAGGCTGACCCCCAGCTTACTACAACCTCCCTTAAGGTAGTTATAGAGAGCAATAAGGTCTCCCCTGAGCCTCCTCCAGGCTGAACATTCCCAGCTCCTTCAGCCTCTCCTCATAAGGCCTGTGCTCCAGACCCCTCACCAGCTTTGTTGCCCTTCTTTGAACACGTTCCAGGGCTTCAATGTCTTTCTTGCAGTGAGGGGCCCAAAACTGCACACAGTACTCAAGGTGTGTCCTCACCAGTGCTGAGTACAGGGGGACAATCACCTCTCTGCTCCTGCTGGTAACACAGTTTCTGATACAAGCCAGGATGCCGTTGGCCTTCTTAGCCACCTGGGCACACTATCAGCTCATGTTCAGCCGAGCATCAATCAATACCCCCAGGTCCATTTCCTCTACACAGTCTTCTAGCCACTCTGCCCCAAGCCTGTAGCATTGCCTGGGGTCATTGTAGCCGAAATGCAGGACCCGGCATTTGGTCTTGTTGAACCTCATCCCATTGGCTTCAGCCCAGCTCTCCAGCCTGTCCAGATCCCTCTGTAGGGCCTCACTTCCCCCAGGCAGGTCCACACTTGCAGCCAATTTGGTGTCATCTGCGAACTTACTGAGGGCGCACTCAATGCCCTCATCCAAGTCATCGATAAAGATATTGAAGAGGACAGGCCCCAGCACCAACCCCTGGGGAACACCACTCGTGACCAGTCGCCAGCTGGATTTAACTCCATTCACCACCACGCTCTGCGCCCGGCCTTCCAGCCAGCTCTTTACCCAGCCAAGAGTGTACCCGTCCAAGCCACGGGCTGCCAGCTTCTGCAGGAAAATACTGTGGGAGACAGTGTCAAAGGCTTTGCTGAAGTCTAGGTAGACCACATCAACAGCCTTCCCCTCATCCACCAGATGGGTCACTAGATCATAGTGGAGATCAGGTTGGTCAAACAGGACCTGCCCTTCGTGAACCCATGCTGGCTAGGCCTGATTCCCCGGTTGTCCCGCACATGCTGCGTGATCTCCCTCAAGACAATCTGCTCCATAACCTTCCCTGGCACCGAGGTCAGGCTAACAGGCCTGTAGTTCCCCGGATCCTCCTTACAACCTTTCTTGTAAATGGGAATCACATTGGCAAGCCTCCAGTCTTCTGGGACCTCACCAGTCAACAAGGAGCGCTGATAGATGATGGAAAGCAGCTCGGCTATCACCTCCACCAGTTCCCTCAGCACTCTTGGGTGAATCTCATCCGGCCCCATGGACTTGTGGCAGTCCAGTTGGAGCAGTAGGTCTCTGACTGTTCCTTCCAGAATCAGGGGGGGTTTAGTCTGCTCCCCAGCTGAGACTACCAGGTCAGAGTGTGGGGTACCCTGAGGATAACTGGTCTGACTTTTAAAGACAGATGTAAAGAAGGCATTCAGAACCTCCGCCTTATCCTCAGTGGTCACATTCCCAGCCTCATCCAGTAAAGAGTGGAGATTCTCCTTTGTCCTCCTCTTACTGTTGATGTATTAATAAAAGAGTTTCTTGTTCCTTTTTACCCCAGCGGCAAGGTTAAATTCAAGCTGGGCTTTTGCCTTTCTGATTTTCCCTCTACACATCTTAACGACTTCTTTGTATTCATTCTGAGTTGCCCGTCCCTCCTTCCACAGGTGGTAGATTCTCTTTTTCTCCTGGAGCCTCAAGAATAGCTCCCTATTCATCCATGCCGGTCTTCTTCCCCGCCAGCTCATTTTGCGGCTCAGAGGGACCGCCTGCTCCTGCACCCTTAAGACTTCCTTCTTGAAGAGCAACCAGCTATCTTGGACCCCTCTACTTGCTAAGACTGAATGCCAGGGGACTCCCCCTACTAGTCTTTTGAACAATTCAAAGTCCACCCTCTGGAAGTCTAAGGTGGCAGTTTTGCTGTTCCCCCTCCAAGCTCCACCAAGAATCGAGAACTCTACCATTTTGTGGTCACTCTGTCCAAGACAGCCCCCGACCTCCACATCTCCCACCAGACCTTCCCTGTTTGTGAACAGCTGGTCTAGTGGGGCAGCTCCTCTCGTAGGCTCTCTCACTAGCTGCATCAGGAAGTTATCCTCTGTGTATTCCAGAAACCTCCTAGACTACTGCTTCTGCGTTGTGCCGTACTCCCAGCATATGCTGGGGAAGTTGATGTCACCCATGAGGCTGGCGACCGTGCAGCTCGTGCCAGCTGCTTATAGAACACCTCATCTGTCTCTTCATTGTGGTTTGGCGGTCTATAACAGACACCCACCAGGATGTCTGCCTTGTCAGCCCTTCCTCTGATCTTTACCTTTCCTTCAGCCTGCACTCCCAGAGTAGCACCCAGTGTTACTCATGGCTCAGCTCTGGCTGCGGTGGGTCCCTTTTGGAGTACCTCGAGTTGGCTCTGATTTGACATGGGGCAACTGCTGGGCTCTGCTCATAGAGGCTTCCCCTGCAGCCCGCTGCTACCAAAACTTTGTTTTATAAACTCAGAGCAAAAGATTTTGGACTTCTGGATTGCACAAGATGTAGCCTAAATGCAAAGTTGTTTAATTAACATACTGAAATTATCTGTACTATCCTTATCTACTAACATCTAAATTAATAGCATTGCTGCACTAGAGAACAGCCTTTGTGAGGTTGTTTTTTTTTTTCTTTTTTCTTCTCTCTGAAAGAAGACTTCTTTTTCCTTCAAGTAAAAGCTGAGAACTGTCATAATCTATCACATATATTAAATAGTACTCTTCTGGTTGTTTTACATGCCCTCCTTCTGCATAGCTAGAATTTGAAGAATCAAATGGAAACTTCAGACTAAAGCAGAACCATTCACTTTCTCCTGAGACTTTAACCTGGAAAACTGGTTTTGTGAACTTGGAGTAGCAAAGGATTTATTCACTTGCCAGGAATGGGCATGTTGTTGTGTGTGAAAAAACATAGCACATCCTAAATTCTTCTCCTGCCTCTTGCTGACCATGCCTTGATACTATAGGATTAGTCTCCAGCTTCCCTGCAGGAGATGAGCAATTCAGAAATGAGGTAATATATACTGCAGACGTTTCAGCCCAAATCGGTGGAGAGGTGAAGGATAATAATGATGTTTCATTCAGGAAAACAACTGGTACATTGGGAGTATTGCTGTGTTTGAGTATGTTAATGCTTTCCAGACTCTCTACTATCTCTTAGTGACCTTGCTTTGATGCTGGAGGTCCAAAGTTGTACTTATCACAGTAATTGATTGTTCGCTTGTAGCTGGAATGATTTATGTCACATTTATCTCTGTATGTTGCAGAAAGAGACTCAGGAAAGTGACTGGTGGTGCTGCATGTGATTGATAGACTCCATGGCTTCCTTTTGTTAGTGCTTGTTCTTGCAGGTGCTGGAACATCATGTGCCCTTTGCATCAGTTAGGCATCTGCTGGTATTTTCCCTTCCCGTGTCTCCCAGTTAGCGTTTTGCCTTTCCAGTTAGTTCCGAGCTTAGAGTATAAATTGTAGACTGAAAACATTTGCTTTCTTTATAGAGCAATTACTAACTGTTTAATACCATTCCAGTGTCATCCATCTCTGTATGCAAAGCCTGTGGAGCCTTCATGAAAGGCTATGGAGTTAATCAAGCCGGAGAGTGTGTTCAGTAGTTAAAAGAATTTCTGCTTTTATTTTCAGGTTACCTGTAATGTTTTATAAGATAATAAAATCAACAGCCTTACGCAGAATATGACAAACAGTTGTCAGAGCTCGAAGGAGCTATTGCTGTGCTGCTTTTCAGAGTTCTTGCCATCAGCCAGTTAATCTGGCTGAGACGACAAACAGGTTAGATAGATACCAAGAAAAAGGAATAAAGGCAGTAAATGAAATTGTTGCATGGAACACCGTGTCCTGTTGAACAGTTGTGCAAGCTTGAGCAAGATACAGTCC
This sequence comes from Alectoris magna, assembly GCA_030625065.1. Classification (NCBI taxonomy): domain Eukaryota; kingdom Metazoa; phylum Chordata; class Aves; order Galliformes; family Phasianidae; genus Alectoris; species Alectoris magna. The sequence goes on from CM060560.1 coordinate 141,708,852, forward strand.
AATATGAGTATCTACAGCTGCTTTCAAAAATCAAAAATTTAGCTAAAATATGGGGATTCTCCAGTGTGTCTATAAACCAGCCTTCTGTTTTGGGACTTTCAGAGTGTGTCTTTAAAACAGTTTTATTACAAGGATTGAGATAGTGATCTCTGAAAAGAGAATAGAGTATATAAGTAGAAAGAGATGGGATATGCATTTTTAAAGAACACTTTTGCCTTCGTTTCTGTTTATATGTCAACTGAATTATCCTGCAACAACAATTTCTATAGTTGCGGTCTTAAAATGAGAAATGAAATATTGCAGGAATTATAACGAAACTGGCAGCTGAGTTTTATATTTAGATTTTAGAACAGTGTACATATAAAAAGCTATATAACTTAATTTACACGTGGCATTTCGTGAGTGGATAAGTGGAAGAAGCAGCTGAAGCTGTTGATACAGAATTCAGAATGATGTACTTCTCATTGAGAGGTACTTCTCACATTTGACTGGCTCATTGGTACCCTTTGAATGCTTGACTAGTATGTTGTATTAGTAGTATCTGCTGACGTTTATTGGATCTGTCAGCAGTTTTGGCACTATGCAGCTAGAGAGAAGATTACTTGAAGATGTATCGTTTCAAAGCTTCAGTGTTTTGGCTGTCATTACACTTTTGATATGAAGTAGCTACCTGAATGCAGTAATGTTCAAGTTCTCACGTTCCTTGAATACATTAAATAGAAACAGGTAAACATGGTGTAAATATTCAGTGTTGTAGTCTTCCTTCTCTATTATAAAGTCAGCAATTTTCTAAGCTTCAATAAACTTTTTAGAGAAATAACTCTGTCAGGATTCAGATTCTACGAGTAAGTTGGGATTTTTTTTCTTGAGAGCTCTCTGCAAGAGCCAGGCTTCTCCACTTAACCTCTAGTATTTCATCTTTCAAAAGACCGTCTCTCTTTTGGCCTTAGTGTTGTTTAGATAGTAGACTAGATGTTTCATCGTGGCTATTAGGAATGTCTTCAATCCCACTTTGGCTGTTTACACAGGCAGAAATGTCACCAAGAAGATATTACTATAAATGGGATTTTTAAAATTACAAAAACGTTACTACTGTATGATTTGTGTGACTACTTGTATAACTAACTTACCTAGTACCAGCAGGGTAAAAATTTCAGGGAGCATACTGAAGTATTATTCACTGTCTTGGAGGTAGCAGTCAGTTATGTACCTCTTGTAGAAATAAGAAAAAAGAATATATAGAAAAATACCCTCATGACCTCTTCTACAAATTGACAGCATGTAGGCTTCATATTTTTATGAAGAGAGAATTGATTGAATGATTTTGTGTATACGTTTACCGTAATCAGAATCAAAGATTGATTTTTATGGGGGTAGGAGGTATTGATGTACACTGTGGACTCATTTTTAAAGTAACTTAATTTCTGTTTCCTTTTCTGTTACTTTAAATGGCATTCTCTTTTCAGCGGTAAATAAATTATTACTTAAAATTTATGTGGCAACCCAGTAGTTGAGAGAGTTTGGTAGCTCATTATGATTTTGTAAACTAAGCATGTTCTAGTAAAGACTTGAGATGTAATTATTTTTTAGCCTGAAAAAATAAATCTTGCATGTATTCTCATTAACATTTAAAAAATGTCATTGCAGCTGTGTCGGGGTAGAGGAGCATCATGCTGTTGACATTGATCTGTACCATTGTCCCAACTGCGCAGTTCTTCATGGACCTTCTCTAAGTAAGTATGCATTATTCAGATTTTATTTTGAAGTTTTAATATTTTCTCTCCAAGTGCAGTCGAAAAAAAGACGGTTCAGAGGAACGTTCAAGATGAGTTTGATTATTTAGGAGTTACTGCTTCTGTGACTAACTTTGAACTGATAAAAAACAATGACGATAACAACAACAAAACCTGCAAGCTGTCTTTTCTTGAGAGAGTCTCCTTGATCTGAAGGTGCAGACAGAATAAAATATAAGCCACAGCTATAGATTACAGAAATCAAAGTGTACAGAGCTAAGAGAAAGCAATCCGGACTTGGCTGAGAGAGAGACAAAAAATTAGGGATTCATCATTAAAAGAAAAAAAAGAAGAAAAGTCAATGGCAAGTAGTGATGCTTTCTCCTGCTGCATGTATGATATACTATCAAAAAAAAAAAAAAGTTCCAAAAGACTGCTTAAGATTTCTGTATTTTAATCATCAAAATTGTGCTACCTAGGAAGGCAACCTTGAGAAAATGTTCAGGTTAGCTTTCTTTGCTTTCTTGATGCTTAAGGGCTGTACTCCATGGCAGTCCAGTGAAGTTTGAGAATCGGAGCTGGAATTGCTGCCTGTTTTTCCTTTATGTCCTTGAGAATTGCACAGCCATGTATTCCAGGTATCTGGTATGTGAATACGATTCCACTAAATCTCTCATGGAGTTTTATGAGTTGGCAGAAGTGAATGTGGAGTCAAGAAAGACATCTCTGGTTCTCCTTTCAGTAGGTACCTTTGCTGAAGAGATCTGAAGTAGAAAGACCATAACACTGGACTTAGGAAGAAAATATTTTTGTCTTTCTGTAACTACTGCAGGGACACTCTTTTATCTGACTCCTTAGGTTTCCCCTACATCTTCAGTTCTCAAATGAAGTAACCTGATAGTGAGTTTCAGCTGTCCATTTTCTCTGTTCAAACCTGAAAAATATCTATGTATGCTTAGTGTCTATGCATTGTGGGCATTTGTGTTTCTTTAATATGTGTTTTTTTCTTTGCTTGAAGATCTTGTAGCAATTTATAGCCATCTAATGATCTAGAATCTCTACAAAGCTGAATTTACCATTTAGAAACAATCATTTTAAATCACTGCACTATCACTGGTAGTCTTGTGGAGTATGAACAAAGTGATTCATTTCAATTATTGACGTAATTAAGATATGCCATATGATAAATATCTTGTACATAGGTTGTATTCAGTGCCTTCCATATTAGCTACCTTGAGGTTAGGTGCTAAAAGGTAAGCTGAGCACTCTTTTACATGCTTGGAGTTTTATTATTATAGTTGTATTTTTCAGTTCCAAATCCATATGCGTCTTCTGTAAATAAGAATACAAATATCACCCATTTATTTTCTCACCCTTCTGCCCGCTTTTTTATTTTTTTTACTTTTTGGGGATGGGGGGAAATTATTCTTTGGGGGAGAAGGGGTGGTGTGTGTGTGTGTGCGTATGGGATACTGGGGCTGGGAGGAACAATAGAAGGGGAGGGATTAATATCAGACTTAAAAAATACTAAAAATCTTGGAAGTTTGGAACTTTATTCTTTTTGTTTGGCAGAACTAGTATGCTTCACCATCCTCTTGATGCCTGTGAATAGCCTTCCTTGTAATGCAGAGACTTCTAGCTCTCATTCTAGCTCTGTTTCACCTGCGGCAATCTCAGCAGTAAAACAAGAGTCATTTCCGCGTTGTATGGCTTCTTCAAAAGACAAGAATCTGTAGTAAAAATTATCCTTACTGCTTCATATTGCCTCAAGTGAGTAGATAGTCTAGATTTAGTAAAAGATTCAGACATATCACTTATCTACCCAAGCAGAAGCGATATGTTGAAAGATGTCTTCATCTGCAGTTTCATTAATTGTACTCAGCTAGGCTGTCAGAATCAAATCTTTGATAGTCTGTGGTTTGGACATCATTGGCATGCTTTAGAGTTGGGAAAGGCTGCTTCAAATGTTGCAGTAATGCTGCACTGCTTCAAACCTATGAAATTATGTATGTAAGTAAAAAGCACATCTTTTATTTACTACTTCATATTCTAGACTCTGTTTGTCTAAAGGAGTTCTGAAGGAGACCAGAATTCAACTGTGTTCAATTTAAGAGGACAGGTGCATCTATGATTTTGACAAGAACTTGCATATATAATGTGATATAATCAAATGGTGTTGTGCAAAAAAATTTACTAAAAACGTACAAGAAACATACATTTTATATTACCAAGTGGATTTTCATTAAGTATCCAACAAAATAAATCATGTTACTTCCAGTAATAAAAAGAAAGCTACTGTGTGCTCCTTAAAATTTTCCACTCTTCTCATGCTAACATTTCTCTTGCCTTTTCCGTCAGTGGGTATCACATAAAGGACCTCTCACAAGACTGGGGCCTGGTTGTACAGATGTGAGTGCTTCTTGGTGGTTCCCTTTTCAAGTCTATGTATGATGTCCAAGGCAAACAGACAAGTGTGGGCAGGCGAGGAATAGAGTTTGCCTAAGCTAGGTACAGTTATCAGCCCCCTGTTTTGATTGTATAAACAACATAATTTAAAAATAAATTCCTGCTTGCTTTTCTTGAAAAATTTCCACACACTCCTATCCTTTTCCCAGCCCCTCTGTAACTCTGTATTGTGCTTTTGGTATGTATTTTTAGCCTTGTCACTGCAGGTTGTGCCTCATTTTTCAGGAATGCCAAGGGTTAATGCTTTCCTTTCACTAGTTTAGAGGGATTTGGGAGTGAAGGAAGGTAGTGCTTTATGTCTTTTGACGTTTTTTTTTTAAATTTATTTTAATGTGAGCACGGGGATTCATTCAGTTAGATATGTTTTCTTGCAACTGTTATTGTAATGTCTTAAGGAATTATAAAGCTGCAGAATATAAGAGAAAGTTTTCATTATTGTTCTCCGTTTTTTAGCATTCTCTTATTTATGGAAGCATGATATATGTTACAAGTACTACGTAGAGGAACTTCAATTTCTGTTTTTCAAGTGTTGGAAGGTCAGACTTCAAAAAGTTTGTTTTGTGCTATAAAATCTCTTAACCAGTCGTATCATCCTACAGCTTTAATGAGCTGTTACAACAGCAGTGAATTTATGAGAAGCTACTCTGTTGCAAATTAATATTAGCCACTAATTTCTTGTATTATTATTTATGACTGAGAAAACTTAATAAACTTGGCTTGGTTATTTATGAAGTTTTACTTTATTTGGGTAGTTGGCTTATTAGCAGACTCTTCGGCACTGACTGCGAGGGTAGCAAACAGCTATAAATGTCACTTCACTCTCTTAAATGTCTTCCAGGGGGTACGTTTTGTCACTTCTGTGGAAAACAGCTTATCAGTAGGAATAACTTCGTCATGCAGTGGCTGTAAGGTGTTGTTTTTTCCTATATAAGCAACTGATATTTTTGCAGAAGCGGCATTAAAGTTTGGGTTGTTTTTTTTTTCCCTTTTAAAATCCTTTGCTATTTGCTATCCTTCATGCTATTGTTAGCTGTGTTTCTGTTATAGTGCTAACTTCTTGTGAGTTTGGTTTATTGTGACTGATATGTTTAAGGATGAGCTCTCCTTAAAGTTCAGATTTGTATTAATGTGGTTGTTTAGCTGGAGTGTATTTGTGTTGCATGGTGGTTTGTATATGGCCTGTAAGAGACCATCTATATTGACAAATGGCAATAGCTTTCTTCTCTTCTGTGTTTCTTCTGCAGATGGAAGTAAATTTCTGCTTAGTATTAGTTGTTGCATTTCAGATCTAGTCATACTTGGGGTAGACTTCCAGTAGCAACCATCAAATGCTGTGGAACAGAGTTTGACTTAATTTTGGTGGATTATTTTGGGGAAAACTAAAACACAACCACATAATAATTATCTTTATTATATTTCTTAGTGTGGTAACTCATGCACTGGTAAGTCAACAGCGCGGTAGCAAGCTGAGGACTATCAGAGATCCCTTTTGCTGAGGCATCTGTTGGGAACTTAATAGGGCTTTTGCTAACAGATAGATGGTATGAATGAACGCTTCCTTTCGAAGTAGTGAGTTTCTGTTCTTTATAAATGAAGTTATAAAATGGGTGCGTGATTGATTAAGGTGAATTAATTGCATATTTGGAATGAAATAATTTGTTATTAAATAATGAAAATTTGAAGACAGGTGGTACGTTTACCAAATTATAAATCACTTTTTCCTCTGATGCACGTAAAGCCAAAAAATGGAAATGGAGAGGCTCCATGGAGCCCTACTGTGCTTTACATTAGCTTTTTCTTGTTTGTGTATCTTGTTTTTCAATGGAGTCCATCACAACATCTTTTATGAAAATGCTGCTATTCATTTTGATTGGCCCTGTAGATAGAAGAAGCTGTTAAAAACGCAGTTTAGTTACTACTGGATTATCAGACTTCCAAAATTATGATATAACATTGATATTATTATTTGTTCTTTATGAATATTTTGCCATAGTAAATAACTTGAAGCAACTCAGGAGTTCATTGTTTTGGGGTATAATGCTTGCATTATAAATATTTTACTTGCAGAGTAAAGACTGTACCTGCTAGGATAGCTTATAACCAAAAATGTTACGGAAATGTAAGTAGTGGATAAAGAAAGGTGTTTTTGTTTCAAACAGATCACAGTGGTGAATAATGGTATTATCAGGTCGTATGTAGTTATGTTCTTATGGTCAGATAGCATGAGATAAGATGATATTAATGCTATGTTAATGCATGAGAGGAAGAAATGTAAGGATCTTGAAGAGATAGATAGGATTCTTCTTTTAAAACAGTGAGATTTAGGAGATTAAAATTGTAGTTTCATTGACTTGAGATTTGGATAAATTTCAGGCTGTTACTGTATACTTTCATTATTCTGAACTGCGTATGGAATTTTGAATCATTGTGTATAACATGTACTGGTGTTCTCTGATGGAAGAGGTTCTAGAAGTGTAAGTGATTATTGTCAGGTGTTCTGAAGGTTTCATTTTTTGCAGATGGATATTTTCACCTGTATAAACAATAAAGTTTGTTTATCTTTGTTTTGGGGTTGAGGCATGCCTGGTTCACTGGCAGAGCGACTGTTAATCTGAGCCATCTGATTTAACTAATTCAAAGTTTAATCCTTTTGAAACTTGTAGTGAAAAAGAGAAGGAACTGGCACAGACACGACTACACAGAGTTGGATGATGGCTCCAAACCGGTGCAGGCTGGAACACGGACCTTTGTTAAACAGCTGCGGGCTCGCTCTTTCCCAAGGTACAGAAGCTCACTTTAACATTTTGGTGAAAAAACGAAGGCCTAAGATGACTTCCTTCTCCTTTAGAATTCTCCCCCCTTCCGCTGTTCTTATCGGTCCCTGATCCCTTTCCTCAGAGCTGCTCTCTAGCCACTTCATCTCCCAGTCTATACCTGTGCACAGCATTACTCCAGCTGCAGCACCTGGCATTTTCCTTTGTTGAACTTCCGCTGTTGCTGATCATCCAGCACTCCAATCTGTCAGTGTCCCTCCGCAAGGCAGAGTGGATGTAGCAGCATGAGTGGCTGACTTCTTTTTTCAACTTATCTGCACCTTAACTGTTAGAATATTGTCTGTGTCTATAGTCCAGGTAAGGAGAGAATGGGAAATTACTCCTCAGTTGTTTCATTCCAGATAACATAGAACACTTACGTGTGTTAGTAGTCCACCCATTCTCTCACACTGTAGAGGAAAGCAGAGAAACTTGTTTGTAGCAGAAATCATCTGTGTGGTTGTTTTTCATACTTAAATGTGTTATAGCTTATAACTCTTCAAAGGACTTTCTGTTGTTGTTATCAAAATATATTTTAATATTTTCTCTGATAAATCTTTTTCCTCATCCTTTTAAATTACTGTGTTAAATCACATTGAAATACAGTGTGTTACCAGGTGATGTGTAACAATATTTCATTAGGGGGCTATATTGGTTTATTTGTCTTACAGTCAGATGTTTAATTTAATAGTAGTACGGGGTTCAGTTTGTTGGGGGTTCAAATGCAGCCATTTCAACCAGTCCTCCTTGAATTTGTGACTTTTTTTCAGTAGTGTTTGGAGGATGCTCTTCTGCTAATATTCCATAATTTCTTGTTTGTTAGTGCTGATGAAGTCATTTTGAAAATGCATGGAAGCCAACTGACACAAAGATACTTGGAGAAACATGGGTTTGATGTACCTATTATGGTTCCTAAATTAGATGGCCTGGGGCTCAGACTTCCTCCACCAACTTTCTCTGTTTTAGATGTGGAACGCTATGTAGGTAAGTGTCACTGTGGAATAAGTGCAAATGATCCCCTCTGTGTAGTAAAATAAATATTTACATGATTCTAAGAGCTTCTGGGGTGCTAAATATGTATTGTAAACTAAAAGTACTCTTCCTAACCAGAAGAGTACAATTAAGTTAGCAATTTGAATTTTGTTTATGTAGATATGTGATGGGAGAACACCATTATTTTTCAACTTCCAAGTGTGTTGACTTTGGTGCAAGATGAATGTGGAGTGATGTTTTTGTTGTGCTACAGGATTGTCCATTTTGTGAGAACTGAATGAATCACTCTTAAGATTGATAAAGATGAATCATTGGTCAGAATATTGCAAAACATAATGTTTTGAGCTCAGTTAATTGACTTTTTCAAACTAAAGAAATGTTTCTGGAAGCCTTCCCACCATGGCCTCCTTTGGTGAGAGAGCCAGAGCTCCCAACAATTTCTTTCTTACCTGATCTCTTGATAGTCTTTAATCATTTCAACTTAATCCAGTTGTGCAGTACATAGACTGAATCATTTTGAGCATGAAGTTTGCTGTAGTAAACAGTACTGTTGAGCAGTCTGTGCATGGGTCTTTGTTCTTATGAGAACTTCATATAATTCTGAGTACTAAAAGTAGAACGTCTGTCTATCAGTATTTTACCATGGCAACAGATTAGAGGAAATATATGGTATAAGAAATACTGTTGCTGTTACGATGACTATAAACAGTAATGTATTCTGCTTCAAAGTGTAATTGTTGTTTTGATATTTCTGAAGCTTATCTTTTGGAAAACTGTCAGTTCAGTTTCAGAGGAAAGTTTGATCATCTCATTACTATGCATATAGTTTGCCCTGCCAGGTTCTCTGGTTTAGGAAAAAAATGGAAATGCTGCAGACTTACCTTTTGTTATTGAAATTAAAAATAAGAAATCTCAATAAATACTATTCCAAATAGCATCTGTCAAGATTATGCTAATTTTTGATTTTAAAGTAAATATATTTATAAATGTGCATCTGGACGCATTCCAGAATTAATTTTCAGATATGACCCCCGTATAACTAAATGCACTTAATACAATTGCTGTTATAATTTTGTAATTACTCCTTTATTTTGGCTAAAGGTTACTTCTTGCTTGTCTAGTTCTATGTATTTAACTTAAAATATGTAATGTGTGTATTTGTGTTATCTTTACAAATGAGGCTTGCCTTGGTAATTTCATTGAATTATCAAGACGTGTGTGCTTAAAAGCTATTTGTGTATGGAAGGGTGATAGTGTAGGATGTTTGTGAGTATCTGCATGGTTTTCAACATAAAAAAGCTATTAGTCAATTACGTTAAAAGTTCAGTGCAGCTTGCTAAAAGCTACAAGCTGTGAGCAGTAAAATTTGTTATTTGTAAAGAATTCTTGGTGGTCATTGTGTTAAATATTCAAGTGAGTTAAATATTCAAAATTCAACTTTTCTATACTATTCTTACCAGTGAAAGCCACAAACCGCGTTATTATTTTAACCAGTTGCAGTGATTCCGTATTGTTCTTTTTATTTTTTGTTGACCATGGGGAAAGAGGATTTATTTGTACACTGTTCTCAGTTGTGTACTTAGCTGACAATAACAATTAAAGCTTGACCTGGTTAACAGTTGGTTTATACCAATCTTTGTTCCACAAGAATGCTGGTAGTAGCTGAGGTTTTGTGCAGAAATACATTGGTAAAAGCTAGGAAAAAGTAAAATTGCTCTTGAACACATTAAATAATTCTTTTTACCTGTGATAGGATTAAGAAAGTAATCCTATTTTTACAGGTGGTGACAAAGTGATAGATGTAATAGATGTAGCAAGACAAGCAGACAGTAAAATGAAGCTCCATAATTATATTAAATATTTCACAAATCCTGACCGACCAAAAGTATTGAACGTGATCAGCCTGGAGTTCTCGGACACAAAGTGAGTATTGACTGCGATTTCTTGAATGTAGGAAGTGGTTTTCACAAAGGTGAACAGTATGTATATGGATGTAATGTCTTTAGCACTAAAGTTAAGAGGCTGCATATTTTATGTAGACAGTTACTGTGATGTAATGTGGATATGAAATAGTTTTACTAGTTCATAAGTAGTAATTTTGTAGGAAATATGCATTTAATGCTGTCATTTGAAAAAAAAAACAAACAACAACAACAAAAACTAGGGGCACTTGCTCTTGGTCTTATTTATGTATTTAATTTTTTTCTTTCTTAAAGGATGTCTGAGTTAGTGGAAGTGCCAGATATTGCCAGAAAGCTTTCATGGGTGGAAAATTACTGGCCAGATGATTCTGTCTTCCCTAAGCCTTTTGTTCAGAAGTATTGCTTGATGGGTGTCCAGGACAGCTACACTGATTTTCATATCGATTTTGGAGGAACTTCAGTTTGGTACCACGTTCTCTGGGTAGGAAGGCTTTTTGGTTTATGGTTGTATGAAACAAAATTTACTCAGCGTGCAGCTTTCTGTCATGGCATTATCAGCTCTTTAGAGTGAAATTCTGTACTTAGAAGGAAAGGTGCGGAGTTTGAAAGTGAAGCAGTGATTGTTGGTGTCTCATTTTCATGCTTTTATTTTAGTGCACTGTTGGTGACTTCGGTACTATAATTGGTTGGCTGACCATTTTAATTGATGGGTAGGTTTTACAGTGAGGTTTTAGTATTTATTAAAAAAATAAAAATTAAATGAAAATCAAGGACACTGTTGAGTGTTTTTTTACATTACAATGCACGTGTCCCTCCTTCCTGTTATACTTATTGGTTACCGTCCTGTTCACTAAGCTTTCGGGCAGCTGCGGTTGTGAAACAGTGAGTTAGGAAACACCAGTGTTCCATAGTAGAACTACAGAATTCCACCATTTTTATCAGTTGCTTTTAGTGCAGATGACTCAGAGGGTGTACTGTCTGGCCAGGAGGACATGCATTTATTCATTTGATGTTTTTGTTTAATAGGGTGAAAAGATATTCTATTTGATCAAGCCCACTGATGAAAATTTGGCTTTGTATGAGTCCTGGAGCTCATCTGTCACCCAAAGCGAGGTATATTTTGGAGACAAAGTTGACAAATGTTACAAATGTGTTGTAAAACAAGGACACACTTTATTTGTTCCAACAGGTAAGATTTTACTCTTATTGCTAGGACTTAAGATGTTTAATTACCTTAAATGACACATTATATTATCAATATTTGTTTTATCCTGGGATTTTGAATGGAAAAAAATCCGAAACCAAACGCTGTGAGAATTGAAGTTTGGCATAAGACTGAGTAAATGGTGCTAGTTTTAAGCAACCCTTGGTGCTGAGGCAGTAATGACAAGAGTTTATTGTTAGTTTAGTCAGTGTCTGGGGAGGTGTGCATGCGATAGAATTGAAATACACATCCTCCTTGATCCTTCATCTGCTGTGGTGAGTGAAAAAATGAAACAATAATGATAAAGGCAAAAAGCAGTTGGAAAAGCAAGGCAGTCTTCATTGTGCTGCACTTTGCAAAGAACAGAAATAAAGCAAAGCAATTTATAATATTAATTAAAAACAAACACAACAAAACCAACACACACCAACCCATACGTTGCTTGTGCCGTTGTACTCTATAGAATGGTATATGAAAGGTCGAAATTTCCTTCACAGGCAATATAGCAGGCATGGTGCTTACTCAGCATAATCGCTAGTTTCAGATTTTTCTGTGTGTGGTACCCAAAAACTAAAATTGGTTGTTTTTAGCTAAATGAGGGCATGGATTTAGTGCTAATAAGCAGTATGTAGTTAGTCGTGATTTGGTCTGATCTTGTATCAAGCTGAGGAGCTTTCTCAGTTTACGCATGTTGCCTATTCTCAGTCAAAACATGAAGTAATCTGCAAATGTGTGACCAACTGCTCTTTTGAAAGATCTGTATGCATGTTAAATAAGAACAAGTGCGTGTGCATATTTTTAGCTTATTTACATTGAAAACGCACAGTATAAATCTTCAGTGCAAATTTTTAATTAGGAAGCTAATATGTTCTTTTGTGCTCTTAATTGAAATTATCCAGTAGCAGTCAGCTGGATTGATAGTGTTGTGTTGGTCATGCTTTGCCATATTGAATGGTTGAGTTTATGGGGACAATATTTCAATTGTGTGACAAATTAGTATTCTGAGAATATCTAGGCTAGGTTTTAAATTGATCGTAATTTCACTGGGATTAGGAGGGCTGTATTTATTAATAATGTATAGAACTACTTCTGGATTCTTACAGTATTACTAAATGATAGGGGTTATTTTTGTGTTGTGCTAATAGTTGAGTTATGTAAGCAACATGTAAACATGAAAATGAATATAACTTTTATTTGTCTTACTTTGTCTTTTGCTCAATATAGTTTTTCTATAGTAATTTCATTATTGTTAACTGGAAGGAGAACTTCAGGGAATCTTTTACTTGAGAAATTAGTGCTGTTCTGGCCCCTCGACTTCCACCCAGTCTTGAAAACCCTTTTATGTTCACAACTCCTTTACTAAACTGCAGTTCAGCTAAATTTCTGAAACCTATTGTAATCCGTATGTTGTTAAAAACAGGACTATTTGTTCCTCGTCCTTTTCCATCTCTTTTTCTCTTTTTTTTTTTCCTTCCTTTTCTCCTATCTTTTTTAGTATGTACATGCAAGTATTTAAAAACAGTCTTTGTTAAAATAGTCTATATGTATGTACTAAGTTTCTGAATCTTTCATATCAGGCTGGATTCACGCTGTGCTCACATCTCAGGATTGTATGGCTTTTGGAGGAAACTTTTTACACAACCTCAATATTGGCATGCAGCTCAGGTTAGTCTCAACTCTTATCATACCTTTTCCTCAGTAAATAGGATATGCTTTTAATAGATACTTTTCTTTATGCTTGTAACCAGGATCAAATGGGTACAGGCTCTCAAAGCAGACGATAGTGGCATTTTCAATTAGACTGTATCCACCACATACTCTTATTTCATTTCTGCAAAGTTCGTTTCAAAACTGAAGGGTATGCATAATTTAATTAAAAACAAAGTAAACCTCACCCCCCAACCCCATTACTTTGGAGGCTAGTATGAATAAATAAACCAAAACTGAGCAAGCCCAGGTGTGCAACACTGAGTTGAAATGAGCATCCTCAAGTCAGCATTGCTCAAAGGGCAGCTGTGTTTAGTTTTTGTCCAAGATGTGGAGCTGTCTTCTAAACATATTGTTTTTATTTATTACAGTGGAATCCTGATAAAATTCCATCTGTTAAAAGATCACACACTGGGTTTGTATCCTAGTTTTATGAAGTCCAACTTTATTCTTAGAAGTGCAGCAGTCAAACTTGATAAGGTCAGAGCCTGGATGAGACCAGAGTTGAATCTTGTCTGTGGTCTTGTTGGGGTTTAACTATGTTGTACTTGACTTTTTTTATTTAACATGGCCGTGCTTATTTTATTTTATTTTGGACATTATATCAATTTGAATAATTACATAGTTAAAAAATAAGTTGGATGACGTGAATGCTTTTAGTTAATCTTTCTATTTGTTCAGGTGTTATGAAATGGAGAAGAGGCTAAAAACCCCAGATCTTTTCAAATTTCCTTTCTTTGAAGCCATCTGTTGGTTTGTGGCCAAAAACTTACTGGAAACATTAAAAGGTAATCCTTGTCTTACTTTTTATGGTATACATGTGTCTGCTTTTATGTTTCATTGACAGCGGAGAAAATTACGTTGCTGCTGTTTGAACAGATGAAATGTTTTGAGCTGAAAAGCCAAAACTTCCATCCTTGGCAGTGTTCAAGAGGAGTCTGGATGAGGAGCTACGAGATATGGTTTAGTGGCTTGTGGTAGCAACGATAATGGGAGGGTGGTTGGATGAGATGATCTTGTAGGTCCTTCCCAACCTTGTGATTCTATGATTCTAAAATGACTTTGGGGTTTAAAGCTTTCTAGGTAACTAGAGCTGTGCAGAATTTGTGGTGTACATGATGATGTGTGTAACTAGCATTTTATAGCAAGCTACTGGAGCCTTTGAATTGTTTATTTATTTTTTTTATCCAGTGCTAATGGTGTATCTGGCTAATGAAGATTCTCTGATAATCTAGAATATCTGAGATTCTGGCACAGTGCAATTATACTACCAAACAGATAGGATTAATCTCCCATTGCCTGAAAAGACCTTGCTAAGGCAGATAGGATTTCAGTGTTGTCACTTTTTATAGTAGACTTCTCCCCTATCATTTAAGATCTTCAAATATCCTTTGGAAGCCTTTCTCTCTTTTCAGTAGATGACTCTCTAAGCGATGCCATTGATTTATATCTGTGGGTTGCTTCATGGTGGCTGTACTGTTCAGTGTAAAGGTTTTCTTGCATTTCTATGATTTTCTTTGACCTTTCCAGTCAAGCTCCCTGTTGTCTTCTGCTCCTTCTTGTCAAAGGAAAGGCATCCAGGTTTTTGGAGGTTGTCAAAGGTTGTCAAAGGTTGTTGGAGGAAAGATGTATCAGTTCCTGTGAGCAGTGTTAAGTAATTTATATTAGTGTTTTAACAGTAGACACCTCAAAAGGCACTGATTCTTGACAGTTTCCAGTCCTTTCCAAACTTCCTCATCTAGTGCATTAGTTTTTGTTATTTATGCCCACGCATAATTGAGCCCGAGTGCTGACTTCACTTTCTTTTTCTCAAATGTCTCACCTCTCTAACTGCCGTTTAATCTTATTAATAAATATCATATTTCAAATTATATATTTCAAATAAATATACCTTCTGAGTCGACTACTGAATTTAGCCTCTGCTCTGAAAGAGATCACTCATAGCCTTTTTATAAGGTGAAAACAGTATCGAAAATTATCTGTTATTCTTTCAGCCATGAAATTTAGGAAGTTTTTAGAAATTTTACCAAGTAAAGATTTTTTTTTTTTTTTAACTTCTTTTTAACTTCTTGAAAGTTTTCTTTGGTTGATCTCACATTTGGGTAATTCAAATATACAAATGTGTCATAAAATGTAGGAGTTGTATTCCTACTGGAAAACCAGTGGGATGCGTGTTCCTAAGTAACCTAGAGATGAAGCTCTGTGCTTCATGTCTTCCCCCTCTTCTATCATGTGACTCCTTGCTTGAGTAGGTACACTAGGATCCTTTTGTGACACATAGCTCATATCTTAAGTGAGGATTATGAAGCTTATTTTCATGTTATTTTTAATCTGTGGCTTATTGTGAAAATTCAGGATTTAGTCTTCCACTGCTAGAATGATGGTTAAGTTGGGCTTTGGCATCAAGTTTCATGTCTGTTAAATGTTTACCAGTCAGAATCCTTTGTTTTTAAGTAAGAAATGATACCAGTTCTGTTGTGAAATGTTATGGCAAATACCAGTTTGTAATACACTGAGCACATGATTTTTAGCAGTACTTTGTGAAGTTCAGGTCAGTAAGCAAAATTGGCACGCTATATCTTTCTGGTTCTTTTAATGAAAGGATAACAAAAAGTCATACAACTTCTGTTTTTGTCTTTTCATGGGCAAGGAGTATGTTATGATGCTGTGAGTTTTATGGCATTCACGTGAATTTTTCTCTGCAGTTCCAGGACTTAAGAGGAAGTGATTTGTCCATCAATACAGAGCTGATTACTTTTGGTTAGTCTTATATAACACAGTCCATTTTTTCAGCTGCAGTAAAAAAATAAAAAATATTAAAAAAATCCAATCTGTAGTGCTGCATTGTATTCTTGAAATTTTATCAAGTCAGCTTGTGGGCACTTGGACTTAACGCTGCATCTCAGCTCAAAGGCCTTGCTATTCCTTCTCACACCTTTTAAGAAGTAGGAGCTATATTGGAGAACTGGTTTGGAAGCAGGTTTTTTGTTGAGTATTCATGCAAATACAGCATGTAGTATTTCATTTGCTTACATGATTTTTTTTCCTTTTTTTTGGACGGCTGCATAATGGCAACTTTATTGGCTGAAGGATAAGTATCATTCTACTGTTTTCACTTAGTGTGTTTTCGTTGGTGTCTGTGTCCTTTTTAGAACTGAGAGAAGATGGTTTCCAGCCTCCAAGCTATTTAGTGCAAGGAGTGAAGGCTTTACTTACTGCTTTAAAATTATGGATGAAAAAAGAGGTAAGTACAAGTGGTTTTGTTTGCTGTTTTGGTGAACTCTGGCTTTATTTAGGAGTAATTGAAGATCTGTGTCCTTGTCATACTTAAGATTATTTTTCTGCTAGTGAGTAATGAAAGACTATGGAGAGTATGTGCTGCTGACATGGGGAAGTCATGAAAATTTTATATTGTGTGATGCTAATGATGTCTTAGCCCAGTGAGTAAGTTCTTGTATGATAGCTGGTAGAAACAGAATCTTGCTTCATCTCATCATGGGATGAGAATTCTAGAAAGGTCATTGAGCCTTTTGTTTATACAGTCAATTCATCCTTGTCTGAGGCAATGGAGGTATAGAATGCTGTGCTATTTAGGGTTTTCTATTGATGGAGAGTACATCTCAGGTATACCTACATTGCGAAAAGTCAGTTTTGATTGAGGAGGATATTAACTTCATTAGAGTACTGTCCCTGCTGAACATTTGCTGGCTTGTAAAATCATTAGTGTGTTGTCTACATTGGCTTTGCTGCTGCTCTCTAGGAAGGCTTATTTGCTTTGGCACAACAGTGGACCAGGCCTGACTCCATGTGTATTTTTCATGTGCCTGAGCTAATAAGACCTCTTGGAACTTGTGCTTTTGGGAAATGCTGTCCACAAAGCCAGTTTGGTTCTGACTGAGCTGGTTAATTCTGATTTGTTGTTGGCCGTCATGTCTCGAACTGTCTCTTGGAGATTTGTTTGGATTTTCTGCCCTCAAGTTCTTGTAAGAGAACTCGAATCACAGCAGGTATTGTATTTGCAGAGTGCTGTATCCAACACAGTCAGTTTTGTGGAAGTGATCATGACATGCAAATGCAGACTGTTACTCTGAGTGGAATCAGCTCAACTCCAGACTGTATAGCGTTGCTGATTACAGAGTATGTCTTTACTGTTGCTCTGTAACACCTCAGAGTTGGTTCTCCAACGTCCCTATATTGGTGCCATTCTGGGACAAACCTATCTAATAAGTAGTATAGCAGTATTTACAGCGGGTTGAGCCTGAGATATTAAACCATCTGTGAACGTAAGCTATCATCTCTGCATCTGTGCCATGAATAATAAGCAAGCTGTGTAATCTGACTTTCTGATAAATGAGACCAAACATAACTCAAAAAGGTCTTGATTTTTACCTGAAGTTGGATTGGATTTCCTCTTTTATAGATTTCACAAACACTGTGGTACTCTTCTACAGCAGTACCTAGTAGTTAATTGTTTTGAAGAATACTTTGTCTAAAATGTTGTATATTTCCTACTTTCCTGTGGAAAAAACAATAATTGAAGATGCTGCATTCTGGCTGCCTATTAATGAGACCGGTGAATATTCCCAAACTGCTGTTTGAACGAACACTTCAGCTGTGAGGACAGTGCACAGTATTCATGATCTATTCAGAATATGGTCTTCTCCCCACCAGCTTGCCTTCTAGGTACTGCTTCATAAGAGAGCTGATGTCTTTCCAGCAGGCCATGTGCGTGGTAGGTCTGTAGTTGTATGAAGCGGAAGACAAGGAGAGCTTCGTGCAGTGCTTATCATCTGCTGATGACTTGCATCTCAGACAGATTCTGAGAAAGAAATGAAAAATGAATACTCTACAGATAGGAACCCTGCTCATAAAGTTTCACATTGCTCTTATGATCTGTCTTTTTAAGATAAGTGAATATAAGTGAACCAATATATGAATATATGAATATATTGGTGAATTGCTTTGAGCTACTTCTTAGGGTATTTGAAACTCATCTTCACCAAAGGGTCATTATCTTCATTTCTGCGATGTTTTAAAACTGCCTAGAGTTACAAAATGCTGAGAATAGAGATTGAATGATGCTAAAATATTTTTAGTTTTCATTTCTTGATTTGAATTCAGTTTGTGCAAGGTTTTTATTGATGTATGTATCTTCTGATTTGTCTGGTGCAGAGCGTCAGTCTGCAAGTTTGTTAATATGCACAGTAAAGATGATGACCTATCCAGTCATCTGATCTCTTGGATTGTAGCTCTGGCTTCCTTCCAACTTACATAAGCAAGAGGCCTCAGATTCTATTTTTAAGATGCTTGATCCATGTACCAGTAAGATTATTTGGGGTAACTGTTCTCTTGTGGTTTTTTTTTTTTTTTTTAATAGCTCTTCTTAAAATGAAAAATGATTTTTATTTTTGTTTTCAAAGGATGGGTGCTTGATTTGTTTTTATCCTATCAGTATGCTTAACTGTGATGGTAATTTACAAATACTGGTGGATTTATGTGCCTACCAGGACTATTTGAATATATATATATATATTTTTTTTTTCTTGATCACCTGTTTTTTTCCCAACATTTATAAGTGGCTCTGGGCAGCCTGGTCTGGTGGTTGGCGACCCTGCCCATGGCAGGGAGGTTGAAACGAGATGGTTTTTGGGGTCCTTTTCAAGCCAGGCCATTCTGTGATTCTGTGATTCTATGAAATGATTTCTGGAATGTATCACGGTTTTTTTCCACCCTTTGCCTGCTTAGATATCAATTTGAGTTTATTGACATATTTAAGTTGCTTGGTTGGATTTTTTTCCCATAATTATTCTGTCACAGCTTAGTTGAGAAAGCTTTGATGTGAAGAGATACCTTTTATAGTAGCAAACAAGTGAGCTTGCAAATGGAACTTTCTTGGCTCAAAGTACTTGCGTTTTACCTGTGAAATAATCCATTTCGTCTGATACAAACTGTGTTTACTTCGGAGAGGCTTGTCGCTATTTTTAAACCAGTGAAACTTTCCAGTCAGTGTTTTGGAAGATTGTATCGGAGTCACTTCCTCTTGCAGTCATCATGGGCAGGAAGGCTCTTTGGGAGAGTCCTTATGTTGAAAGGACTGAGTGGTCCTAAAATTACCATTTATTTATTGGAAAACTTACCTGATGTCAGAGATACTGTGTTCCCAAGTATGAAGGTGTAAAGGTGTTGCACTTGAGAATGAACAGCAGATTTTTTCTTGCCTGTAGCACTAATGATACTGAAATGAGTATATCATGGTTGTACACGATTGGTTTTTAATGACTGAGAGGAAGCCAGATGCAGTAAAGTATGTTTACAGTGTCAATTTGCTTCTAGCAATTATTGTGCTGC
Source organism: Alectoris magna (assembly GCA_030625065.1). NCBI lineage: Eukaryota > Metazoa > Chordata > Aves > Galliformes > Phasianidae > Alectoris > Alectoris magna. The sequence continues at coordinate 141,728,038 of CM060560.1, forward strand.
TGAAGCTCATTTTTGAAGTGTGGATATCTGAAAATGTCTGTGGGACATTTTTCCATTTAAATAGTTAATTGAAGGGATACTGGAGATCATGTTAGTCAGCCTGTTCTATGTGCGAGTGTTTTGTCTGTTTCATTTTAGCTAGGTATGTCTTGGGGCAAATTTAAACTAGATACAAAACACAAAACTTGTTTTACTAGGTCTAAATGTAGAGACTTTGGACTTGCTCAGATTGGTAATAAATGTATAGTAGATCTGTCTGTGCTCTGGTACTATTTCAGAGGATTAAAAGGAACGAACTCTTACAGATTTCCAAGTTGTTTTTATCGGGAATGATTTTGAATTGCTTTCTCCTACCTACCATGTTTTAAATAAGCTGAGAAGGTCATTTATAAAGTGAAATATGAGGCAGATGTCTAAAATCTGCTTGTTAGTTAATCGTTCTTCATTTGCTATTTAGGATGTATGATTTCATAGAGAAGTTCTGCTTCTGAAGATCTTTAATTATTTTCCTAAGTGTGTTTCTATACTGACTGTGCTGAAAGGGAAGTAAAAAAAAAAAGTTAATTATGGAGAAAGAAAATGAAGCAAATACCAGAATGGCTTTGTATTACCACTTCTTTGGAGTTTCTTAGACAAACTGTGGGATGGCTAACCAAGGCCTTATATATCCTGAGCATCACAAACTGAGGGGTATCTGCTGCTAAATCTTGGACTTGAAGCTTTGGTTTGTGTATTTCTGCCCTGGCAGTTTGCTGTAATAGTTAAATTAATCGTGTCTCTGCCTTTAATTTCTTTTTCCTGTAGTTTGGTTTATTTTATACTACCTCTGCTTAATTAATTATCTTCATCCTTTGCATACAGCTTGTAACAGAACATGCCTTTGAAATTCCAGACAACATTAGGCCTGGACATCTCATAAAAGAGCTCTCAAAAGTGATTCGTTCCGTAGAGGTAAGAACAGAGGCAACCCTAAACTCTGTAGAAAAATCTTAGAATCAGGGCCTTTGCTGTTTATGTTCACCTTTGTATTTATTTTAATGTTTGTTTTCTAATAGAAGATTAAGAGAAAACTGTTGGAAATACCATGCTGGTGGTATTTCAGATAAAGTATGGTGAGGATGTTTTATGTAATTGTTTAAAATAAATTAAAAAAACTCACAGTTTTAATGGTGAAGTTATTTGTAGATTGGTGTTTCTAAACTGAGCCCACTTACAACTGCTTACAGCAGTAATAATGGATGAGTTCCTTCGAAATTCTGTCTGTATTCTATTCTTCCAGCCCCTTGTCTGTTAGTTGTGGTCCAGCTGTCATCTCAAAAGAGGAAAGGCTCATTTTCTTAGGTTTTGTCCCTGTTTGTTGTATAGTCAGTGTTTTAGGGTGTTTTTTTTTTGCTCCTCCTGCCCCCCATCGTAGCAGACTTTTGCTCCTTTATTCCTTAATACCAGTTCTTGAAATTACATTTGCGTGTGGAAAGAGTTCTGAAAACTGGAGACTAATCTAATACTAATCTATCGGGTATAGTACAGATATACCCTACCCTGCCTTCACAAATAAAACCCTATATGTGGGTGCTGAGTTCTGTTATGGGAAAGCTTAAAAGCCCCACGTGGGGATGAAGAAGTATATAACTAAGCCTTGTACAGCAAATACATAACAAATATATGATACTTCTGTAAAAGTTCTTAAAATTTTATTTATATAACTTATGTTTTATTAGAGGAATGGGTAGCAGCACTTTATTTATTTATTTATTTATTTAAATTAAAGGAGGAAAACAACAAACCAGTGAAAACTCAGGGAATTCTTGGTGTGTGTTCAGCTTCACGGTCTTCACATGAAACAGCTTCCCCTCACCACTCAAGACGAAGGGTGAGGAAACTGCGAGACCACGCTACCAAAACTCCTTCTAATCTGGATATCTTGGAACTCCACACAAGAGAGGTACTGAAAAGGCTGGAGATGTCACCATGGGAGGAGGCAAGTATTGTGTTACATAAAAGAAAAACAAAGCCAGAATAGAATAATTTCTAACATTTTTTGAAAGGGAAAAGGTTTTAATGTGCATAAAGAAAGCAGCCTACTAATCTTTGCCATATGAGCTATGGGTAGATATTTCTCCTCATAGAACTTTCTCTCTTCCTTGGTACTTTTTTGTACACATTCCCTCAACATTTTTTTCCACAAATGCCCTGAACCCATCACCTACTGCCATGTATAGTTTTCGAATTAAGGCTGTAACTATTAGGTGCTACTTTGAATCTGTTCCGTGCAGAAAATGGATCTTTCAAAGCTTTGGTTCTGTGAAGCTCTGGGCTGGGACTTGCTTCTCTGTGTGCTTTTAGGTAACTGTTAATGTAGTTCAGTTACTGTAATTTGATGAGCTTTGTTTTTCCTTTATCTTTCTGTTTTCTCTATGACTGTACCTTCCTTCCAGGAAGCCTAAGATTGCCATGGTCTCTACTGTGGTTCTGTTAACTGATTAGTTGTACTACAACAATATCACAGACTCAATGAGAGAAATGTAGTCTCTTGATAAATTATCTTTTCAGATTTGATGGCCTCATTTCAAAAAATAGAAGCAGAAATGGGAGAAAGAGCATGAGTATGGAAATAAGTAACCTTCTGAAAGGAAATAAGTAGTTTTCTGAGAATGAGAAATGCAGACAACTGTGTCGGGACCTATTGACCTTTATAAGACAAAAACAAGAGACATACATTCAGCTCCCAAAGAAAAGAAGCTGAGCTTCAGTTTTAGCACAAGTAATAGACCTGTGCAGTTGTGTATTTAAAGTGTTTGGGAGTATCAGTCATTGACACTTAATGTAGAAAAATACTGTTCTCTGTCGTTTAAAAAAAACAAGCAAACCTATTGTCTTCATTCCTTGTTTAGCACATAAACCTGTCATTTGATTCTTTAAGAGTTTGCATCAAATATAAATATATTTCAGCCTAGAAAGTGTTTCTTTATGCAGGTTACTTTCCATTATGAACATTTTGCTGTACTATGAGTAAATTCTGGAATAGTAATCTTAGAGAACAGACAGCTAATCGAGGAGTTGTTTTATCAATTCCCAGCCCAGCTTCTCCAAAGGAAATCCAGAAAGAGTATTGTAGAGATTTTGCAGTTACTACAGACACTTCAGGAAACTGTAGATGATTCAAGGAAAAGGGAGAAACAGCAAACTGCATCTTCTATCTAAACATGTTTTGTCTGAGTTTTTTTCAGTTGGTTTTCAGAAACATAGAACCATCCTGGTGCTGAGTTGAAGCTTTTGTAGTGTGCAGAAAAAGCCGTCTAATTTATAGAAACTAATGCTAATCAATGGTGTTTTTACTTCTTCAGGACACAGCCAACTCAAAACTGAATGGGAGATTTAACAAGCCCTTTCAACCGTCTTCTACAGTACCTGACTGGCGAACAAAGGACAATGATCTTCGCCTTGTGCTGTCAAATGGAAGAATCATTAGGTACAAAGAGTTGATTGGGAATCACTTATTCCGTCATTATAGACCAGAACATGCTATTTTTATAATAATAGCATTTATTTTCTGTTTCTGTAGCTCTAAGTTTCCTTTTACCGGTAAGATTCATGTGAAAAATATAGAAGAAATATGTTGACTGTTGTGTTTGCTGTCCCCTAGTGGAGTTACAGTTATGGAGTGAAGAGTAGGAGATGCTTTGCAGTCTCCTTGCCTTATGGCATTTCATTCAGTCGCTCAGTTGGGTCACTCTATTAGAGTAATTTTAATTAAAGATATTTTGGTGTAAAGCTTTGCACCTGGCTGTTGGTTACAGTTGCCCGTGGTGCAAAATGGGAGCATGTGCAGTTCAGAAGCAAGAGGTGAATATAAGAGAATGTTCCTGTTATTGTCTCAGTGATGTCCTGTAAATAATTAAGGAAGACAATTGTTTTGCATTTGTAAGAATAATATGTTACTTCTTTTCTTGTGAGACAGAGATGAAAGACGTCCATTTACAGATCGAAGTCTTTACACGGCAGATAGTGAAGACGAAGATGACAGGACAAGGTCGAAAAAGGTGGCTGTTAAGAGAGAAGATCAGACCTCAGGATTTGAAGGAGAAGGGAATACAGATGCCCAAAAACCACTGAACAGTAAGCTTGTCTCTAAGTCCTATCAATTCAACATTTTGATGGTCTTAGGGAGTGACTAATACTGTGATATATCTGACTGAAATTTTACTAAAGTATAGAGAGGATAAACTAACAGATCAAAGAAAGTAGTATTAAAAATTGTGAGAATGGGTCTGTCAAGTGTTACTGGTTATTATTATTCTGCTGAAGATGCTAACAACAGTGTGGAGTTGAAAGTAAAGCTAATCATTTTACATTGGTGCCATTTGGGATACTGTGTACAGCATCTTTCAGAGTGGAGGTTTAATGGATGTTCTAGGTATCATTTGAAAGTAAGGTATTTGTTTATGTTGGTCTGTTCCAAAATGTAGGAATGCTTAATTTTTTTTTCTTTTTCCTGATCAAAATTCATCATATCATTCACTCGAGAGAATAAAAATGCATCTGGTATCAACCCCATCTTAACTTCTTTTCTATTCCATGTGGTGGCTACTTACTTGATGGTACAATTTTGTACACTTTGCCTAACGAGTAGGTTTATTCCATACCGGCAAAGAAACAGAACTTAGCATTAATGAAGTCTTAATGTTTTCAGCACTTTCAGTTATACGCAGGGTTGAGGAGGAATTCAGTGTTGTCCATAAAACACTTTAACTCCTCTTTCCAGTACTTTGTATCTAAACCATCCATCTCTAGGTCTTTGTTGGCCTTTCTGTAATCTCAAGTCTTTCTGGTTGGTGTTCAGCAGTGCTGATCACAAAGTCTGTTAGTGAATTATCAATAGAAAATGCCTGTTTTCAGTACTTATTTTCAGTAGCACTGCCTGAGTATGGTGGAAATTCACCTCTTGTTTAATTCTCTGTTTAGTTACAAAATTCACATACTTCCACTGCAGGGCTTAACAGAGTCTGAGAGGATATGTATTAGGAAACTAAGATCAATGTTTATAAGAGAAGTTTAAAAAAAAACCCAACCTCTAGAGACCTGCAGTCCCTTGGTTTCCTGCACATCTGTAATAACGTTTATGAGTCCATTGTCAACCCGGTAAAATATTTAATTATTTTTGCTAACAAAGCAGTTTGTAATTTCTGTTGACTTGTGTTTTCAAGGGTCACAGAGGACAATATTTAAAAGTCTGTACAAGAAGGAGGTCCTGTTATGTACTCATGAACAAAAAAGGCAAATGTCTTATTGGGTAATGGCTGGGCGTAACATTGCGTTTATCCACTTTAAAAATTAAATTAAGTTTTACACTCGAATTGCAAATCATACACAGAAATGGTAGATTTTTCTCAAAATTGTTGTTCTTACTTGATACATCAATAATTTGGCAGTGGGCATCTAAATCTAAGAAACATATTTATGACTAGAAGTGAATGTTGAGATTCTTCCAGAGATTGAGCACTCAGAGCTTTCACTAATTTGTAATTGAATGGTAAGAGTCTGCAGACCTCCCTATTAAGAATCACCTACTTCTGGTTATTTTGCCTAATCTGAAGGTTTACAGGGAGGGAGAAAGTTTTCTTCTGCTGAGAATTCCATAAAGGAACTACCTGTTTCTATAAACAGGCTGCTGCCTTCCATTCTTCTTGCTGGGCTTTCGGCCAAGAGGTAATGTCTGTAGAGAGATGACTTTAAACAGGTCAGGTTATACCACTTTGCGTATCATGACAAGATTTGGGATCTGAATGGTGACCCAGTCTTACGAGAGATCTGGCACAGTGAGCAAAATGCTTTTGGTGGATGGGAGGAAGACGAGTTAAGATGTAACTTTTTTTTTTTTCTTTTGTAATTACAGTAGGTTAGCTTAATCTTTTAGCTTTCATTCATACAATTGTAGGAGTATTCCTCCCAGTCTCTGGAAACATATATGCTTATATTTACCCTTTACATGAAGATAGACTGGTTCTTTTAAAGTTCAGTAATTACCAGGATGCTGAACCAAAGACAAAAACACACCCAAAGCAAACAACAACAAGAAAAAAAACCATCAAAAATCACCCAAGCAATACCAACATGTGTATTTACAGCAATTTTTCTTTTTTAAAGCTCGATTGCAAATCACATACTCATGACTAGATGAAGGACAATATATAGTGTGTGCTTCTGAATGTCTGCAAGTGTGTGCAAAACCTATATCAGAAAGCTGACAAAACTAGGGGAATCATTTGTAGGGCAGTATAGAAAACAGGAAAAAAGGTAACTAGACACTTGTGAGTTCATTGCTTTTCCCATGGCTTGCAAAATAAACAAGAGTTAGAAATGGACAGTGGTTTGGCTGCTTGTAGGTATATTTGCACAGCCAAACTGTGCAAGTCAAACCTGAGACTCATACAATGTTATGTCATATATGGTAGTACCCAGCCCCGAATGAACCGGAAAATACGAGGTTCTGTACAAATCTTCAGTATTCTGGTATTTAGCTAATTATGTGCATGTCCTGTCTTTTCTGTCTTGTCAAATCATTCACCTTCTCATATATCGTGGTGAAGGCTTACGTTTTCTCTTAACAGTTTTGTTGATTAGGAATTTCCAGTTTCCTAGGATTGAAAAGGGAGTAGTTCCTGAGGGTCCTTTATGAATGTTATTTTTTCTAATTGTGGCTCACTATTTACACACAAATTTTTGGCCCTTTTAACTTTGGAGCAGCGCTTTTCTTGAAAAAGGCATGATAGAGTACTCCGAAGGAGAATTCAGTTGAGCTATATGATAGTGTTATTTGCTGTATTATCTGTTCTATTACTTATCCTGCAATCTTTTTCTTTCCTTTTTTTCCCTTAAGCCAAAGGCTTAAATTTATCATCAGAAATCTTCCCCTCCTCCCTTCCCTCTTTTTTGATCTACAGTCATTTTGAATATGCACTTTATTGTCATATGTTGAACATTTTGGCCTAAATTTGTTTACAGTTTTGTTGCTCATTTACTGTATTGGGATATTCCTCAGTTCTTTATAGTGCTGTTTTAAGTTGAGGTATATTTTGGTCCCAGGTTTTCTTTTTATTCCCTTTCTGATAATCAGTCTTAATCTTAGCTTTCTTCTAACTCTTAAAAATTTCTTCTTATGCAAAGTTCAGAACTTACTAGTCTTCCTTGGAATATATTTGATGCCTGTTTATGAGTCTTGCCACAGTCCACAGTAGAAACAAAATCCTACTAGAGACAGGTTACCAACTATCTCTCTAATGCTTGCATAATTAATTAGCTACAAAAGATTGCATTCCTTTTATGTTTCATATAAAACTGTTAAAAGGAAGACGATGTTCTAACTCGTCTTTGTTTCAGATCTGATTTCTGATTTGTGTTAATACTTAATATATGGTACTTGTTTCAGCTTCCTATCAGAGACTTTGTAAAAAGCACTTCAGAATTTCTATGTTGCTTTCTTTGCACGCTACTTTCTTGACATACATTCGTAAGTTCTTCATTCTGTTACTGATACATGTCTTTTATCCAAAACAAACTTGCCAGGTAATCTGTGTATTGTAGTCTTCCATTAATTCATACTTAACCAAGATTTCAGCCAGCAGCCTGTACTTAGATACACAGCCTTAGATGATTCTGAACTCTTAAAACTTGATATTTGGAACACAAACTGTCCTAAGAGGTGAATGCTTCTGGGAGCATCTGAGCTACATTGTGTTTGAGTCCCTTCAGTGAGTATAAAAGTAAATCATGTGGACTAGATGGCTGATTTGATTATTTTCTCACATGCCAGTGTTTTTTATGTCTGTTTTGACACATCATTCTCTGATTATACTTTATCTTACTACTAGCAAAAATTACATCTAAGGCTGGTACTTCCTCTTCACCCCTTCCTTTACAGGTATTGATGTGATGAAAACCAATGAAGGTACATTGTGAATCATCACAATAATATTTTAATCTTCTGTAACAGATCATCATTGTAACCTCTGTTTGGCAGCTCTGCAGTAGCACAAAGCATTCAGAATAACTGAATCGTGATGTAAAATTGCAAGTAACACAATGTTTGGTTGTTTCGTTTTTGTTTCTTTGCCTTTGTCATGGAGTATTTTCTGACTTCTGTGATTTGTGTTTCTCTGTGATCACCCTTATTTTACAACAAGGAAATCTCAGGTTTAAAGAGTCTAAGAGTGAATTGCATCTAGTGCAAGCCTACTCCATTCTTTCTGGGACCCACTCCTGACTTTAGCGTATATACAGAAGTGGGAATTGTTTCAGCTGTCATTGTTGCCACCTGTGCAGTTCGTGTTCTTTGGGAGAGGAAAGGTGCACGTGATTTCTCTTCCTCTGCCTTCGTCCAGTGAGCCACTTTACCAGTCTGCTGGTCAACAGTAGATGATTCAGAATTTTGAGGAAACTTGACTTGTGAACCACATCACTGAATAGTTTGTGTTTTACAGACTGTTAAAAACACAGAACTGTTAATTTTTTACTTTTCTCACAATTGTTAAATATTCCGTGTATTAAATACTGAGTTTTATATTTTAATTTTTCTCTTCACAGTGTTCTTTGAAAGTGTGAAATCAGAACTCAGGAAAGGATCCTCAGTGTACTCTGATATTTCTGATTCAGAAGAATCTGAGCCTGATTGCACTACACAGGTATGGCTAGAAAAAGTTAACCAAGCAATTCAGGATAATTTTGTTCACTTCAGAGCTATCTGGGAAATAACAAAATATTTAACGCTTGCTCAAGGCAGAATTTCAAACTCTACGCTTTTGCCTCATTCTTATTTTATTCTTATACTGAGGAAAATGGCAAGATGTGCCATCTTGAGCCGGATACTATGATCTCATTTGCCATTAAGATGGGACTGCCAAAGGATGACTCTGCTCTGGATCGTGCAAAGGCTGGGAAACGATAAATAACAGTTACTTTGTTCATTTCTTCCATAATGAAGCTAAATTTAATCATTTGAGTTATGAGTGCCTGCCACGCTGTTTCATTTTAAAGCATAGTTAAATTAAAACAATCCTATAGCCATCCAATTTATTTTTAATAATCTTAAGTGGCTAACCCCTAATGAGGCATTTCAAACAACTCAAAATAAACGGAGATCCTCCTTTTGAATGCCTAGACTTTAATGGCTTCTTTACAATTAAATTAAATGCTTTATACAAGCGTGTAACCACCCTTGGATCACTTTGTCATGGAATGATATGTTTTGTATTAATGCCACTGATTCCTTAGTTGCACTATGTTCTTCAGCTTCCTAATTTCTAATAGTATTTACTGTTTGTATTTTTTATCGTAATGATGTATCCAAAATGAATTATCTCAGTAGTTCCTGTAAATCTTTCAAATGTTTTTATATTGCAGAGGAGATCTTAACAAGACAGTAGCTTTCTTACTAACGTTGAATTGTAGTTATAACATCATTACCCATTTGGGTCACTTTAGAAGTGTCAAAGATTAACGAGCTGCTTTTCAGAATGAAGCTATTCTTTAAAAACATCCCTTGGTGATCGGCTGCACTGACTTACAGTTATTCTGGTTGGTGGTGGCAGTCTTGAAGGACTATGATCCTCCATTTTCTGATCTTCCACTCTGAAGCCTATTGAGTTATCATGTATAGTCTTTGGCTTGAATTAAAATGTGTTGTTGTCTATACTTGTTGAAAATAATTAGTCTGAATTACTGAGCTGAATGTATCTATGGTAACCCTTTCTTTACTTAAAGGCATGTTAAAATGCATGTTGTTACTTCATCTTTGAGAAGGTTTTGCTCATACCAGCTGTAATCTCATCAGGAGTTGACAAGCACTTTCATTCAAGAAATGAGGCTTTTCCATATAAGAGAGGCCTGTTCTTGCTGTGTTCTGGGTTTACCTGAGAGCTTCTATCAGATAGATATTGTAGATATGCTGCTGACGGAAGTTGTCTTGCTTTTGTGAGAGCGGGAGTGAGAAACTGTTACCTGGGGCAGCACGTCTCATTATAAATAGTAGGAATAATTCTGGGCTGCTCTTTGGAACTCTGGTTCCATATATCTTTTCCTCTACTTTGAATAGTGAAGATAAGAATAGCCATTACTCTCTTCAAAAATGAATGCAGTGATTTGTGCATGCTTTAATGTGTGTAGTGTTCTCTGTAAGAAATTGGATTTTGAAGATGCTTGCTGCAGTATTTGCATAGATAATATCTCAGTTGCTCATTCAAGTTAACCTCATTCTGGATACTATATATATATATGTACATGCGTGTATCACATATATACATGTATATCAAAATGTTGTTCTTAGAAGCTTTAAGATTGTGGTTTTTTTAAAATAAAGTAGCATCTCTATTTTAGATGGCATGATGACAATTCTTTATACTGTTTGCTTTTGTTTCAGCAGAAGGATTCCTCCACAGAGGAGTCAGAAAGCTCAGGTGATGAAGAGAAACAGGAAGTAACATCAAATTTCAAGGAGGAATCTAAGGTCACGAGAGACCTTTGTCGAACTACCCAGAAGCCATCCAGAAATGAAACTCCCAGTAAAAAGTAAGCACGTTGTTGGCATTTGTTTATAAATTAGTATTAGGCTTTTTCATGCTAATACTTGCTTCTGCTTTATATGAATGTAAAAACAATTCATTCAGAGAGATTTACTGTTCGGTCTTGAACTGTTTCATACTTAAATGTTTTTCTAGGGAATGTCCTACCTCGACAAGTACAGAAGAAGAAGCTATTCAGGGCATGCTTTCTATGGCAGGATTGCACTATACCACATGTTTACCAGATCATACTCAAAGCACAGACTGCACAGATAAAAGAACCTCTCTTCAGGAACAAAGAAGCTATCCTAGAAGTAGGCATAAAGACAGGCAGCCTTCTCAGAGCCACAAAACAATAGAATGTGGTAAGTACCTGTTTTAATTACAGGGCTACTCTCTGCTGTTGAAGGAACTGCTTAGAATAAGTACTTAAAGGTTTAAGATCTGTAGTCAAGCTTTTAAGTAAATTGGAGCAACTTTTTAAAAGATGGCCTTTTTTGGTTTTCTTTTTCTGTAAAAAGTAGAAGTTGCTTTGTAAAGCAAGGGCAAACTTAGCTTGAGAAGTCCTCAAAACACATCTTCTAAGTGTGGTCATTTAAAAGTTTTGTGACATTTGTATAAGAATGACAAAGTTACTGTTAGTTTGGAAGCGTATTCTCTTGGATGTAGGTTCAGATGGACTGAACCTACATAGTTGCAGCTTTCTTGGCATATGTATTACTTAGATATCCATAGGAATCTGCTTGACTTCTTTCATGTAATGTTGGAAAGCACATTCAGGTTTTCTCCTGAAATTCTGCTATGAAAGCAGTTCATTAAAAGAGATTTTAATCTTGATGAGGAGAATTCAGAGATTCGGGTTTTTTCTGTTTTTTTTTTGTTTTTTTTTTTTCCTTTATGTTTTTGTCACAGTCATTTTAACATCTGTGGAAAACAGGCATTTGTTGAATGCATTTTGGGATTGACAGACAACAGAGCATTTAACACTAATTCCCTCAGAGGAATCAAAATCAGTTTTCGAAACAGAGAGGAGAAGTAGTTATGTGTGAAAATTCTTTGCATGAGAATGAAATTGAAGAGGATTATAATTGAAAAAAAGAACCTCAACAGCAAATGGGGTGCTAATTCAAAGAACTAACAGTACCTTGAGATTTTTGAGCACAAAACAGAAAAGCCTGATATCATGGACTATGTTTTGATAACTTTAGCTGCAGGTCCTTAAAAACCTACCAACCGCCCTTCTAAATAAATAAAACCAAAATGAACACATAAACCACCCCAAGTAACAAGAAGAAAAACACACACAAAAATCCCCTAGCCCAGCAAACCGCACAGACATACACATCACACTACAATCGTTCATTTACTAAAAATGTGAATCCCAAGTTTCTTTACCATGATGGATTTACTCAGGCCTACAGTTAAGCATCCACACAGCTGCTTGTTCCCTTCCCCTGCCCTGCCTGTCCTGTGAGATTGAGGAGAGAATGACAAGAGCATAAGAGAGAGGGCTTATAGGCTGACATGAGGATAATTTCATAAGTGAAAGAAAAAGAAAGAAGTGGTACAAAGATGATCACTCACCACCTCCCCTACACAGACGGATGCCCAGCCAGTCTCTGAGCCACAGGTGCATTTGAAGACAGCCTTCCTCCCTGCTTCCCTTCTCTGCTCCAGCTTTCATTGCCAAGCAGGATGTGATGTGATAGTGAATATCCCTCTGGCCAGTCCAGGTCAGCTCTTTGGGTTACATCTCCCCAATAGCCTTCTCATTGTGCGAAGTCAGAGGGGTAAAAATAGAGAGCTGTGACCGTGTCCAAACACTGCTCAGCGATAGCCAAAACTTTGGTGTGCTACCAACAGTTCTAGCCACAAATCTAAAATGTAGCACCGCATAGATTTTTATGGGGAAAAAAATTCCAGCTGACCCAATATATATCAGACTTCACATTAAAGAGGTTAACTGCATTGTAAATGTTTTCAGTGTGGAAACTCTTACTGCAGGCCTGGCAGATTAGATCTTGTCCCATATGTTCTACCCAAGCAGCAAATCAGTACTTAGAAAACAAAAGACAGCATTGGTCTTTATGTGAGCTAAGTCTGGTGCAAAGTCATGGTGGAAAACTGAAAACTGTGGTGTAGCAAAAAAAGTAAAATACCCTCAGCATTGCTGTTTTCAAATGTGAACAATTGTGTTTATCCGATCTTCTTATGGAGGTATCTGAGTCTAGTTAATCCTATTTATACTGCAAGATTGCTTTCCTGATTTAGTGTGTAGAACCAAACAAATCTGACAACTTTTATTTAATATCTAGGGAAAATTTTCCATTGTATTTTTCTTCCCTGAACTCATTTTTGAAGCTATTCAAATGTATTACAAATTTTATATTCCTAATCACTGATTTCAAAGTTTGAGCTTGTTGGACTTCTCTTTAGGTAGGTCTGTGAAGGAAGAGGAAAGACACCTGGGGACTTCAGCGTGGGCTAGACACCTGAGTGAAGCTTCAAGAATTACCCCTCAGGTAAAACAATCTTTTAAAACGTTTTGAACACATTTTTATTAAAAAAAAAAAAAAAAACAACAAAAAAACCAACACCAAAAACAAACACATGAAGTTGTAAGCACCTGAATGGGTAGGTGTTTACGTACTGAAAATCTGATAGCAGTTCTGGTGCTGCTAACTGAGGACTGTATTTCTGTCACGCTTTTTTCCCCCCATTATTTTTTTTTGTTTGTTTCCCTTTCAAACTCTCTGCTGTCACAGTGACTGCTGTTAAGATGCTTAGTACAGTATCTTGAAGAAGAAAATATATTTTACAGACAAGTGTGGATTTATATTCAGTCTCTCTGGGGAAGGGCTATATTGTTTGCTTGCTGCTCTCAATCAGAGCATCAGAACAAATTTATTAAAAAAAAATCCCCAAAATTTATGCAGTCAGACTGATAAAAACCTTTCAGTAACCGGTGGTAGGAATACCGTTCCAGGTCCAAGTGGAATCCAGGAAGGAATAAGTAAATGAAAAACTGATTTTCTTACTCTTTAAAGTTTTTGATGGCCTTTTGATGGGTTTGTCTATTTCTACAGTTGCATATGCTAAAAATATTAGGAACAATTCAATTTACAATATAAGCACTGTTTAATAACTGCATAATAAATGCATGCCGTGTAGGTTTTCTATAATAAAGTCAAACTACATCGTCTTCTTTACAATGTGTGTATAACATTGTCTTTAAGTGCGTATGAAAAAGTTTACTCTAATATTATATTGTATACCTGATTTCTAAGAGGAACCTGTACTGGAGGAAGTGATAAAGTGATTGAACACTGGTGCAGTTGCATCCTCTTTTTTAAAGGTGTAGTAGTGTAGTTAGAAAAGCTGTAGCGAATTTGAATCCAGGAGCTATTAACTTCTACTTTTTCTTCCCTTCCTCCTCCTCATGTCCGCGCCAGGATTCAAGTAAAACACAAAAATATATCAAGAAAGAGGGTGCATCGGAGGCTAATCATAAGGTTCAAGAAAACAGAAGTATAGTCCACAGCAGCGGCTTGAGTTTTCAGCATGGCAAGTATGTGCGAGACTCCAATCTAATTCAAGGGGAATGCCGGCTGAGCGATGGCAGCCTCAGCCCTGACAGGCCGTATGGTGAAACATCCTTGTCTGTTCCACTTCATCCAACGAAGAGGCCAGCATCAAATCCACCCCCTATCAGCAACCAGGCGACAAAAGGTAATACTTATCTCCGTTGCCCTTTTGCAAAGGAAAGAAGGCAGAGAAAGAAGTTAACAATAAACACCTAAAGTAGAGGAGCCTGTAAACATCAAAGAGTGTGGAGGAGGAAGTAAGAGAGATCGGTCTGACTACTTGACTTTAATTGGAGTTTGTAACCAGAAGGGAGACCAACTTTTTACACGGTCTGATAGTGACAGGACAAAAGAGAATGGTTTTAAAGTAAAAGAGGGGATATTTAGGTGAGATATTGGGGGGAACGCTTTCACTCAAAGGGCTGGTGAGGCAATGGCACAGGCTGCCTGAAGAAGCTGTGAGTGCTCTATTGCTGGATGCGTTCAAGTCCCTGGGCAGCTTGATCTAGTGGGTGACAACCCTGTCCTCAACATTGGGTGTAACTAGAGGGGCTTAAAGCTCTCCTCCAACCCAAGCCGTTCTGTGATTGTTACCATTCCATCTTTGCAGTTGTATCTGCTGTGCGTTCATTACAGGGAACAGAACAAACAGAACCACAACTGTACTCCGAAACAGTGGTCTGAGTCAGGTTTGTTTATCTAAGGAGGGGCTGGAAAAGTGTGCCGACCAAAAAAGAAATAATTACAAATTCTGATGACCATACTGCTTTCTAGTTTATTTTGCATAATTTACTCAAGGGTGTAATTTATGTGAGCAGGATTCAGGGAGCTAGTTTTCCCCTATCACACTCACTGCCCTGCCATAGGCTAGAACTATTTGGAAGTAATAATATCACTTTATTTATGATAATGCTAGCCAGGGTTTAGGGAAAACAGCTCCTGCTGTTAGAATTCTCATGCCCTGTTTGGTGGCTCCAAAACAGATGGATGAAGAGCACTCATTGAAAAGTGTTTCCACGTGAAAATTTTGCCTGCTTTCAGCCTCAAAAGCTGGATTTCATTGTTAAATATGACAACTTAAAATTTAAAAATAAAATAAAAAAAAAAGTTCTGAAATCCCAAATTAAGGTGTTTGATTTCATTTTTCAGGCAAACGTCCAAAGAAAGGAATGGCAACTGCTAAACAGCGCCTTGGGAAGATCTTGAAGCTGAACCGCAATGGCCATGCACGCTTCTTTGTTTAATGTAGCTGCTACTTCTACTACTGCTGTCTTTCCTATACAGACCAGTATTGAGGTCGACAGAGCCTGGAGCTGCTGTTTTTCCTCTGCTTGAAGCAGACTTGCATGTACCATATAAAACACTGCCTGATGAACAAAAACAACAACAAAAAAAACCAACCCACAACCCAATGCTGCATTTTCACTGTGCCACACCTGCTCAGCAATAACCATTTGGGAACGGGGAAATCTTCGGAGAGACATGGACTGTGAGAATTAGTCTCTCATCAGGGCTTGAATATCATTTGTTGCTGGTAGTTTCTGACCTAATCCATGAGGGGAAGATGATGAAGGTGGTTTATCAATAATTTATTTCTGATAGATTTTGACGACTTTAAAATTCATTTTAAAAACTATTTATTTGGAAGACTTTTTTTTTTTTTTTTTTTTGGTGGGAGTTATTAATTTAGATTTCAGAATGTGAAAGCTTTTAATTGTTTTGATAATGTATGTTTGGTGCAGTGGAGAGCCACATCAATGGTGATTATTCTGGACTCCTAAACTTGTTATTCAGGTTATAGTCTTAAGTAGGAATGAGATGCATTATTAATTATTTTTAAATTAAGGCTTATGGAATCTTATTTTTTTTCTGCTCTTGATAAGCTATTGTCTGGGCTTCTGTTGACTTGCAAGGTGCATATTTTCTGCCAGCTTGATTATTTTTTGATCTCTCTTTTTTATACAGATTTATTTATTTGATGGAGTAGAATAGACTCTCTAAGGACACAAGATTCTTCTTATGTCAGTCCAGTAGCTAACTTGTTTTAAATTGCACCCCCCTTCCTCCAAGTCAGAGTGCATGTTTTTCCTCCCGATGCGATGTTTGGTCTATCTGTGATGATTTTCTTCTGCAAAAGCTCCCTGAAAGTTGTGTTTGCATAGGCGATTTAGAATCTGGTACAAAGGAGGGAAGCATCATGCATCTTCTTGGAGGAAGCGGGAGCTCAGTTAAGATATGTGTTTCTTCACAATTACTCAGAAATAACTCGTAAGACACGTTGCAGTCTTAAGGTTAGTGCTTAACGTGGCATGAAAGAAGCATTAAGATACTGTTGTCTTTAAAGCAGTTTAACGAAGAGCCAGGAAGTTAGGAGAATCTGCGTTACCTTTAAAGCTGGACGACCGATTGGAAGTCTTAACTGGTGCACGTACATGTGTTAAGTAGCTTACTGGTGTCAGAATGACCATTTCTCTCAGGCTGCGTACGGAGCCGATAGCAAATGCTGATTCTGAATTACTGTAAATAATTTTGATTTAGAATTTGTATTTTTTTCTGTAATATAAAATTAAATATTTAACTTTCGGGGTATTGGGATGAAGGCTTAAAGGGGAATACTTGATTCTGGAAAAAGGGCATTTTGCAGGGTCCAGCCAAACAAAAACATTAATACGCTAGCGACAACAGTATTGTGGATTTTTGTTTTGTTTTATTTTGTTTGTGTGTTTATTTTGAGTGATTTCTAAGCGTAAAATACTCAAGCATAGCTATCCCATTTGTTGATGTAACTTTCCATAACCAGTTTTTCCTTCCTCCATATTCTATACTGAAATAGTTTTCTCATATTGTGATTTAAAAGCAGGTTGACTTGGACTTTGCAGAATATTTGTGCAGGATTATTTTTCCTCTACACTAGATTATTAATGCCTTTGCAAAGTTATGGAAGTAGTTCTGATGTCAGGTGTTTCTGATTGTTGCAGGGTCAGAACTTTTCAGCACTATGTTATCCTGTTTCTGAATTGAGAAACATCAAAACATAATGCAATTGCAAATAAATCAGGTAGCTTTCACGGCCTGACTTCCTTGAAAATTTGAAGGTGACAACTTCAGTGTGTTTTGCAGCCCTGCTTTTACATTATATTGATTTGATTTCGGAGTTGTGTGTGTACGCATGTGTGAGTGTGTGTCTGAATGAATTTTTTAAAAGCTTCTCTTTCGTTTGTTTGCTAATCGTAGTTCCACTAAAACCAGATATCTCTCACACCCACCCCCAGAAAGAGAAGACCACTGGCTGCATTCAGGCTGTTCCAGGTTTTTTTGTTTGTTTGTTTGTTTAAATAAATGCTTATTTTTTTATTTAATGCAAGCTATCAACCTTGTTTAGTAAACTGTTGGGAATGGAGATAACAGAAGACTGCTAAAAAAGCAGAAGCTATGCCAAGAGGTACTCTATGGTGCTGAAAGTGACAATAATTACTTGCTGTTCTCAGGTGCTATGTTTTCCAGTTTGAAATAGTCAAAAGAGAGTATTTTAACTATCTTCTAATATGTTCTTACCAAAGTAGTAAGTCAAAGAAATAAAATATGTTGTCAATATTAGTTAAAGTTGTATACCCATGTAAGTATTCCTTGTGCTTGAGCTTGAGCAAGTGGATTATTGCCTGCCAAGCTTTGAAATCTGTTTTAGCTTTAGTGTATTGAACCAAACTGCTTCCTGCTAGCTAGCTGTATAATTTTTAAGAATAGAAAATTCCAGTTTAGGGCAGCAAGCAGATTCGGACCAGAAAGAAGAATGAGCCGTCTCTCCATGCAAGCAGATTGCTGAGCACACTAATTGGAAATAGAAGTATGCCAGAATAGAATCTGGAGTAAGGAATTTTGAAATACGGAATACACGTTCTTGTATATGTGACTGGTTTATACGAAGTCTGTTTTGTGGCCGCCCACGTTATTTATCTTGCATCTTACTGTTAGAACACGGATATGGCTGGACCCATATATATTATTTCTTTTTGTTCTTCCTTTATTCTACTTTCTACCTTTTTTTTCGTCCCAAAGTGGCTCTCTGCTGTTGTTGCTGTTGTGAGTTTATGTAATAGTCTCTTCACAGGCTGTCGACAGGCAGAGGTTCATTCCCATTTTCTTCAGATAGCCGTGCTTCCAGCAGAAATTAACTCTGATATGCCACCTCAGAAGAAGTATTTTAAAACTAATTTCCACGACGAGTCACGTTTAAAACAAATCAAAACAAAATCTCCTGGTAGCTTGTGAAGACGATGTGGTGACCTCACTTGTGTTGTGTACATGTTTGTAGGGATATTTTTATGGTGTTCTAGATGAAAACGCTACTGCACCAGTCTTTTCGTAGATGGACTGAACTTTGTGTTGTAGTAGCGGAGAGAAAAAGCCCTGTTGTTTGTTTGTTTATTTCCTTGCTATCTCACTGGAGATGGAGAAGATGTGGGGAGTGGGTAGCACTGACTGAATAACCCAGAGAATTAAGCCTGGTATGATAACTTGTTCTGAAGGAGAACCTTTTTTTGATAAGTCAAAAAAGGATTTGGATTTGACATAAAACTTAGTTTTCTTTTTATAGGCAGACAGAACAATAGGAAATGAAATAGTGCAGGGGTTTTCCCGTTCTCTCAAGTTCTCACGTTCCTACAACTAGGAGAAAACAAAACCGCGAGAAGAAAACCAAAACCAAAACATGAAAATGGAAAGAACGCCCAGAAACTGTTATCAATGACCCTTCCAGCAACTTTCCCTTTTCTCCTCTTGCTAGACTTGTTAATAAACCCTGGCTACAAGGTAGCCTTTAATGACCTCTGAGGTAGATTACCTATGCAACCTATAATACTCTTCATGAATCCATTCTTAAACACGATTTTGAAAGGGTTAGGTGTTGAGAGTTAATACTGTTGCTTTCTGATCACACGGGGGATTTTGAGGGGGTTGGGTATTATTTTTTGGTAGTTGAAGTGCTTGTGCTACCTTTAGTGGTGATATAAGAGTACAGTGTCGTCACCACCCTTTAGAAGCTTCAGCTCTTCCCTAGGCTTTTACTATATGCCATAAGCTACCTTCATTCTCAAAGCCATAAAGTTGAAAACGATGAAAATTTTGCAGGGCTTCAGAGTCACAGCTGGCACGAATCTTGCTGATTGCTTTCTGGCAACTGTGGAGACTAAGCAGAGCTGAAGCTAGAGTGACCTAGTACTACAAACCTACAACTACTGCCCTATTTAGGCTCCACGTGCCCAGCTCTCCCTCCACACCCTCTCACGACCCCCAAATCTAAGCATCTTTTCAGAATTTCATTCTTGTAATACTTCCAGACCATTAAAAGCTGTTTGTACCTATGGGATCGAGTGAGCCCAGAGCTACTCCGTTTCACAGACGAAATATAAATGGAACCCAGGGCCTTACTATTTGTGATTAAATGAAAATAAAAGCTGCAACATCCATTTTTTTTCCATAAGAACAACCCCCCGGACAAAAAACCACCCTAGTAACACTCTGTGGGAGCATGAGAGTGATGAATCATGCAGTGGATGGGAAATACAAGTAGCACTGATAAGGAAATGCACCTTCCTCATAGGATGCGTTTCCGTTTGGATAAAAGACTTTTTGTACTTTTAATATAAACTAAGCCATATGCGTTTCATGCTGTGGGAAGGGAATGAAAGGGATCACTTTAAGAGATTATATTGATATGTATCGTCACTTCTGCTGGGAAATGTCTATTGCTGCCAATGCTTTGGTGAATCTTTTTTAAAAAACCATGAAATCTGAGGGGAAAAAAAGAAGGGGGTGGGGGGCGGGGAGGGGAGGGGGCGGGGAGGGGGCTACTTCCTGGCTATATTTACTAGTTTTGTAGTAATGTTTTGCTGGCCCGTTTGTCTCTTCCTCTCCTTTTTGTACTCTGATAGTCTGATTTCTGTCTTTCCTTCTGCTGTCTCTGAAAATATTAGCTTGTCTGCTCAGTAGGGGTCGGTGTGTGTGTGTGTGTGTGTCTTCCTTTTTACAGAAACGCACTACTGTGTTAAGTATTTGGCTGGGAAATGGGATGCTGCAGCTTTAAGAGCATTTTTTCAATTCATAACAGTGTTTCCCATCCTCTTTTGCCTGCAGGCAGGGAAAGTGTATGTACAGTATTTATTTTGTTTCGATTTTACGTTGAATTTGTAAGTTTCTATGAGTAGTTCACATTGATTCTTCTAGGGGAGGATAAGTGGCTTTGTTTAAATTTGTATTTGATATTCATAGTTTCCACTTTCTGTACTTTAAAATACTGAAATTAAAAACTTGTATTGCTTATGTTTTGATTTTAGCACTCTAAAGCGTTTAATTTCTTCAGACTGCTGCTCGTTTGCTTCAGTGTAAATACAGAAAACAAAACAGAAGATGCTTTGCTAGGTCCAGTCTCTGTGCCCTTCACTCATTGCATTTCGGAGGAGGTATTTTCTGCAGACATTTGAGGTGGAATATTCTCACACTCTTATTATTTTGCAAAGTGCAAATCTCGTTTCAATCGAAGTGTGTTGTACGGCAACCAAATGCGTTTTGTGAAGATGCATGTATTCTTTTCGGACCTTAATATAAAAGGGAGGTGGAAGTGTGCTGCCATCTGTCCTGTTAGCAAATCTAGAGGCATAGATGTAAACTGTAAGCAAGATGTCAAAAGAAATGCTATTTTCCTGGTCTCCTTGCTCTTGTTTTTTGTCGAGTTTTCCCTCATGCTGCTGGTGATTCCTTCCTGAATTCCTTTTTCCTTTAAGCGGTACGATGTTTCTGGAAGAAGAGGTTTCTCTTGCCCACATCCACGTAGTTTGTCATGCTTTTATCCTGGATTGCTTCTCTGCTACCTTCTCCCTCCACATTATTTTGTGTTTCACAGTTGTTTGTGCTCCCTGTTCTTACTCCATATGGCAGGACGGTGTTGGCATGTGGGTACTTCACCTGGGGGTTATGGAAGCATTACAGTGTTGCACTCAGTGTAATGGATTTTCTTCCCCTTCTCCAAGTGCTCTGTGCTACTGAACAACTAGAATATTGTGCGTGGACGGAGGCCTCGATTTTATGAGACCCTTAGACAAACGGTGCAGCAGTGGGCTTGGAAAGATCAAATGGCAAAAAGTGGTTTGAGCGTTCTCTGCAGCTTCACAAGTTTATTTCTTGGGATGGCTTTTAGTTTGCGGAGGATTTGTGGTTGTCTGTGATGACTGGGAGGTCTCTTCACGGACCAAGGCTGTTGCACCGCATGCTTTGCAGGCAAAGAGCGAGGATACTGTTCTCATCAAACCACGTCCTGCTCAAGTGTAAGACTGAAAGAGCTTTAATCAATATCACACAGCTGTGTTCTGTAGCCTGAAGTGTAAAACATGGTAGTCGTGTAAATTGGGGGGGGGGAGGGGAGGGGGAGTAGAAACTCCCATGCTGTTTCAAAACCAGATTTTATTTGCATGGAGTAAGAAACCACAAGGAAAAATTATGGTTTAAGTAGAGGGTCAAAATGAAGTATATGTCCAGAAAAGAACTCCTTTTGTCTTGGCATGTCTTTTACTTTTTAATTAACGTGTTAAAATTCACCGACAGTTTGGTTAGCCAAAGATTTGCCAAAGATCTGAAAGAGATGCTTCTCTGTCAGATCAGCCATGTGTTTTTAAAGAAGGGGGTCGCTGTGATTGGCCAAGCACCATGCTGCAACCCAGGCACTTCCGTCAGGCACTCACCTGGCTTTGTCACACACCACTCACTGCTCATACCCATGTCTTTTGGTCTTACAGTGGTAGGCTTCAGAGGGCATTGGTGGGTCACAAAAATTCGTATGCGTATAAGAACTTACATAAGCACGTTTGCTGTTTGTCTTTATGTTCTTGCCAGCTACTCCAGTGCTTTGACTTCTGCATCATGGATCATAGGTGGAATAACGCAATGGAAAACATTGAAATAGCTCAAAAGTGCTGCTTTAAGTGATGCTAAACAGCCTTTGGCACCTGGAAATGGATTTCCATTGTGAGTTAAGTTTACAGGTTTTCTGTTTCCTGTTTGGGGAGGATAGAGAAATACTTTGTATGAATGGTTCTTCCCTAATGGACAGGTGGGTTTAAAGGCTTCAAGGCTGCTAAATGTAGCAGAAGAATTGCAAGTCAAAAAATAGGCAAGGTACCCTTCTTCGGTATCTGAAGACTGAAGGTTGTTTGTGGGTGTGTGTGTCAACAGCATACTACTGAATATGAGGTAGAATTGTGGCGATTTTGTACCTCCTCACCCTGTAAAGTGCCTACCAAGATAGTTCTGGGTGCACTTTGTGGAGGTCAGTTCTTTCCCTAGAGGGCTTTACATCCCCTGTTCAAGTTTTGAAGCTATTCTGTTCACCAATTAGAGAACACAACCAGTCCAACCTCTTCTTGGTGTTTTTTTTTTTCCCCACTTTGGGTTGTTAATGGAACCGTGGGTAGTAGGACGGGTATGGTAAAGTCAATCATGCCTTTGTTTCTACAGCAGCCAGTGACTGAAATGCTCACCTGCTGAAGTACCTGGTGATCGAGATGGTGAATAGTTCCTCATTACCAGAGCTTGTAGTGTAACACCTAACAGGCAGGTTCGTGGGACAGCTTGCTTTGCCTAGACTAAGCTCTGCTCTGTCTGAAGCCAGTCATATTCATTCTTTGGAATAAGAACGGCAAACATCTAAGTTGTTTGGCTTAATAGGTCTACCTATCTGTGCTGATCTTGCTGTGTTTACCTTGGTCTTGGAAGAATATTATTTGGAATGCATGAGTCAACTAAAAGAACAGTATACAAAGAGTCTGCCTCTTTGTGCTGCTTTGCATTTGCTGCAAGGAGTGCGAGTGAAGTTCCCATCCTCAGATAATGCTTATCGGGAAGAAACATTTGCTTTTGAACCGTATGCTTTGGCGGTAAGTCTTGAAAATCTGAGTCAGCTTTCCGTTGCGGAAGCTGTCAAAGCCAACCAAACCGTAGGAACTGCTACACGAGTCTGCTGAAATAGGAGCCATGCTGTGGGAATGTGGTTTGATGAGGTTGCCTTTTCATACTGGCATTCATTCGAAAATGATAGTGGGTCACATGCTTTGTTCTCAGGTTGTGGGTTTGTGTTAGAGGGGTTTTGCGGCTCTACAGAGGATCTTTGAATATATAATGTCACGGTAAGGCTTGTCTTGTGAGGATTGGTGTGTGCTGTACCTGCACGTGTAGGAATTGTTTCACGTTCTGCTGCATGGCAGGCATTGGACTGAGCCCTTTCTGTTTGGTTAAGGTGCTTCTCCCCAGGGGGCAGCTGTCTGCCTGTGGGCTCATACAGACCTATTCCTTATTGACGAAGGAGGGCATTCAAAGTGAATTCCACTTGAAGAGTTGAATTTGTACAGAAAGCAGAAAGATTTCATGTTAATAGCACACAGGTCCCGTGTGAGTGCAGTTTGTAGGGGGAAGTGATCGTGTATCCATCTAACTGGATGCAAAAAATAACATGCTTCTTTTTTTTTTTTTTTTTTGCACAGATGCCATCTCACACTGTATTTTCCAGTTCAGTTCTTAATTTTACAGCTTTAAGAAAAACCTGAATGTCATTTTGTGCCAAACTGTTGCGACTCACTGGAAGGATAACTTGGAGGTGTCAAAGACACTCTGTGACGACACAGACCACAACATGCTTTGTGGTAGGAAACAGAAGGGAAACCATGCCTATAAAGGAAGGTGATTTTTGCCTGACTAGCTAGAGGAATGCTAGATGGTTATCATAGCATTCGTTAAACAAACGCTTCTGTGGTAGCTGCTTCATTTGCTTGGAGGAGTTGCACCAAAGTGGGGTTGGACAAGGTGATTGATCTCTGGAGGTCCCTTCCAACCCCTGCGGTTCTGTGAATGAACTTAATACCCAAAATATCTAATCGGGTGATAGGAAAGGCTGCAAGTAAAAAGACACAAAATAGGGTTGACTTGCTGCTAGAAGCACTCAGGTTTTATTTGTCTGGAGAAGAGTCCGCTTAGATTTGCACAATTTGCTTCAGTCCCACCCGTGATTTCTTAGCAGCTGGTGAACCCGCATGCAGTGATTTGATGGGGTCTGAATTAATGCTGATGCGGTGATGTGTCCTTAAACATGTTGCGGTGTGACCAGTTCTTTGGATGGTGCTGCAGGTCGCTCCTTTTAGAGCCCTTCCAAAGACTTCTGATAACTCAGAGGTGCCCGCAGTTGTCTCAGCTGCTGCCCAGCCCTGCTGCCTGGGAGCTGCCATCTCTTATGCAGGAATTCATCTCGGGGGGGGGGGGGGGGGGGGGGTTGAAAGGCCTTTGTTTTGCTGATGTGATTGAGGGCCTCTGGGGTGTCATGGTGGGGGGGAACACCAGGTTCAGAGCAAATGGCCGGGCAGCAGAGGGGAGCATGCCCTGCGGGAAGCAGGAGAAGCAGCCTGCTGAGCCCTGTGGAAGGCAGAAGAGACGTCCTTGTCCCATCTGGTTGGCATGCTGGCCTGTCTCACTGCAGTTGGCTTACAGGAAGGCTCCCATCCCCATCCGCTGCCCGCTGGGGGCTGCTTCCAGCAGGGGGAGGGTCTTTCACTTGCACCACTGGCCTAGCGAGAAACAAACATCTCCAGTTTGCAATGCAGGAAAAGCTTTTTCTAAGGAGTGCTCACTTTGCTTTATTTCATACCTGCACTGTTACTTTCAGTAAAACGGGGTGGGATGGAGCCTCGTCTGGTGTTCCTGTCACCTTGCTCTGCTTGCTTTGGCAAGTGGCAAATAACGTGGCTTTCCACGTTATTGCCGCAGTGCTTGATTGTCAGCATTCATGTCTCTGTTGCACCAGGATAGAAGGTGGCTCGGGGCAGATGAATTCAAGTTCATGTTGAATTTGAGCTAATCCGTGGTTCCTCCTCCTCTTGCTTACATGGCCTCGCTGAGGTTATTATTGATGAGATGATCTCTGGATGTCTTAGCTTAAAATTCTTTATCAACTGCCAGGAGGACTGGGCTGGGACATCTAGATTCTGGGCACCTTTGCAAAGGATCTGACCTGGAGGATATTAAGATCATTTTCTGACATAGAACCTGCAATTTCTAACAGAGCATAATGCGTCTTAGATGCATGCAGAAAGCACCAGTATGTAGATCGCTCCAAAAGTAATGCCTCCTATTTATTTCCATGGGAACTACAACAGCTGCAAAGAGTACGGTGACTTATAGAGCAAATTCTCAACTACAAAACTGTTTTTCAACCTAGTAACCACCACTGACTGTGCATTTTTGACAGCAACGAACGGGAGCCTGCATGCCACACTTGTAAACATCTGCACCAGTGGAGGTGATCCGCTGTCACCACTACTGAAACACACCACCCCCTGCCTCACTGCGCTCACATCCACTGATTGATGTCCGTAATCATTCAGCATGTGTTGACGGATGTCAGTGGGTGCCATTTTTTTTCTGCATGGAAGAACTGAATGACACACCTTTGCTTCACACACACTTCCACGTCAGGTGCCGTCATGTCAGAGTGCCCCTCTGTTGCCATCTGTCACACGGCAGCAACATGTAACGGGACATTGGTAGGAAGGTTCAGCCCCTATTGCCGCACCACCAACAGCTGTCTCTGACGTTAAAATAGGAGGCATTACTTTCAGAGCAGCCCTGGTGTGTGTGTAGGTGTTTGCCCTTCTTTTAACCTATACTTCTTTCAGAAGCAGGGATCGGCTGCTGAGGCAAATGCTGCCTACCCAAGGGTGCAGTCTGACACGGGGCCGGGCTGTGCCTCTGAAATCTGATGTAACGCTCTTCTCCGTCTGCATGATGGCACCTGAGGGAAACAGGTTTTGGAAGCCTGTGGTCTACAGTTGTCGTGTTGAGTAGAGACAGAGATTATGTATGAGCAGCAAAGGGAAAAAAGGAAGTGATGCTGAGGTGGAAAAAGCAGACACTGATATCGCAGAGACCAGCTGCTGTACAATTCCATCAGGAGGATATCCTGGACAAAATTCTTCTAAACTGAGCCTCTCTGGTGGGAGTTGCTGGGCTCGGTAGTTCTCACACGGGGGGTTTTGCCCGTACTGTCATTAAGGTCCACCGTCAGGGACAGATCTGACGCCCTGTTCAGGCAAAGGTGAGTTCCAAAGCATGCCAGCTCCGTGTCTGACAGGAAGTCTCTGAGCACATTTTTGCTTCTCCTCCCCAGATAGCAGCATTCATATGGCGAGAACCAAGTCCATGTTACAAAGAGATGAAAAGATCCTCTGCGGTGCCATAATATCACATACATACTAATAGCCAGCCGGAGGGGAGTAGAGACCATCGCTTGTGAATGGTCTGTGCAAAAACTGTAGAACTGTGTTCTTTCCTACCTTCTGTTTCATTTATGTGTTACTGCTGCTGCTTCGTAATGTAGCCTTTCTGAGAGAGCAGCCATTGGGTGCTAAGGTGCTTTTGCAGGTCTGGTTAAAGCCTCAAGCCAGCATTAGTTACCATTTAGCTTCCTGTAGGGATTTTTGTCCATTCATTTTGGGTAGAATAGAATTTTCCAATCTGCCTCAATCTCAAAAATGATGTGGATAACTCTCTTCTCTCTTTCCCATTTCTGCCCTGCAGACCCTGTATGGAGTCTATGGAGTTTAAGGACTGTTTACGAGGGTGGATAGTGATAGGACAAGGGGGAATGGTTTTAAACTGAGACAGGGGAGGTTTAGGTTAGATATTAGGGAGGAATTTTTTCACACAGAGGTTGGTGAAGCTCTGGCACAGGTTGCCCAAGGAGGTTGTGGATGCCCCATCCCTGGAGGCATTCAAGGCCAGGCTGGATGTGGCTCTGGGCAGCCTGGTCTGGCGGTTGGTGACCCTGCGCATAGCAGGGGCTTGAAACTCGATGTTCTTTGAGGTCCTTTTCAACCCAGGCCATTCTGTGATTCTGTAAGTCTTCAGCAGATGTGAACAGGCAGGAAGGATGTCTGCCTTTGGCTGTGAGTCATAGAATGGCTCGGGCTCTAAAGGACCTCAAAGCCCACCCAGTCCTACCTTCCTCCCATGGGCAGGGCTGCCCCCCAGCAGCTCAGGCTGCCCAGGGCCCCAAACAACCTGGCCCTGAGCGCCTCCAGGGATGGGGCACCCACAAGATGAATAAGGAAGAGTTTTCTGTTCTTCCTTTGAAGCTTCAATCGAAATGATTTCTTCTGCCAAGAGGAAAATGTGCAATGCGCATGCTACGTTCTGAGCGGACCTCCTGATTTTTATAGGAAAATCAAAGCGAGGAGAAAGGATGTGTGGCTGCTTAGCCACATCTGCAACCAGCAAGGAATGCAAACCTTTCCTTCGCTCGCAAAATATTTGTTTTGTTTTCTGTTTCCGTTTAAAAACGTGCTTCTTCAGGGTAAGAAAAAGGAGCAGGAACGCGTCCAGAAGCGGTGCCTTCCCTGCGGGCTCAGGGCGCGGGGAGGTCGGTACGGCAGCAGTGACCGCCAGGCGGAGCTCACGGTGCTCCGTTGCTCTGCGAACGGCCTCATCTGGGCAGAGAACGCGACGGCGTCAAACGCCGCTTCGGAAATCTCAGTGTTCCGTTCGTACCAAACGCGAGCTGGGCCGGAGTGAAGGCCAGCTGGCAGCCAGAAGCGGGAGCGCTCCCGTGGCGAGGTGCTTTTGAAAGCCTTGCTAAAGCTCTTGATGGGCCTCTCAGTCACTGCGCTATGTGAATTCCCTCAGCAGAACAAATTTGTAAGTAAAAGGTCCGGAGTTTCACTGTGGATGAGAGGCTGCCCTTCCGAAAGCACAGGTCCCCATATTGCAGCTGCAGAGCTGCCCCTGCCCGGGACAAAGCGGGACGGAGACCTGAAAAGGCCGAGGAAATGATTTTAACAACTTTCATCCACGACTGCGGGGTGAATTGAGAAGGACCCCCTGTGTGTCACCTCTGTTCTGCTCTGCGCTTATTTCTGTGCTAGCGTTCAACATCGCCTCCAGTCTGAGCGGTTCCCGTTTCGCTGAGGCACGAGACCGTAACATCTGTAACGCAGTGACTGTGAGCACCTTTCTTCTTGCTCAAATAAATGAATACTGAACAGACAGAGTCCTTTTATCACAGCTGTGCTCTTATCAGACCATCTCCTCTTCTATTCCTTCCTTCCCCAGCCGTTGTGGAAGCAGACATCCTGCCCAAGGCATCAAAACCCACAATCTGCCGCTTCTTCTACGGAGCCTCTGGACTTTCGCCAGCAGCCCCTTGAGAGGGTCCCAGATGTGACTGCTTTTTCTGTGCTGCCCTGAACGTATCCGGTGAAAACAAAGGGCCGCACTCAGCACGGTTGCCGCTTCGGAGGCCAACACTTCCTCCGCTGTCAGGGCTGTACGGTGGGAGACGGTGATGCTGAGGTACCCCAGGGTAAGCGGGCTGAAGTGGAGGGTCACACACAGCCAAAGGGATGCCCTCACAATAGGAAGAAGCCAATCTTTTGAGTGCACCTCTCAGCTGCTCCGTGGTTTCACCGGCAATTCCCACAAAGCCAGGAGGTGTGTATGGGATGCTGATGCCTCACACACACGTCCTGTGTGAAAAGACGTTGGGTTTTGATGCTTCTTATGGTTAGAGGAAAAACGATTCCAAAGAGTCGTTCTACTTTTATTTTAACGTAACTCGGGCTCGGGGCATTGCTTGTCTTGCTGTTTGTAAAACCAAAATGTTTTGACTAATATTTCTGGGGGAAGTTTTGGGGAGAGAGAAGGGAAGTGAAAATAGCAATCCGTTCCAGGTCTGTGGCTTTGGTTTGTGATGGTTTCATGCTACTTGGGTAGGTTTGGGAATTTTTGGTAGGAAGATCAGAAACACAACAACACGGGCTGCTATTGTATGTAGTCGAAGGTGCCTGTGAGGAGCCATGGGGATGAAGCAAATGTACGTTGTTGCTGGGTTTGCTTGTGCCTTCATCTCGTAACCCTGTTCTTTCTTTTGTAGCTTAGGTCTTCAGTGTCGCTTCCCTACCTTGACACACGCTGCCTAGCTGCCAGAGCTCCTGTAGCCTGCGTGCGCTTTTCTGTTTTCTTAAGCATTTCTGCACACAATAAAACATTCGGAAGGGTTTTTGCCAGTTCATCAGTTCTTAGGCATTGAGGGTGAGAATTCAAGGTGATTTCATCTGTGAGGCTGTGCTTTGTTTGTTAAAAGCTTTACTTCAGTGTCCCAGGAAAGAAAGACTTCAAATGTCTCTACACTGGGATCCATCTTGCAACCTGTATTGTATTGAAATGAAGAGACTGGGGAGGAGTGAAGGGGGAAGAAGAAAGGTGGATCTCAGTAAAACAGACAGATTGCTCTACATTCAAGAAGAGAAGCATGTGAAGCGGGTTGAGGGAGGTGATTCTGCCCCTCTACTCTGCTCTCGTGAGAACCCACTTGGAGTACTGGGTCCAGTTCTGGAGCCCCCAACACAAGAAGCACGTGGAGCTGTTGGAGTGGGTCCAGAGGAGGGCCACGAAGGTGATCGGAGGGCTGGAGCACCTCCCCTATGAGGACAGGAGGAAAGAGCTTGGGCTCTTCAGCCTGGAGAAGAGAAGGTTCTAAGGAGACCTGATAGTGGCCTTCCAGTACCTGAAGGGGGCCCACAGGAAAGCTGGGGAGGGACTTTTTATAAGGGTATGTAGCAACAGGATAAGGGGAAATGGCTTTAAACTGGAAGAGGGTAGATTTAGTCTAGATAACAGGAAGAAATTATTTACTGAGAGGGTGGTGAGACTCTGGCACAGGCTGCCCATTGGTGTTGTGGATGCCCTCTCCCTGGAGGCATTCAAGGCCAGGCTGGATGGGGCTTTGAGCAACCTGGTCTAAAGGGAGGTGTCCCTGCCTACAGCAGGGGGTGGAACTACATGATCTTAAAGGTCCCTTTCCAACCCAAAGCATTCCATGATCCAGTCTGGAAAACTGCATGCTGTTGAGTTGTGCAGATCTGTTGTTACCCTCGAAGGCATTCTATTGCTATGTTGAATTAGGAAAAAAAGCTCATGCATATTTGCAGGGCAGTTCCATGTCCTGTGCACACCTTAAACTTTTTATGGTTTAGGTGAATCGGGACAGAAGCGGCTTTTGAAACATCCCTTCATAAGAGGCAGGCACAGTGCTTTAACAAAACACGAGGGCTGATACTTCATCCTTTGTGAACAAAACTGGTGGAGAAGAGTGCCTCGGTCACTGGTGACCTGAGGTCCATTTTAAGTGGCGTTTGCTTTTTTGTTATTGTTTTCAGAAATATCCTGGCCAAGCAGATTGACAGGCAAATTTCCCTTAACAAAACATGTGACGTCAGCAGCAACCAGAAACATATCTCCCTCTGTAAGCGAGTGTCCTGAAATAAAGGGCCAAAGGAACATCAGTCCAATGTATGATGGAAAACCTTGTGGGAGAAGAAAATACGACAGCAGGATGATAACTGACGATAACAGCTAAATAGCTGCTCCATCAAGAAGGATGTAAGTATATCCAAGCCTTTTGCAAACACTGTGGTGCAAAAATCCAGCCCATCATCATTCCACGTGTCAGGGGCTGGACTCTTATCTTGTCAGAAGGAAGACTGGGCCTCACCTGGTGTTCTGAGCAACACCGTGCCTACTGTGTGAGCCTACAGCACACCTCATCTCCTAAGGAGTTTTCTTGATTGGGAGCCCCGTGCTGAGGATGTCGCGTGGCTGTGTGACAGCCAGTAGCTCTTGCTGGCATGGTGCTGCTGTGAAGTCTTCAATCTGTGAGCCTGGACCTGCGTAGCTGTGCGTGAGCCTGGGTGCTTACTGATGTGAGTCCTTGAGGCACATAAAGGAAGCCGGAGCTGGCTGCAGAGACTTTTCTGTGAGCAGTATGAAAAATTTATGCTGATACTTTTGGCAAGTTTGAGTAATTAGACTGAGATGAAACACAATGGAGATATTTGGCAGTTGACTGCTTTTGCAGAAAGTTCATCTTTCCAAGAGCAGGGAGAACATTTCGAGGAATGGCTGTGCATATAAGCAGCAGTGTACTGCAGTGTCGTGTCTGAGAGCGTATCATGCAGAAAGGGAGCTGGAGCACCTTGCCCTTAGGTTTCTGCCTGCAGAACCTGGCCTGCCTGCCATGTTGGCGCTGTGCTGGATGCAGCGTTCGTGAAGCAAAAGCAGTGGGCAGCCCCTGGGCTTGATGGATGCAAGCCAGGCCTTTGTATATTATCATAAGGAAGCACTGTGAGGGCAGCTTTGTCTCTGTGCTCGTCCTCCCGCTGAATGGCAGGAGGGAGCTGCCTCCAGTGAGCGCTGGGGATGAGGGGTGTCTTCACAGGGCTGAGCTCTGTGTGGCTGTAGGGAATGCTGTGCCTGCAGAGCTTTCCATCGTGCTGAGCTGTTTCTTCTCTTGTTTCAGGTACTTTAGTACTAAGGACCGGCGTCAGTCTGATAACTCCGAAGGCTGTAATCTCTTTAGGAAAGAAAATGAATCAGCCGTAATCAGACTTCTTTCTGGCTTCTCCTGTTTAGACAAACGTGCTGTGGGGTCTATGCTAGGGGTGCTCGACCCACTGCCCATTTGTTCCCGAGAACTTCTGCCAAGAAGGAACCCAGCATGCCATTGGTTTTAGTCCCACCCCATCTATAATGGACTATTATCCCCCAAACCACAGCCCAGAAGAGACGTGCCGTTGCTCTCTGCCGCAAATAATGCCGTGCTGCAGGCAACGAATGGAGCTGACTGCACCCCCAGATCTCCCGCTTAGTAGCCTGGCTGCTGGCTCCGGCTGCTGCAGTTCTAGGAAAGAGGCCGCAGCTATTACCCCGAGCTGTTATTCGCCTATTGAAATACAGGGAACTGGGGGCTGGGTTTGAGGAGCGGCAGCTTGCCACCTTTTGCCCTTCTCCATCCATCCCTGGGAGAGCTTTGCCCACTCCAGCAGGGATTTCTGGGTAGCATGGGCTCTTTTTTTTCTGTCAGAAAACCCAACTAGATGTTGGGCAGATCGCAAGGGAAACACTGTCTGCCTCATTAAGGAGCTGCAATCTGTTCCTTCTCCACCCTTCCCCCGCTTATATTCTTCTCTGGGGAATTACCGTTCCTTTTCAATCTGATGGTCTAATCTCTCGCTGCTCTCTGCCTGTGTCCCCCTCATTTGGCTTTCCAGAGCTACTGCTCTCACTTTTCCCTCTCCTTGCTGCCAGGATGAGGCACTTACTTCCATGGCACTGTGCTCACCTCGGGCCCACCACAGCAGGAGGGGAAAAGAGACCCTACCAATGCATGGTGCATTGGTACTTATACTGCCACAAGGCTGAACACCTCCTTCCCTTCCACAGTGCTCCATGAAGCTGGCAGCCCATGGCTTAGACAGATACACTCTTTGTTGGGTAAGGAGCTGGCTGGAGGGCCATAACCAGAGAGTGGTGGTGAATGGAGTTTTAAATCCATCTGGCAACTGGTTATGAGTGGTGCTCACCAGGGGTTGGTACTGGGTCCTGTCCTGTTCAGCGTCTTTATTGATGACCTGAATGAGGGCATTGAGTGCACCCTCAGTAAGTTTGCAGATGACACCAAGTTGGGAGGAAATGTTGATCTGCCTGGGGGAAGGAAAGCTTTACAGAGGGATCTGCACAGGCTGGATAGCTGGGCTGAGCCCGGTGGGATGAAGTTCTGCGAGACCAAGGGGGCAGAATAGCTGGCAAGCAGCATGAAGGAGAATGATCTGGGCATGTTAGTTGACAGCCAGCTGAACACGAGCCAGTAGTGTGATCAGCTGGCCAAGAAGACCAAGAGCATCCTGGCTTGTATCGGAAATAGCGTTGCTGGCAGGAGCTGGTTGGTGATGGTTCCTCTGCTGTGTTCAGTTTTGGGCCCCTCACTACAAGAAAGACACTGAGGCCCTTCAGCATGTCCAGAGAAGTGGAATGGAGCTGTGAGGGGTTTGGAGTACAGGTCTGATGGGGAGTGGCTGAGGGAACTGGAGTTATTTTGAGTGGAGAAGAGGAGCTCAGGGGAGCCCTTACTGCGCTCTACAACCTGAATGGCAGTTGTGGTGAGGTGGGGGTCGGCCTCTTCTCCCAGGTAACAGTGATAGGACAAGAGGTAATGGCCTTATTTTGTACCGGGGAGGTTCAGATTGGATACTAGGAAACATGCCTTCTCACTGGCACAGGCTGCCCAGGGAGGTGGGGGGTCACCATCCTTGGAGATGTTCGAGAACCACATGGCTGTGGCACTGAGGGACGTGATCAGTGGGCATGGTGGGGATGCACTGATGGTTGGACTGGATGATCTTAGTGGTCTTTTCCGATCCTAATGATTCTATGATTACAAAACCCGAAGCAGCACAAGCTCTCCTCGTGGGAAGGTAATGCACTAAGCCTGTGGGTGCTGGCTCAGGGTTTTTAGGAGACAACAGGGCCTGGGGCCCACCATGTCTGTGCCTGCCCACGGGCCTGTGCAAGACAGCATTTCACAGTTAAGCAGAGGGATGCTTTAACCCAGAGCCTTGCTAAGTGCAGAGTCCCAGTCTGTGGCTGGAGGCCTCATGTCCCTGAGGCCCATCTGTGCATGGCAGGGCGGCCCACAGGGCTCACTAGCGCTGTGACAGGGAGCGAGAGCTTGGCCATGGCTGTGCAGCTGCTCCCTTTGGAAGTGTTGTTCTGTCTCCAGAAGCAGCGCTCAGCTGGTGCAGATCGTGCTGGTTCCAGTGACATGTGGAGACTGTTGTGTGCTTACATCAAGCACAGCATGCTAGTTTATTTTCTTTGTACTTAGCTGTTTTGCAATGTCTTCACAATTCAATTGCTAATATTTTTTGCAATTACATTTGAGCAGCTGCATTGGGATGGAATTCATACAGAGGCCCGGTGTTTTGCAACACTCTCCCTCGTGCAGGACACCTCTGGGAAACCACCCGCGCTGCAGGGAGGATCCTGCCACTGGCAATGCCAGGGCCGCCATCTGCTGCAGGTGGCCATCCTCCTCTGCCACTCCTCCCAGGTGAGCGCTGCTCTCCTTATTCTCTCTGTCCTCTGAGAAGGGCTGGGAGTATTTTAGTCAGTATGGTTTCAAGGCACCCAGGAGAGGCGCTGACCTCAGTTCTTCCATGTTCAGGATGGTGAACTTTGGTGCTGGCCATAGTGGCCCCAAATCACAGTGCCACTTGTGACTATGGCCCTGTCCTGCAATGAAAGGTCCTTTCCTGTCTCCGCGTGTAATCTACATTATTGCTGAATCAGTGGCATTCCTTCCTTCGGGCAGCAGGCACCTTGTTGGGCTGTCTGGACTCAGTGTTCAGGGCTGTGCACAAAGGAAATGTCCTCCTGAGGTTCCCTGCTGTGCTCAGATCTGCTCCTGAAGCAGGAGATGCAGCGAGCTCAACTTCAACATGGATAATTACAGTTGTAGTTCCTGCCCCTTCAGTGACGCAGGTCTGTATTCATCCTGACTGGGGTCTGTAACCTCTGCTGGCTGCAAGTGCTCTCAGCCACTGGGCCTGCGTGTTGTGTGAAGTGCTGTTTATTTTTCCTTCTATTCTTGCTAATGTTACCTGCAGTGGATGATGCAACCATGCCGACAACCTGCTGTGGATGATGCAATCAGGTTGACAACCTGCTGTGGATGATGCAACCATGCTGACAACCTGCTGTGGATGATGCAATCAGGCTGACAACCTACTGTGGATGATGCAATCAGGCTGACAAGAAAAGATCATGGAGAGGTTCCTAGTCCAGGATGGAAAGAGGAGGGAAAACCTAAAACTACAACAAAATCAAATAGTGCACCCTAAAAACAGGGTTTCTGAGGCAGAAACTTGTTTGGATGTGGAGCTCAGGGGATATGGGCAAGGGAGCACCATGGATGGGTTACCCGTGCTGGAACCTCCATGCTGGGGAACATCCACTTGGCACCTTTCTCTACGTGGTAGCCCTCTGTGCTTCAGCCATCTCAGCCCACAGTTCTGCTGAGTCCAAGGGTTTCAGGGAAACGTGGAGGAGTGAGTCTCTGGGGCTGCTTTGACAAGGGATAGCAAGAAGCAACACCAAAGATAAATACAAGTGTATCTGTGCAGGAAGACATGAATCTGGGCTGCTGCAGGTGCCCATAGTGGCAGATGATGTGTCTGTGTATGATGGGTGGCTTGGGAGGTTCAGGGTGGACACTGGGAGAGGATTCTTCCAGGAAGGTGGTGCAGCACTGTGCCTGGAACAGGCAGGGACTCCCCATCCTTGGGGGTTTTTAAAACCAAGCTAGAGAAATCCACAGCTGATCTGAGTTAGCACTGGTAACAGCCCTCCTCCTCATGGGGCACAGGACCAGCGGTGTCCACAGATCTGTTCCAGCTGACACTTCTGTGACTGTACTTACATTAAAACTAAATAAACATGGTCTGATGTTGACTTAACCTTCCCGGCAAGCATTTTGATCTACTTTTATTGACATGCTTCTTCCTAGAATCTGATTCTCACTAAAAATGAGTGAAAATGGGAGGTGTCCTATGTGTTACCTGGAAAGGCACACGAGTTGGGTTTTTGGTTCCATCCCTCAGGCTGTGGGAAAGCTGGCACAGGCAATACACTCATTCCTATGATGACACAGAGACACAATACCACTCCTTACCAAGCTCTGTAGATGAAATTACTGGGATAAGGTTTTCCAGAGAAAGATGTCTCCTTGCAATCATGATCTGAATGGCCCTTCAGCATGTGCTTCTGGTGTGCCTTTGCACTTCAGTATCTGCTTTAGCAGGCTATGGTTAGTGAATGCTCAGGGAGTCTGGTGCCAGATGTTCATTCCCTAAACCAGGAGATGTTATAACACATTTCTGCTTCACTGCAGTCACAAAGCAGCACCTCTGTGTGCACAACCTGGGGGACTCCTTCCAGACCTGGGGTTAAAACTCTGCCTGAGCTGCTTCCTGTCATTATCCTGTCCCCTCTGGTAACCACCACCCTTAACAAATGATCTCCCACCCCACATCCACAGAGTGGACGTGATCTCCCACATCCACTCCATGTTACCTGGGATGGACGGTCAGAAACCAAAGATGTGCATTCCTGTATTGTTTCACAGGGATGAAGTAGTGTTTCTGGTCAGAGAAACCCTTCTCATGCTCCTCCCCTCCATCAGAGGCACAGGGAATGGTGAGCAATTAATCTGAAACTCTGTGCAGTAAAACACAGATCTCCATAGCTTGAGAAATTCTGGATGAAAGCCAGAAAAGTTTAACAAGGAAATGTGTTCCCTCCAGCGTAATTGTGCGTTTGGCTTCTATTTTAATAAATGAGCAACAGCTGAACAGAGGCCGAAAGGAGAGTCCCCCCATCCTGAGGTCTGTTCGATGCAGAGTCTGGGCTATGCATGCCCCAGGTACCGCAGTGGGACAGTTAGCACAAAATACTGAGCGTTAACCATCAGTTGTACAGCTACATCAAAGGTGAATAGCAATTGTGAGTGCATGGATAATCCCAGTGTGAAGGATTTGCTTTTTTTTTTTCTTAAGTTTAAATTTTCTTTTGAATTCCCTCAAGACAGGAAGAGAAAGAAGAAAGCCAGGCACTGTGATAGAGCCTTAGGGGAGCTGGAGGCCTGGGGTGATAAATCAGCAGCGTTTCAGTGAGATTAAGGGGGAACGTAGCATAATATATGAGGCAATATGGAAACAGGCATTTTATTGCAGTCAGTCCTGGAAGGATTCAGTTCCAGATGGTTAAAGTGGGGTTAGGTCAGGAACCTCCGTCAGATGGGGCTCGCCGTCCAACAACGTGCAGCATAGCAGGAGCAGGGGAAGGTTCCCTCTGCACCAACAAAATGTCTTGAGTAGGGAGAGCTGTCTCTGTGGCTGGATAAAACAACTTGCATTAGTAGGGAATGTTCTCTTGGTGAGTACAGATGGTGATGAGCGGGGCCACTTTGGCATAAGATGTGTCCTGTTCTTGTAGAACATTTCTAAGAAGATTTTGAGGTTGGATTGTCATCCAAAAGCAGATGGAAGATAATGGAGGATGACAGGGCTGTTTTCCTAGCACTGGTGGGGATGTTGGCCTTGATCAACTGCCCCCCCCACCCCATAGCAGATCCTGGGCTGTGTGGCAGTCAGAGAATAGAATCATAGACTCATTAAGGTTAGAGGAGACCACTGAGATCATCTAGTCCAACCATCAACCCATCACCACCATGCCCACCAAACCCGTGTCCCTCAGTACCAATCAGCACCTCTAACCCGGATGCGGACCCGTTTCCCCAGGGAACAGCCTGCAGCTTGCTTCTGGCTTATCACAGAACAGTAGTAGGAAGGACTTGCTTTTATAGCTCCCAGCTAGGGCAAGAGGTAAAGCAAAGGCATGGTTAATGGAGGAATTTCTCCTGCAAGAGCTTGGGCTAGCTCCATGTCAAAGGCAGAACAGAACTCAGACCGCAGCACCGATGAAGCACAACAAATCATCAGGAAGAGCAGGAATGTTGCTGTATTTCAGGATTATTATTATTTTTTTTTTTTAATTTTGAATAGTTGAAAGGAATTCTCATTTTGGGAAAAATTGGCCGTACTTTGCTACAGCATTAGGTTTTTCTGTTGGATCTCCTCTACCAGATAGAAAAGTTTAGATTTATTTTTGTTTGTGTTCCGTCTTACGCAGCTAAGAAAACAATTTCAAATAGGACAAACTGTCTTGTTCCAGGGAGGAGGTCTGATCTGGAGAGTGAAAACAGCTTGCTACTTGGAGTGCAGTCTGCGAAAGAACAAAGCTCTAAGGACCGTTCCCTACGCTGTGCCCCACAAGAGAGGTTATTGAGCCAAGACGCTGGCCTCACAGAGCATCCTGCTATTCTCGACAGTTTCCTTGTGAAATCCTTCTTACCTGTGCCCCAGAGCTTGGTTTTCTGGGTGCTGGCCCTTTGGGAAAGATGGGCAGAGAGGCAAGTGCTTGGGGTATTTACTTCTCCTGTTTGTAAGGGGTATTGTGTTAGTTCTTTTCACAGGGATGCTGGTACATTCTTCTAATAGGCTTTAATAGCCGCTGCCGTGGAAGTAGAGTAGAGTCTGTTTTAATCAGGTGCACGTCAGTCAGATATTTATGTTTTGCATATGTCACAGGTGACATGAAAGGAAGAAATCCTCATGAGCCAATGTTCCTGCTTGACTTTCATGGGAAATGAGTTCTGGCTGCACAGAAGCATGTTTTTTGTGGCAGCTGAATGAAGAGTTACACTCAGATGCTCAGAAAAGTGGGATGACGTCATGTAATCTGTACATCTTGTGAAGATAAATCAGTGCTTCTATTTATTAAAATGTATGCATTTGCAATGGCTTCTTTGGCAGACTGATTGTAATAAATAATCTCAAAGTGCAGGTCAGAAATTCTGGTAGGAAGGAGCTCCAGAACCACACGAATATTGCTGCATGAAAACCAGGCTCAGTTGGAACAATTTCTAGCAAAAGAGTGGAAGCTGTGGGTTCAACGTTTTTAGGTTCTCAATTCAAAGATGATCATCACATCAGCAACGTGTCAGACTCATCAGTCTGCTTTCCAGAAATTGTCACTCTTGTCCAAAGAACAGCGGGAAGCCCCTAACTAATGTGACAGAGGTGGTAAGCGTGACCCAGGCCAGAAACCAATTTCATCTCAGAGCTTAGCAAAATATTTTCAGTAAGAAAGAAACAAGAGGACATTCCACTCTTCTCATAGATAACTCTCAAGACTAAATTTGTGAAGCTCTGTAGAAAGAGGAGGCACTGGAAATGATCCTTATGCTCACACCTATAGCAATCACCCTGCGTTTATTACTGCAGCTCAGGCTGCGAGAATGAGCGGATTTATTAACTACTGTCCCTTTGGATTTCTTACCCAGGGTGGTAAAACGGCTGTAGAAAGCTGAAAAGAAGTCAAGGCGCACATCTTGTCTTTTCAGCCAGTTTCTTGTGTTCATTATGGTCTATAAACAAATATCTCTCAGGTCTCCTAAGTAGATTTTCTGATCGTGTTCCCAGAACAGACCACCGCCAGCCTCATTAAAGCTTATTTATGCTACTTTCATGCATGAAGAAAAAAAACCTCCCATTCGCTGCTGATTTTATTTAGTTAGACTCTGTGCCTTGTGGCAGACATTGAATTGGAGTGACATTTATTGGCTCAAAAAATAAAAAACCAACCCCAACAGTGGGACCACAGTGAGCAGTTTGACACCTCTGCGAAAAGGAAGGGGTTAACCTGTTCTTGGCTGTATTGTATTGATTGAGGCCCACGCAAAGAAAATACAGCTGTAAACAGTTAGGAGTATTCCCTGGTAGGGGCTATTTTTTTTTTTGGTAAGTCATTGAACTGGGACTTTGGAGGTATGAACTGTTGTTTCCCAGGGATGCCACCCGCTTCCTGCATGATAGGAGAGGAGGGAGGTCACTGCTTGCTCCAGGTCCCAGCTGGGGATGGCGCTTTCTCTCTCTGACTTTCCTAACTTGCTTGTTTGTGTGGATGGCTCTCCAGCAGTGACATCTCTCTGTATGCTCATGGCGATGGGTCCTATTTTCGGCTGGGGCCTCTAAGGCACCACTGCAGATAGCAAACACGGCTTCCCCTTTACGTTGGTCTCCTTCATCTCCACCCATGCTGCAATGTCTGCAAGGTAAGATTAATGGCTTGGAAAGAGAAAAATCGATAAAAAATGAAGAACAACAGAGTAAACACGCAGCAGGTGGGAAGCTGTGAGATGGGACTGTTTTCCTCCGGTCCCACTCTGCTGCTGATTTCCAGCAAAGGTATTTTTGCACGAGAAGGATGTGAGCCTGTAGCTTAAGTGAAAGGGTGAACAAAAAGCAGCTTTGTGCTTTTACTTTGGGCTAAGCACATTGTGAATATTCTTAAGCATCGCAACCAGGATTAACACCCCTGCATGTTAATGTGCCTGGAATTGAACGAGAAGCAGAGCAGGAGAGCGGGTTCCCTGGGCACACTGCTAGGTGTCTCTTTGAACTGCTGTTAAACAGCTTTCTATTACTCTTGCTTGCTTCCTCCCCCTTCCCTTTCTTTTTTCTTTCCTTCAACAACTTCTGGAAGAAGTCCTGATAGAATTTACCTTTCTGAAATTTACTGCGCTGTTTTGTCTCCAAATACCCCCATATGGCAATAGTATGTATATAAAGAAAAACACCATGTGGACAGGAATATGGAGTTTGTTATTTACAGTGGATCATTAACCTGGTGTGCAAATTTGACTTGATCTCTCCTTTTTTTATCCTCCCCCCTCTCTGTGGAATTTCAGAGCCCGTGAGGAGCTGCTGCCTTTTGCCGCCCCGGGATCCCACCAAGGAATGGGAATCTGACGGATTGCAAATGCACCCGCTTGGTTTAACCCCCAGCCAACCAGATAAGTGCCCTTTTAATTTTCTCACAGTCGTGCTTTAGCCGTATCTGTGCACAACACATCTCTCTTCACACTGATTTCAATTCGCCCTCACAAATGAACGCTCTGTGCTTCTCTCTTCTGCTCAGAAATCCCAATAGCAGACAGCGGTGTTCAGTGCGTGCTATTACTTGCCAGGAGCTGCTGCAGCCCGGGGCTCGGGGAGCTGCGGGTCGGTGCCAGCCCCAGCCTTGGGCAGCCCTGTGATGTTGTGGGCAGCAGTTCCACGGTGCTGCTGCCGCGACCCATCAGCCCGTGCAGTCCTCTGGGGCTCATTAGGGGCTTAATAACCAGACTTGGCTGGCTTGATAGGGAAGATGCTCGTGCAGGCTTGGCTCGATCTCAGAGAATAGATCTGGGAGGAGAGGGCTTTGTGCATGTGCTGTTCATCTGTGTGATAGAGAAGTGATAGCCCCCACTTCTTCCAGCAGGGAGACGAGCAAGGATGTGGGGCAGAAGCCCTCAGTTACACTGGGATTGTATGGGGTGTGCGGAGCGGTGTCGTGGGTGAGCAGCAGCAAGCAGCAGGAAGCGTCCCCTCAGAACTGCAGGGACAGAGGATGCAGTCTGTCAGGAAAATAACTTTGGATTTCTGTAGGTGACTGCTGCCTGCTCACAAACACGTTGATGCAATTATTAAATAAGTTAAGAAAACGAGACTTGGTTCTCTTGTAAAGTCTCTCTTTGCAATAGCACGCAGTCACGGGGCTGGGACAAATGTTTGCCGTACCTGTGACTGTCAGCGTTGGAATGAAAAAACACGGAGGCAGAGCGTGCGAGTGTGGAGAGGATGTGTGGTACACAGGAGAGCAGGACCTATATCGCTCCATGTCTGTCTTGTCTGCTCTAGCAGGGTAGATTATTATCATAAAATGCCCACCTTGCTGTTAGGGTAACTACAAACATGTTTGCTACAGCAAATTAGGCTTTGCTACCTGATGTGAATTTGCCTTACCTACCTAAGTGGA
Source organism: Alectoris magna (assembly GCA_030625065.1). NCBI lineage: Eukaryota > Metazoa > Chordata > Aves > Galliformes > Phasianidae > Alectoris > Alectoris magna. The sequence continues at coordinate 141,769,514 of CM060560.1, forward strand.
TGGAGAGTTTCCTGGTGAAGGCACCAGCCCGGAATGGAGAGAAAGTGGAGGACGATTCCCTTCCACAAACTGACCCTGAGCACAGCCTGTGGACTCCATGTCCTGCCACTGACAGCCTGGAAACGAGGCTCTTAACACTGCTGTCCTGGCAGCCAAGGGCCACTGTGTCGTGGGGGGGGACAAGGATTGGAGTAATGGAGTGGGAGTTTGCTGCTGCACAAAAGCTGGATCAAAGTCAGCCTACTTGATCACTGGAGTGTCTGCAGTTCTCTCTTTTCTTGGAAAAGCTCCTTGTTCGTTCTGTTGTTACCCAGAAAGGTTTTCGTGTTAACAGTACCAAAAGCATCTCTGGTATCAGTGACTGTCTGTCCTCTGTCTTACAATTGATAGCAATAGTTATCCTTGGCTCTTCAGTGATCTGAAATAAAAGGGCTTGACATTATATTAAGAAACGCTGATGAAACGAAGGCTCTGTGGTAAAGCTGCAATCAGGGCTTTTTCATTCATCAAGGATGATTAGGAAATGAAAACATATCATTTGTGTCCTCAATTAACAGGGCTGTTTGCTCCTCTGAAAAAAGAAATAAGAATGCAAAAAAAAAATAACATCAGTGATTTCCAAGGTTTTGATTGCTAAGTTTGCAACTTGAAATATCCTTTCTGCCACTGTGCCAGTATTGATGCTCACCCAAATTAGGCCCCATTAAATTAACCTGCAGTTTGTTTGCTGGGCAGATCCAGAGGTAGAGAAGGACTCCACAGATCTTGACAGATTGCTGCAGAAAATCTTGTCCTGAACGGAAGACCCCCAGATCCCTCACTCTTTCCTTGTCTTACAGGTGAACCTTGAAGACGGCTGAGGCTCTCCGTATCTCCTCAATGCATGCCCTTCCCCTGGGGTTAGAAGAGCAGCAATGGGGAAAGACAAGAAAAAAGAGGAGGCTGTCTTTCTGAGGAAAAAGATAACTTTGCTGAGGGCTTTCTCGCTTCTCATCGGCAGCATGGTCGGCAGCGGCATCTTCATCTCCCCCAAAGGAGTGCTGAAAAACTCAGGCACCGTGGGGTTCTCCCTGGTGGTGTGGTTTGCCTGTGGGCTCCTTTCCATGTTCGGTGAGTGGGAAGTTGGGTCGGCCTTTGCTTGAGCACCCAGCAGGTGAGGGTAGCCAGCAAAACTGGAAGTGTAAGAAGTTGGGAGTGGAATAGAGCAAAACTTCCCGGTTCTGAATGCCACAGAATTAAAGGCTTGATTAGGCTGTGGGTTACCAGCAACTCTGCTGGGGCAGGCGAATGTCTGTTTGTCTGAAATGTTTTGGGTGAGTCTGGTGCTACCTCAGAGCCAGGAGATGGAGCAGATATCAGTGCTCCCTGTTTGCTCTGCTGGTGGCTTTTAATATCAGTCTTGTCTCACAAAGGGTTGACTTTTTGGGGACATGTTAATTTCAGCTCCTCTGAAATAATTTAACTCTTACAGCTACCATGCAAAAAAAAAAAAGCCATGGCTTTTAGTTTTATTCATTAGCTCTATGCAGGCACCTTCTCAGCAATCCTCCAAAGGCGCTGTTGGGAGAAGTGCAAGATCTCACAGCTCTGGGGAGGAATCTGGTATTTATTTCAGTGGGTAACTTTAAAGTTCTTCCTGTTTCACCACTTGAAAAACCAAAAACCAAAGAAGAAAGGAGAAATACTCCATGTGGACAAAACACCCTGGAATCAGACATTTCTAAATGTGGAAACTGAGACGTTCAATTATTTACCTGGGAGTGATCATGGGTTTTGCTCTTTGCTATGCCTACCAGTATTTCAAGTCCCATGCGCTGCTGAGCATAGGCTGCCTTTACTACACATGTGTGATACAGCTTGTGCATGGTTGATTGGGGAAAGATCTCTTTTTGCCTGAAGAAAAATCACAGATGCTCTTTTAACTGAGCTGAACAAAAAGAGATCAGGTGTGTGCTGTTCGTGTAGCCCAACCCCTGCACGGGGAGGCATCCATTGGTCTCCTCTCGTGGCCTGGCTGCCTCTTTGTCAAGTTGTTGCATTTTGAGCTAAAATTTTTTTGTTCTTCTAGCCTAACTTCAGCAAAACACTTAAACACAAGCTTGAAGCATAGGAGGAAATGCACTGGGTTAAATGTGAGGGGTCTGTCTGTACTCAAGACTTTGGGCAGGGATTTGGCACAGATTCACAGAGTGGCGGGAAAGTCCAGGGTCTTTGCCACTGGTGTGACCACGAGTGATCTCTGTGGGAGACAGGGGGGCACAGCTGTACCACTTCGGGGCTCCTGCAGGGCCGCCCAAGCTGGGACAAGCAGGTGGGGTATCTCACCCCATGGGTCATACCCTGACCGAGCAGGAGAGAGGGGACAACTCAAACCTCCAGGCCATCTGTCAAAAGGGGTTTCATAGTTTAGTGCAGTGGTTCTTTCTCACACCTTTCCACATGAATTCCCTGGAGAAGTTGTATCATTAACCAAAATAGCAGAAAATTTCCTTCCTTCTGACAGAAGAGTGAACTGACTTCTAAACATCATAACACACACAAATTTGAAAAGGAATGGTTCTGCTAAAAACTGTCTTCCTCTGCTTCACTGCTTATTTTAAGCAGACTCCTTTAGGCCCTGAAAGGTATAGAGAAAAGAGGAAATCCAAAGGATGATTTACTCAGCTCATTCATACTCTAACTTTGCCAGGTGCCTTGTGTTACGCAGAGCTTGGAACAAGGATCACGAAGTCTGGAGGACATTACATCTATATTTTGGAGACCCTGGGGCCTCTGCCAAGTTTCTTGTTTCTGTGGGCAGAGTTTTTTGCTATCAGGTAAGAGATTTTGTTTGTTTGATTTTTGCTGGGTGCTCTGCAGTTTGCTGCTGTGGTGGGTTTTTTTTGGTTTGGTGTTCAGTTATGGTGCCAGGTAACAGTCTAAGTAGTTTGTAAAGGAAATGGGAAACAAAAAACAAAAAACCCAACTGGACAACTTTAAAGACTGTCGGTGATAAAAGGAAGAAGACAGAGCGAGCAAATAGTTGCATGTGTTCACTGTGATCTGTGCTGGAGGAATCTCTTTCTTCTCCCTTGGCAGCTGGTGTCCTTCAAGAGCTGTGGTATTTTTTGGCCGCTGAGAGCAAATGACAAGTTAGTTTCTGATTTTCTGCTTCCATTGTGAAGCTTCTCACATTCTTCTGTGGAAAAAGAAACTTTCTGGCTTAGTCCCAAGTTAAATAATAAGCTAGAGATTTGTAAATTGCTTTTTTTTTTTTTTCCACCTGAAAAAGCAAATCCTCCCCTCCCAATGGCCTTTCCTCCATGTGCGCTGAGATGAAGCAGGACACACGAACCACGCAGCATTGCCGTGTGTGATTAATCTCAACTTTTGTTTTTGAGTTAAGAATTAATCTTCTTGCCTCGTGTGCCTCTTAACCTATTTACTGAGAAAACCTGTGAAAAAGATGACGGGATTTGTGTGGTAGGGTGGGTCTAAGCGCTGTGAGGAAGCTTTGTTCCCTCTGTCCCGCCATGTTGAAGCCATCCACAGAGCCAAGGGTGACCCTTCCTGGTTCCCCTCCCCAGGCCCGCCAACAGTGCTGTGGTCTCTCTGGCATTTGGCCGCTACCTGCTGGAGCCATTTTTTGCCCCCTGTGCAGCCCCTGTCCCTGCTGTGAAGCTCGTCTCTCTCCTGGGCTACTGTAAGTACAACCCTCTGTGCCACATCTCGGGGCCTCTCTGTCTCAAGCTTCCTACGGGGTGTTGTATTCTGGGATTGGGGCCCAAGACCTGAAGGCATCCTGTCTGCTGCTCTTGCTCTGAACACTCTCTCTGGGAGGATGCACTCTTGTCCCCACCACCATCAAAGCAGGGGCATTTCTTCCTGCATGTGCCAAGCACGGGCTGCAGCATGGTCTCCTCTCCAGACGCAGTCCTCACCCTCAATTCCTGGAGCGTCACCTGGAGCGCACGGCTGCAGACTGCCCTCTCCATCATCAAGCTGCTGGCCCTCATGCTCATCATCGTGCCGGGGATGATGCTGCTGACCCAGGGTAGGTGGCAGCTGTATGAACCCAGCTCAGGACTGAGTGTGGGGTAGTTGGCTTCAAGCTGTGTCACTCCTGTGAGGCTGGTGTTCCCAGCTCAGCTTTCTCCACAGTTTTTTGGGAATGAATGGGGCTGTATGAGCTCACTTGGGCTGACAGAGGCACGCTCCTCTGCTGACCTCTTCCTTTGGGGTACCCACTGCCAGCATGGCTCGAAGCCCTTCCAAAGCAGTGCAGATGCCATGGACATCGGGGACATGTGACAGCATCCTCTGGCGTCCTGAGACTGTCACAGCCCTGTAAGGAGTAACCAGCCCCCAGCTGAGCCCTGGTAACTGCATCGCTACCCTTCCTGTGGCTTCAGCTGATGCTTTTTACCCCCTAATGGAAATAGGCAGTAATGTATTAAACTTACAGTGGACTCATGCACAATTGCGTGCTCATTTCCAGAGGAAAAGAAAACATGAGATAAAAACTCCCAGTGATATCTTCTGGGATTGATACAAGAGTACTGGCTTTAATCCAAGCCTCAGTTTATAGAAAAGCCCATGGCATTCACACTCGGGGGATGAAGCCGGCTCTGTCTTCACACTATTTCCTTCCTCTGCAGAGGAAACAACAAAGGCAGGAGGATCAACATTCATGTTTCTTTCTGATGTCTGGAGCTGGCTCCTTTGAATGCGCAAAAACCCCCTCGGGCAGGCAGCACTTCTGAACTGAAGGTCTGCCCTGCAGCTAGAAATCCAGAGCCGTTATTGTTGGGGATGCCTTCAAACGGCAATCTGGAGCCCTGGCACAGTCTTCCAGCAAGGAGGATAAGTGCTAGTGACATCTGGAGAGAGAATCCACCGAGAAACCCCGGGATGACAGGTTGCGTTTAATGTGACTCATGGGGGACTCTAAATCACTCATTAATATATTGCAGACCATAAATCCTTTTTATGTGCCATCACTTATAAGCAGTCACTTTAGCGTATAAAAAGACTACCCCAGTAGGCCCATTCCATTTTCTGCTTTAGTTTTCTTCAAATCCATATATTTTTTTTAAACTTCATTTTTGTGCTTGTTTTTAAATGAGTCTGCCTTGCTCCCCAGCCTCTCCCTGCTCCCTTTGCTTACACTCTTGTTCTTCCCCCTGCCATTGCCTTCCCCTTGGCTGGGATTTGTTTCAGGGCCCTGCTGGATCAGTGCTCCACACCCCATGCCCAACTGAGGTGCCTCTCTGGGAGAAACAACCACAAAAAATCTGTGCCTCCTTCTTTTAAAGACATTTTGAAATGGAAAACCGAACAAAGATGTGGAACCCAAACTTAGGGACACTTGGATTTGAAAACAACTCCTTTTGTCTGTGCCCTTGTTGCTCTTCCTTCAGATACGAGTCTGCTCCATGCCTCTCCTTGTTTTTCTGAGGTCTGATAAAATCTGCCCCATAACCAAAACCCTGACTTGGATCTGTACATTTTTTTTCTTTTCTGAAGAAGAACGGCTTTGTAAAACTGACCATTTTTCTTCCACTTCTCGGTGCCGGCCCAGATTTATTTCAAGCAGAGCACTTTTAGGAAAACTGGAGGAGCTGGTAAAATGCACTTTGATCCAATCACCTCTACTTTTTATTACTGCATTTGTTTTGCCCCCTGTGGCCCCATTTCCCCTCCTGTGGGGCCGTTCCCACGCCAGTAGCCCCTCCACCCGGTTCCCATGCTCCACGCAGCATGGGGCCGGGGGAGCTGCATTAGCTGCCTTGCTGGCTGCACAACATCAAACAGAGCCAGCATCCGGCTGTCGGTGGATGGGGAGAGGGGTCAGCCCAGGGAATCAGAGCAGGGCTGTAAGAGAGGGCGGGAGAACTCAGGTCTTCTCCTCTCCATGATCTCCCATTTACAGACAGCGCCTTTCCTGACATTTCTCTTGTAGCTGGACAGGAGATGATAGATTTCTTCTGTCCCTGTCTATATGTCAACACAGCACCTGCAAATTAAAACAATGCAACAAATCTGAATACCTGACCCCCACGAAGTCACAAACACTTCTCCCAGGTTTGGGCAGGTGGTGCGCAGCCTGCGGGAACGATGTCCATCTCTGATGCATCTGTTGTTTTTTCTCCTATTTAGGCCACACCAAAAACTTCCAGGATGCTTTTGACAGGCAGTTGCTGGTTCCAGATAAGCTACCCTTGGCTTTCTATGCAGGCATGTTCGCATATTCAGGCTGGTAGGTGTGATGGGAGGGCAAAACACTGACGACGTGTCACTGTCCGAGAGCTGCTTCAATGCCTCTTCTTATGTCTGCACAGGTTCCAGACCAGCTTTGTGCGTGAGGAGTTGGTCAGACCTGAACGGTAAGGCTGGAGAAGTAGATGGCTTTTGTGCCTCATCCCTGGGCTACCGCTGCGTCCTTAAACACTAGTAAACAGAACAGGAGGAAATAAGTCTGTGGGTTCACCTAACCAACAGCAGCTGCAGTCTGCAGTAATATGATGAAAAATGAAGAGATAACAGCTTGTTCACTGCTTGTCTCTCTTCCCCTTTCTTACAGAAACATCCCCCTGGCTGTCATTGTGTCTGTGATCACCGTCATTGTAGGGTATATGCTCACCAACATCTCCTATTACACTGCCCTGGGAACACAAGATGTTCTGGCTTCTCCAGCTGTTGCTGTGGTGAGTTGTCACCCTACTGATAGCTATCTTTAGTGTGGTTGGTTTATACTGGAGGGGGTGGTCTTGACAAGGGTCTAGGAGATAATTTTCCTCATAAAAGGCTTTTGTTTTTCCTTGTTGTTTCTCTGTACTGTTGGACAACATGAACTTCTAGTCTCTCGTAAAAGATAATGAAAAAGAACCTGCAGATAAAGGGCTGGAGGGATGGAGCAGATCTCTTAGGAAAGGTTGAATGAGAGGGGGTTGTTCAGCCTGGATAAGAGAAAGCTCCAGGAGACCTCACTGAGGTCTTCCAGTACTTGAAAGGAGCTTACAAGCAGGAAGGGGAACTGACTTCTTACATAGTCTAATAGGGATAGGACAAGGGAGAACAGCTTTAAACTAAAAGAGGGGAAATTTAGGCTAGACGTTAGGTGGAAATTCAGAGGGCAGTGAGGCACTGGCACAGCTGCCCAGAGAAGCTGTGGGTGCCCCATTCCTGGAGGCACTCAGGGCCAGGCTGGATGGGCAGCATGAGCTGGTGGGTGGCAGCCCTGCCCATGGCAGGGGGTCGGGGCTGGCTGGGCTTTAAGGTTCCTTCCAAACTAAGCCATTCTATGAAGAGATAGCAGTAGAAAAGGCAAGATTTTGAGTTGTATTTTACTCCTTCATTGGAGGAAGTTTTTTCTTGAATCTGATCTTATCTGGAGATCACTGCATGTTCCTGCATTCACAATTGCTCTTCTTCCAGAGTTTTGTGCAGCAAGCCTGCACAAACCTTATTTCAGTGGTCCCTGTCCTCGTTGCGCTGTCCTGCTTTGGCACCATGAATGGAGGAATCCTCACATTTTCAAGGTCAGATCCCTCAAAATGTATTGCATTTTGGCTTAATGTATTGGAGGGAATCACCAATAACCTGTGCATGTGACTATCATTTGATGGCATTTTGTGAGAAAATCAAGGCCTTTGACTCCCAGTACATGAGCTGCAGGACACTGCTGGCTGTCTAAAGGTGTCTTCCTCCCTTTCCTGGCCAGGCCTAAACTCTCTCTGGCTGGCCAGAAAACCAAGATTTTACCTGCCCCCCCACTTTATATTCCAGCTTGAAGTGAAATATCAACGTTTCTGGTGAACTACAAGCTTTGTTGACATGGTAGCTGCTCAGTGAAGCAGAGTCCTTGTCTTCTGGCTTCTCCCAGCGCCTCTGCTGCAGGGCACAAGTCCCTGTGTTATGAGGACCTCTGGCTAAAACAAGCTCTCCCTGGAGAACTTTGCTTTGAGTTTGGTGAAACATTATCAGGGCCAGGTCATTCCCAAAGCAATAGCTGAGGCTCAACAAGCCTCGTTGGAACAATAATAAGAACTTTGTTCCATGGAAAAGTTATCTTGCCAACTCCACTGGCGACTGTACTGTGTCCTTGGGGGAGCCTTGAAATTGGAGAGGAGGGCAGAGCTCATGGAAAAACGCGTCCTCCTGGTCCTGAGGAGCTGAGCAAACTCTCTGGAGCCAGCTCCATTTCACAGCTTTGATTGCAAAAGGAAAGATCGTTTGATATGAAAGGGATGTTTCAAAGCACAAGAGCTAATGAGTTATTTGATCTGCTACCCTCAAGTCCTGTATTAAACGTGGTGGGGAGAATCCCTCCGCTTAACTTCCCTAGCTAGAGATTTTCTTTGAGGATGGGAAGTCCCTGGAGAGCATAGAGGTTCTACATGTCTCTGTCATCCTTCTCTCCCCCTTCCTGGCATCATTAACATAATCACTGCAGAAGGTCCATATAAACAGTGATGGGGCCTCCCTGGCTGCTGGCCAGTCACACCCCAGCAAAACCACAGAGACAGCAATAAAACCAGTTACACACTCATGCCCCAGCTGCTTTGGGCTCTGCTCCAGCCCAGCTGATGCTCTGGCACGGTGTGTTTGTGGATATTAAGTTTATAAAATTGGATGCAATGCTTTCTCCTTAATTACCCTTCCACAGTTCAGAGGAGGAATGAAGGCGAGGAGCTCTCTGCTGTTGTTTCATAGCTGGCCCTGTGTGTAGCTGTCATCTCTGTAATACACAAAACTACTTTCCAGCAACTGGCAAGAGACTTCCTCTGCTCTTTGAGGAACTTGTGCTTTATTTATCTCTCTCTCTAGTTTATGTGTATCTCTATGTGTGTATTTATAGACAGAGACATATATATTATCCCTGGTATGTAACTGCTGCAGTGGCACAGCCAAGCAGGCTTTCCTTGATCTTAAGCCCAGTCTCCTGTTGGGATGGGCATCAGGACTGACAACCCCTCTTCATGAATTTGCCAACCTTTCTTCTAAAGACTTGAGGTTTGTGGCCCCTCCACTTCCTACTGGCGTGTTTCTGCTTCCAGCCTCAACACACTCGTGTTCATGCTGTGCTCAACCAAAGGTTGCTACTAACTAGTTACCCATGGTGACACTACCAGTGGTGGGCTCTGCGCCATACTGAGATAACTGGTCCTATTATGAAGAACTATGCAAATCTTTGGAGATCTTTTCCCCAAATCCACTGAAAAGTGATGCTAAGTGCAGAACTGTGGCCTTAAATAACAGATGTGTGATGATGGGATCAGTCCAGCTACTGATCTTCTCATTTCTAGTGCAGATGTGGGATGCTGATACATAGAGATCCCTGTCTTTTCCTAGGACACTGTTTGTGGCCTCCAGGGAAGGGCAGTGGCCTCCTCTCTTCTCCATGATCCACATTCGAAGACATACACCCCTTCCTGCTGTCATGCTTATGGTAAGGAGATCTGCCTATGTGAAACTCTCTTGCAGTCTTGGCTTTCTTGTTTTGCATGGCAATCTGCAGAGCCTGGAGCAGCTGAGAAGTTTTAAAGGGTGTTGATACACTGTCAGCTTGCAAAAAAACAAGTCATCTCGTGTTAGTAGTAGGACTCAAACCCACTGTCTCAAAGTCCCCACCTAGTTGTCTTGAACATATTCTTTCAAAGTACTGTCCCTGCCATCTGCCATAGTTGCTGCCTGACATTTTCTATGGAAAGTTCTCTGCCAGCCTTTGGCTACTTGAAAAACTGAAATTCCTAGGTTAGTGGAAATGCAGGAAATGCACATTTGTGGAGAGGCTCTCAGATTTGGGTTGTTCCTCGCTCCCCTTCATCTTTTTTTCCCAGCAGTGATCCATCATAACACTGCTACAGTGCCTCTTGCATCTTGGTTGACCTGCTTAGCAAATACTTCTGTGTGAAGCCTTTGTACCACAAGCTTTTGGGTCACGCATGTTTGAATTGCCTTGCCCAGGACGTAGAGCATCAGCAATGCTATTGGTGTCCATCATTTCTGTAGCATCATGATTTTGCGCTTAGCACTTTGACCAGCATTCTTCAGTCTATGAGAGTGCTTTGTGACATGTTTGGTGACCTCTGAATTGTTGGGTCTGTGAAGTAGATACCTGTGATTGCAGGGGGGCTAGGGAAGATGATCCGTATTACCCTTCCATGTCTGAGGGCCGCAGCAAGGTTTAATTGACTGCATTTCATCTTTACAATGCTCAGTTCCCTTTGGTTACTACCATGGTGTGTATTGGAGATATCTACCATCTACTGAACTTCTTCAGCTTTTCCCGATGGCTCTTCATAGGATTAGCCACCCTTGGGCTCATTGTCCATCGCTACCGTCACCCGGAGCTGCAAAGCCCATTCAAGGTAATTCATGGCTTGTATCTAACAGCCTGTCATTTTTCTCTCTCTTTATGTATCCTTTTCAAAGAAATAGAGCATTATGTGGCTGTGATTGCCTTCAGGCTCTGAAGGCTCTAAATCCCTATTTCTCTGTAAGGCATGTGGGGAAATCCTGAGGTTGACTGATGTGCCCAAACAACCAGATGTAGTAAATTCTACTAAAACCAGTTTTATATGGGGCCATCAGTTGCAGCTGAAGAGTGGCAGCTTGCTCCAGGGGACAAGGTATCAGGCTGGGAACTGCAGAAGGCAGTTCTCATGCTCTCCTCTCTGAGGCTGCAGGAAGGGACCCTTGCCTGGATGTGATGTCAGTATCAGGTATGTCTTAGCCCTAGTGAGGAGCGGAAGGGTGTCATGGGGGAAGGAGCATTGTCAGATGGAATATGGGAGCAAACCTGACTTACAGGAAATCGTTTCCCGGCATAAAGAGCTTGAGCACAGCTGGCTGAGCTCCCTGCCATGCACAGCCTTTATGGGATGCTGACTGAACTACAAGTACAGGCAGCCCGAGGGCTACGAGGATCTTCCTCTTGCACGGTGCTTCCATGTGCACAGCTTCAGCACATTTGGAGTGCATGGGACCTGTGGCCATAAGCAATGAAAAGCACTAGAAGTGGACAGAGGGAAGAGAGGAGCCGAGGGAGTTCAGTTCCCCACTCCTCAAGGGGAAGCTGGAGGACACCCTGTCCTCTTTCTTCATTCCTGGACCACTTTGCTGGCCACTGGGGTACTGCTTATGGGAAGTGCTCAGTCCCGAAAGCTGACATGTCTTTTAAAGCCCCTGCTCGAGGCAACTATCCCACTGCCAGATCATCTGCAGGCAGCATTTGTCTGGGGCCATGCACAATGTGTTCCCCTCTCCAGTCATGCCTGCACGCTGCCTCCAGCCAGTTTCTGCAGAGGAGAGGAGACCTCCGAGGCCACAGGCACTGGGCAGCTGATCAGCCAGAAACTCAGGGGAAAGAAGCACTTTCCACCACTCCCAGGGCTCCTCCCCGAGCTGAGTGAGACTTGATGCAGAATTTGGGGTAGTTTTTCTTCTTGGTTTTAACAAAAGACAGCATATTTAGCAGAGACCTTGAGACTTCCCAGCTTGCTGACTGGCCGGCTCACGCACTCACCCAGACTCACATTTTTAATGTTTGACTTTTTTTTTCTTTTTAACTAGTATTCTTGGGAGAAATGCATTACTGAGTAGCACCGGTGATGTTATAACTTTCTGAGAATCTATTTGAGATAGAGATTTAGGATTTTAATAATTCCTAAGAACAGGAATGAGGAAGATGATGGAGTTTTGGTTAGCTTGGTGGTCTCTTCCTCTCTCTCCACATTTTTTAGACCCACCTCAAACCTGAAGTACGGTTATCTGCAAGAGCAAAGAACAGTGTGAACGTGGTGTGTGCACGTGCTGCTCTCCAGTGGTCAGAAATATTTCTTCCTCCAACAGCAGTTTGCTTACAGAGAACAAATAATAAGATAAATATAAGAGATTGCGTTGGTACTTTTCTCCTGCAGCTTGAAAATAGTTCAAAATTGAAAGAAAACACCAGCAAGGGGAGAGAGCAGTCCCCTCATGCATCTCTCAGACAGATGTGCTGTGTGAATATGTGCACGTAGGAGACGCTGGCAAAGGATGCTCCGGCTGGAAAGGCAGTGAGAGCATGCAAGTTTGGTGGCTGGACAGCTGCCATCACTAGAGCAACTGATCTCCCCCAGCTCAGTATGGTCAGCATCCAAAATATGATCTGTGTTACAAGAAAAGAGATTGTCACCCTAGGTGAGGTCAGCAGCTCCTTCACTCTATCAGATGTGGTGAGGAGTAATTAGGCTGAGGTCAGATCTCACCCAAAAGAATGAGGCTGAAGCACTGAGTGCTGTTTCAGTCTTTCAGCAAAGTGTCACTGAAAACCGCATTCTTGGCGCAGGTGCTGAGGAGCTGGGTGTCTGGTTTATCCTGCGTTGGTTGCCGTAGGCCTCAGGCAGGCTGGAGGCAGCTCAAAGTTAGTCACGAATGTTATGACCAAAGATCGGCTTGTTTCAAAGTGATTTTGCTCTTGGCATCAGATTTTCCATCAGCAGTTGCCACAGGTGACAAGTTTAGGGGTATGTGTATGCACATGCAAACATTCTGTACATAGAGCGAGCTGCTGCGGTTGACTTCTCCCCAGCATGGTGTATGGTTGCGAGTGAGGTGAGGCTTCTGTTTGTGCATATGGAGGGAGGCATGCACCTTGCAGGGCACTCTGGGCTCCAAGGGTGGCATGACATCTTCTTTAAAACGGATACGTGACTATAGCTTGTGCTGGCTGGTATGACCAGTTTTGCCTGTGCTCTTTTCCCCAGGTCCCCCTGTTTATTCCAGTCTCTTTCACCATCATCTGCCTCTTCACAGTGGCAATGTCTATCTACTCAGACCCTGTAAACATTAGCATTGGATGCACCATGGTTTTAAGTGGCTTTCCAGTCTACTACCTCGTAATCCATAGGAAAATGTCAAATCGTTGCCACAGAGTGCTCTGTAAGTATGCTCTTGGGTTTCTGGACCTAAGCACTCTCAGGGGTAGAGTGGTTGCTTGTGAACATAATAATAATCCAGCCTAACCTTTTTAGAAAAGATAGGGTTGAGGTCTGCAATCAAGAGGAACCAAGCAGATTGGCACTGTCATATCTTCATCATATCTGTGGGATCGGTATTTCTGTCAAATATGGATGAAGCTGAACAAAAAAGATCAAAAGCTGGTGTGGAGAGAGTGAGGGGAAGGCACTGTAACCCCATGCACAAACATTTGCTGAAAGGCTGGGGAGGGGAGTGGTAGGAAAAGATGGTGCAGGCTACCTGGTGGAGGAGCCATGTGTTTAACAGAATGGGTTTGGGCGTAGATGTGGAAATGAAGTACCTTTCCTCCCCATGCAGTGCATGGCACAGGTTTACCTTAGGCGTAGCTCTGGTGGCACAAGAACAGTGATATATTCTAAAACGTGAGCCTGGTTTTGATTTTAACTTCTAATTTGAATTATGAATCTTGAATTCTTTTGATTTGGTGTTGGGCAGAGATACACTGGCAACTAGTGAACAGAAAAAAGCACGCAGTAAGAAAGAAAACAGATTCAGTCATCTGCTAACATAAAATGCTTCATCCATCCTGTGCCAATGGTCTGATTTTCATCCATAGCGTAGGATATTGTCCAGATTAAACTTTCTTCATTTTTTTCCCCCTTCAGATTATCTTACACACAAACTGCAGCTACTGTTGGAAGTAGTCCAACAAGAAATCAAGACGTACTGAGGAAACCATCAGAATTTACAGGAGAAGATATAATCTACTTGCTACACGCCTGATGCCTTTGATCCTTCCAAACACAAGCCATGCTCTTATTCTTTTAATCACTGCAAATGAGGATGAGCCTGAGCCAAAACCTTGCTGCAAGCAGCCCTAAGCTTGCCAGTTGGGGTCTGATGAGCAAGTCACAGCTGCTTCTGCCCTTTTCTTTTTTAGCAGAACAATCCACTTCTCTGAAATAAGCTTTCTTTGCCTGCAGAGTGTCTTTGAAACAAAGATCCAGATTTTGCAGTCTAGTCCAGTCCTCAGCAAATTATATGTTATTTTTTAATTTCCTAACTTGGCAAATAGAGAGCCTACAGCAGAACTAGAATCTGGCTACATGGAAGTCAAGCACAGGATTCAAACTGAAGTCAAGGTCAGGCTGGACGAGGCTCTGAGCAAACTGATCTCAATGTAGGCGTCCCTGTTCACTGCAGGGGAATTGGACTAGATGACTTTTAAGGGTCCCCTCCAACACAAACCATTCTGTGGTTCTATGATTTTAGGAAATCTGTATCAGCCATGCGGAATGATGCCGTGGAGAAAGGTTATAGAGGGAGATGGGCAAGGAGTGCAAACAGGAGATGAAGTACATGCAGAGGAAAGCAGGAGGTGGGGGGGATAAAACTTCACTCACCAGGAAGCAAAGATTTGGGTTAGTGGGAAGATATCTGAAAATCATTTGAAATTCAAATCGTGAGCTAAGAAAACTTGGTAGTCTTTTTTTTTTTTTTAAAAAAATTATTATTGTATAAGCAAAATAACTGTGTTTTGCTTTGAAATAATGCTTCAATTTTGAATTTTATTGCTTTGAAGTGATATTTCAAACTGTACCGACACAGTAAAATATATATATATTAAAAAAAAATAATAGATAAATACCCCAAGGAAGAGTTCAGAATAGGTTCTGATTCTTCTTCCAGGCCCTCAGCTTTTGTCCCAACAGCAGTGAAATACGATTCTCCTTTTGTTAGGTAAGAGATTCTCCTTTTGTTAGGTAAGAGCAGTAATGAGTCATGGGCAGATTCCTTCTGAAGTGTACCTTTTGGTGCTGTAGGAAGACATGAAAGACTTCAGGTCTGAGCTTTAACTTCAAATCTACAGTCAAAAGGCTTGCTGAATCAATACAGAAACGCTCATTTGAACTACTGGCATCAGAAAGGTTTCTGTTGTTGGATTACTTCAGTTTACATTATTAATGTTGCAAAGTTAAAAAGATGAAAGAGCAATTAGCTATTTCTAATCACTTAAGTGTTAGTCTATTCCTAAAGGATTGGAAGCAGCATCCTGAGCCTCGTCTGATGGCCCTGGAGAAAGGAAGAGAAGAACATGAAGCATTTGTAATCTACCAAGCATTCGTGTACTTAGAGTAATGCCAAAGTAGCATTTATAAAACAGTGTAGTCTACCGGAACATGTAAAATGCACAGTCAAGGACTGGAAATAAATAAAGTCTTTGGGTTTTTTTTTTCCTTCCTTTTCTTCCTTTTCTTCTTTTTCTTCCTCTTCTTTTTCCTTTTTTTCTTTCTTTTTTTTTCCATTAAAAAAACCTTTTTCTTTCTTCCCCTCCCCCCTCCCCCCTTTTTTTTTTTCCTCCAAAGCAACTTAGAATTGCTATTCTTGTTGAGACCATTTCCTGTTATTGTGTGAAATGGAGCTGAGAGATCAACACCATGGTTGTGGGGCTCGTCCTCCCCCTCCGACAAGTTAATGTACAACAGGAAATACTGGGGAAACCATCACAGCTAGGGAAGAGGGTGCTGCCTTCAAGTGGCAGTGCGGTTTGCAGTGAGATTTGGGGCATTTTAATGCATTGTGAGGTGCTGTCAGTCTGTTCCCATGCTGTAAGCTTGCACTGTAGCGTCAGTACTCGCACACTGAACCTTGGAATGGTCTGAAACTGTGACGGAGCTGCTTTGTGTCTGCGGATACACACTTAGAAAAGGTGAAACATCACTTTTTTTTTTTTTTGTCTGTTTCCTCTGAAGGGAAAACAACAACGAGGCTTGAAACTTGTGGGGAGAAAATAAAAGACTGTGCTTTTTTTCATGTGTGTGATAAGTAATATCACAAATGCAGAGAAACCACGTGTGGGTGCCTGTGCTGAGCATGCCGGAAAAGGCAGGGACATGGAATGTCTGTTCAGAGACCTGTCAGACCCTGGCAATGCAGACAGTTCTGGTGTCACCATTACAGTGACAGCAGAAATCAGAGGTTCAACAGCCCCACAGCCGCCACTGCAATTAGAAGTGATAAAAAGGAAAAATACAATGTCAGAATGTATCAGTTTACAGTGAATTTACATCTCCAGCTTAGGGCGCGTTGTTTGTTTTAGGGAGGATGCTGTCCCTAGAAAGCTCTGTAAACATTCTGTACCAAGCAGAATGTTTTTCCTAAAGCTGGTATCTCTGTCTGCTGAAACTCTTGGCTTCGGTTCAGAAGAGTATTTTAGCAGAGAACTCCCATATGCAGAAACAAACCTGCAGGATCTGAGCCGATAAATCTCATCAGTCAAAGAGAGCATAAAAGTTGCACGACTATGGAGATGAGAGGCAGATATGATATGAGAGGTCAAAAGGCAGTCAGAAAGGGCCGGATGCGAAAGACACAAGGTTCAGCTTCACACTCACAGCTCTGTTTCTTTTTTCATCCTGGGTACATAAAGAGTGCTCAGGGTGCAGCCTTTCCATAAACTGGAACTGAGCTTTCTGCAGTTCTGCCACCGCCAATCTGGTCTGACCAGATTATCAGAGGATAAAACTGTTCTGGGCAATTCAACTGAACATGATTTGTGCAACTAAAATAAACCTGCTCGGATGCAAGTGTTTTATGTGGTTAGTACTGCTTGACCTATCGTTAAGCTTTATGCTTCACAGCTCTGCTGGGAAATGCTGTCAGTCTTCTGCGAGGCTGCAAATCAGATAGGAAATCTCATCCTGCTCCTATTTCAGCAGGGAAAAGCAGAGAACGGCTCAGATTTGAAGGTAAAGGAGTAAAAAGGAGAGTAGGGAGCTCAGTGTGGGCTGATTCAGCCCTGCACTGCAGAGCCCCATGCTTGCGCTGCACTGTTGTGGGTCCATCTGTGCAATGCTGCCTACTGCATTTACCAGCCCGGGTGCATGCTGAGGGGTGTGCCCACTTCATGCACTGAGATGGGAATTTCGCTTTGCAAGGCAATGGCAGCTTTGGGCTTTCAAAGAATGATGATGAGCAGAAGCTGAATGGCAGGAGAAGGTCTGGAGCATTCCTGGCCATGTGAGGGATGGGAGGAAAAGGTGCAAGTTGGGTGTTGGTGCCCAGCGTGAGAGGTTAAGCAACAAGGACAAGCTACGCCGGCTTGCAGGGATGTTGATTTTACTGATACGCCTGCCAAAACCATTAGCTCCGCCTGGCCGTTCTGCTCATGCCTGGCAGATGCGCGTGCGTATGGCGCAATAACCAGAAGGAAATGCTGCTCAGCCTCCACTCCTTATGGGTCCGTGGCTAGTGGGAAGGCATCCCTGACATCCAGCAGCGGGGCTCTAGCTGGCCACTCGTATTTTATTTCTGAAGGTCTTACTGCCTGCTAGGGCCCTCTCCCACGTGGACATAGGGTTCAGAGGGCTGTGGTGACGCACAGGCACGTGACTGACACCCGTCCCCTGAGGGAGGTGGCTGGGCAGCCCGCTGGCAGCACCGTGAGTAGGGGACTCTGGGGAAGGCAGCACGCGTGGGGCTCTGACACCTCTCCTGGGGTGCAGCCAAGCTGGGGAGGGAGGTGGAGGAAATTTGGGATTTCACAGTTTCTGGGTTTTGCTTTTGGCTCTGCTGGAAGGACACCTGCTTGCTGTTAGTCAGGCCATAAACCATGGTTGTCTTCGTTAATACCTTCGTTCTGAGAGCGGAGGCAATGTGCAAGGTGGTGTGAGGTTGCTTTTCATCTGTGCAGGCTGCTGCTGCACGGAAGTGTAGGCAAATTTATGGGGTATCTGTTCCACGAGAGCAGATGATAGTGACATCTTCGGCAGAAGGTGAAGGACACTATGCATCCCGACAGTGAAATATGTCTGTCTGCTATATTAAGAGCTTCACTTTCATTTCTTTCTCCTTGGGGTTAGCTGTTGAGTGGAAAAAAAACTGTCCGGGAGCACAAGTGTTGGGAAGTGAAAGCGAAAGCAGGACTGAAGTAAGTGCACCCTTTAGGAGGGAGGGTGGGGTTAGAGCAGAGCAGGGGTCCCGGTTCTGTGCAGGGGTAGCAGTGGTCTGTGGAGTGGGGGGAGAGAAAACAGGGTTGGGGGGAGCAGGGGGAAGAGCTGCTGGAAACTTCATCTGATTCTTCCCAGCCTTGCTGCCCATTTTCCTCTGTTCCTTCTCCACCCCCTCCAAATCCCACACTCTATCCAAGAACTCACAGTTCTCCTGCCACGGCAGCAGCATACCGCTGTGCAGAGGGGAAAGAAGGGGCGAAGGCATCCAAAAAAAGCTCCTGGGAGTGTTGGATCTCATGAATGTCCTGCAATGGGGTTTGAAAGAAAATGAATCGGGAGCGTTTTTCTAGGAAAAGCCTGGCTAGTGTTACTCTGTATAAAGAGCACAGCAGTCTGAAGACAGCGGTGGAACAAGCTAAGGCTGGGAAGAGGACTCGTGTCCTTCCTTGCTCTTTGTTCTGGCAGGCCAAGGGGCTGCCAGGCCTTTGTTCATGGGTCTTTGTACTGCAACCAACCCTAGAAGGGAACTCCTTGCTTGTTTTCCCCTGATTAGCCTGCTTTGAATAGCCCCGATCCCTGCCAAAGCATGAAGGATGTCAGAAGCAGATGAATGATCATTTCCCGTTTCCCCTTGCACAGCCTGTTCAAATTCCTTGGGCTGCTGTGAGCGTCTCCACCACAGACCCTTGCGAACTCCACAGCAAGCAGGTGGGCAGCTCTTGGCTGTATTTGTGCGCCCAGCGATAAGGTCGTGTTGCAGGGGCATAGAAAAATGTTAGCTGGGCTGTAATCCATAGCTGGGACAACCAAAGGAGGAGGAAGGAGAGTAAAAAGCAAAGGGAAATTTGCATTTGAATTGCTGGTGACCACCTGTCTTGTTCTCAGAAGTGGCATGTCTTAAGGTGGAGCATGGGGCGGGCACTTTGAATTGACATGGGGAAGTTCTAGGAAGAAAATATTCACTTAGAGGATAGTGAAGCACCAGCACAGGCTGCCCAGAGAAACTGTGAATGTCCCATCCCACAGCAAGCCGTGTCTGGCATGGGGAAGCCCAGCCTCTCCTCAATGGGGCCTCTGTCTTCACACAGCCCCTTTCCTTTCCCCATCAGTGAAGGTGGAGTGGTGCTGCTGGTGCTTTCTGAAGGGATTTCTGCTTAACAACTGTGTCTTGCTACTGTTATCCAGGTGGAACCACTGACCTTCATCTAACAAGCCAAGTTCATTGTGTCAGTTGTGTTTCCTCCCCATACACATTTTAGAGAAAAAGCGGTGGCCCAAACCACAGAACTCAGGCTCATTCCTCTGACATGTGACGTGTCAAACAAATACATTAATGTCAGTTCCTTGGTTCTGCACTTCCCAGCCCAAGATGGGGTCCTTTTCTGAGATGCCATTAGACTTCTGAGATCACCAAGGATACTGTATAGGTTGACAGCTTTGCGAAAGACTGACTCTGGATTTCTCTTTCTGTGCTAGGGATGAAGACATAGCCAGGCACTGACCAGTTCTCCTGTGCTTGTGGTGCCTTCAGACCCTTCCGTGCGCCCTCAGAATGGCGTATGCCTGGTATTGGCTTGATGACTTGGGGCAGTGGATTGAATATGGGAAGGAGGTGAGATCCATGGTTTGATGCTGAAAGCTCCTGCTCAACTGTCTTTGGAGAGTTGCTTAGGACATATTGTTGTGCAGCTGATGTGTTTTACACGTCCTGCTGGCGCCCTTGCAGTGCTGCTTTGATGCCCTGGTGGATTTGTCTTACTAAGTATCCGTCAAAGCAGTACTGATACTCTGTGAAAGCTTCCAAAGGACTGCCTTTGAAAATGGGTGTATTTTCCAGATATGACGCAGGCTGAATCTGATCACACAGGTAAACACTTTGGTTGCTGTTGTTTCAAGCAGCTGTTCTCTGTGAGGTACCTCTACTTCCCCAAAGAACAAAATGCAGGAAGCCTTAGAGTCTAGTTCCATACAGCATCTCATCACAGGGACCTGAGGAAACACTGGTATGTCCCCACAGTGCCATTTACACTGCAGGCTTGTTTCTAACATGTATAATTTTCTTGTTCTATCTATAGCACCCAATTTACCCCCATGCCACGGTAAATTCTGCAGATCTGGAGGTGGCATTTCTAGCTGACAAGAGAGGCACTCTGATATTTGGGGCTGGTTCTCAGACATATGAATTAAGCTTCAAAGGTAAAGTATTTCTTTGCTTAACATTCATTATACAGTGTAGCTGACTCTAAGGTAGCTTTTTCACTCAAAGAATTGTCAACCTATATCTGGATTTCTTTGAACAAGTCTTTTTCTTCCTATCAGTTCTCTCCCAGCAGAGCTTGAACATCATGTACTTTTCTCTCTAGTTCTGAGATATTCTGATCAAACTTCTGGACTTTGGCATCTGTAGTCAATGCTGTATATTGGGAAAAAGAACTGAAATAAAATACTTCATGGTATTTGACTTAGGCATTTGGGTTTATATAACTAAAGAGGAAACAAGAAAGGAATAAAAAAGATCAGAGAAGTCAAATGGTGAAGGAAGCTCTGGTAGACGTCTTACAAGCTAGTTATGAGGGGAGAAAACAGTGCAGCAAAGGAAAGTTATGGGCTAGTTACAGAGAAAGAGAGTGGGAAAATAGGAAATGCTTATCTGTTTCTAATTTATTTGTATTTTTTTAACCATTTTAAGGTTTCTGTTAGCTTTCGAAAATTAAAATGTGTTTCCTGGCATGAATAAAAAGTGTGGCGTTTGAAGGAGGAAACAATGGCTGGTTAGCAGTGTCACACTGTGTGTGCTCTGTGATATTGTTACAGGATGAAAAAGAAAAGACGGGCTTTCCTCTTAGCCGCAAGTAACAGTCCTGTACTGCCAGGAAAGTTAGGCTTAGGGACTCCATCACATTGAAAACCCTTCCCTGCTGCAGGCCAGACATCAGATGTGGTTTTCTCTGGCTGGCAGCCTGGACGTGAGTACATCTGCAGGTGGAGAAGTTGGTGGTTGCCTTTGATCTTCTCGGCCTACACTAGCAGGTTGCTGACCCTGGTGATCTCTAAGCAAAAGCTGCCCAAGTGGGAATGGTCTCAAACTATGAAGTAGGGAGTAGGGTGGATGTGATAGCAAGAATGTCACCCTGCAGCATCCTGGGCTACCTGCTTTTAAAACTTTTTCTAAGTAGGTGCATTCTCTTGGTAATAAATTGCATAGTAGTGAGTCATTTTGTTTTTCTTTCAAGACATGGTCCAAAGAAATGTGGTCTATGCAACTCAAAGAAAAGTTATGCGGCTGCCAAAAAATTCATACTCTCAACATGAGCAAGACAAAAGGTACTATACTTGCATGATTTAATAACGTAAAGGCATTAGATGATGGCACTTTTCTACTAAGAAATTCCTCTTTTCTCTCTAGAGTTCAATTTTAGATTTCTTAAATTCATTTTTAGAAACCTTTTGCTGACTGGTTTAACATTAATTTTTGCTGTGACATTATTTGTAAATTATGCAATACTTCTGTGAAGTGTGCTTGAGGGATGTTTGGTGGCAGCCCTGGCAGCCATTGGAGACTGGAGACCTCTAGGGTAGATTTGTTCCTTCTGTGAGAGCAAGATCATATATGGCTGACACAACTGTGCCAGGAATTTTTGTTCCTTGATTTATAGCCCAACAGTGCTAAACCATACACAGGGCAGGAACAGGGGAGGGCCAGTCCCAAGACTGTGGAGCAAATAGATGCCATTTCCTGGAAAGCTGAAATATTAAATAAAATGGAAGCAAATTCCCGTAAGTGAAGTGACCTGGATGCAATCATTTTTAGTTTGTATTTTTAAAGAAGTTTGGTTTGACAGCATTTGGGCACATTTGCTTTAAAAGTTAGTTGGGCTATTGCTTTATTTCAAAAAGAGCCACTTTGACTTCAGAAACTTACTGGCAGGCAGTAGATATGAATCCAAAAGTTCAGTTTAAGGGCTGGTTCAGCCAAAGGCTGGCTGATTTAAAAATAAAGCAAACTGGAACTTCTGAATCGATGGTAATGCTCCTATTGCCTGGGGCAAAACATTCATGCCAGGTGGATGATTGAGGACTTGTGTTGGAAGTCATTAAGGACGAACTAATGCAGTAGTGCATTGGGACGTTACTGCCCACCCATGCGCTCTGCCAGGCTGGTTCTGGGGACAGGGAAATGGGCTGCTTGTCTGGCCAGTGACTTTGAGATGAATAAGCATGTGGAGGGAGAGGGCTCTCATCCCGAAAGGTGAAAGAAGGGCCCCACAGTGAAGGAGAGAAGGGAACTTTACAGAAACTGGGACAGGGGTAGTGAAAAGCTAGTTTATGTAGAAGCTGTTAGAAGAATGGGGATTGCAGACACCGTGTCTGGAATAACAAGGGGGATGAAGGCCATAAAGATAAGGGCGCAACAGCCCGAGAACACTGAGGTGATTAGATGTCCACAGGGCAAGCTGGAACCAGTTTGGTGGGTGCCCCTCCCGCTGGGTCGAAAGTTTACAGCGAGGAAGACTATGAGCCTTCGGGAGAAAGACGATGAGCCTTCGTCCCATGACCACCCCCACGACTCACTACGCACGCGCAAGGGGGGAGGGATCGCATGCTAATGGGGTCTCAGGAATGTAATGAATATGTATCCGAATTCCTGCCAACTATTGGTTATGTATTAGTTCAGCCTATATCTGTAGCACGCTTTCTCCTAAAGGTGTGCAAGTGAGGAGTTATCCCCCTTGCACCAGGGTGTATGCGCATCACTCATTAAACATACCTGCTTTATTGCTACTTTGTGGTTATGGAGTTTGATTTCTGCAAGTCAACCCCAGCTCACTAGAGGTTCAGGTAGCGCACATGGAGGTCTATCAGAGAGCAGTTGTATAAACTATGGTAATTCTTGACCGAAGGTCTCCTACAAATGCCTGCCAAGAAATTCATTAATGTTGCTAGGATGTGTATGGAAATTTAAACTGGAGAAAGAGGTAAGTGGAAGGTTAAAAAGAAAAAGATAAATAAGAAAATCCAGAGATGCCTGAAAGCTGCTGTAGAGCTAGGTGAATTCTCCAGAAAGGGGATTTGGTGAGAAGTGTTGTGGATTGACTCACTCTTTCTTCTTTTCCACAGCCTCTATACGGAGCCATCGCGTTCACTTTATCCTCCAGAATGGGACCATTCAGCACTGCCTGAAATCGGGTACAAGGTATGTGTTTTCATGTCTCCAGTGGAGCGGGTGAATTGTGTCTGTGTCTTGGTCTGTTTGAAGCAAATGTCATTTGCTGTGGTAAAACTAGAGCTGGACCTGTAAGGAGGTATCTAGAAGGACCTCGGGTATCAAAGTAAGGTGAAGCTGATATTCACTCTTCTCCACCTTGAATATTGCTGTGCATTTCATCTCTAGGTTACTTTACTTTGAAGTAAAAATAATCTAGATGCATAAGAAGTGTATACACTGAGGGAAGCTTGTGTTAGATTGCATTCATTTCCCTGTGCAGCAGCACCTCAGTGCCTGCGCTTCCAGCTGGGTAAGAGAGAGTGAAAGTGGGGAGAGAATGGTTAATTGGAAAGACAGGAGAAGCCAACGATTTTAATGGTAGGGTTTTCATTTTAATGCGAGTAAGTTGATAAGTCCTTTGGAAGGACTGGGAGTTGCTACTATCAGAAGCGCCTTATTTTTGGTCTTTTTAAATGTTTCAGTTGGTAGATGTTGGCAACACTTCCAGTGAATATAGAAGAATTGAGAGTCTGTTTCAGAAGACGATGAAAGATTACAGCATCTGCCGGCTGCAGAGGATCCAGAATCCAACACTTTGGCAAATTTTTCAGTGGTTTGTTTCTATTTTGTTTCATTGTTCCAGTGGTAGCAGAGCGTGGGTGTTTCCTGATCTGTTGTCCTCCACAGCCTGTGATAGGAGTTGCCAAAGGCAGTAGCCCAAGAGAGGTTAGATTGCCACGTTTATGTGCGCACGTATCCAGCTGGTAGTGAGTTTCACAGTAGGTGCATAAGCACAAACACATGCGTACACACAAAACGGGCTTTTATATATATACATATAGTTCAACAAAAAATCAATACAGACAGCACAGCTCTCATGAAATGATAAATAGTGCCAACAGCCTCATGCTGTTCCCTTCTCTGGCTAATCAGGATGAAAGCCTGCTGGTGGAAAATAGATACACACACACACTCACTTGTGCGTGTCTCTTCAGGACTTAGACACTCAGCCTACGCATATGCTGGCCCTGGGATCCTCCCGTCTCCAGCTGCATTCTGCACAGATATATACATGTACAAATGGATCTCTCAGTAGACCCCTACACTTCATGCTGCCATCCAGTAGTTTTCCTGAACCTCATTGTTCCTCTTGGTAGGCAAGCTATAAACTGTTCTCTCTAGCATTTGGCCCAGAGATATGACTGCTCTGATACCCGTGTCCCAGGTCACTTGCTCTCCTCATTGGCTGTTCAGCTTGACATTCACTAGCAATCAAGCACTGACATGCATAACCTTCCTTGCTTCTATTGCTGTTACCCTGAGGCTCCGGTCCAATTGCGGCACTGAGATCCCCCATATGCACTCCAGCACACTGGCTGTAGAGTTCACACCCAGCATATGAGCTAGAAATGAAGTCTAATGAAGAGATAAGTTAGACTGCATGGATCAGGCACAGGGCATGGCTAGACAAGGCTATGGACCAGTCAGTCACCTATCCATGCATGATAAGGGGCCTTCTTTATTTCCTTTTCCCTTTGTTTTCCTATGTGTGTAATCCCCAAACCGTGTGCCCTTCCCCTGCAACCCATAGTGAGTTCTATACTCTGAAGGGAGTACCCACCTCAGTCCATGAGCCATGCCCCAGAGCCTTTCCATTGCTTGTGGTGCTAGGTGTCAACCCAGCCCCTGAGGGCCCTTTGAGGGGCTGGGGCTTTTTGCTGTCTGAGCATGTTATTGAGGTTCCCTAACCTGTCACTGCCTCCACACTCCTGTGTGTGTGTGTAAATTAGACTTTTACCACATAACTCAACAGGTTGTACACGTGGATCTTGCTACTGTTATTCAAGAAGAAGTTTATTTTCCTTCTCTGAGACTGAGTTGTGGAACCTCAAATTTATTCTTCTTGTGGCAGTAAAACAAAAATAATTTTTTTTTATGCAATAAAGGTAGAGGTAGAGATAAAGGTAGAGATTACACAGCTTGTACTGCAGCTTCATGCTGTTCATTTCATAACCATACTCATTCATTCAGGATTATACAACCTGGGAACTGGGAACAATTCCCTCTTGAGAGATGTTTGTCTCTTTACTCTCTAATGTGATATGTGAAGCTGTATGCAACACGGTCCATGATGATGTGAGAACTTTTTGGTTTGCTGTAAGGAGCCAGCTGTGCTGCAAAGTACCAACAGAAGGGCACAGCAGGCAGTATCCCCACTGAGAGTGGTTTGTGCCACTCTTTCTCCACAACCCCAGAGTAGGAGGAGTTGGGTTGGGAAGTTGTCCTCATATGAATCAGGGCAACATGTCATTCATTTTTTGTCACTAGGCAGAAAGAGCAGATGAAGAAGCTCCACAAATCAAATTGGGTGGATGAACGGCTTCTGTTCCATGGGACAAACCCATCCCATGTGCCAGCCATCTGTGAGCAGAATTTCGACTGGAGGATCTGTGGTACTCATGGGACAATGTATGGAAAAGGTACAAGCACATAGGCTGGACTTGCATCAAAATTCTTAGGGTGTTTCTAGAACTCAGGAAAGAGCTCAGCACAAGCTGTGTTTTCTGCTTATCCTATTTCCTTAGACTTTCTGTTATTGGTGAAGCAGCATAAAGCAGTGGTGAGAGCAGCCAGGTCAACTCATATGGTCCTACCATGGGCCCAGCCCCAACTGCAGCGGGGACTCCACAGGCAACGGCAGGCCTGGTGGGAGGGAGTTCACGGCATAGCATGGTGGGCTGCACGTATGGCCAGAGTCTGTGTGAAGTGACTGCCCCTGATGCCCGCACACCTGCCCTTAGTGCAATCTCATCTATTCATGTCTGCATCACTGCAAGCAGTGACAGCAGCCTTCAGGAGGGATGGAAAACACTCCTCTTTGCCTCAAGTATTTGCTGTTCAGTGAAGCTTTTAGGCAGGTGGGACAGAGAGGTTGATGGAGAAATATGGCTAGCATCTGCCTGCTTCAAAAAAAAAGTCCACATGGAAACACTTGGCAAGGATATGTTCAGAGGTATTTGGGGCTGTTGGATCACTGGGTGCCAAAGAGCTGATAGCAGATGTTAATTCCTTGGTTGACATATTCTCTTACCTGTGGCTTTTCCTGGTCCTAGGAAGCTACTTTGCCAGAGATGCCAGTTATTCTCATGAGTACTGTTCCTCCAGGATCAGCCGCTACAGCATGTTTGTAGCTCAGGTTCTTGTTGGAAAATTTGTTCAAGGGGACTCTGAATACCTTCGTCCTCCACCCACACCAAACAATCGCAACAGACTCTATGACAGCTGTGTGGATGACCCGGAAAACCCGTCCATCTTTGTCATCTTTGAGAAGCTCCAGATTTACCCTGCCTATATCTTGGAGTACAGCAGTAGTTCTCTATGTGTGATCCTTTAATGAATCGCAGAATATTCTTTGTATTTACACTGAAATGCTTTAATAAATCTTTTTATTCATGT
Organism: Alectoris magna; assembly: GCA_030625065.1. NCBI lineage: Eukaryota > Metazoa > Chordata > Aves > Galliformes > Phasianidae > Alectoris > Alectoris magna. Next base: position 141,796,073 of record CM060560.1, read on the forward strand.
TTGTACAGTTTTAGAACTAGCTAATCCTAAAATTTCCTTTAAGATACTAAAGAACATTTTGTAATGCAGCAAAACAGTATCAGTCTCCCAAAGGTCTTGGGGGCATAGTTTTTGTTGCAGGACCTACCCTTTTGCCAACAGAAGGTGCTAAAGTTCCACCTTATCTCTTGCCTGGGGTGAGGGTCATACATACATACTGGGGTGGCTCTGCATACTCTAATGCAGTCATGCGTTCTGATGCTGGAAGCAGCACTGCTGAGTGTATGATTAACTTTGCTTTGTTTCCTGATCAAGTTACTGTTGGCACTCCTCACCCTATTCTTCCACATGCAGTCTGCCCATCCTGCTGGGGATGCCACATCTTGAGTGTCCTCGTCCTATCCCCATCCTGTTGATGATGTCCTCATCTGATCCCCGTGGGAAGAATCCCTGCCTGATCGCAGAATTTCCCTCGATTTAGTCCAGGAGAACCAGGGGTATGGCAGCTACTGCAGTCAGTTCACCACCGTGCCACGACATTCACAGTGAGGAAGTTTGTGGTGAGCTGAATAATGCTGTGTGGTAGTGTCCCACTGGGGCTGCAAAGGAGCCCATTCTATTTTAGGATCATTGTGTGCAACCCTCAGTTTACATCATTCTTAGGAGCAGTCCTACCTCCAGGTGTGGTTTGCTGCTTTTCTCCCAGTGCCAGTGCTGGTGACTACTTAGGGTGAGCAGGGTCAAATGCAGTGCATTCACCTACTTTAAAGTTGACTTAACAAAAAAAGCCCCCAAAAACAAACATCCTCCCCCCCCCCCAAAACAACAACAACAAAGCAAAACAAAAAATCCCAAACCACTTGAAATAAACAACTGCAAAATATCCGCAAGAACAATTCCCAGTTTATCTTGTGCCAGGACTGATAAAGAAGAGGTAAAGCTGCAGCATTGACTGGTAAAGGATGATACTGAACCTAGAGCCCAGGCAGGGCTTTGTATGGTAAAAGATCTGGGAATACTTGGGTCAGTAAGGTGTTGAAACCACTATTAAAAATGAAAAGCAACTCCATCTGCAAATATTTCTTCATGGGGTTTTTTCCTTGTTATTACAAATCTGCCAGAACTTTTTGCAAACCTGAAATGTTGCTGCCTCTGGAGCACCTGCACACCTCCCAAGTTCTGCAGCTGTGAACGAAAGCATTCCTCAGCACCCTTTCAGATAAGAAATGCTTGCAGATAGGCAACGACATGTGCAGCTGTCGGCAGGCACTGAACATAGATCTGACAGGTTTGCGGGCTTTTTATCCCCTGGGTTAAAAAAAAAAAAAAAAAAGAAAGAAAAAGAAAGAAAAAGGAAAAAAAAAATCATGAGAATTCTGTTGAGAGCAGGTTAAATGTTTAAATGACTTCTGACTCAGACTCACGTGAGTGACAGCTTCAGAGTCATTGAGATAACGGTGGAGAAGGTCTGACTGGGAAACACAGTGAGTAGCCAAGCTGCTTTCTGTAGAGTTTGCTGCTTTCTGTGCCAGCTGGGTGGGCAAGTGTCAAGGTGGGCTTCTCTGTGGTTTGTGGAACTCACTCTGTTGATGGGTATGGAGGAAAGCTGTTCCCAGCATGAAATTAAATAATTGGTTGGGATCTTGACTAATTACTTCTCTATGTTTTCAAAACATTGCCTGTTTGCAGGGTGCTGTGGGAGTATTTTATCTGTGCATGATGGAGAGGTTTAAGGAGCATGGCAGCTGCAGAAAGGAAAGGACTCTGCTGAGAGGTCAGCTCATCTCATCAGGAGTCTCCAAATAGGAGCTTTTGGTTTGTTTTAGGGAAAAATAAACAAATCCAAATATGCACTCAAAAAACTTATCTTCTACTTGTGAGCAAGAAGGAGGAAGCAGAAAAAATCAAGCTGGAAGTGCAGTGCTGCTCCTTGAGCAAGTGGCACTGGCTGTAGAGAAGGATTCAAGATGGTGGTGTGTGAGACTAGGGCTGAGTCAGTGTCCTGCAGGACAGTCTGCTGACTCCTCCACCAGGGATGAGGCAAAGGGAGACAGTTCCGAGAGGAAAGGCTGGTTTTGGTGCAGGTGGCTTCCCTGCTCCACCTGGGAAGTCTGCTGGATCCATCTGGAAGTGGGATGGCTGGAGCTGGGCTGGGCTCCATCGGGAAGGGCTGCGGGTGGCAAGGGGCAGCTGCAGCTTCTTTCTCTGCTTCTGTGGGGGCACCTTATCTTCTTCCTCTGTACTTGAACTCCTGAAGATCTCCTGTCTCTGTGAGTATTGGCAGCTTCTTCAGTTATTCCTTTAACCTTAATGCTGGCCTTGCAGGAGCCAGCAACAACTTCAGAAGAATCAATTGTTTTACACTCATAAAAATAAGACGCTTCTTCCACATACAGAGAAATACCTGCTTTTCTCTGCCTGCAAAGATGTTAGATCAAGTGATTATTTCATTATAATTTATTTCTAATTGATTTCCTGGTGGTGGTGCTCTAAGGCCTTCACAGTGTCCCTGGTTTTAACATCATTGGTTACGTATTTATGCACCTGTTCCAGGCTTTCTATTAAATGACACCTCAGCAAGTTTTCAGGCCTTCTTTTAACGTAGTGGCGCCAAGTTTCACTTTTCAGCATTTTTTAAGAATTCTTTTAACAGTTCCAAGAGGATTTGTTACAGGCTGATTAAACTATAGAAACCTAATGCTTGATTGAACATGCTGAACAGCATGTTGTTTTCCAGAGCACTTAAACTCCTTAAAGTCAATCTGAACCCCATAACCTGGTACTACCACTGTATGGGGGCCAGGTGGAGGAAACACAGATATTGTTCTTGGCATGATGTGCTCAACAATTGCATTATTTAACAAGGCTCTTTCTGGACTGAAGGAATAACAGGCCAGAATTGATGTGTGGTTGAGGTAATGATGTGGGACCGAAGGTTTGTAGGATTGCAGAAGGCATCGCTGGCTGGAATCAGACTTTTAGAGCTCAGGGAATAACTTTAATTGCTCCTGCTTTTTTTTGATGAAGTCTGTTGTCTGATGTATTGAGTCCTAGACACAGTTTCCATTCAAACTATCTTTCCAAAATTACTTTTACATCTATCTTACAAATACGTGCGTTAGAGAAGTCTGACCTGGATCACATCCATCTGTTCTTAATAAGCTTTGATTTTCATTCCAGATGCTTTACTGCAGTGTCGAAGGACCCCATTAATCAGTGTGCCAGAGCTCAACCTGTAAATACTTGGCAAGTGTCTGCATATGACATTCTAACCACTGGAGGAAGCTATGTCTTTACTCATTCCCAAAGAGAAGTATTATTTCACTGTGTGTTCTCTGAATCATTTTTCTTGGGCTGTATCTTCAGCTCTGGACTCCTAAAAATTCTTTTTCAGAATTATTTTCCCTTTACTAAGTCCAAAGGAGATGTTAGAAGTCACGTTGGTCTCTGTTTTCTTTAACATTTTGTGCACTCTTTCACTCTTGCTTTCTGTAAATCGTAGAGTCATAGAATGGCTTGGGTTGGAAGGGACCTTAAAGACCACCCAGCCCTAACCTCCTGCTGTGGGCCAGGCTGCCACCCACCAGTTCAGGCTGCCCAGGGCCCCATCCAACCTGGCCTTTAGCACCTCCAGGGATGGGGTACCCACAGCTTCTCCGGGCAGCTGTGCCAGTGCCTCACCCCTAGGACAGGTGATCTTAATTATCTTTATCAATGACTTAGGTAGTAAGATTGAGGGTACCCTCAGAAAATTTGTAGATGACCCCAAGCTGAGTGGTGCAGTTGATATGACAGAAGGAAGAGATATCATCCAATGGAACAGATGCATTCAATGCACAAAACCGTATGCTACTAATCAAACCTAAACTTTTAGATAGCACTATCAAAAATGTATTTTTTTTCCACAAGGATCTCCTCCAGTCTCTGCTGTTTCTGTGTTGTTTGTGTAAGTTCATGGTGTGATCTGCTCACCATTTTTTGTTGTTGTTTTTACTTCCCAGATCAATCTTTGAAATTATTTCCTTTTTTTTCCCCCTCAGCTTCTGTTTCTTTTGGTTCCTGTCAACATGTATAGCATCCGAGCAGTTTCCTGAATTTGAAGCATAACTAACAATACTCATGGGTACAGCAAAAACTTCATAACATAGCAGCTATGGAGGTGATTAGCAGGTTTCTTCTCTATCTAAATGCTATCACCCCAGATTAAAAACAAACAAACAAACAAAAAACTACCAGAATTCTGTAATGATGCTAACTGTGAATTTATGGTGATTGTGAAGCTGCTGCTTATCATAGAATGGCTTGGATTGGAAGAAACCTCAAAGATCATCTAATTCCCTCTACTGCAGGCAGGATTGCCAACCACTAGATCAGGCTGAAAGGCCCCTCTAGAAAGTATGTTTTTGGGAAACATCTCCTTTCAGTGGACAACGTAGGGACATGGATTTATAAATGAGTGATTCCCACATTCACAAAGGTTTTGAAGATGAACTCGGAGAATCAGAAATATTGATTTCTATAGTTGAAACATTGATAAGAACCAAATAATATTACTGCCAACTGCCTGGCATCAGGTATCTGTTCATATATGATAGGCTGGCATGCAAGCAACAGAAAATGGCTTGTTTGGGTTCAAGCATAGGACTGTCAAAGAAGGAAATAAAAAACCTTTTAGGACTTGTTCTCTTCTGTGAGGATTTGGAAAACAGACTATTTTCTGGGCCGTGAAGTGATGACAGCAGTCCAAGAATTCCTGCTGAGTCTGGACTTTTCCCTCAAGACTGCTTTTAAGCAACCTGCCAGAAGCTAATCCTTTCCTTCTCCCTTGTGTGTTTTTTTTTTTTTTTAATTTTTATTTTTTATTATTTTTTAAAAATTTAAATCAGTTCTGAATTTTGGTCATTCCTGACTCTCATTCATTCATGCTGGATGATTCTCTATAGTGGACCAGGTATGGGAAGCAGGTAAAATCTATGGCAGCCCTGACACCCATGTCCAAGTCCTAGACCCTACCAGAGGAAAAAGTGCTCAGACTATTAAATACTTCATTTCTGATTCTGTGCTGAAAACTTACAAAGACTTTTTTTTTTTTTTTTTTTTTTTTTTTTTTTTTAAAGCATTCAGAGCAAAAGTATTAGGATGATGGTTTCAAACCAAAACCTAGATCACAGTGCATGTCAAGCCACAAGCAAAGCCTCGAGTTGTGAAAGAGGAAAAGCTAGGAAGGAGAGCAGGGTCTGCTGAGGCTGCTGTGGGAGGAGAGCTGCATGAGAGATTCCTGTGGTTCTCTAGGATGGCTGTTCAACTATGGGGTGATGCTGGAAGAAAAGAAGACCTAATTGTGAATAGGCACCATTTGAACCACACACATTTGTACCAAGGAGTGGGACTGCAACAGTTGAAAACTTGCTGTCTGATGGGATCAAAAAAGGAGCTATCGCAGGTAGCCAAGAGGACGTCTGCACTGCTCATGCTGCCAGTTCAAGCAGGTGCAGCATTGTAGAAAAAGGCACCATGTTGTGGAGATAATACAGTGAAAAAGCCACGGATTGCTGTAAACCTCTAGCACCAGTATTATGCTGCAGCAGCGGGACCTGCAGTTGAGAGTTTATTGAATAACTGCGTCCAGCAACCAGCTGCAGGGCTGGCGTAAGCCTCTGCACCGGGGAACCCCAGCTCGTAGGCAATTAATCCACAACCGCCTCCGCCTGCGCGGCACCAGGCCCTTCGGTCTCTTCGTGAGGAAACCTCCCCTCAGCGGCGCCTCTGGGCGGGCGGCCTCGCGGCGGGTCCCTAGGTGGCGGTGCCCGCCCGCGCTCGGCAGCAGCACCGGGCTGTGAGGGGCCGGGGAAGGCGGGAAGCTACCAGAACCTCCTCTGCCTCGTTTGTGGCCCGTGGTTGTTTCTGTGTATGTAAACAAGCCAGGGCGCATTCTTCCTTCAGTCGTTATTCCATTGGTTTTCAAACCTGTATAAACTTTTGGTATCCTCGACGTCTTGTGGTAAATACTCAGAGTTGAACTGTAAACTGCTTGAAGGGATATCTCCTTTTCCTTACTTTGAACTCATTACCTGCTGGCTTTATTTGATAAATGTGGCTCAGGTATTCTCCTGGTGCTTTTTCGATCACCTCACACCTCCTGTCAGTGTTGTTGATTTTCCTCAGTGCTCCACAGAAACCTGGCTGCCCTTACAGGTGGCTGACAAACTAACTCGAAAGCCCTGAGTGTGTGAGAAGAGTCTGCTTTCTCCGTACTTGGGATAAAAAGAGAGCAAGTCAAAACCACCTGCTTTTCCCATCAAGGCCCCTGGGAACCATCCCTTCCCATAACCTTTCTGGGAAATAACTCAGGAGCCTAGGATTGAACCTTCTCTTTCCAGGGAGCTGCTGTGCTCTCACCCTGGGGCAGAGCAGGGAGTAGAGGTGCCAGGAGTGAGGCGGGCAGCACTGTACCACAGCAGTGCAGGCAAGTGATGGGCACAGATAGTCAGGGTGCACTGCAGGCGCCTTGGAGGTGGGGAAGCAGGGTGGAGAGGGTCAACAGAGACCCCTTCCAGTGTTCAGGGTGCAGGGGATGGCTAAGACAGAAGGAGAGCCTGGACTGATATTTGGTGGCCCTGCCCATGGCAGGGGGGTTGAAACTAGATGATCTTTGAGGTCATTTCGACACAGGCTGTTCTATGATTCTATGACTTTGGTGCCTGAGTGCAAGAACAATGAAGGCACGTTTCATAGAGTTCTAAGCAGCCACTCTTAGTGCAGTAAGAAGGGGAAAGAAGTTAAACATAAACAGAGAAAACTGAAGCGGTTTGGATAATAATTGAAACTGGAGGTAGAACTGGCCTAAATTGCCATTTTAGAGTGACTTATCTGTCTATACATTATACTGTGTTAAGATTGCTATACTGAAAGTTTTTTAAAAATATATTAACACTCAGGGAGTAAGGGGGTGAAATAAAGATGTAAGCACTGCCAGGGCTTTTCCAATTAGAAAAAACAACGTCAACAACATCACGAACTTTTGTGCCCACCATCTTGGGGAGAAAAGCAGGGAAAGTTCAGGGGCAAAACTCAAGCTGACTGCATTGTTTATGAGTCCCTGTGGCTTACATACGGATGGAGGCTTCATGGGAGGCAGTGCATCGTGCTAGTGGAAAGCAGAAATGATGAAGGGTGGGTTAAGCAGAGCCCAGATCCCCAGAGGACAACTGCATAGTTTTGTGAGGCCTTTTCTGTGGTTAAGATTGTGACATAAATGCAATGAGGAACATGATGTGTATTGCTCAACTTGTTCGACACACTGAGTGAGGCACAGTCAAAAAGATCTCCACAGAATTCCCAAAACATGAACAGGCAATGCTTAAGTACCTTTGAGTATTTCCACTGTGCAGTTACAGGAGGTTGGAGAGGAGTGGGGCCCTTCCTTCAACACCTCAAGATGATCCAGATTAGTGACGCCCAGGTCTTGGTGGGTTTGGGGACAGACCCTATTTGAAGGAAAGAAAAGGTGAAATTGGGTGATTACAATGATCAACTCTTTAGCCAGCTGCTACAATGAGAAAGTTCTGTGCAGATGCCTTCTGAGTAACAGTGAAGTGCCGGGAGCAGAGCAGGGACTTGATTCATGGGAGTGTGAGCAATGCTAATCCTGCTGCATTGCACGATGACATGGGCTCTCCTGGGCAGTGTTTCCAGATGGCAAAGGTCTCCTCTCTCATTCTTTGTGTGTCTTGTCTTTCAAGAAATTGTCCGGAGAAATAATCACACTGAGATAAAAATCTGCAGAAGTGTGAGTGCTGTAGCCAGTGGCAGTGAGAACCAGGACAAGAGAAGGCATGTAATGTTAGCTTGTTATTTATTTTCCTGCCCATGGAAGTCGACGTCTGCTCATCGAGTCCTCTCCTGCTTCAGTATGGCTCATTTATTCACTGATGCAGCCCAGTTGTGGCTAGGCTAAATGATGGGTTTGGCAGTGCCGACTGGTGAAGGAAGGCACATTTCAAGGTGAATGCACCAAGGAGATATACTATAGGCGTGGAGACTACAAGGCAGCTTTACATTTTCTGCTAACGTGAAGTTACATTGATGTTGAAGGCAATCTGATGGAATCAGAAAAACCTTACCAGGATGGTGTTTCTAGGGTGGTGTTCTACATTGTTCTGTTAAGGCTGATGGTGGTGACTATGAAACAGTGTTGCGCTCAAGCTTGCATAGCTGTATAGCCTGGGGAAAACATGCTTTTGATCTGCCAGACTGACTGATAGTGAACTGGAAAGCTTAGGGAGGGTATGTTCAGTTTTGTGCCCCTCACTACATGAAGGTCACTGAATTACTTGAGTGTGTGCAGAGAAGACCAATGAAGCTGGTGAAGGGACTAGAAAATGTGTTATGAGGAGTGGTGAGGAAACCAGGGCTATTTAATCTGGAGAGGGGTCTTAGAGGAGACCTTGTTGCTCTACAGCTACCTGAAAGGAGGTTGTAATAAAGTGGGGGTCGGCCTCTTCTCCCAGCTAACAATGATAGAATGTGAGAAAATGGTCCCAAGAAGGTTTAGATTGGATATTTGGAAGAATTTCTTCATGGAGAATGTGTCTAGGCATTGAAACAGTCTGCCCAGGGAAGTCCTCATCCCTGGAAGTATTTAAGAGACGTGTGGATATGGCAGTAAGAGATATGGTTTAGTGGTGCTACTTGGTAGGTCAGGTTGATGATTGAACTTGATGATCTTAAAGGTCTTTTCCAACCCAAGTATTTCTCCATTTCTCTGACAGGGAAGATGGTCTGCTTCCTTCTCTGATTTCTGTTCCAATAGGTTGAATTTTCTAGGGTCTTGCCATAGACGCCTAGGCAAAATCAGGAAAAGGAAAGTTCTCATGGTTTCTTAGGATATCGGTAGTTACAGTGTGAACTGTTTGTGCTGTTGCATGTTGGGTTTTGTTTTTTATTTGTAGCTTATTGGCAGAAAAGGCCATTATGGCCTGGAGGTGGTAAGGAGAGGTGGTACGGGGATCCTGTTTGAAAACCTGTCCTTTGGGTAGGACTGTGTCAGGATATTGTTAGACGTGTTTATAAGCATGTAGCCAAGTGAAGAAGGAAAAGGTTTGTTGAGTTCTTTTTGTGATACATCTTTCTCCAATGCATCACTATAGCATGTACAGAACATCTCTACTTGTAGCTTGTGTTAGTAAGGATGAAGAGTTGTAAATTCAAGAGATGCTTTTTTCTGAGGTATCCTGAAAGATAGGTTACATCTCATGACCAGGAAACTATTTCATAGAAGTCCCTTAAGTCTGGTAATCTTTTTAAAACTTGTTTTAAACAGGCAATCAGATGTTGCAGACACACGTCATGTTTCCTTCAGACTGGAATCATTCAGTACTGCCTGAAATAGGATATGAGGTATACAACTTTTCACATCTGTTCGCTCCTTTGGGAAAACTAATAGTTTTCTTGTGCTTGTGTTGAGCAAATCTAAAAGACATGCCCAAGTCCAGGTGCTGGTTTTGTTAGTTTTCAGCCTGCAAATGTGTCACTTCAAAATATTTGGTGACAAGAGGGACAAGGAGGGCAGTGCAGCAGATTTTCACAGAGGACACAGGTTTCATTAAGACTGTTCATTTATCATAGGTCAGTGCACAGAAATGTTGCTTTATCCATTGTTCTTTTGGTTTGACCTAGATGACAGCTGATGGTCTGAAGTTTGAGCTTCAGTGCTCTCTATTCACAGAGCTGTTTCTTCTTTAAAACTCGGTCACACTGTAGAATTTCAAGTCAAAGCATGTGCTTTAGGAGGATTTAATTTTGCTGTGATGAGATTTATGACCTGTGTATTTTTGAAACATCAGGCAGTATGGTTATAAATAAAGCCGCTTTGATAGCTCACTACAGTAATGTTAGGGCTCCTCTGTACAGAGGAGTTAGTGCCCAAGCAAGATAAGTGCACACTTGGTACTGGAGAACCACTTCATGCTCACTTTTCCACCTGAGCACCTATTGTGAAGCTCCCAGTTCTTTTGCACAGCTTCGCTTCAGCTTGCTTAGGAGTGCAGATGCTCTCTGGGCAGAATAAACATGCTCTACAGAGAGCAGTAACTCCTTTGTATTACAGACAAGTCTTTGGAGATTTATTCTAAGTTCCCTAATGCTCTCAGGTTCATTCACACTGAAATGTCATTTGTTACAATGTGTTTTTCGATAACGAAACCAAATCAAGGATGCTCCAGTTTTATTTGGCTAAAGTGAAAGTCCTCACTACGGTGTACTCACGGGCAAACCATACACGTGCATAGCTTCATGAACATTTACTTACAGGCACTCAGGAAAAAACCTGCTTACTGCTAGATAAGGGGTCGGCCTCTTCTCTTGTGTAATCAGTGATAGAACTAGAGGGAATGGTTTCAAGCTGCGCCAGGGGAGGTTCAGGCTGGACATTAGGAAGTATTACTTCTCGGAAAGGGTAGTCAGGCATTGGAATGGGCTGCCCAGGGAGGTGGTGGAGTCACCGACCATGGGAGTGTTGAAGAAACGTTTGGATGTTGCGTTGAGGGATATGATTTAGCTGGGAAGTATTGGTAATGGTTGGACTAGATGATCTTCTAGGTCTTTTCCAACCTTGATAATTCTGTGATTCTGTGATACACTATTTCAGAATCAGTGTAATAAAATCAGTATTTTTAATGGTAAGGAAATATTGAAATTAAAACCATGGTGGGAGGGAGGGAAGTAAAAGAAGGATCTGATTTTAATGTTCAGAGCTAAAAGAAAAGGAGACTAAAGAGTCAAAAGTTTAGTTTAGACTCTTTTAGACTTTTTTTTTAGCACTAGTTTAGAGTGCTAAAGTACTAAAATTCAAACTATGCCCATGACACATTAAATACACTTAAGCGCATGACAGGCTAGTCTTTTTGAAATGTAAAGATATCTAGTTTTAAGGGACACGACACAGACCAGAAACATCAGTAGGAACTACAATGTGTCTGGTCTGGGCATCAAGCATGAACTACAGAGCTTTCAATGCTCTCCAAAGGTACCAGCTGTTTGATGGACTCGTGTTGCCGAGCGGCTGAAAAGAGTTGTAAGCAAAGTGGCCAGAGCATTGTTTCAATAACACACGGAAGAATACAGATCAGCAGTAACACTTCTGTGAACCTCATGCATATAAAAGAAAACCAAACATAGCCACTAGCTCAACAACTGTGTAGTGAACTGGGAATCCTCATTAATTCATTCAGTAAATGGGCACTCACTAATTTGTTTGCCAGGAGCATTAGTAAATAAGATCCTATTGAGAGCGACCTAAGTAACAGGACATGTTCTCACTCAGCTTTGAAAAAATAAGAGCAATTAATAAGGCAAAGAATGGAGGTTCTCTCAGAAGGAATGAAGTATTTGAAAATACTTAAAATAAAAAAAATAAATTAGAGACCTGCTCAGCTGGAGAAGGAACACTGTGCTGTTTTTGCTCTGAGCACACACACACCCCCTTCTATTATCAGGGCTCAGTTTCTAATAGAAGCAGAAAACCAGGTGGTAATCCCCAGTCACAATAAACGGGGGTCTTCCTGCATCCTGTCATCTGCTCACCCCTCCAAACAGTGTGAACATGAGGACTGATGGGGGGGAACAGAAGCAATTTCATCAGTAGATGGCCTTGTTGCATATAAGGGCAGATGTCTGTGTATGGCACTCATTCAGGCTTGCATGTTGTTAAACTTTCTGCTGCTAGAATGAGAAAAAGAAATGACTGATTTCATTAGACGAAAGGTATTTTGTCCAATCAGGGCTAGTTTTGAAGAATTCTGTATGTTTGTGTATGCTACTATGAAACTAAAGCGATTTGATACTTTATTTGTAATACAAATGTCTTTTGACCAAAAAAACCCCACAACTGAATATATGCTAACATGTCCTTTCTTTTCCTTCTGATAATAAGGATGCTGCAGCAAAAGTTGCATAAAAAGGTGCATTTGTACCCTGTACAAGAAAGGAATAAGTTACATCATTTACAGAGACACCTACTGGGGGAAAAAAATGGGAGAAGAAAGAAAACTTAATGCAGGTACCAAAGAAAGTTGAGCATGATCAGATCCCAGAGCTGTTATAAAAGGATTTGAGATTGATATCAACCCTGCACACTGGTTAAACAAATCCCAGCCTCTGCTCTGAGCAATATTCAATCTTTCTGAACAATGAGTCAATCTGAACAACAGCACAGAGGCCTAGCAGTGCACTTCAAAAAAGTGCTTGAATATTCTTTGGGTATATATTGAAGGAGTTTTTAGCATACTCTGATGTGTTTGAAGGAGTTTCATTATCCAGAGTCTAAATATTGACATTTAGATTTTCTTGTTTAACTTTTCGTAGGTGCTTTTGTCCATACAGTTGCTGCACCTACTGAGAAACAGATGGTGGGTTTTCCTCATACTATAATAGATCCATTTGAAGGGTACTCATTTGACAGCAAAGAGAAACAGAACAACCAAACGCACCAAAATGGCAGAGGAATAAACGTGCCTGATGTACCTCAGTCTTCAGAGTCCAGCTCACTCTTATGTAGCTGTTGTCTCCAAGAACCTTTGAGGGGGACCATATGTGAATATTAAGTTTCAAGGCACAAGGCAGATAAAGGTTTATGGTTTCTGATTTCCAGACACAATATATTTTTTCTTTCTTTTCAAATTTGGCTTTTAAACATTGTCTTTCTTGTGTCTTGAAAACTGGGGAAGGAGGAAAGAAGTTGTTGAAAATCTAAAATTTTCTTCTGTAAATTTCAATTTTTCCAGATCCAGCCTTTTTCTTCAAAGAATATTTCATACTGGTGCTATCAGGGATGGCCATCTCAATACCTACATTTTAGTACCAGTAAATGAAAGGTTAAATAATGCACTAACTAGAGCTAATTGTTCTAATTATTACTCATGTCAACAGCATCCTGGCAAAGGTTTCACCATTTCAAAATTTCATCTGAGTCAGCACTCTGTGGGGAAAAAAAAACCCAAAAACCAACAATATTTGAGCCAGTTTTCTAATCTGCTAGTGATTTTGAGGGGACAGAGGGTTAAGGGGATATAATGTTGCTCCCTTCTGTATCATGTTCATAGATTTGAATTATGCTTTAGTATGAAGTACAAGACTGTTGGTGAAGCTTAATTTCACTCTAAACAGTTCGCCTTCTCTGAGTTCAACTGGAGTTGTAATTCTGTTTTAAGCAATAGAGTACTTGATAATCAATCTTAATAAAATTAGAAAGGAATAGTACTAAGTTACCTTTACTTTGCTCTGGCTCCCACTTGACTATAACAGATAATTAGGGAATGTTAATCACCTGGATTTGCAATTGAGCTGTATTATACAAAGTAAAGGAAGGTGATCCGAAGACTGAAAAGTTTACCCTGAAAACCATGGGAAGACTACTGTTTTTTTCTTTCTCATTCTGCCTTGCTTGGTTCCTCAAGTACCTTCATTCTTTTCACAAATATTTCAAAGGGAGTTTTAATTGCTTTATTTTGAACTCCCAAGCTATACTCAGTGTCAGTGTAGTGACATTACAACTCGAGCTGAGCCCTGTGGCACGCTCCCAACTTAGGACTGCTGGTGGCAGCAGGTGAGGAACCTCTTGTCCATGGTCGGTAAATGCTAGCAATCACTCTCTCAAAGACTTCTCCTTTCAAGAAATATCTGTTTAACATTCAGAGTCAGGCCATCTGACATTTTATGCCTAAGTATCCTTTCTTAATAAGACTGGGAAACAGTTTTTGTCAGGTTGCCTGTGCATTTTACAGCAGCCTTTATTTACCCAGATGGCAGCCTGGGTGACTTGTGGCTCCTGCTCTCTTGCTACCTACACCCTTGGCCAGAGCTCCACTGCTACTCGCCAGCTGGAATGTGGTAGAGTGTACTGCTGCCTCACTGATCAGGAGGTCCATCCACCTGTCCCATCTGTTGCCATATCTTGGAATCCAACCTGGCTCCCCTGCTTCTAGCAGTGTTTATTATTTGTCAGCCAAGTGAGGGCTCTTGAGACACATTTTTCTCAACTGTGAACTCGGGGCTGAATAGTCTGCAACTTATATTTAAGTATTGACAGAGGTCTTTCCTAGTTATGACATCAATACCTTTTCTAGCTGGGATGTCTTAAGTAGCATTAGGTCATAATGCTTCATCATAGAAGGTCATAAATGACAGCAGTTGTCTGTGTTAGAGGTCAACATTTTGCATACCAGCTTCCAAAAGGGGTGCCAGCTCCCTTAGGATTACAGGGGTCTCTCATAGTCTGTAGAGCTTGGAAAACTCTTCCCGTGGCCAGAAGTAGGCTGAAAGTGTTGTGTTTGGTAGCTCAAGCAGTTTTTGAGGAGACAGGCGTAATCTGAGCTGCTGGTTGTAAGGCAGTGGATTCCCACAGCTCTGGGTGGGCACTAACCTCTGCTATTTTGAGGCCAAAGATAGGAAAGCAATGGCAGAAACAGTTGTTATAAAGCTAGAACTAATGTTTTATACTTAGCTTCGAAGCAATCCTTCTTTCCCTTTCAAACCATCGAATACCTGCAGACAGACAGATTGGCATCTCACCTCCGGGAGCTGCAGAGCTCTGCAGAAAGTCATGCAAATCTGCAAGGGGAAAACAGCACGGACAAGAAGTTCATTTTATGAGTCACTGATTAGGCAAAAAACCCTGGCTGCATAATGTGGTGTGAGCACACTGCAGCCATAAGGGATATTGCCTGCCTTACTGCAGTATGGCTTTCTGGTTGAGTACCTGTCCAGAACTACAGCCCTAGACTTGCCCTCAGACTCAGTTCTTCCTCCAGTTTCTAACTCAAAACCAAACAAACTTTCATTTTCATCCCTCCTTAAATACTCCTGTCCCCTCTTCCCACATAACATCTGTGATTTTAACCCAAAGAAACTTGGTTCTCCTCCAGCTGTCACTCTGTCCTCCACACCGATGTAGTAATCAGCTCTTAGCATGTCTCAACAGCATTTCCTTCGAACACTTTTCAGAGAGAAAATCTTCCTGCCATACTGGAACATAATGACTTTTAAGGAAAAATATACTGAAACTATTTGCTAACCACAGTTAAGGAATCGTGTTAGAAAACTCACTGGGCCAAATTTTACACAACTCACTTAGACTGGTTCAACCCAAGAGTTAATACAGAAATGGGAAGGCTTGGTCCAACCGGAGAAAACAGATGTTGATGCATGAGAAAACTACATGATTTTCAGAAGCTCTTCCATAACCATCTTTTGATTCAGTATTAATTAGCCATTGCTTCCTACTGCCAGAACAGACTACAGTTACCAATACTATATTGAAGCACTTCCCCTGAACTCTTATCTAGACCTGCAGGAAGCAAAAACCATTGCTTCCCATAAGAGTTACAAATCTCATGCAGTGAAAGTAGCTACATTTATCAGACTCTTTTCTCTGTTTGTAGGGATACCATTCGTTTGTTTGTAGGGTGAGTAAATAAGTATTCAGTTTAAGCCACATGGGGCTTTCTGGATGCCTAGACATCAACTTCATCTACTTGGCAGACGCCAGAATTTCTTCCAGTAAGTACACTGTAGCCAGCTGTGCTGATTATGGCCTGTAGGAATTCCTCTGTACAGCTCAATGTCCATCATCTCCTTCATTTCCTACTGCATATCAGTGGACAGTAGTCTGTCCTTTATCATAAGGTAATACAATCAAAATATAAGAATGAATTTATAGCAGTGTTCTAGGGTGATTTTCCCTTTGAACTTCACTATCCAAAGGGACAGAGTGCTTTCATTTTGTGGCACCCCTGACATGAAAGCTTGCTGGACAGCTGAGGAAGATGCACTGAAAACAGCAAGAAAATGCATTATATTCAGTTTACCAGCATTTGTTAGCAAAGAAACCTGCAAGCATTAGAAAATATAAAATGCTCTAAGCAATAGCATTTTTTGACGTTAAAGTATAGGAATCTACCTCCAACCTCCAAAAAACATGGAATAAGATGACTGGATTTTGAGTTACGAGTTTTAACAGTACAGCAGGAAGGAAATGAACTGTTTACCTGCATGTGATTTAACAAACAGTGTTTGCTCTGTTGTAAACCAGTTGATGTGCTGTGTCTTTTTTAAACAGCAAATTGGAAATGTAAAAATGCAAAAAGTATAATGGCAGACCCCCGTGTCTGTGTGTAGATAGAGACAGGATGCAGTTCATTTGAAACCCTTTGGGGTATTCTGCATTATAGAGGAAATATTTGTGCCCAGTGATGGCAAAAGTCCATCTCAGACCCCCCCTCCCCCCACACGTGCACCTCTACTCCCAAGTCAGAAACTTGTGATTCAATAAAATGAGACCCTCAGATTGTTATGCAGAGAGGAAATTCATACCCCAGTCTTATCAGTAGAATTAATTCAGATAGATTTCACTAACCAGACAGGAGCACTTCAGGGTTAAGGAATGTGGGTTTTGATAAACACTCAACAAAAAGCACACACATCCCAGCAAATCCCAACGACACCTAGCATTACTAGTCTGAGGGAGCCAGAACAGATCTGGATTTGAGAAAGAAAGAGAGTTAAAAGAAGTCTTAGTGCTAAGTGGATGTGTCACCCCTTCCAATGCATCTTTTTACCTTCTGGTTTTGTTGACCTGTGCTTATCCGTAGCTAACTATATCCACATCCACCGGGTTCATGAAGCTCCTGATGAGATCACTAGTTTGCTTATCACAGAATCACAGAATTATCGAGGTTGGAAAAGACCTAGAAGATCATCTAGTCCAACCATTACCAATACTTCCCAGCTAAATCATACCCCTCAACGCAACATCCAAACGTTTCTTGAACACTCCCATGGTCGGTGATTCCACCACCTCCCTGGGCAGTGCATTCCAATGCCTGACTACCCTTTCCGAGAAGTAATACTTCCTAATGTCCAGCCTGAACCTCCCCTGGCGCAGCTTGAAACCATTCCCTCTAGTTCTATCACTGATTACACGAGAGAAGAGGCTGACCCCCAGCTCACCACAACCTCCCTTCAGGAGGTTACAGAGAGCTATAAGGTCTCCCCTGAGCCTCCTCTTCTCCAGGCTGAACAATCCCAGCTCCCTCAACTGCTCCTCATAAGGCCTGTGCTCCAGACCCCTCACCAGCTTCGTAGCCCTCCTCTGAACACGTTCCAGGGCCTCAATGTCTTTCTTGCAGTGAGGGCCCCAAAACTGAACACAGTACTCGAGGTGCGGCCGCACCAATGCCGAGTACAGGGGGACAATTACCTCCCTGTTCCTGCTAGTAACACTGTTTTTGATGCAAGCCAGGATGCCGTTGGCCTTCTTGGCCACCCGGGCACACTGTCGGCTCATGTTCAGCCGAGCATCAATCAGTACCCCCAGGTCTGTTTCCTCAACACAGTCCTCCAGCCACTCCGCCCCAAGCCTATAGCGCTGCTTGGGGTTGTTGTGGCCAAAGTGCAGGACCCGGCATTTGGTCTTGTTGAACCTCATCCCATTGGCTTCGACCCAGCTCACCAGTCTATCCAGATCCCTCTGCAGGGCCTCGCTACCCTCAGGCAGATCGACACTCCCTGCCAATTTGGTGTCATCCGCGAACTTACTGAGGGCGCACTCAATGCCCTCATCCAGGTCATCAATAAAGATGTTGAAGAGGACAGGCCCCAGCACCGATCCCTGGGGAACACCACTCACGACTGGTCTCCAACTGGATTTGACTCCATTTACCACCACTCTCTGGGCCCGGCCTTCCAGCCAGCTCCTTACCCAGCCGAGAGTGTACCCATCCAAGCCACGGGCTGCCAGCTTTTGCAGGAGAATAGCATGGGAGACAGTGTCAAAGGCTTTGCTGAAGCCTTTTATGAAAACCTTTTATGAAAACCTTTTATTGAAAAGCCTTTTATGAAAACCTTCAGCTTTTGGTAGAATCCTCCAATTCCCCAGAAAAGGGTAAGAAAGTAGAAATAAACCAAATGCAGCAGCTCACTCCAGGGTTGAATTTACTTATGGGATTTCCTACAGATGTAAGCTGCAAGTTGGGAGGTCAGAACAATCCCTGTCCATCCCAGTCAGAGCACACGTCACTGGACGCTTACCAGTCACATGGAGAAGTGCCAGGCTGCAAAACACAATCTCAAACAGCCACCACCAAGTTCAGTCTGCAGGTTGGAAAGGGGGTGGCTGTGCAAAGGCTCTTTGACACACCAGTCAAAGCCCTGCTCTGCAGCCCCAGTGGGACACTGCCACACCCCATTATTCAGTTCACTGCAGGCTTCCTTGGTGGGACTGTCGTGGCATGGTGGTGATCTGGCTCCAGCAGCTGCCATGAACTCTCGTTCTTCCAACCTAAACCCAGGGAAGTTCTGCAGCAGTGTAGGAAGTTTCCCTGTGGTGAAAGGACAACAGTGTTCAAGGTATAGCGTCACTAGTGGGATGGGCAGACTCAGTGTGGAAGAATGGATTGAGAAGCACTGACAATGACTTGATTGGGAAACAAAGCAAACCGCATCCCCAGTGTTCATTGATTTCCCACATTCCCCAGGGAGGGATTTCCCGCTGACAGAGGCTGCAGGACTCCTCCTCATGGTATCTCCCCACGGATGGCTGGGATGCCGCCACAAGTTCTCAGGAATTTCCAACATGCAGTTCTGGGCAAGGACAGAAGACAGAATTCCCACAAGAGGAGATCATTCAAAGCACCCTCAACACCCTGCACCCTCAGCCCCCTTACAGGCCTGCTGTGGAACCCTCATCCCAACCCACAGGGACCCACCAAGGACATCTGAGAGAAAGGGCTGGCACCTGGTCAGAGCTCAAGGGGTTTGCTTCCAGGTGGTCTGTGGGAAAGATCAGTCCCTGTGTGAGCAAGTGAGAGATTGCTCTTCCCTCACCAAGAGCAAAAACTAAGCAGCAGCTGCCTGAAATGGCATCACCACTCCACCTCCTCCCAGCCCAAATTTAACATCTAAAGGTGCTGCCATCAACACATGAGGGCCAGGCACTCATCTTGCTCCTCTACACCTATGTGGAAACAGATGGTAGAAATCTGCTATGACATTCTGGTCTGAATCCAAGGAGCCTTTTAGAGGCCTCCTCCAAATTTTGGGAGGTTGCGTAATCCCCTCAGAGAGAGACCAGCCCAGCCCACAGTCCGGGAGGGCACAAACAGCTCAAAATAACAACTTAATTCTTTCTAGGGGAGCATGAAATTACTATTGTTTTGATTTCTGGTATGACTGAACTTCAGTATAGCCTCTAGCAGCTGTGCATTCTCTGAAAGGTGTTACATGAAGACACGTCCCTTCACTAGATGTTCAGTATGTCTACTCCAGCTTTAGCAATGGTCAAGGCAAGCTGAGGAAGATGAACAAAACATGCGCTTTGCTGTTACCCGGGACATTTTTCTTCTGTTTGAATTGGAATCCTTCTGACTCTTAGTGCAAGATAACAAAATGGGACCAGTAGAGAAATTAGGAAACATGATGTAACTCTCCATTAGGATATGATCTAAAGGCCTTTTCTTGCCACAAAACTCAAAGCAGCCAAACCACAGGACAAAAACAACTTGGAGCCCATTGTCTACTTTTCCTACACTGACATGATGCTGATGATCCTCACTCTGTGGAAAAACAACTCCAAAGAGTCACTCCTCAAACATGCTTTTTAGTACTCCATTTCCTCAATTTACTGTATTCATTTCCCCAAGTATGTCCTAAACGATATCCAGTTATGTATCACATTATACATGGAAGCAATTAGTTTTATAAATTAATCATTATGCGCACTTAAATCTACATCACATTTACATCCAAACCATCATCACATTGTCATGATTATATTATTTATTACAATTTAACTGCCACCAGACTGTTTAGGAGGATAACAACACTCATGGAAGACCCAGCCTTTCCATAAGTTACCACCCTTGTAGTTCCACTCTTTGAAACAAAACTGCAACGCAGCTGAACGTCAGCTGCGAGGTACTTACATGCAACATAGAGTTAAAAAAAAAATAATAATCTGAGGTTCAAGTGTCATTTTTAGACAAGGTATACAGTACTGTTACCTCCTGAAGGATCCTTACTGGAGCGAGCATGTATACTCCAAAACACAGGCAGGGTAAATCTGGTGCTTCTTGAAGATGACAAAGGTGGAAGGTTTATTTCAATCAGCTACACAGCTGCTCAAAAGTCTGTTTGAAATCCCAGGTTTGGGTGGAAGGCTAGATAGATTTTTCCCCAAGAGTTTAAGCTATGAACATGGCACGGTAGCCTGTGCTGGATGGGCAGTATTGATGACAGTAACTGGCATCTCTGGCAAAGAATTTTCCTAGGGATGAGAAAAAGCCACAGATAAGAAAACATTTAAACCAAAGGAACAAACATCTGCTGTCAGTACCCTGGCAGCCAATGACTCAACTTGTGCCTTGTTCTCTTTCTTCCCTCCAGGTAGCTCTAAACACATCCTTGCCAGGTGCTTCCACATTGGTTTATTTTTAAGCATCAATACATATGGCTGATCCGGCAGCTTTGACTGCTGCATTTTGCTGGTTCACTGGTTACAAAAGGTCTAAGTAAATAGGATCAGGCCCACACAGTAGGAAGTGCAGCTTGTGCTGTGCTCTTCCTTCAGCTCTAGAAATACTCCAAGAGTTTTGATGCAAGTCCAGCCCATGTGCTTGTACCTTTGCCATACATTGTCTCATGAATGCCACAAATCCTCCAGTTGAAATTTTGCATGCAGATGTCTGTCACGTGGGATGGACTCATCCCATGAAACAGAAGCCACTCACCCACCCCTGTCTCAGGCTTCTTTCATATGCTCTTTTGCCTACAGAAAAACATATCAGATGGTTAGCATACGCATATGCCATGCGTAAGCACTTCTTGTTTTTATGGGCCTCCTGCCTTTACCACCCAAATCCAAATAACATGGGGGATGGAACAAAAAAATTGTATAACTACGTGACCTGTCCTCCACTCCATGATGAAACACATGACAAAGCCTTTCACCTGAAAACAAACTGCATGGTGGTTTTCAACATACCAAGGGAAGGCAGGTAAGACAAATGCCCACAGCACTGTCTGTTCAGCATTGCTTTTGCAAGGCTCTGCTAAAAAAAGGAAAGAGGGTATGCAGACTGGGGATGGAAGGGGGAACATTTATTTCTCTTGTGGTGTTAGATCTGATCTGAGCAGATTATGGCCAGTCACTCTTTTTCCTTCTCCAGCCTCCACCCTAAGAAAACTCCGTAAGTCTTTCTTGCAAGACCAGCAAAAAAACCAAGAAGATTCTAAGCTGGAGCTAAGAGGAATCCATGTACTGTGTACAAACAGAAATATTCACAGTAAACTTCTGAAAATTTTTAAAAGAAAATCCTGTAGTTTAACAGAAGATATTTTAGAAATACAAGGTTGTCTTGATGAGGGTGAAGAGGAACAAAACAAGAAAACTGAGTTTCTAGTATTTAGCAAATAGCTGCTCTTCAGGCCCCATACAGGGATAAAGACAAAAGATCAGAAGCCAACCAGAGCACTATTTCTCTTCCTCTGCATCCTTGAACTCTTAATTCCTGAGAGAGTGAACACTAAGTTTTGGTCTCAGGTTTCAATTTTTCTAAGAAAACACTGGCTAGTAAGCAGACCATCCTGTGTATAAATTCAGTATGTCTATCCTAAGAGAACAACTGAAGTGGTCACTTCTTTAGTCACACTGAAAAGTTTTCAGTTCCTCTTTCTATCAGAGGGGTAATATTCACTCAGCCAAATATGTCCATTCCCTCACTGCTCATTAAATTAAACCTGGCTACTGCTTTCTGAGGCTCTGTTCAGTCATAGCAATGCTTACCACAAGGAAATGTTACACCTACAGGACAAAGAGTTCTCTCTATCCGAGTTCTGACTAGATGTTTTTGCTGAATTGGCAAGAAATGCTAATGTCAACTGGAATCACCACCTTTTTGCAAGAACATCCAGTTTTAGAGCTGTTAATTATTGGAGAACCCAAGTCTCAGGTTGGCATCTCTGGTTACTACACTCAAGCCCTTATCAGTGACCCTTATCTCATGTTCCATTTGTGAAATGATAAGGCCAGGTACCCAAAACAGGGAGCCTCAGGTTCAGTTCAAGTTTAGGATTAAGCGCAGCTTTCCCATATCCTGTGGAGACAGTTCACCCTCTGCTCTGGCTGTGGTCAATCAACGTCTCAGATTTTGTGTGAAAATGCAACTCTGGCCTTCTCCATTTTGAATGGGAACATTGTCTTTGTAAGAAGCCAAACAGTAAAGAAAATATTTCCCCATGTTGTTCTCCCAATAGGGAGGTTACGTACAGCCCAAGGTCATAATGCCTCAGATTGTTTATACCTAAGAAAGGAAATAGAATGGAATGGCTTTAGAATAGCTCACAAAACAAGATTTGTATGAACCCCAAATCTAGAACCCAGACTTACAAAAGCCATCTCATAATTAAACAATTTTAAATTGGTTAATTTTTCAGACAGTAATTTAAAAAATCATATAAATTCTAAGTCTAACTCCACAGGACCTTAACCTTTTCAGCACCCTCCCTCCCCCATTCATGTATCGGGTTATTCCTCCATCATAAAACAGAGAATGGGAGCAGTTCACTTACAAGGAATATTCCCATACCCAGAACAGTTCAGACCTCTGAGATTCTGAATCCTCTACAGTCTAAGGATGTAATAATTTTTACTATATCTGCTGAAATAAGTCTTTGATTTCTGTGTATTTGCCTTCAGTGTGGCTCACTTCTACCAGCTGAAAAATGTTAAGGCAACAGAGACCAACATGTTACAACTCTTTCAGCTACACCTCCCTAACCTTTCCCAGAGGACCTATCCACAACCCAACACAGGTGAAATCACAGGCTGGGATTTTCTGAAGCATTCTTTTACTTAGAATCCTTCCCTCCTCTCACTCCTGTCCCAGCATACCCTAAGCAGGAGTCCATCAAACAGCTGGTACCTTTGGAGAGCATTGAAAGCTCTGTAGTTCATGCTTGATGCCCAGACCAGACACATTGTAGTTCCTACTGATGTTTCTGGTCTGTGTCGTGTCCCTTAAAACTAGATATCTTTACATTTCAAAAAGACTAGCCTGTCATGCGCTTAAGTGTATTTAATGTGTCATGGGCATAGTTTGAATTAAAATTCAGAGGTCTTTAAGAGAACTTAAAGCACAGAGTACTTTAGCACTCTGTGGTTCCTTTTCTTTTAGCTCTGAACATTAAAATCAGATCCTTCTTTTACTTCCCTCCCTCCCACCATGGTTTTAATTTCAATATTTCCTTACCATTAAAAATACTGATTTTATTACACTGATTCTGAAATAGTGTATCTAGCAGTAAGCACGTTTTTTTTCCTGAGTGCCTGTAAGTGAATGTTCATGAAGCTATGCACGTGTATGGTTTGCCTGTGAGTACACCATAGTGAGGACTTTCACTTTAGCCAAATAAAACCGGAGCATCTTTGATTTGGTTTCGTTATCAAAAAACACATTGTGACAAATGACATTTCAGTGTGAATGAACCTAAGAGCATTAGGGAACTTAGAATAAATCTTGAGATAAGGAGATAAAGCAGAATACAAAGGTTAACTCATCTCTTTCAAAACCTAGAAGGAAGGGACTGGAGCATGTGATTACATGGAGTGAGAATACTTGGACATATTTTCCAAACACGCTTAATGTCTTAGGTTTCCCCATTTGAATAAATGAGTATCCAAAGATGAGTAAAGGATCTGTTACATCCACTTCATCTCCTGATTTTGGAAGCTGAAAGTTTGTTTACTGCTTGGGGACACAGAAGGAGTATTTTCCATCCAGGGTCCTCCCTTCGCTCCTCCATCTTTCCCAGAAAATGTTGGGATTCCCAGAAGAAATTCATAATTGTGGAGCAGCTCTCACAATGCAGCCATCTGCCTGCAGCTGATTTTCTTGGTCAGAGGCTGATCTGTGCAGGGGCTCTCTTTGCAGATATGCCCATCCACTGTAGTCTGGTGGAGCAGGACAGGTTACTGGAGAAAATGCAGCAAAAATCTGAACCATCATCCAACAGTCCTCTGGTTTGCCTTGGGGCAAGCAACGGGGCCTTGCAGGTATGTTTGGAAGGAAAACCCCTAGCTAATGGCTATTAGGGAAGCTGACTGAGGAAAGCTGCTTGTTCCCATACATCTTTGTGTTGTTCCTAGCCTGGACAGAAACCACCCGACCCTCTCTCCTGCCATTCGGTTACCTCAGCGTCTCCCCCACATCTCTGCAGCCATGGGTTTGTTTCCTGGAAGCAGGAGCAAGAGAGTGAACCATCAGGTTGCCCTGCTGCAGTGTGTTCCATGGAAATAGATTAAGACAAAGCAGTCAGCAATAATTGCAAAATAACCCTGCTCTGGAATCAGGCAAGCTGCCAAAGAGCATTTATGGAAAAAAAAATGTAGGAGAATGTGTACTCCCAAACAAACAGCTTCCTTTCAAAGTCAGAGTCCAGTGCATCTGCCACACACTCAGACATGCTGCTCTTCTTCAGCAGGCCTGAGATGTCAAATCCATGATACTCTTTTGGTGGTAGTACTGTCATTGTCAGTGGCAAGACCGTGAGGTGGTGCAGGTCTGAAACTTGGCACCATGGGAAATGTGCTATGTTTGGGTCATTAAACTGTCTTCTCTGGGTCTGCCCTCCTAGACAAGAGGGAAGGCAGTGTCATCAGGAGGTGCTGCCTGCTGGAGCACAGGGTGCCATCTGAATGGCAGGACCTTGGCTCTACCAAACAGCCCCACACCCTCAGAACAGAAAACTCAATGTTCTGTATTCTTATGGCTTGGAACAAGCAGATATTTCATCACAAACTGTACATTTCTAAATGGATTTGTCTTGCACAACATCTCTATGCATTCAGCAATTCACTCTAATTATCACTTTATGACATTTTGCATCTGCTTCTGTGAAGGCAGTGAAGTTACTGTGTATTTTCTTTGAGTTGTTTCATTTTAAAATAAATTGTTTCTGTGTCTGGCTGTCAACAGCTGCATTTCTCATTTTATGCATTTAATGTATGCTCATTTTCTGCAGTGTGTCCTAATACTGTAGCTCAGCTTCTAACTTGAGACCACAGAACTCTTTCAATTAGGCTCACAGATCATCTGCTCTTCAAGTTTTTTACCAGACTCGTGGAATTTAATCTTGATTAACGAATAATGCATCTTAACCTCTGGTAAAAGCATTGCAGCTGTTAGGGGATCTTCAGAGGATTTTCTCAGCATACCTAAGAGCTTTGCAGCCAGGAGATCTGGTACCTGTGGGCGACATATAGGGCTCCTGAGAGTCAGCTGGTGTCGCCCCGTCCATCCCTTACCCAGACACTCATGTCAGCAGCCAACCTCAGGTGGTACCAGCAGGGTATGAGTATGGGACACACACAATGAGGTAGATGGGCATTCAAACTCACCAGGCAAAGCGTGGTAACCACTTTGCTTCTTAGCACAGTATGAAAAGCCGTATCATGTTAACAAAGTAACGCAAGACCCAAAAAAACTTAGAATAGCATTATGATATTTTTAAAGGCAGCATTCTTGTGAGCTTATTTTCATAATTCCAAATAAGATGCATTTTTCTGTGAAGCGTTTCAGTCGTTTTTGAAATATCGCTGTAGGTATTCAGTGTACAAACAACTGTCCAGTGCTCTCTGTTATCACATAGACTGAAAACAGTTGACCACAGAGTTTCTGATGTGGATAGTTTCCTAGTTCCTTTCTTTCCACGGTTCATCAGGTCACTTTCTTAAGTGTGAACTGGTGATTTCTTGTTTGTTTTTCTCTCTAAGTTGTAACTGTGGTAATTTAACCTAGCCCTGGACTCTTGTACAGTGCTGCAAACCTTTGACAGTGATGTGCAATGACTCAGTTGCTAAACAACTGAGCATTCTTCTATGCTCTGTGTCACTCTCCTGCTGCTTTAACAACATTCAAGGCAGTAATGAATAATTAGCCATATGTTGATATCTGGTTGCTTCAAATATCCTGAAAAAATGCCTGGCAACTATAATCAGTTTTGGACAAACTCAAAGATTTAAGTACCATGGGTAGAAAAATTGAAATGTGTCTATGTGAAATGCTGAAGTTTGCTCACATTGCTGCATGTGCCAGCAATGTATGGCAGCTGACAGGCTGCTGCCAACAGCAGCAACTTGCTTCACCAACCAGCACCCGTACAATACTCTATGCAGTAAGGCTTGCACAAAGCACCAGTAATACGTAATTTTCAGTACCAGAGAGGACACGAGCACCTCAGTTTTAAAATTTGGGCTTGATGAAATATTGTTTTGAGACTAGAAACCAGCACAGGCATATGTTGTCCTATCAAAGCGATGTGAAGCTGTGAATGACTGCAGGAGTGGCAAGGCATGCCGGTCCCTGAATTGTGTCGTGTCAGGAGTGCTGTGCTGACTCTCACCCATGGTGCGGTGCGGGTTGAGCCCTGTGGGCTGCTGGCTGGGACAAAAGCTTAATTCATGTTTTTTCTTCCTCGAAGGGAGCAAGAGAAAGAAACACAAGTGAAATGCAGCAAAAACTGTTGTGAAACAAGCCATCGCTGTTCTCTGAAAAACAAGTGGGTGAGGACTTGTTTTTGGAGATCTTTTCAGAGCAGCAGCATGGTCACCAGCTCTGTTCCTCCAGGGGCGGTCACTGCCCCAGGAACACTGAGGACTGGAATCAGCTGCCTTCTTAGAAGAGGACGTGGTGCTGACCGTGTGCCACAAAACATGGCTGCTGTACAAAACCACAAGCTATTTCCCACTCAGAAGCAAAATGCTTAATAGTAGCTGTTCTTGCAGTAATTGGAAAAGTTATTCCAATTCCCATTTTTCTGGAAAAAATATCCCTGCTTGCAACTTGTCTTCTTGAAGAGCAGTTTGGAAATCAGGCCAGCTGATCTGACAAAAGCTCGGAAGCCATTGGAATGAAACTCATTCTTTGCTCAGCTGAAGTCAGAACAACACGGTCTATTACTGAGCGCTGGTTAGCGAAAAATCAAATTATAACAATAATTCTAATTTATTATATTACACTTGAGATTTTATTGTCAAATTTTATTTCGAAGACCTCTTTCTCACCGATGGTACTAAGTGAAACACTTGGACATGTTAAGGTTGACATGAGAAATATTATGAACTGCTGTGACTAGACAAGAAACAAGATATTGTACCTGTAGCCATGGCATAAATTAAGCTGTGGCTAATTCTTAAAATGCTTTGCCTACAGTGCAAGAGTAGATCCACTGTCATCTGAAGTCTTAATATTGTCATCCAAAGAAGTGGAAAAATAAGTGCGTCTATTATATATTTCTGGGAAATTACCAGTATTACCTATAAGCAGTGGTAGAAACTCCACAGTCTCCTGTGAAAGTGAGGCCTCTGCTGCTCTAGGGGCAAGAAGCAAGAGCAGGAAGAGATATTTCTGGTCCAAACCTTGCAGTCTAAAGGAGTCTCTTTGTACAAATCTGCAGCAGACTCGTGTTACTGCAGTAGTGCAGTGTGATGGATGCTATTTGGCCAAATCATCCACTCTGCCTTCTCTGCTGCGAAGTTGTACTTTGGCACTTCCTTTGCCAATGTGTATGAGCAGGAACCATGTGGAAGGATGGGAAGCACTGAGCCGATGTCACTGTTCACTGTATGGGCAATGCAGGAGATCCCTGACCTAGAAGTTTACAAAGACAAGTCTCCACAGACCTGTAATGGGTTGGGATGAACCAGACAAAGGTGTGACATGGCAGCTAAAGCATTTTTCAGCAGTATTTTCTTACAAACCAGCAGTGGACACAGTTGTCTAAGAGCACCAAGGAACTTGGCCTGTGCTGACTTTGAGCAGAAAATATTGCAACAAGGGGAACTGGAAGAAAGACGGATAGAGCCCAGAGGAGGCAAAGTGGCAAGATTCTTTTCTGTACTTTCTCTTATAGACAGTATCTACTTCCTTTGACAAACAACATCTGTTTCCTCTTACGGTTGAAAAACATCAGCTTGAGTAAAAACATCATCTTGAGTAACTCTTCTGGTTTAAAAACATTGCTTTAAGTAATTCACTGAGGAGGAGGCATGACCACCAGAGATCCTTGCTGAAAACTCCTGGATCTTCTAGAACACCTGGCTGTGCAGACATGAGCGGGTTGCAACCCCAAGTGTGGTCTTGGACCAACTGGACTATGTCATGGTGAGCAGGCACATTTACATCTGTTGACATACCACCCATGGACCAAGACCCCCAACTCAAGACAGTGCTGGATCCAAGGAGTGGAAAAATCTCTCTTTTCTCTCTCTCTCTCTCTCTCTTTCTTTTACTCTTGTACTCCCTTTTCTTGTACTTCCTTTTCTTTAGTAGCTGTTGCCTGATTTTGCCATAAAGTAGTTGATAGGGAAATAACAGTTGCACTAAGGTATTCTTATTTGTAACCCTGTCCTAGTTTCAACTGGGGCAGGGTTGTTTTTCTTCGGAGGGTCTGGTATGATTCCATCTTTTGGTTTTAGGAGAAAAACAATGTTGATAACACACCGATGTTTCTGATTGTTGCTGAGCAGTGTTGTACAGAGCCAAGGCCATTCCTCTTAGCTACTAGCAAAGGGCTGGGGGAGCCCAAGGAGCTGGGAGGAGACAGAATCAGGACAGATGACTTTAACTGGTGAAAGGAATATTCTGTACCATATGATATGATGCAGAGGGAGTGTTTTGAAGAGGGTTGGGAGTTCATCTCTCTCTCTTCCACTGCTTGGAGGCTAGCTATGTATTGGTCAGTTGGAGGTGAGCAATTGCTTGTGCATCACTTATTATATACATTTTTATATACATATATGTATAGTCATAACTGTTATCTTTTTTCTTTTATAGAAATTTTATATTAGAAAATAATTTTATCACAACCCATGAGTTCTACTTTTTTTTTTTTTTTTTGCTTTCTGATTCTCTCCCCAATCCCACTGGGAAGAACAGGACTTGTTAGAAAGTTATCCAGTTTTGCCTCAAAGTTGTTGATTATTGTTAGAAAGCTCAGTAAACTGCTTTGTATTTTTTTCTGAGTCATTGTCGTGACCCCATCACTCCAGCAGCCCTGCTGAGCAGGGAGTGCCCAGTGTGGGGGATTCCAAATATTCACCTCTCTCACAAGCCAGCGAATGGGACGAGAGAACAGTCAAGGCTTGATTTGCACTAATGCTTATTCCAGAGGTGCACTCACATTGAGGAGGTTTGGTTTGTGGATACAAACAGCTGCTAGAGTAGTCAAGCTGACTTGGGGGACAACGGCAGTGCACAGAGGACTCCTTGCTGTCAGCATATGTGGGCTGGATGGGCTCTAGAGGGTGCCTGTGATCTCAGATGTGAAAATGAACATTTGTTTGGTGTCCAATTGAAAGGTTAACTCCAGTTGACCAACCAAACTTATCCATCAATAGAAAACAACTGATAATGTTTTCTATGGTTCTTAGCAGCAACACTGACAAATTTCACCACAGAGAACAGTTCTGTTGATTTTGGCCATCTCTTTGACCATTGAGAAAGTAGTTCTCAGTAATTGCAGTAATTTTTAGTGCTGATTTATTTTAGGGTGGTTACTCCAATATTTTTAAGCCCAGTAGTTAAAACAGGAGAAAAAGCATGGGAGTGCACTTCTTGCAACTGGATGAACTGTATAGAACTTCACTGTATTGCTCATACCTGCCTATGTGGTTGTTACTGCAGGTGCCTTAGCATACAGTTCCAATGGTTTCTTGCAAGAGCATCAGAACAAAATTATAAATGGAAGTCAGGAAGCAATAACTGAACTTCAAATAGACTTAGGTAAGGTCACAAAAATAATTTGGAACATACAGAGTTGCGGACTTCAGGTTTTCTTATATGTATATATCTGTGTACATATATATTCTTTTATATCTATATGTAGGACATTGAAAGTAATGCCTCCTATTTATTTCCACGGAAATAACAGAGACAAAGAGCACAATAACACTGTTTGATAGAGTGAATTCTTAACTACAAAACGTTATTTTTCAATATGGTCACCACCGTTAGCTGTGCATTTTCACCAGTGATGAACAAGAGTGCGCTTATGAAAGTCTGCACTAGTGGAGGTGACCAACTGTTGCTGTTGCCTCTGCTGAAATCCACCACCCACCACCACACTATGTTGACATCCACAGTTTGGTCTTCATAAATATTCAGCAAATGTCAATGAATGTCAATGGGTGCTTTTTTTTTGTGCGTGAAGGAATTCATTGACGCATCTTTGCTTCATATGCTCTTCAGTGTTGTACTCCATTCTGTTAGACTGCCCCTCTGCTGTCATCAGTTGCACAGCAATGTAAGTAACAGTACTGTAATATTGGTAGGAAGGTTCATCTTCTACTATCATGAATCCAGCGTTTATCTCTGACATTGCAGGCAACTAATTAAAACAGGAGGCATTAGTTTTGGAATAGCCCTTGTATAAGTACGTATGTATGTATCATAGAAAGGCACTAACTGAAATCATACCATGTTAATATAAATTCTGCAAGAAAAAGGAGGAATTTCTGTCTTCATATTTTGCAAAAATGTTTTTGTTAGACTGCTGCATCATATCTTTAAAAGTGACTTTTATTCTGAATGTGCCAAATCCCATTAACTTTTCATGAGACTTTTTGAAACAGGATTTAAACTTTTCAGTCCAATTGCAACATATTTTATTTGAATGCACATGCTGAAACATAAAATGATGAAAACAATTATTCCTGGAAGGTATTAAAAGGTTGATCCATATGCATAAATTAAATTAGGGCTCTGGCAAAGGTGCATTATGAGCAAAGAGATGCAGTATAAACATCATTCCTTCGTACTCCTCTAGCATCTAGTGCCAAGGTCCTCTAATCATTTTAAGTCTCTTCAGTCTGTTGCTGTGAGATAGCCTGCCTGTGCTCAATTACACAAATATCGGGAGGTTAAAAACATCATTCAGGGTGCAAAAGTGAATGCTGGAGAAAGTCAGAAATAGAAGGTCAGCACAGAAGACAGTGAAAGCTGCAGGAGCTGTGGTCCCAGGGACTGGCTGTTCAAATACATGAGCAACAAGGAGAAACCTTAGGGGAGCTTTACTGCCAAGAAGTCTAAAGGCATTTCAACAGCACATTTGTGGAGAATAATTTTGCAAAGACTTATAAACTGACCAAATTGGGAAGGTTTTCCTGGGATTAGCAAAAGATTCAGCCTTGCCATGAAAACTACTTCTCTGCCAGACTTGATGTTCTGCTACAAAGCATACTTTTCCTAATGGAATAAATGTTACCAATGTTTCTTGGATATTAATGTTGTTAAATAACAACAATAACCACACCAAAACAGCTCTCCAACATGGAAAATTTCTATATTTACATAGGGCAATGCTAGCTGAAAATCAAGGTGTCAAAATAGGAGGAATGAGGCAACCCAGCAGTGGTCAGCATTACCTACCCACTATGATGTGGGTGTGTAAGTATGTATATACTGGAATAGGTTGCCCACAGAAATGGTGGAATCCATGTCACTGGAGACAGGACTGGAGTAGTTCTCCCTCTGATGCTCAGTCCAGCAGTACCCACTTGCCTGCCTAAGCCTCTCCCTGAGGCATCACTGGGTACAGGGCTACCTGCCCAAGGGCAGAGAACAGCATGAAAACCATGCAGGGTCACCCAGCAGCAGGGTCAGGCACACAGCTCTCCCAGTGTCTTTGGCGTCTCTCTCTGTAGCACATCCTCCACACATCGTAGAATCATTAAGGTTGGAAAGACCTCTAAGATCATCTAGTCCAATTGCCAACCCCCCCACCCCCACCCCCCCATGCCCACTAATCACGTCCCTCAGTGCCACATCCACGTGTTTCTTGAACACTTCTAGGGACAGTGACTCCACCACTTCCCTGGGCAGCCTGTTCCAATATCTTACCACTCTTCCAAAAATAATTGTTTCCTAATATCTAATCTGAACCTCTCCTGGCACAACTTAAGGCCATTACCTCTTGTCCTATTGGTGTTAGCTGGGAGGTAAGAATCTTTCAGGTAAGAATCATGTCCAGAGTGCTAATTGCATGAAGAAAAAGCAGGGTGCTTGGAAACCATATGAAGATA
Source organism: Alectoris magna (assembly GCA_030625065.1). NCBI lineage: Eukaryota > Metazoa > Chordata > Aves > Galliformes > Phasianidae > Alectoris > Alectoris magna. The sequence goes on from CM060560.1 coordinate 141,828,180, forward strand.
TAAACTGAACTAACAAGAAATGAGGCAAGAGAAAACATGGACAGCCTAAGTAGTGGGTGGACCTTGTACTGTGCAAATCTGGATCGGCATAAACTAAAGCAAACAAAGAAAGCTGTGGAAAGTTAAATGTTTTTGATTTTCAAAATACAACTCTTCTATTTCTTTGTTTTATTTTGAAACAATTTCCCCTTAAGGAATGTTCTTTCATTTTAATTTGCAGAAGGCTGAAAACTCATCTGATTAAATTTTTTTCCTTTTGCTGGAAATAATTTATTTTTATTTTTTGGCTAGTCCAAAGTGATCTCTCATATTCATCAAACTCATTTTAGTATAACTTTCCCTCACCATTTCAGGGCATGACCCAGCCTAATATCTAATGGGCGTTTAGAATAAAATTTCTCCAATAGGCAAATTTTCCCATAGTTGTTCCCTTTCATTATTTTTGCTGGATGACCTGATCTGATCTAACTGGTGGTTTGTGTACTTTGGGAGCGTAGGCATCCTGCTTTCTCAAGTGCTCAGGCTGTGCCCTCAGATGACACAAAGTGGAAATGGTGTCCAACTTGAGCTGCTCATCACCAAAACATGCTGGAAGCAACCAGGTGAGTCACTGAGACCGGATCCCCAGTACGGGCTGGCAACATCTGCCACAGATGTTTAGTTCAAAGGACTTGGTAGACCGCGTACGCCAAGTGGCTCAAAAATCTTCCCAAGGGCCTCATGACAACCTGGAGGTCTGTGGCAAAAGACCCAGCCCAGCAGCTGCTGTGTGTTATTTGAGGGCAACAAGAGGGAATGAGGGCACCAGGATGGCTGAGTGTGTGTTAGACAGAGGAAGAGGCATAGACTGAATGGCAGCAGGGGAAGATTTGGTTTAGACCTCGGAAAAACATTTTGTACCAACTCAGCCCTGCTGCAAATTGCTGAGATTCTCCAAAATCTTGCATTTGCTAATATTTCTTAGAAACTCATGGGTACCAGTGAGTGTTAGCGTTGCAGAAGTGGCTTCTGTAGGACAATGACATCTATGTTGTTATTGGTGCAGGCAGGCACTGCTATTGAATCCAGCCCTGAGAGACTTGCCAGGGGCATTACAGTGTTTGGCTATCCTGACACCAGCAAAATAAATCACTCAGAGTTAGCAATCCATTTGTGTGTGTGGCTGGGAACAGGAAAAGGAGCTAGTAAATAAGACTGGATATGTTATGGCTAGCTGTCTTTTGTTCTATTTGATTACTTGAACAGATACATGGCTGCTTACTTTAGGCTATTAGGCATGTTTGGTATACATACGGATTCATGGACTTTGTTATCTGATTTTTTTTTAAATTGCTAGGATTACACTCAGTATTACAGGACTCTGCTTAATGGGGTATGAAAATAGAAGCGAATACCAAAGTTCCAGGCAAATGCAGTCCCCTCTGTACTGTGATGTGGTGCTTCCTTAAATTCAAAGACAACACAGACTCACAGAAGATAAATGAGGATAAATTAAGTGATAAAGAGAATGGCAACGTATAAGAACATACATAAAGAAATAAACATTTATAACTTTATTGTACATGAATTACCAAAGCTGAAAAGTTTCCAGACTGGTAATTGTCCTTTGAAGGATAAAACTCTTCTGTGGAGCTGTAGCACTGTAAGAACATCCTCACCACATTGTTTGGAAGAGGAAAGTTTTACTGAAGTACTGAAGGGCAAGTAATTTTATTTCATGAATTACTAGAAATGCAGAAAACAACTAAATATAGGCAAGTCCCGAGAAAGAGCTCTTCTCAGTGCTTGTTCAGAGACGTGCACTGTTTTATTCACAGTATGTTCATACAAAACATCACACTAACTAGCAAAATGCAACTTTTAATGATGTTCACATAAGATACAGGGAAAGCAAAAAATCAGTGAAGGGAAAGAAAAAGAATGAGGTTGCTTTACACATTAATCTTTTCTGCATAGCTCTCTGTCAAGAGCTTTCAACAAGGGGCAGCTCAGAAGAGAGACTGATCCCAGCAGGACTGCAGTCTCTGGGAAATTACGCCAAAGCATGGTGTTCCCCGGGCAGGTGGAAAGTCCCATCTTAGTGTGCCATAGTAGTTATAAATAGGCAAGAGCAATTGCACGTGGGATCCTGGGAGTGCTCTTTGGGTTTCCTGTTATAAACAGTAGGCAGTTAAAGACAAGCAAACTTTAACCCTGATGATGAACTGAAGTGCTGAAAGTAATTTTTCAGAAGGCTGCGAGAGTTGTCCAGCATAGACTGTTGTGATTTGCCTAAACTTACCACATAGCCTAAAGAAGCAGTGGGAAGAAGGCTTCAGGAGATTTCCTGAAAACTTGTTCTAGGACACAAAAAGTGTCAAGGAGATCAAATATTTTAGGGCAGGAAGAAGTGAAAACCATGGTCTTCCATGATCTTGTCTTACACTCTGCTTAAAAAGTATGGAGAAGAGAGCAGCAGTAGCAGAGCTATGCAGAGGTCGCTTTCCTGCAAGGCCGCCCTGGAACAACCTCAATGGCTAAAGCATGCTGCTTCGGCTTCCTTCACTTGAGTAGCACGTGAAAGTTGAGGGGGAAGAATTTATTTCATTGCGATGCCTGTAAAGGGTGTGATTCATTTATTGTTCCCTTTGTGAATATCCCAGCCAGGTGACTGAGGCAGATATACCTACTGGTGACCCAGAAGGAGTTGCGATAAATTTCATGAGTGGGGGAAAGAAGAAAATGAGTCAAAAGACAATAAAGCGTATATGGACTTTTACTTTCCATGTTCACTTGTTTACTTCACAGCCTGAGCCCCAGCCAACCCAGAATTTGCTTTGGGGCTTTTTTCCACCTCTTTCCTTTCTCAGGCCAGGGTAACAGTGTAGTTGCACCTGTGACTTCTTAAATTAGCAGTACATAAGCTCCCTGTAGCCTCTGGGTCTCCCATGTGTGAGGGCTTGGGTGGCCTGTTTGCTTTCCAGTATTTTTCTTGTCCTTGTTCCAGTTCAAGCTGCTGAGGCATGGGTTGCTGGTTCTACTGCGCCTTTTTGTTCCCCCAGGTAAAACGTTTGCACTTTGTGCTTGCTGGGGCACAGAGGTGGAAAGAGGAAGGAGGGAAGTGTTGGGTGAAGCAAGCCCATCTCAGAGGTATGAGCCTGCTGAGCTCTTCTGGGGGAAGGCAGGAGACTTCTGCTCCCTGCTCAGAGAGTAGGCCTGTAAGACTGGAGGCTGAGCTGTTTTCTGAGGAAGGGCTGGGTGTGTGCAATAGTAAAAATATCCATTGGTTTTGAAAAAAAAATCGCTTGGAGGACAGCCAGTAGAGCTGTGGCTAAGGCTGAGCTAATGCAGAAGACTTGGGTGTACTGTTTTATTGTTTAAGCCCCACTGAGGTTCCTTGCCAGTTTGTGTCTGCTGTGCAAGTCTTGGGCTAGTGAGTGCTCTCTGCCTGTTGTTCCTGGGCCCCTGAGGGGTGCTGTGCATGTCTGTGGCAGAGGAGATGTTCAGGGTGCATGGAGAAGCTGGCAGACCCCATCCCATCACCTCCCTCATGGTGATGAGCAGCAGGCCTCCGCAGAGGGATGGATTCTGCAGTTCGAAGTGTCCTCTGCCTCCTGGCTAAAAAGCTCCAAGTCTGTTTTCTAGCATTATTGGAGCACTGGGCTTACCTTCTTAGAAATGTTCTTTTATTGAATGTGATTGCACAACATTAAGTCTAAGCAGCCCATCCTGGACCCAGGCAAATCCCTCTGAGAGTTCAGTCATCTAATCCCATGTGCAGCATACAGAGTGAGGTGGGAAAGTTCTCATTTTCCCACAGTGTTCCTGCCTAGCTGTCTCAGCAGTATCAGATGCAGTGGTATCATGCACTGACCTATATACAAGCTGCTAGGTTAAAACTCCAACAACCTTGTTCAGCTTGTAGCCATGAATTCCAGAGAGTAGCCCTGCATAGTTAAGAAGTCGTATCTTGACTGATCTTAATGCCCTTTGATTTCTCTGAATAGTTCATCATTCCTGTACCGTGATACAAGTTGTAAATAGAGAGATGAATGTATATCCCTAATTATATAGTTTGAAAATGAGAATTGTGCCTCTCTCCTTACCACCCTAAAGAGGCCAGTCTCTGGAGCTCTCAGCTGCCTTCCTTGGCTTCTCCACCACTGTTTTTACCCCTTTTTTGCTTTGGCTCTGCCAGAAGCTACATTCTGTGGGATATGTCTTACCTTTACATGGAATAAAGTTAATCCTTCACAGGGTCAAAATGACTGAGAGACATACCATACAACATTATTTCTCATGCTTCTTTTCTCTTAAATTAAAAAAAAAAAAAAAAAAAAAAAAAGTTTTAGTTTGAAATTTTCATTGTCTAGAACAGCTTATCTGTGTTTCCAAGACAAAAGCTACAAGGAATTAATACTTTACATGCAATGTTCTTTTTAATTGCTGAGTATTAATGGAGCTGGGAAATAGCTTGGAGGAGTGACCTTTTCCTGGAGGTGGACTGTACTGAGGCCTTTTTCTTCACAGGGTGGGAAGAAACCAAAAGAATGGGGACAAGTGGCTGAGAGAGCTTTGCAGGGAGCAAATGCATGTGAGGGGGAGTCTTGCTTGGCAAGTAAGTTTGACCAAACTTGTTATTTGGGCAAAGTATAACTATTGCAAAATAAACTTGGGAAAGAGCAGAGAGTCAGGATGGATGTATTTGGTTGGAAAGAATGTCAAAGGAATGAGGTTTGAAGGAGGAAATGTTAATTACACGGGGTCAATTGCTAACAAAAGTTTTGGAGCATTTGGGTGAAAGATATTTATTTGGTGGGTGAAAATCAATGCTTTAATTAAGACAGATCAGTAATATCTCTGCAGCCTGTTGGGAAGAAGTGTTTGGCTACTCCAAGCTATAGAGTTTGCTCTCGTTATGGTAATAACTTATAGGCATGCAGAGAACGGGGATCGATGTTTACACATATAGTGATGGACGGGGTATGTACATCATCTTTTCCAGTACAAAGAATTCTCTTTGATAATACGAATGATGCCGTGTCCAAAAGAAACAGCAAAGAGAACAACTTACATAGCATAGGAATGAGCTATAGTGCAAGGGGGAGGGGAGGAGGGAGAGAGGAAATCTTGTTTCTTTTTCTGTGGAAATGTTTCTCAGTCAGTAGTGAGAGAGTAGAGAGAGGACTGCACTACATATCTCCTTCTTCTCAAGAAAACACGTTATATTTATCAGTTACCAAGTCCTTCCTGTTTTTGCCTTGATAAACTTACTTATTCAGAATTGGAAAGCTTGATGTGGTGGATGGAGAAAGATCCCTTCCAAAAGCTTATACAGCTTGGTAATTGAATGAGGTGAGACATGTAGGCTTAAGCCTCCATAACAAACCTGACTTGCTGTATCACTTCTGTGCTCTAACTTCTGAGTGAATGGAGCTATGATGTTCCCCTCACTTGCTGCCTTTCAGCCATGCTCTGACAACACTTTTATTGCCTCCAAGTCTTGCATGCCAAGCAGACCAATCCTTGAGCATGGGAATGAGCCAAGCAACTTGATGGTCTCTGAAGTGGAGAGCTCTATTTTGCAGGGGAAGATTTAGTGTTGCTTTGCTTTAAATGCTAGGTCTAGAAAAAGAAATAGAAAAAAGTAAAGCAGAAATCCTCAATGGCATGGATATTTCTAGTATGTGACATACAAGACTGTTTACTTTCCTTCTACATTGTTTCTTCCACTCATCTTGAGATGGCTGTACCTCCTAGGGGACCAGGGGGTAGCACTGGCTTGTTGACTAGGAGTACGGATTTCTGGTCTGTGACTTAGAAGAACCTTTCCAAATGTTGGAGATTCCTTTTCAAAGTTCCTTAAGTACAGATCAATGAAGAACAAAGCGGAGTTCTGGAGACAAAGTGCTCTGCAAGCTTTCCCCAGAGTCTGCCCTGTCTTGGGAGGACTGCACTTATTGGACTTAACCCATCCTTTTATATTTTCCCAGTTTTCTTTCATCAAGAGCCTGGGGCCACTGTTTTGCTTCACTATACTGGTGTGAGCCTTGAGTCAGCAAAGTGACTCCTGATTTTCATATGCTTAAATTTTAGCAGGATCCTATCCAGTGTCCTAAATAGCCTGCAGTAGCAGAGATGCCTTTTTGTTATGTGCAAGGCTACTCTGAAACTTGTTCTAGGACATGAGCTCTCACGTCCCTTGTATTTGAGTGCAGATTTGTCCCAAAGCAGCATTTCACTTTGCTATATTCAGTGAATTTGGACTGATCTAAGACCTCCATCCAGGTAGTTCTGCAGTCTACTGAGAAAAAACCGAGTAGCTTTGAGTGGTGCCTTTTGTGCTGCATGTGTGTACACACGTGTGTTTTTATTTCCACCTCTCTTTGCCTTTTTTTTTTTTCGCCATTTGGTTCTGCTTTACATTTTACTTGCAATGTGTTGTCCTGTTGTGACTATTGCTCATGCATGTTGAGTTAAGGTTCCCTGAGGAGTCTGTCTGGCACTGAAAAATTAGAACAAACTCTTTCGATTTTTGGACTCTCAAAGCCCTTTATAAGCTGAGGTTTTTGCTCCAGGGGAGTAGGAAGTTGGGAAGGACTGAAATATGGCACTGCTGAGAATCAATTAACAGAAAACTTGCCCTAGTACCTAACTGTGTGCTGATTACTCCACTCTAAAAGGCAAATGTGTTTTCTGTTTAGGTCACTCAGTGAAATGAGCATTTTGAATCTTATTCCTACATGTCACTTTCTTCTCCACCTTCATGCTTTCCTCTAGCTTTATGATGTATGTCCTGTTTTAGTCTTCTTTGGCCTGGATTTCATTTCACTTCACAGCTACAGGAAGAGTCACTAACTACTCAGGTTACTTATGGTAACGTCAAGTGAGTTTTCCCAGTGTAATTTTTGATCTACTCTTGCCATGTGCAATAATTATTAGAGTAACAGTAGCTTGAGCCCCCAGTGCTTGGCTTTCTGGTTGGAGCTGGGCAGCAGGCAGCACTGACTGATGTAGTTCACACCACACAGTACGCTCAATATGCTTTAATTTGCCAGATGGGAGCAGATTAGATGTGGGGCTGGGGCCTGGGTCTGTCTCATTTATTTATTTATTTCTCTCTCTTTGTGTAGTGGCTGGTGGAATGTGTTTCCCAAACCCCCATCTGCTTGTTTATTTTCTCTCCTTTGAGCCTTTTATTTGTAGAGTAAGATGGAGAACAATGGGAAGCAATGGTCTGAAACTGAGCAAAGTGAAGGGAAAAACTAGGCTAGACGTCAGAGGCAGTTTCATAACTGATGGAAATGACTATGGGAGCATGTGCCCCTGGGAAGAAGCTGAGTATTTGTCATTGGATTCAAACTAGACAATGTGGAGGAGAGCCCTATTAAAATAGTGGTGAGGGAAGCAGCGGGGAAAGGGATGTGCTGGCATTGCTTGGGCCAAACAAGCTCTCACACTTCATCCTGCCTGTTCACTCATTACAGATTGAGGACTTGGTTGTAGGGTGCTTCCCGTTACAGAGACTTCAGTGTGTCATTGTCTTTACTCGCATTTACAAGGTCACATGAAGGAGCTCTATTAGAACCCAGGGTCCTGCTTAAGTTTTGGGAGAAAATATCTGGAAGGGCAGATAGCTGAGAGAAAGCCAGTACGAGCATTTAAGCTGGGCATTAGCTGACATTTGCAGTGTACAAAACAGGACTTTTGCCAAAGCTGTCCTGAATGTTGGCTGTCGCCAGAGACCTGCATCTGGTCAAGTTACAGTGCAAAAATTTGTACAGTGCTACCTTCCAGTAGCTGAGCCCTGATAGCTCTATTTAAGGCTTGCGCTTATGAAGTAACTGGAATAATGTTAGGTATGGTGGTTACTGCTGTCCCGTCTCCCCCCCACCCTGTCTCCCTTTGGCAGTCTATGTTTTTTCTTGGATTTTGACCAGGCCCTCACCTCTTGTGAATGGCAAAGCTGAGCTGTGATGGTGGTTCTACCCGCAGAGCTCCACCTGAATTGGGTATGATGTAACACCAGAAGAATGAATGTATCTGTTCCTTCTCCTCCTTAGGTCTATCCTCTCACTCTCTAAGTATGTAATGGAATAAAATGGGAATCTCCTTTGGGTAACCTGAAGCATAGAGAATATGTCACAGCTCTATAAAATGGATCTGCAAATTATATGTAAAGGCTATATGACCCTATGAGGGGTCTGGCTTCTCTAGAGGCACCCACTGAGCTTGTTGGGCAGGCCTGGCACCAGATCTATTTGGATGAGCTCCCTGTTCTCTCTGGGAATTAGTGTAGCATATAGCTGTTCTGAAAGAGAATTTTGTGCTGTAGGAGTTAGTCTTCTTCATGCTGGTGTCCATGCTTTTGTCCACACGTTACAGACAGCTGAGAACAAGATAGAAGGAAATGTCTAGGCTTCAGTCTACTTCCTTCTGTCTTATCTCTACTTCCTTCCTGGACCTGTTTGTTCTCTGTGACCTCAAATCATGGTCAAAAGTAGTATTTAACAAAGACAACCTTCTCCTAATTGAAAACTTAGCTTACCAATTCAGAATTTTCTTGCCCAGAAGCCGAAAGATTGCAAGAACGCCAAAGCAGGGATTTTCTCTTGTGAATCACAGCTTATGGAACAAGAAAGAAGGTTCAGGGATTTTTATCTTAAGGAGACAAGGCTCTTGCAAAGTATTTACGATAGTGCTGGGTACAGGATAGCTATGAGATGCATATTCAGCATGCTGTGCAATACCACCCTTGCATAGGAGCTCAAACGTAGAACCAGACTGGTCTGTGATTCACTGAGGCTCCTCAGCTGAGGTAGAAGGGAAATGAACATGCTTATGTGTTTGGGCCTGAACTAGTTGAATGGAATGTCAGCAAATACTCTGCTCAGGGTAAAATATGCTTTGCTCCATGCATTGATGGATATTTATATTTACATGTACACAAACATGAAATACTGTTAGCTCCCTGCTTTTAACTTTTACTTGAGCTGTGAAACAATATGATGTTGCTTTGTATCTACTGAAGCAGAAACCCTTGTTTCACATTTGATGGAGAACGTGCCCTTGAATTATTCTGTGGTTCTGTGAAGACTGTTTGACTTGAATGAATAAGTTTGTCCTTGAGAGATGTTCAGTTTTATTTGTGGTCAGCTTTGCAAATTCAGTGTTCATGGTGTTGAAGCCTCTTAGGCCAAAAACATAGACTTGCCAGCTTACACAGGTCTGCTCTTCAGCATAAATAACCAACTGATAAGACAACAAGAGGTAGAATTCATAGTTTTAATGCTGATTTGAACGTCTCCTAGAAAAAGGAAGCACCAAACATTGGGTCTCTTTTAGCCAAGTCTGATGTTGGATTAGGAACCTGCCTGGACACTTCGTTTTCAGTATTCATCATTGAAGGGATATTCTGGATGGTCACGCCACCTGTGGAGAGGTCAGATTGAACAAGTGAGCCTCCTGGGATATCACATCACTGATGTATTCATGCCGTGCCATAGCAAAGCTCTTCTCTTCCCTGAAGAAAGGAAGCCTTAGTGGATGACTGTTCTGCTTATTCTGATACTACCTGCCCTGAATAATCTTCCCTGCAGAGCAGGCAAAGTACACCTGTGTATTTAAGGAGAGGATAGTGAAGGACCAGTTTTCAGGTCTATAGATAACATAACAGATCTAGGTCTAGTTGGCAGCCACTTGAAGAAACAACCACATTCAGACTAAGTCTGGCTATCCCTGTTCCTCAAAACCCACTAGTTCAGCTGAGGTGCAGATGCACTGCCAGATTAACAGCACCAGTGACAGAGTATACAAAGAAGCTTTGGGATGACTCCTTTCAGGAAAGAAAGGGATATTCTCATGGCTGCATGCAGCAAAGGTAGAGGCACTTCAGGCTTCATCCTAAATGCTGCATTCTCAAGGAAGATGCATGGTCCAGGAACATTATAAAAGGTAAGAGGTAAGTTCCAAGGGTAAAGTGCAGGTGGAAAATAACACTGGTTGTCTATTAATGGCCAGCTTAAAAGAGAGGTAGTTGAGTGAGGAAGTGTGGGTTTTAATGTTTTTTATTTTTATTTATTTTAGAAGATGGTGCTAAACCACAAGTCCTGGCTTGACAGACATTTTCCACTAGCAAAACCTAGAATTTCTGACGTACTCTCTCAGGTGCACCATGGCAGCTGGTTGCCTTGCATTACAACAGAGCACAACAAATACTGGCATTTATCCCATACGTGAATCGTTCCAATTTGGGAAGGATACATTTCACAATATTGAAGTTAACTGACTGGAAGACATCGAGCATTTTGAATTGGTTGTGTCAAAACATTTCATTCTGATATTCAGCCAAGATGAATTGTTTACACATTAACAGATTGAGATGGCTCAAAAAAAACCACTTTGTCATGTTTTGGTTTCAGCATAATTTGACAATCTCTCAGCCACCACTGTTATAATATCCGGTTTCCATCTGTGGAGCATGCTTTCTACTCAGGTCAGGTATGTTCAAAGACCAGGGAGGGTCCTCTTGTGTACCAAAATGATTCACTCAAAGGAGATAGGGTAGCTTGGAATAACTGGTAAGGAAGAATGTCCATAGCATAGACTGGGAGGATAAAATAAATTCAGCAGATAGATTAATGTAAAACTTGCCAATATAATACTTCTAGATTTCTCAAGGGATGAAGAAATGATTTCAGACTAAGACTTTCTGGGTTACTCCTATCTCCGTTTTGTTGTTGTTGTTGTTGTTTTTTTCCTGCTCAGATGTCTAACTTTCTAACTCACTCCAATTAGTGTGATATCCTGTTCCAATGGGCTTACTCACACCTTCAGAACAAAAGATTTGTACATGGTAGCTGATAACTGGCAGAACCACAGGAAAGTTGTGCTTTTCCATTTGCTGGAGTTTGCATTGCAACAGTGGAAGGCTTTCCACAATGCTGGCTAACCAGAAATTTTTCTATATGGTGATTTGACCTTCTCAAATACCTATTTCTGGATAAAATAAGGCATCTGTCTAGGCTTGTAAGTCATCTGTTGCAGCATCAATTCCAGATACTTTAGTGCAAGTGGGCAGATACAGGTTTAATTGCTCCATACAGAGCAAAGTTACTTTTCCAATAAGTTATTTTTTAAATTGAGGCCAGACTGTATTGTAGCACTTTCCCCAAGCATGGCACTTCTGTGAAAAAGAGAGTTGCCAGTGCCTATCCCATACGTGCTGCTGTCCTTGTCCTCAGTAGCCTCCTGTGACCAAATTTAGTCTAATAAAGCAAAACATCTCATTTGTTAGCGCTGGATTAGTGACCTTGAAAGTTCTCTTCCTGTGGGCATTTACCTCCTATAATTTTGCTTCTGGAAAAGGCTTTTTCTGCACCGGGTTTACTTTTAATGTATATTCTCACTAACAAAAGTTAAATGATGTACTAACTTAACCTGGCTGTGTAAAACCAAATCATTTCCAATACCAAAGCTCACATAAGAATTTGCTAGGCCATTTGTGAGAAGCTTTTTGGAACTAAGTGCTGCTAATTAATGGAAGGCTAATTTAAGTTTTAAGAAACTAAAGCTTCAGAGCACATTGCAGAGCGTAAATGTGAAAGATGAACTCTATTATGGTGCTTTTAACTTAGTTAATATTTTCTGTCATGTTTATCATGGTAAGTGTTTTATTTGTTCCTTTGCAACATTTCCCCTATCTTTTGAGCAACGGTCAACATTTTAGAGAGCTATTGATGCTGCTATCCTGCTTTTCATTATTATTAGTGCTTGAGCACTCTACAGTTTAGCAAGATGTAGATAACTCAAGGTAACAAGAGAAATACATGGACATGAATCCCTTCAGCATTTGGCTATGCACTGGGCGCCCTGAAAAGGGGAAGCATAGTTTGGTCTTAAATTGTAGATACTCTTAAGCTCAAGGTAAAACAAATGGCCTTTTTTCTCCAAACGAGATTTGGGTCAGCCTGAGCCTTCTAGAGAAGTGCAACCTGATAAACTACTTTTTGATTTTAAGATTTAGATCATAAGCAGCAAGAAATGAATTAGGAAGTGGTCTAGCAGTTAAACGAGTTTTGTGGCTTTCTCCTTTTTATACAAGTGGATAGAACTCAACATGAGAACAGGAGAGGTGCCTGAAGACTGGAGGAAAGTCAAGGTTATTCCAGTCTTCAGAAAGGGCAAGAAGGAGGAGCTGGGAAACTACAGGAGAGTCAGCCTCACCTCTGTCCTTGGGAAGGTGACAGAACAACTAATTCTGGATATCAACTCCAAGCAAGTGGAATTAGAAAAGGTTAAGAGTAGTAGTGGAATTAGAAAAGGTTAAGAGTAGTAGTTAACATGTATTTGCCAAGGAGAAATCATGCTAGACTGATCTGGTAGCCTTCTATGACATTGTGACCAGTTGGGTAGATGAAGGGAGAGTAGTGGAGGTTGTGTACCTTGACTTTAGCAAAGCTTTTGACTCTGTCTCCCATAACATCCTTATAGGTAAGCTTAGGAAATATGGGATAGATGAGTGAACAGTGGGATGGACTGAGAATTGGCTGACTGGCAGAGCTCAGAGGTTTGTGATCAGTGGTGCAGAGTTTAGTTGGAGACTTATAGCTAGTAGTATTCCCCAAGGCTCAGTACTAGGTCCCATCTTGTTTAACATCTTCATCAAAGACCTGGATAAAGGGATAGATTGCAAACTCAGCAGGTTTGCTGATGATATGAAGCTGGGAGGAGTGGCTAACACACCAGGAGGCTGTGTGCCATTCAGCAAGACCTGGACAAGTTGCAGAGTTGGGCAGAGGATCCTTGTGAAGTTCCAAAAGGGCAATTTTACAATCCTACACCTGAGGAGAAATAACCATCTGCATCAGTATGGGTTGGGGCTGATCTGCTTGAAAGGATCTCTGTGAAGAATGACCTGGGTATCCTGATTGACAGCAGGTTGACCATGAGCCAGTAGTGTGGTCTTGTGGCCAAGAAGGCCAATGGTATACTGGGAAGCTACTAAGGGAGAAGGAGCAGATCTCTTCTTAAACTAGCTCTCTACTGCATATTTTTATTTTTTTATAGTATTGCTCTTAATTATTCTTCTGTGCATCATTTTAGGATAAATTGTCTCTGGAAACAGTAGGGCTACAATTCATAGGCAGTAATACTTGCACACTTGAATGCTTACTGAGCACCGAGAGAAAAGTTGGGAAGGAGCGGAAAGACTCCTATTTGAATATCAGAGCTGGTATTCACACTGGTGCTTAAACAAGGTCAATACTACAGCTTATGACTGGCTGAGATAGCTGTCTCAACACATAGTGATTAAGGAGTTGTAGAGATGGAATAGCCAGAAACAAACATCATCTTCTGGGTGGGCATTTGAAATTTGAGCTTTCAGCAAGTGTTGCAAGCTTATTTTTGTGAATGGTCTGAGGCATATTCAGACTGCATTGAAGAGCTCCTTCTTGCAAGTTCTATCTTAATATAAAGTTGATTATACAAAAATTAATATTAATAGGAAGTGTTTTCTTTTTAAATCTTCTCAAAAAACAAGAGTGTTTAGTGAGAACTTAGGACTCATCCTGGACTTACATTAAAAGTTCCACGTAACGAACATTTTTGTTCAGGGCTTCAATTTCTTTCATCTCTTTCTCAGTGAGAGAGAAGTCAAAGATCTATTGGAAGGAAATGTTGAGAATAAGTTAGAATTTCTTGTCACAGGTAACATTAATATGTTCCAGATTTCAGAAGTCCAGAAAAAATCCTCCCCTTTCTTCTTCCCAAATCCATACCTGCTTGCATTTATATGGACACCTTGAGGACGTGTGTAATCAAATGTGACTGAACTTATTCACTTTCCAAGAGAGAAAGCTAGTCTGGCATGTACTGGGCCATTAGCTTTGAAAGGAATACATTGCCAGAGAAAGTGGATAGCAGTGTGGGTAGAGTGCTTCAAGGGACACAGGAAAAAATACTTTCACTTATTTGGAGTGGATGGAGTGGTCAAGCCAGTTGTTTTCAGGTAGTATGGTTCTAAGCCTTTTCGGCATGCCCATATACAGCACCTTCCCTTCCCCAGTAATGCTACCCCATAGCTGAAGATGAGTCAGAACAGGTCAGTGATCGCTGAATACCTCCAGCCAGCAATTCTTGGGCTACGGATCTACCAAGTGACTTTGTTTCACTTGTGCTGCTCAGTGCAGTAGTGGATACCAGAATTCTTTCTCTGTTCTGCTCTGTTATTGTCATACTATAGTGCTATTAATTGATGATGACAAAAAGAATCAGACATTGGTCAAGCTTTGTGTCTATAGACACAAAATAGCCCCTACGAAAGGCAGTTTTTTCCCCATCTATTTCTATTCTGAGTCAGAGTAAATGGATTCTTTTCTGTACCATTAGAGTGAGCATTTACCTGAAAATTCTCTCTGATGCGTTGTGGATTGAAGCTTTTTGGGATGACCACCACTCCTCGCTGGATGTTGAAACGCAATGCAACCTGTGCAGCTGTCTTATTGTACTTTTTGCCAATGGCATTCAGCACAGGATCCTCCAGTAAGGGAGGGGAGGAAACATTTACCCTGGAGGAGAATTGAGGAAAAACATAGTCTCACTATTTATTTATTTTTTTTTAATGTTAAAACATACAGGCATCTACTCATTCATGGGCAGAATATTGCACCTTTGGACAACACTACGAAGGATGAAAGAGAAGCTTTGACTGTCAAAGGGAACTTCCTATGTCATTTCCTAACATAGACTTATTTTCTACTTCCTCAGTAGAGACTTCCACAGTCTCTTTCTGGCAGAGGAGTCCAAAGGAGACCTCCCATATAGGCACCTGGCACTTTTGATGACAACATGCATCAGGAATGTTACAAGTTTACATTCACAACTATAATATTTAGACACTCAAGTTCAAAACTACTCTGAAAAGGCATTTCACACAGAGCCATCATTGGAGACTGATTATTTCTTTCCAGGACAATGGCCCTGCATTTGAGAATAACATGGGCACTTACCATGTTTCATCCCTTGAGGTTCCCAATGGACTGTACCCAACAATAACAATGTCATGTTGCCTGCAAAATTCTAGGAGTTTGGGTTGAGTGAAATAGGGATGGCATTCAACCTACAAAAGTAACATAAAAAGAATGTTTAATCAGTAAGACCAGATATGGAAGCAGATGATATCTCAGTATTTGTAAGTGCTACAGATTGAAGATGACTTCTTGGCTTTCAGGAAAGGATATATGTAAGTTAATGTATATGGAAATTTGGTTAGAATTCTAATGGTATACTGCTGGGTGATGGATTTTTTTAATTTATTTTATTCGGTGGGCAGCAGATCAACATCTATGATTATAATTTGGCTGTAGCGCATTTGTATTGGTCTTGATGAAAAAGTGGCAATAAGTGGGGACGTGGAGGTGAGGGAGACTGACTAGGCTGAGAAGGCAACCCATCTCATATAGGTCAGATCATTGGCTCTCTGTCTTTTCAGGATGACTAATCTGATGCCATTTTTAGGGTAAGTGTTGGCAGAAGCTGTCCTGTATAGAAAAGTGAGCAGGTATATGCAAAAGGTGAGATATTTCTACAGGGGGTATGATCTTGCTACAGGCTCTGCCCTCTCATGTTGTAAATACTGTCCCTAATTCCCTTACAGGAAGGGATTTTCTGGAAGTGCTCTCATGCTCTGGGAAAGGGATATCTACAAGGTGACAGAGAAACCTCTGTTTGAAAGCAGTCTGGAGCTGGCTGGCACATCTATGCTTTCTGTCTGCCTGCCTTAATCTGGGTTTAATATTTTGTCCAGTTCTTCTTGACCCCATGAAGCAGCAGAAATGCTCAGTGCAGTCCTAGGGGCACTCAATGAGCAGCAACTGTATTTTGCAGCCAATGGGAATGTTAGCACCAATGAAGGGTGCTGGAATTTCTTCCTCTTTCAGGCTGCCCTCCCCTGTGCCAATTCAGGCCCTCCAGGCTACACGCTGGGGATAGGAAGCTGGTCCCAGATGGTCTCTGACCTCTTTGATATTTCTAATGTGGATGCTCATCTGTGCCAGACGAGTCTGAAAAGTTTCCCAGTGACTTCTAGAAAACACAGTGAGCTGCCAAATGCCTGTCAAAGGTATTGAGCATTTGGATGGATCACTGCCACCTCCCTCCAACTCTGAGCCCTACTACTGTGATTAACTTGGATATCACCAATCATCTTCGTAGGCTTTTTCAGCTCCAGTTGGTTGCTTTTTTTTTTTTTTTTTTCCCCTTTTAATTCATGTTTTTCTCCAGCTCTTACAGAAAATCTTACAGGAAAGGCAGAAGAGAGAAAGGAATTACATCTAATGGCTGTTAAACACAGGAAGTTTAGAGTGACCCAGGGTCTCTGAAATTTAGGGTTGTTTAGGTTTAGTGTCAGCTGAGGTAAATGTGGTTTCACTGAGGACTGGTTAGCCCCAAATGGTTTGTCTTGGGAACTTTTTGGATGCAAAGTAAGGTACATGGCAGATTTAACCTGGCCGTGGAGCTTGACATAGAAACGTGAATTTTATAGTCCTGGGACAGGAACCGAGAAGAGTGGTTGTTCTAGTACCTTCAAGTTTTATCTTGAGCTTGGATAGGATGAGTAATATTTTCAAGCTAGTAAGTGTGACTATATAGAGGGCAGCAGCTGTGGCAAAGCATCACCCTACTGCACAGGCCTTGTGTTGCCTCTATCTTCCCTACTGGGCAGTGGTACCACAGCAGGCGCTGCCCTTGGCTTGAGGTCATACCTGGTTGCTGACAGGCTTGTGCTTAAGTCCTGGCTTGTTCAGGATCATCTCCAGCTGCCTGCGGTTGAAATTGGATACTCCAATAGACTTTGCCAAGCCTGCGTCTTTACATGCCTCCATGGCCTGCAAAGACAGCAAAGATTAGTGGAGTCTCAAATGCTGGCTTGATTCCTTGAAGCATGCATTTTGGAGGGGTAGAAGCCAGTCCATTCTTGAAAGTGCAGAAAACTCTTGCAGTAGCAGAGCTAGCAGTTCTGTTATCATAAAGGCTGGTGCTATCCCACTGTTTTAAACTTTGGTCTCATGTAGACCCGCTTTCCAGACCAAACCCTAATGTTTTCCCATGAAGGTAGAATTTGTCTGCAAAGCAGACAGGTTATATTTGAGAATACAAAGTAGGAGAAAAAGGTGGGAGAAGGGAATGCTAGGTGTTGTATGTCTCAAACAAATCCTAATAGCTGAGAAAGCTTTGTGAATGCTGGATATGAACACATGCTGCTTCATTAAACTTTATCTGCTAAGCTGTTAGGAGGAAAGAGGCTCCTTCCCTACAATTTTTCTACAGTCTTCCCCTTTGCTTCCTGAAACTGCACACAGGTGATTTAGGGGCTGCTCAAGGCAGCACAGACCTAGCTGTGGAGCTGGTTGCCCCTCCTGCAGGTTTTGTTATTCCTTTCTGTCTCACAGGATCTGAAAGCAGGGAGGTAAGAGGCACCAGGTATTTGACGACCTCTAGTTGGCCCCATATGCTTTGTATCACTCAGTGACAAGTCAGCAAATACAGTCATCTGGAGACTTTTTTTTTCTTGCTGGCACCATGCTGAAAGAGTGAAATTATCTGGACTGAGTTTAGCCAGGTTTATTTTGATTGATGCTCTCATTTTCAAGCAGTCACCAGTACCTATTCTTCTCAGCCTTTTAGCTGAAAAGAGTACAGTATATCCTTTACAATAAAGCATCAGCTTGAAGTGTTCAGACAGCTGCTGTTTTGAGCAACTAGTTGTGAAAAAGGGAAATGAATTACATCAGCCCCAGATAGGGAAATAAACAGCTAATATGGGAGTCCTCAGCCCCATGAGATTCTGCCTGGATGTCTTCGCTGCCAGAAAAGGCCCTGGGCTCTCTTCCACTCCGAACTTTTGATCAGGATTTCATCCATTCTCTATCTATCTTCATCTACTAGACCATGAATGGAACTTAATTGGGATGTGACTATCCAGTTCTGGACAGTGCAAGCTGATGTGAAATGTGGAACAGCCCATGTTGACTCTCTTGGTGTAAACTGTGCTGAATTAGCAATACTTCTGCAGCTCACTTGATGCGGAAGGAATGCTGAACATCTTTGGCTATGAATTAAAGGTTATTTAAGGCTTCAAAAGGCAGGAATCTGAGAAAATCATCAATCTCACTTTCTGCCTCACCTGAGACCATGTAGCAGTAGGCTTAAGGAGGCATACTGCATCTTAACTAACATACTTCACAAACAATTTTAGGATGCAGTCTTCTGGGGAAATGCTGTTTTCCTGCAGGCCTCTTTAGCAAAATATTCTTACATTCTCATCCTATAACTAAATTTACAAGGGAGTGAACTTATTTTGGTGGCAACTTTTAAAAATATTATTATTATTACTATTATTATTTTTAAATGATGAGCTTTAGGGAAAAATTTGGTTTATGTTAAAGGAAAAATGTTTCCTTTTTTGAGGAAGATCCAGTCATTTACTCCTTCAGGGCTTCAACTCTCTGCTGCGGTCAGGGTCTGGTTTAAAAAAAATAAAAAAATAAAAAGAGAGGCAGTAGGGGGAAAAAAAACTACAGGTATATCAACTAGCAAATATGCGCTTGCTGAAAGAAGGAGTACAGACATCAGATATCTCAATAATATTTTGTTTTGTTGTATAAATAATGAAGTGATGGCAAGAAGAAATGTCTCTAGAAACAGGAGTCAAATTTATCCGTGGAGTTAGTAGAATTTGATCCATTTGCTCTGTCAGTATGTCAGCTCTGCTTATGAAGGCCGCAAGTAAAACTGAGAATGAGGATCTGTGGTTTTCTTTGTTGTTGTTGTTGTTTTTTGTTTTTTAATTGTTGTTGTTTTTAGAGCATATATGGATACTGTGTTTGCTTACCTCCCAAGTGGCACATAAATTTGTCTCATGGTAGATAAATTTTCCATTTTCATCTCTTGGGTAGATTGCATCTCCAGGCTGAAAAGTAAAAATAGGTTTCTTTTATTTAAAAAAAAAAAAGGGGGGGGGGGGGGGGGGGGACGGGGAGGGTGGGGAGAGGAAAGAAGAAAAACTTTCACTCCTCAAAGATTTTTTTTTTTTTCCAGTCTTTCTACCAGCAAACATACAAAAATAAGTACACTCAAAAGCTTTCTGAAACACCCGAAGTTCAACAGGTCATTCATGCTGGGCTTACCACATCCTCCACTGTGAGACAGTCCTTGGATAGACTTCTGGACTGTCACATGAGTGCATGCTTAGGAACTCCAGGATGGCCTTATTTTTCAATAAACTTTTGACCCTTACAGTATAGCAAACAAAGAACGAATATGCTTCCAAAGAGCTGAGTTAGAGTGCCAGTCTGTATTCCTTTCCCCTTCTTTCTGTCCCTCCTTTCTTCCCAGCCTTTCTCTGATCCTGTTTTGTCCTGGGCACCTGAGAAGTGTACCATCTCGGTCCAGCTCCAGCTGGAGTGATCATTTCCAAGATTTACTACTTTACTATTTTATTTACTATTATAGCAATCTAAATGCACAGCTATTATACATGCTGCACATTTTTAAGTGCATTATCTGCATTTCTTGGGGCACTAGGAACTCTTCCTGTCTCCATGCTCCACAAGCAAGACTTCAGGGATGAGTTATGAGCTGATATCTCACAATATGATCTTTCTTTTACTTCTTGCAATGTATATAATGAATGCATTAATGTCACCTTCCCTTTTGTCTGTAATTCCACTTTTTTTTCATGAAAGTCCTTCAGTGATGTCTAACATTCGGTCTGACTGCAAACTGCTACATTTCAAATGACTGGATGCTAGATGCTGAAATGCTAATTCCTTGTGAACAGGATTCTCGAGTTCAAATTCGAGGCATTTTATGGGAAAAGTGAGCCTAGGGAAAAAACAGCCTCAGATTGCAGGCACCAAGTTACAATCACAAGCCTGTCTCCTTCAAATGTGCTGGCTTTCCTCAATGAATTCCCCAATGATGACTTATTGCCTTTGTTGCTGTGTCTTGCTGGAAAAACAACTTGCCTAGAAAGAGGCAGGTGGTTATTGAACATATTATTTTTCTACCAGAAGGAAAACTATTTGTCGTTGTAATTTGAAATGGAGAGAATTTATTTACAAAACCACACTGATGTATTTTGGAACGAACCGTTTATCCCCATGATATCCCAAACAAAATTGGGATGAAGGTAGCTTGAAGATTGAGTTTGTGGTGCCAGCTACTCTGGATTTTCACAAGGATAAATCCTTGCTTCTGCTTCCAGGAATCTACACAAGGTTTCTGCTCAGTAGTCTCCAGGCAGTACTTCCTCTGTCAAGCTACGTTTTTTTAAAGCAAGCAGGTCCCTGAATGACAGAACTGACAGCAGATGGATAAGAAGGGATAATGTGCTGACGGTGTTTTGCGGGTAACATGATGGTGGTTGCTAAGTTGTTGAAGTCTCTCAGAAGTTTGGCACATTTCTCACCTTGAGTTCTTATGGACTACACATCACTGGTCATTGGCACAAATGTTCACCTTCTCTTGCAGTTGTCTTGGAGACAGCCACAGACCTTAGACTGAATACAAGGTGGCTTTCTATCATGTTGTTATGTGAGCATTGAAACAGTCAGGACAACGCTGCACGGTCACTGCTGCTATGCAGTGCTGCAGTGCTCACATAGTTCTCAAAGTCTGGGGACACTCCAAAAGCTACCAGACAATTTGCATATTTGAAGCACAGCAGTTGGTAACAACTGAGGGGAAAATCCTCCTCAAAATGTTCTTTGACACATGCGCTTTCTCAAGAAGGCAATTCTCAAGAAGGCAATCTAACAAATTGTAAATGCCTATTGTGCAAACAGGAGGCCATAAAAGGTCAAGTAGAAAGGCTATTAATCTGTTTTGATTTATTATTTTAAAATCACAAAAAGATACTTAAAGCAAGCTTGTTCAATTTAAGGCTAAAATATCTCTTTTTCTGGTAGATGATAAAATAACTTAGTTGGGAGGGACCTAGAGATTATTTAGTGCATGGGTACCTGCTTACTAACCATCTGACTGGAGGCGTCTGAAAAACCTCCCAGTGGATACAAGCTCCTGAGGGAGAGGGCATGTGATGACCTAGAGAAGGCCGGCAAGTGCTGGAGTGTGCCCAGAGAAGGGCAATGAAGTTGTGAGGGGTCTGGAGCACAAGTCTTATGGGGAGCAGCTGGGGGAACTGGGGTTGTTCAGTCAGGAGAAGAGGAGCTCAGGGGAGACCTCATCACACTCTACAGTGACCTGAAAGGAGGCTGTAGTGAGGTGGGGGTCTGCCTCTTCTCCCAGGTAATGAGAGGTGACAGCCTTAAGTGTGCCAGTGGCGGTTCACGTTGGATATTAGGAAAAATTTCTCAGAAAGAGTGGTGATGCACTGGAACAGGCTGCCCAGGGAGATGGTGGAGTCACCATTCCTGAAGGTGTTTGAGAACTTGTGCGGGTGTGATACTTAAGGACGTGGTTTCCTAGGGAAATATTAGTGGTAGGTGGAAGGTTGGACTAGATCTTTTCCAGCCTTAATGATTCTACGATTCTATGATGATCTGTCTTGCCAGGGAAGAGGGGCTGAGCACCACCACTGGGCTAAGGGGAGGAAGGACAGAAGTCCTGAATGGAGAATCCCTATAACGGGGAGAACAAAAAGAAAAGGGAGACTCAGTCTAAAGTGAACAGGTCAGTGATTAACGCCACCCCAGATATCAGCCATTCTTGGTGCACTTACAAGTACTGGCATAGAGGGGATTTCCTCCTATGAGTGGTACTCTCAGGAAATAAATTCCTTTCTACCTGAAAGTCCCTGTGAGAACTTGCACCACTTGGCTGTGCAGAGGCATTTTCCTTTGACTTCATAATGGGACTATGAGCTTTGGCTCAAGTTCTTCACTGATTCCAAGCAGAAAGTAGTTTTGTTAGAAGGCATTTAAGGAGACAGAAAAGTGCCAACTTTTGCGGAGCAAGACAGAGAAGGAGTCTTCTAGCGTGTTATACCTGTGCAGTTCTCAGCAAAGGCAAGTGTCATGTTTGAGATGGGTATATTTTGTGAGGGAGGCAGCAAAAAAAGGAAACATTTGGCATAGAAAAACTTGCATTTTTTAGGCAGAAGGTGACTTCTTTTTTAATCTCCTTTCAAAAGGAGCATGAGTAAATCTGTGGGACTGCTACTCTTGACAGCAGAGCTTGTTGATACAAGCCTCATGGAGTCAGATGTACATTACTTTAAAGCCAGCTGTCTATATCTTTATATTGTGAGACAGTGACCTTCACTATGTGGGAGAGTGAACTACTAGAGAATACAAACACAAGAAAGGGGAAGCAGGAAATTGCAAGTGGTGGGAAATTTTTAAAAATGCACCCAAAAGGATTCCATACGTGGGACTGGATAAACAAAGTTTTGATGTCTAAGTCCAGCACTGCTGTGGAGGTCTTAACAGGAAAAAGGATCTACAGGTCCAAGGTGATTGCTCCATTACTAAATTGCTTCCTATCATCTCATGCTTCTGGCAGTTTGGAATCTGTGGTACAATATAATTTTAGTAATTAAAGAACTACCTTCCTTGCAAAAAAAAAAAAAAAAGGTATGGCCAATTTAGCACTTTAACACCCCCACAGAAAAGATTAGGTAGATAATTTCCTGGCCTTTGTCCCTTTTTAAAAAAAAAAAAGACTTAACTGGTTAAAAAAATTGCTAAAAGTTTTTTGAATCTCAGTTTCCTAATTTCAGTATTACTTAATTTGCCTTCATATCATGTACTTGCAAGTGAAAATTTTAGAGCAAAGAGTCTGTGAAACCAGAAAGTTCAAGGAGACTTACAAGAGCTGGTTGCAGGGGAGGCATACAACTTTGATGTAAGCTCCTCACATTCAAAGGTTTTGTGACTGTAGGAAGAGGTTGCCAAGAGCCAGCAGAATGAAGGAATATGAGGCTTTAACTTTTCAGACATTTAAGAGCAAGAAATAGACAACCCGTATTTGGGGCCAGCTGTCACCTACCAAAGCTGTCTGAGAGGAGCACTACATTTAAGGAGATTAAGATCACAGCTATGATTTGATCACTGGTTTTAGTGCTCCTGAGGCTTTTCTATTTTTGAGATAGAGTGAGGGATATCAGCTCTTGCCCCATCTTCTCCCTCCCCCCACTCTGCCCCTGGCCCCTCGTTGCTTTCTACAACACTTGTGTTACTTCACCTATACTAGTTCTTCAGCATAATTAGTCTTCTACCTCAGTTTCCTTTCAGTGGAAAGACTGGATGCTACAGCTGTTAGTAATGAATCTCACACATCTGTAAATCCCTCTGTGTGGGTAATGCAGGGAAATATGTTCAGGCACTGTATGAAGAACATCATCTTGCATAACTACTATTTTCAGTGTGGACTGGAAGCTACAAGAATGATGCTGGATGGAAACCTTGGTTCAAGCCAAACATGTACTTTTTAGGGCAATATTTCTTTTTACCTTGAAAGCCATTGGCAGCTCAATAATGTAGAGGTCGACATAGTCCAGCTGCATGATCTTCAGGGTTTTCTCCAGCGTGGGACGTACCAGCTCTGGTGGATGGCAGGTGTTCCACAGCTGGGGAAACAAGCACAGGCTCTTTCTGGGGTGTCATGAGTGACAGTGAGCATCCTTCAGCCAATTGCCCTCATCCCACTCACTCTTGTACTTCTGACAGAGACCATTATACACAGTACAAAGACATCATGGTCTACAATGATGCAAGAAAAATGCAAGGGGCCTTATCCCATCTTCTGCCAGAGGAATTTGTAGAAGTTAAGACAGGAATCCTTGCCCAGGACTGTTTGTCAGCTGACCCAGTAAAGCTACCAGATACCCGCTTGTTACAAGACAGGTTATTCAGAGTTGTGTTTATTGCAAACTCTTGCTCAATGAACTTAGGCAGATTCCTTTTGTTTTATGAGCTTTCCAAGCATATGCTTTCACTGGAAAACTTTGTTCCCACAAGAAATCTGTGGTCAGGTTTATGCTTGAAGGCTGAAGCTCAGATCATGTGAGCTGGCTATTGAATTGCCAAGCACCTGGCACAAAGAGGATCTTTTGGTTTTCTCCTGTGGCCGTGGAGTCTGAGTGACTGCTGACGTAGCAAAGTTTTAACTTACTCCCCTATCCTCACTGAAAGAAGTATTATTGTTTAGTTACCGTAACACAGGTGTGACTAGTTAAAGGATAGCCTTTGCAACCTCTTTAATCATAACAAGTGCTATGGCCTGATGTTGCTATGGAGTGTGCTCAGTTGATTAGCTTGCAGTGCTACCTCTAACAGAACTCTTCTGATGCAAATCTCTTGCAAGAACAGAACGATAGCATAGCAATTAGTAACAAAGAATTCTTTGTAAATCATTCTCTGAAGCTAAAATCTACAAAAGGTGGAATTAACACACAATAGGAGGTTAAAAGTACCATCTGGTTGCATAGAATAAGTTGGGCTATTCTATCTTTATGGGGGGATGATGGAAAGGGCTGGATGTTTGGGGTTTGTTTGTTTGTTTTCAATGCACCAAACTGACATTTGGAGTCACGCTGAGGTTTTTGGCACCTTCATTGGCTGGAAAAAAAACGATGTTTGTTGGTATAGTCATTGTCTAACCAATTCTGCTACCAGTGCAGACAGTCACAGCATTCCAAGTCGTAGAAAGAAACCATTGAGATGTGAAACACTTGCACTGAAATTTTCAGAAGACAGGGATTATAGGCACTAAGACATAGCCTGAGTAAGTTTTGAAGTATTTTAATTATTATTTACTTATAGAGTAGACTAATTAGTTGTGCCAGCAAAGGCAAGGATGTTATCTTGAAGCTTAGCTGTCCTAAGAGCAGGGCATATCTATCTCCCTGCCCTAAGCTGATGCACCAAAGTGGCGCCAGCACCTCAAAGTTCACACTGGGTCTTAATCCTATTGCAAGGAATGAAGAATTTAAGATCGGTGAAGTGTTGGCTACACGGGCTGAGGTGTAGCATAGTACAAGGCTCAAGGTCCTGCTCTCAGTTTTAAGCTGTTATGCTGGATTTCCTGAAAGCCTTTGGTCTGGGTGTTATTTAAGCATTTGCCAATTTTTGATTTTCATTTTACAAGTAAAATGAGATGTTCTTTTGAACTTCACATAGGTAAGGAAGTGAATCTTTATACCCTTCATGTTTAGTTTGTTATTTTGATTTAGAAATTTAGTAACTGAAGGTATGTTGACAGCTTAGGAGCTGTTTTTCCAAGTGCCCTTTGTAGCTCAGTGCTGCTGAGCTAAGTTCTTGCCAGTGAATATCCATCACTTTTAAAAAATGCAGAGGTTCTAAGGAAACAGCCTTTAGAAATAGCAAACATTTGTATTGCCTTAATACACAAATGCCATGGAAACTTAAGAGTTTCACAACTGTTTTCATGATTTGTACAAGTTATTGTATTATCTACCTAAGTAGAACCCATGTAGACATTCGAGCAGATAAAGCTGCCAGCTGGCTTCGGCATTTCAGGACACCATATTTCCTGGAAATGTTACTTTTATTTTAATGAAAGAAATATCCTGGGATGAAAGAGGAGACCAAAAAAGGTCTTGCTATATAAGCCAAGAGAGCTGCTGGCAATTGATAGAAAACCTCTAAAATTTCTGGATGCTGAGTTACTGTGCCTGACCAGCCAGCCAACAGCGCGAGCCAAGTGCAAGTGCCAATGATTTCAACTGGCAGTTGCAGCGTAGTTGCACCAACTCGCTATTCCAGTAACACTGCCACTCAGTGGGGATGTTCTTGTTAGTCCCTGCTGATAGTCCAGCCTTTGATTGGCATCATCTTTGTTCACGAGAAGGCCTGTCTGAAGGAGTTGCATGTGCAGAATCTTGTGTATTTATTTCCAGGACTTCTGATTCAGTGAGATTGAAGACAAACACAACTTTTGTTATGCCTACTACTTTCAAGAATGGTCTCTTACCATGTTTCCCAGAAGATGCAACATCTAATGTTGGTCAGTTATCTACGAAGGTCCGATGTATCTGCTGGTTTGATATTTGCCTATAGTTTGTTCAGTGCATAGATGCATAAGCTACACAAAACTAAAGATATGTGAGCTCGTTAGACAAAGGCCACCCAGTCCCGCTCTTCCTGGGAGGCTCAGAGTGGCTGTTAAAATGTCCAACAAAACCTGTGAAAATCCTGGACTGATGGAATGTTTTTTTGCAGTATATTTTCCACTTCTGCCTTTGATCACTTTAAAGGCTACAGAGGTGCTCCAATCAACATGTCCACCTAGAATTAAATCCTCATTTTGTCAAGCACAAACAGGGCACAACAGAAGGATAAATTCATGTGTCCTATCTCGCAGTCACAAAGAAGGCTGGAATTACAAGCATTGACTACCACAGTATTGCAATTTGCAACCTTGATACTAGCAGGACTTGCAGTTTAGGGAACAACTGAACTCATAATCAAGAAACAAGATGAAATTTCACAGCTGCCTCAATGTTTAAGTAGTGGGTAAATATATCTAGTGATTAGATTGACAACTGAACATAGAAAGGCCTAATGAATAAAGCTTGGATAATAAAATTTAACTGAGAGGTGCTCTTTGTAGATCCTAGAGGGGGAAGCAGTTGGGAAAGCAGTTATCCAGCTCTAATTTTATTTTATTTTTTAAATTTGGAATATTACTGTTAATTTGCAGTAATAAAAGCTACAAAACAGTTTAAATAAAATATTTTAACATATTGAAATAAATGTATTGGCGTATGAGAAACTGAGAGATTACTCTGATCAAAGTGGAAACTCTGAGGACTTTAAGCTTTTCTCAGGATGGCAAGATAGTGACTGTTACCAGTAGTGCTGAGCAGGGAACTAGGAGAAGAGTTGCATACTTCACAGACTGGAAATTGCTTTACTTGGAAGTTGCTCTATAGTTGTTGAAAATCCTCTTGGTCTGCAAACTACCCAATCTAAAGCTTATTTTCCCAGATCATAAAGCTTAACTAAATTGCTCATAGTAAAACAGGTCTTTTATCCCATCAGAACTTTCACTCTAGGAACCGTATATTTATTTCCAAGGCTGTTGAGTAACTCCTGTGGATTACGTCTTATTTGGGAAGGGAGAAAGGGAAAATATTAGGCTGCTATATTCAAAGAAGCATTGCCGGAAGGGGAACTTGAGGCCATAAAGTCCATTAGAAACTGGACAGGAACCATGGACTTTCTGGGAGTCATCCGATCTTTTTTTAGAAATGTGTTCTCTCTTATGCCCTCAATTTGGTCACTGTATTTGTAGCGGCTTCTATCATATGTTTTATTGGACAGGGGATTTATTTCTTCTAGCAGTGGACCTGCTCTTACAGCTGGGATTTTAAAACAATAGCTTGCTCATGCACTACTCCAGTCTTGTTACTGTAAAGTGAAAGTGTGATGACCTCTTTTCTCCCAGTGTGTTGATTCATGATCATAGAAGTCTTCAATGACAGATGATACAGTAACTAGGGTGTAGCTTGATTAGTAATTCTCTGGCAGCAGTACCAACATAAGCACTTGCTGTTCTTCTGTACATAGACACTTGCATGCACGTGTTTGCTCCCACCCCTTTCATTGTGCAATCTCAGAGCAAACCTTTATGGGGAATTGCTCTAACAGAAAGTAACTCATTTGCAAGATCATTGTCTGGATCTGGCTCAGTATGTTACTATACAAATGCTTGTGCCAGCACAACATGTGTGACAGTAACAGCTCAGGTAGCACAACTGAGTGTAGCAATGGTCTAAACTTGCAGGCACCTACAGTACCAGGCAGAACACGTACTGCATTGTTCCCATTGCTAACTCAGATTTAAACTGAGAACAGTGATTATTGTGCTTTATAGCAAATCCAGTGCTGAAAATACTAAGACATCGT
Source organism: Alectoris magna (assembly GCA_030625065.1). Classification (NCBI taxonomy): domain Eukaryota; kingdom Metazoa; phylum Chordata; class Aves; order Galliformes; family Phasianidae; genus Alectoris; species Alectoris magna. Next base: position 141,856,055 of record CM060560.1, read on the forward strand.
GGTAAAAACAGGAAAGAAATACAAAGAATGTTGCATCTAGAAATATATTGGAAGTCGACACTGGCATTTTTAAGAAAGCCCATTCACAGAAATCCCAGATTTAGTGTAAATAATTTGAGCATAACTTCTAACCTTGCCACAGTAAAAGATGTCTTCTCGCTTGATCTTTCCTTCAGCAATCTTCTCCCGGATGGCTTGTCCCACTTCATGCTCATTGTAATAGACAAAGGCACCATCAATATGGCGATAACCAGTATCAATTGCAATCTTCACTGACTCCAAACAAGTGCCTTTGGGAGTCTAGTGGGAGAAGAAAAAGAATAAATATAGTTCCAGCCTCCTGCTCACTTGTTGTGCAACGTTATAGTCATTGAGATAGGCACAAGGTTTATGCCAGTGTTCACCCATTCCAATCATCCATCTTGTTGGCCGGATCTGGCTCCGTATGTGACTATACAAATGCTTGTGTCAGCATAACATGTGGGACAGTAACAGCTCAGATAGCACCACTGAGTGTAGCAATGGTCTAAATGTACAGGTACCTCAGTACCAGGCAGAATGTATATTGCACTGTTCCCATTGCTAACTCAGCTTTAAACTGAGAGTCATGGAATCATCAAGGTTGGAAAAGACCTTCTAATCCAGCTGTCCACCTACCACCAATATTTCCAAACTAAACCATGTCCCTAATTACAACATTTAAACATTTCTTGGACACCTCCAGGGACTGTGACTCAGCCACCTCCCTGGCAGCCTGTTCCAGGGCCTGACCGCATTTGTGGAGAAGAAATGTTTCCTAATATCCAACCTGAACCTCCCCTGGCGCAACTTGAGGCTATTCCATGTAGTCCTACTGCTAGTTACACAAGAAGAAGCTGACCCCCACCTTGCCACAACCTCCTTTCAGGTCACTGTAGAGAGCGATAAGGTCTCCCCTGAGTCTTCTCTTCTCTGGACTGAACAATCCTAGTTCCCTCAGCCACTCCCCATGAAACTTGTGCTCCAGACCCTTCCCAGCTTTGTTGCACTTCTCTGGACACACTCCAGGGCCTCAATGTCTTTCTTGTAGTGAGGGGCCCAAAACTGAACTGATTTGAGGTGTGGCCTCAAGGGATCTGAACATGGGAGCCATCACCTCCTTGTTTCTGCTGGCTACATTTTCTTATACAAGCCAGGATGCCATTAGCCTTCTTGGCTATTTAGGCATACTTCTGGCTCATGTTTAGCTGAGCCCAAATACCTGTGTTTCAGCATCTGAACAAAAATGTGCTGTGTGATTTTCTTTTAAACTATCATATACGTGGAATTAGGTTGGAAAACAAGCTAGAAAAACAGAATATTCGCTATGCATCTGGGAAAGTACAAGAGTCTTCAGAAAGAACTGAATGTACTTGAGATGTAAATTATTTCAGAATTTCTCATCTAGAGAGTAAAGATTTTCTTGCAACAGCTGTTTAATAAAATTCCTTCCTCAAATGGAAGAAGGCTTTTTGGTTGAGCAGACATGGTGAGCCTTCTGTCTGGTTAGAAACTGTGTGAATAGCTTACAACCCAGCAGGAAGGAGGAGTTTGGATGTGTCTTCTTTTCAAACCAGTTTACTATTAGAGGTATTACAGTTCAAAGGGTGATGGTTCAGGAGGGTCTACTGGTATTCCCAGTTGTGGATAGACAGTTGCTTTACAGTGTGGCTAAGAATCAGCAGGCTATTTAGTGTATGTTTTATATTCCTCTTAGCATGTCTAAGAGACATTTCTGTATTTTGTGCTGCTCTTTCAAATACTCTTCTTTGCTGAAATTCAAAGAAAGCTAGTTTTGTTGTTTTCTAAAAGCCGTATTTTCTATGAGCTGATGTGGCAAGTAAAATATGTGCAGGGCAAAGCAAGCAAAAAAGCAGAAGTCTGGTCACAGAAAGTATCTGACTGATTCCTGGACCAAGAAACATCTTACTGTTGCCACAGTTTTCTTAATGAGTGGGCAGCTCTAAGCAGTGGTGGTTAAGGGTGCTCAGTGATGCATGGCAAACTTTTCTCCCACTTTTCCATAGGCATTGCTCTGCTGAGACAGGGACATCTGATTCACTTAAAGGTGCAATGGGATGTTGAAGCACCCTAGGACAATGATCTTTTTGACATCCATGGAAGAAAGATTGATGAAGGCTTATTGAAGACACATGGGATCAACATCTCTGTCTTTAAATCCCAGAGCTGCAGCTGGCAGTAGGTTATTTGGGAGTAACAGGAGTGTATCCCTGTGTGCTCATTTTCTGCTCAGCATCCCATTCAGGCTGACTGTGTTGAATGGGACTGAGTTGGCTTCTGTTCAGATTCGGGGGGAGAGCTGTCTGCCTAAACGTTACTTAAAACACAAAGCTGCTCATGCTTGCCCTTATTTACTGCAGACCTGACTGAGGACTGAGAGGCAGAAAGGCACAATTTGACAAGCTAAAATAATTAGAACAGTGTCAATGCAATGTTGTCTGCTTAATTAAGAGAAACAACGGAACACTTGTTAGAATGCTTTGCTGCTTTCACTGTGGGAGCCCACAGGGGCATGCTCAGCCCCACTACGGTTCTTGCCGAGCTGTTAATAGGACGTAATGAAGATCAGGGCAGCTAAAAGGATCTAAAAGGACCTTTCAGGAGCAGTCAATGGCTAGTTTTCTAGTTTTCACTTGGGACACGTCAGGAGTGTGAGACATAGTGCGTTGACAACTTTCAACACATTCATTACTTGTCCCTATCTGAACCTGCAAGGACCAGATTTGAGGAAAGTGAGAGACAAAAAGCTCCAACGTGGATGCCGTGAGTCTGCAGTTACTGATGGCAGCAACATCAGACTTGTCACAGCTATGGGCTGCGCAGGGCTGTAGGCATGAGTGCATGGCTTGGGTTGACCAGAGAAGCAAGCAAGCTCAGCTTAAGGCTCTTGTGAACTCATGACCAAGTAATGGATAATAATCCAAAAGAGAAGTATATTTTTAAAAGTGCAGTCTGTTTTCCATATTAAACCTGATTTTTCAAACACTATGACTTTTGGACATTTTCAGCCTGTTTGACTGCTGTCATTAATGTGTGGATAAGCAGAACAGATAGAATACAGTGACATGTTACCTTAGTACAGATTAAAAAGTGCCTGTTTTTTTTTTTTCCTCTTTGTTGAAGAGTCTAAAAATGGGGTGCAGACCTGATCCCAAGATTTCCTCTCTCTTTTCTCCTTTGCACTCTTATGAGATTGCATGAGCACAGCTCCCAGTTGTTTCCTCAAGCTATAAACTAAAGGCCACAAAACAAGGAAATGTTGATTACTGCATTCCATAATTTCTCATACGTCAGGACTGCTGTGGTCAGTGATGAAAGCAGAAGAACATGGAATGAAGAGCAGAGCCTCTCAGATTGGGGAATGGTATTGCTGCAGACTTGGGAGGAGAGGGTAACAGAGGGAAATGAGCAAGCTTGCATCTACTTCAGTTGGCTTTGCCTGAATAGGCTAACTTATATTAGTGCTGAACTTCTATGTATTTCTTAATTTTTTTGCATGGGACTTGTACACATCTGTACAAATAATCTTGTGAAAGACTCCTCCAGCTCAAGGATTAATCTTATTCTTTGGGGGCTGGAGGAGGTTTTTTTTGGATCAGGTCTTGATTACCAAGGGCTGGAGATGGGTTTACATTAAATACAAATGTTTTCATTGCACTAGTTCATTTCATCTGATGTGGTATATTAGCTCTGACAGATTCTGGTTTAAGGTGCTTCAGATAAAAATGCAAGGGGGAACCTAGGGAACAGTTTTTGGAAAATCCTGCCTTTATTGAACCCTCTGAGCTGAAGGCCTGGGACATCTGTAAGTCTGGAAACTTTATACCATATGTTTATTTTCATTCTGATGGAGAAACTATCAACTCTAGCATTTCACATATCTAATCCTTCCAAATCCTGCAGTAATGGGCTGTGGTAAACTGTGCTGATGAGTTGCACAGGCTTGTCATGTTGTGGTTTTGCTGCTTTTTAGAAGCGCTGCATTAAGTGTTGTATCATCTTATTCCATTGTTTCTGACAAACCGTATTAAAACAGGGTGACCCGGATCATCACCGCTCATCTGTCTTTCCAACAGAGAAGACACAAGCCTGGATCTCTCCTTTCTACCCAGGCTGAGATGTTTTTTTCTTTCCAGTCTTTCATGGAGATAGAATCCCCCATGAGAAAACAAGGCGCTGCGTAAGGTCTGGCATCTCCACCAGGACAGCTAGGCCTTGTTGGCCTTGCTGTAGGCAATGCAAAAAGTGGCTGTCCATGCTGAATATTCTCTTCAGGCAGCCTTCTGTATGTTCTTGCTCCATTTCCCCACTAAGCAGGGGATATGCATGGAGCAATACAAATGCCTGCTGAGGCACCAAAACGTTCCAGCACAGTGCTATGAACCTTTGTGCTTTGCAGTAGTCGTCCAGGAGGCACTGGCCTTAAGACAAATCTTTTACTTCTTTATTACTTTTTATTTAACCAGAGATAAGAGGTGTGCTTGACTCTTAGCTGTAATTAATGCTTCAGCTTCTAATCAGCATGCCCTGCACCCATGCTACTTTGATCAAGGGCTGATATTTTAGAACCGGAATTTTATAACCACTTGTACATTATAGGTCAGATGTTATCTGTGGTGCTCTTACATTCAGACAATAATGTGTGCCAAAACAGGCATTACATTTATTACATCTATTCTGATAAAAGAAGAACCAGTCAGTTGAGTAGAACCACTCACTGTATCACTAATAACTCCTTTAATAGCACCTAAGTTATTTTTAAGATCATACAGTTTAAAGAAATAACACACAGGTTTTTTCCCTCCATCAGTCAATAGCTTGTAAACCTACCAATTTACCGGCATGCATGAGGGATTAAACCTGCAATCACTTCCTTCAGATCCATGATAAATGAATCTGTCAGATGGGTGAGGGAAGCAGACTCAAATCTGCTACTTCATTGAAAGAGAAAGAAGCAATTTGGCTCCTTCTCCATGGATGAAGTAGCCAACTGGCCAGTTACCACATTTTATGAGTCTGAAAAAGCAATGTGCTTCATCAGGTCTGCCTGTCTGAAAGGGTCTGCTCTCTTTTCCTCTGAGACCATCAAATTTTTTTTTGGTAATGTTTGTTCCAGACACCTTCCATCACATCCCGTTTTGTCAAAAGTTATTCTCCCTACCATGGAAAATGTACAGCTTCAAATTTGCTCAGGATTACACGTGATCAAACCACTGGAGAATATTCTATTGTGCAGACATACCCACAAATTTTGCTGTTGCCTGTCCAGCAGAATAGTATTTACTTAGCAGTGCTCGTGGTAGTCCTACTCATTACTGCAATTTAGTGTTGCATTTCAGCTTCCTGCCATTCATTCTGCTTCTTCTATAGCATCCTTCTCTGGTCAGCAATTTCCATCAGCTTTCCAGCTGTTCAAGAGGGATTACAGTTACCTCTAAAGACAAAGCTAGTGGGACACATTAGCGACAGATAGCAATCTTGCATACAACAGCTGCCACAGGCAGTGCTTTTAAATGTTCTAACATCATTGTTGTAATTTATTCCTTATTAGTGCATATGGCAAAAAGTTACAGTCTGACTCAGGCTCCCACACTCTGCTTTGCTTTGCTTCATGCATGCAGCTCTGCAGTTGCCCCAGCCTCAGCAGCCTCTGCAATGCATGGGAGCTGAGGCAGCATCAATGAAGGGAATGAGTAATTTGCCTTAGTGCTGAGCATCTCGTCTGTTTAATGGTATCCAGTCCCCCAGCTGGGACTGGTGATCCTGGGAGGAAGAGCTGGAGGTGTTGGGAAAGAGGGCTATCTATCTCCTGGAAAAATCTGACTTGAGCTGCAGCTGAGTTACATGAGGGATCCAAACTGTGGGCTAAGCACTCTACTGCTAACCTATAATTTAAGATGTGAAGCTGCTGTTTAGGAATCTTAGTCAGCTAAATACAGGAAGGAGAAAGTAGGTACATTCCTGGGCTCAGCGCCTCCGTCGCCAGAGCTCGGCACTCACACAGAGATTCTTATGCAAGTTTATTGAAGCCCAATTGCTTATTTCCATTTGCCTGTTTTCCGGACAAGCTGGCAAAGAGGACTGGCTTAAGATGTCAGGAGGAGAGCATAGAAAACGTGTACTGAAGGCATTACAGGAAAGCGCAGGTTGAGTTTACAAAGCCAGAGGATATAAGCCACACAAGGGTACATTCTTAGAATTGTTTAATCTTGTAAAGGAGAAGCTGTACTGTACACCTCTTTCTTGGAAAATGCAACTGCCAGCACATCTCTCTCTCGTACACAGGAAAATCTGGCTTTCCTCCCCCGGAAGTATTGGCAGCCACCATCCGGGAAGCAAAACCCGGAGAAGGGATCTCTGCAAAAGCAGGGCTGAGAACGGAGGCAGAGAGCACAGCTGAGAGTGAGGAGCTGCTGTGCTGGCCTGGGGTTTGCTGCGCAGGAGAGTGCATTGCCTTAGAAAGTGGAAGGTAGCAAACATGCCCACAGTAGATGCAGTGAATGGTGATGCTCTCTTCCTCCAGTCACACAGATGAGCATGGATGAAGGGTGCCTTTGTCTCTAGCATGATGTCCCATCAGTGGTTTGAAGCCTGAGGTCTGATTGCCCAAACAGCAGCAACTTAGATTGCATAACTACAGATTTAGCATTTCTAGAATTCCTCTGACTTTGTTATTCTGGGATTTAGTCAAAGCTGTGTTCAGGAAAGCCTTATTATTGTAGCTGGCAGAGGCTGCTGGAGCTTTTCTTACCACTTGAATGCAGAATCCTCTGTTTTAGGATCGCTGCAGCTTTCCAGTTAATGCAAACCTGGGCTGAAGGGCTGCCATGCCTCAATTTTAAGCAGCTAGAGCATTAAAGCAAACCAAGCAAATGGTGTGCACACCTGGACCCCATGCTCTCAGCATCAGTGAATTGGATTGGGGCAATTTTCTGTAGAGCTGGAGCATACCATATCCAGACAGCCCTAGAAAGCACATATCTAATTGCAAGGGTGGATGCTGTCAAAACACCCTTCAAACAAGAAATATGATCCCAAGGATGCAAGAGGCACAAGGGAAGGATGAAGCACCAGCTTGTGCAACAGTAGAGGGGAAATAATAGAATGTTGCCAGTAGTTCTTCCACTTCATTGCTTAGAGTTAAAGGGGAGAGGTTTCTGGCACCGGTTGGCATAAGCATTTGCGAAGGCAGATGTAAAGCTTGGGGAATTCCACCACCTAGTTAGCTGAACCAACAAAAGTTGGCGTTGTTGAAGATTAGAGAGGCATTTTCTGCACAATCTTTTCAAGTTTTGACAAATGTGGTCTCCTAGGTCAACTGAAGATGCATCCCAGATACTGGCTTCCCGTGTGAGCCCCAGGAACATGTTTACACTGTTCTTTGGGGAACTGCGGGGAATCAGGGACACATGGGAGCACACAGGCACACTTAACGTATGGAGTCACTCAGGGATGTTTTAGAAAATGGAGCAGGTTTGTCTGGATTATTGGGTTCTAAGTGTTCTTGCCAACAAGTATATCTTTCAGTTGTGTTAATTCAGATGACTCACTTGTAGGGGTTCAGTTTTTCCACACTCTTCAACAATGCCGGCAATTCACTGTCTACTCTTCTGTAGAACAGTCTTCGTAACTTTGATTTACAGGGAAGGGCTTTCCCTGAGGTACTTGAGCAGAGTTAAAAATTCAACATCTTTAGAATGCCAGAGAAAGAGGAAAAATTAATCCTTTTTTTTTTGTCAATATTTGGGCTACACGTTATTGCATTGGTAACAGCTAGCTTTGTAGTTTTTGGAAGAGGGACGTATTGAAACAACTAGTGCTCGTCACTGCAGTGCACAGCTATGGAACGGAAAAGGTCTGCTTCCTATTTGGTTACTTTTCAAACAAATATCCTTAAGACTGTTTTTGGGTAATGCTACTGTCCTAAAAGCTTATCTGGATTAACCTGCTATTAGTTTTGCATCTGGACCGATTAAATGCAATCCCAACCTCCTTCACAGCCAGACAGCCATCTCAGTGGGCGATGCTAGCACTTGATATCCACCATCCAAAAACTATACCAGCACCCAGCCAAGGCTGTCATCTCCTAAATGTCGCCTTGCTCCGGGAATGCTTCCCTCTGGAGCTCTCGGGCGATGGCCAGCTCCGTGTGTGTCAGTGCCGTGTTTGGGAGCCAAGGAAAGCCGTGCCAGGCTGGCTGTGAGAGCTGGCTCCTCAGCTTGGATTACACAGGCATCGCTGCACCGGGGCCAGGAGATTATCTGGCTGTCATCAGCTCCATCAGCTGAGGTCCTTCGCTCTGCAGTAGGGGGTATGTCTCCTGCTCCTGGAGGAGCATGGATACATTTTCACACAGCAGCTCTGGTGTCAGCAATGACTACAAGGCTTATATTTTTAAGAAGAGTGTATTTAGTTTAAGGCATGCTCATGTTTGGGGCTGAGAGGTAAGCCACTCTAACTAACCAATTATACAATCTACTCATCAGGGCAAAGTAAGGAATCTACTGTTTTCTGCAACTAGCAATTTTGTGGCCACTTTGCTCATAAATCCTTCATAGGTTGATAAACCTTGTAGCTAGAAAGTTAGTCCTTCGTTCACCCTCGTCTGTGAGGCTGGGCCCATCCTCATTGGGTATTTCAAGTGTTCATCATTTCAGTGAATGCAGCTTTTAATGTGCCCCGTATGATGAGACACTAATCATGTTGAGAGCTGGAAACACCACAGAAGCTGCTGGCATGAAGCAGAGGTTAGTCATACTATCAGTTTGTTTTTTCTTAAACTTCATGATTCATAGAAACGAAGAGCCACAGAGATCTCAGCAGAGAAGACACAGGAAAGTAAACAGGCATTTCTGTGAATTCAGCAGTGTCTTAGAGTCATGGTTTTGTGCAAATAAAAGGCATAAGAACACAGCTTACATCCTCAAGAAATTTGTATGCAAGAGTCTTTCCTTCCACTTGACGGAGGGTGATGAATCATATTGTCAAATCCAACTTTACTGGTAAAAGGACAGTTTCTACACAACAGGCAGGGGTTTCTGAGCTTGCTACATGTCAGAAAAAATACCACCTTCCTTTTCTGATTTACCTCTTTTTTTTCCTAATTAGATGACTTAATTTTCTTTTCTTAATGAGTTAAAGATGCAATCTTGCATTTATGCAAGCCGTAAGCATTCCATTGTATAACATGAGGCTACAAGGAGTTAGCAGGAACAAAGGCGTCAAGAGGTAGTTGTAGACAGGGGAGGAGAGGTCATGGCTGAGCACCAAGGGGAACACGTTGAAGGCACAGAAATGTAGAAAGGCTGTTCCAGCTACAGAGATGGTGTATGGCAGAACGGGAAAGGCTCTGATTGTCTGCCAGATAAATGAACTCTGCTTTTCACTGGTGGCAAATATTGAAAGCGTATGATAGAGATCTTTAAAATGTGTCATGCAACTAAGGTTTTTAGCAGAAGTCAGTGACAAAAGCAGGATTTTGTTGAGAGGCATCTAACGATGGGAAAGATGAGCTGCGAAAGCAGTACCTGAAGTGTTCCTCTGGTCATCGCTCATCCTTCGGTGTACTTGCCGTCTCTGTAGCGAACAACAGGAATGGATTCAGGCGATAATAAGAGCCCAGAGTCACTGCAGCTTCTCAAAGCCTCGTACAGGCTCCTCCTGTCACTTCTTACTTATGGTGCTTTTGATAGTGCTTCCAAGCCAGCGGCCACTCTTCTGCCTGAGAGTCTGTCATCCTGCTGCCTGCTAAAAGCTGGCATCAGCTCCTGTCTCACTGCAGCATCTGGAGACCAAACACTAAGAAACCCTGCCTTCATCTGCTCTTGGCAACCAGGTCTTGCCAGTGACTGTGACTTAGTCAAGGAATAAGCACTGAAATCTGAGAGACTGTGCAGCGATGGCATCATTCAACTTCTTTTCTTCTTTTCTGGAAGTTTACTTTGCTTCTTAAGTTCAGGGCATAAACATGAGGCTCTACAGCCAACTATCTCAGCGGACTCCCCCCCCCATCCCCTTTTCACACTGGGTTCCCAATATTGTTGTTAAGAATGAAAAAGGTAACATACTTCCCTGGCCTACACCTGGTGTAGGTGGTGATTTTGTGCACGTTCATTGCAGACCTAGCTCCAGGCTCTTAGTACTTGCTGAGCTCACATACATCTCTGGGTGTAACTGTTCATGTTAAGAGTACCGTGGTATTTTTTATTTTTTTATGGTGTGTTGTGGGAAGTGAGCTGAGGCTGTAAGGACGTGTGCATGTTACAGCAGTTCCTTCTCCTGCCTTTATTATCTCTTTCAAGTAAAATCTAGCAGCAGAGTGGGAGGTTTACCTCGGGATGAAGACCAAAGGCGGTTTGGATTTATGAAGGAGAAATTCACAGAGAGGAGACTGGGAAATGGAAGCCTTTGAGCTTCAGCCCTGCCTCCAGAGCTCTCAGGTATCGCTCCTGCCTGGGATGTTCCATACCTGCTCAGCCTGATAGCTTTGGGTCAAGCCAGGTGACTTTCCTATGAGTCACCTGAAATCTTTACTGTCTCCATTCGATCATGTTTCAGAAGCTGGTGATGGCTGGGAGGGAAAAAATGAAAATTAAATGGTATGTAATCCCCCATACTGCAGCTCAGAGATCTCTCTGTGGGGATAAGTCAGCTGTTGCTTCTTTTGTCCTCAAGGTAGCCTATGGCCAGCTGCAGCGAAGAGCAGCCTGCAGCAGAGATGCACCATTAATGGTGATCAAAACAGTTCATGTGTGCGTGCCCTTGTGTGAGTAAGTTTTGGCATAAAAGCTTCTACGAAAGCACTAGGGGCTATTAGTACTAAACAGCGAAAGTTTACTTTGTTCAGCTTCTAGCTTGGGTGCAAAAAGCAATTCAGGATGCCAAAACAGTGTTTTTACTTAAGCAAAACAGATTTTTTACTTGGTCACAAAGATAGGATGTGGGAGCCCTGGGTGATCTTCTCCTCAACCTGATTCAAAACAGCCATTTATTTTTAAACAGAACCCAGGCACTCACTCGCATGGGTGACTTTGTGGCAGCCAAGGACTCGGGGCACAGCCCTCTCCCACCTGGTAGAAGTCACGCAGAGCTGTTCAGTAGCCAAAGCTGTAGGGTTAGTGGGAAGAGTGCTTTCCCGAGGGCTGTGTGTGGTTCTTCTTTATCCTCTCAGACTATCACATGCCCTCAAGATTATGTTATTTCTCTGGGCTCTGTGATATGAATTTGGTCCCCAGAGACAGAGAAGAGGATTGAATCTGGTTTCCCACCACCCATGTGGGTTCCCTAACCAGCAGGCTATTCAGGGAAAGACAACCACTACCTCCAACTACTTTAATAATCCTTTGATTCCTCAGCTTGTACTGCCAGTGCCCAAAATGAAATGCTTTGCCATTTGTTTTGCCTGAAACTATTCCACAAAACTGCTTCCAATTCATAAATGGATTTGGCTACCTCAGAACCTCATTTTCAGCAAAGAAGTCACAACTTGCCAGAAGCCCTCACCCAGCACTATACTTGAGCGCTTTGCCCAATCTTATGTTTCAGATGCAATGCCTGTTGTACAGTGTGGTTGCCACAACCTTCCCTCCAAGCCCTCTCCTCCCTCAGTCAAAACAGGAAGGCAAGAGAGGATCTGCAGCCAAGGTCCCTTGACCTTCCAGGGAGATGGTGAGTGTTTACGGGGAGGCACCGTGCTGGTGATCCTCGCTGTGTTGAAAGGGATGAGTTATGAAGTGATGTGGGTGTCAGTGTAGTTTTAATGAGGTGTAGGATTTCCAGGATTTAGGAGCATTTTTTGTGCCTTTCTTCTCCATTCCTGTTCAGCTCCATTCCTCACCTACTCCCTGCCAGGTACAGGTCCCTCTCATTGTCCTTGCTGGAAACCGAGTGCTGGTGCAGGGGATGACCCAGCTCTGCAGCTACACACAGTTTGCCCTACCTCTTGTATCATTCCCTCTCACCTCACTGGGGCTTTCCTCTCCCTCCCAAACCCCCAGCCTCTCTATTCCCCCAGGAATTGGGTTGGCTGCCTGGGGGTCTCTGAGGAGGGAAAGAGGGATGTGCAGCCCTGGCAAAGCCACTCCTGCATGTGTGGAGCGTTGTTAGGAGGATCCATGCAGTCAGACAGGCAGAATTGGCCCCACCTTGTAGAGCCTTCTTGAGAGCCTTGGTAACCCAGACTCACTGGTCCCACTGTGGTTCCCTCCCAAAACCATCAGGAGAAGGGACACAGGAAAGTAGAAGAGAGAAAAGCAGGAGTCAGTGACTGATTTTTCCTGCTTTAATTTATTGGTAGGCAAGACGACTCATTTCCTTCCCTGCTCTCACAGGGAAGGAGAACAAAGAGCCACCCTTAATGCACTGGAATCATGCATCATCAAATGCATTATTGATACAGGTATTAGGAAACACCAATTAAAGCAGCAAAAGTGATTTCTAAGTAAGTGCCTTTTTATTTATTTATTTATTTAATCTGAACTTATCACTAACTGTTAGAGCTAGTAAATATTCTTCACTTTTTGCTGAGAAATGTGTTGACAGCAAGTAGAGTCATTGCATTTTCCTGCTGTGCTGGGAGAATAAAACAGAAAGAACCGCCCCCCCCCCCCCCCCCCCCCCCCCGCCCACCCCCCCAGCACTGCCAGTCTCAAGGAATTAGCTCAACATCTGGCCAGAAGAAAAGCTCTCCTGTACCTGAGGGGAAGGAGCTTTCTATAAAAGTAATATGATCGTCAAACAGACACTTTCACAGTGGTGCAGCACTGCTCCAGCCGAGCGATGTGCTTCACTGAGTCAGTAAACTTACACATGGGACGGAATACTGGCCAAAGATATTTTTTTTTGTTTGGTGTTTCACAACAACAGAAGTGTGACTTATCTTCCAAAAGAGTCTTTAAGAGAACAATAAAGTCATTTAAGACCAGCGAGGCGAGCTGCTGACACATTTCAATTCTGAAGGCACTGCCGTGCAGTTTTCCCAGACAAAGCCTGAAACGCGAAAGCTGTCCTCCTGCCCCTGTTTTCTTGTAATTGACTGTTGGAAGAGCCCATTTCCCCACTCTGTGGCTAATGAGATATGCCTGGTTTGCTCAACCAGTGCAAGCATTCCTGCACTTCAGGAAGAGCACTCTGGGCTCATTACAAGCTACCAGGCTGCAGCTCAAGATTGAGAAAACAGATTTATTTTGGACCAGGCAGTCTGACACAGAGGTGCCAGGGTGAATAACCTTTGGAAGAAGTCTGCCTCCAAGAGCAAGATGAATAAGCTGACAAGCGAGCGGCTCCATGCTCTGTATCAGAGCACAGAACGACAGCGTGTCACAGAGATCTGACTCACAAGCAAAAATAGCATACTGGGGACGACTGGCACCATCACTGCCACCCACTGTGTGCCCCCGCTGCAGCGAGCGGGCGGCTCAGAGGCTGCTGCTTAAGCAATTCAGCCAGGAAAGGCTGCAGCTGAGCATTTTATGGGAGACACTCCAGTGCTAGCTCATAGCCTTGCTTGTGAAGGTAAACCCTGCAGGGCTCCTCTCTGCCACAGCTCTTTTCAGCTCTCTAAGCAGGAGGCACAGGACTCTAAGCAGGAGGCATAGGACGGGAGCACAACTGGGCACCCCGCTGGACGCTGTGCCGGGCACAATCAGTGCTCAGCAGAGCAGCTTGTCCCAGCTCAGCCACACTTCATCGCTGTGGCAGGATGCTGACAGGAGCCCTTCTATCAGCAAGGCAGCCTTTTTGAGCCATGACCCTTGTATTCATCCTGCCCCGTGCTCAGCAGCTGCAAACACTTCTGCAGCACATCCTGTGGCACCCTGCTACCACGCTTCCCCAGCTGCCCTCCCCGGCACCTTCCCAAGTCCAGCAGCTCACCCCAATCCTGGCACCAGGCTGCAGCCCAGCACTGCAGATCAGCATGTCGTGCTTCACCTGGTCTGCTGGGAAAGTGGGATTTCTGCAATGCCTTAGCAGCTCCTCCTTCCACCCATAGTTTTCTATCATGTTTACCCTGTGCAAAGAGACATCTCAGAGAATGAAACTCGTACATGTGCCCAGGCAGGGAGAATGGGTGCTGGGACTTGTACCCATCACCCACTGGAGGTGCAGCCATCAGCGGCTGCAATTGCTCCAAATGGGGGTTGCCGTAGCGGTGCCCTTCTGTGTTGTCCTGACCCCCATTCTGCCACAACGGCACACGCAAAAAGGTAGTGCTCTGGGGCTGGAACCCACCTCCCTACTAATGATTCATTTGCTGGCTCTGCCCGGGGTACCCCTCCTCACCGTCAGCAGCCTCACCCGTCAGCTTCAGACCCACAAAACTGCAAGCATAGGGGTTGGGGGCGTGATGCACAGGTCTGGAGTGAGACGCTTTAAAGTTTACTCAGAGCTATTTTGTCACTAAATTATGCAACATGCTGCTCTCCTACACAAAAGCTCCTGCTGGAGAGCTAAATTTTGTTTCACTAACCCTTGTTCGAGGAACACCACTGGCTAAAAATATCCCCAGAAACCTCAGAGATGCGGGGAATGATGCCCAGCGCCTGAAATCACAGATTCCCACTGGTTCTCCCCGTGTGAGCGCCGTGGTGCTCAGCGGGGAGATGGGCAGCGCTGGGGGCTCTCACAGCCCTCTGCTCCACTCCTGTGCTGCATTCAGCAGCCTTTGTTGAAGTCCTCTGACACTATTGGTAACGCACAACGGAGCATTCACTTGTTGCTGATTCAGAGTCGTCCTTATGAAGGCATTTTGAAACACCCTGCGGCGTGCGGAGTCGCACACGATATTGCATCTCGACGCTGATACTGTTACACAAGAAGTGCTCTGGCCAGGGTCACTGTTTCTACTCTTTAAACAAAGTAACAAACAGAAGGGAACGAAAGGATCGATCCGTCGGGAGCGAGACTGGTGAGCTGCCTTCATGCTCCCAGGTGCGCAGAGGGAAGAAGCATCAGGTGTTCTCCCACCGCCCCGAAGTAGCGCCAAATGCGACAGTAGCGCCAAATGCGACAGTTCCACGGGACGCCTGCCCGGGACACACAGCACCGAGGGATGCAGAATATTTGAGAGTGGTTTGGCCGCTGGCACTCACTGTGGGAGCTGCAGGAATCAAGATGCAGGAATCTGGGGCTTTGTTTTAGGAACATTCCTTGGGAAGCGTCGGGGCCAGCTGCGAGACGCTCCGAAATCCCTCATCTTATCTGCAGCGGGGCCGGCCAGGGGGACCCGAAACTCGACGTGCCCGCCTGAGGCGGGGTGCGGCTCGGAACACCGGGATCGGGGTGCCCTGCCCGGGGGTGCGCGTCCCCATCGCCCCGAACTCCGTTCTGCGGGGAGGGGCACCGCGCAGCTCAA
This sequence comes from Alectoris magna, assembly GCA_030625065.1. Lineage (NCBI taxonomy): Eukaryota > Metazoa > Chordata > Aves > Galliformes > Phasianidae > Alectoris > Alectoris magna. The sequence goes on from CM060560.1 coordinate 141,871,446, forward strand.
GCTCGACGGGATTTTTGTTTTCCCACCTTTTCCTCCTCTGCGCGCCGCGCACTGCCGGCACTCTTAACGGGCGCACTCGGGTTTTTTAAGTTTGCAGAGAAAAGGAGAGGAAAGAAAAACGGAGCTGGGAAAGGGGAGAGAGGAAGGGGAACGCAGTCCCGGCTCGGGGCTGTGCAGCGAGGGCTGCCGTCACCTGCGGGGGACGCTCGGACCCGGACTTACTTTCTGGGGGTCGGCGTAGGTGCCCAGCCCCAGCAGCGGGATGCTGTTCCCGTCGCTCAGCGGGACGCGGTGGCTCTCGGCCGTCAGACTCATCGCGCCGCCAGGTAGAGCCGCCCCAAGTCCGGGGCCGCCTCCGCAGCCGCCCCGCGGATCCCTCCGCACCGCGCTGTACCGACGGCGGTCGTGCGAGACCCGAGGTGCGAATTGCCCTCTGCCGCCGGCGGGGAGCGTCTTTTTGGGGGGCCGAGCCACGTGTGCCCGCCGCGGCCCTGCACCGCGCCCCGTCGCGCACCGCCCCGCGCCCCGCCCCGGCTCCGCGGCCACCGGCGGCCCCCGCGCACCGCCCCGGTCCGGAGTTCCCGCGGCTGCTGCGGCCGGGGGCCCCTGGGTACCCCTAACCCGTCTGAAGTCCCGAGGGGGGTTGCCAGGACCCCCTGTCTGCGAATCAAAGGGGGCATCTATCACGCAAGCAATCTTCGCGGGGTTCTGGAGATCTGTAGGTGCATGCTAGCTTGCATCTGGGGAAATGGTAGTGGCTCTCAAGGCTGGGATGTGAGCATAGAACACCCTTCTGGGAGAGTCCCTTGCATCAGCTAGGACACCTGCACAGTGGAGACGGAAAAAAAATCCACTTTTGTCATAGGGACCTGCCAAGCAGCTGGTTACCAAGTGCAAACCTGAGGCTGAAGGTACTGCCGGCAGTGTGGACCTGCTGAGCGGGTGTCTCGTGGTTCTCAGGCTGTACCTGCGTGCAGGCACTTCCTTGTGGCAGGAGGAAGGGAAACCCGGTGAACCCTCCGTGCCACCTCAGTGCTCCCATTTAACTGGCTGCTATGGGCAGGCTACAGGAGAAACTCTGATCTCTCTTCATACTCACCATGCCTGAGCACAATGATTATAGGACATGTCGATGCCAGCTGCAGCTCTTGGTCACAGTCCTACTTCTGCTGTGTTCCCAGCAGAGAAAAGCATGAAGTGAGATGAAAGTGGGATAAGCTGAGGAGAAGTGTGATGTGGCAGGGGGCATTCAGGGCACTCTCTAGCTCCAGCCAGTGGGTATCCCGTGAGGAGGCTCCACTGCCCCAGCATTCCCACACTCCATCTCAGCCCAGAACCCCATTTTTCAATAACTCTCCCTATTCCAGCACAGCATGCTCATTTGCTCAGCACAGCCAGCTCATCATCTGGTCTGGCATTGGAGCTGCATGCGATCCCAGCGGAGCCCATCACAGCCCTGCCCAGGGTGCCTGGCGTGGGCACGTGCACTAAGAGCCATGACAGCTGAGAAAGCAGATGATCACACTTTTCTCCCATTTATGTTTTAGTTAGTGGTTTGAAATAGCCTTCTTTCACTAAATCTAGAAATGCTGTTGTCTTTAGGGTGGCTGATGAGTATCCTTTAAAGAACAAAGGAAGACAAAACGATGCAGCCCGGAGCCCTTCGCATGCAGTCCTTAGCGACAATTAATGTTAGCTGCTCAGGGAAGCAGAGCGCTCCGTTTCAGAGCTCAGATGACTTCACCAGACATTTTACGAGGACGCGGTATCTAGCAACTCCCACTGAAAAACAATGCAAGTTTCTCGAGGCAAAGCTTTGGCTGCCGGTTGTTGTTGATCAGCAGCTATTCGGGAGCTTTTATAAGATGCAGATGTGATCTCGGCTCTTTCTCTAGGAAACAAAAACAATGAGGTTTCAGCCTGGCCTTAGCAGCAAGTAGTGAGAATCACCATCATATCAGCACCAGCCAGCAGCCTCTGGCAGGGCTTGTAAGGCACGCAGAAACACCTTACGACACAGCTGAGGTGGATTCACCATTCCTGGGCTGATGGTGTAGTTTTATAATTACCTGAGTCATCTCAGAGTGGTAGAGAGTAGGGTCGGAAAGGTAAAGAACAGGGTTTTCAAGAGCAGCACTTTCAACTTCAATGCTTTGTTTTCTCTGTATACACACACACACACATCAAAAACTGAAAGAAAAAGAAAAGAACAGTACAAGTTTTGAAAGGAAAAGTCAGTCAGGCAGCTGAGGTTTCTTACTGTTTGAAAATAGCAAAACTCTCGGGTAAAGAAAGTGCGTGGTGGCCCCTGAAAAGAACTTGCCAGCAGTCTGTTAAGGTAAAGAGGCCGCCCTCTTTCAGCGTAGTCTCCCCAGTTCTCAGAAGTCAAAAGATGAGAATGAGGAGGAGCTGTTGACTGGAAAGGATGGAGCTTCAGGTTTCATGTTTTCTCTGAGATTTGTGGGTTGCCCTCCTGTTGTCAGCAGGCTGATGTTTTGGACAAGAGATGATGTTAAAAATAGCATTCTCTCCGTTCTTGTAAATTCAGGCGTGTTTACACATTGTAGATTAGATTAGTGAGTTTCTAGAGGTGGGTGACCTGTAGGAAAATAGGAAGTGCCCTAATTATGCTTGTGTTTCTCTATGAGATAATAGCATTAGATTAAAAATATGTTCCTCTATGAGATAAAAAAAAAGCATGTTGCCACACTGCTTCTCATTCTGTAGGAGCTGTGCTTCACTACGTGCAATCATCTGCGCACTCTCCATGTGTTTTTAGTTAAAATTTCTTAAAACATGGTCTTAAAGCCTGCATATTTTCAGCCTAGTCCCTTAATAACTCACATGAACTAGCATGTGTCTGTCATGCTTGCAGAGTACCTATTTGTAATGTGTATCTACAGCCATTTAATGCAGAGGTTTTGGTAGCACTTGTCAAGGCTGATATTTCTTTTCCTTTTTCCTCACTCGGTGTAATAAACGAATATGTCTAGAGAGAAACTTCCAATCTCTCTTCTTACCCCCAGCAAATAAGCGTTTTGTAGGGGGGCTATAAATGAGATGAGGGTTTTCTTTTTTTTTCTTACCGCTTTGTTCAGTATGGAAACAAATGTTCTAAACTGAGATTGAGAATCTTCTTCTATGAAAAAAAAAAACAACCAAAACCCCACCATGTTGCAGCATCTATTTAATCTTCACTCCCAGCTTCTAATTATCTTCCCGTGCACCACGGTAGATCTCTCAAGGACACCCAACGAGATGAGCGATACCTTATATTGCTGGGTAATTCCCTCTCGCAGTGGCCAAGGGTTTGCTCGCATGGGAGCGTTCCTGATCTTTTCCCTTTGATCGCGTTTGTTGCATAATGTGCGTGATCGCAGCCGGGATAACAGTCGGTCTAATGGGCCTGCTTGGGAGTTTCTGTGCAAACACTTTTTCCTGGCTCCCACTCTTGCATGTCAACTGCTTTGCAAACAATGGAACACTTAAGCGACATGTTCTGGTTTATTTAAATGATTTTTTGCCTGCTAAGGATTAGTTTTGGGTGAGCGCTGCCTCGGAGGCCTAAAGTTTGCTTTAAGGCTGTGCCTGACTTGCAGCTCTGCAGTACTGGGAGTGTGATACACGTGTGCGTTTGCTGAAACCCTTCGCTTCAAGACCCAGAAAGCAGTGCAAAACCTCCTAATTTTTCCAGCACTGGTACAGCACGTCTGCTAGATCCGTAAGGAGAGCACGAGGAGGGGGAGAAAATGTGCCTACCACTTGCGCCTGTGGAGAGAATTAGGAAAATACTTGATGGCTGGGCCGCTCACCCTTCTGCTTCCTATAAACGCGCTGCGGCTACAGCTGTGATAAAAGGGAAATTCCTAGGTATCCTTGACACTGTTCCATCGCTCTGAGTAATGCTGGAAAAGTCAGGCGACCACTGGGTTGGATGGCTCCTGGGCGCACACAGAATGCCAGCAGCTGCTCCGCATTATCCTCTCATTGCCTCCAGAGCTGCAGCGCTGTGCCTGTGCCCAGCCCTGCCGCAGCCACCTCTGTCCGTCCCCAGCCCTGTGCAGCCTCGGGTCTGGCGTGGGGCGGGGGGCTGTGGTGTTACCTTGAGCACATGCTGGCGTGGATCTTGTGCCAGGACCTGGCTCCACATTTGACTCTCCTCTTGCTTAGGGTGTTGGAGCTGAGTGCATCTGCAGTGGATGCTGTATGAGCATGAACACTGGTCCTTTACCTGTGGCATTTGCACAGGCATGGCTGTCCACCAGGCACTGCCCTCATTCTTGGGTTTGAGCCTTCTATGAATCAAGCAAAAGCAGCTTAGCTTTTCCTGGGTCTGTTTACTGATGGTATCACTTTCTTCTAGCAGCAATATCTCAGTTCCTGCTCCAGACTGTCTGCTGTGGCATATGCCTGAGCCTGAGGCTGGTGAAAACCCTTTCTCAGCTCCCTAGGCAAATGTCAGGAGCTGCGTGGTGGCCCCTGGATTCCTCACATACCTGCCCTCATCATGCAGGGAGGCATTAACCTTTGGTTCTAAGTGAGCATCCTCATATCTCACCTTATTTAGCCTGGCTGGCTATTTGATCCTATTCAATAGAAGCATCTTTCCTTCGGCATCCTGTAAATCCAGGCCTTGACCTGAGGATTTCCAGTGTGCCATCTACCCAGTGCTGGTGGAAAATACCTCCCATGTTTCATCCAGCTCTTGGTAGGCCCTGGTGAAGTGACTGAAGGAGGGGATGGACAAGATGGCCTTGCAAGTCACTTACTTCAAATCATGCTCTTAGAACACGGTGAAAGCACCACCAGATGTCAGCTTTTTCTCCAGACTTGAGCTTTTCCTTGCCTCCAGTTCATACAGAGCTCATCTTGGGCTCACCTTTCCTCCACGCAGCACTACTCTCCTGCGTTTCCCTCACATAACCTATCACATGTATCTCTTGGATTCACCTTAGGGCTGTGCATTAGGTCTTCTAGTTCAGCTGTGATGAGCTATCATTTTACTTCCTTGTACTGAATAAACAGATGTTTTCTGTGTTACCCGCTTTAAGAGTCTCACTGGCATGTTGTTTCTTTCCTTGCCTTCAGCAATGAGCAGACATGTCTGACTAATTGCAGCAGAGCCACACAGGCACCTTTGCTACAATTGGGACAACATGCAAAAACACAACAAGGGTTTCCATGGCACAACACCTGGTAAGATTGAAAAAAAAAAAAAGAAAAAAATAGGGAAAAAAAAAGCAGGGAATAAGAACTTTTCCCCCTAACTTGTACTCTTTTACAAGGTGAAAGCAACACAGCCTTGGAGATGAGGCTGCCAAACTGTGCAGCGTGGCTGCTCACAGCACTTCCAGCTGCACATCCCTTCCACGGAGGCTCTTCCTTTGAAGCTCATTTCACCTACCCCAGAGCCAATGTCAGAAGGAGGAAATGGATCAAAAAGACAGTCCTGCAGGTAAAGCCTTACAGCCTGGTGGTTTTTCTGCTTGCAGGTATTCCTTGCAAATGCTTTAAAAATGAACTACGCTGCGGGCTTTGCCGCTGCCTCCTGCTAGTGGGAAACACCTTCTGTAAGTAGAAACGGGACATCTAGAAGAGTGGGCTCTCAAGCAGCCCACTGATGCATTTTGGTCTACATGCCTGCTTTATAAAGTGTGCCAAAACGCCGCAGGAGACCAGAGAGCTTGGTTTTGTGGGGACAGCAGCCCACAGGTGCAGGAAGAGCTCTCTGTGTTTCTGCGTGTCTTGGAAAGAGGGTTAATCTGGTTGGCTGGATGTACAACTGCACTCAGCTTCTCATTCCACATCATTATTTGGGCATGGAACAGGCTGCCCTGGGCAGTAGGCATGGTCCTGTCAGCCAGAGCTTGATGACGCCGCTCTCAAAGATAGGGTTTGGATTTTGGGTGGTGCTGTGTGGAGGCAGGAGCTGGGCTTGATGATCCTTGTGGGTCCCTTCCAGCTCAGGATATTCTGTGATTACCAGTGTGCTGCTTGCTGACCGCAAAGGGTTTGTCTTGCCTTGTCCTCTCAGGCCCTCTCAGCTGAGAACAGCCATTCTTTTTGTCTGATTTGCAGTGCAGGTGAAAAATAAATCAATCTATCTGCTTTTCTTTTTTTCCATGTTGCCACTGAATTTTTGACGTTCACATGCACATTGGAAAATTGGGAAATCTCCTGGTGTATTGTGTAATGTGCTTACCGTACTCTGCCAAGCACTGCCAGCCTATCACTAGTCTTCCAGACCACCTTGCGCATTTGAAGCTCAGTGGCAGGTCTAATTAACTGATTATCAACTATCTGCCTCTTATTAATTATCTATTCTTTCACCCTACCACATTCCCATGCTTTGTGCCATCTCGTGCCATGAGGCAGACACTGTTCTTTGCCCAAAACCCTCCTGGCTTTGAGAAATAGCATAGCATCTCTGCTAATCAAATGGTGGTGATCCAATTTCGGATTAGGAAATGGAGGCAGATAAGCGATTTCTTGTTTGCGTAAGAGTGGAAAAGCAGGGGGAGCAGAGCTAGGGATGGACCCAGAATAACTCTTATGCTGCCTGTCATAACAAGAAAGGGGAGCTTGCAACAACTTCGTTTTTCTGAGATGATTTATTAAATCTTCTGTAATTACTTTAGTCAACATCAATAAAGAACAATATGTTCTTTTCTAGCTTCCACAGGTTATTTAGGATCCCTCATAGCCGTAATAGATTAATAGTGGCCCTAGGGTAGGATTGTATTATTAAACTTTTATTAAGTGTTTTAAAACCAATTGAAGACATTGCCAATTTGAGCTTTTCAAATTGTTGCGTGATATTTTCTTCCCATTTTTGGCAAAGCATCTTTGAAGTACTCGATCCTGAAACTTGTAATCATTTTGCAAGAAAAATAAAAAATAAAAAAATAGATTAGTAGTGTACGCTCTCTGATGCTCTCTGCATACTGTGACAGCAATTCAAGTGATACACTTGCTGTTGTGTGAAGAAGAAGGAATAAAATTTTCCAAAAGGGAAAATTATTTTTTCCAGCTTTTCTGTTTCCTTTGTAGATGTATTTTAAGTCATACTCATGGTCTCAGTAAGTGATGCTTTAGGAGGTTTTGAGTCCTCCTTCTGGTTTGATGTTGTCTCTTTCAGAAAGTCGTATCATAGAGTCATAGAATGGTCTGGGTTGAAAAGGACCGCAATGATCATCCTGTTTCAACCGCCCTGCTACGTGCAGGGTTGCCAGCCACCAGACCAGGCTGCTCAGAGCCACATACAGCCTGGCCTTGAATGCCTCCAGGGATGGGGCATCCACAGCCTCCTTGGGCAACCTGTTCCAGTGCGTCACCACCCTCTGTGTGAACAACTTCCTCCTAATATTTAACCTAAACCTCCCGTCTCAGTTTAAAACCATTCCCCCTTGTCTTATCACTATCCTTCCTGAAAACTATCAAGTTGCTGTATTGACAAATAAGAGAATGCCTTTGCCAACATAATAATAATTACTGAATAGCCTGTGTGTCTGAATTTCAGGGAGAGGGGCATGAAAACCCAAGCTGACATTGTTCTATTTGTTCTGGACATGCCCTCTTTCTTCCATGGAGAAGGTTAGCCTGAAGCAGCCCTGTGAAAAGGCTCTGCAGGACTCAAAGTTTGGGGCAAAAGGGAGAAAAATGAATGTAGATACAGTCACAGCTGGCTTTTGCAGGTAAAGGTGTACTTGCAACAATATCAGAAATATGTAGAGGAATTACAAGACTCATTGATGCTGGGTCATAGGATTTACTTTGGGTTGTATGTGGCTTGGGGTGGGGACAGACTGGGACTAAGAGGCTGCCTGAGCTCTGTGCTCTCCCTGTCTCCCTCCCCGGGGCGCAAATCTATCCCTGGGTCTATAAACTTGTGGAATAAGATACAATAAGAAACAGCCTTTAAGACCAGATCTCTTCATTCTGGTGCTTTCCTTCATGTTTTGATTTTGAAACAGAAATTACTTCTGTTGGCATCAATCAGAATGAAATGTGAGCACGCTCTTTTTGCTCTCTCTTGTCTCTTTGGGAAGCAGCTGATTTCATCCACACTTAATCTCCTGCCTATGATTGTTCCTTGCCACTCATGTCTCTTTACTTCTCAATACCTTTTTTCTTTGGTTGTTTTTGCTACTGTGATTAAAACTCCAGGATCATTGCTTTTGAGGAAGGAGCCTGTCAGGGCAACCCTTGGGCTGCTCTAGCATCCTTTCTAAAACAGAAGCACCTCTTCAGCACCTGGAGCCCATCTACCTCTGTCTTGGAAGGGCCAGCAAAGCCTAAGGCAGCAATAACCTGCTCCTGCGTGCAGCCTATGCACAGCCCACCCACAGTGCCTACCCTCAGCGCTGCACACTGTGGGACATGACACAACCCCACCCGTGGTGGACACATCCCCACCAGGCTCCTGGTGACCTCCACTCCACAGGACTGATATATGCCTGAGGGACCAGCAAGGCTGGGCTGAGAGCCGTGGCACGCTGCAGCTGGCATCCCGCAGACCATTCTTTAGCTCTGTTTTGTATAAACCCTTGTCGCCGTAGCACTTCATCTGGTGTGACGAGCACGCATGGTTTTTCTCTCTGCTTTCCCCTGAGGAGAGCCTGGTGTGGGCAGCGCAGCATTTCTGCTTCGCTCTGGTTATTTTAGAAACAAACTTAAAAACATATGTTCATTTCTGTTCGTTTATGTGACAGAGGCAAGGTCGAAGAGATAGGCCTGGGAAGGGGAGCCGAAACCTCCCTCAGAGCTGGGAGATCCTATTACACAGACTTTACTGCAGGCTGGTGTTTAAGTTTCAGTATAGGCTGCCCCACCACTGTAGTTTTAAATGCCCCTTTCTTTTATAAATCTCTTCCTTTTGTCTCCTTCTCCTTCCCTCACTTTCTTCTTCTGGACAGTTTCACACTTGGGACTACCCTCTGTTCTGTAGAATTTGTCATATACAGTATAGAAACAAATTTGTGCACTTATTTATAGTCTTACTTTTTACTCTATTTAGATCCCCGTTGCGTTGCACACAGTGTCCCTGCTCCACGATTCTTACCTGAATCTCCACTCTTGTGAGGGCAGCCTGTACCTCTGAAATAGGTACGTGTTAACAGAATCATAGAATCATAGAATTTCTCGGGTTGGAAAAGACCTTAAAGATCATCGAGTCCAACCACAACATAACCATACTACCCTAACTAACAACCCTCTGTTAAATCATGTCCCTGAGCACCACATCCAATCCACCACCCCAATATGGCAACAACAGGGGCTGGCAGGAAACAGCAATGTAAGGTTTTCTCGTGAAAGAGCCAGAAATGGCATGTCTGGTTTTCAATCTTCATCAAAGCAAAAGGAGAGATTTGTGTTGCTGGTGGAGAGAAAAGTCGGAGAGGAGATTCCAGCAGATAACATGGTGATACTGGAGACGTAGAGGTAAGGAGAGAGTTGTGCAGACCTGATCTGTGCATCCTGGAGTTTGTCTGCTCGGGCTGCTTCCTGCCTAGGCAGCCCTTGGAGGTGTCAGAATAGAGAGGAAAAAGGAGAAAACATATGGCGATTAACTTGATCGTGAGAGGAGAGCACTTGCGTGAGATGCAGTCAGCTCTGGACACTGATGAAGGCAGCTGTCGTGGGTGTCTGGGGCGTTCTGATAAACTCTTGCACTTTGTTGCTGTGGTGGTGCTGTTGAAAAGTGACTGTGGTAGCTGAAGAGACTTTGGGTTGTCTATCATGGTGTGAAAAAGCTGAGATTTTTGGCAGGAGTGCTCCTTGCTCTTCCTCCTCGTGACATTGGTGGGAATTCAGCTGCACATTTCAATGAGAGCATTGTATGACCCATGATGAGTCCCTCTGCAAACCGAGAAACATCCTCTCGACCACTTCTGAGATGTCTGGATGTCAGTAAAAGTGATCAGAGACCCCTTTGTCGTTCAGAGAACGCATTAGCTGTAGTGGAGCAATAAACTTTCCCAGATTTTATTTCCTAAAAAAAAAAAAAAGAAAAAAAAAAAGTTAATTAAATAACAGGTTGGATGTATTTGTAAACAAAACAGTCTGAATGCAATGGTAACAGAAAGTGTCAGGGACTTTTACAGTTTTTATAGGTTTTTTTTTTCCCCTGGGTGATTGCTTTTTAGAAAGCTCAGTGCATATGATTCTCTTTTAGCTGAAAATAAACAGAAAACACATGCCCAGAAGCTGCTTCAAAAGGTCTGTGCTGCAATGCCAATGCTAGAACTGTGTAGAATCTCCTTATGAAATGAGAAAGCAGACAAGTTTTTTTTCTGACCCTTTGGTTCAAAGCCGGAGCTCTGGCCAGCGTAGTGAAAGGTTTATGAACATTCTGGAAAGTCTCCACTGCATGTAGCGAACTCATGCTGCTGTTCTGCTAGTCCTTTGAAATTAGGGGAAACCCCACAGCCTGAGAATGCAAACCAAGCAGTGGGAAGGGGAAGGGACAGAACAAAAAGGTAAGAAAATAGTAACTAAAAGCATAGCTCAATCACTGTGTATGTATTGCCGTTGCCAATCCCGATCCTGTAAATAATCTGATTTCCTGTGTTTTCTCTCTCACTTCTGCCTGGTGTCTGGCTTTGAAGAGGCTTGGTGGTTTTCTTTGCCTTCCCAGGGGAGAAGAAGGCAGGTAAGGGCAGGCTGACTGCAGCTACAGGATTCTGAGACTGAGGTATGCTGAGGGATGCAGCACAGCGCTCAAGCAAGCAAATGAGGGCTTGCATAGTTTGGGTAAATCGATTAAGAGCAGACAAATTAATAGACCATTTTCAAACCTCCTCACAAAGCTTTGTGATATGGTACTTAAACTTGTAGAAAATGTTGACCTAACCAAGCTGGATAAAAGCGTGTGGTTCCTTTCCAGACAGGTGAAGAGAAATAAATTGCCCTTGTACCACTGATGGTCTTCTGGACTGGATTTGCAAAGCAACTCCCAAGTAGTTCCTGCTGTGTCTCCCTATCCCCAGGCTCCTTCTAATGATGCTGGAGCTGTAGTCTCCTCCAGCAGCTCCCGAACTTTCAGCTTGTAACCGCTGAGAGAACAAACACACTTCTCTGTTGGAAAACGTAGGGATGAAGGCATGGAAATTTATGACATTTGAATTCTAACTTCTGAGTTCAAGTTTTAGAAGTGTATATTGTGAAGTAGCTAAGAGACTGGTGAATCCAAAGGGAAATTGCTGGAATATCAACTTGTACGGCAGAGTGGCTTCCTGTGTACAAGAAGCCCTCATGATAGCCCACAGCTCTTCTGGAGCTGCTGCTGAAGGGGTGCAGCTTTTGTGTCGGCTGTCTCTTGGGTACAAGGGAGCTTATTTCTTTGAGAAGCAGAGCCCTTTTCTTGCCCACTGAATCTTTAAAGCAACCAGCATGAAACCTAAGAGATGCAGCATGACTTCCAGAGCTCCGTGATACGCATGGGTGATTTTGCCAGCATTGTTCGTGCAAAGAGGCCAGATAAGTGGGGGAACTTTGCACGCGGCCCTTCCCCTCCGAGCTGTCCCATGGGCTGCTGTCTCGCCGGACCACCCCAGTGCAGATTACAGCAGCAGCTTATTAACACAGAACAGAGATCCGGGGCTGGCCATAGGAAGCACAAGCCCTAAAAGCACACTGCAGGATCCTTGTTCTCCCTTCACAAAGCTGCTCTGTGTTAAACTATGGTATCGACCCGCACTGGCGTACGAATGCTTTTCGTTAGGGTTTGCATGCTGTGTTATAGGAGGCTTCAGTTAAAGAACAAAATCTGTTGGTGGCGATTTGCTGTTGTTTGCAGTGGTACTGGAAATGAGTGTTGGTTGGGAGGACAGGCAGTGTGGGTCCCAGTGCCACAGTGGTTTCCCCGGCGGCTGCGGGGGAGATGGAGAATTTTCAACATCTCGTCTGACGTGGCTCTCTCAGAATGCAGCCCTCTCCAAAGACACCAATCTCTATACACTTAATAAGGTGCTACAGCAGGACTTGAAATGTTCGCTCACAGACCCCTGCTCTGGATCATTTCATTGACCACCTGGTGTTGGTTTTTTTAAAAGACACATTGCGTCCTGCACATTGATTTCTGTTTACCCTTTGGCCCCAGCTTGGCAGAGTGCCTGGGAATGTGCCTAATATTCAGTCCCTTCCCAGCTCGGCTGGATGCTGAAGATGGTGTGTAAGGATAAGCTGTCATGTTGCCACTCCCACTCAGCAGGAGAACACCTCCCAGCACCTGATAGTGGAGCATCTGGGTGCGGGATGTAAGAGGAATGGGAGAGTTGTACAGACAGCACTTTTCATTCCAGGTGGTTCTCAACACCTGTTTTTGGGGCTCACTCAGATTTACGTGCTTGAATACTGATAGCAGACGGGCGTCAAAGAAGTGGGAGAGAGAATTATTTAAAGGAAAAATTGCTCCTTTTGTGAGTCCAAGCAGAGTTACTCTTTGACACCAAGAGCTGACAGACTGCACTGACTCTCTGATTCCCCTGTGTGTTGGTGCTACTACTATAGATGTAGCTGCATGTTGCGGTCTGACTATTCAGTTCATTTTGTTAACTAGAGAAAGTCTCCTCTTTCTGCAGTGACCAAAATGAAAGGCACATTTAAACCTGAAGAAGAACTGGCAGCTGCAGAGGATGCCTGCTGGAAAGCAAAACCTAAGAAATTACACTTAATGAACAGCGGACTGCATGCGTTTTTAGTACGTCTTTGTGTGTATGAATAGGAAAAAAGAGGGAGAGGTAAGAACGACCCAATGCCCATTGGAAATGTGGAGCAGGCTGTTGGTATGGGCTGATCTGGAAGTGGCTTGGTCTGATGAAGGATATGGTGTCAGTCACTGTGGGTGCCTGTTTTTCCAGAGGGGCAGCAGTCCCACCACCACCATGCTGGGTGCCCATCAGGGCCACTAGTGAGCCATGCAGCACGGTGCACTCCTCTTGATATGGCTGCTGCCCTTTGGGTTTTCCAGCAGGGACATCTTGGCAAGGGGATTCAGTTGGGTGTGTTTAAACTGGTAAGTTACATCTGTTAAACTGCTATTTAGTTTGCTTACATGTCCTTTTACAGTGCTGGGAGCACACAGGTCTTACACCAGATCTTCTAATTGCACTTATCTGGACGTCTTTCGTTTGTCATGATGATGAAGCTCTTGCTCAATTTGTTTAGCCAGCATGGATGTTGTTCTCTGCTTTGGGAGGCCTCTGTGGTTCAGGTGGTACCACAGCTTTTCTAGGAAGAAAGCCAGGATTTTTCTGGTCATCAGAGTGCATTTTCATTTGCTCACTCATGTTTTGCTGCCCTTATCTCTGTTTATATTATGTTGCCATCCAGGGCACTCCTACACTTGTCCTGTGTTTGTGTGGTGCCCAAAGGATCACCCCTCTGCAGCTCGTGGTCTGCCTGTGGGACAGAAATGCCCAGGGGGAGTGGGTGGAGGTTGTTAGAAAGATCTCAATGTTACATTTATTTTTTTCTTCTAAATGAAATCCCTGCCACAGGTTTTCCTACATGCTGAAGCATAGGAATCCATGTGAAAGTGCCTTAACTCCTTGTGTGTTTATTATCAAAGTCCTTCAGGTTTGTTTGACTATTTTGTTGTGTCCAGTTTCTTATCTGATGACTTCTGGTTACCTTTTGGATTCAGAGGCAAAGTCCAAAGAAAGATCAGCATCTACTTCTGGAGGGAGGTGCTGGCAGAGAAATGGGTTAACTCTCTGCCCCCTTTTTGATCTGAAACTGTCCGTGTAAAATAACTGGAAATTCTGAAAGAACTGCATCTCCTGCAAGTGCTTTTGTCATGGTCCCCACAAAGAATATGGGTCATCTTAAATTTGGGGAACAGAACTTCTACTCCATGAAGCTGTGATCTCGTGGGTGACAGGACTGGGAGGCATATTTAGTAGGAAAATCAACTGCAGGCAAACATCACTCAGGGCTGTTTTCAAGGACGCCCAAGGATCAAGGTCTCATGTCATTCCCATGAGTTCCACACTGCTGCTTCATCATCCCTGGTGCTGGAAAGCAGGCCCTCAGCTTCACCTGGATCTTTCTGTCATTTAAAGACTATCATTTCTTGCCCTATCCCAAAACATCATTGCGCATGTATGCTCTGCCTGCTTTAATGTAGTGTTTGCTTTTCAGAGAGGGTACAGAAGCAAAGAAAGCTAAGTTATGCCTTGGAAAGTGGATGACAAGCCTTTCTGGCTAAGCAGGGTTTTGACTGGAAGACTGAAAACGCAGCTTATATTGTACCAGTATGGCTTTGAAGTCAGGTGTCTTAGCTGCTAGAATTTAATGAGCGGATACTGCAAAAAGGAATATGAGAAGATTTATTGCTAAGACTGTGAGGTGGTGGAGTCACTGTCCCTGGAGTTGTTCAAGAAACATGTGGATGTGGCACAGAGGGATGTGGTTAGTGGGCATGGGAGTGATGGGCTAGTGGTTGGACTAGATGATCTTAATGACTGTTTTCTTAGTCTGTGTTTGTGATCTGCCATGTGGCAAGAGCAAGGAACAGCAGTAATCAAGATCTTGCTTAGGTGAGGGTGAGCAATCTTGAGTGCATGATAGAGAGAATGCAAGATACTTGAGCACAGCAAGACAGCAGGCAATCTTGTAATGGTTATTTATGGCATATTTATCACCATCTCCAGGTAACTAATATGGTGAGTTATTTTCAGAGCTCCCTTGGTGTAGAAAGAATACTGCACTGGTGTTAATGAAGGTGAAAAATGAATAATGAGGAGGTTAATGGTGGTTACTTTAGCTGGAGAGCAGAAAGAACCTCCAGGGTGGCTTTGCTCTCTTGATGCTCTGGTAGAGCAGATTTATCTCAGCTATCAACTGCTTCCTCTCTTCTCCCTGTAAGTGCCGGATGTGGTGGTGGTGATGTCTCACCTGTGAGCCGTGATGTAAGGTACCAGTGAGTTTCAGCCTGAGGAGATGAGCACAGCTCTCGAGTCTCAAGAGCATGCTTTAGCAAAACTGCAGGAAACATAGTGCTTTCCAATAGCATTCCACAGCCATTGCACCAATTTTGGAAAATTCTTAAAAAAAAACAACACAAAAAAACAACCTATTGAGCTGAATAAAGATGAATTAGCAAATCACAGATACCCAGAAGAAACAGTGTCCTGTTTATAAGGAAAGAGTGTGGTTGCTGTGGTCAGGCAGTCGGGCTACAGGCCAGGTCATGCCTCCCTAGCATATTTTATCTCGCCTCATGTCACAGGCAGGATGTGGGGGATGGACGGGTTCCTCCTCTGAAAGGTGAGGTTGATTCACACAGCGCAGGTGTTGCTCCTTTGCTGGCACACCAGCTGAGCCTCTGCTTCTTCACCTGGTGCCACTGGAGATCCCCAGATCTTCAACCAGCAGGGTCAGTGCAAATGTACCTTTGTGGCTTGCCCTGAGGTGGAAGAGGAAGGCCATGACCAGGCCTGAATGGACCCCTTCTCCTCAGCCAAGTGCTCACACCTATATAGTCTGCTTAGCAAGCAGTGGTGTGACTGTAACTCTCAAACCATGCTTTGGAAGCCACTTGGCTGAGGTGGAGTCCCTGAGTGTCCTTGCTTGTGCTGTGGGCTGCTGGTGCATCCTCTGGGCTCTAGGAAGCCAGTGGGCCACAGGGGCAGCTCTGCACTCTCATCTGGAGCTGAGGGGACACCTAGCAGTGGCATTTCAAGATCCAGCTTTCCCCATAACTACAGGCATCTGGTTGTTCCTCTGTTGCTGCCATTTTCTGGAGGGCAGCAGTGAGATTAAAGGTGTATTATGAAAGAAACCCTCAAACTTAATTACTACATACAGGTGAAATCCAGTCGTGGCACTTTCTGGCACCACAAATGTGTCACTGACACAAAACTGATGCTGTCCTCCTACATGGCCTGCCTGATGGGCTCACTGAGGCATCAGGCTGTAGGCAAGTTTGACTTGAGCCCCACAGAATATACAAGATATTCACGTGGCACAGGCATTCAGAAACTAGCTGCTGCTTTCTCTGTGCTGTGCACTCACTTTTGTGGTCACATAGCATCTCCCCTTGGACAGTTGTTGATCTGTTGTATGGGGTAAGACTGAAAGAGACGTCACCATGTCCCCCTTTTCCACACACACAGTCTGCTGAGACTTCAGCAAATGTATATAGCTACACATATCAGTGCTACAGGATACAATAAATAAATACTGAAGGATGACTGTAAGAGGATTGCTGTCGTTCTGTGTTCTTTCAGGGTTTACAGAGATTGGAGAGTCTTCAGTTCATGGTAGCTTTCCTCTGAGTTAATGTGCTCACTGGAGGACAGCTCCTCTGGCAAAGCTGTCACCGGGGCTACGCCAATATCTCATGGAGAAACTCAGATGTTGCTCCCAGAGTGTGGTTCTCCTGCTGAGGATTGTTGCAACAGGCAGATGTGCTAAGGTGTTGCTGAACAGCATTCTCTTTCTCCCCACTCCAAGAAATGCATCATTCCCTGGTGTAGACGAAGTACTTATTTTTCAAGCTAATAAATCAAGTGCAGCGTATATATGCCCCCAGATATACTCTGGAATTGCTGCTGCTGCAGTTACAGGAAGGAAGGATTTCACTGTTGCTGTTGCAGTGTTTTTGTTTCTTGTAGCACACTGTTTAGACAAAGCCCCCTTTCCCTTTCCCTTTCCCTTTCCCTTACCCTTTCCCTTTCCCTTTCCCTTTCCTTTTCCCTTTCCCATCTTTCCCTTTATCTTTCCCTTTCCCTTTCCATCTCCCTTTCCCTTTCCTTTTCCCACCCTCCCCTCTCCCCTCCCTTCCTCTTTCCCTAGCTCCTTGGCCAGTTTTCTTTTCTGAACCCCCTGAACTGATCAATTTCCTTGCAGGTCTCTACTATTCCTCAGTAATTTTCTATTTATTTCCCACCCTCCACTTAGAATGAGGAAACTTCCTCAACAGCGGTGACCAGCAGAAAGGCCTTAAGTAGGAAGTCTTCACCTTTATTTAGCCCAGACTTTTCCTTTCTGGCTTGCAGGTGCCTCAGGCCAGCCATTACCTTGATCACAGAACAGTCTTCATTGTGAGGAGTGCAGGCAGAGCAGACACCTGCCTGTCCTTCTGACATGCTTTCAGGCTCCTGTACTGGGGCTGGCTAAAATTTCCTATGTGATGTACTGAAGTTGTTTCCTTTTCTGTAGAGTCACAATGAAAAATATTTTTGTTGTTGTTTAGTTCCTCTCCTCTCACCTCATGGATTTTTCCAATTTTTGAATTTCAAAACATTAAGTTGTTTTTATTCAATTTTTCCCTTTTCTTCTTTGCTTTCATCCATCTACATTTTTTGCCTTTTCTGCCAGGCATTGTACTAAAATCTATGAAAAGCAGATCTGTGGGTGGGAGCAGTGTTTTTTCCCTCCACTGAGCTCCCTGCCTCTGCTGCACAGTTATGCCTGGTTTTAACTTCCTGAGCTTCTGAAAAATCCTGAAGTAGTTGTGAAGTAACTGGATTTCTTTTTTAATCTTTTGCTACGCCGTGGCTTCTCCATGTCTTGTGAAGTGATGGGAAAAGAACACAAATGTCTGTTTCTTTGAGCAGAGGAGGCTCCTGCTCTTTGGAAGAAAGATTCCACACCCTCATTATTCTTAGAGTGAGTTTCGAAGACTTATTACTTCTGTGAAGTGATTTTGTAGAATCATTAAGGTTGGAAAAGACCTCTAAGATCACCGAGTCCAACCACCATCCCACCCCCACCATGCCCACTGACCACGTCCCTCAGTGCCACATCCACACAGTTCTGGAACACCTCCAGGGACGGTGACTGCACCACCTCCCTGGGCAGCCTGTGACACTGCAGAACTGCTCTTTCTGAGCAGAAATGTTTCCAGTATCCAACCCAAACCTCCACTGGTGCAACTTACATTCTCTCTTGTCCTGGTGCGTGTGTCCTGGGAGAAGAGGCTGATCCCGACCTCGCCACACCTCATTTCAGGTCATTGTAGAGAGTAATAAGGTCTTTCCTGAGCCTTCTGTTCTCCAGGAACAGATGATGTACAGGAGGAGGAGAATGTTTTGTTAGGTGCTGATTCGGGACTTGCAGGAAATCAACCTAAACTTCCCCCATTTTTATAGCACATCACTATTTCCCACCTGTTTCTTTGTCCAGACCAGATTTGTGGGTGTAGGGTCTAAGTGAGTGTGGTACATGTATGCACGATAGGAAGCTTTTACCTTCCTTGTGAGATGCCGATGCATAAACACGCACAGAATGTATATCCAGTGTGTTTGCACCCACGTACAGGCACTGCATACCACCCCGCCGTGCGCACGGGGTGTCGAACTCTTCACTGCTCCTCCAGTGGAGCAACAGTGCCAGCTGCTGGTGCGGTACCGGCCTGCCAGCCCCGGCGGGCACCGGGAGCCGCTCCTGGGGCGCAGCTTCTGTACTCAGAAATAGTTCCTCCCTTCTATTTCCGTACCAACATGAGGCTCCTCTGGGGTCATGTAAGCCCATGCTGGTTGCTTTCTTTGGGACGTTTCGCACTGTAGTTCTAACACTTTAAGCTATTTAAAGCCCGGTTCCTCTTCCAGCCTCCCTCCCGGGACTGGCCGCTGGGAGGGAGGAGAACGTTTTGCTGCAGGCAGTGAAGGGGCTGGCAAAGGTGTCATGTGCTCTTTGGGAGGCTTTAGTCCATGCCATGGCAGCAGCAGTTTGCCAGCTGCAAATTTGAGATTCTCATTTATACTCCAGTTGCTGTCGGCACTGGGAAAAATGAGGTGGCACCTGATGTGCAGGGCACTGCACAGTGGTTTTGGTTAGAAAAAGGGAAACAAAAAGATGAAGGGGAGTAGAGAGCATACAGATGTACACAGAAGTTTAATTTAATTAGAATTCCAGTGAAATGGTTAATAGAATATATGGACTTATTTTTCAAGAGCTGGAAAAGGCAAGCCAATTTCTCTAAGAGTTTCCCGTGAAAAAATGTTCTCATTTCTCTTTTGATCCATACTGCCGTGTCTTTGTCTCTCTTCCTTTCAGCCTGCAGTCATAGAATCATAGTGTCATTAAGGTTGGAAAAGACCACTAAGATCACATAGTCCAACCACCAGCCCATCCCCACCATGCCTGCTCATCACATCCCTTGGTGCCACATCCACATAGTTCTTGAACACCTTGCTTTATAGTGGGTCACAGTGTTTGCAGAAGGTGGCAGTCAGGGGAAATGAATGGGGAGTAGGAAGCTGGGGGTGCACAAAAAGTAAAGGAAAGAATGAGAATGTGTGAAAAACTAGTAGAGCTAGGGAAAAGAAAGTGAATGGGTAAAGCAAGTAGTCTAGGAGGGATCACTTGGGAAAGTCTGTAGGAAAAAAAAGGGAGTGGATGGAAGGAGACAAACAGGCAAACAAGCTGAAACTGAGTTTGATGAGTCAGGGTTTCTGTGGTTTTCTTGCACCTCCCAAAGTGCCATTTTTATTCCCTCCCAGCCACAAATTTTCTTCATAATTATTTTGGAACAGAGCATAAGAGGAAAACAAATAAAATCAGCTATTCTTAACTGCATGTGGGGAGCCCGGGCTGAGATGCAGGTAGGCTGCAGCCATGGGAGAGCTCTGCACTGAGTTCAGAGATCTTTGGCCACCTGGCAGAATACAGCCACTGTTGCTCTGTTATATGGGTATTTTTCCCTAATGCCTTTACAGGAACTGCTAAGACAGGCAGGTCAGAGCTGCAGAAAAGGAAAAAAAAATATTATATTGGTGCTACCTGGAAAGACAGGAGCATCAAAGATCTTTCAGTGAAGTTGAAACCTCAGGGTTTTTTGGGAGGGTTTTGTCAGGTGAAGTTTATGAGCCCTATGAAAATAGTTTCCAGGCAGGCTGCTGCTGGCTCAGCACTGCAGCCGCATGTGGGAGCCCTGAGGTGGTCTATGGGCACTGCAGGGATCAGGAGACCTGGCACAAAGTGTGTAGAGGAAGGTGAAGTACAACCATCTCCTTTCAGTGACAGCAAGCAATGAGGTTGTCCTGAGGCCTAATGCATAACCTCACCTCTGTGTTGGAAGTTATACTAACTGGTCTTCCAAAACCCCAGCTGGTCCTCCTGGCCTTCCTTTCTCACCCATCTCCACCCTTCTTTCCCAGTGCTTTGACATACAGCAAGAATAAAGCTCTAAAATGAGAAGCATTACTGTGATGGTTGCATTTTCAGTTTGGGTATTATGTGGCACTCAGCTGGATTCCTTCTTTGCCCGTTCATTGCTTAAATCACCTAATTGTTGTATTTTATTTTAAATTGCAGAGTAGACAGAGGTTTTTATTTAGCGTTATAATCTCATTTCACAAAGGATTTTTTTATAAGAGTTTTGTCGTTTACGTTGCTCATTACGAGACTTTCAGGGTCTGCAATTTAAACATTTTATTGGTACCAATTTTGGCTGAACCCATAAAATAACTGTTAAAATCTGTTCATAAAAAATAAAGAGAAAACCACGGATTTGGTCAACAGCAGGAACTTATTTGAGAGACTAAAGGCACGTCTGGAAGCCTGAGGGAAAGAGCCAGGAGTGGCTGGAAAGCCACCAGGGAAAGCATATAGACAATGAGAGATGGAGAAGAACAGGATGTCTCCTTCAGGAGAGCTGTCCCACCATAAGAATTCCCATAGCAAACTTTCTAACATTATCAAAAGTAAAATAATGCACATGGCCTGAAGGAAAGAAAGATAAGAACTGTCTATTTCCTATTAGGTTGCCATTGGCACTCATTACTGCTGTGTGCCTTCTGCATGGAGACTGCAGAAACCTTATGAAGCTCCATGGCTGCTGGTGAGTAATTAAAAGACCAATCTCTAGGATTTGTGTGTGAATACATAAGGCATTTTCCTTCTCAGTGAAATACTCTCTGACTGGCCTACTTTGAATTTGGGTGCCATTGTATCATCCCTGCTTTGCCTGAGCCACCCTTACTTTCTTCCCCAGGTCTCCACGTTTCAATCTCTGCCCACGTGCCTGGTGTCCAGACCATCCTCACTCATCAGGAGCACACAGATGTGAGAATGTAACAAGGCTCTGCTTATGAAGAAAATTCTGTGAAATTGATTTTGTCACTAGCTTTGTAATGAAAGTGCTTTGACTCCTTGTTACTGATGTAAATAATTGGGCTGGATGTAATCCTGGCTCTCACTCCACTCCCTTTTCTTGCAGGGCTGCTTTTTGGCCATTCTAGTGGTGCAACCTGTCAAGCCATAGCACCAACAGTGGGGAAGGAAGAACTGTATAAGCCTGCCTAACTACAGGCTGAAGCTGTTGTATGAGAAGGAATCCAGTTGCACTAACCTCAACAGAAGTCATGCCACACCATGTTGCTGTGGGAGAATGTTCCCATCCCTATATCCTATGGGATATTTGAAATCATGAGATTTGTGTGCATGTTAAGTGCCTACTATTTTCAGTGTCCTGTTTAAGGTGCAATCTATAATGCTACTGGGAAAAAGAGAATACAGATTTGAGAGAGGTTTCTCTTTACATATACCCTTTGGGGGTTTTGAGCAGACCACCTGGGAGTTCATAAACACCTGAGGGACTGATGAGATCCCCCCTGCACGTAAAATTTCTAAAATATACTATAACTTTGGTTGCGAATGTTCCAGGGTCAAATAGTCCCAAATAGGCACTCAAACAAGTAGGAGGAAAGGGCCAGTGAGGACCTCATGAAATTCAGCCAGAATGAATGCTGAGTCCTGCACCTGTGACGGATGAACTCTAGAGCTGACAGAGGCTGGGGAGTGACTTGGCAGGAAAGACCTTGAATGCCTTGACTTAGGGGTGGTGGGACAAGAGACAGAGTAGCCTTGTCTGAGCTCAGACCTAACCTTGCTTTGAGCAAGAAGCTGAACTCTTGTGAGTGATTCTGTGATTCTGTGTAACTCAGGACGTCCTGATGTCCCTTCCCACCTGAATTATCCTGTGGTCCTATAACATGCTGCTTTTAGAAGTCTGAGGCTCCCCCCATCCCCAGTCTGCCTCCATCTTGCTGTGAGAAGCTGCCTCACCCTCCATGGCTTTTCTCTCCTGTTTCGAACCATGCTCAGTAAAGTGATTTCTATTCCAAACCAGTAGAGTCTTGTTATAGCCATGTCCTGATTTATTGTGTTTGTACACAGTCATGAGCTGCAGTGAAGCCATACATTTCTCTGAGTAAAGGGGGCAGGTTGCATGCTTTATTACCCATTACAGACCTTTAAAATTACCAACCTCTTACTGTGAATATATTATTATTTTTCCAAACAGCAAAGCTAAACTGCAAGTCTGCACAGTGTGCACAGTGGTGCCACTAGATGTCCCTTGTCACCCAAGTGACGTTGGTGGCTCATCCCCAGTGCTATGTGATGTAGCATTGTAAAGAAACTGGTGTTTAAAGCATTCAATATGGAGAGATGTCGTGGCTGCCTTGAAAAAAAGACTTGTATCCTCAGAAAGGTATTGTCATAGGTATCAAGGAGATAATTGCTTCTTTTGTCTCTTCTTGCTTAATTCTCCACAGAAAGAGACTCCCTAGTAAGAAGGTGTTTGTTCTGAAGGGGTATTTCCACCAGGGCCAACCCAAATTTCCTGGTGAAAGATGCTCACTCTGGGAAATGCTGGGTTGCTGAGCTTAACACTGTGATGTTCTGCAACTTCTGCATCTCCAGTACAGGCCTGGGTAGTGTGAGATGGGATCTGGCAACCTGTGTAAGCAGAGCTGCTGGGGAAGGGATGGGTAACTTCAGGATTTTCTTGCACCTTCATATTGATTTTGACCTTCGGGGCAATTTTATATTGAAATGGACTAGTAAAAGAGGCTGCTTCTGTGATGAGGTGTTGGACATTAAGCACTAGCTTAAAAAGGGGGAAGCATACAAACAAAGGAAAAGAAATTGGTCTCAATCTGCTTCAGACAGAAACCCAAAAAGTTATAAAGCCCTTCATCCTCTTTGTTGGCTGCTGAGAGCAGGAGATCATCTGCTTCATGTGAGCTGGGAGAGCTGAGCTGTCCATCAAGGACAGCAGAAGATGCATGCCAGACTCCTTGGGGAAGACCTCAGGGCCCTCTCTCCTGCCCCTCTACCCCAGTAGTGCAGACAAAGCCTGGAAGGCTCATTGTGTACCTACAGAGAGGGGAAAGGGCTGGTGAGTGAGGGAGCAGCCTCTAAGGCATGCAGTGTGGAGCAGGGAGAGCTAAGGAGCAGATCTGAAGTTGGGAACAGTGCCTAAGGGGGCACGGAGAATCCCCCCTACCCTGATCCTACTCGGCATCCTCAAACCTCTCCTTACACATCCCAGCCCCAGCAATAGGGCAGTTCTGGTCTCTCCTGCAGCCCTACAAGAGTTAATTCCTCCACATGCCATGTGGCCATGTTTTCACTGAAGTGGAAGCTGTGTTTCCATATGTCCCTATCTCCCACAGCTGACATCTCGGCGAGGACATCTGTGCCACTCGGCATGCCCATGCCCTTGCACAGCTTCACCTGGGCTTGTGTGGAGTGATTCCTCCTCACCCTTGTCCCCCATGGTGCTCTGTGCACCTACCACTGCTGCATGAGTAGGGGGATGCGCCTGTCCCCACGCTGTCCTGAAAGCTTCTGTGCTGGGTTATCAGCCCCAGGTAATATTTCATAGAATCATTAAGGTTGGAAAAGGTCACCTAGTCTGTCAGTAGCATATCATGAGTATTTCTGGAGTGTGGTTAAAAGCTAACTTACTCTAATCTGTTTCTTAGGATGTGCCACTGTAGTGTGTGATTGCACAGACTACGCTGTTGTGCATTCAGAGTCACATACTCCAGCCTGAATGACTGAAATGAAGTATTTGCTGCTTTCTACTTCATTTAAACCTGCGGGAGCTGGTAGTGCTCATCCTCCCCACATACTGAGGCATCCACATGTGCCACTCGCCAGCCTGGGGCTTCTTCCCCAAGCAATGGCTGAGCGAATCTCTTAATAACAGAGCAACTACTCTCAGATTATTGCGATCATAATTTGGCTGACATAGCCTTTATTACTAATGGCAATGCTGGAAATGGAAAACCCAGCTTGATGCTCAGCTCCCTGCTGGAAAGTAATAAAATAAAGAGGAACAAAATCCGTGAGTGTATTTGCTACCAAACCTTTGAAAAACACAAAAGTGGAACCCTGCCAATGCTGTTGCTGGCAGTTTTTCAGACCAGAGCCTCTCTCCAAGGTAGGATTAGAAGTGGAAGTGCATTTGTATCTATTACATTAGCATCGTGTTGTTTGTGAATGGAGGGTTTGCAATCATTTGACACCTATTGGTTTCTATTGCAATTGTGGTGCGCTGCTTTTGTTACCTTCAGCATATATTTTAGTATCTTCTAGTCATGGAATAAGTAGAAAACAACTTCAGTTATTGTCACAAACAAACAAACAAACAAACAAACAAAGTGTTTATTTTGCCTATTCAAAGAGTGGTCTAAAGAAGAGTTTCATTGAAAATGTTCTTATGAAAATGGAGGATGTCGCAGCTTTTCAGTGAGGTCTTTGTTGACAACATCGGCTGAGGGAGGTTGGCTTTTACGGAGCCTCTTTTGTCCATCTTTGTGCAATGGCAGAGTTCGCAGCTAAATTCTGATGGCAGAAATTTCTTGCCTGCGGCAGCTGAGAAGGACATAATATCATATAGAATCATAAAAACAAAAACATCCCCAGACCGTAGCTCAGATTTTGAATACCAGAATCAGCCTTCAGTGCTAAGGAATGAGCCTCCAGTGCTAAGAATACAGAAAAAGCTATTAACTCTTCTTTTTATTTTTATTTTTTTTTTTAATTTTAACATAAAAAGAACCAGCTGATAAAATCAGTTGCAAATAAAAGAGGAATGGAAATGCACTTTTCAATTATTTATTTATTTCGCTCCCTCTCTGTTTTTCATGTTAATGTTTCTTTGGCTTTATGGTTCATAACCATCCAGTAATTACAATTATAAAGAAAACCAACTTTTTACCGTGCTAATTAAACTGTGTGTCACATAGGCATCTGGGAAGAATTTCCCATGCTTTCCAGTGTGAATGGAAGGAAAGAGCAGCGGTGCTCAATTTAAACTCGATTTTTTTTTTTTTTCTGGTACCTTGCAAAAAGGCTTCATTGTATTTTGATTAATCCATGCTTGGTCCACCTCGGATGTTTCCATGGAAACAGAATTTTTTTTTCCTTGATGGCAACTGTTAGGCTCAGGAAGGTTCCTCACTGCACAAAACCACTCCGGCTCCTAAAGAACTACTTGTTAGAAATGTAATGTGCATTAACAACACTCCCAAATTCCTCCTCGGTATTACGGTATTATTGTCGTCAACGCTAAAAGAGAAGTGTTTTCTTAAAGGTACAGAATGGTGCCTTTTCACTCCACAAGAAAACAGAATAATGCTATTATTCTTTCTACTGCCAGAGAGTGCTTTTCTTGGTCAGGGAAAAATTAGATTGCAAGCCTTTCAAAATTAAATTTTAAGAGTTCCAATGCGTGAATATTATCTAGTTCTGAGCATACATCATTTGCCTTAATGGCTGTAAAAATTTAATTAAACTTGCCTTGTAGATTGGCAGCACTTTGAATGAATTATTCTTCTGTGTCATTTTTTTTTTTTTTTTTCAAAGCAAGAAATAATAATCTCTTCATACGCACCGCTATTATATTTGGAATAGGTTTTAAAAGTCAGCCAACAGGGGGAGCATTTGTACGGTATTATTGATGTAACAAAGTGGTTGGAAACGTGACCATATATATATATATATATAATATATTTTTTTTTGTCTAAAATTATTAGAGTTCCTGACCATTGTTTAAAATAGGAAAGGTTTTGGTTTGGAGTGTTTCAGTTCCTGAAAAATCAAATCTTGCTGACAGTACGAGAAGCTACTTTAAATTGATGGTTGGGTTTATTGTTTGGAAAAAAAAAAATAATTGAATTTTTAGAGCACAGATAAAATATTATTTTGGTTGAAAAGCAATTTTTGGTTAAAAATATGTGGAGGGAACCAATTCCAGCACCTCTAATTGAAATTTGACTTGTTACATTTATTGCAGTGACATCTATAACACATCATATAAGATGGTGCAGAAATACAAAATGTAAATATGTCTATTAGAGTGATGCCCTGACACCAGTACTTGTAAAAGTCAAGGCAGAGATGAGAGGAAAAGAGCTGTTGATTTATTCATCCTTCTTTTTTGTTTCATCTTTGTTCATCATGAGAAGGAATCTGCCAAATGGAAAAAGGAAGGTCTCTTTGAGAGCAAAATAGAGTTTTCAAGCTTTCTCCAAGCATGTATAGCAAGTATACATCAAGCCAGGGGAAAAAAAAAGCAGGAACCTGTCAGTACCTCTTTCCCGTGTTCTATCAGAATCTGTTCATACAATAACAGCACTTTTTTCACACCGTGCTCTACTTTCATCTTTCCCCTTAAGCTTTTGGAGCACCACTACCATCAGCTGCTCTAACACCAACATGAAGTGTGAGGGGATCATCCCTTTTCACAGTGGCTCTGCAAGTAGCAGTGCTGCCCATTTGTATGACACAAGAGGCTGTGCAATGTTTTAAGGTAGGTCAGAAAAGTGAAATAGTTGGGGACACTAGGACCTGGCTACAATTACTGGAGTGAAACTGAATGAGAATTCCATACTGAATATTGCTTTTGGCTGGAAAATGTGACAGTGCCCAAAGTGGCCGTGCAGGCAGGATGTGGTAACGATCTACCATGAGAACTGTGTTACCCATCTTGAAGCAAGATTTATTTCTCCTCTATATGTAGGGCTGTTTGGTAAGTACTCATTTTGAATCTCACGAGAATCATGCAGTGGATTCTTGGAGTTAGTCAGGTCTTAGTTTTCTGTTGCTGTTGGTGGTGGTGGTTTGTTTTTTTTTCCTTTGCAGAATCATAGGATGGCTTGGGTTGGAAAATACATCAAAGACCATCTAGTTCCAACCCCTCTGCCACGGGCAGTGTTGCTAACAACTAAATCGGGCACTAGATCTGGCTGCCCAGGGCCCCATCCAACCTGGCCTTGAACACCTTCAGGGATGGGACATCCACAGCTTCCCTGGGCAGCCTGTGCCAGTGCCTCAACACCCTCTCAGTGAAAAATTTCCTCCAGACATCTAATCTAAATCTCCTCTTTCAGTTTAAAACTGTCCTACCCTTATAGTGATAGTGAAAATGTCCTATCACTATCTATCCGTGATTTTTTCCTTTTCCCTGCTGATTAAATTAGTATGTAGCTACTTGTTTTGTCATTTGTCCTACACCCTAGAATGAGCAACACCAAGACAAGAAAAAGACAGAACAACATTAACGACATTAATGTCTTAAAATTAACTGGGAATGGTACAGTCTGCAGTGCCACCATGTGTGGCAGAGGAAGAACCCTATTTATATGCCAGCAATCTATTCTGGGCCTGCAAACACTGGGCGTGGGCAGCTGTGAGAAAAACAGAAATAAGTGATAGTAGACTTTGAAATGGAAATCACAGCAAAGCACCATATGTGTGACTAAGTAGTACTGCCGGCACCCTTGATTCAGTGCTCTGATGAGATAATTTGTTGAGTAACTTTGAATATATCACAAAACACTGTGCCACACAGCAGACTCCAGAATTCTTTGTGAACTCTGCCCTTTTGACCTGTACAAAGCACATGGGACAACATCGTGCTTGTGGGAAAAATTTTTGTCTTAAATGCTGCTGGAAGACCAGGCAAGAGGGAAGTATTTGCCTTTCTCACTGCATACCTCATTAATAAATGTACACCATTAAGCATAGCCAGGCTAGTAACCGTGGACAAGGAGAAGGCTGAGGTATTCAACAAAATTTTTGTCTCAGTCTTCATTAGTGACTGCTCTACACACAGCCCTCAAGTGGATGGTTCAGAAGGCGGGAACTGGAGGAGTGATGCCCATCCTGCCGTAAGCAAAGATTGGGTTTGCAACTACCTGCGGAACATAAATATCCATAAGTCCTAATGAGATGCATCCCAGAGTCCTGAGAGAATTGGCTGATGTAGTTGCCAAGCCACATCTGATGTTTGAAAAGTCATGCAGCCAGGTGAAATCCCCGGTGACTGGAAAAAAAGCAATATAGCTCCCATTTTAAAGTAGGGTAGAAAGGATGACCCAGGGAACTAATGACCTGTCAGCCTCATCTCAGTGCTGGGGAGAACCATGGAGCAGATCCTACTGGAAGTTATGCTAAAGCACATGGAAGATAGAGAGTTGATATGGGATAACCAACATGGATTCACCAAGGGCACATCCTACCTGACCAACTTTGTTGCTCTTTATGAAGGCATAACCACATCACTGGGCAAAGGAAGACGCACTGATGTCATCTGGCTGGTCTTCAGTAAGGCCTTTGACATGGTCACCTATAACATCCTTCTCTCCAAACTGGAAAGACATGGATTTGATGGGTGGACTGTTTGATGGATGAGAAAATAGTTGTGAGATCGTACTCAGAGAATGGTAGTCAATGGCTCAATGTGCAGATGAAGGTGGGTGACGAGTAGCATCCCTCAGGAGTCAGCAATGGGACTGGTGCTCTTTAAAATTTTCATCAATTATATTGACAGTGGGGACGGGTGCACCCTCAGCAAGTTTGTAGATGACTCCAAGTAGTGTAGTGTGGTTGACATGCCCAAGGGATGAGATGCCATCCAGAGAGACCTAGACAGGCTTGAGCAGTGAGCCCAGGAGAACCTCACGAGGGTCAATAAATCCAAGTCTTGCACCTGGGTTGTGGCAATCATCTCCACTATCAACCCACAAGCTGGGGGATGTAAGGATAGAGCATAGCCCTGCCAGGAAGGACCTGTGGGCGTCTTGCACCAGTTACTGGAGACAGAGAGAGATTTGTAATGTATATATACCTAGCGAGATTAAGACTTTAAAGGGGGCAAATGTTCCCCAACTGGCTTATTACAAATCCAAGCCAGTTAGACTTGGGGGAGGGGAATACAGAAGAAAGTGACAGTAGAAAGATAGGAAATAAAAGCAAGAGTTCATAATAGAAAGAAGAACAGTCCACCACAGTGGATTCACAGCATCCCATGAGCCCATAGTCTTCAGGTCAGTGGTGAGAGTATCCACGAATTCCTTTGTTTTCGGAGTCCTTTCAAATAGTCTTTTTTTTCTTTCTTGTTTTCTTGGTTTTTATTTTTATTTTTCTTCTGGTTTCCTATGGTAATGGCACATAGGGCACTTCTCTGCAGGCTTTTCTACTTTTGGGTAGCTAGACCCCTCTGAGCCCATCCCCCAAGAGTGATCTGGCTGCACAAAACCCATTCTCTCAGTTGCTTATCTGTAGGACATTCTTTGTTGCCCCTGGCAACCGTGTGTAGGCAGAGGTGAGGCCTGTCCAGTAGGGGCTGCCTACAAGCACTCAGGCAAGCTTTGAGACTAAAAGTAAAATCTCTCACATAGGGTGCTGGAGGATGGTGAGCAGAACGTGAGCTGGCATGTGCCCTCACAGGCCAGAAAATTAGCCATGTCCTGGGCTGCATCACAAGCAGCATGGCCAGCAGGGTGGGGGAGGTGATCCTACCTCTCGCTTGGAGCTGGTGAACAGGTTGCCCAGAGAGGCAGAGGATGCCCCATCCCTGAAGACACTCAAGATCAGGCTGGACAGGGTTCTGAGCACCCTGATCTAGCTGTGGGTGTCCCTGTTCAGTGCCGGGGAGTTGGACGGGACAGACTTTAATGGCCCTTTCAACTCAGAGGATTCTATGGTTCTATGATTCCATGTCATCCCCTGGGAATGCAGTTTCCTCCTCACAAAGTTAGGGAGCACCTTTCAGATGGACTCCTGCTTGTCAGGCTGCTGCACTGCAGTATTTACTTTTGCCTCCTAATGCTTTAAAACAAATGTGAGAACAGAATATATGTTCCCTTGGCAAGGCAGGATGATGGCTGCTTTATTGCATGGTTATTTATTTTTCTGCCATGACACTGGTTATGATCAATGTTTTCCTTTGAGTTTTGTTCTCAGGCTCTTCAAAGGCCATGGAGTCAAAGTCTGCACAAGGGAGTAACTCCTGCCAAGCTGCAGGTATGGCAGTAGCACCACCATGCCATTTATATGTAGCCACGGACAAGTCAGGGCTCATGTTATAGGGGACCTGGGGTGAATTTCCTAAAATTTTCAAGTGAAGATGGCTCCATTTACAGCTGAAAATACAAGCCCAGATGTGAAAAGTTATCGCTCCTTTATTAGCCTTATCTGTCAAACTGCCCCACATTTATCATGACAAAGTCTTGAAAATCCAGTGGTTCTGGCTCCACAGCAGGTGCTAGGCCCTTTCCAGCATGGTGGCTCCAGGCACTGGCTCTAAGGCATCTACAGCAGTCCTGGGCATGGCTGCAGCCATGTCCATTCTTGGGCTGCACCAGAGGAGGTTCACCATTTGTCAAAGTGACACATGTCGTGTGAGGGTTGCACTGAAGACCACCAGATGAATGTGTTTAGAGGTGATGATGAGTGAGATGATGTAACGGAGCAACCCATGAGATCATAGAATAGTAGAATCATAGAGTGGCTTGAATTGGAAGGGACTCCGTGGATCATCGAGTTCCAACATCCCTGCCACAGGCAAGGCCACCAACCTCCAGACCTGGTACTAGATCAGGTTGCCCAGGGCCCCATTCAACCTAGGATATCCAATTCTGTAATCAGTTTAGGCATCCAACTCCCACTGATTTTTGAAGTTGTGTGCCCTACCATAGCTGTTTAAAGGTCATGAATAAAGGTTAAACGTAAGAGGCTTCTTGCTGGCATTGATGAATTGGAGTAATTGGCTGTTATGACACAGCAGCAACAACGCACAGGGAAACTGTCAGTAGGAAGCTGTCCTGGTTGCAGTTAAGCACAGCTTTTGGGGCCACAGATTTGGAGGACTCTGTAACTGCTGCTTTCATCTTAATTGGCTTCTTATTTGGAATTGTCACCTTCCAGCTGGTAGATTCACAGACTCTAGAAGTCTAAGGTGAAAAGCAGGGCACTGAGAACAGCTCTTGTGCAAGATTCCGCTCATGAATCAGATTCCTCTCACTTCGCTGTGGGCAACAAATGCTGATGCAAGAACAGTAGTTCCCATGAAGAGCCACAGCACAAAGAGCAAAATTATAGACACATGCACATAGTGATGTGGTTAATCATGAACAAGTTTTGAAAATGTTGCATAATGTAATTACTAGCTTCTGTGATGCAAACTTCTTAGGGAAATTACTGTTGTATGAATGCATACATTAACCATATGCCTATTGAATTTAATGCTCTCTTCAGAAAAAAAAAAAAAATAGGTTGGTCACTAATTTGACCTAAGTTCACAGTGCTCTTACAGGTCACCAAATTAGTCAGAACTGTATTTGCAGAACTTTAAAGCATAGTTATTTAGAGCCCATAATGGGGCTTGCTGGTTCTGACCAAAGGAAACAAGTTCCATGACTTTATGATGCAGGTGAAAAATCCAGTTCTGGCACATTCAGAAGCAGATAATGCTCTTGCATGCCTCCAACTCAACAGTCCTGAGGAGTCATTGATTTTTCTCTGCATCCGTCTTTGAAAATTGGTTAGTTAAAAGTGCTGTGAGCTGAGTACTCCACATCACTTTGAATCATACAATAACTACGGTCAGAAGGGATCTCTAAAATCATCATTTTTCAAAAGCTGTTGCTGTGCCAGGAAAAGGGAAATAGTTTAGAGACCTCTTGGTGGTAGTGCTTGAAAACACTGTATGTAAAGAAAAGAAATATTATATCCTTAAAAAATATGAAAAGAAAATAGAAATTCTGTGCACGAGGTACTGATTTTTCATTGTCCGAGTCTTTGAGCTGCATCATCCCAGGTTTTCATAAGAGTTGTCCTGTTCCATACTCAGAGTTTCTTAAGAAGCCTTATGCATATGTTTGAGCACCATGGAAGGCTAAAAATGTTCACAGGCCTAGACCCCTAGTGTGTTTTCCTTAGCTGTCTTGCACCAATTACTTCTGCAGAGTTTCTCATGCACTGCAAGCCATGATTGTGTGCTCAAGGTTTTCTGTAGTTTCAAGAACAACCTGTAGAAGTGCTAGCTGAGCCTGTGGACACTAATAGACCTTAACAGCCCTGAATAGCCTCACCTGGTACCTCCACCCCACAACAGGACCCAGTTCAGCTCAACCTGGGGCTATTTCCATCTGAACTCTGCAACTGGGTGGTGGTCTTTAGTATCTACACCTGAATGATTCCTGGTGTGGAAAATTTTCATCCAGTTGTGCCTGGTTTGCTGTCAATATAACCATTACTAGTTCTGCCATGTTTAGCCCTGTGGGTTTGTGTCCCACATTGAGGACCTATTTCATCCCCTTTGTGCTGTGGCCCTGCACATGGTCCTCAGGTGGTAAGAGGCTGGTTCCCAATCCAATTCCCTGGAGGATGATGATCTGGTTGCTGTTACCTGCTATTTCTTGGTATGTAGGTCAATAACTATTTTAATACTCCAAATGTGAATTTTTTTTAAGTCACAGTTGACTGCTCTGACCTGTGACCCATATTGTTCTTGTTCTCAATTCTGTTTATCATAGCCTGTGTATTTTTTTCATATTTTGGGTTTCAATGGCCAATATGTATATTTTAGTGCTGTACTATCCTGGTAGCTCATACTTTGCTGTGAAATCTAGTTGGTTTTGGTTTGTTTGTTTTTTTTTTCCAATAGAATGAGGATACTTGCATATGGGAGTAGGGGTCAAATGTACTATTTTGTTTGTTTGTTTATTGTAGGTTAATGTATATTTACTGCTTCTTCTGTTGACAAAAAAGGTTTCATCCATTGTGCCTAAAAAGATCTCCTTGAATATTAAATAGATCGTCCCTGAAAAATACCTCATTAGAGAGTCTTGAAATACAGCTTATTAAATCTTTTTCAGCACTGGATTTTCAGGATTCAAGAATGTATTCTGTGTTTAATTTTAGTTTCAAAAACCTTTCTTAATCAGAAGTCTAACTCAAATTCCAGGCTTTATTTTTGCACCTTACTTTGATGGAAAATATTACTAGGTGCCATTAATATGAGTCTTTGATCCCGAGATAGTCATAAACAACATGAAAGTTAATTGTCTTTCATTCCAAGCATTCCTATTTACACTCAGAGGGGGAAATAACAACAACAACAACAAAAAACAGAAAAACCTCCAAAAAACCCAACCATTTATTTATTTATTTAATAGAAAACAGTAATAAATAAATAAAAAGAATTGCCATAAGCTCTTGGCTGGCCTTAACTAAGCTGTATGGCCTACATAACTTGTTTGACTAAATGTGGTATGCTTCAGATAATGGCTTTACAGGCTCAGGGTATGTACACAGAGTCTTCTGCAAACCTGGGCTTGTTCAGCCTTCTTTGTGAGCTATCCAGGAGGGAGCCAGCTCTGGGGTGGAATCCTTGTAGGCTGCTGGATGTGGTGTACGCTGGAGCTGCTAAGCTCTGTCTTTGCTAAGTTCACATCTGGCCTTCAGCTACATGCTGGCATGGTACTGGTTTGGAATAGGCTCAGATCAGCCCCACAGGAACAGAAGCACAGCTACTGCAGCCTTTCAGGATGTGTCTGGGGAACCTAAGTGTTCTTTGTGGGTGGAGTGCTGTTTCTGTGGGTATGCAAGATAAAGAGAAGTTTTTAGTGGGAGGGAAAAATCAATCATCTATGCAGAGATCTGGTGAAAGAGGCCTTGTTGACAAAAGCCGCAAACCTGCTTCCTAGTTGTCCCATCACTTCTGGTGGGACCGTTGTGTCAGAGGATTCTGAGCTGTGTAGGATGTGGTGTGGTAGCACTTGCATTGGGATTGTGAGGGAGAGGGGTACGTGGTGTGTCTGTGGTTGTGGGGTGCTCTCATGGATGTTCAGGAATGAGCGCTTCCAAAAGCTAGTGCAGGATGCAGCTTGCTTACAGTCAGGACTTGCAAGAGACTGGGTTGTACTTGAAAATCATGCAGAGACTTCAGCGAAAAAGAGTCAGACTGCAAACCATGATTCTTCAAGAGTGCATTAATTCCCTCACTTCTGTGGCTCATCACAGGTTTGGCAAGAGGAGGATGGAGCCCATTTTCCAATCAGACTTCTGGTATCTACTCCAAGGCCTAAGCGGCCTATGGCTGTTTGCAGTGAAAGTCACTATAGTTTTGTTCAGCATTAACTGAACTTCATGGAACTGCTGAAATATTTAAAAAAAAACAAACAAACAAAAACACAACAAAATCTTTCCACATCTGATTCTTTCACCCAGTATCTAAAGTCCTTGCTTGTATACAGCTTTCTTTTCTTGTATAAAAGGTGATGCAGTCATCACAGCCATTTATTATAGCATTGGTAATGGGGCTGATGCTTTCTGCTGTTGACCTAAGCACATACAGAAATCCCCCTGTTGCTGAAGGCTGGGTGAATTCTTATGCTGTTTGATAAAGGAGCCTGTAGTCAGGTTCCCTGGATAAGTCAGAGGGAAAATGAATTTAGTTTAGTTCTAGGCCTATTTATTTCAATTACACATGGACTGAATCACTTTTTTTGGACACTTAAGAATATCTGTGTTCTATAAAATGGTGCAAGTTATAGATTTATGGAAGTATAATGCGCTAGTTAGAGGCTTTCGGTGAGTTACTTGCCTCTACATAGAGCATTCATAAGAAAATCTCTGTAATTCACTTTCCTACCAGCAGCATGGAAACCACAGCCATTCAAAACGAAAAATATTAGTTGTGGGATGCAAAATTCCTCCTTTTTCCTGCAATGTAGACCACAATTAATTCCAACTATAATTATTATCCATCACTCTGAGTTATTGTCTGTTAATGACGTGTTGTTTTTTGATTAAAGGAGTGAATGTCAACATGTGTTCCAGACACAATTTATCTCAGACTTTTTAATCTCTATAACAGTCACCATAATGTCTGGTCAAGTAAATCCCGTCCTGAGCTTTCTTACCCTGAGGGAAAGCATTTTCAATTAAGTTGTGCTTTTGAAATGTTGGAGCATATTAATGTGGCTTATCGTTCTTTCTTGTGTAAAATAGTTTCCAGCAGCCCTCAGATGACCGGTTCAGCATCTTTGCTTTGCTTAGCCTAAAGCACAGTTCTCTACTCCAGTTTCACCATGGTGATGTTACTGAACGTGAGGCTGAAGGCAGAGAAGTTGGGCACTTGTTGGTGTAGTACACGAGTTGCCCAAAACAAAGATTCTGTGACTTGGAAGCAGATCTGGAATTAATTTTGCTGCTTCTCTTCACCTTCCAAATTCAAATCTGCACTGGCATGGCAAGGCTGACCCTCTGAGAAATGTCATAATTATCTGCTAACACTTAAGCTTGTCTGCAGCCAAAAAAAGAAAGTTTTGCTTGATATCTCCTGCTATCCAGCAACATGTGTACATGATTGATATCTTCTATTCTTGCATATCTTCAAAGCGCTTTGGCTGGTTTGATTTATTTTATTTTCCCCTCCACATTAAGCAGAGGGCTCCTGCTGTACTGAGGGAGATGCTTGATGGACCTTCTGGGTTTCTTACTCAGCATTCTTACAATACAGGGGTGGTGTCCCTGCCCAGCATGGGACACAGCCAAGGGCAGTCAACAGATTCACAAGTCGGACCAGGACACTGAGGAAAGGTGATCTGCAGACATATCTAAAGCTAATTTAACTTAAAAATTCCTTGTGTGTTTGTAGCAGGGAGTTCAGCACAATCTGTAAAACCCACCAGATGAGACAGGTCAGTACATGGAATGTCTGAGACAGTGTCCCCAGCACTTATGCTTATATTGCTTCCAGTGCCCAGGCCTGCTAGGTTAAAAACAGCTTGGACAGATCAAATTGATCTGTGGGCAATTCCACAAAGATCTTGTGAAAGCTCTTCTCCAGAAATCACTTTTGAAGTTAGCTTTTAGTGCGCCAACTGCAGGGTTAGCTGTGTGCTCCAGAGCAGAGCTAGTCTAGTCTGAGCACAGCTGCTTCAGGTGGTTGGTGGAATGAGATGGCATGTATTAAATTGTTATTAGCCACGTTTGCCTGCAAGCCTGCTCAGTCAGAGTATGGCTGTGAAGGGAGGTGACAAGGGCAAGCATACTTACAACAGAATGTATAAATACCAACCTTCTACCAGATCTAGTCAGTCACTTCAGCAGAGGAGCAGGAGTACCTCTAGTTGCCATTGCCAGGCAGCAGGCTCTTCTCCCAAGTGCAATTTTCCACTTCACATACTAGTGGGATGGTTATTCAGGGAGCATTAATTTCTAAATATGAACGTGAGAGGTCTTCACTCATCTATTTTTAGTATTTTACTTTTTCATGAAGGTGTTGTGTATGCGTTCTTTCCTGCATATTCCTATCCCATCTCTTCATGACTTGCCACCTCCAGTTTTCTATCCTCTCCACATCCTGTCCTGCCTCTGCTGTTATTTGCACTGTAGCTCTTCTCTCCTTCACTGCCATATTCAGTTTTTATTCTTTTGACAACCTAAACTTAATTTCACCTAACCTGGGTTATGTGCCCTTGGCAGGAGGTTAAAATTTATAAAATCTTAAAAATAAAACTTGGA
This sequence comes from Alectoris magna, assembly GCA_030625065.1. NCBI lineage: Eukaryota > Metazoa > Chordata > Aves > Galliformes > Phasianidae > Alectoris > Alectoris magna. The sequence continues at coordinate 141,908,010 of CM060560.1, forward strand.
CATTCTTTGACAAAAACTCAATAAATCAGCTTGTCAGTTCTCTTCTCCCCTCTTAGCTCAGATAATTCAGCCTTCATTTACCATCTTCACCCAATAAAATACTGTGGATGCTTGGGTTATCCTGGTTGTTTTTCCCCAACAGGCTGCACAGAGGGCCATGAGACTCTGAAGAACCCAGGTGGTCTGGAGCACCATTCATATTTTCCATCTCCAGTGGTCGTTCGAGAACAGATTTCTTTGCTGGGGCAATTCGAGGTTATTCTCCCAGCTCTTTCCTCACATTTTACAGCACCCTATTTTAGGCAGACACTGGGGTTACAGCGATGGTGGATTAATGTATTGTTGTTTTTATACCAGGTTGTAATAGATGGATAGCCAGAGGTTATAGAGGAATAACTCACCCACACTGAGGCTCACAGTTAGGATGGATGCTCACCACAAGGAACTCCACACAGGAGCAATCTCCAAAAGAGATGCTGCCTTAGTGGTGGTCAGTCCTTAAATGGGATCTAGGAGAGGTGGAGTCAAGCTCCACCCCTTCCTGGAGCACAGCTGAATTACCTTCACCTGCGCCCCTGCAGCTGACCTGCCACTTGCCTCAGATGGTTAATCAGAGTTTCAGGCTGTGATTAACAGTTTCCCATACAATTATGCTTGCACATCTACTTGAGAAGGAGTGCTGGAGTGCTTTTGTGTTGTGGCTATATGTGACTCCTCTTCCTTCACCTCAATGCTCTAGGGCCCAGCCCACGAATTAAAAGGTCATCCCACCTCCTTACTGCCACTTGTGTTGGCAGGCAGACCTTGCTGACACTGGCACCTCCATGCAATACTTACAGTTCCTTCAAAATGGATTTTATTATTATTGTTATATATATATATATATATATATATTTTAGGAGAACCCCTTATGTATCTCTTTCAGCAAGTGTATTTCACAAATAATAGAAGAATTAAAGTTTCTTGGTCTATCCAGCTGTTTTCTGCTTATTTCTCAGCCTATGGTGAGGGTGAACTTGTCTATCAAAGCATTGTCCAAAAGGCAGTATATTCTAGTCAATCAGACAAGGCCAGAAACTTGAGCAGATGGCACCACCTGAAGAGGCAAATTCTGTTTTAGTTTTCTGGAGACATCTAAGTATGTGGACTCAGTTTAGGTTTCAGAACTCTTGCTGAGTACTGCCTTATGCAGATTAATCAGTCACAATGATGATACTTTCCAGTTGATATATATGTATACATATATCTATCTATCTATCTATATATATATATATTGCATTGCACCTTTAATTTTGCTGTTTATTTATCATACGAAGAACAATCAATTTAAATGACAAGCACTAACAGTATAACCTGGTGTTGCAATACAACAGAAGCTGAAGAAGTACTTTGCAACTATGCAGTAGAAAATGGTGTGTGTGTATGAGGGAGGATACTTGCCAGCCAAAAAGCACAGGATGCTTTTTGGAGTTATAACTGGAGTTTTGTTATAAACGGGTGATAATTCCTTTTTTGCTCTTATAGTATGTTGTACAACATGCAGAACAGTAGGTGTGTATCTGAAGCAGTATCTCAGTTCTCCTTTTTCTCTTCTTCCAAGTCATTGCACAATCATCAACTTGTTTATCATTGATCTTTAGTAGAGGCTTCCATCTTACCACAAGTCTGTAGATAGAGGTCAGTTATTTATTTTGACATTATTCACTGATCTGCCAGTAGTGGACGTGGTTGTATTTCATGATTTTCAGGGCTGCTTTGGTTGGAGATGATCAAATCATTTGCCAGTTCTCCAAGTTCCCTTTGGCTTTGCTTTTCAACTCTATCTTGTTGTCTCTAGCACATTTGGTTTACATTTCAGGTTCAGCTATAAATTCCTTTGGTATTTATATTTGGTATTTTGTAAAAATCTGTACTGGTTTAAAAAGATTCTACATGGAAGATAATAGCTGAGTCACCTCTACCTATTTTGAAGGGGTATTTTGAACAGGCATTTGTTGCCCTCAGTTGTACTTCTAGGGGAATCCAAGGTGGAATTGCAGCTTCTGAAATATATGATAAAAGCTTCCTTGTTTGTCCAGCTTTGGGAAGATTTGTTGATAATTTAATTTCCTTTGCTGAATTTTTACAGCTTCTGATTAATTCTTTACCTGCAGAAATTCTAGTGGAGTTGCAGACCAAAACCTTGAACCAATTGCAGTACTGCACAAATCAGTTCCGAAGCAACCTGTTACTTTGTCAACATCAGTAAATCTTGTCTGGATTTATTTTCTAACTTTCTGAATACATCACAAAATATATTATTGCTTAATCTGTTGCTAGGGACTCCTGAATAATATTGTCCAATAAGGAAGAAGCTGACAGAGATCTGTGTGCCCAAGCTCAGTTTTCTTACCTTGGTCTTTGGCTAACATGGTGCAGAGGGTTTTGCTTGTGGTTCTGTGAACTTTATTACATAACGTAGGCTTGATTTTGCAGCCATAAAGAGTTGTCTGTGGATAACGAAGGGAAAAAAAAGACATACTGAAAAACTTATGCACATATTTGTGGAAATGCTACTTTTGTCTATTCAAATATTTAGTTATTGAACAATGAATGTTCACTTTCTGTCATTTAGTGTTTGTGGCTAAAGTGCTGCACCTTAAGCTTACTCATATAATTAGCAAACGTAACTGAAAAGTTCAGTAGTAATTAGGTAAGTAAAGAAATTCAGTACTGATTGCAAATAAAGACAGGCTAGATGCTTTGCTTCAAGACTTTTTTTCCTCCCTTCAGTGAGAAGCAACCTACAAGAAAATATTCCCATCATCTGAGAATGGGTCAGGTACCTAGTAGAGGCACAGTCTTTCAAGAACTGTGTGGATGTGGCACTGAGGGACGTGGTAGCGGTCATGGTGGCGATGGGCTGACGGTTGGACTGGATGATCCTAGGGATCTTTCCAACTGCAATGATTCTATCATTATTTTTATTGACAGAACCGAAGGTTTTGCTGTCCACCTCCTTCCCTGCAGCACTTCATACTGTCCCTGTGTACGCTGTATTTTTCACTCAGCCAATATTTTATGAGCCCTTCACTGTGGTTGTTTGTTTTTTTTTTTTTTTTTTTTTCCAGGAACTTATTTTTCTTTCAACAGAAGATGTGTTCTATTTCATAACGCAGTATCACTAGAACATCTAAGAAAACTCTCTCTTGTCTTTTGTCAGGGTCATTGCTGTCCTGTTCTTCTAAAGTAATGGCATACAGAGTGTTTTTCTTCGCATATGCTGCCAAGTTTCTGATGATATTGATCTGCGACATTTTCGCCCTTACTGAGATTTTGGCGAAGACCAATACCCTGCTGAGATTACGTATCTGAACTTGTACATGGAGAGTATTCTCTCACTTCTGTCCTTGGGTGCCACCGGACTGGTGGCAGGGATTTTTCTGGAGTTATGTGAATGGTGTTTCTTCCATCGTTGTTTGGAAAGGTGATGATTTGTTCCTCTCTCTCTGTGCATTTGTAACTATTACTTATGCTCAAGCTTTTAACTACTTTGTACCATATTCTGAAGTAGTTGACTTTGTTTACATCAGAGAAGTGCTAGCAGGTATGCAATGCAAAATGATGATGTGGCATTTGTTTTGGGTTTTGTTTTTTTTTTTTTCATTTCTGTCGCTATCTGAGAAAAGTAGCCCTTCCAAATCATGCAATAAATCTCCATCTTAATTTTTGTCACTTCAGCGGATGTTATCATGTACTCATTGTCATTTTGTCTGAAGTGCTTTGTGAAGGAGAACTTCTTTCCTTGTCTTTCCTTGCCTGTTTTCTACCATTTTTTCTTTTTCTCTCCTACCTACTGTTAAAAGATTTGAACAGATTGGGGCTTCTTGGGATATAAATAATGTTCAAAATTGCAGTATAAAATGACTGGAGTGGATGATAACTCAGGAAAGATTAATACAGCATAATTAATTGCTTTAATTTAACCTAATGATTATTCGCAATATGTTTCTGTCCCTTTTTAAAGCCTGTCTGTGTTATGGTTACTGATTACTTTGGTTATCTAGACTCTGAGTCAAAAAGCCCAGGAAAATGCTTTCTTAACAGACTGGGTAAGACTTCAGTTGACATTCTTGGTTAGCAAAGTACACCTGAAAACCTGTCGCTTTATATAAACTATTATTTCCCACACTGCTTGGCTTCTGATGGCCCAAGACAAGTGGTATGGAATAGAGAGAAAATCACAAAAAGCTGCAAAAACACTCAAATTTGGTATAGAAGAAGCATGTTGTGGTGTAGGTTGCTACAGACACTCTTAACACTTGGATCTGAAAGATGAGTATCTACAATCTGCAGCAATCTTACAGGGAAAACAGACTGTTATTAAGTACCAAATTAGAAATGTTTGTTATACTGATTACCACAGTCCTTGCCTTTACAACATCTTCCTACAGAGAAAAGTGGATTCTACAATTATTTCCACTACGAAAACACACCAGATATGTGGAGCATTTTGATGAAGGTATTTACCTTTCCACTTACAAGAGACAATGCATCGTATCTTCATGCTACAGAACACAAAGGTGGTAAGACAACCATTCTCCACCCAGCTGCACTGACACTCATTCTGTAATTCTGCTAGGACAGATGTTCTTGACGGAGACTGGAAATAAAACTGATACTGTGCATAAAGGACGAGATGTTAGCTGAGATAATGGTTAACTTATTTCTACCTTTCACTGTCACTTTATTTCCCTGTGTTTTCTCCTACAGAATGTGATTCTGAAGAATAAGGCAGTTCTTGCTCCTCAGACCCCTAAATCATAATTACCGTGTTAATTTCTAACATCTGTCTATACTGTGGAGTAACTTCACTACTGCTCTTGTTTTCCACTGCAAATCATGCTCAAAGCATCTGCCTTTGGAGGCCAGCAATAGAGGGCTTCCTGTCACACAGAGACACGTCTTGGCAAAGCCAAGAAATGGATGTCTTAATTTGTGCTCAATTTTTATTTTTATTTTTATTTTATTTTTTTTACATAGAGGTCACTGAGGGAAGCTGCCAACTCAGAAAGAAAGGAAAAACGGAAAGAAATAATTTATTTCCACAAGACCATAAGCTGCTCTGTGAGCACAAAGAGGTCAGCTATGACTGCTATGATCTTGACTCTGGCTGCTCTTGAGGGCCACTGATGTTATCTGTATTAGCTCATGTGAGAAATGCATGTCTTAGCTCAGATGTTGAGGAGACTATTAACATCTGTTCTCCTGAGCTAGTGAAAAGGTGATGGTAAGATTGTGTAGAGAGCCAAGTCTCATCATTAGCATTCTACATACAAAGATACCAAACGAAATGGGCTAAAATTAGCCAGTGGTTGTATCCAAAGATCTTGAAGAGCAGGTCGTGATGCTCACATACAAAACAATGAACGCTGATAAGAAAGATCAAGGGGAAAGTTTTGTAGAAACTAAGGCAAGAGGAACTTGCCTTAGTCACTGCCAACAGAACCCTGTATTTTATCCAGTAATTCTTGTCTGTAGACAGAATAAATCATGCATGGGCTTAAACTGTAACATGTGTTGAAGTGTACTGTTTAGACTGTCTTCTTTTCAGTGTTTTTCCTCTTTTCTTGGAGCAGATACAGAGAAAGGTAGGAACAGCCACATGGTGGACAAGGAACCAGCGGCAATAAAGAGAAAGGAAGGTTTTGTTGGTGTGAACCAGTCAGGTTGCAGCTTCTTTCACTGCTCTAGTGTTTAGTCTTGATTTTGTTGTTTTTTCTTGACTCGTGTTTTATGTATTTGGGATGGATATTCTGGCAAAAAAATGTATCACTAAAGATAAGGTAAAAACAGCAAAAGATTTTGAAGAGCTCTCACTTGATCAAATGCTCTTTTTCTGAAAGATGCCCAGTTGAGAGGGAAATAAATTTGGCATTGTTATATACATGCAGTCACTTCTGATGTCTGCTGCTGATCTTCATTACTGCCTATGACAAGAGGAGCTCAAATAGAATAGAAGTGATTTTGGGTGGTTTTACTTAACAGGAGAATTTATGGAAGTTTGGCTTATGTGTCCATTTGCATAAATAGATGAGAAAGGTCAGCCCATTGTAGGAAAGTTTTTAATATATTGTATGCGTAATTTCTTTCAGTAAAAGGCAATTTAAGAAAAAGTCTGTGAATATGAGGGAAGGATTTTTAGCTCAAGTGAAAAAGTAGGGATGATGACAGTTGGATGACATACAGTATGAAAGATGCATTGCATACAGTATAACAGAAAAAATAAATCCACCAGGAAAGATCAACAGAAAACAACTACACGTACTCTGATTTTTTTTTATTTTTTTATTTTGGTACTATTTTTCCTTGCTTCATATGGGAGATGCTCCAGGTTTTAAACCATCTTTGTGGCCTTCTGCTAGACTCCCTCTAGGAGAGAACTGTCTTTTTGAACATGCATCAGTGCAGGTGAGGGGCTGACCTTCTGGAAAGGAGCTCTTCGGAGAAGGACCTGGGTGTCCTGGTGGACAACAGGTTGGCCATGAGCCAGCATCGTGCTCTTGTGGCCCAGAAGGCCAATGGCATCCTAGGGTGCAACAGGTCAAAGGAGGTGAATCTCCCCCTCTCCTCTGTTCTGCTGAGGCCATATCTGGGTCCAGTTCTGAGCTTGTCAGTTCAAGAAGGACTGGGAACTTCCAGATAAATCCCAGTAGAGGGTCACAAAGATGTTTAGAGGCCTGGAGCATCTCCCTTATGAGGAAGGGCTGAGATCCCTGGGACTGTTCAGTCTGGAGAAGAGAAAACTGAGTGGGGATATTAACAATGTTTATGAATACGTAATGGGAGGGAGTCAAGTGGATGGGGCCAGGCTCTTTTCGGTGGTGCCTAGTGACAGAACGCGGGGCAATGGGCACAAGCTGGAACACAGAATGTTCCATCTGAACATGAAGAAGGATTTTAAGGATGAGAGAGCCCTGGAACAGGCTGCCCAGAGAGGCGGTGGAATCTCCTTTCTCTGGAGATATTCAAGACCCTCCTGAATACTTTTGCGTGGAACCTACTGTAGGCAGTGTGCTTGAGCAAGAGGTTGGACTAGACGATCTCCAGAGGTCCCTTTCAACCCTTACAATTCTATTATTCTGTAATGGAATGTACCAACTCTAAATAATTAAGGACAAAGAGCTTGGTCCTGTATATGCTTAGATTTATAATGTACATAACACCATTGAGGTCAGCACCTTAAAATAAAACCACTGAGGAGAGCCTAAAATGGAAAGAAAAGCATCATAAGTTCATAAAAAGAAAATAAGCGAGGAGGAAAAGATAGCAGGGAAGCCTGGTGAATTAAATGGGGAGAAATTCAGACTATAATGAATTAATGGGTAAACCAGAAAAAATAGCTTAGAGAAACTACTAAAAATATCAGCAGTAACAGGACGAATCCGAACACCCCGGGTCCCTGATGGACACAGGAAAGATACTTAATAAAAACTGACTCATTTCAAGAGAAATTAAAACTGTTTCCGGAAACATCTGAGAATATGTTTCATAAAAAGGTAAAAAATAATGTATGAATCATGTTTAGACACCATTACTGTATGACTGTGTGAGTATTCAAAATGAAAATTCCTGTGAACTCTTCAATGCATATTTTTGGGTGCATATAAAGTGTCTGAGAATTTTGGTTTATTTCTATGATTGTTTTAGACCAACAATTGGTAAGACTGAAATGTCACATCGCGTGTAAATTTCATCAATGTTATGGGATGTTATGTGACCATAGAGTCAAGTTGGGTGAACAAGGTATTGCCTCTGCAAAAAGGAGGGGTGAGTAAATCCTAATTGCTCATAGAAGTAAGACAGAATGAAGAGACTGAGAATTTCAATTGCTGTCCACTCCTGAAGTAAATGTATATGTATCCAAAACCAAACTGAGAAAAGCCCTGAAGAGGCAGTGAGGTTTTGATAGCCAAATACTTTGTCTTCCATGCAGTGGCAAGTAATCTTGGCCATATCTCTTGGAGCCTGGTGCTCAAATACACTTAAGCACACGAGTCTTGGTCTCTGTAGGTATGACATTCATTGAATGAACTCCATTAAGTCTCAATATAGTCATCTTTTCCTCCCTATGTGGTCTTAAATTGAGCTTTACAACATCAATGTTGCAACATTAATTGTGTTCCATCAACTGGATTGATGAAAAGAAGGTGAATCTTTGGGAGATTTAAGAGAGGGTGGATACTGTGTGTTTGAAAGCAGATACAGAAATATCTGTTGCCCCTGTACTCGGCATTGGTGAGGCCTTGCCTCGAGTACCGTGTTCAGTTTTGGGCACCTCAGTACAAAAAGGATATGGAGGTACTGGAGCAGGTCCAGAGAAGGGCAACAAGGCTTGTGAAGGGCTTGGAAAATCAGCCCTATGAGGAGAGGCTGAGGGAGCTGGGGCTGTTTAGTCTGGCGAAAAGGAGGCTGAGGGGAGACCTTATTGCTCTCTTCCAGTATCTGAAAGGTGCTTACAGTGAGAGTGGGGCTGGTCTCTTCTCACTGGTGGCAGGTGACAAGATGAGGGGAAATGGCCTCAAGTTGCACCAAGGTAAGTTTAGGTTGGACGTTAGGAAACACTTCTTTACAGAAAGGGTGGTTAAACATTGGAATAGGCTCCCCAGGGAAGTGGTTGAGTCACCGTCCCTGGATGTGTTTAAGAGCCATTTGGATGTGGTGCTTGGAGATATGATTTAGCAGAGGGTTGTTAGAGTTAGGGTACAATGGTTAGGCTGCAGTTGGACTTGACGATCTTTGAGGTCTTTTCCAACCTGACTAATTCTATGATTCTATGATCTACAATCAGATTTTATTCTGGCATGGCTAAAAGCTAACAGACAACAGCACAGATTTCAGGCTGTGTTAGCAGTCTGAGGTACACTACCTGTCTTCAACAGTTTTGAAAATGGTGAATTGATACCTGGGAGATTCATCTTCGCTGTTTTTGGACAGTAGTAAAAGAATTAACACAAGGAGCTTTTTCCTTGAAAATAGTATTTTTATTCTGAAGAATATATATCAAAGTCATCAATCCAACTAAGCAGGAAATCATGCAAAAGAAGACAAATTGATAGATACAAACAAAGCGGAGGTCAACCAATCCTGCCTGTCTCTCGATCCTGATTCAGGAACCGTATGCCTTCTCCCTTTCATACAACCATGTGAAACAAGCAACTTATCTATGAGTGTAAAAAGGAATTTCTTCAGCTCTTGTACAGAACCTTTCATAAACCATTGAAATTTGAATCAAGCTTGCTTAGGAAAGTACATTTCTGAAGACTGAAGATACTTAGCTGTGAGCCTTACCCAAGCTCTGTAAATATCAGGAACTGAAAATGTTGCCCTGCTTAGATATGAGGACTGTGAGCAAAGACTGAGAGTTGTTCAGACAGTGTAGGACAGCCCCATGCTCTGAAGAAAGGAGTGGGATGTAGAGTTTTCCTGCGAAGCGAGAATAATTGGAACAAAAACCTTTATAATGTAAATCTGTGCCCCTTGTTGTGGCAGGATTCAAATTCTATAGGGAACAAATTTAATAACCTAAGCAACTGTCAGAGACTGTATAAGTATTCTTCCTCAATTAGTGAAAGGAGTACTGCAGTGGACTACAAAGCAACTGATTTAAAGTTGCTAAACCAAGGAAATGTACTTTGGTAACAGCACAATTTTTTACAAAGGTGTTCTGAGAAAGAAACTGCTTCAAATCTCCAACCATACAATGGTGATGAACTTCCTTATCTTCTTGATATACTTAAAGGTCAGGCATCATGGCAACGATTTTATGATGAAGTAATTTAATTACCTTTGAATTGCAGCATGCAATGTCATGATATTATGGTAAGAGCACAACGCAGTGTTAGGTTTTATTACTGTTTGTCATCACATTAAATTGGCTTAGTTTGAAATTGCAGCAAGAACATTAACATTCAAAACCATTCCTGCCTTGAACGCTGTCCAGCCCATTCACTTCTTTCTCTGCCTTCTCTCCCCACCCCAGCTTGTTCAGTAATTCTCCTTTGCCTCTTTGAATGCAAGAGACAGTGTAAGCTTTCCCCTTTTTCCTTACTGTCTTTGCTGAGAGATATTTCAGGGTAGAAGACTGGTTTTTAGTTTTCCATCTTGTTTTGGTCCTACGTTTATGGGCCACTGCTTGTTTTTTGTGCCTCTGAGTTTTTTCTGGTTATGTATACAGGTGTTCTGTGAAGGACCTTCAGAAGCACAGGAGTTATACAAGTTTGAAAATATAATTTTTAATTTTCGAATGTATGTGATAGTGAAGGTTATAAAAACTGGAAGTTCCACTACAGGAATTCTGTAAATATATTTCTTTAACCAAAGAAGGGAACAGGATACAGAAAATCAGGATAACTGAAATAAAATTATTTGGTTCTGTTTGGGAAATGTTGAAATAACCGTTCTTCATTTCTGGAACTTGTTGTTGTTCTACTATTTTGTCCCGTTGTCAGGATGAAGTTAACCCTTATATTTCAAGCATACATGGGAATGGATAGAAAGCCCACACTGAAGCTGGAGGAAGAATGGAATCAACTTAGTGTGAGCTGAGTCAAGTCTGAAGTGCACAGAAATTTGTGCAGAGCGGAGGGAACCCTGGTATATCATCCAGCCCCACCTCCTGCTCGTGGCGTGGTCAGCTTGGTCAGGTTGTTACAGCCTTGTCCTGTTGAGTTCTGAGCACGAAGATGAACATTTTGGAGCTTCTCGGAACATTTCTTCCCCCTCCCCCCCCCCCCCAATAATTGACCACAATTGATGTGGAAAAGCTTTTCTTAATATCTCTCTGGATTTTCCCTTGCAATTTACCTATTCCCTGTAGCATAATTTTGCTTCTTATGCTTTCACTTTGTATATCCGAGCAGGTCTCCTTGTCTAAAGTCTTCCATTAGGTTGTTGAAGACAGTTTGGTATTCCCTGAGCATTTTCCAGTTCTTATGGCTGAACAAGTGTTTCCTCAGCCTCTCCTTGGACTTGTGTGATCCAGCTTGCCAGTCCTTCTATGCTGGTGGCTCTTCACTGGACTTGTTCCAGTTTCTCAATGACTTTCTTTAACTGGACATACTGTAACTGAATGTATCCCTGGAATCCGGGAATAAAACTCACCAACCCCAATGACAGGTTAGAAAGCTGACGTTGTTGCAGCAGTGGGTGCATGGGGGAACTCTTCTTCCATGCACGCACAGGAGCTAAAGCACATACATTATACACATTCAACAAGTGAACATTCGTACATTTTCTGTGAAGTGCCTGCCTGCTCTGACAACTGTTTAACATATAAAATCTAATATTACACATGTGCTGTGTTATTATGGGGTTCTTGCAAGCAGCTTTAGTGATTGTTGGATTCCACTGGGAGATGCTATCTGGCCTAAAGGTCATAAGCTAAGGAGGCCTGTTCCCTTATTTGGTTAAAGAAATATATTTACAGAAATTGTTTGCTGACTATGTTTCTAATTATCACAATGACCTTGTTATGGTGCCTATATTATCAACCCTGGCAGGGTGCAGTGTACCTCCTCACAGCTTGTGGAATGTCGAGACTCTTCTTGTAGGCTCCAGATGTCCTACTTATCTAGGAAAAATGACCTTCCCTAGACAGAATGTCAGTTTGCTGAGGACTCTCAATTAACTGTTGGCTATCAAATGTATGAAATACACAGGTTGTCTCATAAGTGCCAAATGGGAAGAGGATTGCTTTGCTTGAGTTGTTGGCTATGCACTTGCTAATGCAATCCAGTGTGTGGCTTGTCATCTTAGCCTCAGGGACTCACAACCAAAATATTGCCACATACACCAGAGCTGACCTTGAGCACGGCCACCCGAGCCCCAAAGGGAAGAGGCTGAAGAGGGAAGAGAATTACAGAGAAAGATGGTCACCAAGTGGGCAGGGCTATTAAAGCCTGTAGTTGCCTTCAGGGCCTGACACTTGCATACTCATGAAAGAGTAGAAAGAAACAGACTAATGCCCACACAAACACAAACAGCTGCTTTGAGTAAACTCGGTGGTAATTTTCCATTAGTACAGAGTCGCCTGACCTATCTTTAGCTGCTAAAAATTAAGGTGCTTACTCTAGGCATCATAGATAGGTGGGCTGAATCACTCCTAGAAATGTCTGTCTCTCTGCAGACATCAGGGAGTAGACTAGATGATGAGCTGAGATTCAGAATCTGGTTTTCAGGCAGTTAAATTCAGAAGGGATTGAACCATCAGGTGATACTCTTGCATCCTTAAAACAGATAAAAAATTTTTACACAGAGTTTCACTCCAATGCAGAAATTTCTTCCTTAGCTTCATACCTCAGGGTCTTATCTTCAAATTAACTGGGTGAAAATCATGCTTGCTACTTGCTCCTGTTAGGCATAGCAAAGCTTTTCATGCTGAGTATGGTGGCTGACTGTGTTCTGGGTAGACATGTAAAAAATTTGGAAAAGGTTTTTCAGGGTTTTCCAGCTAACTCTATGGAAAACGTGGCTTCTGCATGTAATGAAGAAAGCTCAGTCTTGAAATGAGGTAATGCAACTGTTTAGTAATGATAGTGGGAATCTGCTTATGGTGCTGGAGGCTCTAAACAGATATTATCCAAGATCCACCAAACCTGTTTGATTTGAAAAGGGTTGATGAAAATTAATCTCAGTAAAGAGAAAATTTTTCTAAGCTGTTCTGGATGGGGGGGGGGGGGGGGGTGTGAATGAGTTTCATCTTTGGAGGGCTTCCAGTATTTTAACACTGCTTTGGTCCCAAGTAACGGGTTCGTTGTGGGAGTTATTTAATCAAAGAGCTCAGCTTGTGCTTGGGAATGCACTTCAGCTATTTGAACAACAGCTCTCTCAGGACATCACAGAAATTCAGGTAATCAGAGGTCTCTGTCACAGTAATATGAAAACATTTGCATATCTTTTAATAAACCAAAATATAGAAGGCATAGGACTTTTCCCCTCAGTACAGTACATGTTTGTTAAGCTTTCAAATTGACTTTTTCATCTAATATTTCTTTTGTCATACGAAATTGCTTATCTGCCCTAGATATAAAGGAGGAAGCTTAATGGCCCATGAGCAGAGGTCTTATACTAAGGCAATCATAAATCTCGCATGCAGCTGAATATGCTAAACCATCAGTCTCTGTGCTCTGTGATAGAAGCAGCTCAGCCTCTTATTTTTCTGTAGCACAAAACGCAACCAGAGCCACCTGGCAAAATCATGAGATGCAAAGGAGGAATGTACCAGTGATTGGGTTTCCTAGGTTTCATGTAGAGGCTGCATGGAACAGAGTTGGGCAGGAATCAGAGGTTCCCTTTTTTACCTGGGAAATTCTGTGATTCAAAAAGTGTTTCCACTTCAGAGTAGGAGGTCAGAAGAAAGACACTTTTGCTTAAAGAATCGCTTTGCAATCAGCCAAAACATTGTACTTAGCCTTGTTCGGAATTTCTCAAAGCACGACTGCTGTAAATACGTCTTTATATCTGTTTATTTAATTTTGAGCTGCAAAGCCTTCTCAAAGAATTTAGCTTCTCAGAAGAGCTAGGCAAATCCAGGTGCCGCTGAGTTTAGCTGAAGTTGTGGATATCGAACATTTCTGGAAAAATCAGAGTTGTGAAATTCCCACAACACATACATGAGCTGGAAAGTCAGAGCAGTTCATCAGTCAGGCTATAGAGAAAGAAAAAGACTCTGTTTCCACAGATGTTTCTTCAAGTCTTTGTCTGGAAGGGTCATTGCTGTTACTTTTAACTTCAAAATCTCGGATTTGCTGAGCAGAATTCTCTGTTGCATCTCAACTGTTGACTTTATTATTTTAAAATTCCTTCTCTTTTTTCATGGAGTGCTGAGAACATCATCTCACTAGCAGAACTGGAATCACCCTTGAAGTGCTATTACATGGGATTCTGACCACAACCACCTGTAGTCAACACTGTGAAGGAGAGAAGGACTGTACTTTAAGCCACTAGCATTAAGTACGCGAGTTGGGAAGGAGGAAAGAGTTAATAGAGAGGTCTGATTTCCTTAAACTTCATGAAGAATAAGCCCCTCCTTTATAAACTCACTGTCAGACCACAGGTGGCCAGCAGTCTTACTCAGATGTCCTGCTATAGGGTCTAGCCTCTCCCACTCCATCCTCCACATGAATGGATGTTTCATAGAATATCTAGGCTGAGAAAGGCCTCTAAAATCATCCAGTCCAACCACCAGCCCATCCCCACCATGCCCACTGACCACGTCCCTCAGTGCCACATCCACACGGTTCTGGAACACCTCCAGAGACGGTGACTGCACCACCTCCCTGGGCAGCCTGTTTAGTGCCTCATCAATACCTTCTGATGTTGGAACACTAGGAATGGCCAGTACTGGCCCTGACCCCTCTGGTTTCCAGAAGAGCATGTCTTCCTTCTGAAGGCTCTGGGGATGGCTTTGTAGTAACTCTTGAATTGCCCTGTACTGGCTACTACATCCAAACCTAGTGCTCCTGAAATGACACTTAACAGTAGTAAAGATAAAAGTAAAATGTAAATGAGAGTTTATTTACATAGCTTAAATGCTGGCAGCACAATTACAATAAATTTAGAGACAGAACTAAGAAGAAAACTATTCTTTTATCCACCCATACTTAAATGAAATTGGGATTTGTTGCTTGGGATTCTTTCTGGGTATAACGTTTACATCTAATTTATTCTGTGTGGTTCCACTTAGAAAGCCATTTAATTAAAACGTTGATTTCAATCTTTTCCCAAGGGATTGCCTCCCATCTGCCACCTAGCTTTCAGAAACATTTGCATTTTTTTTGAGCTAGGTGAAGCCGTCTTCTGCCTAGGTCATTAAGAAACTCTGTTAGCAGCCTTCTTCAATACTCTTGTATTGAAGAATGCAGCCTGGTGCAGTCACAGTCATAGCTCAAGGCTAAAGCCTCTTTTCACACGCTACAACTTATTCCTCTGTCAATGTTAAAGCATGTTTGCCCTTAACTCTGCAGCTGTATTTCAAGTAAGTGCATACATGAAATTGTGCACACACAGCTCATTGAATGCTTGTCTTCAACTGACATTAATGTCAGTGGTAAACATGTTGGTGTAAAAACAACGCCTGGCCCTTGGAATAGCTGTAATGCAGTTTAATATATGTTCAGATTTAGAAGTGAAGAACTCTAGAAGCCATGGTGTTTCCTGGAAGACATTAGGAAATGCTGGATATGGAGAGTGACTTAGTGCTATCTATCTTCTATTCTCCTCTCTTTTCTTTCTAATGATTACATGACTTACTTGGAAATAAACTAGTTATTAGTTTGAGGTTAATCTGTTCCTTACTGCTTTTTTGCCTAGGGAATTTTGATCATAATTTGATCATTTTATTTGCAGACTTGGTTATCTCCACAGCAACTAATTGTGATTTATTAGTAATAATAATGCTAAAACGAAATGAAGTGATGGGGAAAGTATACAGGGTACAAGACATTGATAAAATTGTTTCCAAATAAAATGTCTTTCAAATCTTTTTGAAGAAGCAACAGGTGATAGTAATGCAACAAATGTATAAGGAGACAGTGATATTTCTAGTGTTAAAATATTTATGTGTGATGCATTTTGAGCAGGGAGAGATCCAAAACTCACTGGAGACCTTGATTTCTCTAGTCTTGGGATTAAGCCCTCATTTAGGTCATTTCTGAGCTCGCTGTCGAGTAATAATTCAGATTTTATAACCTTTCATAAGAGAGTAATTCAATTAAAAATAAACAAGCTAATTAGATTTAAATAAAGCTCCTGTTGTGACGAGGAACAGGAAATGAAAGATTAAGGATTGTTTGTGGAATTTATTTGATAACCCTCTAAATGCACTGAGGAATAGATTTCTTGTTCACACTGAATAAACAGGCTTCAATAATTTAAAGAACTCATTCCTAGAGTTCACAAACACAAAGTCTCATACATTTGCTTTAGAGATGAAGAAGGCAGAGCTAATCCTGATAGGATTTGGACATGTAAATCCCAGGAATTATAGAAACCCTTGCAGACTCAGTGCTTTACAGCACTCTCCTGACTAAAGCCTCCATACTACAAAGTGGGGCAGGAGGCACAGAAAACACCTCTATGTTCACCTTGAAATGTTTTTCTACTTCTGGCTCACTTACAAGTTAGAGGTGGGGAAGAAGCATCTTCTGAGGTCTGAGGAAAGAAAACCATAAAAGACAGATCTGCCTCTGAACCTGTAGGTCTTGTCTGCTCAAAATATCTGTCCTTGTGCAGCTACCTTTTCCCTGGAGGTCTGCAGTGGCTGCTCCTAGCAGCAATACTGCAAAGCTTGTGGGACTTGGTTTAGACCAGTATGTGCCTCTGCTTGCGATGTACAAAGGTCATGGAGCTGTTACCGTGGCTCCTGGCAAAGCTGCGCTAGCACTGAATTTGCTCAGTTATATGATAGGAGAGATCTGAAATGAAAGAAAACCTGTGTTCATGATACTGTTGGTAGCAATAAATACTTGCACAAACACATCTGAGAAACAAGATCATACCATAGATGTGGACTCAGTGACAGCAAGACCTCTTCTCATAGCCTGCTCCAAGAGGTTCCACCAGTCCTTTGTGCCATGACAAGGTCAAGAGATTGGCCGATGGCACCATGTAGCTCCTTTTCAAGGCTGCTGTTTTAACATACAAGACAGGAAACCTGTCCAAAGTCGACAGCCTTTAACTGGGAAAATTGGATTTGGATTTCTGTTCCACAGTTGATTACTTATGAGACCTCAGGGAAATAATTTAGTCTCAGATTCTTCAAGGTATAAACACCTATTTGTTTTCCATGGAAATTTGTTAAGGTTAGGTGCTAAGTATCTTGACATCCTCTGAGGGGCATCTGAGTTTGTACCTGAGAAATGGAGCTGGAATGATTCATATACTTGATAAATGCACCAACAATTGTGAAGTTGTCATACCTAATAGGCATAGAAGTCATAAATTCACTTCAGATAGGACTACATGGTTCCTGATGCTAATTTGACCTTTCTCTCTTATATGAAAGGATGTTTTTGGCTGCAAAGACGAAATTCTTGTAATACTGAGATCATTGGCGAATTTTATTATTGGCTTCTGTAGATCCACTTACTCTTTCAGAAGTTTTATTGTTATTTATATTCCCTTTCCCAGAATGATTGAAATAAAGCCTGCATCACTAAGTCTGTAAGTCAGTCACACAAAAGAAACATTCAGTATCAGTTAAGGCAATGACGAGTTTGTCTAGATGGAAAACGACTGCACCAAGCAGATGGCACACAAGCTAAGAGGGATTAGGAGGGACAGCCCCACTGTAATATTTTTCTCTAGAGCTTGGGTGATTTACATTCAATTGTCCTCTCAGGACTAGAAGCAGTCTAGCCAGGATAAAGTGACGTCTTAATACACTTCTCAGTGGGGCTTTAGTTGCATTAGTTCTTTGAGCGGGTTCATTCAGGGTCTCTGTGTGGCCTAGTATTTTGCCATGTAGGTGTAACCTGAGACACTTGTTCTAAGAATATATTTGGTTGGAGTTCAGCATTGTAAATAAGGATTGCATGGCCACAAGCTATGACTTTCCGCTTCTGGCTTTACTGAAAGAAAAACAGAGGGCTTCTGCCTCTGAAACCTCTTAGAACTTGTTGGTTGTTTTACTCCTTTCTTTTGACCTCTGGTGTTCACCATCTTCCCCTTTTGTGGTTGCCCTCTCCTACCTGTCAGGCATTAATTTCCCGTCCCCTCCTTCAAGCGCAAGCTAGCATTCCTTTCTCTTTGTGTCACTGTGCGTACATAGCGCAGGGAGCACCATTAGTAGGAGAGTATACAACCCTGCAAAAAGCATTCACTCTTTTCTTGCTCCTGGAGAATCAGCACAGGAAAATTTGTGGAAAAAAAAAATTATCTACAATTATTATTATTATTTTTACTATTGAATATAAATAAAGTGAAGCTGGTTGATATGCGCCTTGTATCCCTAAAAGGCACTGCCTTAAATTAACACACTTACAGAGCTGTAGTCATGATAAACTGACAGATTCCTCCTCCCTGTCTTCAGTGAACTTTAAGCAAATATATATTTTTCTTGCACCCTTGCAGTCTGTAGAAGGACTGAACTTGTTGCAGGGTACCATTTATATAATGCTGAATCAATCACAGGAAATAAACATGGTGGCAGGATACCTCTTTTTGAACTTTTGAGTTGGTCTTAGGGACGCTTAAGTGTTAATGTCCCTGGACGTCTTTCTTTACTTTATAGACTTGAGCAGTTCTTGAGGAAGTGGCAAACTGCTATGGACAGGTCAGTGTAAGATCTAGGCAACTAAAAGCCAGTCCAGCACACTTGTTGGGAGTAAAGCAAGTTAATTCTCAGCATTCATTTTCCTTAAAGAAGATAGAATTAGTGAATAGCAGACTGGCCACTGTAACAAAGCAATCCTCATTTAACTGTTTTTCTTTTATCAGCCACTGCTCTTATGGTTCAGAATTGGTTAGACTGACTTATGAGGGCTCTGTTGGAGAGGAACACTTTGCTGTATGTTTGTCTGCAAAGGCTGTGGAGGAAAGAGGGAATTAAGCAGCAGAACAGATGCAAAAAGAGAAAAACAAATGAAAACCTCTACAAAATAGAAAAATGAACGTGTGCATTCAGACTACCTTATCATTGCTTATTAAATATTCAGAATTCATCTGTGAGTAATTTATGCAAAGGTATTCCAGTGCTGACACCACTTCACTGCGTATTTGCTATTCCAGGGTATGTGGTTGCTCACTTATTTCTGTGTGCTGGTTACCAATCTCTACACACGTGACTCTTACGTGTAGCTCTTTGGAATGAATATATCTATTTGCCAGGCCTTCCCTATGTGCAAATACATCTTGCTCTCAGCTGTGTGCAAAAACCAGACAGAGATAAGCGGCTGCAAATATTGTCACAGGGAATGTTAGTACCAGAGAAATTAATACCTCTATGGTGGCTTTTTTCATACTGTGCTCTTCTTGTACTAACTATATTTCCAGGAGGACAGAGAAGAAAACATGATAAATGCAATGATTTTCTTGCTTTCTTCCTTTCCTTACTCCACCTTGCTTTCTACGAGATTGGAGAGGAGAGAGGGAAAAAAAAACATGGTATGGGCATGGCTTCTCATTTCCTTGTTGCATCATGTGCGTTCACTGTCTTGGCAGCTTGGAGGCTTCTCTGGTGCATTTTCTCACCATCCAGCATAAGGCAATAATGCTCCCTGTTAGGGTTGTGTGGTGATGCTACAGATGAAAGGGACATTAATAAGCCTGGTGAATTTTCAGTTTTCTCTGAAGGAGAATTTATGTGTTCTCTCCCGCTGTGCAAAATGATAATGAGGCAATCGATTGCAAACAGGTGCAGAAGGAGCTGCTTGGAGAACCACGAGCCTTTGCACTCAATTGCTGCACTCAGTGTCTGAATCTTAATACCTTTCCAGAAAGAGTGACAGAATAATAATTCCCATCTCATGTTAAGGTAGAAAGCTGTTAAACTCAGAACCTTCTGGAATTAAAGCCATTCTTTTCATAGCTCCACTGAATTTGCCAAGATTCGTTTCAGGAAATCCTCCAGTAGCTTTTTCAGTATTTGTTTTTGATTCTTTTTTTTTTTTTTTAACTTGTCACTGAAAGAGTGGCATGGCACTTCCCTTTTCCCCTTTGAAAAGATTTTGTCTTATCTCGTCTATACGCCCTCTGCCTAGAAGCTTCCACATGTACCTCTTGCACAGAGAAACGTGCGTACACGACTTGAAAACCATCTGCTTCTCTGTCACCTAAAAAGCGTTGCACAGGAAGTTAATGTATAATTTATAGTAGAGATTTTTGTTATGTTTGAAATACAAACTTTTTTTTTTTTTTTTTTTTTTAAAAAAAGCATGGCTACTGAACTGAAGGTTCTTCGCTTGACGCAGAGATACTAACATCTAATTTCAGTACTGCAGATACTAACTTGAATACCTGACTCGGTCTACACCTGCTCAGTACTCAGTAAGATGATCCTACCTGCTTTGAAGAATATGTCACTCTGTGGCTCCAGCAATGCATGCTCATCTTTGTTGCTCTTCTGTTTTTGATAGGGTGAGAAGTAATGGCCTCAAATTGTGCCAGGGAAGATTCAGGTTAAATATTAGAAAAAAATTTCTTCTCCAAAAGAGTGGAGTAGTGATGTCTTGGAACAGGCTGCCCACGGAGGTGGTGGAGTCACCATCCCTGGAGGTGTTCAAGAACCGTGCAGGTGTGGCACTTAGGGACGTGGTCAGTGGGCATGGTGGGGATGGGCTGGTGGTTGGACTGGGTGATCTTGGAAATATTTTCCAACCTTCATGACTCTATGATTCTTGCCTGCTCCACTGAAGTCCAAAACTTCATGTCTCACCTGTCCTTGTGGGATGCAGGCTAGTCTGCCTGATACCCTCACTGAAGAGCTTGTGGATTCAGAGAATGCTGTGTCCACACAGCAAATGCATCCTAGAGGACTGAGGAGGCTGTTAAAGCAAAAACTCCTGTCTTCTTTCTGGGACAAATAGTAGGGTTGCTTCCGGGTTTACTCTACACTAAATAAGGCAACATGAATAGGAATATGAATTGCCTTTATGCCTGTTTCCAGGAATTCTGTAAGCAGCAGTTTAAATGGAGCTCACTGCTGCTGCTCTTCAAAATGGGGTCTTCAAGCCAAACATAGATAGTAGGCAAGTTGTTGGGGTAATGGTGCCTCACTTTATCCCTTGCCAGGTAGTCTTAAGAAAGTCCTAATTTCATTGTCAGAGTGCTTGGATGTCATATGAGTTGCCTCACAGTTTAATAACCACTGAAAATATTACACGCCATTACTTTAGGTACCCTTTTTGTGCCAGTATAAAAATGATATTGCTCAGTTCTTGCATGAGCATCAAAATGCAATGCTTCCTGCCCTTAATTCATCATTTCTATTATTGCTTCTTCACTTCTGTTGTTTACCATTGTGTCAGGAAAACCATTTCTGTTTTGGCTATAGCTCACACTGTGTTTTACTGAATTTTTCAGGAAGTAGGTTTGACTAGGCACTTTCTTGGGGCTTATTTATGAATGTATTCCTATGTAAGATGGAACTGTTCTCTGATGGAGTCATAACAGGAATCCCGAAGGAGGCACAAAAAGCTCTTTACCAGGGCTGAGAGCTCTTGACCCCATGAGGGCCTGGACATGGCTCATTGCCATGGCAGGGACAGGTTGTTGCTGGGAGAGGAGTGTTGTACGGATGCTTGTTTCATTAATATCTTTCCTGCTAGCTCCCATTCATTTTTCTTTCAGTGCTATGTGCACATCTATTTTCTGGTGAAGATAATATGGGATTTTTCTTTCTGAGTAATGAGCCCTAAAACATAAGCTTTCCAAATTCATGAAAGAGGCTGAAACATTCTTCCCCACATGCTGCTCCTCCTGATGCTGGCAGCAGCTCACTGGTCCCAGCGGTGGCCTCAGTGGTGGCAGGAATGGCCACAGGAGCTGCGCAAATGGGAGCAGCAGGAGGCTGCGCCTGTCTCATGAGCCATCCCATCACACCCCCCAAGGACATACAGCATTAGAAGTGAGGGTAGACAGTTCTGAAAGGACTTCGGAAAACTTTACAGCTAAAATGACTTACGTCTTTTGAAATGAGGTATGTTGCTGCACTGCACCCATAAATAACCTGTGAAGGCCAAGACAATATCTGGTGCTAGCAAAAGACAGATGCTGTTTGTCAGTGAAGTCAATTCTTTAAAAGAGTTTTGGGGACCTCTTGTCTGTCCAAGTTACTGTGGACCATTGGTCTGTGTGGCCAAGACCGTAGGAAAAAGCAAAGGACAGAAGGAGAGAAAACCTCCTGTCTTTGATCTCTGGATTGTAGTGCAGAATTCATTGTGTCATTCTTACATTTCTGTCAGCAGACAGCAAGTATAAAACCAGCTCACAGCTGCTTTGGATTAAATGGATGCTTTAGCATCTCCATTTTGCTATGATAAAATTATGTTACCTTGGCATAATGTCATTTCATGACCCTAACAGGTCCAGGTAAATACTGTTCTGTTGCTTGTTTTTTGTTGTTGTTTTTGTTTGTTTGTTTGTTTAGAGGCCAAATAAACAAAAAAGAAAAAGAGGAAAGTAAAAGATCTTGCTTTGGGTCAGAATATGCTCAAGTTTTCTTTGGCAAAACGAAACAAAAAAAAATCTATTGTGCCAAAACTTTGAATGAACCAAAATGCCTCATTGGATCTGAGTGGAATGGTTTGCATTTGGATCATTTAAGTTCTTCTTCCCTTTTTTTTTTTCCCCCAATTGAATGGCCCTCTGAATGGATAGGCTGCAAAATCTTAGGTGCAAATTTTTGGAATAGATGGCAACCATCTTCAAAAATCTTTCCCGTCTTCAACTTTCAGCCAAGAATTTACCTGAATTGAAAGAGAATTTTTTTATTGTTTCCATTTTTTCTTTTTCTGTCAAACTTTACTGTTTGTGGAAAAACATCCCCCAGATCTTTTCATCTTCCCATTGAACTGACTGAACTTTCTTCCTGACCTATCAGTCAAATCTTGTCCTATTTTCACACGTTTTCTTTTTGCTTTTTTTCCTTCTCTGATAAAGAACGTTTCATTTTTGGCCCCTCATAATTTACGAAGTTCTTGTTGTTTGTTCTTTCTTGTTGAGATTCTTCGTTAGCTGTACTTTGGCCCTCCTCTGTTTACTCTGTAATACAGTTGCAGGCTAATGACAAGTGAGGCAAATTGTCTTTGTAGAGTAGGTCTTTCTGCCAATGCACTTTCCTCATACACTTGCTTTGAGTTAATTTTGGAGAATGTGCTCTTTTTCTCCCCAGAAAACCTTTCCTTTTCACTCAGGAACACTCAAAGCATAAGTGTGAATTTGATCAAGGAGAGATGAATCAAGGATTCATGTTTAGGTTGGCATGTTGCGTGCTCTTGAAACACATCATGACTTGAGGATGCTTGGTTCTGCCAGGGGAGCTTGCAGTCCTCCAGGCAAGAGTCCATCTTTGCCCAGAAACATTTCTGTTGCTGTTTGTTTCTTCCTCGGCCCAGAAGCTTGGTAATCTGGGCTCTTCCCAAAGCAGATGTACTTGTGGGCGTAGGCTGCTGCTATAGGGTTGTAAGGTGACTGTTTGCTAGTTTTATTACAGAAATGAGAATTCTTAGAAAGAATTTCCAGTGAATTCTCCAAAGCCAGAATCTGGGATTCTTCCCTGAGTTCTGTACAGTTGATTTCTTTCCATCCATCCACTGCTCGTGCATTGTAAGTATCCAGTAAACACAGTGATTAAAATGAAATTATTTTGAAAGGTTGAATGCTCTTTCCAAGGCTTATAATTTTTTAATCTTGAAGAAGTGACCTTTTAGGATGAGGTTTTCTATGCCTTCTTTGTCTGCAGAAGTGTATAAAAGCTCTTCATTTTATGTGTCATGTGCATGAAAACACACTTCTAGATGGGTCGAAGGAAGCTGAAATATGAAAATAATGCTGTACTTCTACATAGAGTTAAGTGAGCTTGAAAATAATCCTTGCAAGAATTTTATTTACAAGACTAAATTTAATCAAGACCTGATTGTCTGAAAGCTCCAAAATGGCATGTCAGTAACCCTTCAACAAGAAAACTAATCAATCATTCCAACTATCACCTAGAAACGATGAAAGAAAAAGATTCTTATTATTTCTACTTTTAAATGTTTAGGAGTCATGTGAATGCTCACTGGAGAAAGCCAGATGGGTCACTCAACAGCAAGACTACTTTACACACTTGTTCCTCGTTTGTTGCAAACACTTTCTCCTAATAAACAGGTAGGTTGTCCCCACTGCTCCTGCCCTGGGTATTGTGCGCTAAGAGTAGAACCCACCTCCAAACTCACTGCTGCTGGGGATGGAACCTTCCCCTGTGTCTCATTCCAATTACCCGAGCAAGGGTACATTCTTTGATATAACAGGAGTGAGACCAAGGCACAAGCATGGTCAAATGTCATCCAAACAGTTTATTGTCAATTAAAGTTATGGGAAAGGGAAAGGCTGTCAATTACTACGAATTAGGGCAATGGAGAAGAGAAGGTGGGCAAAGGGAAAGATAGGAAAAGAACAAGAATTATGTGAAGCAGGGATAGTCACCACCGAGGATCCAGCAGTGTCCCATCGTGCGCTGTTCTCATGGTCCAAGGACGGTGCAGGAGTAAGGGCGTAGGGGGAGGTGTGGTGGCAGAATGGCTGGCCTTAGGCAGCAAGCAGGTAAACAGTAGGGAACCAACAGTGAGTCCAGGAGAAACAGGTAGCAGGCGAGTATCGCTCTACCAGGTGTCCGATATCAGGCACACCCCATTCCTTGGCTGTAGGTGCCTTTTTTTATCCTCTCCTTCTGCCAGCGTGGCATTCCTGGGCACTTAGGTTAGAGTCATGTGCAGCACCTGTGGGCATGAGAGTCCTCTAGATGGTTATCTCCCTTGAGATATGCTCACAAAAGGCTGCCCACTGGCCATTTAGCAGCTGCTTATCTCTGCTGGCAGCTTGTCTCTCATTGCCACTGGCCTGCAAGTCTTCACACAAGAGATTTTTTGGACTTGTCCAAGACTTGCCTGGACTTGTCCATCTGTTGAAGTTGTCCGACAACAAGTTTGAGACGAAGGTGCAGATATAGTTTCTTACACCCTGGACCAAGGATCTTTACCAGGAGCTTGCAACTGAGGCCAGTTTCTTACTGAGAGAAAAGAGATGGACCGTCACTGGCATATTTGTGAAGAAACCTGTTTCACCTGAAAACAGTTCTTCCCAGAGAAACCCAAAGGTTTCTTGTTTTCCCATTGCATGCTCTGACTTTCTGTGCTACCCCAATCTTACATTGTCCCATATAAGCTTTGGAAGCCCTCAGCTCTAGCTGTGTTAGGGCTCAAGGATGGACTTGAGAAAGCCTGGGTGGTGTAGCAGCTCCTCTGATGGTGCGTGTAGGTGATGGGTCTGTTGGGGCCAGGGTTTTGGATGTGCCTGAAAGCAGGACTCCTTCTTGGGTGTCACATTCTGAGTTACACAAGATTTTCAATCAGCTGGTTGGACCCTTCGCAGATTGGGTCAATTTCTTTTCAGTCACCACGTGATACAATCATAACACGTGACGTGCAGAATCAGATTCTACAACCCAGAGTTAGGTCATAAAGCAGGTATGTTTGTTCGGTGGATGCACAAGCATTGGGTGCAAGGGGGATCACTCCACTCAACTTGCACACCAGCAAGCAGAAGCATTACATATTTGAAAGCCAAACTCATACTTATTCAGCAGATTTCCTGGAGCCCATCTACATATTCAATATTTTTCTGGGAATTCATTTACATATGTCCCTTCCGCTGGTGCATGCGTTGTCCATTGTAGGGGTCTCCCTCTGGTGGTCGTGGGGATGAAGTCAGAAGTCTTCCTTGTGAAGGCTCAATGTCTCCCTCAGGCTGACCTTTTTACCCTGCAGCCATATCTTCATTCAAACCAGCCAAAACCAGTCATTCCATATTGTTCCTTTTATGTTTGCACAGTTCCTTTGAAGCTGACCGTGAAATGTCGAGATGCCCAGTTTCCAAAGCTAGCTTACTTAACCCTTATGTGTTAAACCCTAGGTTCGCCTGAGCTCCTGATCTCATAGCTACCCTATTGCTCAGTTCTTATACTCTCTTAGTGACTCAGCACTCAGGTCTTGGTAACGCCATGCAGAATGTGTAGGACAACCAAGGGATCAGGCCTAGCCAGCACAGGTTCACGAAAGGCAGGTCCTGCTTAATCAAGTTTATTTCCTTCTGTAAGCAGGTGACTCGCCTGGTGGATGAGGGAAAGGCTGTGGATGTAATCTACCTAGAGATTAGTAAAGCCTGGAGAAGCTGGCAGCCCATGGCTTGGACAGGTACACTGTTTGGGGTAAAGAACTGACTGGATGGCCGGGTCCAGAGAGTAGTAGTGAATGGAGTTAAATTCAGCTGGTGACCGGTCATGAGTGATGTACCCCCGGAGTTGGACCTGTCCTGTTTAACAGCTTTATTGATGACCAAGATGAGGGCATTGAGTTCACCCTCTCTGTGACTCAGTGACACTGAGATGGGGGAAAGTTTTGATCTGCCTGAGGGTAGGAAAGCCCGACAGAGGGAACTGGATAGTCTGGATTGATGTGCTGAGGTCAATGGGATTAGCTTTACAAGACCAAGTGCTGGGTCCTGCATTTCGGTCACAACAACCCCATGCATCATCACAGGTTTGGGGCATGGTGGGTGGAAAACAGCATGGAGGAAAATGATCTGGGCATTTTAGCTGACAGCTGTCTGAATGTGAGATGGCAGTGAGCCCAGTTGGCCAAGAAGGCCAAAGGTATTTTGGCTTGTATCAAAAGTAGTGTAGCCAGCAGGAGCAGGGAGGTGATTGTCCCTCTCTACTCAGCACTGGTGAGGCTTCAGTTGAAGTACTCTGCTCAGTTTTGGGCCCCTCAATACAAGAAAGATATCAGGGTCTTGGAGCTTGTCCAGAGAAGGGTAACAAAGCTGTGAGTTTTATGTGCTCTTATGAGTCTTATGAGAAGTGGCTGAGGGAACTGGGATTGCAGTCTGGAGAAGAGGAGGAACTCAGGAGAGACCTTATCTCACTCTACAGAAAGCAGAAAGAAGGTTGTAGCAAAGTGGGGGTCAGCTTCTTTTCCCAGTTAACTAGTGGCAATGGCCTCAAGTTGTTCCAGGGAAGGTTCAGGTTGGACATGAGGAAACATTTATTCTCAGAAAGAGTGGTGATACATTGGAGCAGGCTGCCCAGGGAAGTGGAGGAGCCAACATCCCTGGAGGTGTTCAAGAACCATGTCCATGTGGCACTGAGTGTCATGGCCTAGAGTGGTAACAGGCATGGACTGGTGGTTGGGCAAGATGATACTGGTGGTCTTTCCAACCTTAGTGATTCTATGATTCAAACGTCTTTTATCACCCTGACAATGAGTGTCCCTATGCCCTGGTGCCAGAGAGGAGAGAGATGAGAGCGGGGATGTACACTGGCAACCTACTTACGTATTATGAATATCTGTCTAATGGATATCTGGTTACGCTAACTATATTGCCAGGGGTCATGAGCAAGAGTACGTATCATACTGGGGTTCTGGCAAAAGACAACATGATTTAGGAGGAGTTTTCCCATGTGCCTGCCTGGGGTTGTCCTGCTGGGTCTCTCTGAACTCAGTCACTTGGCCCAGTAGGCTCTCTGTTGCAAGAAATCTCCCCCTGTAGCTTAACAAACATAAAAGTTGCCTCATCTCTGACGCCTTTTGGGTGTAGCTACATCCTTTATGGCTTTTCATGTTTTGTTTTCAGGCAATTTCCTTCCCTCTATGCGGACATCCAGGATAAATGTGTCAGTGCTTCTTGGCAGTGTCTCCTGCAAAGCTCAGCTTGGTCCCCCCAGGCGGACTGCCAGAACCACCTCTTACAGATCCTCTTAGCAAATAACCTGTTTTAAACTCGTATTTTAAATCCAAAATTCCCAAAGAATCTTTGAACTTTCAATTCTGAACAGTTGGGATGATGTTGCAAGAGGGCAAGAAAATGTGAGATGGGCTACTAAATGCCTCCTGGGATCTTAGGTCATAAAAAACCCTCTTGTTTTCTTTAAAAAAAATGATTTTTTTTCTACTTGGCTGCTTCGGTAGACCTTAGATTTGACAAATGAGCAGCCAAAGAAAGAGCTCAAATCCAGCTATTATACCTCGATCTGTGCAGGCCTAGGAGAATACTTGGTGTCTGGAGAAAGGTGCTGTCTTTGGGAGTCAGTAGCCCCAGCTGCTTCAGATGCCTTCCTTTGCATTTCCAGTAGCACCATCCACATTTCAAGCTAAATGTGTACCTCCATTTGCTGACCAACATATGCTGAAAATGTTGCATTGTGTGGCAGGAGCATCCCATGTGGAGAGTGGAGGAAACTGTAGGTGCTGGAGTTGTGCAGCTTTTTGGGTAGATGAGCAGAGCTCTGGCCAAGGTTTAAACAGGAACTGCTGAGGATGACATGACATTAGAAACTTTGTTCGCATCTGCCTTATCCTTCCAGTGATTATTTGCTTTTGTTGTACTTAAGAAGGGGACCTGGGATGGGATTATAGAACAGGATATTTGTTATTGCCAGTCATATGACAGACGCACCTGATTTTATCTTGTCACATTTCTCCAGCTGCATTTACATGTGACTGAGCAGTGTGTTTGCAGTGTGGTTGCCAGCCCTGGCATCTTCTGTTTGACTGCCTCTGTGCCATGACTCCATCCCTTGCATGGGAAAGAAGAGCCAATGCTCTGCACCACACATTAGCTGCTGGTTTCTTGGCTGTCTTCACTAAGCTTGTCAACACTCTTTTTCTACTCCAAGGCTAACGCAGTACACAACAGACTGCTAATTTTCTGCCAGTCAGAGATTCACAGTTGTGGCTACTGGCACTGGTGTGTTTGCCCAGGGTTTCTGTGTTATTCTGCCTGTGCTGTACAGGAATACAAGAAGCTCAGAGGACTAGAACCTTTTTCTTCTCTGATGATGCAGATTCTACTCTCTTCATCTGCTGGCAAGGTGTGTCTCAGGGCATCTCATAAACAAGAAGGTGTATTGGCACAGTGTTGAAAAGGAAAGCATCCCAGCTCTGCATCCACATTGCTCAGCATGCTCTGACTCTCTGGTAGCTCCTAGGGGCCATTTTAGTGTAAAAGTTCCATGACAGAGTACAAGTGAAACAGACCCTGGTTCTGTTTCCTCTCTCCTTTATCTTTTCAGGAAATTCACTCAACTGGTTCAAACTCAGAGCTTTTTCCTCAAGTGTTTTACAGTGAATTAGTAATACTGACAGGCTGTCTGCCCAAGGAGAGACCACACAATCATCTGCAAACTCTTGATGTGAGACCATGCTTGAAAATAAATCAAATGCACAGCGGAACAGTTTGCTTACTTCACATCTGAAATCCTATAGTGAAACTTGAAGCAGAAATTGTTAAAATTCCAGACTTCAAAGGCAAAATGTAGTGGTTTGGGAGAAAACAAAATAGCTATTCCAATCTATTTTCATGTCAGCTTATTTAGAATCTGAATCTTTGTAGCCTCACTGATGTAATCAGGCAGTAAATATGGCTTTCTAGGCTCACCAGCCTGGCTAGCTGTGGGCAAACCTTCCTATGTATCAGGTCTTCACTGTGTAGGTTTTTTAGTTACTTATTTTTGCAAAATAAAGCAGATTGATTCAACTTTTCATCTGATGATACAGGCGGAAAAAGACTAAGCCATGTTGTAATAACCTGAACTTTAGAGGACTGTTGATATTACACTTTGCCTGGAATCCTCAGGCTGATGAGTCCCAAACTGTCATTAAAAAATAAACTGAGTTTCAGTCAGTTTTTGGAGAGAAGGGGACAATTTCTTTTCCAGAAGTGAGACCAAAATTACCTCTGAGAAAACAATGGCCACCATTTTGCGATACTTTGATTAGACCAGAATAACTTTTGAAGTCATTGTTCCTATAGTCAATCTCAGGGTTGGAAAAAATAGCCCCTGAATTCAGGACCTTCTCCTGAATGTATTATCACAGGCCCTGGACTGCTTAGTTCTAAACCTGTTCCATCTTAACAACCATTATGAAGGACACTACAGACTACTACTGGAAGATGAACTCCCCAGGAATTCATGTGCAAGGCTGTGGCTCCAAGCACCTTCACTCACTGGTGGTGAGGATTTAAGAAGTGTTTTACTCTGTAGCTCTTTCTTCACTACTTTTTTTTTTTTTTTTTTTTTTTTGCCAGGATGGTTGTTTGAGCAGTGAACCAGATCAGGGATTTAATTAGGCTGAAAAATAACTATGTAAGGCGTGCTGGACAAGTGTAGCTGTTGCCTCAGATTGCTCTACTAATTTTACAGCTGTGCTGTGTAATGGCTTTGGCCAGGATTAACATTCCCATTTGAGTCCCTTTGCACTGCTGAAGTGATGCAGAGAAAACAAACCAGCCCTGTATTTTATTTTACTGTCATTTGTTTTCTCCCTTTGCTTGGAATGATGGCAGGGGATAGTTTTACAGTAAAAGATGAGTTGCTTGAAGTAGAAAGTAACTTACTTCTATGTGAATGTTGACTACATAACCAAGCATGTTTTTTGCAGATTGCCTCGTAGAATCCTAGAATCATAAGGATTGGAAAAGACCTCCAAGATCATCCAGTCCAACTGTCCACTTACCACCATTATTTCTCCACTAAACCAGGTCCCTCAGTACAATATCTAAATGTTTCTTGAATGCCTCCACGGATGGTGACTCCACCATCCCCCTGGACAGCCTGTGCCACTGCAGCACCACTCTTTCAGAGAATAAATGTTTCCTAACGTCCAACCTGAACCTCCCCTGGTGCAGCTTGAGGCCATTCCCTCTCATCCTATCACTGTTATGTGGAAGAAGGACTTGGAGGTGTTGGTGAATGGAAAAATCAACATGAGCTGGCAACATGTACTTGCAGTCTGGAAGGCCAACTGCATCCTGGGCTATAGCAGCAAAATGGTAGCAGCAGCATCTGGAGGGGATTGTTTGTCTCTGCTCTGTCCTTGTAAGGCCCCATCTGGAGTGCTGTGACTGGGTCTGGGACCTCCATCACAAGATGGATGTGGAGCTGGTTGGGTGGGTCCAGAGGAAAACCACAAAGATGGTTAAAGGGCTTGAGTACCTGTCACATGAAGATAGGCTGTGAGAGTTGGACTTGTTTAGCAGGGAGACCTCACTGAAGACTTCTAATACCAAAGGGGGCTTATAAGAAGGCTGGAGAGTGTCTCTTTACCAGGGAGTGTAGTAATAGGACAATGAATTATGGTTTTAAACTAAAAGTGGGTAGATTTAGATTAGACGTTAGGAATAAATTCTTTGCCCAGAAGATGGTGCAGCACTGGCACAGCTGCCCAGAGAAGCTGTGGATGCCTCATCCCTCAAGGTGTCCAAGGCTGTGTTGGATGAGGCCCTGGGCAGCCTTAGCTGGTGGGTGGCAGCCCTGCCCATGGCAGGGGGCTGGGGCTAGATAGCCCTTAAAGCCCCTTCCAACCCAAGGCATTCTACGATTCTATATAGACCTAGTCCAAACTGAAAGATCACCTGTAAGGAAAGTGGAGTACTGTATACAAGAAAATATAGCTGTGGGATATACTACTTATGTACATGTCAGCAGAGCTTCCTGTTGTGGTGGCATGAGACTGTAACCAAACTTTATGCTCTCAGTACTGAACAGAAATGTAATAGATTGAATTTCTATGCAGCAGCTTCCTCTGCAAACAGAATTCTTTACAGATTCACGCTTGTTTAGAGTGCTTTGAAAATTCAAATTCTGGCTGTGCTGAAGACACAAGAATTACAACTTTCTTATACACTTACGACATAATTGATATTAATTAAGTTTCTAGAATTAGATACAATTGCTTGCAAAATATTTTAGTGCTCTACCATGAATGATGAATGGGTGACTATCACAAGCTCGTAAAACATGTGAAGATGTGTACTCTGTCTATATGCTGTGGGAGTCTGCAAAGCCACTAATAGGCATAGGAGGAGTGACTCAGTTGTAAAGGCTGTGTTAGCTGTGGTGTTTAAGATCTCCTCCCTTCTCTGTGAATTTGAGTGGGGTAGGAGTGCTTGATAGCCTGAAACAGCCTTCTCTTGCAACAGAAGGGCGTGTATCCGTGTAGATAGACAGCACCCTTCTGTAGACAGTAGACACAGCTTCTTTGCTGTTAGAGAGGACTGTGCCAGTGCGACAGTGGACAGGTGATGTCCTTTCCAGCAATCTGTGTAGTATTCCCACTGCAGTGGTCCAATGCTGGCCTCCAGAGGGCAGAGTATGGTTTGTCCTTGAGTGAGAGCCAGAGTCACTTTTGCCCGCAAAGCCCTGTGCTATGTGCTGCCCCTCATCAGCTGACCTGGGGCTCAGAACTGATTTTCACCAGGAAATCACACCTGGGAGCATGTGTCCCTTCTTGGCCAGCACAGCTGACCTGCAAGTAGAGGCCAAGAGCATGCAGGGGCCTGGCAGGAGAAGCTTTACCCGTCTGGTGGGAGCGTTGTCCAAAAGATGGGCTCCTTGGCTGGTATACAATGAGCCAGTCTCAAACACAGAGATGAAATACTGATTTATTGCAAAGTTGCACAAATTTATGTGCTAGGGATTTTCTGTGATGTTTTTAATACATATTCATATGGCTTGACCACTGCTTGATACGGGTTCTGGCTCTATGATTGGTTACACAGTTTGCATGTTATTAGATAATACTTTTTGATATTGTGCATACTGGGGAAGACTTCCAGATGGGATAGAGTCTTCAAGCCAATGGGTGTGATTTTTAGTGTTGTTATAAGGATAGTTCAAATAAATATGGGAGCTAATCTCCCTTTCTTCTGACTACTCTAGTCATACTGATTAAATTCATGTTTAGTTCACATATTTCCAAGATGTTCCCATCTTCCAGGGCAAGCTTAGTAGGCAAATTGTTATTATGAATTCCCTTACTTAATCACTTCTAACAGTTTCAAGATGGACTTCTGTTGTAGACAAAAGGACATGATTGCTATAACTAAGAGTACCCACATGTCTTGCACGTAAGACTTGTACAGAGATTAAGTCTTACTTGACTGACAACAGGAGCAGAGTCCAACACCCAGAACTGTTCAACAAAGCTCAAGTAATGGAGCAAACCTCTACAAGAGGCAGCGTGGGAGGGAAAGGTGATTATATTTTGTATTTTCACTCGATCACAGGCATTCTCTAATCGATTTTGCTCACTCATGCATACTAAGATGCTTGAAGATGTATCTGTGTATGGTCTGTCCAGGATTATTTGTGGTGGCAAAGAGAATGAGGGAACCTTGTTATTTTGTTCTCACAGAGCCTTCTGCGTTGTTCTCATTACTGATAACCATGTTGGTTTTTAAATGTGGGGGATTTTCTTGCACCTTTTGTACCAGTAGTTACTGGCTGAGAATCGTTTGTCTCTACAGCTGCCCTACCTTTGTGAGTCAGGCAAAAATAGCTGATTAACTCACTGTTCTTTTGTCTCTCTTTCTGGGTGTAGGCTGTCCTATTTAGGTTGCCCTTTGTTTTGTCAATCTGGTTGTTTAGAGGGACCACAGATAGTTGTCCTGGGTACTTTACAACCTACTAACATAAGTGTCATTACCATACTATCCTTTTTAACCCCTCTTCTACTTCTTCCTCTTCTTTCACACCCAGACATTCCCACTCAACTCCATCCATATCAAAGCTGACATTTTTACTACAGCTTTTCACAAAAGAGGAGGAAGTAAGTATAATGCTTCTACTTCTGGTCATCCTCTGTTGATCTAGGACGCTAAAGAATGGCACGGAGCTGCATCAGGGGAGGGTCAGGTTGGACAAGAGGTAAAGGTTCTTCACCAGAGGGCAGTGGGCATGGAACAGACTTCCCAGGGCAGTGGCCATGGCCCCCAGTGCTGGAGTTCACAGAGAGTTTGGACAACACTCTCAGACATAGTGTTGTCCATGAAGTGGATTCGTTACCCAGTGTGCAATGAGCCAATTCACACATACTCAGGAGAGATGCTTTTTATGCAGGCCTAGGTGCTTGGTGAAAGTTTCCACAAAATAAGCACACCAATGCAGATTTCTTCACCGTATTTTACATTAAATTCACACATACTGCACTCATCTAATACCTGTTTATCCTCATCTACACTGCAGAATCATCCATCTTGGCCTCTTCAAGCATTTATGTGCATCTCCTCCTTCCTTTGGGGGTCTTTGGTGGTCTCTAGTGGCCCTGTTGAGTGGAGCACCCTTTCTCCTTTTATCCAAACATGGTCACACATTACCTAAGCACAATCTGAAAGTTCTCCTTTTGTCAACTTCCCTCTATCCTTTCCATGAAGAACAGTATTACGTGATTAATCAGATAACATCAGTGGCCAAGACATCCATGCTTTTGTATAAACAGCACTTGATCAAAGAATTCTACCTCCATGTTGATTAAACATAAACAATGCCCCCTGTTTTCCAGTGGAAGATTAAACATTTTATCTGTTTCCATTACAATAACGTTTGAATTTTGGGTAGTCCTGTGTGGAGCCAAGAGTTGATCCTTGATAAAAGTTGAGAGATGAGACAAGTATCTGTGCTCCTTGTGAATCTCTTCCAAGCTGGGATTCTCTGTGATTCCATGATCTTCCTAGGTTACAATCTATTGGGGCTGGGAAGGCAGAGGACATAGGAATGCGGCTGATGCAATTTCCTACAGGAATAATTTCCTATTGGCTATGGAAATAACTCATGTTTGTTACTCATTTACAGGGAATAAAGCCAATATAAACTTGTAAAATTAAAGATAGCTCATGTGAATTCACAGGACCTTGGTACCTCGGACCTGTCTCTTTTAGTGTATTTGTAGTGAGGAGTCCATCAAAACAACTTTAGAGCTTCACACCTCGGTAATATCCAGGACAGCTTTATGGCTTTTATAAGCTAGTGTCTACAGGTACTGGGGTGGCCATGAATGTTAAAATGAGAGCCATAGGAAAGATCAAACTCATCTTTCTAGAAGTGTAGGGAAATCAGGTGGATTACCTGCATCTCCCCACACCAGGGGCAATATCCCAGTGAATGTATCAGTATTGGCACTCTACCAGATTGGTGAATCCAGAAAAGCCATAGTAAACAGTCACCGCTGGAGGGACATATTTTCCTTAGCACAGAGGGGATGCTTCCTTCTTAGCAGCAAGGACACAGAACAGACAGAGTTCAGCGCTAGGTCTATAGGCATGTGCCAAATAGGCATGAGAAGCTTATTTCATTAGAAGGATGGGAATACTATTATGACTACATGCAGCAGTCATGCTCCATGCATGGAGAACAGTGGGAAGCTGGAGGAGCTGTGGGAGTGGCATCTCCCATGGTGCTGCTGGTTCATTTGGAAAGACCACTTCCCTGATGTTTGTCATAATGTGGTCTTCTCTCCTTCAAGCAGTAGGTTTGGATAGGTTGTTGTTGACTACCTCCCCCAACTGCCCAGTGAAATGTCAGAGTTCATACTGCAGGCAGCCCAACATGATAGACTTGGCCCAAAACAGTTAAGACTGGAGATTCAGTGGCATGTCAAAGAGCTGGTATGGTATTCCTGCAGAATATATGGAAGGGACATGAGGACAGAAAGGGAAAATGGTGAACAGTCCTTTCTTCAAGGAGATACATAGAGATGCAAGTTTCCTGAAAAAAACTTCACCCAAAGACTTTGTCATTTCATACTGTTCCCAACCATAAAAATAAGAAAAATGACCTGTCTGTGCAAGGAGTTTGGAGACATTAATTAACGTTTGTGAAGCACTAAGTACTATAGCAATAAATTACATGGGAGATCCTGTGAGGATATTACTAATTGTGTATTCAGGGCAGAGGTTGAATACCATGTAGTAAATAAGGCATGAGGCCACACACTTAACAATGAGGATAAAACAAAGTAATGAATAGTTGCTCATTATTGTATGCCCTCCATGCACAGACAAAGGCCAAAGGTCTCATGTAAAAAGGTATATGTGATCTTGTAATTAAAGATTGTACAGTGCCTACAAGAGTTACAAGTTTTAGTTGTATGGGAAACTTTAAATCAGGCATTTCCCATCTTCTGAGTTCTTAACTTTGCAACTCTTAACACTTTTAATGTAGGCTTTTCATGTTATTCAATAGAAATGATTTAAATATTAAATATCTCCCACTTGCCTCACCACAGCAGGCAGTAAGCTTCTTCTCCCATGCTGTCTGGAGCAAACTAAATGGCTTCTTGAGTTACTTTCAGTTTCATCACCAAATCCTGTCTCTTGGGTCTAAAATTCCTGTCCACCTTTCTAATATAGGAACTTAATACTTTTCTTAGTACTTTTTCTTGACAACTGTGATTCTCTTAAACGTATCCTCCTGTCCAATCTTTCCTTTCCTTCTCTTTTTTCTTTCTATTTTCACATCACAGAGGTGAATCTGTAACATACCAATACATCTGCTTCCATTTACTAATATAAAATGAGACCATGAGTGATTTAGTATTCTGCAGTTTTCCATGTCAGACTAATTAGTTCAGAGAAGTGTTTAGTTCAATTTAAATTAGGTTTTAATGAAATAGCAGCAAACTAACTTACTATGTATGGAAACTCATAGTGACTGTTCACTTCCTCAAGAAAACTGAAATCCAGTACGCTGCTGAAGTCAATAATAGTAAATAAAAAGCAGAGAATCAAGATGGGAATCGTTCTACTGCACTTAGCACTGGTGAGACCACACTTCAAGCGACGTACTTAGTTTTGGGCCCCCCACTACAAGAAAGATATTGAGGCCCTGGAGTGTGTCCAGAAGAGGGCAAGAAAGCTGTAAGGGGTCTGCAGCACAAGGCTTATGGGGAGCAGCTGAGGGAACTGGGGTTGTTCTGCCTAGAGAAGAGGAGCTCAGCAGAGACCTCGTCGCTCTCTACAGTGACATGAAAGGAGATGGTGGTGAGGTGGGGGTTGGCCTCTTCTCCTGAAATCAGGAATCGGGTAAATAGGGGCCTTTCACGTGAAGATTAAGTATCATAGGCTTTGGGGAAAATCAAAAGAAAAAGACCAGTGGGACATATTGACATTTCTGCAGTCAAGACAATGGAGCTGGGCAAACATAAGGGAAAGGTAGCCAAAGAAGCTGGTTTTGACTGGTCTGAGTGAAGGAGCTGGGTCAAAGAAGGAAGGTCAACCTGAGGAAGACTTATGACTTCATCCCAATGACCACTGGTGCAGGACCCCCACTACGAACTGCACACGTGTCAGTAGGAGGGTCAGTATGTAAATGAGTTCCTGGAAAAACAATGAATATGCTAATAATTTCTTGGAAATCTGTTGAATATGTATATGCTTGCTCTGTAACTTTCCAATGCTTCTGTCTATCGATGCACATGATAGGAGGAATGATCCCCCATGTGCCCAGCGCTGAATAAACACATACCTATTTTATAACCTAGTTTTGGCTATAGAGTCTGATTCTGCATGTCACTCCCAGGTCATAGTGATAAGATGAGAGGGTCCTTCTTGAGGTGCCTCAAGTTGCACCAGGGGAGGTTCAGGTTGGATATTAGGAAACATTATTTCCTCTCAGAAAGCGTGGTGCTGCAGCGGCACAGGCTGCCCAGGGAGGTGGTGCAGTCACCGTCCCTGGAGGTGTTCTAGAACCGTGTGGATGTGGCACTGAGGGACGTGGTCAGTGGGGATGGGATGGTGGTTGGACTCAGTGATCTTTCTGGCCTTTTCCAACCTTAATGATTCTATAAGATGCATTCAGTTACTACCTAGAAAGACAAACCTAATATATTTCAGTTTTGTACCGAAAATGTACACAGTTAGTAGGAAATAAATGTCCGACAGTAAAATGGTTACAGAGCAAATTCAGTTCTGATGGATTTCAGAGGTTTACAGTTTAGCACATACCAGCTGAATTTTGCTCAGCATGTTCTGTCTGAGACAAAAATGTAAGGATTGGAAGAAAAAAAACCCAAAACAGTACCACAGTTTACCTCTCTAGTCTGTACTTTGTATAATCACTTTTTAATATATAGAAGAAGTAACAAGTAGTGCAGGAGAAGTTTTGTCGTGGGCATCAGTTGGATGTAAAGGGAGCACTGGGTGTCTTTTGTCTCTTACTCTCGCATCACAAAATGTAATGTAATTACACAAAATGTAACATGTAATTAAACATGTTGGTTGTTCTGGCCTCTCTGACTTTTCCAGGTTCCCACCAACATGTTATCTCTTTGTTTTGAATAAAAGTGCCAGAGAGATGCAAATATCTCTGCTGTCCTGAGCCTCCATGGCTCTGCAGAGATCAAAGATCAGATGCCCATACCCCTCTGTTCTTATTGGGACCAGAGTGCTGCTGATTCTCCAGCCACTGTGAGCTCTCCTAATTGTGTTGCAGATGAGATTCCCAGCCTGAAAAAGGAGAATCGGTCATGCATCATGCAAATTCAAAATTCAGCTGTACAGTGTTCACTGTGTTCTGCAAAATCTTTTAAAAAGAAAACAACATTAAGACAGCATACAGATGAAATTTAAAGAAATCAACCCTTCCCTGCTGACAAACTAATTTGCATTGCTCCAAGAAATACAAAATGAAGTAAAATAATTTCATTGCCTTCTTTCATCATTATGCCACAGTACTAATTATGCTCCTGGTTTTCTGAAGTCTATAACGCTATTTCCTGCCACTGAGTTCTTATTTTTTTATTAACTTAATTCTCTAAACACATTTTATCCCCCCAGTAAGGACTTGATAACAGTCTATCATGTTGCAATGACACCAGTGGGTAAGTCTTCATCCACTGTGAAGATAGAAATGACAGAACAATGACTCTTTAGAATTGAAACTGTAGAAAAATGATTAATATTTTCCAAGATGATCAGCATATGCTGCCACAGAGTGAATATGAAATCATTACATTTTAATATGGGAAACTGATGAGGTCTAAGAGCATAAATAATACAAGCCATGCAAGTGTATCTCTGCATGCATATAAGATGCTGGTGTTGCTTGGTGTATGGAAGGTGCTTACAATATGAAGGATTTTGCTTTGCAGCAATCCCTGTTTCCTATAGACTTCAGTAAGACGGAGCTCTCACTACAGACACTATCATCTCCAGCCCTCCTCAAAAAAAAATAGGGAATTTCAACTGAGGAACAAGCACACGTGCAATGGACTCATTACCATAGCTCTGACAAGCTCAAGGTTTAGCTTGAAACAAAAGGGTCATTGCTGTCTGCTCTGAAAGGTGATAGCAAGCAGGCAATATGGCACATAAACACAGTCAGGCCTAATAGCAGCCAGCTTGAAGTTGCTTCCTAATCTCTGCTAGAAAGATATATGTATATGTATATATGTACATAAAATATTACAGACATAGAGAGTACACCATCAAAGAATTAACAGCTGAGGATCAGTCCCTCACGGGTATCAAATTTATACTAGTAAACAGGGAGCCTTATGGCACTGCAGGTCTCCGGCCAACTGCAACATGATTTCAGAAAAATGTTAATCTCATCCTTAAACTAATATTGTACCTTTGATAGAATTAGAGGAGATGGCTTTAAATTGTGCCAGGTTGGATATTAGGAAACACATCTCAGAAAGAGCGGTGCTGCAGTGGCACAGGCTGCCCAGGGAGGTGGTGGAGTCATCGTCCCTGGAGGTGTTCAAGAGTCTTGTGGATGTGGCACTGAGGGACGTGGTCAGTGGGCATGGGCTGACAGTTGGACCAGGTGACCTTAGTGGTCTTTTACAACATTAATGATTCTATTTTTTCTGCATGTGGCTTATAGAAGACTTCTGGCAGCTGAGGACTTCTGAACAGAAGCTGTCCCTAAAGCACTCCTTGGACAGGACCACAAAAAGTGATGGTAAATGATTTGATACTACGCTGGGTTTAATGCTGCTGGAGATGTGTTGGAGGGCAATCCTTGCCCATGGAGAAGTGCAGCCCATTTCCCCTGCTTGAATGAAGGGAGACAAGCTTGGGTCCAGGGCTGGAGCCTAACAGATGCCAAACTGATAAGAAATCAAAACATTAAGACTAAAGCCTTCATATTAATAAGTATGTATATGCCTAGAAGAAATCTCCAAACACAGGATGCTTGTCACCAGTACACTTGCCTGGTAAAAATCAGTGGTGTGGTTTTCAGTCATACTTCAGCATTTGCCACAGGCTTACTTGGAGATGCTGTCAGACACGGCTGCGGAGTTTCTATTTGCTATTTTCATGGCCATGTTTTTCTCTCCATTAAATGATTACAGGTGTAATTCCCAATAAAACCATTGGAAATCATTCCCAAATATTTGGCAACAGAAACTCAGCCTTCTGTTCCCTTGAAGCCAATGCAGCAGTTTTTCCAGTGTCTTTTAATTGACCTGTAATCAGGAAGTTGCTGCTTATATTTTCAATAAGTTGATAGCAGGCACTTTTATTTTTAAGAAAAATATTTCTTCTGTAAAGTGTAAGACTTAGGTATTGCTTCAGTCCATACCAGTGGTGAGGCACATCTTGGGGAGACTTTGTTTGAAGAGCTTTGGCACCGTCCTTCCTGTTTTAACTGACACCTATGCAAGCGTTCAGCCTCCCCTGCCTGAAGATCACAACGTTAGATGAATAATTGCAGTGATTTTGTCCTTTGAGCAGATGCTTTAGAAAGGTTAACTTAGAACATCTGAATATTTTCCCACTTTCCCTATATTTTGTATTTTACTTTGTCCCGTTGCTAATTATTTTAAAAGGGGCTTTGTGATAGAAAAAGAGATCCGTCACTGAACCGGTCATTTTTCTGGCAGACTGCTCTGCAAGTAATGCAATTGCTTAAATAAAAATGGCACAGCTTTAATGTCGTAATCTAATCACTCATTTCTCTGCCTTTCATTCTGATAAAGTAAGACATGATGAACTCTCGGTAGATATAGTAATACCCTATAAGTACTTCTGTAAGATTTATGTTATTATTGAATATTATTTCAAAGGAAGCAGGACAAAACGTAATTCTTGCCATTTTACTCGGTTACTCATTTTGCAATTTTAAGGTTCTCCCACCATCTCTGAAAAGAAAGGATCAAATTAACCATTTTAACAAGCACTGGCTAGTTACACATATGTACCATTCATTTAAATGACTTGTGAAATCAAACAGAGCCTTTCAAATAATTGGGCCTGTCTCCTTTCTCTGAATAATAACTTCAAGGAAGATCCACCTCCCTCTCAGGGCAAGAATGGACGGCTGGGTATGCTCTGGGGAATGAAAGGGCTTAAAGCACAGCACATAAAAGGCTGAGTAGAGAAGTCTTTGAAAATAAATGCAGGCTGCAACAAAAGGTAAGAAAGAAAAGGATGTAGAGAGCATGGCGGACTTCACTGTAGATATGGGAAGTGCATACAGAAGAGGTTGCTGAGGCAATGTGTAATACCCTGATCGAAGAGCGAATATACTGCAGGTGTAGGGTGGTAAGAAGAGAGAATTGCATTTTGATGAGGGGCACAAGACGTGCAGAGGCTGGCTGAGGTAACAGGGAAATGAAGAGCCCTGAAAAGGAATCAGGCTGGGAAATGACACTAATTATCTCAGAGTGAAGTGTTTATATTTCCACTCACTCATAATCACAAAATGATAAAGGTGAGGGAAAGACAGAGGAGGGACATATTAATATTCTTAAAATGACACAAATGATGAACAAAACCCTCTTTTCCCTTTTCAAATGTCTCAGATTCAGATCTAGCTGAAAAAATATCAATCTTCAGGGAAACAAAAATTGTCATTTTGCCTCATCTTCTGTGTATGTTGTTTGTGTTCATAGTAGCAGTTGAACTGGAAGGTTCACCTGGAGCAGGGCTGAAGGAGGGTGTAGCCTTTCCAGTGAATGTACACATCCATTTCTCCAGAGAAAAAAAGCAACAAACAAAGAAGTGATCAAAGAAGATGGTTGGTAAGCTGCTGTGTGCTGTCTTCTTAAGTTAGCATCATCTGAGTTCAAAAGGCAAAAAAATTAAAGAGCTCTAATGCAGCCATTTTCTCAGGTTTTGTTAACAGTAAGCAGCTGATAGGTTAAATGTAATTAAAAAGGAAAACAGCAGGGCTTCAGTGAAGTAACAGATTTGAGCTGCTGTAGCTGAAAGAATGATTTGGCATAACGCTGTTAATGTTTTTAATTGTGTCAAAGCTAACAAGTTTACAGATGTGTGCTAAAACATCATTGCTGCCTGACTAATTTCCAAACATGCATTCACCCTCCTCCAGTTATCCAAGCAGCAGCTGAGTCACAAGACTCGCTCATGGATATTTGAACTCTCAGACCTACTGGACCAGAT
Organism: Alectoris magna; assembly: GCA_030625065.1. NCBI lineage: Eukaryota > Metazoa > Chordata > Aves > Galliformes > Phasianidae > Alectoris > Alectoris magna. The sequence continues at coordinate 141,949,935 of CM060560.1, forward strand.
CAGTCATGGGTCTGATCCTGTCTTGTAATGACAACATTTTAAGTTCTATTTTTCTAGGAGAGCTTGCCTTGAGATCTCATTTGAACATTTGGTCTGGAAAAATATAGAAATGTCTCTTTCCTTCCATGATGCATTATTGAGGATCAAATATTGCAGCATTTTCTAAATTTAGGATAGGAATCTTCAAGTACATTTAGCACGTGGGACTGTGTTGGCTGGCAGGTAGGACAACCAGGGATAGATGCAAGACCTTTGGATGCTGAAGGACAAGACCCTCTTCTGCAAGTTGGTGCCCTATATGCACCATCTTCACATGACATTTCAGAGCCCGTAGCCATGCCCAAAAGAGCAGCTGCCGTCCCTTATAGCCTGCAGCCTCTGACTCTTACTGCTTGCTCACTTTTCTCTTTGGGTAGGGCAAGTCCTCCATGGGCAAAGAGACGATGAAGATTTCATCCTCCAGATCTTCCCAAGATTTTCAAATCTTTCCATGCCTTTGGTTTTCTTGATTCCTAAATTGAGGGGTGACTGACAAATTTCATATTCTCCTTCTTTTTCCAGCCTATTGCACATGCAACTACAGTACATTGTAAGGCTTTGATCAACCTCTGAATGAGATTTATAGATTTCTCAGCAGAATTCAGCAAATGGACTCATGATGTAGCATTTTCTACAGTTCCAGCCTCAAGCTTGGTGAGGATATGGTTACCTTCTTACCAAAAAGTGAAAGTTCATGGTGTTCATTCTCTGTGGGAAAAACCATATGCCCTACATTGTTTGATCATAAAGACATACTTTAACAGAAAGAGCGCTCCTTCAAGTTTTAACTTTCCTTTTTCTGCCCACAGACTGGAATTAGGATGAGCTTTTGGTCACCTTGCTACCAGGTGATGAGCTTTGCAAACCAAACAAACTTGATGCCATCACTCCTAATAAACTCCACTTGTGGGTGCTTCCTGAGCCTTGTATGAACTCCAGGAGAATACAAGTGAGCCCTTCCATGCGAGCTGACCTGTAGAGACCAGTTTCTGTGGTGGCTGCATGCATGCCCCTTACCTCCTGCTATCTCTGTGATTACTGATGCTCCAGGAAAGCAGTGGTGTCCTGGACATTCTTTTGCACCAAGCATGAGGAGACATAGAGTGGAACAAAGAGTGATCAAACAGTAAATTCTTTTTGCAATGCCTGTAATGAGAAGAATGAGAAAGAAAAGTTTCCCAAGATGTTGATGTGTCATCTTACCCACTTCTAAGGATGTAGAGCTACCCTGTTGTTGTGAACCAAATTGCTAAGATAGGCAGAATGATTGTGATGTGAAAGTACTTGAACAGCATCTGCTCTTGACTACGATCAAGAAATTTTATCAGATGATGATTTTTTTCCCCTTAATTAAAGGAATACATTTAAGAAAGAACAATGTGATACTGCTCCTAGTTATTACAGTTCTTGCTTTCTGCAAAATAGTGAAAAGGAAAAAGAACATTTTTTGAAGGAGGACAGTTTTGTAATAACACAACAAACTCCACTCATAGTTAGCTTTTCTGCCATGTTGTAAATATTTCAGGCCCAAATAAGTTTGTGTAGTAGCTGACAGATAAATTGATTTTGCAAATATAAATCTTTGAACAATGTCACTGGCTTTTTTATTTTTGAAAGACCAAATAATTTCAAAGATCTGCAGGTCTGAGGAAGGGAAGAAATGGTAACTGTCTGTGAAATTTGATTTCTATAGATGCACCACAGTTCTGAATTATTTGAATGTCCATTGCCTGAAGGTTAGCTTCTGTTGATTTCCTAAACCCTAAAGAACAGAGTCTAAACCTTCAACTTTACTGATGTCTCAGGCTCTGCAAAACTGATAGTCATGAGCTCACCATTTTGTAAACAAGCACTTTTGTAGCTTTCAGAGAAGCTATTTTCTTTCATGTTCCAGTTTATCTAGTGGTTGAATATCTCAAACCATGGTCTCATGGGCAGTTATGGGCAGAAGCAAGCTTCTCTGACCTTGCTCTTTGCTTTATTCTGTACTCCAGCTATGGTCTGAAGATGTGTGACTGTTCAGGTGAAAACTAGGGAGTATCAGCAGTGATGAAGTGCCACTCTTACACGTCTCTGGTTCCCAGGCTGGCCTGAATCCTGAATGAAAGCAGCCAAGTTTGGTTCTGTCAGTCCTCATCTATGTAGCTGAGTCTTTTGTTATGAAACTCCATCATGAAAGCTTTAAACATCATCTGCAGCAGATATCCTTCTATTTATCGGGCATCTTAACTACTACTAGCCATATGGTAAAAATAAACAGAACTGATATGGTTTAGTTCCACCTGTGATGCAGTACTCAGGAAACCCCAGAATGCAGCAACATCACCCTCCCTTGCTAATCATCAGGAAGTTAATCTTCAAATTCAGAATTTGGATTGCTTGTTGATAATTACACCTATTTGCTTGCTCATTCAGAGAAACTAGAGATGAGAAAGATGCATTAATATCTTTTGCTCCCTGAGTGCAGAGCTATTATCTCTATTTGAATCTGAGCCTGGCTCAGTTTTCAGTGCTTTTCAAATTGTCCATATGAAAAAGGCTCCAGTCTGGAAAGTTAACTGAATAAGTATTCTTTGTTGCTATATTTCATCACTGTATAATGGCTGAATCTATAGCTCATAAAATCATTTGGCTGTTAACAGGGCTGACTAAAGCAGAGCACAGGGAAGAAATGAACATGCAAGACTTTATATTTCCATTTTAAAATCTGTTGCCCTATACTGTTCCACAGCTGAACCCTTCTGAAAAGCTTCTGAGGCTTCTCAGTTGTAGAGTAGTGTTTGTGATTTGGAGTCTTATCCAGCAGGGAAAGAGATAAGGCTACCACATTTATTCCACTTATTACTTTGTAATGGGTCAATAGAGTACGCGACTATAGATCTTTCAAGTTAGATGGGATCCCAGAAGTCCATTCCTCTGCTGGCTATGACAGCTGGAAAAAGAGAGAGAACTATGCCCTGGAAAAAGGATTGCAAGGTAAGTTAAGAAAAGAAGAAGAATAAAACAGCACCAAAACCCCAACAGCTATGTGGCTGAAGACCAAGGATTTAGACCTGTGTGTAAGAAACAAAGGATACAGCGTGACAGAAAATGGTGGCATTTATAAAATATTCAAGGTATGGTCTCTAAAGTCCAGAACAGTATTGAATAAAAAGTATTTAAATATAATCAGTTGGGAAAGGCAATTATACCAGCCTAACATACTTTTGGGAGGATGAATTTAATCTACAAGATCTATAGTCTGCTATGTCTTTTCAAAGTGTTTAATGTGTCTGGTCACTTTCTTTCTTCCCCTTGTGAGGAAATGGCTTTGTGGAACAATGCCCCTGCAATAAGATATCAATAGGAACAGAAGTTTTGTTTGCAAGCTCTCTGACACACCAAGATAAGATGCATTTTGGGGCACCTCTGAACCTCATCTATGTTTATCCCATAAGTTGGCACCAATGTGGTTGTGTTGAAGCTGTGAAGACATGCAAAGCCTGGTTGATACAGTTGTGCTGGTAGAAATTCTTAGTATAATATCACTGCATCAGCAAAACTTCATGAAGTATATAGATATCGAATATCTGTGTCACTTCACCACTTTACTGAAGACATGTCTTGAACCTTCAGCTTCTCTCAGCAGTCCTTTAGGCTGAGGCATGAGTGCTAAGAACAATTCTCCTACCAAGAAAGGGTGAGAGATGGAGGGCTATTGAATTGGAGTGATCTCCCATTTAGTGGGAAGATTTCCCCAGGAAACCAGCAGTGAACAGTGCAAATTGCTGATGCCTTGTTAGGCTGCTGTAGTCTCCTTCCCCTGCCAGCTGTAAATTTACAAAAGACAAAGTCTGCTCTGACTGGTTGTCCCACAGTAGGCAGAGAAATAAGGTAGTATGAAGGAAGGAGAGGTGATACAGCAGTATCCCATGCTTCTGGAACAGTCTGGAAAGGGGCTGAAGTGGTGATTTGCAAAAGAAGTTCCTTATTGGTACAGTTCTACATCTCTCTTCCTCCATGAGTCAGCTCCTCTCTATATTACTGCTTCAATTATTTTCTGTCCCACTAGGCTTAAATTCTGCATCTCAGCAGCCAAACTGTGTGGCTAATAAATCCCGAACGCTGACAAAGGGTGCGTAGGATCGGGAATCTCAGCCCACAGGATGAACCGAGAAGTGGAAGGTGGAGATGGTGGCTGAAGTCTGCCAAGATTCAGAGGAACACAGCAGCGTGCCAGACCCTCTCTGGATGTGAGTGTATCAGCCTGGTAAGCATCCAGTAAGGGGCCCAACCGGGTCTGCAGTGCTGTTTCCATGCTGCAGTCTCACCAGTAATATGACTTCTACTGCAGAACTCACCTCAGAAGCATACTGGTCTTCTGAGCTAACACAGGGCAGGGCCTTGGGGACAAATAGCGGTGTTTATGTAGTGCACTTCTTTTTACCAGCAAGCGTGGAAAAAGAGCAGAGTGATTCCAGATCACGATGTCAGAGGTACACAAAGAGCATCTGTCACTATGACAGAACCGTAAATCATTGTGCTGAAATCCTGACATGCCCTTTTTTCATTGGCAAAATAGTTCTTTAAAATGAGATACAATTAAGTTACTTAGGGCACATATTATCTATTTTAAAACTATTTTTTTTGTGTGTGTGAAAAGTGTAGACCAAATGAACTAATTTTATTTGTTTGTTTGTTTTTCTTAAAAGTTCTAAGACATCATTTACAAAATAATGATGTCCATGATTTAACACAGTCATTGAGGGTGCTGCTAGGAATTGTCCCAAGTGAAGACGTTATTAGGAAAATAAATCTGTTAAGGGGAACTGTTGTTAATAACAGAAACAGTGCTGAAGGCACAACAGCAAACCATCCTGATGTGGAAGGAAGATAAGTGGTAAGAGGCCAGGATGCCTGCCTCGAGAATTCTCCAGTGACCTGAATATCAAAAAGGAAATCCTACAGAGAGTGAAAGCAAGGGCATACAAGTGAGATGAGTAATAAAGCAGCAGTATAAGCATCTAGGGATGAAACCGAGAAGACTAAGTCACAATATGAGTTACAACCCTTCTCTAGCATAAAATGGAAGAAAAAGAGGTTTTATAAATACCAAGAATTTAGAGGAAGAGAAGGGCAGAGGCACAAATAACAGATACCCAAACTAAGGTGAAACTTTTTACTATTTATTTTGTTACATCCTTTACAAGCAAGTAAATACTAATGATAGATACTTAACAACTCTGCTTTGTTTTGTTTTGTTTTTTTAACAAGGGGAAGAACATATGCCAGAATGGGAAAAAAACAAGTCAAAGGATTTTTGAATAAATGAGATCTATGCAAGTCTCTAGAGCTTGTTGAAATTCATTCAATACGTACGAAACACTCAACTTATCTCTGAGAGTTCCTGGAAGAGCAGTTAAGTCACAGGAGCCTGCAGCAGCAAAATAGCCAAATATGGCAATATGGTTGTGATCACACTTGTGATTTTGGTAATGATGAGAGGACCTGACATTGCATCACATATTTTGCAAGTTATGTTAAAGAAAACACCCATTCAGTTTAAAGCTTTGCTTTCCTTACGTTTTCTTTTTTTCCATTGCGGCGCAAATTAATTATAAAAGAAAGAGAAAAGTCTAATGGAAATGTTCAATAAGGTTTCTTCAATGTGATGCTCACTGCAGGCTCAGAGTTGGGCACAATTAGAGAGTTGTTGGCTGTGGGCCGTGCACTGCACGGTCATAACCATTTCTGCTTCTAAAAATGAGGAATGAGGAACCTAGGGAATTACAGAGAAGTCTACCTAACTTCAATACCTAGAAAAATAATGGGACGAATTACCTAAAAATGAACACATACATGTCGTGAGAATAATAAAGTGATAAGAAACAGCTAACATGAATTTGTCAAAGTAATCTAATTTTCTCCTTGAACAAGACAACTGGTTCAATAGATAAGGAAAAGCAGAAAGAAGTGACTGTATCTTGACCCCAGATGTATCTAGACCTAAGTAAAACTTCTGGTACTGTCTGGTGTGCTCATAAATGGAGTGGAGAAAACTGCCCCATTTATTATCATCTCTAAATCACTTCACTCTTCAAGAGAAACCTGCACTCAACTCTTGGTACTTGCACTAGGAGGGTGTCGAAGAGAAGTCTTGTACTGATCCTAAGATAGGATTCTGTTAAAAGTTTCGGTAAAGACCGTAAGCATGTATCAGATTCCATCATCTAAGCCTTTAGATGACATCATGTAAAGATTTATAAAATACGCTCAAGACAGAATTAAAAATCATTCTTTTTTTAAATTGTTCAGAAAGGTTCTGAAATCCAGCATCGAAAAATTGAACAAAGACAGTCACAGAGGACTACACTGAGGAGGACGAAATCAAAAGCGCAACCACAGAATGCCACTGCAGATAAAGATCTAGTGATTAATGAGGGCCGTGAAAGAGTCAGCAGTGTGATGTCGTTGAGGAAAAGAGATAAATGTCATCCTAGATTCTCTTGAATTGTCTGCTAGCAACACTGTAGGTAAGACAGGAGATAATTAGCATGCTCTCTTTGGCACTGGCGAGGACTCAGAAAAACTGAAAGATTATTTGTTTTAATAAAGAAAGTTAAAGGTTCTGTGGGATCCAACAGTTTTCAAGTACATAAAAGATTATTACAAAGAGGGTGATAATATTGTTTTTCATGACCACTAAATATGTGGACAGAATACGAAGGATTTTTTTTTTTATATGACATAATGTGTAGTAACATGTTGTAACTAGAAGAAAAGTACAAAAAGAGATTACCCAAGAAGGTTTTATATTCCATGTCACTAATGTGTTTAAGTATAAATCAGAGGGACTGCTACCTACCATCGAGATAATTGTGGTCTTTCTTCATAGCGAGAAGATGGATCAGGTGAATGTTTCATAGTTGGTGGATGAGATCCGTAGAACTATGATGGAGCGTTCAAGTTATTACAAGGTAATCCATAACAAGATTGGGCTGAGAAAGCGTTTGAAAATGTCACGTTTAGTACCAGATAGGTTCATTAGGACTGCACAGGTAGTTCCCCAGACTTTTTTTCTCTTAGACTGGTTGTTGTTGTTGATTTGTTCTAAGTAACCTCAGGATGGATAGTTACAGCGTTGATTAAAAATTCTGAGAAATAACAGACTACATAGCCCCATGAGATCCCATCCAACTCTACATTTCTATGATTCATGTGTAGTCTACAGTCTTTTTTTTTTTTTTTTATCTGCTGAAGAGCTTTGCAAGCACAAGTTAATTATTAAACTAGCTCTTTTCCCAGGGCAGTTATGACCTAATAATTTATGATAGTGCTCAAATGAGGAATTAAACAAACATATCCAAAATAAACAGAGATTAAATTGTCTTTGCCAATGGAAAAGGACAAAATCTTGTTTTTATGCCAGTGGGCCTGCAAAACAACAGCATGGATACAGAGCTCAGTAGAACTATCAAGTGAGGACTTCTAAATCTGTGAGAAATCCTGAATTTCAGTTTGTTTTTATTCAAAATTTTAGAATGAGAAAAAAAACATGAGCATTTTGGAAAGGTTGAGAATTGTGAAGGCTTGAATTGCAACTAAACACTTCAACATTCAAAAACCGAAATGTTTCAGTACACCACATATATATTTTAGGCAGGGGAATACGATGAACATTATGTAAGCCACAGCCCTCCAAGGACCCTAGTATACACAAGAAAATGCCAAACAGAATTACAGTGCAAGTAAAGTAGCATCCTGCAGTATGATACATTTTGTGTTACCTCGAAATAAATCTAAAGATCATACTCCCAAAGGAAAACTAGAGAACAAAGGTCTGCAGAAAATATACAGAAAGTCAAACCCATGTAAAAGTTCTAATAAAGACTAGTTACTGCTCTTCATATTGAGAACAAAACAAAACAAAACACAAAAACAAACATGGCTGTGAAAGCTCGAAGTGTTTGCAGTTTTCATTGTTTTCATTGTTCCAGCCTAGTAGAAGACAGTCATTATCCCCAGATATAAGGTCAAGGTCTGGACAAATGCAACCTTCCAGACGTTCAGAAATATTTGGGTTTAGTGTTCACCGGTTAGGCCATGCTTCAGCGTATGTCTGCTTGCCCTTTTGTTCTTTGAAAAGTAGGTATGACTTTCAGACATCAGAATAACAGTTTTGTAGTGCACAAGAAGGCTCTCTCTTAAGACAAACACCAGAACTTGTGAATTTTGCTGTGTGAATGGATGAATACTGATCTAACGAATTTGGTTGGCTTCAGGTCTACCACTGAATCACTGGTAGAAAAGCAAAATTTCAGAAGTTCAAAGATCCTTGGGCAAGCCTGTCAGGTGTCAAGGGCAGGCTAAATCCCAAAGTGAAGAGAGACAAACAGACCCAAGTGAACCAATTTCATCTCAGCTGAGCTTATGGCAGCCTCAGTGAAGTGGTCTCATTGCTAAGACCTGAAAACCCAAAGACAAATGGGTTGGTTAGTAGGCCAGGATGCTGTATTCAGTCCAAAGCACATGCCAGCAGCCTAAAGTGTCTTAAGCAGCTTAAATAGCTTTAAGCAGATTTGAAGACTTAGGCACTTTAAGCTTATAAAGCAGTTTAAGCTGCTTAAACTGCTCTAGGACTGTAACGAGCGCCCCATGGTACTGCTCCCTGCCAGCTGAGCAAAAAGAGGCTGTGTGCTGTGCCTCCTTCACCATCACTGGGAAGGAAGGAGCTACAGGGCCACCACAGATTTAGCTGAGAGTCTACATAAATACAGACAACTGATATTGACAAGTTTTGGCAACAGTGTTGTATAAAATAGTGTGTCTTCCCCAGCTACATCAATCTCTTTTTCTATTTTTGTTTGTTTTACTCAGGCCCTTTCAGTATCTCTATCAGTTTCCCCTCTAATTAATTCTTTCTAATGAGATCAATATACTTTTAGGAAGAAAACATGTATCGATTCAGCCTATTCAGCGCACAGAACCATGCTGGAGGCAATTGCTCAGTTTTAGCTATACAAACTATAGCTTAACCTAAACATATATATATATACATATATAGTTTTTCTTTTCCTCAGTAGAAAGACATGAGTTGACAGAAGCAGTGTGGAGAAAACATAATGGCATATCCCAGAATATCGCCTACAGAATCAGGTAACCAGATGGGGTAGAATCAGATCTCCTGGCATTTCAGAGTTTTCAGAGGAAGGCTGTAGGAGAAAGTCTGGGGACAGCTATCCAGCAAAGTGGGTAAATGGGTCTACCTATGTTGGTAATCTCTCAGGGCTGAAATAACTTAGTTTTCAGTTTTCTGTCACCCGCTACAAATTTGGGATGAGCTACGCAAATCACAGCATTGTTCTGTTCTTGGCAAAGGATCTGATAACCCTCCTCCTTAAGTGTGGTAGAGCAGCATACCAGTGAGCGGCTGCTCAGTGTCTTCAGAGTTGTCACTAGCAGTAATTCACTACCATCTTAATAACTGAGGCTGTGATGATGACATACTCAAGCTCCTATGCTGACGTGATGCTTGCTGCTGAGGATTCTGCTGAGGGATCTGAGCACGTGCCATCTTGTTTTCCTCATGTTGTAGCTCCCTTGTGAGTTTCTTTACTAGGCACATTCTGCTCTTCTCTTTCATATCTTTCACTCACACATCTCACTTTCTGGTGTCATATCCTAATTTCTCTGGTGTTATCTACCCAGAATCCTCAGTTTAACTGGTCCCATGTATTTCCAAGGTTATGGAGTACCATTACATGACTTGTCACACACGCATTAAGCATGGTTTAGCTGTGAAACATAACTGTAAAACTTATACCCAAACAATACGTTCGATGGACTTGAGGACTTAAGCAGGAAGAGGGACCACAGTCAGCGTTACTCATTGGCCTATTTTTTGCTGATTATCTATGTCATGCATTCCTAAATAATGATGTATATTGCATTCACAGCATGTATTGCATTCATAGCATGACCAGTGTGCCATATTTATACAAGCACCCCTTAATGTTTTCATTAACGGTTGATTTACAACACCTGCTATTTCTTTCAAGCAACCTGAAATCGTTTGTCTCCATTTTTTGTCAAAGAAAGCAGTCTCCAACATGATCTATTTTTTAAGTTATCAATGTATTTAAATCTGATTTTCCATTTATCTATCCTTGAGTAATTGCTTCCCTCAAAACATCTTCTGACACTCTAAATATGACATCAATGGGACTCATTAGCTTGTGGGTGATTGAATTATTTCTGCTTCTTATGTATAGGTTTGAGATGCTCCCATCAGGTGACACTGCTGGCAGTCAATTTAAAAGTTTATTCATCACTTGGTTTGAGAGTAGTGGTCATGTTGGAGTTTGGTTTCCTTGGGTCCTTACCCTGTCTACAACATCCTGCCAGCAGCCCCATCTCTTTACCATTCCCCCACCAGCTTGTCAGGACAAAAGACACATTGTCTGAGCTGCCCATGGCCTGCCCAGCTCTAGAGCTGGAGAAGAAGGCAAACTGCACCAGCCATTCCCACAGTTCCAACAGCGATTTGAGACTCACTCTCCACTAGGCAAGCTGCTCATTTGCATCAATGATTAATGATGGGAATTAATGAGGTTAATTAAGGTTAATGATGAGTATGGAAAAGTCATCTTTTTTGGATTCTGAAACGCTACAGTGAATGCTGAAAAGCTGTATGTAGTCACCTATTCGTAACTCACGCATTTTGTTCAGATGACTTTTTTCAGGATCTGAGAAGATAAAGGTCCCTTTTGCGTTACAACAGTTTGGGTAGCTTAGGTAGATCTGAAGGAACTTTTTAGCAGTTGAAAACAAGAAAACATACACCAGGCATCAAGTCATGTATACAAGTTGAGATTTGCCAAAGACTTAAGCTTAATTTTTAGTTGGAATACAGTTTCCTTTGACTTGATGATCTTGAGGGTCTTTTCCAACCTGAGAAATTCTATGATTCTATGACTTCTAGGAAACTTTCATGTGCATTAAAATTAACTTTGCTGATGTAAGATAACAGTGGTATTGCACATTTTTATGTATAAACAATAGATAAACAACTGTGCATGTGCCAAAAGAATGTTGATTGACTTTGTTGAGCTTAAATGAGACCACACATCTGTGCAGGCTCACCGGTGGATGAAGAAGTTTTTCAGAAATGTGCTTGGGCTGAATCACTAAGTGCTGGCAAGCTGATGGGGTCCTGTTATTGCACAAACCACCAAGTGCTAGCCCATCACTGAGGGCTGCTGCTCCCATTACCAGCTGCTCACACAGTAAAAATGTGCAGGCTCACCTCAGTGGGCTCAGCTTTCCTTCCTTCCTTCCCCATACTCAAGACGGCTGTCGCCTTGATGAGTATTTAGGATTACAGCTGAGCTCACTATAGGAAAACAGAGGGCTTCATAAGCCAAAGTGCCTCTTTGACTCTTCTCTTCTTATCCCAAACCTTGGCATTCCAACTACTGTTTACATTCTTTTAATAATCTTGCTTATCTTAAATGAAATGGTAGTTTATTTCAACTTCAAAACCAAACTTTTCTTGATGGCTTTTCCTATTTCTTTCCTCCTCATCTTTGATGACTTCCTTCTTTGGATGACACAGTGAGCTGCCTGATTCTGTCACATTTATGTGAAGAGCGTTTCCCTAGAGTGCAGTGTGAGCCCAGTTCTTTGCTCTGCTGCAAGGTATTTTAAGAGGTGGGTACAGTTTAAGATTTTAGAAAGAAAGACAGCACTCTACTAATATTAATTCACACATTCCCTCTTGCATTCTTGATTCCATAACTAACTGGGCTGAGCTTCCATCTCCGCCCATATCCTGCCTTTACATACATCCATGTGCAGAGGACAGGGGAATGTGGAGTGAGCCAGCCTGACTGCAGGCTGAGTCATTCTGGGAAGGCAGATGTCATACTCCAATTAGGTTAGTAAAGAAGGAAGTGTGCCAGCAAAACAGGTGATCTGAGCAATGCATGGCACCCCACGTGCCAAAATGGATACTGTACAGTACTGTGCTACAGCAGAGAAGTGCAGAGAAGAATACAAGCATGCATATTCACAGTGGCCTTCAAAACAAAAATTTAAGAGATAACAAAACTCAGCCCATTTCTTTCCATGGATCCCTTTAACACCAAAGATGAATATATTATGACTCAGTAATGGATACAGTGGTGGTATAGTATAAGCCTCTCAGCATTTTGGTCACTTTTATTTGTGTGTCATTTCCTATACACGGAGGTTTGGAAGAAGGATCACAAACACAATTTGTGAGTATGCAGCAATTATGCTATTTGTTGGGTTATACATGCAGTAAATGTCAGGGACTAATATGCTATTAACCTAAACACTAATGCACTTACTATCTCTGATGCAGGTACCTGCTGAGTTTCTGCCAGTCAGGCAGATGGTAATCACATGGAGAAGTGTCAGTCTCTACTGCTCCTTTTAATAGGCTGATCCTCAGTTTTGCTGAGTCGTCTTCTATTTTTTTTTTTTTTTCTCAAGGTTTTATAGCTTTTTCAATTAATATTTTTTCTTCAGTCCTTGAGTGATTTCTACTGACTCAACAGTTTCACTACTATCCTCATTTCAGATCTTTTTTAAAATGTGTCTTGCTTGGTTTAAATTTATGTGCTATCCCTCAAAGCTTAGCAACCATTTTGCTACTAATGCAGAGACAGGGTCATAGGGTTGATCTGAGCTTCATTTTAAAACAGTTGGTGTGGGAAAGATCCACCAAGCTGATGGGAAAGAGACTGGTGTGTTCTTGTTGTTTGGCATGTTTCTAAGCACCTTGTTGGTTTAAAAATGTAGGCCTTATCAGATGGCGAAAAGACTTGAAGAAACAGATACTAACATGAACACCAGCTGAGGTTAGGTTGTGCTGCATTGCTGGTGGTATCAGTGGTGGTCTTTGAAATACCAAGTAGAAAAGTCAGGAAGTATGGTCTTCAAAAGGAGAACAATCTAAAAATCAATGCTGTAGAGCTGAAAACTAAACAGTGCTGTGCAATATTCTGACTTTAGCCATGTACAGATTTATATGGAAAAAAAAATTCACCATGAGGATAATTCACCACTGGCACAGGTTGGTCAGGGCATTTTTGGCTGTCTCCATCCTTGGCAGTTTTCAAGATGCAACTGAGTGAAGCCCTGAGCAACCTGGCCTGTGGGTCCAGGCTCTGCACTGACACTGTTTTGAGTGGGAGTTGTTGGACTGGAGACGTCCTGAGGCCCTGTCCATCTTACATGATTTGGTGATTCTGTGCTTTAAGTTGCCCTCGGAGCCCAAGGGGGTGGAGAAATGGTGTTGAGAGAATAGCCCATGTGACATTTCCCACAACTTAGTCTCTATAACATCTAGCTGCTGTTGCAAGGTGACCTTGCCCCTCAACCAGCCCTGTTCTGGCAGTGTTAACTTCTCTTCTGAGCTAGCACTGTTGGCCCTCATCCAGTCACCCTGTGAGCTGTTTCAGCTCAATAACCTGACAGAAGCTGATAAGTTTCTTTGGAACTGTTGGTTTTCTGCTGATTTAGTTAGCTGAATGATTTCACTGAGAGACAGATGAGCATCATAGCACGAGGAGGAGGTGGGAACGTGTGGCTAAGATTGGAAGGAGTTCAGGTTGGGCAGGGCCCTTTCAGTGGGAGTGAGCCATTAAATTTTCCTTGCTGCCTCATGAGACAATGTGATATATCTGCAGCAACTTCAGTTCAGGCATAACAACAAATTGAGTAAGTCCAAACAGGGATGTATCATCAAGTAAAGAAGAACTCAGAAAGGAAAACTCTTTAATTCTAAAATGATGAAAAATGTGGAACTGTGCAAAATGGAACATGGAAGCATAGCAATCAGTGAAAAATAATGTTCAAGGAAAGACAAACAGAAATATATGAGCACTTGAAGCTGAATCTCATGCCATGTTAGGAAACCACAAGTCTTGTTTACTGAGTTACAAAAATCCTGTGTGGCTAGTTTAAACAGGAAATGGTCTGATCAGAAGCAAAGATAGGGAAATGCGTACAACAGAGATAAAACAGGTGGCAAAAAGTCTTCAATGGGACTCAGCCCAACCTTGACATTAGATTCTGCTGAAATGTGATTTCAAAGAACAGGAGATTGCCACTGGCTCAGCATCAGTATCAGAAAAGCAAGTCATAGTCCAAGAGGTAGCAGCAACAATGCAATGACAGATGACGTGCTTGTAGAAGAAATGCTAAAAGCCCACAGTGTCACTGTCAAAATAAATTTTTAAAAAGATGTTGAATAAAATCTGATGGAAAGAGAACATTTGATGTGGGAGAACATGAAGTTGTTAGAATATTATTTAAAAAAAAAGTGACTGGGAAACTCTTTCTCTTCCCTATGCAACAGGGGAGGTCAATCACAGTGAAATGGCATACAAGATGACGCAGATAATAGATGCAAAACTGGAGAACAGTCTCTGGATTCAGGCCCAGAAAACTGAATAATCACACAAAAGAGCATCCTGAAAGAATACATGCAAGGAGAGGCTTTGCTCATCACCAGTTTCATTGATTTTCTGAGGTTACTTAACAGCAGCCTTCAGAACACCTTGTGGAACTAGAGCACTCAGCTCATTCTCCATCCTCACGAACTTGTAGGGAGGGGCAGATGGTTTGTCTGGGAGTTCAGCTTGGTGACAGACAGTTTCACTTTGAGGCCTGCACTTGCTTTCTGTTGTTGTTTTGCATTTATCATACATAGCTAACGTGTAGGCAGCAGAAGTAGCAGCAGACCATGGGTGGATTACACATATCTTGGATGCATAAACTGTGCTAGTAACGTTTTGTTACTGAGACATAGACCTAGAAAAAAAAAAAAACAACAGCTGCGAAGATGCATAACCTTGCAAAAAGATAGTAGGATTAAAAATCAGTTATCAAAGCAAACATTCCTGAAAGCTTAGTACTAAGCATCAAAGTCCTGTTAGAAAAATACAAATCCAGGAAAGTAGAACAGCTTGCCTGCCTTGTCCACATCCTACTCATGAATAATAAGGAAGGAATTGACAGCAAGGCTAGGAAAGTCTTCCACTGTTCACCTCGTTTCAACATGTGGAAGTCAAAGATACTGGGTCCCAGAACAAAACCAAGACTTTTAGAATTATTTCCTACATGTAATTCTAATGCTAAAATAGACCTTGAAAGGTGAAGACATCGTAAGTGCTAGAAAAATAGATGCCTCATGACAAAATGTGCCCATGAGGAAGTTTAAATATTGGGCTCTATCATCAGCTTAGGGAGTTGAACAGCCTACCATCTTTCAGCAGTCTGCAGGGAACACAGAATGTGCCCAGTCTCTGAATGGCAGTCCCCAAGAATGCCTCATAAAAGGATCAGCTGGAGACCAATGTGTGTGAAGATGACACTCATAAGAGATCTTAAAAAGACCCACATTGCAGGAAGAACAGTGATCAATCTCAACTGCGTCCATTAGAAACACCAACAAGTGATAGTTAGGAATGGAAGACGTTAGCTTTCACTGTGCATTACAGCCTTGCTGTAGAAAGAAGACAGTAAGAATAAGGTAAGAGCTGCTAGAAAATCAAATACATTCTCTCTAATTGCTTTGTCTTCTCTGTGAAATTACTTGCATTAGCTACCTTGTTTTATTAGCTGCCACTGTGGGTAGTAGTTGCAAACCTTACTGAAGGGAAGGGGAATAAAACTCTCACTCCAGAGAAGCAGAAGGCAGCTGATGTCCAATCTAAAGCACTCTGCCAGGAGCCTGTTGCCAAGGCACTGCCATGTGATTGCTACAGTTACGATAGTCTGGGGAGAAAGTCTACATGCCAAGAGGAGCTGGCAGGAGTGGTACTCAGGTAAGTCATACCACAGTGGAGATTACATGATGCTCAATTAAAGGGTTTTTGCCTTTCATGTATCTTCAAAGGTACCCGATTATTGCTGGCGTCATAAGCAATGATGCTTGTTTTCTATTACCTAGGCTGAATGAGGGATCACTAATCAAACTACCTTGCATCTCTCTATATTATCTGTTTTAGAGACAGTTCTGCTGTTTAATCATTAATATTTGGGTGTGCAATCTGTTGCTTCTCTAAAAGGTCACTAACATCTATAAAACAAGTAGTTCTTTTTTATTTATCTACCAGGTTGTATCAGTTGTTTCAGCTTCAGTTCAAGCTGCGATCTGGGTATGCTTTTTGAGGTGATGTTGTCAGTGTAAGAGGGCACACAGGCTCACGCAGAATCAGAGAATCACAGAATGGCACGTGTTGAAAGGGACCTCAAGGATCATGAATTTCCAACCCCCCCCACCACAGGCAGGGCCACCAACCTCCACATTTGATACTAGACCAGGCTGCCGGGGCCCCATCCAACCTGGCCTAAAACACCTCCAGAGACAGGGACTCCTGTTGCCCTGAATATAGGAAGACTCCAAAACCAGAATATCTTGTTGTTGCTACAATTCCTAGCCGTGTTCTAACTAAGGTTTAACAGAAAACCACTATTTCAATACTTTTTTTCTTTTTTCTTTTTCCTTCTTTTTTTTTTTAAAGCCAAACTTGGCAGTCTGTTCATGGCTTTTTTCTACTTTTCTCATAAAATTAGACCCACTCATAGCCCAGATGCCTGAATTAGATCTGGGGAAATTTTTTCCACTTTCTTGTACTATATGTATATTTATGTCCTGAGCAGCAGCATGTGCTCATGTTCTGAGCACAGACTGCTGTAATATTAGGTATCTGCCTCCATGAAGGAGAATCAGTGCTTGTTATATGTATTCATAAGGATAATTTATTCACCAATTTCATAGAGGTTTAACCTCATTTCCAAAATGAAGTTGCTCTCCAAGTTTAACAACTATATATATATATATGCGTGTGTGTGTCTAAGTCTGGGAATCTGCCCACTAAAGCCCTTATGTATTTATATGTATACAATAGTAGAAGTAAAGAGCCTTATGCAGGAGAGGCTTATAAATATGTCTTCCTTTTAAGCTCTTACCAAACTAAGTGTGCATTTAAAATCATAGGATCATTAAGGTTGGAAAAGATCTATAAGATCATCCAGTCTAACCACCAGCCCATCTCACCATGTCCACTGACCATGTCCCTCAGTGCCACATCTGCATGGCTCTGGAACACCTCCAGGGATGGTGACTGCACCACCACCGTGTTTAGCCAATTCTAATTCCTCACTGCTCTTTTGGAGGAGATTTTCCTAGTATCCAGCACACTTTTCTGAGTGGGGGTGCCTAAAGAACAGGTTTCTGGAATCAAAGCCCTTACTGAAATGCCATTGCCTGGATCTCTTGCTGCTAGCAAGGTTGACAGCAGCACTGGGGCATAAACCGTAGCTCACACTTGCCTCACCAGTAATACATGCACACCTCATCAGACAGCAGTTGCACAGGTGAGATCATGCCATAAAGTACCCTGCCCTTCATGCAGTAGAAGTGTCAAGATGAAAGCTGTGGGTCCCAGAACAGTCATGATGAGGCACTATCTACATGATGGCATTTGGTTTTGTTATATAATCAGAGAACTCCATTATAGACTAGAAGACACACACTCTACTAGAACCTTCTCTGCTGCAAATGAGGTTGAGCTAATTCCCTACCAGCCTGAGCAGATAATAGGAGGAGATAAGATCCCAGCAGTGGTTTGGGCAGAACTTCCTAAGTGGTGTGCCTGCCCAGCCGGCCTCACTAACATGGCTCCTGTGGTATGGAACAATGGACAGTGGGGGCTCTTTGTTATCTCTTGTTAATAAATACATCCTCCTTTGGATTCCTGCTGCTGCCCTGCTCTTGTGCCGGGTACTGATTGGGAGGAGTGGCTGCAGGCATTGGGAATGGATAAGGCTCTTCAACAGTTTCAGTCATTTTCTTGGATTGATATTGGATTAATTTTATCTCTGTGAAAACAAAGAGTTTTGATACTAGACTCAGCTCTCTAGGCTAATCTGGCAGGTTCAGCCATAGCTCACGTAAACTCACATTAAGGGTTATTTTGAAGAAAGAGAGAATGTGAGCCAAGACACAAATATGGGCTCCTATTTTCCTTTGAAAAATATGATTAGTTTTTCATTTTCCTCTCAGGCAGTGTTAGGCTACTCCCCAGAGTGAGCAAAGGATCCTTTCTATTTTGTAGATATTCGGAGAAATTACTTCAACGTTATTGGCCCATAAGTCACTTTCAAAATGTTCTAGATACCTCACCGCCAGGGAAAGAGCCTGTTAGCCGAGCACACAGCCTAGAAACAGCCAAGATTCAGTGCAAGGGCAGAGCCATGCTGCACATAACAGATAAATCAGGATGACTGCAGAGCTGCGTTCTTGTTTTCTGGCTGTACTAACTCACAGAGAGCATGAAACAAGCGTGCTCTATGTAGTGAAGACATATGAAGGAAGGCGTGCTGAAAGAAATATTTATGTTGTATTAGCATATTTGCTGCTGTAAATGAGCTTGAGCTAATTACTTATCAGACCACACAGGGATAAGAAGGGGAGATAAGCTCCTAACATCACATTAGGAAAAATTAATTAAACAGAATAAACATAATTTGTTTGATTCTGCTATTTCCTTATTTCAGTTGCTTGACTTAGCAATCTTGGTAATGTTCTTTAACAAATTATTTAATTTCTTAAGCAGAAAAAAAAGATGGAAGAATGAAAACAAGCTAGAAAGAGACAAATTCCATCTCAATAATTTTTCTTCCTCGGCAGAATGAGAACTACATATTAACATAGATTTCTGCTACTGGAACTAATGGAGTACCACTCCCAACCATGGGTTGTCATCCTCTGAGTGAAACACTCCCAGAAGAGGGTTGCTGATGAGCACTGGTGAGAAACATGAATTGAGGCTTTGCTTCATGGCTGGTGGGACAAGTAATCGGGTAGATGAATACTCCAGACACAAGTTCTTCTGCTGTGTCCCTTCTAGCCTCTAACCATTCATGTTCTTTGCCTTCCCCACTTCATCTCAGACCCAGTCTCCTCGTGTAGCAAGTCACAGTGGATCCTAGTTTCTGATGTCACAATCCAGTTGTCTTTTTGCTCACTCCTAGAGTGAAATCCTTTGCTCCCAGTCGTTTTGGTTAGGCTATCCCAACTCCCCAGTCCTTCCTCCAAGCCTCATTCCTCATCCAGTACAGCTCTGAGATATAGCATATCTGTCTGACATTTTCTTTGTGGTGTGTTTGAACAACTCCCTCTTCTGCAGCCTGGATTCCAACAGTGGGGCTGCTCACACCCAAGGAACAGCAGCCCCCGAGCTTTGTTCTTGGGTGCCTAGGCCTCTTATGGCTCATGGTAGCAAATACCTATTCATAGTAAATGGAACCTTTGCAAAATTTTGCTGTTAAAGCTATCTTTCTTTGTTAAACATGCAATACACCTTCCTGTACACTTATTTAATGAGGATAAAACCAGCACACTCCTGACACAAATGCTATCTTTTGTCAGTTTTAAAGTCCTAGCACCAAAGTTGAGAGATCTAGGTTTTGTCAAAGTAGTCACCAGGATGTTTAAGCATAGCATATTTTCCCCTATGGCCTGTCAGACATGTCAGATGTGTCGGAATTGTTTTGCACTAGCTCCCCTGAGAATATGTGTCAAACTGCAAGTCCTGAATTATACAGTTTTGTATTATTTAGATAGGACAATAGAGTAGATACATTTAATCTTCTAAAAAAAGCATTCCAATATCTTTAATGACCACTATACAAATTTTTGTTCTATAGAGAAGATAAGAAATGTACTTGCAAACAAGAAAAATGAGATCCTGCTGTGCCAAGGTTTATGCTCTGCATAGTTCAAGGTTACCAGTGTACAGCTCTGCTTCTAACAAAACATCTTCGCATCCTCTGCAGTCAGTACACCGTGGCTCTTATGTACTGTGCAGTTATGGATATGAAAATTGGACAGACCTGACCAGGGAGAAGGAGGAATCCAGGCGGCCTCATACCTCCAGTTGTGTTGGCTAAATCCTGAACAATGCCTGGAATGGGACTAGGGTTTTGCTGTCACAGTCTCCCCACAGCAGCGTTTCTGCTTTTCTTTCCCTATCTTGCTCCCTTTTTCACCTATACTTCCATTTATTTTCTAAGAAGAATCTGCTTGAGATGTTAAAACTTGAGCTGCCTTGAACCTCCTAAAAGACAGCCTCAGAAAACTGTGTTAGAGACAGCTGGGCACTACTACAATTTCCGTGTTTCCATGTGACCAACAGACAGCTGGCTGTGCTTGAGGTTTTCTAGCAATGAACTTGCTATTTAGAGCCAACACCAGAACAAGAAGATAAGTTCCCTTTCCTTACAGCTCTTATACCTTCTAGTTCATAGGTCTGTCTGTTATGGGAAGGACTAGACTTTGACAACATCTCCAGCAGCAGTTCCAGCCCATCTCAGTGAACTTAATAAACCTATTTTCCAAAGCAGCAACAGTAGGTCTTCTTACTGTCTGTTTAACTGCCTGTTAAACAGTGGTGTTTTCTAGAGTTTTTTTAAATTGAAACCCTTAATGTCTGCATTCCAAATGTTTCTATTCTTTGTTGGTGGTGGGGCTTTTTTTTTTTTTTTTCCTTTTCTATTTTTATTAAAGGGTTCAGAAGATTGGTGTGGTTCACATGAACCACATTGTGGTTCACATCATACTCATAGGAATAAACAAACAAAGATTTATGCATCTGAAACCCCAAACGCTATCCCAAAGCATGTTTAGCAATACAGTTTTGTACAGTGACACGGTTGCTTTAATACAACTGACCTTCCATTTATTTTACTGAAATTTGACTCAGCAAAGTTGAGTCCCCCCGTATCATGCTTCAAGAAAACTCATTTTATGTCTGGATACAAACCCGGTCACCTCAATAAGCCATGTAATCAACACCTGCCTTAATGTGCCTGCTAGCACTAGTGCAGTTGAGTGGAAAAACAAATTGCAATGACTTTAGAGAAATGCATTTAATTTCTAGAGGATGCTTGGTGAGTATCAGAACAATAGAGGGTGTATTACCTACTATATCTACCAGCACTGCATTTCCTTGGCGTAAGTAATATTATTCTGTAAGAGAACGGCAGCCTTCTGCCATTGTGTTAATTCTTGAATAGGTACCATGAAGTAAGCCATCCCTTTGGCATGTTTTAACTTGATATGAAACTGTTCTGCAATGATGAGTTCAGAAGCAAAACCTAAAAGATGGTACGGTCTCAGTTTGAAAGGTTTCGCTATATGATTGCAAATATGAAATGTACAGAGATTAATATTATTCTCCTGTTACTTCATATTCTCCAGTCAATGCAGTTTACTTTTCTGTCTTGCTATGTATTATTTTATGGAGATTTTGGTGTGTCTTTATTTTATTCCTACATAATTCAAATAAAAGAATCAAACAAGGAAAACAGAGAAATCAGCTGTGTAAGGATGTGTTAGAGTGAACCACTGTAGGAAAATAATATTTATTTCCACGGTCAGGCTATGAAAGACTGGCTTTGAATCAAAACATTACAAGTCCATCGGAAAATAATGTAGGGCTTTTAAAATAAGACTTTTACTCTTTTCTCCTCTTCTCTACTCTTTGCTCCTTTCTCCCCCATTTTTGGGTCAAATGCTAGATCCTGGACAAAACAATCAATTTCCTTAAGACATAAAACATTTTTCTCTGTTTCAGGGAAATCTGCTTGAAGTGTGTCCAGCCTTTTTTGCTCTCAAGGCTCCTGCTCTGGCCTAACAGACAGGATGATTCTATCTGGGTTATCATTTTCTTTTTCTCTGCTCTCCATTCATCCGAATCTATCTAGCCCAAAATACAGCAACCTTCTTGGATGAACATCTTACACAGAGAGCCCCAAAGCTCTCAAGATTCTTAGGTTCCAACATACCAGCTCTTGAGGTACTTAAGACAGAGCTGCCCACCTGCCGTGTTTCCCTCACACTGTCCTACTACAGAATTTCTATGCTGCATCAGGCTTGTGATGCTCACAGGACTGCAACCTGAACAAGGAATGACTGAAATATTGCTTTTATGAAGACTGATGTATGAGAGGTAATTGTTGGTTACTTGTAAGTCTAAATCACTGAATTGTTAGTGGCTTGCAATATTGCTAACAAAATTTATTTCTTCCTCTACCTCGTTGAGGAGGAGGAGGCTCCTCCTTTTTATTTGAAACATTGCTTTTTTTCTGGCTTCCTACATTTTCTCTGAAATTCCTGAGGCATTTTTCTTAATATAACCCTGTACCTTGGCTACAGTACGTCACAGATAATTGTATCAGAACAGTGTGGTATATCTGATATGACTACTGCATGACTCTGATCTGACATGATCTTGCTGTAATGCTGTTGGGACATGATTGCTATATTACAGTCAGTACAGGGCTGGCACAGCGTTAGTGGGAAAGCACAAAGGCTGCAGTAGAATTGCACAGAAATGGAAAGAATGCAGTGAAGCATGGCAAAAAGAAAGAAATGGAAGACTAAAATGGAAGGGAGTCTTGACATTAAATACATTCAAGAAAAAATACTAGTGGATGAAGACTGGTAATCTCTGGAAATGCTAGAAATTAAGATATCATGACAAGGAGATTATATATCTGTATTTTCCTATCAGAGAAGAATGTATATAGGGAAAATGAGGAAAGAAAATAAAAATATTAAAGAATTGAATCTAAAACTGTGGAAGTAGTTGGACTGTGGCATCGTATTCCAGGGGTGAAAAGTGGGAATTGTAACATCAGATATATTCACATCTGGGCAAACCTGTAGAAAATTGCTGAAGGGAAAAAATTCTTTACTGCCTTATTGGAGGCAGTAAAGGCAATAACTATCAATAATTTAAAGCAACTTCTATCTTGCCTTCTATAATTGAGTGGACAGCTATCTCTGGCTTTATGTCATCTTTTTCATAGCTATCTCCTTTTACTAGAATTTTTTCTTTTTAAGATAAAACATGTCTTATTTAGCCGCTCCTATTTTGTTTGTTTACTTATCTCAAAGGAAAAAGAATTGTCATGCTTCCATATTGAGGCTGATTCCATTCAGGAGTATATTCACATTAATCCTTCTCAGTTTGGCACTGTCCTCTGATTAGTCAAGTAGAAGCTAAGAAATAAAATAATATATTTTATACAGGTGAGCTAACATTTCAGTCCCTCTACGAAATTGTGATCAGGGACATTAGGACAGACTGACATGAAGTACAACATGATCTTGTTCTAGCTACTTCAGTGGAGATGTGACAGAATGTATTTGCTTACGATCTGAATTTTATATATTCTTCTTATGTTCTTTTTAATATAGTATAATCTTTGAAATACATATCACTTAGAATAATTTTGGTTTGGACCATATTTGAAATGAAAATCATGTCATTAAGCTGTAAGTTTTGTCCCAAGATGGAGTAAAATGCACACAGTCATTATTTGAGAGAGCAAAACCAAATTAGCAATATTCTTCCTTGCTTTAATCTTTTACTGAATGACAATAATGGCAAATTAGAAATTACTGCTGAGTTCTAACTTCATTTTATCATTTTGGATATCTGCGTGTGGAAGATTTTACATGACTTCTAATTACAACGGTATGTGAGTCTTTGAGGTCCCTCAAAACATGCCCATGGGACAGGAAAATGTTATTTCTGTGCAAATGCAAATGGAACTGTAGACTCACTAATTTGCCCGGGGAAGTAGGTGTTGTATAAAAAAGTCTATCTGGTTGTCTTTAATTCCAGTGTATGTTTGAGGAACCAACGTCTTTGATCTGAGCTGAAAAGTCAAGTGATACCTTCAAAAAATACATTAACATTCAGGATACTGTAGATTACTAAGATATTCCTTCGTGGCTTTGCTTGTTTAAAAAGAAGCAAAAGAAATAAATTAGAGATTTAGATAGTTACATACTGCCCATGGTTCTATAGAATTGTACATCTGTGAAGAAAACCAATCCGGAGTGCTGCATTGCACAACTCTGTAACGCTGCAGTTAGATTTCTCCTTGTATTTACAGACTGGTTTATTTTAAAATCTACTGAAGCGTTGTAAAGTAATAAATATGCAGCTCCACAGATCTGGAGGTCAGATTTCTATGACTGTAATAGATAGCTTCTGCTTACAAAGCTCTTCAATTTATGGTCAAACTCTGCTATCTTTTTACTTGTATGTTTGATTTACAATGAAATATGCATGTGAGTGAACAAGCAGTTTTTGCCGCAATATTATATGGCTTCACAGTACTGACAGTACTCCAAATTAAAAATATATATATGGACTGAAGGGGCAAAATATGACAGTATTTGGTAGGTACAATTCTAAAAAGTGTAACAGCACTCGCTTGGTTTCATAGGAAATATAATTGAATCCAGGTTTAATGCTATTTTTCTCTCCTTGCCAGTATTTCTGAAGATTTGTATCAATACAAATGAAATCCCATTTTGACTCCTCTATTAATATTATGAACACTGATTGAAACAAGTCAACAATTACAAAAGCGGGCATTGGTCTTAACATCTTCAGTTTTGCCTCTATGTCAGCATGCAACATGGATTATGTCAGAATGCAAATTGGATTATTAAGCTTCCAATCATACTCTTCACCTCATCTGTGAAAAGGAGCAGAAAATAAGACTTTTTAGCATGTAAACTTTGCCCTCAGGTCTGCCAAGCTGAAACAGTAGGCTTTAAGATATCATCAGCACTCCATAACTGTTGTGATGGGACAGTACAGTTGCCGCTGGCACAGTCAATCAGAAAATCTATCACAGAATCATTAGGGTTGGAAAAGACCTCTAAGATCTTGTCCAGTCATCAGCCCATCCCCACCATGCCCACTAACCATGTCCCTCAGTGCCACATCTACACGGTTCTTGAACACTTCCAGGGATGGTCACTCCACCACCTCCCTGGGCAGCCTGTTACAACACCTTACCAGTATTTCTGAGAAGTTTTTCTTAATATCCAACCTGAACCTCCCCTGGTACAACTTAAGGCCATCGTCTCTTTTCCTATCACTGTTACCTGGGAGAAAAAGCTGACCCCCACCTCACTACAACCTGCTTTCAAGTAGTTGTAGAGAGCGATACAGTCTCCCCTGAGCATCCTATTCTTTATGCTGAACAATCCCAGTTCCCCCAGCCACTCCTCATACAACTTGTGCTCCAGACACCTCAGCTTCTTTGCCCTTTTTCAGATATACTCCAGGGTGCTCAATCCCTTGGCATCCCTTGATTTCATATTGTTATGAGGAGAAATAATATCCTGCATTTTAGTGCAAGTGCTGACAGCACAGTTGGAATATGCACTCTGGGTTTATTGACTTTCTTGATTTTCTTTCCAGCTGTCAACAAAAGGAAGAAAAACTGGAAGACAAAACGTTTCTTAGTTCTCATTTAATAGTTCTGTGTTCCTGCATCCTTAGGTTGACCGTTCGAGCAGCTATGGTGGCATCACTTAATAGCTGATACTTTTGCCAAAAGGGATGTGTATCAAACACTAACCCAGAGAAGGAATTTGCCAATATCTGGAAATCCCGTGAGGAAATGCAAAGGTGAAATCTATTTCCCACCCTTCTTTCCCAGATCCTAAGTATACGTGAAGACTTTGAAAATGAAATGATCTCAGATTTTCAGTATTTGCCAAAGTCTATAAATGCCTCATGCTAGTTAAGAGTAAAATACTTGAGTTTTAGATATTGTGTATATAAAGCTCCTATATATACAATCTATGCCTTTAATTTCATTGTCCTATAATCTTCTCATAATTAATACAATAAACTCAGTGACAACTGAAAGAAAAAACTGTGCAGAGGATTGGGATTAGTCCTGGGACTTACACAAGTCAGACTGCAGTGTTTCCCATAGCAAAGGCAGCTTTCAGGGACAGGTGAGAGCCTTGACCTACACATGCAGCAGCCCTGACTTCGGTCCAGATATGGATGGCTGAAGGGCTTAGAAGAGATTATTCTGAGTATGACAATCTTGTGTCTATCTACTGTGGCTTTTAGCCAGATTTGTGACATGCTTATCCTGTATTTCATTGACCTGACATCTATCCAGGGCTGTTCAGAGAAGTTGCGTAATAAAACCAATGAGCTGGCTTGGATCCAGCTGGTCCTGATGCCTTTCCAGTGCAGGTTGTGTTAGTTGTGCGAATGAGAGCTGAGACACAACAAGAGGGAAACTAAGTAGCTCAGAGGCTTTTGAAGAAGTAAATTTCATTTAGTAGCTAATTGCTACTGCAAATAAAATTTTCAGTAAATGAGATAAGGTTTGCAATATCTGCTAGGAAATTTGCAACATGCTTCTTAGGCTTAAATTGACTGATTCTGAATTTCCTAATGAGCCTGGCTTCATTGAAAATCAACTCTAAGTACCAGCATGTATAAACCATCTAACCATTCTTACTTTCCCTGTGTGTGTATTCAGAACCCTATCTTCAAACAACCTTAGAGAAAGTTTCCACTGCCTTTTTATTCTTGTTAGTTCGGCACAGCCAACAGTAAGGGCCTTATTTACATAAAGCAAACGTGCAGTGATGCAGCAAAATCAATTTAGTCACACTGATGCAAATTCCTCATACAGATATGATGGTTGTGTGCAAAGCAGGATGTTGCTGAATACACACAGTATTTAAAGCAAAGTAAAAGACAGAGATTCCAGTCTTCTCAACATACTCCTCAACATGATTCATATAGGTGGTCCTGGAAGCTAAAAGAAAAGGTACTCACAGGTCAAAAATAAGGGCTCAGTTTGACCAAGAGTGACCAAGTTCTGACCATGCAATATTGGTGATGAAAAAGGAATATATTTAGATTACAAATTGCAGTAGATAAACAGATTAATATTAAATAAAACCCAACCACAAAACAAACAAAACCACCCACCTTTTATATTTAAAAAGAGCATAATTGATCTTAAAATCATTGAGAAAATAAATATGTGATTGCATAGCTCCATTTTACATTTAGTTTTCAGAACCAAAGTGAAAATGGATGTATTTTTGGTCCTGGGCTGTTCTTAGTAATTTAATGTGATCCATTTTCAACAAGAAGAAGAACAAACCTCTCACACTCAGTAAGAACAAGAAGGGAACAAAATGTACCTTAACTGCGGGTATTCAGCCAAAGATCTGTGGGCAAAAAAATCACACAGCCTGTGAAAGTGTGCTGAAAACCAGGTGGGTCGAAAAGTGAGGTGACGGTATGAATGCCAGTAATAAGAGAGTAAGCATTTTCCTTTGTAGTCTGTAAGGGTGTGGGGAATTTGTTTTTTTACTGTTATTGTTACTACTGTTGTTTTAATTTTTTTTTAATAGAAATACTCCAGAAAATGGTGAAGTTGCTAAAAATTAACTTCAGCACAAAGTTTCTGGAAATTTGGTAAATGACTCTTAGGAATTTTTGAAACAAAAAGATTCCAAAGATTTTCTGTTGCAATATAATGTTTACTTAACCTAATAATAAATGAAAGACCAAAGTTCAAACCAAATTATTTCAGTGAAAGCACACTTTTAACTGATTCCAAACTATGTCTCAAAATCTTTTCTTTATAAAGTATTTTAAAAATTGGAAAAACTTCTTTTTCCTCATTTGAATGGAAGCATATTCTGATATTTAGGAATCTACTGTTAAACAAAATATTTGTTCTCCGCGTAAATAAAGATGGCAGTACCAGAGGTGCTGCTTTCAGTATTCGCATTAGAGTAGTGGAAAAACAATGGCACATGGAATTTCCCTTCCACAAGCATTCGCCTACTACTGTTGTTACTGATGTTAAAATGGTTGTTAAAGCAATGCTTTTTTCCTCCTTCTACCTCCTAAGACAGTAAAAGAAATTTAGAATTTTCCCTTTTAGGAATGAAATCAAGACAGTATCTCAGACTGGTGGATTACAGGCTCGCAGTGGGCTTGAGAAATACTGTGTTGTTGATCCAAGCTCTCTTTGGAGTGAATGTGCTTACACTTATTTATACTTACAGTAAGAAGTTAACAAAAGTTTACAATACTTTCTATCTTTCTAGCAACAAAACTAATGCTAACAGGAATCCTACTAGGAATCCTCATCAGAGAAGGAGATGCAGGCAAGGTAAGTGTTTAGGCAGGTAGGAAGCTTAGCACTCAATTATCACTGCATTTTGAATCCACAGGCACTACAGCTACACACCCACCCTATAATTCCCGAGATTACTGAGATTTGACAGAAGCTGTGGCCCCCACTGGATAATTCCCAAGTTCCTTGAAATGAGTCTAATACCCAACAGGGTTACTTGTGCTGCCACAGAAAGCTATTTCTGGCATTTCATGTGTCAGAAAAGAAACTGGATGTGATGGATTTGGAGCTGCCCTGTGATAATTTAGGAATGAGGTCTGTTGGCCTGATTCATTTTAGATGAATATCTAAAAACTCATTCAGCATGGACTTGCAAGTGCATTCTTAAATTCTCTCTGGGACAGTCTGTACTGGCAATGCTGGGATGCCCCACTTACCTAGAGGCTGCACAGACAGGGAGCACAGGGGCTTTAAGCAGGGAACAGACTCAGTTCTGAACCACAGCATCTCTGCACAAGCAATCCTAGCATTCTACTTATCCCTAGGAGTGAAGTTGGTCTCCAGAGGTCCACTGGGATTTAGAGATGGGACGTGTCACTGGTTGATAAAGTAATTGGCTAAGGCATTGCCATTAAACTGGGATGTCTTCATGGTTAGCCAAGTTCATTCCATGTGTTTATGGAATTGTCCATGGAAGGGAAGGTTAACCCTAAAAATACATTTCAGCTATTTTTATCTACTGGACATTCAGAACTGTCACACTGCCTTTCCTTTAGGCAAGAATGTTTTCTGTGAAAGGGGACCATAATACCTAATCAGATGATCCTAGGGTTAATTTACAAAAGCACTGCAACATTAAACTACTGAACATTAAACTACTATCAGCTGTGCAGTGACACTGTTAATCCACAGCTTACGTTTATAGCATGTTGAATGGAGTGCTGGGAACATTAGGTGGCTGGTCCTCTCCTAGGTGGTGTGGAGAGCTTCCAACTGAGATGAAGTTGGACAAGCAATTCTTGAGTGCTGGTGCTTATTTTTCACATGCTGAATTTGGTAAATGGTGTTTATAATAGGATGCAAAGCAGGTTTGTAAGAAACCATTCCTCAACTAAGGGAAAAACATTTTATGTGTGTGTGTGTATGCTGGGTAGTTGTAGAATAGAATACATAAAACTGAAAATCCTAAGAAAAAACACCGAGCCAGGTTTTTGAATGTTTTCTCACTCTTTCCTGATGGAGAGGGCAAGTACATAGTTTACTGTAGATTTATGGGTTTGTGATTTTGAAACTCAAAAAGGCAGCCTGCAGGCCTAAGCCATTTTGTAGATGGATTTCTAATTCAGCCATCTTAGCTAGTGAGGCACTCTGTTCATTCACTGTTTATTCTAGTTGCTCTGGTAAGTAAGGTTCTCCTTGATCACTATTACTGGACAGACTATTATATTACATCTCCCTAAATGAATTTCTAATATACTCATCTCGCCTCCAGTGGACATCTTTTATATTTTGTGCTTTTCATTCAACAGTGAATACAACCATATATTAAGACATCCATTAACCAAGAGAAGCTGGAATAGAAAATGCTGTATATTCTGGAGTAGTACCTCACAGAGACTGCTTTGTGTTCCTATTTGTGGATTCAGGCCAAAAAGTTGCTACATCCACCTCCTGGATGACCAGAGTGGCAGAAGCATTTTTTAATGATACAGATTGACTGCTGAGTCTTCTCTGCCACTTCCTGTTGCCACAGAAAGGATAAAATTGTCCAGATCACATTGCCAGCACCAGAGCTTTATTTTGGGCTATGAGAAAACTTTGGAAAGAGATTATTTACTGCCACATGGCTGTCTCAAGAGGTGGAAATGTGCATGCCAACACTTGGTGGTAATCCAGGAAGGACTCTTATTTTGGAAGGCCTCATGACTGCTAGAAAGTCTAGAAATGCAAGAAGGCAAACGGTGAACCAGAGACAAAAGGAAGAAATCAAAGTCAGCAATTAAATTGTTTTTGTCTATAAATAGTGTATGGAGCTCCTAACAATGAGCCCTTTGTTGAGAAGTCCTGCCGGCCAGTCAGTGGCTATGGCATTCTGTAGCTAAAGCTCCAGAATGTACTTTTTGTACAGTAATTTGCAGGAGCCTACAATGAAAATGGCAAAGGCCTAGGCTATGGTGACAAAGTCTACATCCAGAGAGAAGACCAATTGCTGAGGGAATAATAGTGCTTCTAAAATTTGCTTTAACTGGGTGTCTGGAACAAACAGAGGGTATAACAAAACACTGAACAGCATAAGTAGCATAGCAAACTCTCAAATTTTTCTGCGAGTATGGAAGATGGTAGGAGAGATGAAGTAATCTGTTTCTGGATGTTTCCACCAGCTAGTCAGCATGACTTCCACATTTTCTAAGCTGACTCTGCATCAGCTTGTCACAGTCTTCATTTTGTCTCTATTGATTTGTCATCCCAGCGAAGCACTGAAGAGCCCAATGAGTCATGGCCTGCTCCTAGCAGTAACTAGACCAAATTGTTCTCTGTTTTAAGACCAAAATCATTTTTCAGACTTTTTCAAAGCAGCACCAAGCAGCTTAGCTTGGGATACCTGTGTCTTGGGAAAAATATTGACATGTGAAGTTCTGCATCAATTAAAAATTTTACCAGTTGAATTTGGGGCCTGCCTGGGACAGAAATGTGAGGGCCATCTTTATTATCTCATTGACAAGCTTCAGTTTTCCAGAAGGACAGCACAGCAGCCATTCAGGATTTACTCAATTTTTTTTTGTCTGCAAAGTTTGCCATTCCTCCGTAAGAGATGTAAAAGGATTACTTGTGGGGCTTTTCAGAGCAGTGGGTTGTTTGGTTTGCTCTGAATTTCGCCATACCCCTTTTAAATGAAAAGTCTGGATTAGACTAAGTACAGTTCCAGGTGGTCAGCCCTATACAGCTATCTGAGTTAGGCTTGATGATAAGATTTTTCTCCACAGTTCATTATATCTATCCTGGAAATCCATTATTTTATTAGAGGATTCTTGAGATAGGATGCTGAGGAGTCTGTTGTACTTGTTTGACCCATGTGCTGTCTACTTCAGTGTGTTATTGCCCAGCTGAAGTGTTTTCCTATCACATTTCTCAACCATGATTAGCAGTGTTGTGCTTCAGTTCTGCCCAGGTCAGGGTTAAGTCAAAGGCAAGGCTAGTTGTCCTTCACGTTATGCGCTACATTTTTCTTTATCACATCTCTTTTTCCAATGATGTATGGTTTCAGAACAGCAGTGACTCCCCTTATTAGTGGTTTAATGTCTTGAAGGTCTGTAGGCTAATTACCATGTGCACCTCTGTTGTTCATAACCTGGATGCAGGCTGCCTTTGTCATGGCAGCAGATAATTTTCTTAATGATTGTATTTGCATAGCGGTGGGCTCCTTCCTTTCCTGAGGACCTGTGCCCCCTGCCCAACATGCTATCTAGCATATGATCTAGTGTTAGGGTCTGGTCCCCTGTTTAAAAACACTCCTGGTGCCCAGAAGCCGTCTACCTCTTTCTGCTCTAACGTCTACCTCTTTTTGCTCTAACGTAATACAATCTCCTCTGGTTAGACAGACATGCCACAGATATTTAGTCACACCTTCACCAGGCTTATGCCTACATATTCCCCACAAATTAGCTAGCTGAAGTTTTGGTCACCTCCTCAGCATCCAGCAGATAACTCAGTTTTAGTAATAGGGGCTACCGTAAATTCACTCAGCACAAGTGAGTTACATGAATTAGAGGCTGCTGAAAAATTCTGAAACATCTAATTCATCCTTGTCACTTTCTTGATCAGAATCATCCCAAATATCTCCATCCTAACCTCCCAGGAACAGGATCTTTAAAGGATCTGAGGGGTTGTGGATGCGAGTTATCACTATTTCTACCTTGCCCTCTACACTTTGTTTTTCCTTTTCTCCCCTATTCGTTCCCATAATTGTTCTATTTGCTGGGATAGTAGTAT
This sequence comes from Alectoris magna, assembly GCA_030625065.1. Taxonomy (NCBI): domain Eukaryota; kingdom Metazoa; phylum Chordata; class Aves; order Galliformes; family Phasianidae; genus Alectoris; species Alectoris magna. The sequence continues at coordinate 141,981,984 of CM060560.1, forward strand.
TTTTGTTCTGCTTTCTTTGTTCAACCTTATCACATAACATTCTCATTTCATTTTCTTTACATTCCTTATACTGACTTGCTGTTTCCAAACATGTTCCCAGTGTCTTGCATTTGATTCCCTTTTTGTTAATGTTTTTCAATTTCCTTCTTGTGAAGTTCATCCATTCCTCTACTTTATTCTAGCTATCCCAATGTTTATGTGCCCATTCTTCCAAGAATTTTGACAGAAAGTTATCTCCATGCATCTGTAAGTGATCAGCGACCGAACGTGCCATCTTGCCAACTGCAGTGCTCTTTGTCACAGGTGAATTATTGAAACAACTTCTCCTTGTGAAGTTAACCAGAATTTATTAGCCACTATTTAAACAGGATTACTGATTAAACAAAAGTGGCAGTCAAACACTCTATGATGGATGGTTAATTGGCATGGAAACCTCTACTACTTACTACAGGCCTAATAATTAAGCTAGCCTGAAGTGTATGCAATGCCACTTAGGCTTGATACATGAATGTTGTATGTGCATAGAAATGTCTCTTGCTTCACTGTAAACATAAGATAAGAGATCTCTCAACACTGAGGAGTAACCTTGAAAGGTGTCCCTACTCGAGGGGAGATTGCCACCATGCAGCCCGTTGCCATGCGGGAGAGCCCAACCAACTCTATCAGCTGCAAATATTTATAACATAAAGTTGTTGACTGGTAGTCCAACTTCTTCCTTTAATGGTCATACAGTATGTGCCATTTTTCTCTTTCTTATCAGTCGTTTGCCAGCTACAACTGTTCTGCATTCATGTTCTTGGGCAGTTGGTGTTGTTCCTGATACGGAGTGTCTCTTCATGCTGACATAGAATGACTCTGCACTGTTCTGCAAATTTTCCATACCCGTTCAACTCCAATTAGGCCTGCTTATCAGCAGCACCTGAACAAAAAAAAACTGCCAGCATGAGATAGAAAGAGGGCATCTCATTCCCTGAAGGCCAGAGGCAGTGTAATGTGGCTGTGGTCTGAAAACCATGCAGACAGGTTGGCATAAAGGGGTGCAGTATCTTAATAACTCTTCCCACATTTTCTTTGAGAAAAGCAGTTCTACACTCCAAGGCTTTTCCCTTCACTCTGTTGTCTTCCTATAGCGAATGGCTGTGTATCTTGGGATGGCTATTTCTTACTGCTTTTTGCTTCTGCCCTAAGTACTCCTAGTAAAATTCCCTCACTAACAGCAAGGAGAGCAGGGCTCTCCATTCAGATCATACAAGTTCAAACATTTATTTTAAAACAGATGCTGTTTGGATGTCATGAGATTACAGATTTTACATCAGAGTTCAAGTGCGCTTTGCAAACATTCCAAGCAAACAAAATTTGCAGGAAACAAAATTGTATATATTACTAATCTCTGGTACACATGTGGTTCGTGGGGATCATGATTTCCAACAGCATGATTTCCAAGCACCTGTTCAAATCTTCTGCAGGTGGCCTTTGTACCTTTAGATAGCCTCTATTTTCTTGTCCAGACTCCTGCTGGAGAAACAGCTAATTCTAGTTGCAGAAACTGGTCTGATGAACTTATGGCTTCCTGTCACTCATTAGAAATACATTATTCATTGTTTTTATTCATTTCCAATCATTTGCCATTAAAACTAATCACATGCACTTCAGTTATCAACTGCCTATCCCAGTGGCTATTTTGTTGCTTTTTTTCACCTTACAGAACTCATGCCATTATCATTAGTTTTAATTCCTGAATCTGTTTCATCATGTAGCATTTACACAGTCTTGGCACTCTAGCTCCTGTCACAAGGACTTAGCAGAACACCATCATATGGTGCTGGACAGCCAAGATGGCAGAGAGGAGGGCAGGATTTGAGCCGGATTGGGAGGCAGAAGGTGCTTTGGAAAAGTGCTGCTGGTGTCATGCTTCCCTGTGCATTGGCAAGATGAGAGCTGAGATTGTATAGCTGTGTTGGTATTTGGAACCAGGAATGACATTTATCTCTGATCTAGAAGGGATTGCCAGGAAGCGGGCTACTGAGCCATCTGGCATGAGCGTGAATCAGCCTATGACTGACCTGTGACCAATACGTAGGCAATGTTTTACGTCCGCGTGTGTACTTAAGTATTTGATTCAGCAAAATGGTGCGTCCAAACTAGAGCTGTACTTTTTAAGTTTTACTGATTGCCTATTAACTTCAGTTGGGTGATGTGCTTATGAACAGTGGCATTGACGCCATGGGCCGAACTGAACACAGGCCAAAATTTCCACAGGCACCCACACATCGAGTGGGGCTGAAGGATGACCACCACAAGAACCTCTATGAGAGGACTGAGGCCCTCCCGGCCCAACCACTCGCCCCATGCCCACATGAGCAGACAGCCATTTCGTCTGTTGCTGAGTGGATGTGTTAAAGTCTTTAACAAAGTGCATGTGGGCCAGTGGGGTGCAGAGCTTTTTTTTGGGTGGTGATGACGGTGCACAGAGGTAACCCCCGGGGCAGAAGCTGGTGGGCCTGGGTATGATCCATTAGGGGCGGGGCCTAGAGCCGGCGTGGCTTTTGAGGGGCGTGGCCTCTGTGGCGCGGGCACGGTGAGGGCGGGACCTGTGTGAGGGTGGGGGCTGGTTCGTGCGAGGGCGGGCTGGGAAAGCTCGCGCCGCACGTAGCCGGGGGGCGTGGCCTGAGGAGGGGCGTGTCGCGGAGGGGGAGGGGGAGAGGAGCGGGGCGGGGCGGGGCGTGCGGGGCGGGGCGGGGCGCGGGCGGCAGTTGGCCGTGTGGCGCGGCGGGGCAGCCTCCTCCCGGGGCAGGCACACAAACAGCGCGGGCCGTGCGCGGGTGGGTGTCGGCGCGGGAAGGCGGGCGAACGGCGGCGGACAGCAGGACCGCCCCGCCTCTCCTGCGCTCCGGCGACCGGCGCAGGACAATGGAAGAAGCGACGGCTACGGTAGCAGCGACGGCGGCGGCGGCGGCCGGGGGGGGGCCGTGCCCGGTAGATCGGACGGGGGCGGCGGCGCTGAGCGGGGAGAACGAGGCCGAGAGCCGCCAAGGCCCGGCGGAACGCGGCGGGGAGGCGGCCCCGCTCAACCTGTTGGACACTTGCGGCGTGTGCGGGCAGCCCATCCAGAGCCGGCAGCCCAAGCTGCTGCCCTGCCTCCACTCCGTGTGTCAGCGCTGCCTGCCGCAGCCCGACCGCTACCTCATGCTGCCCCCCGCCGCCCCAACCAAGGAGCCGCCGCCCCCTCCCGCCTCGCCCGGCCCCTCGCCCCTGCACTGTACGCCCGGTAAGGCCGCTAGGGATGCGCGTGTCGCGATAGGCGGCGGGGTGTCGTGAGGGGAGGTTGGTGGGCGGGGAAGGAGCGACGAGGGAGGGGGGGGCGGGGTTGGTGTTCCTTTTCTTTCGTTCAAATTTCCCACCTCGGCCCGGGGAAGTCCTGCGGGTGTCATCCTCGTAGCGCCGCGCACCGCCGAGCGGCGGGGTGGCACCTGTCCGCACAGCGCCGCGGGCAGCTCCGGCCGGCTGTAAGAAACTTGGTTCGTGCCTCAGTGGGCAGGGAATGCCGTCGGAAAGTTTTGGGGAGCTCCTCTCGCGATATGGGAGTTCGTGTTGAGTGCGTTTGAAATGACTGAGGAGCTCTCCGACCTGCAGCCCCATCCTAGGGAAGAGTACCCGCAAGCATCCTCTGGTGAGAACGGGGAAGGTCCTCTGCGTGCAGAGGAGAAGCTTAATTTTCATGATAGGAGTTAATAGGATATACGTGTTTGTGCTTTTTGGGATAAGCACTGCGCTCGAGTAGAAAATTCTACCTGCAGAAGGCAGCAGGAACTCCAGACTGGCCGTTATTGAGTAGGTATTGGCCATAGTCCTCTTAAGTACCTGGTACTTAAAACAATTACTTGCTCAGTAATAAAGGCTTCTGTCTCTACTACCCCACTAGCACATCTGATCCAAAGGAGTACAGCTTGAACCATTTCTGGTTATATACAAAAGAAAACCTTCTATCTGAATGCTTGGGACAATTGGAGCCTTGCTTGGGCTTACCTGAGAAAGCCAGGCCTGGGATGTTTGTTAGCAGGGTATGCTAAGCCTCTTCCTCGACGTGGATGTCTGTGTTAGTATATGCATTCAGCCTTTAATTTTAATGTTTAATTTAGGTAGGAGTCGGATTGTCCCATCAGAACTTCCAGAATGGTGTAATCTGTGAAACCCAAAGCCGGTGTATTTAAACTTGCTGGATTCAGGAGCTGCTGTTGCTCTTACATGTCAGAGCAGAGCCGTGAACTCCTGCATAGGAGGAACGTGCAAAGCTCGAACTTTGATGGACGATGGGGTATTTCAAGATTGGGCTTGGAAATGAGAAATGGGAGCATAGATGCTGCCAGCACAGGAGTTGCTACGTAGGTTGTGGGAGCGTGTAATCATCTTAGGAGTTTCGAGGTCATGAACAGCGTGGCTCAATTCCCATACGTTACGTTTAAATATAGCAGAAATAAAAGTATGTCGTTGAGCATAAAACGAGATGCATCTTAAGAATGAAAAGATGAGTGCTGTTCAAACGTCTGCTTACAGGAGGACAAAGGACAGCTAAAACAATGAATCATAGCAGCAGTGAACTGATACCTCCATTTGTGCTTTTTGATTATGTGAGTTGGCTCTGTATGAATGAATAACACAATGCATACTTCTCTCTGTTCTTCAAGTATTCAGCCATACCAATTTTTATCCTACTTTCTTTCTAGTTATTTGTGTGCTTCCACGCTACTGTTAATTGTCCAGAAGAAGAAACCGGTATAGATCTCACAGTCTTTGTCACATTCCTTAGGTCTTGTTGCTGTTTTGGCTACATTGAAGTGAATGTATACCAGCTAATTACATGCGCATTGGCTGCTTTGTTTTCCAACTGATGTAAAGGAGTTGTAAATTTATGTTAGGTTTTGAAAAAGGTATCACTTTATAAAGCTGATTATGGTGAGGAATAATGTGTTATGGTTAAAGGAAGTCCTGGAGTTTCAGAAGACAGAATAAGGGACAGAACAGTGTAAATCTGTCACCTCCAGTAATATGTTGCACAAAATGTGTATGAGAAATGATCTGAAGTAATAAGCAGAAGAGTATAAGCTTAGAAAGCTGGACAATAAATTCCTCATGTTATGTAAATTATAAGATACCGTGACTACACCGAAGAAATAAACAAGCAAAGAAGCTGTTCCCTAGAAGCAATGCCCTATGTAAGGGCCACAATAGAATAACAAACTACGAAAAACTCCTGAAAGGTAAACAGAAGGGCTGCTTATGCACGTGTGCCGAGCAGTACCAGGCACAAAAAGATGCCTGGAGAAAGACTGGCAGGAGGGAGTCAGGCTTGAACAAAGGAAAGGCTCTGATTTGACAAATGCCTCAGTGCGCCAGCTCTGGGAAGGCGCGTCGTGCTGTGCTAATATCCACATTAACTGAGAAACTAGGAACTAAAAACAAACCGATTTTCTAGTGTAGTCTGGATGTATGGGCTCCTATTAATCAGCGTTTTGTCTTCAGTAAACCACTTCCAAGTGGAAAAGGTCCTTTGCTTTACTAAAACTTGTGTTGGAAAACAACCTGGGAAATTGTTGGCTCACTCCCTGCTAAGTTATTAACAGCTAAGAAGGACATGCTGTGGAAAAATCTTTCAAACCTGAGAATCTTGAGTGAATTGAGGGTGTGGTGTTGCACACTTGATGCACTGGTCAGCATGGACAGTGGCAGTGCCAGGTGTCAGGACACGAGGGGTTTCTTGTGGTGTGTGTTAGTCAGTACTCCTCCTACGGAGGTAGCCTGGTGGTTAGGCCATCTGCAGCATGGATATGCTTCATACTGTCATGTGCATCCCATTTGGAAATAAAATATTTTTTTCTATAGAAAAGAATACCTGGGAGTTTCTGGTCTCTCTGGTATTTCTGAGGTATAGGGTGTTGCAAAGACAGCTGTGTGATTTCAGGGATGTTAGCACCGGAAAACTTGTAGCTTGCTTTCTGAATTGCCACTGGCAACTTATTTGATGTAGTTGGTGTATTTTGTGGTTGCACTGCCAAACAACAGGCTGCTGGGCACAAACATGGACCACAAGGAATGCTGCAAGAGTGAGTCTGCAGATGTGATGCTTGTCTGCTCTTAAGTGTCTTGGCTAACTTCTTGTACATTTCCCTTTTGTTTCTCAAATGGCCCTTCTTCATTATTTGATGGTGCAAATAATAACCAGTGTATATGAGGAAGATGTGATTAGAAATCCACCATTTACCCAAATTTTGTGCTGATTGGTTCTTAATGACTGGCCAAATAGTAGAGCATTCATAATGGATTATCTGAACACAATTGGGCTTCTGTGGAACTTCTCGTGAGAGGGGTTGTCGCACTCCAGTTGTTGGAGGAGATGATTTGATATACACACACACACTTGTGTGTGTATATATATATATGTGTGTGTGTATATATATACACATACCTGGATACCTGGAGCAAGATAAAGACATAAGCAGGGTCAAATGTTAACTAACTGGATTATTACAAATTCTAAAGAGTTAAGGAATGTGGGGAAGATGGGGAAGTTAGCAATAGTGAAGAGAGGAATTCTAGTGAAGGGATCATGAATTTGGGATAGTCAGTACCATGGGTCCAGCAATGTCCTAATAGCCCCTAGGGGGCTGCAGGTTGGTCGGCAACATCTTGTAGCTGCGGTTGAGTGGAGAGACTACCTGTTCTGCCTCTGAACTCTAGGGTTTTGTGCTCTTTGTTCTCATGTACCTCTGGTTGCTCGGGGCAATGGCATGTGCTCCCCCATTGGGTGACTGCAGATCATGCAGCAGTCACACACCTACCATCTCCTGGTGGGCTGTTGAGCATGCACGCTGACTGCATGGAAGTCAGCGTGACCTGCAAATGTCAACTGTGAGCAGATTCTTTCTGATCGCTCAACCTCACAAGTTCCTTGGCTTGATCATGGCCTTGGGCAAGTCCTGCTGAACAATCCTTGAGACGAGGATGCTTTCTTCCAGTTTCTCTCAGATGTCCGTGATAACAACAAAATTAGGTTGAGATTCTGTTTCTTTTAAAACCTATTAATTTTGCTTCATGCTGTAAACACATTTTTGTGTTTGTTCTTTGTTGTTTGCTCTTTGTCATCAGCCTGTACAAAGAAAAAATATTGAGACCTAATGTGTAGAAAAACTTGTGCATGGAAATGCATAGCAAAATTTTATGCAGGTATTAAATCATACTAATTAAATCTGACTAGTGTCAATAACAAAAATAATAGAGGGGAGCATTTCTTCTTAGTCTTATCTGTAGACAAACCAACTAGCAAACTAATCTGTATGAAGCTGTTAAAGCATGTAATGCTTGGGCACTCCCAGGATATAAATTCTTGAGGAGTGTCCAGACTAACTTGAATACTTTCGATGCTTGCTCTTAATTAAGGAATAAACACTTCAGTTAGTAAACAAGGATTTCATTATTGTTCATGTTTTGTGTTTTAGCTGATTAATGCCTAGAAATGTTTGGCTACCAATACAAGTTGGAGGTCTGCGAGGTGTGGACTGAAGACCTAGCTCTTGATATCCCATCATGTATGCAGATGGTATCCAGTGTTCTGATATGTGCCATGTTCAGCCTTTCTCTACATAGCTTTAAACCCTCAGACTCTCAGCTAATCTTGGCATCTGCTGTCATCTGGACTTCAGGATGCCATCATTTCATTTTATCTTGAAAACATAGCTATTGAAATATCTTACATTTTCTTATTTTTCTGTATGTAACATGATCTTTCCCTTTTTAGGTTTGATAGTTAGCGTCCGTATTAGTGAGTTTGAAGGATGTAATGGCTTCATTGGAGTTTTCTTGTGGTGAAGCTCTATTGTTCTTCCAACTCTTGACAGTCTACAAAGACTTAAGAAAGATGTTTTTGATCTGCCTGCTACATATGTTTATTTCCATTTCATGTCACATATTGCTGCTTGATTAAAGTGAATTCCCTCCATCTTAAGTGCTACAGAGAATGCATATTTTATTTATATATACATACACTCCCACGTACATACACATATGTGGTTGCCTTTATGCATCCTTTTACAAGTGTTGCTTCCATTGTACCACCATCAGGAAATAAATTCTTTAACCAGTGACAAAACTAAGGAGATTTAGGAGTAAGTCTTTTTGAAAAGAACATATGTTATAGATGTGCATTTACGTTCTTGCTTTTTTTTTTTTTTTCCACAACTGTCAAGTGGGTGACAGGAACACTGAAGCCACCAGAAACATTGGAGGAGCATCAAAACCTCTGTAGTGGCGTAGGCTCTTCAGTGGAGTTGGAAGTCGTCTAGAAGTTAATGTAGCAAGTTCTGAATCGTCCAATTTGTGGACGATTTATTCATCTGGATGCTCCATAGTGGGTGGCTGTATTGGTATGCTCTTTTTTTAAAGGTTTAAATCCTCAGGGGCAAAACTCATTCTGTTCAGTGTATTCTTTCCAGGAGTGTACTGGAGAGCTGGCAGATTGTGCAGTGGGCTTTTGGGTTGGTCTGCTGACTTGCATCTGCACTACAGAATGGCCTTGTTCACTCTGCTTTAACCGGCTTGCTACATGTAAGGAAGGAATTTCATGGAAACTCTTCCGAATGTAGTATTGTCAAAGAAGACATTCTTCTGTGCAGGAAAAGCCAGTGGTGTCAAGCTTATATTAAAATGCTCTATAAAGAATTTCCATGCTATTGAGTGGAATTCCCCACCACTAGTAAACTTGTGAGGCTGGTATTTTCCCTGTTATGCCTAATCTGAAAATGAGGCAGGGGAAAACCAAAACCAGTTGAATTTCAAAGTGAGTTTCGATGTGACTAGATTTTGAATTTGGGTCCCTGAGCCTATGATCCAGCTGAATTATGAATAATACCAGTATTTCCTAAAGTTAACAAAGATTTGGTTACTGTGTAATTCATGGAAATAGAAGTAAAAATGTAGAGTTCTAGTAGCTGCTTAGGCTTTGGTTATCAGCACTTTTAAATGAAGTGGATTTGACAATGCAACTGGCAGTCCCTGTGAAAATACAGAGTAATGTGCTGGCAAGGGGGGAACAACCAAAAGATTGTGTCGTTTCTGAGATCACCGTTGTATTAAATGGCAGTTCCTCTATGTAGGCTGATTACCAGTTTTCCTCCCTGCAGTGTGGGGGTGAACCAAGTCTGCTCCAGTGGTGTGGAAGGAACTGCTGTCTGTGGGTTTGGATGAACTAGGGAGCAGGGAGTTGTTACATCCACTGTCAGCTTAGAGAAAGCAAACAGCGGTGTGATTTCTGCCAGCTTTTTGTGATCTGGAGTGAAAATACTTGGTGTTACTCCCTCAAGTAGTTTCCTACTGGTGTTTCCCATAGCACTTGAAGCGGAACATTTGCTTATTAAAAACTTTTAATGGATTTATTGCCTCTTACTTAAATTTCATCTGCTGTAACAGCTTAAAAGTGCTTTTTGTGTGCGTGTGTGTGCGCGTCTCCAGTTAATTTAAATGTCATAAAAATGTCCCAACAATGCTGTTTAAAATTTACCTCAACAGTTTGTTAGCTGTGGAGCCATTTACTGCTTAAAATACAAGGACTGCTCTGAAAGTAATGCCTCCTGTTTTATGACGTTGACCTGTGACACCAGAGGCAGATGCTGATGGGATGGCGGGAAAGGCTGAACCTTCCCACTAATATCCCATTACATGTTGTTGCTGTGTGACAGATGGTGGCAGAGGGGCACTCTGACAAATGATGTCTGACGTGGAAGTGTGTATGAAGCAAAAGTGTGTCACTGAATTCCTCCATGTGGCAAAATTGGCACCCATTGACCCTAGTATGATTGTGCTCTTTGTGTCTGTTGTAGTTTTCATGGAAATAAATAGGAGGCATTACTTTTGGAGAAACCCTTATGTATATTTGCAGCACATATGGGCCTTGAACCTCACTGTTACAGCTGAACTGACTGAATTTCTACCTAGACTCCTTTTTCTAAAGGATGGAGAGAGAGTGTAAAACAAATGTTTCTCATCAAAGCGGGAAACGGCTGCGTAAAGTAACATAGAATAGGGATTCATATAAACAGTTATTTGAAGATTTTATGTGGGGAGACTGTATGTTGCCACATGTACGTTGTTAATGTGATAGAGGATTGATGTTAGACCAACTGTATAGTTTTTGTTAGTTTGGGGGTGACGTTGTTTCTCAGGGAGCTTTGGAAAAAGCAAGACAGTGAGAGGAGTCCCACAGTTGGATGTGCACTCCTGGATTCTGGGGCCCTTGTTTCTCCAGTGGACTTTGGTCATGGGCACATCCTCATTTCAAAAACTTAACTCTGCAACTCCAGAGTTGAACTCTCCTTAAGCAGGAGTGCATAGACAAGAGAGCTGAGCCATTTGCTTTCTGACTGTAGGAAGATTCCCACTTCTGTTTGCAAGTGAGTGGCACCTGGCTACTTTTCTTTTTTAATGGTATGTTCCACTTTCTGCCCAGTCTCTTAGGTGAATCTAGTACAATTTAAATTAAACTCAACTGTAGCTGAAATACCATTAGAAACGTAAGGCTTACCTAATTTTAGAAGTGGCTGTGTGTTTTTCCCAGTGAGCTGAAACACCTCTCTGTACTGTATGCAGTCAGAAAGAAACAGGCCTGGTTTTAGATATTTGCAAGCTTGGAAAAACCACTTTGTATTTTCTAGAATGTCTACTTTAGTTCAGAAAGCATGTAATAAACTTAAAAGTTCATTTTATCCTCCTCATTCACTTCTGGACATCTATTAGTGGGCCACTGTGGCTAAGGATATGCGGGGTTGATGTTGAAGTGATGATGTGAGCCAACCCAACAGAAGTTCAGGAGACACTGCTGCTAAACTGCAGTACCAGGATACGTGCAGTACTAATGCTGGTTAGGGACTGCTGTCAGCTGGGGAGCGAGTAGGGTGGAAGAAGGAAAAGCAGGAAGCTGCGGAACTGCTGTGGTGGGAGAATTGGGCATTATAAAGTGGGAGTAAGGTTCTGATTTTAAAGATAAGATGCAGTGCTTCGGTCAAACAGCCCGGTGCTGACAGGCCCAATCCTGGAAATGATCAGGCAAAGTCAGCCTGAACAGCAGAAGTGTGAACTGAAATATGTACATGTGTATGCAAATCCATATATACTGGGCTTTGAAACATCTTTGTAGTGGGCAGTGGGTCAGCTGGGATGAAGATGGTCTGTTTAGCAAGCAAGCTTTGCCAAAAGAGCGTACAGCTGTGTCACAATATGTAGTATCTAATAGCAAGACCTCGGTAATGTGTTGACTGAATATCCTGGAAGCCTGGAGGTAGCACACTTCAAAGGCAGATACAGCACTTTGGTATGTTCAGAATCCTAGTTCCAGGAACACCTTTGCTTGCTTAAGCAATTGAATTTTAGCCCTCAGTAGCTTAATTCCTTACTTCAGGGGGTCTTTCAACGTGTATTAGTAGCTATTGTTCTCACTCATGCCTTTGAAATGTTGGCCATACCAACTGCAGAGTGCTTGGCCTTAACTACTTTTCTCTTTCCATCAGTGGGACTCCGAGTATTATAACCCATTGGCTACAAAGCTGTTCTTTGAACCAACACCCTGATTGAACTGAATAGTTCAACCAAGTGTTAAAGAAACTTTCTCTTTTGAGAAGCTCTCTATTTAACTTTTCCTTATTCCCTTCTCTGTGCAAGAAGTGAAAAATGGATTAGCTTTAAAACTTACCTGAGTGTTATCTCAATAAATAAATAAAATAAAATATCTCTATATATGTGAAATTCTAGAAATAATTATTCTAGCAGCTCTTCTGGTAACACGGGGAAGACTTCCTGTATGGGCGTTCTAAATGACTTGAACTGACTGTCCTCTTCCCTCCATTCCACACTTTGTGAAAGAGCTCCGTGTACTCTGAATAGCTGTTCTGCCTTGTAAAGTGTTTTGTTCATTTGTCATTATGCCTGACAAGTAGGTTAAGGATCACTAAACTGCGGTGGTACTCTTGTGAATGTTCCCTAAAGAACAGGAATAGTAGCATATTTGTAGTTCATTCCCAAGCTGGTTTTGGAGGCAAAATGTCATATCTCCAGAACTTTATTATTTAAACTAATAGATGATCATTCCTATCAGGCAACACTGCATTAGAAGGTGGGAATAGATCAGGTGACTAAAGAATAGGTAATTGATGTTTGTGAAGGCCTCTTTTGGTAGGAGATTCATTTCACTAAGCTTTGTTCTTAATACAGAGAGAACCATACGAAGGCCAGATTTCTTTAGTGGCAATAGATGTTAACATCTGCCAGCGCAGTGTTTAGTTCATGCTTCAGTTCTGCATGGCAGATTGCACCAAGAGAGGATACAAGTAGTACCATGGGCTCCCTGCTGTTTTCTGAGAGCTGTCAGGCACCTACTTGTAGTCACTGTTGTTCTTCCTTGATCAATCAAGAGTGCCTCTTTGACTCAGAAGGGATCATTTTTATTAGTTCCATTCAATAACTTTCATATTAATGCACTGTCCAAGTAGCGGGAGCAGTGGAGCATCATAATGAATGCTGGTTCTTGGAGACTTTGTAGTCTGCGTGAGCCTTACGATGTATCCACATTGTTTTTAGCTTTATCATTTTGAAGTGATGAGGGAATGGGAAAAGCTGGTCACTTTGTTTTCTGAAGCCTTACAGCAGTGCTGTGGGGCAGCACTGAGCACACAGGGAAATTAGCTTAGATTGAGTTGACTTTTTTTCCTGTACATCTGCACCTACATAAGCAATGCTTATAAACATGCACAGTATTTTCCTCTGTAGTTTTTGTTGAAGGGATTCTTGTTATTCATCTGGATGCTCCATAGTGGGTGGCTGTATTAGTATGCTTGTGAACCTGCTTTAGCAGGGAGTTGGACTAGATGATCCCCAGAGGTCCCTTCCAACCCTATGATTCTGTTATTTTGTGATTATTTGAAACAAGTAGATCATTTCTAAGATACAATTCACTTGACCGTATGTAGACACCCGCTTTTAGGATGTGACAAGTCATGACCTAACTACATGCCTTACCTAGGTCTACATTGACTATGAAGGGTCCTTCATGTAAACTGACACACAGATGGGTGAATCCCACCCAAGGTATTAAAATGTTGGCAACACTCTGAAGAAACTTTACACCTCTTTCAAGTGCAAAGCTTAACTTTATGGACTTACTCTGATGTAGCAAATTGGTGTTATTTCTGTGCGGCTTTAAAGAGTTGTTTTGTCACAGATGCAAAAATCCTGCTTGTGACATTCAAGTTTTAATATGAGACAGCTTTTGAATATGGGAAGTAGTCAGAATAGACTGGAATTAGGAATCATTTAGTCATTTTGCTCTAATAAATAAAATGGCTTGAATGTTTACTTTTTTTCATTCCAATACTGACTTCCTGTAGAGCTCTTAGACCTCCCTGATGGAAACGACAGGAAGTAGCAAGTACCTTCTTTTTTCCCTCTTGTTAACTAAAATTGTCAGTGGGAATTTTCATCAGATACTGTCTGTGTCTTCTATTGTCTCTGCCAGCAGCAAGTATTTTGTTTTTGTTTTAAGGATTTTTAAATTAATTAAAAAAAAAAAAAAAAGAAAAAGAGATTACCAGGTTAATAATGGCAGTGCTTGTTACATAATAGCATTAATTCCAGTACAGATTGGAAGTGTGCCTTTGTAAGTACTCAGGATTTATTGATAAGTACATATTAAATCCATCTCTTTCCCTCTCTGTTAGGGATCTGCTTCCTGGGCATTGTTCTTCGGTGGGAAAGGAAACACAACAGAGAGGTGTTAAGGAGTGTTTGAACTGTGGGTTCCTCCTTGAGCAGAACCTTGAAACGGCTATCAGTTTAGCAGAATACTATTGGATGCAGCAAGCACTGCAATTAAATTGCTAGCTCTGCATTTTGAAATTAAAGTTATTTTAATGGCGTTTTGTTTTGGAGCTGCAGACTGCAGTTTGTTCAGGTGCTACACAAGAGCTATCTTCTGTATGCCTCGTGGCAGTCTTTTGTACTGATTTGAAATGGGCTGCAGAAGCTGTAATAGCAAAGCAGTGTGAAATAGAGCAGATGGAGTAAGGTCCAGCTGTCCTAAGTAGAGTAACTTCTGCCACTTCTGAATTTCTAGGATCTCTGTAATATTCAAACCAGGGCCAGCAGATGTACTGCACAATCCACAGGAGGCTGGTTTCCTTTTGGAAGAGTAGCTGGAAGCCAGGCAGGATATCCTAGGTACATCTGTTCAGGCACCTGAATTGCTTGCCGTAGGCTAGTGGCTCAGCAAGTGAGGGCCAGGGAGGCTGGTCTCCCAAGTCCTGACTTGCAACTTCCTGTTATTTGGTGGTGATCCTGTTGAGAATGGGAGGAAAGCTGTGGGGGGGAAAAAAAAAAAAAAGAGTGCATGGTTGCGTCTGAGCATTCAAGAGGAAGTAAGGTGAACTTGCTGAAGATCCTGAATTGTGTTAGTGTTCCTGCTTTTGATGACATTTCTCGTAAGTACTCTGACTGAAGGCTTACCTACTGTTGTCCCCAGTACAGCTCCCAGCTTGGTTCCCTTAATTTAGTTCAAATTCTTCAAAGTTATTTTTAGGCTTATTTTTTTTAAAAAAAAAAACTTCATATCTGCTCAGAGTTTGAGAATATTATGGTATTTTCTAAAACAGTACTTCAATGTTGGGACTAAATGGAGGAACAAATGGAATAAGTTATGTCCCATGTTGGAGTAAAAGCTTTATCTTTTCAACAAAGGGTTAAAAGAACCAGTTTCTTCAGCGTCTTCCAAAAGGGCTTTGTTTGACTGATTTCAGCTACCCAATTTGATCATCTGTTTATATCTACTTCTTTATAACTATTCTTTCTGATAATAGAGGCATTGTTGTGCATCTACTGAACTGTCAGCCAGTAGTAGATGAAAAATCTAAAAGATAAGATCAGGCCGTATGAAATTTCTTTGTAAAAGCAAATGACTACTAGCAGTGCCATGCTCACAGCTGCAATGTGAGATCCATCTCCTTACTACGTTTTCTGGCAAAACAATTTTTTTTATTGCAATGCTTTTTTATTTTCTTTCTTTCTTTTTTGAAGAGTAAAGGTATTCCAGTAGAATGTGTGTATCTGGGCTATACTGAAATCTCTTTCAATATGTTACTGTTAAGTTGCTGAGCTGCTCAGAGAAAATGGTAGGAGAATGTCACCGAATATTAAAGATCCTTGCTTATAGCTTCATCTTGTGTACTTGAATTCATTACGTATCTCCTAAATGTATGTTGGAAATACTTGACAATTTTAGAACTTGAAGGAATGTATTTTAATTTCGATGAAAGAAATGCTCGCCACAGCCAGCAATGAAAATTGGCATAATTACTGGAAGCTTCTGCATCATTTGTGTTCATTGCAAGGCAGTGAGGTGTTTTTTTTGTTTGTTTGTTTGTTTGTTTTTAATTAATAATCTAGTACTTAAATACTGTCTATCCTTCAATAGCAGTATTTCCCTTTGTTACCAGTATGACGCTTCTTATAATTACAGTGTTGAAGAAAATGCACTGGACAGCGTTGAATGTGAATGTAAACTCTCCATTCAGAATTTCCGAAGGTATTTTAAATTTGCGAGGGCTGACGTCCGCTTCTGCAATTAGATGAAGTCCAGTATGTGATATCTGAAATGTTCAAAGCTTGGGCATGTGCGGCAAAAACAATGAGCCATTTCACAGAGCAGCTGAAATATTTTAATTCAGCTCTGCAGTGCTTTCCAAGAAAGTCAATGCACTGCAGCATAAAAACTGGCCTGTAACACTCTTCCGGAGGGGGGATTACAGATAGCATTCTTTGTCTGTTTTTCACTTGTTTACGTTTTAGAAGGTGGCATATTAAAGCATTTGGATTTGGATAAACTCGTCTGCTAGATTTGTGGTTGCTTGGAACGTTTCTGTTTTGGCAGTAGGTGCTGGTTTCCCCTTGAGGAGTGCTCGCTTGTTGGTTTAACCTACCTCCCTCCACTAGCAGCAGCAGGCTGTCACAACTAGATAGAAGCAGCTTTTTCTGGAACAAACTGGTTTGAAGTTGCCGGTTTTGCAGCACCAGGATTGGCTTAATGAGAAACAAGAGGAAAGCAGCAATTACCTTTTAAAAATGATTCCGACATTATTGCAAGTGATACCAATCTCTCATATTACGTTTTTAACAGAGGAGGGTAACCTGTGTATGTACATCCAGTTTCACCTCAACCCTGTGCATTTCTGATGGAAAAACCTTGCAGATATGAATTTTGTGCCTCTACACAATGAGGGGAAAACAAGTCTGTGGGTCATAACTGAAATGCCCAAATGTTCTGTGTGGTCATACAGTGAATCTTCTGTCTGGCACTGTCTTCAGTCTCTAAAATACCTTCTCTCAATGTTAACTGTTGAGCATGTTTGAAGAAAAAAACACCACCACAAAACTGTGTGTGAGTTGCTCTTAGTATTTTCTGTTCTGAAATCTCTGTAGCTAATATTTCAATAAAGACTTCTGTACAGTTGAAGAAAATTGCCTTATGCGAGCTTAATTAATTTATTCTGTAATGGCTATGCCATTTCAGGCAAAACTAGTAACCATTTGCTTGCAGGTCTTCTGTTTATTACAGAGAGCTTCATACAAAATATGTATGTGCTTGAATAGGACTGATCAGTACTGAATAAAGGGAACTGTTAATCTCTCTCCTTTTTTAACAAAACACTTTGCATCTACAAACAGTACTTCAGTTTTGTATCTCCAGCTAATTGTCCAGTGACTTTATTAAATTGGCTCTGAAAACTGTTCGTTGCAGTGGAGATACAAACAAGCTGAAACTGGGTCAGAGCAGACCCCTCTCCTCCTATTGTCTCTGAATGCTTCAGTAGTCTCGAATGTACTCCCAGGAAATTGAGAATTGAGTTGGAAATAATACAATGTATGTCTTAAATCCATTTTGCTGAATGGCTTGAGGTGGCTTTCCTGTAGCTGCAGTATGTGATTTGTGAAGAAGCTGTGCCTTACATGCATAAAATGTAGGCTGGTGTTCCTTGAAGAATCTCAGTGATGGCTCAAGAGGGGTTGGGGTAAGGTGGAGACAAATGAGCGGGGCAGCCAGCGTTGTTACTTTTGTTAGGAGTGTGGTGTCCAGGCCTGGTTCAAGCAGGGTCTCAGTGTAAGGTTCCATGGTTTTAGTGGATGCTGCCACTGAAAAGTGGTTGTCTCTACTTCGCCACCTTGAAGAGTCACGTGCTCTTGATCCAGCTCACCATATAGATGCATGAGGACCTCCTGCATTTTCCATCCACTCCTCTGTGCCAGGATGTGATCACTTAATGTTGCATTACCATCCTCGTAATAATCATAATGGTGATTATGGAGCACCTCCTAAGTGAAGTAACGTGCTTCCACCTGCCCATTTGAGCACTCTGCAAATGCCTGTTCCGTTCAATAAAAAAGATCACCGCCAACACAAATCTTACAGGATTACTTTGACAAAAATAAAATCTGTCATGGGGTAACTTAATTTCTCCAAGCAGGAATAAACATGCACGTATGTTTTTAAGCATCTTTCTCCCTACAGAAATTTCATGGTAGACACAAGCAAATGGGTTCACTGAAAATAGATTGTCTCAAAACTCAGTGGCCTGCCTACCTCCTTTTAGGATCTCCTTTTGCTTTTATCAGTGTAAGGAGATGAGTGAAGAATCAGTTTCAAGCCTTTCTTCTTTCCTGATAGGCAGTTAATTTCTTTGGTTTGCTTTCTACCTTTGACTATTCAATTCAGTCACAAATATCTCAAAGCTCTTTAGAACTGATTTGGTCAAGAATTAGTTGAGCATCAGAACTTCCTTGTGGAATTTAAAAGACTTCTTCCTATCCCAAATGTAATCAAGATAAATGGTAAAGCTGCATAATCCAGGAATGTGAATTTCTACTTATCCAAACAATTCTATTCTGTGTTATGTGACTTAATAATGCGTAATGCCATAGCTCTCCAGATTTTCCCTCTTTTGCCCTTATTGCCTTTATGGAAATTATGGGAGTTTTTTACGGGAGAATGAACAGCAAAATAATTTGGGATTTTTTCCTTTAAGGCAGTGAAGTAGTTCTCATTTTTATGGCATAGTATATTTCTCCTCTAGTTTCAATATAATTCTTTTTCTTACCAATTTATGGAAGACAATCAACTAAACTTTTAATATCCTACTACTCAGAATTTGAATCTTCTTGAACAGATCGTTGTATAATAGCTAGAGTTCCTGGCCCTGAAAGCTATGAAGTAAATTGTGGCACAGTTTAGGAAGCAAGTCTCTTGAAACAAGAGGAAGGAAGAATTGACAATAAAACCAAGCATCATTAGAAATCTATTGTGTAATTACCTCAAAGCATAACATGCCCCCAAAAAAATGAAATGGATTCACTTTAGTACTAGGAGAGTATCTTGTGGAGGGACTCAGTGGAGGAAATGTTAATTATTTCAGAGGTTAATTTCGAAGTGGCATTCTATGCATGTTTAAGAAACAGCTTAGAATGTAATTAAATACTTATGGGAAAATGATGCACCAATGAACACGCATATGTGGAATGTGGTTTAAAAAAAAAAGCTTGGACTATATCAGTGTGTCTTTCTTACTTTATTCCTTCGTAATGTATGTTACTGTGACTGATGAAATAGAAGCAGGAGAGTCTCTGGAAAATGTCATTATCCTTTTGCTTGTTCAAAAAGGCGTTAGCTGGTTGACACACCACCTGTTGGATTGTTAGCAAAAGGCTTGCATGGGCACTCCTATGTTTGCTTCAGCCATCTGACTTAACGCTGTCAGTTATGGCTTTAAATTAATCTGTCTCTTTTTCATACACTAAAGGAAGTCAAACCCCTCTATCAGGTGTATTAGTAGGTGAGGGAGAGCAAGAACCATTAATGTCTGTGATGTCCTGTTTTGTTACTACCATCAGGACTGGAAGGGAATACTTGTCCATCTTTTTAGTTAAGCCTCCACACTTGAAAGCTGGATGAGAAAGGTTGTTTTCAAAGCATGCCTCTGATTCCTTCTATGGATCCTCACTGTACATGCAATATATATTATAAATTATAGAACAGAATCACAAAATGGTTTGGGTTGGAAGGGACTTTAAAGACTGTCTTGTTTCAATCTCCCTACTGTTTGTGGGGACACCTTTCATTAGACCAAGTTGACCAAAGCTGCAGCCAGCCTGGCCTTGAATTTTTTTCTTTGTAACCTGTTCCAGTGTCTCAGAAGCCTCTGTGAAGAATTTCTTCCTAATACCTAATCTAAATGTACCCTCTTCTATCTTAAAACCATTGCCACTTGTCCTGTGGCTATACCCTTGTAAGAAGTCACTCTCCTTTTTTGTAAGTACTTTTCAAGTATTGAAAAGCTGCAATGAGGTCTCTCTGGAGCCTTCTCCAGCCTGAAGAACCTCAACTCTTTCAGCCTGTTCTTGTAGGAGAGCTGCTTCAGCTCCCTCATTCTCCTTGTGGCCCTCCTCTGGACCCCCTCTAACCTAATATGCACCTAATGAAGTTCAACAAGGCCAAGTGCAAGGTGTTGTACTTGGGTCAGGGCAATTTTAGATATGTCTGCAGATTGGAAAAACTCACTAAGAGCAGCCCTGCAGGGAAGAACTTGAGGGTCATGGTGGGTGAGAAGCTGGATGTGAGCCAGCAGTGTGTTCTTGCAGTCCAGAAAGCCAGCTGTATCCTAGGCTGCAACAAAAAGAGGGATGGCAGTAGGGTGAGGAAGAGAATTTGTCCCCCTATGCTCTGCCCTTGTGTATAACAGCCATGACTGTTATAATTGGCATGTTATGTATTTTCCACATCTCTGTAGGGCTGTAACAGTATAAAACAGTGTCTTCTCCATATAAAATCTGCTAAATCA
Source organism: Alectoris magna (assembly GCA_030625065.1). Taxonomy (NCBI): domain Eukaryota; kingdom Metazoa; phylum Chordata; class Aves; order Galliformes; family Phasianidae; genus Alectoris; species Alectoris magna. The sequence continues at coordinate 142,001,900 of CM060560.1, forward strand.
TGTATAGACCAGCATCTTTCTAGGTTCCGCTTCAGATTTCATATGAACTAAATTACAATTCTAGTTTAAAGCATAAAATAAGCCATTAGGACCAATCTGTAAGACTCATGTGAAGTGGGTTAACCATGGCCGTCCGCCAAACACCTTGCCAACTACTTCCTCCTCCTCAACAGGATGGGGCAAGAAAATAAGACAAAAAGGCTCATGGGCTGAGGTGAAAGTAGGGAGATTTCTCACCGTTAACATCACAGAAAAAATGCAACCGACTTTGGGAAGATTAATTTCATTTATTGCCAGTTAAGATAGCCTTTTTTTCTCCCTCTTTCATAGCTGCCATGCGGTGTTTTTTTGCCTTTTCTAAGTTATGCGATCACCAAAATGCCAGCAGCTAATGGGTTAGACAGCATAAGGGATAAAACTTCTCTGGAGGATTCTGAGAGGTCTGGGCAGTTTTCCTTTTTTCCTTCTCCCATCTCAGTCTAGTATCTACACAGTCTCTCAACCTTACTGTTATCATATTCAGTCTGTGAAAAGACCAGTGGAACGTTTGGTTTCAGTGCTGAAGTGCATAGCAGGTGTCTCTGTGTGTAAAAAATGACCAATACTAGATAGGTTGCACTGAAAATAATGCCGTCTATTTATTTCCATTAAAACTACTACAGATAGAAGGAGCACAACAACACTGTTTGATAGAGCAAACTCTCGGCTACAAAACTGTTTTGCAGTGTAGTCCCTGCCATTAGCTGTGCATTTTCACCAGTGATGAACATGGCCTGCATGCCATGCTCACAAAAATGTGCCAGTGGACGTGACCCACTGTTACTGTCACCAACGCTTAAACACACTGTCTCACTGTGCTCACAGCCACTGTTTGGTGTCTGTTAATGTTCAGTGGGTACCGTTTTTCCAAACAGAGGAATTCAGTGATACGCCTTTGCTTCATACACACTTCAGTGACAGACGCCATTTTGTCAGCCTGTCCTGCCGCCATTCTTTCTGTACCCTACTCCCAAACACATGCATGAACCAACTTAGTTGCTTGCATTCTCCCAGAGAATTGTGCCTTGTTTGGACCAAGAATGAGCAATGAGGGAATGGGGTTCTTTGTAATCAGCGCCGTAACAAAATGTTGTTCCTTAAAAAAAAAAAAAAAAAAGTATTTTTCAGCAAGTGTGTAGCTTGAGTATTATTGTCTGTGGCAAACTGATTTGCTTAATAAGAGAATAAGCACTGAGAGTTGTATTACCTACCTGACATACCCGAATTGGATTTTTTTATTATCCTTCATGAAGATGGTATAAAAAAGTTGCAGAAGTTTTAACCAAAATATAGAATGTGTATATCAAAGGAAACTGCGGATATGTGTGTATTGAAACACAGACGGGCAAAAGAGCAATTGCAATCGAAGCAGGCTTAGTATCACAGCCTTACAGATGAAAGTGAAATGCATTACACACAAGGGGAAAGCTGCTGGCTAAATTTCAGGAACGAAGAGCTAATTGGGTATAACATGCTTAGATCTCCAGCATATTATTGGAATAACACTATGAAAAAGTTATCTAAATGTTGTGTGAAACATAAGGAATTCAATTTTTTTTTTTTTTACAGAAAGTAAAATATTTTAATGATTTCTGCACTTACTGCGTTTTAATGGAAAAGTGAGGCAGGAACAAAATTAATCACATACCAATTTAGTTAAATATGGAATTTTATATATATATGTAAATGTGGAATTATTTACTGGGTTTACATTTGTTGCATTAAACTATACCTAAAACCTTCTCTTAGTCCCTAAAAACATGCCTCTTTTGAAATAACAGCTGTAGGTCAGGAATCTGGCTTGGTTTGGTCTCGCGTGACTATTCTGCTGTAGGATTTGCATGGTCCTGCATCCTAGATCAGAGAATGACAATATCTCAAGCTTGGTGGGACCCACAGAGATAAAAGTCCAACCCCTGGCTCCACACAGGACCACCCAGAAAGAAACCCTATGTCTGACAGCTTTGTCCGAACACTTCATGAACTCCAGCAGCCTGGGGCCATGACCACTGCCCTGGTGAGCTTGTTCTAGAGCCTGACCACCCTTCTGTGAAGAACCTGTTCCTAACACCCAACCTGCCCCTCCCCTGACACAGCTCCATGCTGTTCCCTCAGGCTCTGTTGCCATCACAGAGAACAGAGCTAAGCGCTGCCCCTCCGCTCCCCTTGTGGTCATTTCAACCTAACTTAGTTTTTATTTATTTCCTTTTGGTGGCTGTGACTGTAGATAATTTCCTTAAGGCAATATACTAATGTCAGCATTTCAGAGATTTCTTGGATGGTAAAGAAGCGTTGGTGTTAATAAGACATTCTGTTGTTTTGGCATGTAGAAGAGGTGTCTTTTTAAAAATGTTTTCTGCAGATCTTCTTTGTGTAAACCTAGTCTACTCACTGTTAAGCTCCAAGTCTTGAGAGTGACTTTGTCTTTATTTTCTCGTGAGGGATAACTCAACTCTTTGAGTTACTGGTTCTCAGCTCTGTGCTCTACCTGGATCATGTTACTGTCATGACCCAATTGGATCATGATTGTTGAGGTTTCAGAATTACCTCAGGCTAAATTAAGGTGAAATGACACCAAAAGATTGGTTAAATATTTATTTGTATCCCACTATGATACCTAGCACAAGACATGGAGTATATATATTTAAATATCTATACTGCGTTGGTGATAAGCTGTGATGATATGCCTTGTGTTACATTCTAATATAACTTGAAAAGAGAGAGGAAAAAAAATAAGAGAGGGAGAGAGAAGAGAGATAGGAAGAGGAAAAGAGGGATTGGATAGGCATGGAAAATCCAGATTACCACTTTTGCTTGCTTCCAGTGTGGTCTCTGGTCTAGTAATACCCAGGTGGCAGGTGCACACCTGACCACCTGAGTTGTAGTCCTTTTTATTTGTCACAAAAGGGGGTATTTCGCATACATATCTGTAGTTTGCATGTGAGGTGGGAGTAGATGGAATTCAGCATTGACTCTTTACTCCGGTTGAGATCGGGGTCCTCAAAACTATATCTCATATCACGTAGGTCACATTAGCACCTCTTGCAGCAGGGAACCTTGCCCACATTTGCATGGGAGAGGAGTGCCATCCATCCTCTGATGTACTCTGCACTGTCCTCAGGAGAGCACTTTCTGTTCCCCATTTCCCTTTCTTCTTCACCTCTAAGCGATCCCTCAGTGACTGAGACATTCAAACAGTTTTAGAGATTTTCCAGGGGACTTCGCAGGAACTATCTTAGAATTGTTCTCCAGTGTGTCTTGCAGAACAGAGGAGGGAGAGGACCTTGCTCATTTATTCTTTAACATATCCTTGCTTTTTATGAAGGTAGTTGCTACTTTAATACAGGTCTGTTCCTCTATATGATTTCTCTTTAAATTTATTGCATTTCGATTTCTCTCATTACGATAGTTGGAAGTCAGTCGTGTCATGCTACTGGTGTGTGTAGAACTGTTCACTCTCACCAATGAATACTCCACATTAATAAATGTTTGCTTTAATCCATTGTGTAACAACAAATTGTCAGTGGAATACATTCCTTTTGGAAGAAAAGGAATTAATTTTCTATAAGATTAAAGCAAATCCAAAGTAGGATTGAAACAGAGATACTTGACCTTGGTTAAGGGAACATATCATCAGGGAATAACAGGTAAAAGGTTTCTTCAGTGACGAATGAGAACAAGCTTCTTAGATATTATGGATAGAATAGTATTAATGCTGACTTTCAAAATGTTTATCCTGACAAGTTGTCTTTGAAGTTGTTTGATAAATCTGAATTTGCGCAAGCATAATTAGATTTTTTTCCCCTCCAGTTGGTGTTATCCGCTGTCCAATTTGTGGTCAGGAATGCGCAGAGAGACACATCATAGATAACTTTTTTGTGAAGGATACCACAGAGGTTCCTAGTAGCACAGTAGAAAAATCAAATCAGGTAAGTGCATTAACATGTAATCAAGTTAACACATGTTGGATGTGTATGCATGTCCTTGGCTTCTTGCTGCATGGCCTTTTTTGCTATTCATATACAGAAAAAGACTTGAAGTACTTAGTCGTCACATGAAGTAGCTACTCCAGAAAATCAATTGAAGTATATGAAAGTGCATGTGAAGAAGAAGGTTGTTTAAGCTATTTTTAGTTATCAGTATAAAATTGCATGGTGATAATAAAAGCTAAGTGTAAGAAATAGGTATTAGAATTAGACTTTGGACAGGACACTTTCAGCACTCCTTGATGCAGAGACCTAAATGACACCATGTCAAGAGATCCCAATGTGAAATGCAATCCTCTGCTTCAGTCAGCTTCATTTTTCATATCACTGACAAAACACAGCACTAAATAGCGTGTCTTCGCTGTTAACTAATGAGAGAGAACAAATATATTTTCAAGATGCTATTAAACTCCAGGAACTTCTTGGAAATGTTTCAGCTTCTTTATGTTGCTGCATTCTTGGTTATAACAATTTTAAAAAAAGATTACTGTTTCAATATGATGTCTATTTTAAGCTAATCCAATGTCACTTGGATTGTGGCCTTAAAGAACTTCTTGGAAATTGCCTCTTTCATCTTCTTGTTCTAGGGAAATGTATTATTGGCTTTTGATCTATTTGTTTTGAGGATGTCTTCTTAGAGGTCCTTTATTGTGGAGTCTGCTTGTTTGAAAGCTTAGCTGAAATTTGTGCTTACCTGTGTGAATGGGTATGTCTGTCAAGAATCGATGGAAGTACCCAGTCAGGTTTGTAATGCTAACTCACTGGCTACTAAAGGCATATGTTTTGTCCGTGTCTCCAAGAAAGAGGACTTAAACTTGTGTCTCCAAAAGCCATTTAGCTGTCTTCAGTGTGTAAGGCATTTTGCAGCTCTGATTCTTAGAAATTACATACCCTACCTGAAATTGGTATTTACTTGGAAATCCCCGGAAGTACAAGCAATATGTCAGTGTTCTGTTGACACGGGATTGTTTGAAGGTGGTTTTTTTTGGATTTTTTTGTTTGTTCGTTTGTTTTTTCCTTTGGTTTCCTTTGGTTACTCTGCCAGTAAAAGAAAATAGTCCTTGTTGCTTCAGTTAGGAAGAAAAGCAAGATAGCAAATTGCTTTGCTAGGCAGACGCAGTCCTGAAATTTTCCAGTTTTCCTTTTTTTTTTTCTTTGGGGCCTGTGTCATAACCTCTGGGTAAGTTACATAACGTGTCTTGTGACTGCTTTGGGGAGTTGTGATAGAAATAGAATTATTTCTGCTGGTTTTGGTGGCAAAGCAGTGTTTTTAGTTTTCCTCCTTCTTCCTCTAGATTTTTCTTAAGCTTTAAGGATGGGGTGGGGGGGATGGGGGTTGGAATTGAGACCTTTGTGTCTTGGATAAGGAATGGAAAATTCAAGGATTTGTTAATCTTGTAAGTTGATGGTAACCATGCAAAAACTGGGCATACTTCTCTGAGATATAAGGTATCAACAGCTGGAGTATCCACCAAAGTCAGTGCTGTCCAAGTGAAGTCAGGAACGTATGTGATGCCAAGGTAGATACCAAAGAAGAACTAGTATGTTACATACCTTAACAAAGCTGTAGCCATGATGAAAACATCTTTGAAAGTTGCTGGTTTAGAACAGTGGATAATAGGCTGTCATTGTATAGTTGTGAAATGCTTAGAAGAAAGGTGGCTGTTGATGGGATGTTGCGGAAAGGATATGTTCCTTAGGGTTCAAGATTTAAGATATTGGAATGTGATTCATGTTTAGAAGTACAGATGTCCCAGAAGGCAGGTGTTGTCCTTGCTGCTTTTGTATGTGCTGGGAAATAGTTACATCACTTTTGGCACCGGTGTTTTTAAAATCCAGTAGTTACTATTGCATCTAATTTGAACTGGAGTAATTTCTATTCAGAATATCAGTTAAATGAATATTTCTCTGGAATACTACTTAGTTATTTTCCTTCAAAACTCAAAAACTTTTGCTTATTTAATCTCTTTGATACTTAAAGCTAATTGGAAGGGTAGGTAGTGCAGAGTAGCAGCTGAGAAGACAGCTCTATTACCTCAACTCGTGCATATGAATCTGTCTTTAAATAAACAAGCTTGTAGAAGAGAAAATATAGTAACCTGCCTGCAACATGCTGAGTAATTTCAGCTTACATTAAAATTGAATGAAGGCTGTGTGAACACTTCCCAGGGTTATAAATGCTACAACTAGTAACTGAATTAGACATAATTGGAAGGAAAAGTCAGTTAAAAATAAATCTATCTAACCAGAATAAAGACTTACAAGTTAACTAGGGAGAGTTTCCTTTGAAATTACTAAAGGAATGCTTGTATGAGTCAAAATAAGTGTGATATAAGTTTTAGATTTCGTAAGAATATAGTTTTTATTTCCAGTAATTATGCTTCTATGTACTTTAGGTGTACAGTTTCTTCTAATAACTCAGAGCTCCAGCAAAATCTAATCTTGATCTGAAGATGCATTTTTCAAATAAGAACTGGGTGGAAGCAAATCTAGTTTTTACCTACAGTGCAGAACTATTTTGACAGCATGAGTTATAATATCAGTGAAGAACTTTATAAATCTGTCTGTCTTCTACTTGGTGGATTTGAAGAGTATAAAGTTGCAATGTGTATATTTTTGGACGACAAAGAAAGAGTTTCAGTTCATTTCACATCACCTGACTGTTGGTTATTGAATCACAGTCTTCTTTCTAACAATAACAGGTCAAAACAGACAGAAAAAAGTTAAAGCACATTGCAAAAAGAAAATAGACAAAGGTCTTGGACTCTAGGAAGAGTGATTATTTTCTGAAGTCTTTTGAAATCATTTGAATGGTCTGACACATATCAAGCTTATCTGCCTGAGTTTGCTAAAGGTGACCTGGAAAGAGATAATGTATTTATTAATTTTTTAATACTAATTGGGTTTCCACCTTTTCTGTTTTGTTTTGCTTCTTTGATTTAATAATAATAATTAAAAGGCCTGAAAGATTGGTGTGGTGTTTTTTTCTGGTTTTTTTTTTTTTTCCCCTGCTTATCTTGTTTTCACTTCTTTTATTTTTCTGGTTTAAAAAAAAAAATCCAATTTCTCATTCTCTATTATTTGCAAAACCACTTCTAGGCAATCTGGGAGCATAGCGTGATAATACTGCTTTGGCAACAAGTTCTTTGAAAGCTTCTTGGCCTGCAGAAGTTCTCTGCCCAGTCAGCAGTTCTCATGTAACTGATTGCTGGGCAACAGTGGTGCAATCAAGCTGGTTTTACACCAGCCTTGCGAAGGATTGCGTTGGTACTCTTAGAGAGAAGACAACTGGAAAAGGAGGCATAGAATTTCCTTCATGAGATTTGCAGCCAGAGAAAATGTAACACTGAATTAATGCCTCAGTGATGCTTACTTACTTCTTTTAAATTCTTTTCTTAAGGATTCAGCATGATTTCCCCCCCTACCCCCCAAAATGTCACTGAAATTAAAACTTAAGACCAAGTAAAATTTTTAACTTCCTAGTTATAATTAACATCCTTTAATTGTTTTCATTTCCTTGAATATTTTTATGCCGTTTATATTTTTCCCTAGTCAGCTGGTCTAGATAGCAATAGAATTTTTGTTGAAGAGATGATGGAAAAAAAAAATTAAGCAGAACATTTTTTTTAAGAAGGTTTTTTAAGTAAGACTTTCAGGCCTCCTTTTTGTAAAGAAACAGAAAAAGGGGCACGAGCCCAGTTTTTGTTTTCCTTTTCAGGTCACCTTTACGAACATGAACTGCCTCACACTCCAAGTGACAACAAGAGGGGTCTACCACCCTTGTGTTGTAACTTCATTTCTCAGAAGATATTTGCATTGAGAGGCAACACGATCCAGAAGAATAAGCACAGCGTTGGGAATCTGGGACCCGTATGTTCAAATTCCAGTTCTGTCAGTAACTTGCTATGTGGCCTAAGGCAAGTCAGTTCACCTCATGAGCTAATATTCCTCATTTTCTGGAAGGGCAAACTGGGGTATAGTTGTATGTATCTGCTTTGGATAAAAATTGTTGCTTCTGCTTTAATCTCTGTTTATCTTGTGTGGGTGCAGAAGCTGGATTTTTTAAAAATGGAACTAAAAGGAAAACCAAGGTCTAAAATTTTGTTCTTTGTATCCTGTTAGCATAATTCTATCGGTGGGATCTCTAGGATAGAGTGATCATCGAGCAGCTTGAATCTTTTGTTTGCAGTGGTGCTAAACATTGATAGAAATGGATGGTAGTTGCCTAAAATCTTCAGTATATGACTGGAGAGGGGGACACGAAGGAGGAGTTATGTGACTGTAAAAGAGGAGTTAAAAATGAAAAACATTTATGAGCATATGAATTGTTGTCCATCATTCTTAGTTTTCAACCTGTTGCTCAAATTGTTGATAGATAGGAAATCTTTCTTATGGATATACCAACTTTATGCAGGGACATTTTGATTGCTGTCAGATGTGTTTTCCTAAATTACCTTTTTTTCTAGATCTTTTGGGTATAGTCCAGAGGCCACAGTTTGAAAAGTATTATACATTCCCTGAAAATCTCTTGAAAATTAGCTTTACTGATAAACTTCACTGTAATCTGTCTCAAATTAATGATGCAGAGATTCTTGAGAGGAACCCTGCTATTTTTCACTGTGTATTTCCTTTAACTTTGTTGAGATGAACAGAAACTAAAACTAAAGCTTCTGTCTTCTAAAATCAGAGCAGTCCTGATCGTGTTATGTCTTTACAATATGCTCTTGTGAAATATTTACTATGTAGTAAACATTATACAACTTCACAGTCTGCAGTGTGAGGCGGATAGTGATGGTTTGACTTTTATTATGTCAGGTAAATGTTCTAGGGTAACACTGACAAAATGACCATTTTCTTTGACAAGTCACATTCAATTACTTTTATATAGTTATTTATAGTGTTCCTGTACCTCAGGCAGTTTTCCGTTCTCATTTCACTGTTGTAGGAAAAGTATAAAAGTGCATTGATTATATATGAACAGTAGCTTGTACGTATATGCCATATTTATTTTTATAGCTACCATTTTTTTTTCTCTTCATGTCAGGTCTGCACAAGTTGTGAAGACAATGCAGAAGCTCATGGGTTTTGTGTGGAATGTGTAGAATGGTTGTGCAAGACCTGCATCAGAGCTCACCAGAGGGTTAAATTCACAAAGGATCATACTGTAAGACAGAAAGAGGAAGTATCTCCAGGTAACATACTTGATTTATAATTCCGCAAAGGATGTGTGCTAATCACAGAGAATGCATCAGAAAACCAAATTAAATCATTACATTTATTTTTAAAATGATACATTTCAAAAATACTGTCCCTTAATCTTAGTAAATGTAAAAGTGCAGATTCAGTATGGTGTAACCCCTTAGTGCATACGAATACTGACTAAATAAATCTTACTTTCTGATTGGAATGGGAAGTGTTGGTAGCTTCCTGCCTCCCACTCACTTATTTCAGTTCCACTCTGAAGGCTGCAACCATTTGTACTAATTCTGGTGTTTCTTTGGAAACACTTTAAACTCTTTAAGTAACTCTGAAGTGACCCAGCTAACAAAAGAGAAAACTGTTGGTTTTTGTTGTTGTTGTTGTTTTTGTTTTATTTTGTTTTGTTTTTTTTCAGAATTAGATTCATTAGAATGTAGCTATTGAAAAGAGAAATTTTTGTCATGGCTGCAAGTATGATACTCAATTTCTTCTATTAGATACGATGCATAGTGGTGAGAAAACCTACAGATTAGTACTTAGTTACAATTTTTGTGTTGAAATGTTTTAAACAGTGTACATACCAATATGAATATAAAGCCAATACAAATATAAAATTGATGTTTCATCTGGAATGATTGCACATCATTGTCTTGACTTTACCGATTAACCACAGAAAATACTTCTTTATGTATTTGGCTCCTCTAGCTTTTCTAGAGATCTACTAAATAGTTATGCTAACTTTCTGTAATACCACAGCAAAGGGAGAACTAATAAATTAAATTCTTTCAGCATTGGTAATAACAACATGTTTTGTTAGCAGTAGAGCATGTGAGAATTCACATTTTAGCTGAGCATATTTTAAGTTTGAAGTGTTTTGCTTTAGAAATTAAAGGAAAATATGTTATGAATTTAGGAGTTTTTCCTCAGTAGAATCTGGGAAACTTGATGTTGAAAGGAACCTCAGGAGATGGTCTACTCCAACCAACCTCCTGCCTGGAGCAATTCAGCTGTGAGATCATATCAGGTTGTTCAGGGCTTTATCCATTTGGGCCTTGAAAACCAACAAGGATTGTTGCAATGTACAGTACAGCCTATGAGAAATCTTGAGTGTTCTCATTGTGAATGCCTGACTCTTCTCGTAGTGAAAATGTTGTACTTTTATTTACTGAGAATCATCTTTGTTTCAGTTTATGCTTATTTTGTCTTGTCTTCAAGCAATGTTAGGATACTTATAAACGTGATAGGATGCTGACAAATGTTCTGCTAAGTCTAAGTTCTAGTAAGTCACAGAATCACAGAATGGCCCAGGTTGGAAGGGACCTCAAGGATCATGGATCTCCAACCCCCCCTCCACAGGCAGGGCCACATTTAATGCTAGACCAGGCTGCCCAGGGACCCATCCAACCTGGCCTAGAACACCTCCAGGGATGGGGCATCCACAACCTCTCTGGGCAGCCTGTGCTAGCACCTTACCACTCTCATAGTAAAGAACATCTCTGTCATTTGGACATAGATGATCTTGTAATTATGGATTTTATTATTGTGAATTATTTTCTGTTATTATAAATGCATGTATTTATTTTTCACTCCTCATTGTCAATTTCTGTGAATTTTATATGTGACAGGATTTATCGTTCCTGTAATCTACTTCTCAAAGGGTGGTTTCCAGTATGGTATAATTTGGGTGCTGTATTTACATCCCACTTTCATACTTAGTTAATCAAAAGTGACTGCTGAATGTACTTGGAAAGGACAAGAGTAGCGTATGACTTATTTTGAACATAATTTGCTGAGAAGAATGTCATAGGAAGGCTGAATAGGAATATTCAGTCATCCTCTGAGTCTGCTAGTCAGTTTCAAATAATTTTGGTGAAATATAGATGAGAAAATTACGCTGCAGATTTTATTAAAATAAGCAAATGAATGGGTACAGAAAAGTGACCATCCTGGTCTGCAGTGAAGAAAGGGCTGCCATGTGAAGTCAGTTATCATTACAAGCTGTGTAATCCTCATGAACTCAGTATACAGCCCAACTCGTAAGAAAACAGTTTTTTTTTCATTACTTTGCGTAAAAGAACAGATTTCATTTCTAACATGTGGTGGTGTTTCCTATGCTCGTTTGTATTTACTACAAGAGCTGAGACTTCCAACCCGTTTTGAGTGGGCTCCTGAAGAAACATGAGCAACTTCTAGTTAGCGTATAGATGAGGAGCATAGTAAGAAAAAACATGAGAATGCAAAATTCTTAACAATTTCAAGAGTCTGGACTGACATCTTCCTATAATCAACAGAGGCAGTTGGTGTGACCAGTCAGCGGCCTGTGTTTTGCCCTTTCCACAAAAAGGAGCAACTGAAGCTGTACTGTGAAACGTGTGACAAGCTGACCTGCCGAGACTGTCAGTTATTAGAACACAAAGAGCACAGGTATGAAAACAAAGTCAGTGTTTTGTACAGCTTGCTTGCAGGAAGACAACTTGAAGTTAATTGTGGCTGTAGCAATCTACAATTCAATTGGGTAAAAAATCAAATTTTCAGATCAGAAAAGAAATAAAGATGGTGTCTAAAAGAATGCGTCTGGCAAATGTGTGATAATTTGGAGTTAAACCTAACTTTCAGTTTTTACTCCGATGATTTAAGAACAGGACCTTGATTTACTGTCAATTTATTTGAATGGAATTTGTTGCTGTGCAGTTTTTCAGAGAGACCTTAGAAAGCACAGAGGCTGTTATGTAACTGTATGCTTAAGTGTAATTTTTCCATTTGTCCTTCAACAAGATGTTTATATAACCAAACATTACCCAAGAAATTTAGAAGGGAGCAAATGGGCAATTTTTCTATGAAGAGCTCTTCACAAAAGAAAAGTAAATCTGAAGTTTAACTATATTATACTTTGAGAACACTGTTTAATAACATTCAAATTTTAGGTTTCTGTTCTTTGATCATTTCCTACTAGCCATGGAAGATGAAAAGGGGAATAATATACAACTCCTGAGTGCAGGACAATAATTTTCTGTTAACACTTAACAGTAATGGCCTGGGACAGATGTGCTCATAGGTTAAGTATTAATACGTTCACTGTTCTTAATGTAACCACCCAATGAACTTGCTTGGCTGACCAGGCAGACATCAGTAGGTGGAGGAGTGTTGGCAGTTGTTGCTTCTTGGAATCAAATTAATGTTGATCTTGCTGAATTGCTGTCTTCCTCTTAAATTCTCCTTCTCTTAGGATTTATATCCTTTTCAGAACATCTCCTCTTTTTCTCTACAAATTGTTGATGATTTCAGTTCCTTGATTTAGTGGTACTGACTTCTACCGACTCAGCGGTCTCTTCTTTCTTCTGCTTCTACATCCTTATCTTGCACAAAGTAATAGCTTATGTGCTCTTTCACTTAGAGTAATAGCTACGGCACAACATCAATTTTTCTTTCAATAGAATTGTGACAAGGTCACACGGTATCCCTTCAATTTTATGAAAAACATAATTCTAAAAACATAAAGTCAAAATTAAAAGGAATATGCTGTAAATAAAATAGGTCAGCGTTTGCTGATGCATACCTCCATAATGACAGTTAAATTTTTGACCTGGGCGGCAGTCATGTAACAAAGCCTTTTGTAGGGCACTCTGCTTTGTATTATATCTACCCTTGGCATGCATAAATACGCACTAGTTCTTTTTTATAGGTACCAGTTTATAGAAGAAGCTTTTCAGAACCAGAAAGTGATCATTGAGACTCTAATCACTAAACTGATGGAAAAGACTAAATATATAAAATGTACGGGGAAGCAGATCCAAAACAGGTATGTATTGGATTTTGAGGTTGAAACTGAAAGATTGCAACTTTAATATACACTGTAATTTGTTGAAATGTTTAGATTAGTAGATTCTGTACCTCAATCCTTCTATGCTTCCAGAAAGAAAAACCATAAGATTTTCTTGACCTTCCAAAAGTTTCAGTTTTCTGTAGCGATGGGTGTCTTTTTAATGTGCTTACTTATGTTAAGTAACTCTTCTGCTCAACCTGTGGGAGCAGTAACTTGGGTGCAGTGAAACAAGTTATGCAATAAACTGTGCAGGAGGCGGTCTTATATTCATCAGCAGCACACTTTTTTTTTAGTGTAGATCCCTCTTAGAAAGTGAGAGATGATGACTCATGTTTTCATAATGCTTGTGACACACATTTGAAGATTTATGTAATACTTTTGTGCTTTGGGCTTTATTCACTCTATACTGCAAACCTAGCAGAGGAATAAATCTGTAAAACTCATGCAGCAGTAGTCCTTTGTAACTGCTTCTTCAGCACTTGCAGGAAGATTCAACACAGTAGAGGATGCTGAGTGTAACTGGAAGTCTTCCTCCCTTTGCCTGTCTTTAAGGTAGTGGAAATGGAAAAAAAGAGCAGAAACCATTCTTCTCTATTGCAGCATCTTAGTGTTTATTATCCCCTGTCTTTTAGCAGTGCTCTTCACGATTTAAGAGTATGCCCTGTTACCAATTCGAGCATTATTTCTGAAATAACTAAATATAACTGACTAAATAACTATAATAACTATAATTTTATCATAGAATGGCCTGGGTTGGAAAGGACCACAGTGATCATCTAGTTTCAACCCCCCTGATACGTGCAGGGTCGCCAGCTACCAGACCAGGCTGCCCAGAGCCACATCCAGCCTGGCCTTGAATGGCTCCAGGGATGGGGCATCCACAACCTCCTTAGGCAACCTGTTCCAGTGTGTCACCACCCTCTGTATAAAAAACTTCCTCCTAATATCTAACCTAAACCTCCCCTGTCTTAGTTTAAAACTATTCCCCCATGTACTATCACTATCCACCCTCGTAAACAGCTGTTACCCCTCCTGTTTACATGCTCCTTTCAAGTACTGAAGTCTCCCCAGAGCCTTCTCTTTTCCAATCTAAACAAACCCAGTTCCTTCAACCTTTCCTCATAGGAGAGGTGTTCCAGCCCTCTGATCATCATAGTGGCCCTCCTCTGGACCTGCTTCAAGAGATCTACATCTTTCTTGTACTGGGGACCCCAGGCCTGGACACAGTACTCCAGATGAGGCCTCAAAAGAGCTGAGTAGAGGGGGACAATCACCTCCCTCTCCCTGCTGGCCACCCCTTTTTAAATGCAGCCCAGAACACAGTCAGCCTTCCCGGGCTGCTAGCGCACGCTGCTGGCTCATGTCCAGCTTCTTGTCCACCAGGACCCCCGAATCCTTCTCCACAGGGCTGCTCTCAAGGAGTTCTTCCCCCAGTTTGTATAAATACCTGGGATTGCCCCGACCCAAGTGCAGCACCTTGCACTTGGCCTTGCTGAACCTTGTTAGGTTCTCATGGGCCCACTTCTCCAGCCTGTCCAGGTCCCTCTGGATGACTTCCATTCCCTCCAATGTATTGACTGCACCACTCAGCTTGGTGTCATCTGCAAACTTGCTGAGGGTGCACTCAATTCCATTGTCTATATCACTGATGAAGATTTTACAGACTTAGGTCTTTAGAATTTGCCACCAGTGAATTAATTCTATTGTAGTTCACTGGTACTTGCTCTTTCTGTTTCTTCTAGTAATTTTCCTGACTAAAACTGTCTGATTGTTTATGTATTAATTGGTGCATATGATCAAGGAATATTGTAGTCTCTGCAGCACAGAAGAAATTTATAATTCTGTTTTTGAAGGGTGGGTTTGTGACCTAAAGAATATAATTTTCTGTACTGTTTACTTGCAGAATTCTTGAGATGAATCAGAATCAAAAGCAGGTGGAACAGGATATTAAAGTTGCCATATTTACACTGATGGTGGAAATAAACAAAAAGGGAAAAGCTCTGCTGCATCAGTTGGAGGTAATTTCATTTCTATCACAAGAAAGAAAAGGCAGCTTTCTTTATTTTTTTCTTTTTCTGGTGATGATTGAAATCAATTTCTAGCATTAGCTGTTTGTACATGTCCTATTGCAGTTCCAAAGCAGTGAGAAGTCCCACACAAGCCATTTGAGTAAGCGTATTTGTTTACTTACTTATTTATCTGTGCTTCTTTATTTCTTTGTAAATCGTGTCTCTTTTATATATGTTCATATATATACGCATATATAAATAATCAAGGCTGTATCTGAACCTGATTTATTCCTTCATGCTTTTGTAGGTCATTATCCTGTGCACCGTGCATGAAAAGTCTTTCCATCAGAACTCTATAAATTCTGCAATCTAGTAGCAAATCAAAGGAGATTGTTTAAAATTGATGCCTAGAAAATGATCATATCCAAGAGTGCTTAAAAAAGTGCGTGTGTATATATAGGCGTATATATATGAAAATGTGTCATAAGAAAAAATGAAGATCTACATGCAAAACCTTGATATCTTGAATAAATATTGTGACTTTTTTTGACTGATAGCTATAGTCAAGGTGTAGGGGAGTATTTTTTAGAAGAGTTAAGTGAAATCTCTTGATCATTGAGTCACAAACATGAAAGTTAATGTGTTTCAGGTGTATGCTGAACGCTTTGACTATAACTGATTTTCTGCTTGCAGACTCTGGCAAAAGAGCATCGGATGAAGCTTATGCAACAACAACTGGAAGTGGCAGGTCTCTCTAAACAGCTGGAACATGCCATGAATTTTTCTAAATGGGCAGTTTCCAGTGGAAGCAGCACGGCTCTACTCTACAGTAAACGCTTGGTAAGATGAGGAAGATAGATTTCTTCTTTTCCTTAAATATTATTGTTAGGTCACATGCATGCACACATTTGTAACACCAAGGGATTAGGCATTTTAATGACTTTATACTACTTGGAATATTTGTAAATCAGTTTTTCTTGTTTTCTCTCAAAAGCATAAATGTAGAGTATTATAGTTTAGCTTCACTTGTCATGATTCTCTCCTGTTTCGCTACCACAGAATTGTTGTAGGTGTTCATAAATTGAGTTAACTCCTCTTCTCTGAAGTGAAAACCTTGAAGCCATGGAAGACCGGACAAAATTATTCTATGTCCTAAATTATTAATGAGGTTCTTATTAGTATGTTTTACAGCTTCTGAATTTAGATAAAGAGGGTACTCATATACCTTAGAGCCACATATCCAACATTTAATATGAAAATAGTGTATTGCTTTGTTCTGTTAGAGTCATCTTCTGGGAAAAGTCTTCAAAAATTGATTGGTTAAGCTGATAAAAATGAAGATGAGGCTTTTGCTTTTTTATGCAAAGCACTGTGGAACTAAGTATTTCGGTGTTGTAAGTACACACGTGTATGCATGATCTCATTGACCGCTTGTGATGAACAAGAATCCTGAAAAACAGCAACAGCAACAGCCAATCAATCAAACAGAAGAATACCCTTGAAATTAAAAACAAATTTAAAAGATGATTATCAATCATTTATCCAGGGATTTCTAAATTGTACTTTCCAGATGACGGAAATCTGTGGTAATGTTGAGAAGAGATGATCATCTTTTTCCAATTTCCTATAATTGGAACACAAGTTTTCTTTTTGTCTTTATTGCCTCGTTGCCTGGTTGCCTAGTTGGTGTGTGTGTATGTGTTCGTTTGTTTGCTTGATACCCATTAAAATGCTGCAGGCTGTTTTCTCAACCTATTTCAAGTGGTTAAATTCACTGGGCCTGTCTTATACAGCCTTAGCAAGTAACTTTTTTTTAATTGAATGGAGAAAAAGGGCATCAGACTAAGTCATGTTATTTAGAATTGCCTAGCATTGCCACATAGACTTCTGCTATATGAATGACAAAACATGTTGCAGGAATCTTAATCTTGTAAATGTTATAAATCCTAAGAAAAAGACTGTCGTAGCCCATAAAGCCTCAGCAAATGAGAGAATTTTTGAAGGAACAGGTGAAACTTAGGCTTTGGATTTTTGCTGAAGGTCAGAGTTATTTGGGGTCTGAATAGCTCTGTCCATGGACATCTGTAAGATATGTTCCTGAACAGTTATGCGTTGAAGAGCATACAAGGCTTCTACTGAGGGATATCCAACCACATGAGACTAGGAGGAAGGAATATCCAGCAGACTTAAATTCAGCATTATAGTTTGGAGGTAATATGTGTACTTCAAGGAAAGAACACACCTAAACAGTTCAGTAAGGCGTCAATTTCCTTGCCTAGTCCTCTATCATAAAACATTTTTTACCACTGTCATTACTGACAGGAGATAACCTAATTCTGAGTTAATTTGTAACGTATATGTTTGCACACAGAAGGAATGCATGGAATAAGCTATGACAAGATTTTTCTGCAACTAATATTTGTGATGGAAGAAGAGAGTAGAAATTTTCAAGTGTATTATAATTGATTCTGGTAGTGTACAGAAGTATTAGGAGGTCTATATTCAAAGTAGTAGTGCACTTTAAATTTTCCATAGTAATTTAAAAACAAATGTACAAAAAAATATGTAAGTCTTGCTAAATGTTTTTCTATCTGGTCTAAAATCAACCTGCCTAAATGAAACAAAAAAGTAGAAGCAAAGTGGAAACTCTTATAAAATTCATATGTAAAAGACAATTCATATGTAAAAGATAATTGGTGTCCTTTTAGGCAGATATGACCAAGCATATCTCTTGGACTTCTCTAGGAAATTGTTATTTAAGAAAAATATTTGAAAGGAAAATGAGATTTTGACAAAAGAAGCATGGAACTTGATAAGCTTTTTCTGTATCTGCTGTATGTTACTCTAAATTAACATCTGTGTTAAGATATTTCTAGGAAATATCTGCAAAAAAATATTTTCTTTCTTGTAGCTAGATAAACTCAGATTTATTCCAGCATTCTGCCTGTGTATGCTAATCATAGTCCAGTCCTTTGGAACCAAGAAGTCTGAAGACTGTGAACATATCTGAGAATTCTCAAAGAAATATATGAAAGAAAGTATGATAAGCCTGTAATGGACAAAGCTCCCTGAAAAGACCTTATATCTACTACTAAGGAAAATTCTCTTTTGATGATGCTTGTTGTCAAGATGATGGAATACTTTTTTTTTCTTTTTTTCTTTTTTTAAATGAATGGGTTATTTTAGATTTAGAGGGGAAAAAAAGCAATGGTTACATGAATCCATTCTTTGCCTGCAAATAAATTTAGTGTAATAACTGAATTTGTGGAAAGATACGCATTTCTGGAGGGGAAAAAATACTTGCCTTTATGTAGTAATTGATTGCTTTGTTTTTTTTAATCCTTTTTAATTTTTGTTTGGACAAACTTTTCTCTTACCTCAGTTTTCTGGGGGGTTGTTGAAGATTTTTGTTTGTTTGTTTTCAGCAGCTCATATTAATGGCTTTAACTCGAGAGGAAAATCTCATGTTTTGTTCTTGTTCTAGATCACATATCGACTACGCTATCTTCTGCGAGCGAGGTGTGATGCTTCACCAGTGACTAACAATACCATCCAGTTTCACTGTGATCCTAGCTTCTGGGCTCAAAATATTTTCAATCTAGGTGTGATAAAATTTTGTCAGTCCTTCGTTTTTATTTTAGTTTTTTAGAATAATGTACTTAACTGCAGAAGACATTTAAGATGTGTTGTGTGGTGTATTATATATGAATACTCGTGATGAAACATTAACAAACGTCCCTTGCTTGAATGCGGTATGTGATGATGATGCTGAGAAAGTCAGTAAGTTAACCTGACATGCCAGTGAGTTGTATCAAGCAGGTATTTCTTTATTGCAGTACTGGGCACATAGGGGATAGCTTCGACCAATATGTGCACCTTGGCTCATGTGCAGTTTACATTTATTGGTCGTGTGCATGCATACTCACATTTATCTCCAGAATTTCATGCATATGCTAAATATTTTCTCAAAGTCATTGTCATTTTCTTAGAGCTGATTAACATAAGACCCTCCACCTTAGAGCATTCACAGTCATCCTTGGGGTCTTTTCAGTGGTTGTCTGAGAATTGAGGGAGGCAGGCTGACAGTCTTCATCACTCCTAAACTTTTGGCCCCAGTTATGCTCAGTTAGGTGTTTACCTCCTCTCTAAAAGTTGTTTCTCTGGTATGACCTGATAGGGCCCATCCGTCTTCAGTTTAACTTCATTTTCCTTCCTTATCTTCAGGGTAGTACATATGGTCCCTCCAGATACTGATGCTTGCAATATTCGAGGTCCTCACTCCATCACTGATGAAAGTAACAGCTTGCAGTTTGCTGGACAATGCACATGCTAGGTTATGAAGCCAGAAACACAATATGTAACCTTACTTTATAACCTAAGCAAGAGTTCCCAAAGTCAGTCTCATCCTGCATCTTACAGCACATTCTTTTAGTTTAATCCAGTCTTCCTAAACTGAAACCCTTAGCAGCACCATAACATGTTCAAAAGCCCATATTTATTTCCTTGTCATTATAAGCAATAAGCCTTTGAGAAGGGGTGAATGCAATAGAAAAACAGAACAGCAAAGAGAACAATACTTTTGGCAAGTTGTCTATTTTTAAGATATTCTTTCTTGAAGTTACGGATGGACTTCAGAAGAAAGCATGTTCTTATCAGAATTGCAGTGTAAAAGTTTAGCGTCTGTACTCTCATACCTTCTGGGAAGTTTTTGCTCTAATCTCCAAATTAGTATTTGTATTTTTGTTTTATAACCATAAACTGCTGGGGTTTTATGACTCTATTGAACCCCAAAACATGGAAGCTTTGCAGGTAGTCCATATATGTGATTACCCAAAAGCCTTTGTGTTTAATGGAAATAAGCATCCTAGGAACTCATCAGATTGGGAATAGGAATTGAAGCTCAAAGATCTCCCTAGGATTTTTTTTTTTTTTTTTTTTTTTTTACTCCCATTGTCTGCCATTTCTTTCTCTACTTCTCTTTATGGCTAGTTTTTATTTTTCTGTTATGTGTAGAATTCTTTGGGAGATACATACTGAACCTTTTCTGCCTTTCATCAGAATGTGCTGTCAGCTCTGCAGATGTACGAAGGAGCAAACAGTAGCGTGAGGAAAATTTCTGCTCCAGTGGGCTTACTCAATCATCTTTACATCAAAAAGAGAGAAAGGAGAGTCTTCAGCTTTCTTTATTCATATAAAGGGAGAGTCCACTGGGACAAACCCCTGTGGGGTGTCATGAAGTACTGGGTGACACAGCCCCTCTTTTATCTAGGTACCCCAGTGCTTGTGAGCCCTTTCCCCTTCCCCCATTGGCTAAGGTAATCAAGGTTTACATTTATCTCCGTTTGCCTGTCATTCACTCATCCCCCGAGTGGGTAGCCCCTGGATTCATAGTTTGTTGTTTTGCCCAACAAGAACTATCTTTGTATCCTGTAAAGTCTATCTCTTTGTTCTATCCAGCACACAAGATTTAGGTGCTAAGCTAGCATCTCCTGCCATATTCCTGCAAGATAAGTTTGTTTAACCAGGTCCTTGTGACCCAAACTCTTCTCAACTTTATCTTGTTTTACAGGGACCCCCTATCCTTCCTTTGTTCTTCCCAAATTTCTCTTTATTTTGCAAGGATACCTTATTCTTGTTTTTCCTTCAGTAGGCAGCTGAACACCACATAGCATCTTACTCATTCCCTCCTAGTGGAATGGGGAGAATCCAAAAGGTGAAAGTGAGGAACCTTGTGGTTTGAGATAGACAGTTTGCTTGAAGGCAAATTTAGACAGTGACTATTAAAGAAGAGTAATAGAAGATTGAGAGGAAGGAGAAGAAGAGAGAGAAAGAAAGAGAAAGAGATTTAAAGGTAGGATTTCACCACCCCTTGGTCCAGCGTTGTCTCGAGACTGGTGTCTTGTTTTGTGAGTGTTGAGCTGACAAATATATGACTAATGCACATATTCATGGTTGTGTAGTCTAGTTGGTCCATCCAAAGCTGCCCTTGGGGTGGCATCCCCTTTGTGTCTAGAAGCTTCAGGAGTTTTCCAAGAGGATCTCTGGTGGTCATGCATCCCCTCTTTCCTTTTCTGATGTTTATCAGAGATGAGGCACCATGAGAGGAAGCGAAGATGAACGGCCCATCACTCTGCCTCTATAAAGTGGGGTTCCATAGATATTACAGCTTCCAACTTGAGTCATGAAGGGTCTGCTCTTTCAGTCTCAGACAGTCCTTAAGGCTAGTTGTTTGAGTCAACAAGTTCTTTGTACAGTCATTAAGGCTCCATTCTGTAAGGCGCCTTTCTGTTTAGTTGTTTGAGTCAACAAACTCCTTTTCAGTCTCATACAGTTGCATGATGTGGAGTATCCCTGTGGCCAGTTTGGGTCAGCTGTCTTGGCTGGGTCCCCTCCCAGCTCCTTGTACACTCCGATCACCTTGCTGGCAGGGCAGCATGACTTACACAGCATTGACTGTGTAAGCACTGTTCAGCAACAAGTATATAATCTGTGTATTATTAAGTTATTTTCATCAAAAATCCAAAACATAGCACCAAGCAAGCCTTTATGAAAAAGATTGTCTCAGCTGAAACAAGGACAGTAAATAAATTACTCAGAAATGTCTTGAATTCTAGTCAGGCTGCGTGCTACTGACAGTGTGATAGCATCTGTGCACTACGTATTTCAGAGGGTAATTAAAAAAATGAAATATGTTTTAATTCCCCAAGTTGTGGAATTAAATCAGACCTCAGGTTTTCTAGAATAATGGAAGGGAATTCTTTTTGAGTAACGTAGTTAAGTAGCTTTGCAGCACAGATGTCAATTCTGGAAAGACTTCTGAAGATATTAGATTTGAAGAGAATGGAGTGAAAATGTGATACGGGTTTGGTGATGTTTGGTTATAATACAGTCAAACCATTATTTTTCAAGGTAATCATTTTTCTAGAGGAAAGAAAGTAAAATCTGTTTTTACTTCAGAGAAAGGCTTCATACGGTTGTAGAT
Source organism: Alectoris magna (assembly GCA_030625065.1). NCBI lineage: Eukaryota > Metazoa > Chordata > Aves > Galliformes > Phasianidae > Alectoris > Alectoris magna. Next base: position 142,023,938 of record CM060560.1, read on the forward strand.
GAGAAACAGTTTTATTCATCAGCCTTTTTTTCTACATGTTTTATGGGAAATTAATTGCCTAGAGCTGTTATAGGCTTAATAAGGGGTGTTATTCAATAGGTTGGTAGGGTTTTTCATTTTCATTAATATTTTTGTTAATGAATCTGATGTGGTAGAACCATAATTAAATGTACGCAACACCAAATTTACTAAGCATCAATACGAAAACAGTATGACTGATCTTAATTTTCTGTCCTGTTCTGCACTACAGTGTGTTGGCTAGCCTAGACTCGTTCTGTGTGTATGCACATCTTTTTTCCCTTGCATGCCTAGCTAGGGAATCAGAATTATGCTTTTTTCATAGTTTCTTGGCTCTTGGGATGAAAAATGGAATACATAATGTACATTGCATTTCTTCCTCGTTTGGATAACCTTTTCAAAAATGAGCCAGGCTAGACCACACAGGATCTATAGAGACGCACAGAAATGGGGAGAGAATTGGCAGGGGGTGATGTCAAGTACTGCCATGACGGGGATTGTCAGACTGCTACCATGAGTCAGTCCATCATGAAACAATCTGAGACTCAAGTTGGAAGAAAAGCAAGAAAGCAGCCATTCTTTATTCTCGGCACCAGATGCACAAGGGGATCCTTCCACTTAATTGTGCTTGCCTTGAACAAAAAGATCTTCAGTTAATGTACATTACGTGTGTTACATATGCAAAGCTTTTCCCAGGCAGTACACGTGCATCCAGTACTTCCCCCAGAATCATTCATGTTAGGTTCCTCCTTTCTGCACATGCTCAGTCTTTTTGTGGTGCTTCGTCTACGCCCCCCTTATGCATATATTAATCCTTCGTCATTAAGAGAGGGGGTCCTGCCACGTCACATCCCGAATCCTCGCTGTCGCCTACTACAACAGTGGTCCCAGGACCCTTCCTCACCGTGTTCACTGGTTGAACCCAGTCTTCACACATGCTCAGCTAGCTTCTTACCTTGATTGCACAATACTTGCTTTCAAAAAATTAGCTGCTTCAGAGCAGAACTTCCCTAATCTACATGGTAAAAAGACTTTACAGAACTTCCTTTTATCTGCTCCGTACAAGGACATAGATTCTTCCTGTTTTCTAAACAAACCACAGGACTATCCACCAACAAAACCTAGCGAGCTTAACAATATCAGTTTTTTAAACTAAGTAACTTTTTTTTTTTCCTTGTGAAAACAGCGTCGTCTTCCCTTGAGTGTGAAGCAAACTCAATTCTTGCTGAAATTCATCTTTCTTGGTTGTGGTAGCCAGTATTTTACCCAAGAGCTTTGTATAATTGCCCTGTGTATCTCTTTGGATAAAACCTTTCAGCCGGCGTTAGTGTCTAAGTTTCCTGTGTAGTTACACTTCCTTCTAAATCAACAGAGAGGAAACATCTCCCGAAGGTGCTGCTACATCCTAAAATTGGTGGTGTGTAGCAACTGTGTATCATTTGCATATTCCATTGTGGTGATTCAGAGGCAAAAAAAATGGTCACAAAATCTTTAAGTATTATAATACTTAAAAATGAAAATACACACAATTTTTATTTTATTTTTTTAATATCAAATGATTGGATCACAATGCGCTCTTCTCTGTGAATGAAACTTTGTTTCCTTGCTCTTTTGGAGAGACCAGGGCAACTGTCTAGGAGAATTTACCTCATAGAGGATGCTATAGCACAAGACAGTTTGCTAGCATTTCTTTTTTTTTTTGCATTATAAAATACAACCATGTTTCTGCAGGGAAACAATATGAAGTGCATCCTTTGTCTCATGTTTACCCATCCTTTCTATTATAATAATTAACAATGGTCTCATGGTATCAAAAATCTAATACTGTAAAAATAGTATTTCTGCTAACTGCAGTATTTTAGTATTCATTTAATTTATGTTTTTTAAACCAGGTTCTCTGGTAATTGAAGATAAAGAAACCCCACCACACATGCCCAAGAACCCTGTGACGGAAACAAATTTGCAGTCACCAGGCAGCTTACCTTCAAATCAGCTATCTAAGTTCCCAATGCAAATAAACTTGGCTCAGCTCCGACTCCAGCACATGCAGCAACAAGTCATGGCTCAGAGACAGCAAGCTCAGCGCAGAGCAGGTCCAGTAGGTTTACCAAATCCAAGAATGCCAGGAACTGTGCAGCAGCCTCCTGCTTCTCATCAGGTAAGCTATGACGATTTCCAAAGATTTTTCTTTCCCATATATAGTGGTTTCACCCCAGTGGGAAGCTGAACTTCACAACTACTCTCACACTCCCTCTACTCAAAAGAAGAAGGGAAACTGCGTGAAAATGTTTTTGAAGGCATTGGGGTCCATCAGAGCTGGTCACTTATACCACCTCTTAAGATCACAGGAACAGTCAGTTCCAGAATGCTGGAAGTTGTGCAGATGGGGCAGAAGATTGGCTGGGCTGCACAGGGGTCTTCTTCTAGAGCTTAGGAGGAAAAAGAAGGTGTATGGCCACTGGACGTGAGGTTGGGTGACATGGAATGAATATGGAGATGCTGTTTGCCATTGTAGGGAAAAAAATTGTGTGGCCAAAGCTTAATTAGAGTTGAAGCAGGCCAGTACTCTAGGAAATAATAAAAATGGAGGGCCAAGAATAACATTAGTCCATTACTTGATATGGATAGTCACCTCACAAATAATAGAAATGCAGGTGAAGCAGAGACATTTAATGACTTCTTCGCCTCTAATACTGATGATGGGCTCTGGGTTGGAGATGAGTCTTGAGTTGGAGTGCTGTGACTATGGTAATAATGAACTCCCAGCCAACTCTGAACTTAGGCAGGATTTACTGCTCTGTCCAGGTGCATGTATGTCTATGGGGCCCAGTGGGATTTTACTCAAAGAGCTGTCCAACAGCATATTTGGGCACCACATTATAAGGACATAAAGCTATTAGAGAGCATCCAGAAGAGGACTATGAAGATGATGAAAGGTCTGGAAGGCAAGGTGTGTGAGAAGTAGCTGAGGGTCCTGGGTTTGCTCATTGCAGAGCAGAGGAGCTGAGGGGAGGCCTCCTGGTAGCCTGCAGTTCCTCACAGGGAGCAGAGGGGCAGACTGCTCTCTAGTGACAGTGACAGGACCCTCCTGATGTAACCCCATTTAATATAACCCTTTGAGCCCAGTCCCTCAGCTAATTGTTCACATATCACATTATGGTTTTTCCTAGCTCTGTGTCCAGAAGGATACTGTGGGAAACAATAGCCAAAGCTTTGCTGAAATCCGAAAAGGTTATAGCAACTGTCTTCCCTTGGTCAACTAAGTTGGCAACCCCTCCAATATGGGGTCCTTGTCATCCTTCCCAGACTTCTTCCAAGCTTCTCACAGGCTGTAGTTCTTCAAGAATTGCCCTAATGTGGGTCTGTACCGTAGATTCCAACCTTCGGGAACAGACTGCTCCAGCATGGGTCCCCATGAGCAGCAGCTCCTGCCAGAGTTGTCTTCCACCATGGGCTCTGCCATGGCTGCACGTGGAAATCTGCTCCGCATGGCAGCCGTGGGCTGCAGGGGGACAGCCTACTCCATCATGGGCCTTGCCTGGTTGGCAGGAAACTACTACTCCTTGCCTGGAGCACCTCCTGCCATCCTTCACTGGCCTTGGTGTCAGCAGGGGTATTTTTCATTTTCTCACTCCATTCTCCCGGCATTGCTCATAGCTCAGCTCTGCCCAGCCGTGAATCCATTTTGGAGCAGCTGGAGCTGGCTCTGATGTGATGTGGGTCAGCTGCTGGGCTCTGCTCACAGAGGGCTACCTCTGTAGCTTCCCCACTATCAAAACCTTGCCATATAAGTCTTATACAGCCTTTCACTGATGAGGGAGAAAGTGAAGAAAAAGAAGAAAAAGAAAGAAAAATGATGTTTAAATACAGAATTTCAGATTTTCATCTTTAGCCAGTGGTTATATAGGAGGGTTAAAGAACATTTTCTTTACTGAGAATTAAATGGACATTCTATACTTCACTGACAGAATGTATGGTAATACTCAGCCTATTATTGTTGAGAAAAATATATCATATGGTATGTGACAGTATATAGTGCTGAGCTATATATATTGCATTTTTTTCGAATGCTTATAAAATGAATCTCATTTTTTTTTTTTGCATGAAACTGTGATTGTCCCATATAACTTCCAGAGTTGAAATACTCTCACTAGCTGTTGTAATGCATCTGCACTTGTTATATCAGACTAATTCAAAACCATATGCTAGGTTTTGTTTTTAAAATTAATTTTCGGATAAACTAGGTGATACTCTTTGTTTGCAGTAAATATAAGAGTTAAGTGCAGTGAAAAAATTCTGGAACATTAAATCCGTATCATCTAACTTACAGAACTGTTTTTTCTTCATGCAGGCACCTCCACGTTTGATTCATTTTCAGAATCATAGCCCCAAGTCCAATGGTGCAGCTCCTCCTGCACAACAGATGAGATTTCCTCAAAATCAGAACCTACCAAGGCAAGCAATAAAGCTCAACCCATTGCAGATGGCATTCTTGGCACAGCAAGCCATAAAACAGGTAGAGTTTCTTTCCCATTTTACTTACTGTGTAAAAATAAAACATCAAATGTGCTTTATATGATCTTCTATATTATGTTTCAAGAGCACTTTTCAATTGGAACAGAGAATGCTTTCTTCTCTGTGACAAGATATCCACAGTTTTCTTAATGAGAACTGTCAAGTTTCTTTCATTCTGACAGTTCTAAGCAGCTGAACTGTTACAGAAGTGAGCCATTGTGTGTGATACGTAGGTGTTTCATTATGTTTTTTTTCTATTACTGTGCTTTCTGGCCACTTAGGTAAAACTTAACATGAACGTAGTCTACACGCCACAATGAATAAACAGAATGGCAAATCCCCCTGTTCATCTTAATGTTAGTGACTTTACTAGAAACCAGGTAAAGGCTTGACTGAAAACTTGTAGCTGCCATCATCTCCAGAGTATGCCAAATCTTACTGATAAAGGAAAAAAAAAAAAAAGCCCGCAGTCAGGAGATGTCTGCTGAGTATATATGGTTGATGTCCACCTGATCAGCAGTTGAACTGGGGCAGGAGCAAATACTTCAGAAGCTTTCTGTCCATTCGGGAAGCCAAATCCTTATTGAAAAGTACATTAACATGTGCTGTTAGGTATTTTAAAGGAAAAAGGGGATTGTATCTCCAGAGACAAGCAGAATCAAATGAATCTGGTCTGTGACCTGAAAAGTGGAGTGATACCATATATGTCTGCAATGCTTATGAAGTCAGAGGACTAATTTCGACTGAATTGAAGAAGGCTGCACAATATCACAGGGAATCTGTAACAAGAGCTATATCAGTTCCATTTGAGCATTTCAAAAGAAGATTGACCTGTCTGCAAGCCTTTCTTTCAAGTATTTTCATTATCTAGTAGTGTCTTTCTCAAAGCAGAAACCAGTGAATAGAATGGCTGACAAAAGGAATTGAGCAGAATCAAATTTTGCCTAGAGTTGCCATGAAATTCCATTTCACTTCTTGAAAACTGCATATGTCTAAATGAGAATTAGATTTAATTTGAGTTGACTGTACACTTTATATCATGGTGTTAAATGTATAGGTAGGTGGAAATCTATTCAGCGTTTCAAATTCTTAATCATCTTAAGTTGTTAAGGGAAGCATTAAATTATTAATTGCATCCAAGTACAATGTAGCTATTTACTTAATAAAAGTACCAGAGTAGCTATATATTCATCATATTATCTGTAATGCTTTAATTTCACTAAAACCATTACATTCCTCCTACAACACTGTCAGTGCAGCATGAAATATTAATAGATGCTCAACATTGAGATGCATCTTTGAATTTAAGAATTCAGATTCATTTCTTCTTTTCATAGTTTTTAACTACTTGTCATCTTTCCTCCTCTTGTAATATTGGTGGTTGAAATTAGGTAACTTCAGAGTAAACTGGGATTTTAAATTTGAATTCAACTTACTGTACTAGATTGCTTGTTTAGCTGATGAGTTACAGCAACAATGTGTAGTGTATGTGTTCTGTAGAGGGAAAAATACTGAATTGTGGGTTATCATCTTGTCTTTTTAGTGGCAGGTCGGTAATGGACAAAGTTCAACTGCCATTTCAACAGCAAACAGCATAACTTCTACTCCATCCAGCCCCACAGTCACTAGTGCTGCAGGATGTGATGGGAAGACATACGGTCCTCCTGTGATAGATTTGAGTTCTCCAGTGGGTAGTTCCTACAATCTACCATCTCTTCCCGATGTAAGTGTACCATCCATACCAGTCTGTCACAGATTCTATTTTGAAGCATGTTTTAATGGTTTTGAAAAGCAGAAATCCTTTTTGTTTTGAAATTCTTCTGCTGGTTTATCAAAATGAGATAATTTCAGAAAGTGATGCAGGATTGCCTACATATTTTTGGCAGTATTCAGGACTGTTCTGGGGAGCAGCCATTAAGAGTGCAAAGAAAAATAACATTCTGGGTTGTAACAGTAATAGGGCTGGTTTATGTGCTTGCTTCGTATTACATTCTTAGCCACCATCCGCTGCTCAATGAACTCATTATAACTCATTGAAAGTGCTATCTTAGGTGGTTGTTGTTGATGTAGTGGAGACAAATTTTCCTTATGGTTCTTCCTTTTGGTACTTCTTTCCTTCATATTTTCTCTAACATGCATGTGAGCTGGTGTTGGAGGAGTATCATAAGTTCTTCATTTTTCTTCTGATTGGTCCTTATTTGTCAGAGGTCCACATTAGAGATGTTGAGCTTTGGTTGATTTTCTTCTTTCAAATAATTGCTGAGCCTATATTTGTGGTCTGAGATTGTAGAGACCTGAAATGTCACAGTTTTCTAGTCATAACTTGCTGTTTTTCCATTTCTCCCTCCTGTCTTTTGATCTCCCCTTTTTAGATAAAAATGGAAGAGTCTTATTTTTAAAAATAAGAGTACATTGATATTACAGTATCTGTGAGAGTAAAAAGATAAAGTGCACAACACAATCATAAAACTACAGAATCTGTGAGACATTACAGCACACTGAGTTTTGTGCACACCATTGTTATGAACTCTTCTACTTGTATGTGGTTAAGTTTATGCTATGAAGATGTGTTGCTGAAATCACTGCATGTATGCTGACCTAGCAGAGACTTCTGCATCCAACACTGAGAAGTCTAGCATATAAATAGAAATTTCAGTGGCCAACGGAGTTGCTACCTATAGATTTGTGATGTGTCTGGATAGTTGAGAAAGCTGATACCAAAGTAACCTATTTTCTGATCAAACATGATGTCGTGTATTATTAAACAGAACAAAACAAACCAACAGCAAACTAACATCTCAGAATGTTAGTGCTCTTTACCAAATCAGAATGTGTAGCTTGTACAGAAAGCTAGACTGATAAATTTGCAGTTCTTAAAGAGAAAGTTCCACTGTCTGGCCTGAGTCATGAATAAAAATAATAAATGTTGACTTGCTGTCTGTGTTTTGAGTGAATATGTGTGCCCCCTACCTGGAAGATGTGTGAGGCAGATGGAATTAAGTGTCTTTTGAGGTTCTTCCACTTCAGCATAAACTAATGACATGAAACACTGGCAGGGTTTGGCCATTTCTCCCTTTAGAGAAAACCAGATGACCTGTTTTAAAGTAACCACTTTACTGTTTTGGATGGCTCAGGTTAGGTGGTCTTCATTTTAGTCTTCATCTCCAAAAGAAAAGTATGGCAGAGGCACTGTATTTTTTGTTTTGTAGTTTTCCCCCCAGGTCTTAACTGCTTTTCCTCTGTTAACCATCTTGTAGATTGACTGTTCAGGAAACATCACACTGGATACTGTTGCGAGGAAGGATGATGGCACTGCAGAGCAGAACCACCCCAAGCCCCCTTCAAACAGAACTGTGCAGTCACCAAATTCATCAGTACCATCACCAGGCATCTCGGGTAATTGGACTGTGGTACAATTTTCTATTTAAATAGTGTAATGGTAGAATGTAACATGGCAGTGTTACCACTGATATCAGAATGAGTTACTTCTATTTTATATCCGCAGTAAGAAATATTAAAATAAAGGCAAAGAGGTAGAAAGCTTAGTAAGAGGTAAAGTTGAGACTGTTTTAGCATTGTGAACAAAGTTAAGTCGACAGACCTTAAAAACATGGAGTAAAAACATAGTAGATACAAGAAAACTGCAAATGCAAGTGTATCTGTGAAAAACTGTCCTGTTCAGGTATACCAGGTAACATCCTAGAAGCTTTAGTAGGAGGCAAGAATTTGGTAAAACGTGATGGGATATAACAGGAGACAATGACTGCAACTGGTCACTTGCAAATCCCAATTTAGACATTAGAAAATCTTTTTACTGGGTGAGTAGTGTAGCACTGACAGAAGTTGACCAGAAAGGTTATTGCTATGGGTAGCTAAATGTGGTAGAATTGGAGGACCCGTGGGATTCCTGACACCATGCCTAGTGGAATCGATGGATGCTCCTTACTCTTACACTGTGGGCCATTTCCTGATTTGGCCTGTAGTGAGGCTCTGTGAGCGTGAATTCCCAGTATGTTCTTACTTGATGTTCATGCACTTGGACAGATCAGCTCAGAAAAGAGGACAGTGCATACAGGTGTTCTCATAAACAGAGGCAGCGCAAACAGCCTGATACTGTTTCTCAGGAAAATTACCCTTCACAAGTCTTTTGCTGTCTGACCCTCAGACCCTTTGTGGGGATCTCACATCTGCACCCTGTCCTGAGACCTCATCTTACCGACCAGCTAATAGGGCTTGAAGTTTTATAGTAAACCACACAATTAGAAGCTAGAAATAGAATTTAATAAGGTAAGACAAAACAAACTGCAGTGATCAAGCGCAGGCATCAACCAGGAAAAGGTACTAAATCATCAGCCTGCTTACATGCAGTGGGGTTCTAAAAATAGTTCTTTACTCTGTTATTGTTTTCTTGTTCTCTCATGATTTTGTACTAAATGAGGTATCGATTAAATAAATAACAAGATGAGAAATTTGACCAAAGACCTACATACTTCTCCAAATAATGGATCAGACTTGGCATAGATGTGCATTACATTCTAATCTGATTCTTCTGTCCTAGGAGGTGTCAGTGTAACAAACATACACCCTCCAATACGTTCACCCAGTGCCTCCAGTGTTGGGAGCAGAGAGAGGTAAGGAAGGAGTGGGGGAGAAAGAACGTATGACTTCCACATCCATAGAACATCTTTAATTGTTAATGCAGAGAGATATTAATGTACTTAAGCTTCTCTCTTAACAGAACAGGTATGACAGTTATTATAGTACTTAGTGCAGTCTGAAAGTATGAGGGCTGCTCTGAAAGTAAGACCTCTCATGTTATTAAGTTGGCCCAGTATGTCAGAGGCAGATGTTGGTGGTATGGCAATAGTGGTTGAACCTTCCCACCATATTCCGTTGTGTTTTGTTGCTGTGTGACAGACAGCAGCAGAGGGGCATTCTGGCACAATGGCGTCTGACATGGAAGTGCATGTGAAGCAAAGGTGTGTCACTGAATTTCTCCATGTTGAAAAAAATGGCACCCAGTGACATTCATTGATGCTTGCTGAACATATACAGAGATCAAACAGTAGATGTGAGTACAGTGAGGCAGTGGGTGGTGTGTTCTACAGTTTTGTAGCTGAGAATTTGCTCTATCAGGGAGTGTTACTTTGCTCTTTGTATCTATTGTAGTTTTCATGGAAATAAATAGGAGGCATCACATTCAGAGCAATCTACTTAATTTCATTTGTAATGTTTTGATAGCACATCTGAAAATGTACTAACACTGTGAATGATATATAGATTGATGTTATTAAAAGAATACCAAGCGTGAATTGTGTTTTAAATTAAAGAAATCAGCTTAAGGAACCAATAGTGTACTAGAAGTTCCTGGTAGAACTATAAATGAGTTGAGATTTAGGGAGCTGATGTTACAAAGAAATTATTAAGAATTTTCTGGCACTAAACAGTTAGCTAAATGAGCAATAGATCTCTTCTGAGAATCTAGAAAAAAATGTTTTTATTCCTTAGTGATGGAATATAAATGAACAAATAGGTTTAGACAGTGTTGTTTGAAGACAGCAGATCCATTAACATGTTCCAGTAAATTCGAGAATACGTCTGACAGGAGTTTAATTTTTCATGCAGAGAGGAATCAGATGGCATTGATCCTGCTTGAATTGAATGAAATTGCTTCTTTTAAAATACAATATATTTTGCTGTGTCTTTTCACATAGCAAATATTTTGAAGGACTCAAAACATACAAATATGAGAGCTATTTAAATGCTTTTCAGAAAAGTCTATTACTTCCTTTAAAAATATATTTCTATCTGCTGTGATTTGAATTCATTTGTTAGGTATAAAATTATTATATAATAAAAAGTCAACAAGCTGGTATTTTTAAATTTGATTATCCATTCTCTTTCTATTATGACTAAACACATGAATGAAAACAGAGTTCAGTTCTAAAAGCAGGGTCTTCGTTTTTCTAAAGCTGTGAGGTCATAAGAAATTCTTCCAGGCATATGTAAATGTATGTGCTTTATCTTGCTTATTTGCTTCCGTGCTTTACAATGATGAGTTCAGCTCTGGAGAAACACTGCCCTTCCCCATGATAGAACTGCATCTCCTCTAAGGTGGGATGATGTTCAGTGAAAGTGCTTTTATGACTGACCTAAAAGAAACAGAGATCATTTGCAAACCTTTTACTAACAGGAAGTAAAGTTAGAAGTAATTCTGTAGTTCTGAAACCAAGCTATTGCAAGTCTTCCGTTTTTGTAACGCCATTTCTAAACACATAAAAAAATAAACTTGGATGTTGTATTGCAGTGCTCATGGTTCAAAGAAGCAAAATGGATTAGCGTTCAGAAGTCTCAGAAAGCATCGATGTACAATAGGTGTTCAGTTTTGACTTTATGTTTCCCTTTTTTGCCTTTTTCTGTCATTTACAGTTCTAGCTCTTCCAGTCGGCCGCCGGGAGCTGATTCTACACACAAAGTCCCAGTTGTTATGTTGGAGCCTATCAGAATTAAACAGGAGTCAAGTACGCCAAACGAGAACTTTGATTTCCCAATTGTTATTGTGAAGCAAGAAGCAGAGGAGGAATCCCGGCCTCGGAATGTAATAAAAATCTTCTTTCCCTTTGGAGGGTGATTTGTATTTGTGGGGAATAAAATAATTTACGAATGTGCTTTTGGGGACTTTTTTTTCAGAGAAGAACTGAAAAGCTGAAGGCAGTGACATAAAATGAAGAAGTGAAATTCGGCATCAAACTGTTTCTTCTACTAGTTCAATTAGCTGGTGCACTCAGATTGTTATCTGTTGAAAACCTGGGAAAGCAGGAAAATTGCTTACAAATACAAACATCAAAGTTTCATGTGGTGCTAAGATGTTTTTCTAATCATAGTGTAGTAATATATATAAGGTTGCTAGACTTCGGGGTGTCAAAAATTTGTTTTATTTTTAGTTTTATTACTGGAGTGATATTTAAAATGCCAGAAATGCCTCTCATAGCTAATTTCTTGTGGTTATTTTTGCATACATGTTATATGTTGTATGGCTGCCTGCATGTGAGTTTGTTTTCTGGTCAGTTTAGTCATTGCTGGGGACACCTAAATTCAGATAAGTAGTATAATCAAATTTCTCTTGTTTCTTCTTACAGACCAGCTTTTCAAGAAGCATACTTACTTCATTGTTGTTAGATGGTAATCATAGCTCAAATTCTGATGAAGCTGTTTTAAGAACAGATGCCCCAGACAGCACAGATGATCAGCCTAGGATACTGCAAGAGAATACAACCAGTGCCAAGATGGGATGGATTGGCCCCTCGCACACTGGAGAGGGCAGAAAAGAAGATGATCCCAATGAAGACTGGTGTGCAGTTTGTCAAAATGGTGGGGAGCTCCTTTGCTGTGAGAAATGTCCCAAAGTATTCCATCTTTCTTGTCATGTCCCTTCATTGATGAGCTTTCCAAGGTAATTAAGATCCATTTAATTTCAACTAAACTTGCATTAAGAGATGTGAGTTCTGTATTGTGAAACCCCATGGAAGAACATTAATTGTTGAATTGAAACAACATGTTCTTCCATTGAACATGGAAGAACATTAATTGTTGAATTGAAACTTCAATTTAACTTAATTGCAGCTGCAAAATCTATAGTAAAACTTCTTAGTTGTTTGGCAATCATGTCTAGGGCATCTATTATTATTAACTGTGGTCTTAAAGTGGGCCATGGAATTACTGGTGTATCATAGAATCTTTTAAGGGCAACAGAAAAGGTTTACTTTAAGTATTTTATTAATATTAAATAAAAGTCTTAGCTAATGTTGTGTTAAATATATAATTTACTATAATGCTAAATATGGCTACAATCCAAGCATGGCATGTAGTGCCTAACATCTTCTAACATCTTTCAAACACTGGAATAGGCTCCCCAGGGAGGTGGTTGAGTCACCGTCCCTGGATGTGTTTAAGAGCCATTTGGATGTGGTGCTTGGAGATATGATTTAGCAGAGGGTTGTTAGAGTTAGGGTACTACGGTTAGGCTGCGGTTGGACTTGATGATCTTTGAGGTCCCTTCCAACCTGAGTGATTCTATGATTCTGTGATTCTAGTAACACTGCATTCTGTGTTGAAATAAGCAGTAGGCCTTCTTGAGTGGATGATAGAAAACAACTACTTGGCTCCTTGAGTTTCAAAATTCAGTCTTACATAGGATGTAATTATAAACACTACTGACGTTTGCTTCTTGAGTTTGTGTCTTTGATAGGATAAATAGCATTTTGCAATGTTACAGCTTGGAAATGCCATGCAATAAGCTTATTAGTATTAAAGGACAGAACATCTGTCATAACATGCTCATTGTTTAATGCTTTTATGTAAATATTGGGTTTTCTTCTTAAATATTAGCACAGTTTGCTGGGATAAAACATTTGGATAACAAGTTAGATTTGTATGCTGATCGTCTCTGCTTATGTGCTGCTCTGAACGAGCGTATTTCTGCAAGCATATCTTTTAAATGTCTCTAAAATTGGCACATAAAAATGTTTCTTTTACCTTGTGAAACTTCAAATTATAGGGCTTTTTCTTTAAATAAAACAATGTTATATTGCTGCTTTGTGCCGTAAACAAAACTCGGCCAAGTTACAGTATGCACTTAAGCTAATAACATTTGTGCCTCTCTGAAAGGAGGAAAGAAATCTGTAAGGATGTAGGTAGATAACTACATATTCACAAGACTTTGCTTCTATTAAAATAAAAGCTTCAGAAATAAATCTTTATAAGTTTTTGTTTTCACTGGATTGTTCAATGGAAATTGGGATGATGATGTCCAGGGCACAAGGGAGCCAAAAACAACTTTTCTGAGAAGCATTCAGTTTTGTAAAGGTGCATATTAATACAAGTGCACTATGTTCCTGGACTTCAGAACCATAGTTAGCTTCAATTTCCTCCTGGCTTCAGACGTATTCACGTTTTTGTTCTCATCTTCATGTTTTTTGATTTTTGGGTTTTTGCTGCTGCTGCAGTGGGCTAGTTCATAAACGTTGGTCTCTAAGCATTAGTTCCTTTGAACACATGCAAAAGAATCCTTTATTATTATGTCAGTGGTCTCAGCGACTTCTTTGGTGATTGCTTTTTGTTCTTGCTTCAGGTAGATAGAACACTTTCTCCTGTAGATTCACGAGGTCACTTCATCTTTTTTTTCCTTGACTCTAGCCCATCGTACTTTCCCTTACTCTTGGATATTTGCATGTGCCTTTCCTCCATCTTCTGCTTTTCCTGTATTGTGAGATCTTTAGGTCATGACTTTTATCTATTTTTGTCTGTCCGTGCACAGAGATGTCAGTATCATGTAAATAGCTCGTTAAGCTGAACTGTTTGAAAGTGAAGTCTCTTTGAAAGGAGACACCCATTATTCATTACCGTATGTTAAAACTAGCAGAGGATGAAAATCTTTGAATTACTCTAAGTGAGAACCAGTAAGACAGGCTCGTTTTTTTAACTTTGAAAGTCTTCTGCTTTACTATCAAAATGCACTGAAAGCTGCTGCAGAAACTATTTTTCATTTGTGAAGATCTTATAATAAAATATCTCTGAGTAAATGCATGCAGTTGGTTCCCATAAACTGTTACTGCTGAATTGTGTCTACTAAATGAAGTACAACTCAGCCCTCTTGTGGTTATATTCAGAGGTGCAAGTTCACCAGACATCTTTACTGTTTATTCATAGCTTTTCCAAACTTACAGAGGTTCACAAATTGAATGAGAGTCATTGAATGTAGTCAGATTCCAGAACTAACTTGGTCTTCTGCTTCTTCAACAGCTCAAAAAAATCTTTTCCAGAGTTATCTGTACAGAGCAGGAATATCTTGCAATGAAGCTTGTTAAGAGAAAGTACAGTTTCTGCTATATAACTCTAATATTTTTCTTTCTTTTGGACCAGTGTCTGCGAATGAATCCTTCATTCTCTCTGTGGTTAGGAAGCAGACCTTAATAATGCTTCGGTTGAATTCTGTGAGGTCAAGTGAAAAGTCATAACACTAACAAAAGTAGTCACTGTCAGTCTGTTATGACAAGCCATTTTTCTACTATAACACCACTAATAATACCAATGCCATTAAGAGGAAAGAAAGTCCTAAGGAAGCATTTTTGTCAGCAGCACCTGTCTCTGCTTTTTATAGTTCTAACAAGCGAATGAAAAAAAATAGCAAATAAAGAAAAGCAACAGAACAAGGCACAACGCAGAAAAAATACCAACCCATACACGAAAAACTCGTGCAGAAGTACATAGAAAGTCTTCTGTCAAGAATGTGCTTCTTCACTGAGGTTGATATATCTGTCTGTCTCATTTAGTGGAGAGTGGATTTGTACATTCTGTCGGGATTTGTCCAAGCCAGAAGTTGAATATGATTGTGATAAACCAACTCACAACCCTGAGAAAAGAAAACTGGAAGATACCGTGGGCTTGGCACCAATAGACCGTAGGGTAAGGATGAGTCCGGTTGTTTCTTTTACTGAGAAATGTATGCGTTTAAAAAAAAAAAAAGATAGTAAAATAGAGAAATAACTATTTCAGTAGGCTCTGAGATCTTAGCAGCCTTCATGTAAACAAGTTGAGCAACGCATTCTGAAAGTCTGAGAAATGGTTGTTTTTTCCTGCTGTGAACGGGGACTGTATTCTAGGAATTACCAAGCACTGTTTCTAACACTGACCTCATACACAGTGACCTTGCCTTGAGAAATTTTTTTCTTCCTTTGTACTTTCCAGATTCAGTATAGATTGACTTTATTAACTATATTTGGGGGCATAGTCTATGTGTAGGGCCATTATTTGTATTCGACACTCTCTAAAAGGGAACAACTAACTGTGTTTGTATTTGGCTTTAAATGTAAATTGTAATTCTTGTAAATATTCCAGTGGAGGATCATCAAGCATAAAATCAGAAAAACTATTTTCTGAATCTCTTTCAAGGTTCAGGATTCCATTTAATATGCTCAGGTACACACAGAACAGAAATTTCTTCCCACTGCTAACAAAAAGCACAGTGGGCTTTGGAGTTACAGAGCAGCTATACACCGATGAGGAAAAGTATTACTGATTTCTCTGAATGTTTATAATAAACTAACAGCCACGTATGCTATTTTTATCCCATGGAATGTTTGTTGGACTTGGCAAATGCTAAATAAGAGTATTAGTAACTGTGAGGTTTGTAACATGCATTTGAGTGTTAATAAAAATACAGTGTATCTATTGCAGAGAATGAATGGTGTAGACTATTAGTTATGATAAGCTTGTTTCCAAATACAGTTTCTGTGCTCAGTTTTCTGCTTAGAAATTGGAGGCGTACTGAGCAAGTATTGAGCATCTGTTTGGTGTTTTATATAGTTCATTATTTTATAATAGATTGTGTAGTTTTTTATTTGTGTATTTGTTTTTCTTGACACAGAAGTGTGAAAGATTGCTGCTATACCTCTATTGTCATGAAATGAGTCTTGCTTTTCAAGATCCAGTTCCTCCTACAGTATGTACTTCACTTCTTTCCATTTTCTATTAATCAGTAGCATAATTGGCATGGTCCTAATGGCATTGTTATGCTCATTATCAGAAGTCAGGTTTTGCGGACATTGAGTGTATTGAACGTATTTAATTTTATTAAAACTATCTGAAGGGCAGCTGAACAGTTCTGGCACAGGCTGCCCAGAGAAGCTGTGGATGCCCCCGTCCGTGGAGGTGTTCAAGGCCAGGTTTGACAGGGCCCCGGGCAACCTAAGCTGGTGCCTGATTTAGTGGTTGGTAAGTGCCCACAGCAGCGGGTTGGATGATCTTAGAGTTCCCTTTCAGCCCAGGCCATTCTAAGATTCTATGAAAGATGAAGCACCGGGTTGGAGGGAAGGTACGAGCAAAATTTCCCAAGAGTTGATTTTGCTTACTTTGAGAAGTACTTCAAAAATAGACACAAAAAGTAAATTTAACACTGCCTGCTGTTTGCACAGCGCTGAGTGTTATCACTAAAAAATGAATTTCTAAAGAAAATACCCGATTTTGAAGACTGGAGTCCTGCTTAGTACAACCACGAAACAGAATTTCTTGTTATTAGCTGCAAGTTTATGAATTTAAAATGCTAAAAACAACTTGTTTTCATCAGGCAGTGGAAGAAAAAAGCAAACTGTAGTCCAAGGATGCACAGAAGTGCTACTAGTGTGGTCCAGTGAACAGTGCCTCTCTTATGTTCCTCGAAACATGTTAGTGGAAAAAGATTTCATCAATCAGCAGTAATGCCCTTATGCATCCTTCTTATTCCATTTGAGTAAGAAAGTACATCTGAAATACCAAAATAATTGATCTCTGTAGTTTACCGCCATTTCTAAGGATATATTTCATCTCTGAACGTCACTTTAAGCAGTACATTTACTGCCTCGGAATGAGTTGCCAGAATTGTTATATGGCGGTCTTGAGAGTGAGACTTAATAGATGGTTCACCTGACACACAGTGTCAACATCATTTGCTTTATTCCACGCAGTAAATGCAGTTGGCTTTATTATTTATTTTGCTTTTCTTTTAAAAGAGGTGTAGGGAGAGGTGTATGTATTTTAGCCAGTAAAACTGGCGTGTGTCACTGTTACTCCAGTATCTGTATTTGTAAAAGGTACAGTTTTTATATGTAAAAGTTGTATTTCAAAAGGTGAGGCTAAGTTTTCCCCTCTCCCTGAGATTTAAAGGTTTGTAAAGCAACATGCAGTGAACGTGACTGCATCTGGTAAAATTTTTCATCTTTGTTTAGGTTCCTGATTACTACAAAATAATCAAAAAGCCTATGGACTTGTCAACCATCAAGAAAAGACTCCAAGTGACTGATTCATTCTACACAAAGCCAGAAGATTTTGTGGCTGACTTCAGACTGATTTTCCAGAACTGTGCTGAATTTAATGAGGTTAGAGAAGTAGACACTTTATCTATTTTTGTAGGCTTAGATACTTTCAGAAAAACTAGGTGGAGGTAGAGTTTACTTATTCAATTAGATTTACGTTGATGATAAGAGCCCAGTGAAAATGTAGATCACGTTTGAGACTACATCAATGTTGGATGAGTTTGAAATTGAGATCCTTTTATTGAGGGGAGGAGAGCTTTAACAAACATGCTAACTGAAATGGCAGGGAAACAGGTAAGGAGAAGAATGATTGTTCATCATAGATGTTAATGGTGAGCATTTGATTGAAAACTTGGTTTAATCCTCATCGCATTATATGTCAAGTTCACTGGAGTTTTCATTCTGAAAAGTCTTGCCCTTACTTACACGAAGACTAAATGACTTAGACTGTTGTCTAAACCCTCACTGTTTGTAAGGAAATGCATGCTGAAAAGGGGATGCAGGTACTAAGTGGGCAAAAAGTGAGAGAATTAACAATGAAAATCAGGTTTCTCTAGGTGTCTTCAGTTAGGTTCTCCTCCAGGTCAGTCACTGGGAATACTTAATGCTATGGTGACATCCACTTCAGGAAACAGGTCAGCCATGGTGGGTATGAATGATTTCAGGGCTGCCTGGTCTTCTGAGATGTAGTCATTGTCCATACTAGTAATATTTTTGCCATAATTAGAGGTAGGTCTGTAACCTAGAAAAATTACAGCCTTTCATGCAGTTGTTCTTGAGCCTTGAGATATACCTATATATATTCTTGATGCTGTTTGATTTTTGTAGCTTGTAAGAGCCCCTGACGGACATAATGGGTTTTAAGTATGAAGTTATTTCATGATGTATTGATGTTGTTAATTCACCCAACAGCCTGATTCAGAAGTGGCTGATGCCGGCATGAAACTCGAAGCATACTTTGAAGAACTACTAAAGAGCCTTTATCCTGGGAGGAAGTTCCCTGTACAATCTAACTGCCAGAGTGAAAAAGATAATCCAGAACTTAGTGATGACTCAGATGATGACATCGTACAGCCTCGGAAAAAACGCCTCAAAGGAGAAGACCGTCAGTTGCTTAAATGAGTTGCACGTGGAACGTTTTTTAAAAACAAAGAATATTTATCACTGTCAGTTGTCAAAAGGGGAAGAGTCGTGACTGCTTTGACCTGGAGGTCTGTGGATATTTACTGGGCTTTCTACCCCTTGTCTGAAACACAATTCCAAGGGAGATCCAGAGCATGCAGAGAGCTTCCTTGAAGTTCCAAACTTGCAGCATACTTCTGGAACAGCGCAGAAACTGTAAATTTTGTGGGATGACAGCTGTTGAACTTTACTTTGAAGAAGAAAAGAAGTTTGTATAGAATTGAACTTTAAAATGTTACATGGGTTGAACATATGGTTTTCTGAGTTTGAAGAAAATGTGATCTCACCAGACATTTAATTTTACCAAAGGCATGTGGCTGGCCATGATTTGGTTTCTTTGTACTGTATTTAACACAAGCCATGAAAACAGATGTTGTAATATTGTTGTCCTACAATACTGACTGATACAATGAAAGTGTAGTTGCCCCTAAAGAAGTTATTGGTTAATTTTAAAATGTGAGGGAGAGTGTATTAAAAATAACTTAAAGGAAAAAAGGAATTTGAGAGTTTTTAATAGAGGAAGGAGTGGACACGGGGCTTCGTTTTGTACCATTTTCCCGCAGCCAGCAAGAAACAATGGTATTCCTAAACAATACGTTGTTTGAAAGGTGCCTCACAAGTTTGATGTACTTCTCTTTAATGGAGTTAAATATTAGAGGGGAAGTCTCAAGGGAAAGAAAGTTCGCTTGCAACTATCAGGCTTTTTGGTAAGCTTGGGGGGAAAGAAAAGCGTTTTTTCTGTCCACAAGATCTTGTTGTTTTTCCAAATTTCTAAATATTATTGTGGGAATGCAGCCAGCGTTAAATAAAGAAGCGTAAAGGAGCGGGGGGAGGGTTTTAGAAAAAAAAGATCCTGTTCCTTGACCCTTCTGTCCTTGTTAAAATCAACAGAAACAGAAGACAAATGGTGTTGGAATTTTCTTTTTTTCTGCTTTCCGGAAGTGCTGATAACAATGTAGGTGGTTGTTTCTGCATTCAGCAATTGCGGATTTAAAGTACTTGTCTATGAGTGCTGTGGCTATTGGTTTATACTCTTCACGTGTGTCATCTTAAATGAGAACTGTCTTATTTAGGAAGAGCAGACAATCCCTTGGATTAATTGAGCTCTGATTTGTGCCAGAGTTTTGCAGATGGAATTATGAAGACGTCTGTGTGTACACAAACCTACTTGTCATGTATCACTAATATGGTGCCGTGGATAGATCCTTACAAGCCTAAACAAAGGTGCTACTTGTGCTTCCCTGCTGTGTATATATACCCTCAGCAAAAGGACACATCTTTTGCTTTTATCAACTGAGAAGTTGTCCACCTACCTTTATCCTAGAGTGGCCCTGCGTATTTAAATGCTGTGGACATTGCAAAAGAACTCTCAGCTGTGCTTGCAGCTGGCCTTTGACAGTCACTACAGCTTTTGAAATGCTGTGATGCGTCAGCTGGGTGTTGAGCTTCCTAGAGTAGCTATTGATTTATCCTTCTTTAATTATTGTTATTATTTTTAATTACCTCCAGGAAAAAAATGAGAAGTGAAAGTGAAGGAGCTGAACAGGATAGTGAGGGAGACCATTCTACCAAAACAGGCACAATCACTGCGTGCTGCAGGAGCACAGAGTTAAGAAATGAGAGGCTCCATCACTGCAACGTCTAATGTTATAAAAGTCCTCGATACCCTGTCAAGTTAACTGTGCTTCCAGAGAAAGCTGATGATGAGTGTTTCTCTGGACTTTAAGTTGCAAGCACAAGTTTCATAGAATGCTCAGTGCAGTTAGAGGTGAGGTTAGACACCTACGTAGCTTCACCTGCAAATTGTTCTCTCAGTAGGAGATACTGGAGAGGAATGCTAATGTACTCTTGCAGTCCAGTTGCTGCTCTCTGTTTTTGATTCTCCCTTCAAAACAGGCAAAACTTTTTGGAAATAATTGTACAGCAACAGTGGAACAAATTGAAAATAGTTTATTCGGAAAGAACCCCCTCCCCCAAGTCACGGTATGTTTTTTGGGGGGAATGTGATTAAGAGTATAAGACTATTCTGCAGTCTGGTTTTCATTCAGACATTTTTCTTCTAGTACTGCCACAGTTTATAGAATCTGTGGCTCTATAGATCGAAGTAGACATCATCTCCTGAGATGGAGGTGGGAAAGAAGCTAAAAGGAATTACCTTACATCAGTCCATTTCCCCTTGTCATCGAGCACCAGCTGTGAGTACATAGGAAAAATGTAAAAAAGAGAAAAAAAAAAAGAATTGCCGTACGAGATTCTTTACTAGGTTGGAGGAAGAGGTTGTGGTAAGCAATGCAGGTGCCAATTGCCCAAGAAGTCAGTCATACTGCTGGCCAGCCAGCCACTTGCATAAACTGTGGAGCCACGGAAGCTGACAATTCAGACCATCACCGTTACATTTGAATGTCCAGATGAGCAAGTGATGTGTGTGCTTTACTCTGGCTTGCCATCATAAACAAGATGGATCAGGATAGCTCTGTCAGCCTGCAACATCACAAATGCCTTAGTACAGAAAGTGATTAAATAGGTCACCGGGGAACTTAAATTTGGTAACCTGTGCTTACCAGAGAACCTCATCTGCATGCTACCATCAGGCACAAGGGCAAGACAATTTTTTCAGCGATCTGTTTGATCTTGTCTCTGTTTAAATAATCCATGGGAAAAAAATCTGACTCAGCTTTCATCTTGTAGTTGCGAATGTCACCCTGAGGACCTTCAGAAATTACCAATGCGGTGACATTTGAGATGTTAAAGTTAGCTTTTAATGCAGGTGAGATAAGAACAAATATTTGAGGAATGTTAATTCTGTTTTTTAAAACTCAGTACTGCGTCCTACCAAGCTGCTATGGCAAAAGCCACGTCTTCTTTGTGTATTTTTTTTTCTTCTTTGTCTGCTTAAACAATTAGGGATGATGGGTTTTTTTCCAGTTTTTTTTTTTGTGGCATAACACTACTAACAGCACTACTAGTAAAGAGTCTTCCTCTTCCTTCATGAGTTGGGTAGAAAACATTTTTATTGAGTTATAAGAAGGGGAATGTACTTGAGAAAGCTACCCTTTGTCTATGCAAATCGTAGCTCTTACACTGATCAGTTGTATTTTTATATAATGGGAATGGTATGGAGAAGCAATCAACATCAAATGTGGCTCACAGGAAATGATGGATTCCAAAGGTTTCTTTTTCTTTTGTGCCCAATCCAACGTCAGACGCTTTCATTTTACTTGCTAAGAGAGAAAAAAAACCCACACAAAACCCATGAAATTAACAGAATGCACATGAAAAACAACAGAAACGAATACAGAGGGAAAATAATTTCCATTTGGATATGTGTCCAAAAAATTTTGCCTCTGATCGGCAGTCCCTGTGGCTGCTTTCACAATAAACTGATGCTGTCCTAATAAACTGAAATAGGAGTAGATATAGATTAGAATCAAGGAATGGTTTGGATTGGAAGGGAATTCAAAGGTCAGCTGGTTGCAAGGGCAGGGATGCCTTGTGTTAGATGATGTTGCCCATGGCTCCACCCAACCTGGCTGAACACTTCCAAAGAGGAGGTATCCACAGCTTTTGAATCTTTCCCCATTTTATTTTCAGGCCCTCGCCCTGTTGGCCACCTCTCTTTTGGTGCAGCCCAGGATGCGGTTGGTTTTCTGGCCTGTAAGCACACACTGCTGGCTCATGCTGAGCTTTTCATCCACCAGCACCCTCAAGTCCATCTCCACACAGCTGCTGTCAATCCATTCATCCCCCAGTCTGTACTGATGTTTGGGATTGCCCCAACCCAGGTGTAGCACATTGTACCTGGCCGTGTTGAACTGCGTGAGGTTCTCATTTGCCCACTTCTCAAGCCTGTCATCCAGGTCCCGCTGGATGACAACTCTTCCCTCTAGACTATCAGCCACACTATCAGCTTGGTATTATCCACAAACTTGCTAAGGGTACAGTCAGTGTCACCAGTGAACAGTAGCTGTCCCTATACAGAAAACCCTGAGAGTCACAGCTCTTCACTGTTCTCTAGCCACCTGATATTGAGACATGCATCGATTGTCTGGAGCCATCGGACTAAATGTTGCCATGTTCAAGAGCTTTCATTTAAATTATTACATGAATTGGTTGACTGCTGTGTGACACCCTTGGACAGTATGTCCAGTAGCCACAATTCAGCAATGCCTGTATGGCTTTGCACACACAGTGATCTCTGACAGGGAGACTGGAGGATCATTTGCAAGTTGAATATTAGCTCTGATGCCAACTTTTCATGGTACACAAATAGTTCTGCACAAAGGAAGAAGTTCCTTTTTCCTTTCTTAAATTTGTTTTTTTTTTTCCCCAGTCTTTTTTGCAGATTTTCATATAGATGTTTTAAAACATCATAAATGCTAGCCGTTATTTTTTAAAAAACATTCATTTAATGAAGCAGTTGATCATTCATACATTGCTTTCTCAAAAACCCTAAGGTTGACTGTCCCATGCACCTTGCGGAAGACTGAGATGTGGCCCAATGAACCTGTGTGTGTGTATACATGTATAATGTATATACGTATGTGTTTGTATATAGATATTTTTTCGTCTGGTCCTGAATCTCATATCAAGCAGGTTAATCAAACATCCATCTGGCCCCAGGCTGCTAAAGAGTGTGGATTACCAATCCTACGATTTTCTGGCTTGTATGGGTAAGACTGCAGAAGAACATGCAGGAAGAGGACAAGCCTCTTCCATGACATGAAAATTCCCATGCTCTTAACAGCTAAATTGCCTATAACTGACTTTCCCTCTTGATCTTTGGGCTTAGTGTTTTGTCTGATTGCCTTTAGAGCCTCATAGGAAGCATTAGCCACAAGGGCTTAGGTTAATGGGCTGATGCAGCTGGGGCTTTTGACTTGAATTTAGTGTAAAAGTGGCTTTAGTACTTACAGGTGTTAATTGTTAGCTGCTATCTTTTCTGCCTGCAGCAGAGGCAGAGGAGAATACGTGCAGCAACTTCAGATGGGGACCAGAGATAGCAAAGAAGGCCTTGCACTAATTTAAGCTAACATGCTGTAGCGAGGGAGCTGGGGCTAGGACAAGCATTCCTGTTTGTTCTTATGTGAGAAGTGAGTTTAGGCAACTGGGGTAACAGTGCTTTCTGTTGTTACAACAGCACCTTTCTCTGTTTCTCGGTCCTTGTTTTGGCTTACAAACCTTCAGAAGATTTTGGTTGTCTTTCTGGCTGCATCAAGATTTACTGTTTCTAAGTAGTCTGTAGATATGGAGAAGCTCCTGGAGAGCCCGTACAAACCTGCAGTGCTCTGCCCTTGGTCTCGATGGGTAGTGTGAAGGCAGAGATTGCACACACAACACACACAGATGAGAAAAGACACAGGGCCCCAAGGAAAGATGCACTCATAAGAACCTGCAGATGAAAAGAAAGAAAGAAACGGTTCAAACATCTGTTCAGTGCTGTGGGAGCCCAAAGGTTAATTAGGAATTAAGTGGACGATCGGTTGCAAATACGTGAGGGACTCAGCAGCATCCAGAAAATGCCACTCATGAATCTAAGAATGTTCAGAAAGCAGTAAACAGACAACCAGCGAGTTAACCCTGGGAAGGGGGTTATCCAGATCCACATCTGGCAAAGACTGTCCAAGTACTCTGTATAAATATCAGATAAAGAACAAATGAACTTGGAAAAGCAAACCAGAAAACCACCTGGACTGAATGCCTCCCCCTTTTCTGTTAACTTCAGGGACATGCCTGTGTATTTGATGGCAATGTTTGACACAAGGCTTACTGACATTGTCGGCGGTGCTCTTACTTGTGATATGAATGGTGCCACCATAGCTCCAACACGGCACAGTGACCCACTGGTTCCCATCCCCAGGGCTCGCATTGTGGTGGGATAAACCTGACACAGGTCAGAAAGAAGTCAGATTAACACAACAATAATCTGTGATATGTGTTCTCATTCCTCCCCCCTTTTTTTTATTTTCCTCTTTTCTTCACGTAGACCCATTACATTATCAAGGGCAGTCAGTGGGAGAAGATGCAAAAAGATTTGAAGATTCCTTTGTGTCTCATTCGTGCCATCGCAATTCTGCCATTTCATGCCCAAAGTAGAAGTTTAGGGCAACATATACACAGACACCTTTCCTTCGTCTGCACTGGGCTGCTCAGGCCAAAGTCACAGACCACAGGCTGGGTGCTAAAGGGAGAATTCAATTTATATTGCCAGACTGTGTGTCCGGAAAGCAAGAGAAAAGGAGATTGTCTGCAGCCTTCAAGACAGCCTATTTATTTGCATCAACAGCGCCTTTATTTAGAAGGAGGAAGAAGAAAGGGAAATCCTGACAGGAAACATCCAGGCTTAGAGAAATAGAATCATAGATTCACGTGAGTTGGAAGGGAACTTTAAAGTTCATCTAGTCCACCTCCCCTGCCATGAAACTACAGCTAAATCAGGGTGCTTAGAGGCCCTCCAGCCTGGCCTTGATAGGACATCCACTACCTCTCTGGGGAACCTGTTCCAGCATCACTCTTACTTATTGTAAAAAACTACTTCCTTACGTCCAATCTTAATCTCTCCTCTTTTAGTTTGAAACCATTTCCCCTTGTCCTATCACAACAGACGCTGTAGGGCTGTGCTCTATCCTTACATCCCCCAGCTTGTACTGACAGGGTTTCCATGACCCAGGTGCAAGACATTGCACTTGCCTTTGTTGAACCTCATGAGGTTCAGCTGGGCCCGCTGCTCAAGCCTGTCCTACGTCTCACTGAATGGCATCTTGTCCCTCAGGCATGTCAGCCACACCACACAGCTTGGTGTCCTAATGTGCTTCGTGTATTTTTCACATCTCCCTAACACCCATGTCAATAAAACACTTCAGTATATGCTTTGCTTAATTTAAGTCCCATTCATGTCAGTAGATTTTAGCAAGTGTTGTCATTTAAGCCATTGTTTAAATAAGGCTGGGCCAAGCCAGAGAATGTAAAGTAGTTCCAGAAGAGTCTGGGCATGTGTCTGGAAGGAGTATTTCCAAGTTTGGTTCTGATCATTGATTAAATCTTGTGTGTTTGTGGTTTACAGTATGGCTATTACATCAATGGTTTTCACATCAACAGCATCCAATTCTGGACGATTAAAAAGCTGGTATTTAGTCAAGTCCGATACATGCTCAAAAAATAGTGTGCTATAAGAGGAAGTATGGCACACCATCAGGTCAACCCAGCTAACTACTGCTAACAGCCTCTTACCACTTTTCTCAGTCTTAAAAGGAAGAAAATAAATTCCACACAACTGTTTTTAAACAAAAGCCATGTGTAGGTAACCCACAGGACTAATCACTCTGAGGGTGTGTGAAGGAGATGCTCTCTGAATGATTAAAACTGCAGACAGAACACAATTTCCACTAGGTGCGAATGTACACATACAGAACTGCATGTACTAGCTACATCAGCTAGTGTAAGTGCTGGAAAAGGTTCCTTTCAGTGGTAGCCTATGGCCTAACTTCACAGGGACTGAGAGAAGACTGAGATTTTTGGAAGGAGATAGTGTCTAACATCCTCAGAAACAACATTTAGTAGTAGCTGACCAACAAGCGGCCCAGAAGGGCACTCCTGGCTGCTCTTGTCACCTCCAGCTAGTTTTCTGATCCCACAAATGAAAACAGAGTGGTCAGGAAGCCAGAGAGACTCAGTTCAGGGAAGCTGATTCTTAGCTGGTCAAAACATATGGCAGCATTCCTGGCTAATGGGCTTCCATGCCTCAGAGCAGGTTCAAGTGCTGTGGCACTTCAAGTACGTGACACTGAGGGATGTGGTTAGTGAGCATGGTGTGATGGGCTGGCAGTAGGATCTTCAATGACCTTAGAGGTCTTTTCCAGCCTTAATGCTACTGTGATTCTAAGTACCTTCAGAAGGACCCACCTCTGCAGTGTAAATGTAGATGGTGTTGAAGTTTGCTGAAACCAAGGCACGCAGCATGAAGAGAAAGCCAGTCACGCCTGCACTAAAAGAAGCAGTGTGAAGCAGTGTTAGTGTCACTGAACAGTGACAGAGACACAGCCTGATATGCTCTCACTATGCTAAGGCTTTGACGAGCTTGAAGTAAGGGAAAATTGGTTGCTGGCAAATGTGGTTTTTTAGTCCATTGACAGTGCATGTTTGCTACTGCTATAAAGAAGCTGCAAGCAAATCACTAGCTAGCCTCGCTCAGGCTAGAGATAAGGCAGAAAAATATGGAAATTATGACAATAGTGGCAACAAAGCAGTTGGTACCTAAGTACCTAAGCTGTTACCCTCCTGATGGGCTCATTTATAGGGCTTCAGGAGGTGTTTACCTCTGCCATCTCGAATGGGGCCCTTCTTAGAAATTCCCCCAGGTCGGTTCAATAACTACAGCTCTCATGGAACTGAGCAGTTACCTGGATGTGCAGATGTTGAGGAGAAGGAAGAACAGTGCCGTACATCCCATGGTGATGCACAGGCTCAGGCGTCTGCCGAGGAAGTTGATGCCGAGAATGTTCAGGGGATTTACTGAGACAGAAGAGAGACCGTAATGTTAGGTGTCAGGGCTCTCAGTTTTGCAATGAGCACAAGAAGGGGAGAGGAGGTTACGTGCGATCTCCCCAGCGGTGCTGATGATCATGGTCCGGTAGGCAGAAGGGCCAAAGGAGCGGCAGTAGCAGGGGCTGCGGCTCTCCTCCGAGACAGGGCCAGGGTTCTTGCTCAGTGGTGCCCTCGAGGTGCAGCCCAGGTCCCGCTCCAGCAGCTCAGCGCTGGCCAAGATGACTCCGTAGTAAGCAAAAGCTATGCCAAGCCTGTAGGTAGGAGCGTGGTGTGAGTGGGGAAGGCAAGGAAAATGGCACTGGAATGCAGCAGGTTTTACCCCCTGTACACACCGGTGCCACAGTGATGCGTGACTGACACCCTCGTCTATCACCCTAAGCCTGAGGACAGCCACCAAGTCAGCAGTCAGCCAGCACACGGCAGAGCACCGCCACCTCTGTCCATGTGCCTCTTCCTTGGAGGAGCCCACTCCAGCTCCCAGCTCGCTTTTTGCTTGCCCATTAAGACTGGTTTGTGCTGTGTAGCAGGAGACAGGACTGCCAAGCTCCCTGATGAGGAGCAGCTGAGGGAACTGGGGTTGTTCAGTCTGGAGAAGAGGAGGCTCAGGGCAGACCTTACTGCTTTCTGCAACGATCTGAAAGGAGGTTGTGGCAAGGTGAGGGTTGGCCTCTTCTCCCAGGTCACAGCAACAAGACAAAAGTTAATGTCCTCAAGTTGCACCAGTGGAGGCTCTGGCTGGATATTAGAAATCTTCTCAGAAGGAGCGGTGCTGCAGTGTCACAGACTGCCCAAGGAGGTGGTGGAGTCACTGTTCCTGGAGGTGTTCAAGAGCTGTGTGGACGTGACACTGAGGGACGTGGTCAGTGGGCATGGTGGGGATGAGCTGATGGTTGGACTAGATCATCTTAGAGGTCTTTTTCAGCCTTAATGATTCTATGATTTTATGAAGCTCACCCATGCATTTCTACAGCAACGCTGTGTGTGTGCATGGTCTTTTCCCCTTTCTATCATTTCTGTTTTACCCCAAGAAAGGAAAGGATGAGTGAAGAAGCCATGAAATCAACAGACTGTCATTAAAAGTTTAATGCCAAGAGCTTGCTTGTAAGCCTTGACACACTGACATCCCTTCTGATAGTAACACTGCTGCGCTGGCCAGATGCTCGCTGCTGACACTTGCCACCTTCCCACTCCAGTTTTAACAAAAGGAAATGCTCCTGCATCCTTCAGCACTTCCTTCAGTGCTGGTTGTAGACTGCTGCACTGCAAAGCACTGCTGCCTCTGGGCAGGAGATGCAGTTATCCAGCTGGGAATGTGCTGTCCAGCATCCACCCAACCTCCTGATACTTCCAGGCTGGGAGATATCGGTGCTGGGGTCATGCAGAGGACAGTGTGCCCCTTTGATCCCTTGTCTGTAAGTGGAGGCATTCCCATGCTGCCCCTTCCTGCAGGGAACACCTAATGCTTAAAGCTCACATGTAGGACCTGTCTGGGTATCTTACTCCCCGTTCTTTCTGTACAGTGATTTTCCAAAGGAGTTTTCATCAGCTGGAGAGGCTCACACCGCACCCAGGCTTGCTGCCAACAACAGGGCACTGGCAGTGACAGCCTCACTGTGTCATTATCACATAATTCAGCATACACCTCATCATAAGCAGGCTGAGAAGTAATTTTCACTTTTTTTCTTTTCTTTTCTTTTTTTTTTTTTTAATCCCCCCTGGCCATTTCGGAAACAATCTGCAGAGTGTGGGCTGCAAAATGAGCTGCCTGGGGACATGGGGATGCTGAGGGCACAAAGAGACAGGGACGCAAACCTGAGAACACGCCAGTACCTCCTGGGGGAGCAGGAGAGAAAGAAGGATTAAGAAACAAAAAGATATTTCATAATAGTCATACAAGTTGATGGGAAAAACATAAAATATTCAAGGCTTGGCTTAGCAAGATTTTGGGTCAATGAGTTCCCACGGACCCATTATTTATATATTTCCATTCCAGACAGCCAAGTCAATGAAACATATATTACCCATGCATACAGCTACAGGGAACAAGGCAAATGGAACCCGTTTCTCTGCAATCTTACATTTCCCCAGCCTGTGGCACTGGTACCAATCACTGAGTTTCTGTTTGAGCCCTCTAACAGTGAGGGCAGCACATGTGTCTTCTCTCAGGATGAACAAACTGGCAACAAGGAGTGAAAGCAAACTGAGGGCACCGTGGTACTCACTGTGGGTAGACCAAGCCAACCAGTCCTGAGGTAATGATAAGAAAGAGAATATATATATATATATATATACATATATATAACTTTCTTTACCATATGATCCATATCTGCAGAGTGGTTCTTAGGTACTTGGGGTGGAGGAGGTCTTTGAATCTTCCTCTTCTTTCCTGCAAATAATTTGGTAGAAAGGCACCTTTCACATCAGGGCAAATGCTTTGTGGCAGCAGCTGGTGCCCTGGCCTCAGTGCACTTGCCCTGGGCATCTCCTGACATGGACAGATGGACAGACAGCACAGCACCTTCCAGAAAGGAAGCCCTTTTTCAGAAGATGGCTGTGGGAGGGCATGCTGCAAAGCAAGGAGGGAGGAGAAGAGAGCACCCCACACACCCCCTCCCACATACCACTCCAAGTCCACAGGGACAGGTACGGGGTTGCCTTTCTATTTTTATTCATTATTGATGTAAGCCTGGAAGGGTGGATGCCTATGCAAAACCCTGTGTGAAGCCAGTGTGGTTCCATTACATAAATTCAATTAAAAGACAGGGAAGTCTTAATCCTAATTAATTCCAATACAATGGCACCATCTTGCACGAATTGCTGAGGACAATGCTTGGTGCCTGTGGGATTGAATAAGCAGCAAAGAGGTCCAGGAAAGGGACTTAAAAGAGTTGGGCCCTGGACAAGATAAGTGTTCAGCTCCCAAGCTGCTTGGAAGAAGTGGAACTGGTGGTTGGGGAAGGCACTGGGACCAGCAGAAGAGCCTTGTCCTATGGCCACAGCCCCCGGGGACACCCCCATGGGCAGGACCAGGGTTCTGTGGTGCTGCAGACACCCCGAGAGCAGCTGGTGTTGGTAGAATGCACTTTGGAGCCCTTTTTGTGGTAAAGGCAGTAAGTCTCTTCTCGGCATGATATTCATCCTGTGAAAATGAAGATCATGGCGAAAAAAGTAGAAAATCTGATTTGTTTTTGGAAGCCAAGATTATTGTCTTCCCCAGAGCAAAATGGCATCTTCATAATCACTGCCAATAGCTCCTGGGAAGGAAGCCAGGCTTGGAGAGGCAGAGATATGGAATGAGATGTGCTTGGTGGCCTTGCTCACATCCTTGTGCCCAGGTACCAGTGGACCAGGGACAGGATGGGATGAGTCAAGATGGGATGGGACAAGAGGGGCTGAGACCAGATGAGATTAGATGGTATGGGATGGGACAGGATAATGGGGTGAGGCAATGCTGCAGGCTGAGCTTACCTTGGGAGGTTCCTGCAACACTCCCTCTGGCATCGCTGCCCGGTTCATCTTGGCTATCCTCTGCAGCGTGGCCAGGGCAGCAGCATTATTCCCCGTGGACACATTGTAACGTGCTGACTCAGGTATGAACTGAAAGTGGAACAGTATTAGAAAGCCCTCCTGCCTCTTTCCTAGCAGCTTGTGCTGCCCGCATCCCCTGTTGTGCCCAGGAACCTGACAAGATCGGTGCAGGGTTACAAGTCATTTCTTGAGATGTTCTCTCCAGCTGTCCCCCAGGGCACCACTGCTGGAACTGCATGGTCTAAGATCTCCTTGCTCTCTTATTAAGAACTGACTTTTCCCTTGCACTGGCTTCTGGAGGTCTGCCACAGCCAGTTGCCAGAGAGGGAACCAAAGAAACAGGTTTAACAGAACTATCCCTTAAATAATGAAGTTCTAAGATGGGAAGAGGCACCTGTTACTAACTACTGTTACTAGTACTTGTTACTACTACTAAGGGTGATGCCTCTTGGTGACTGAGGAGATGCCTGGTCAGTGGCTGCAGGAAGTGAGGAAAGGCTCTTCCTACCTTGAATACCATGATGAGAATGATGCCAGGAATGGAGGCGATTCTGATCAGCCACCGCCAGCCAATGGTTGGGTTCACCACTGATGCCAGGCCAATAATTAACAAGGATCCTGCCAACCAGAACACCTCCCCAAGGGAAATAGAAGGGTCAAAAGGCTTGAACATATGGCAACAATTTGCTTATTTTCATCCCTTCCTCTGCTGTCTGCAAATATGAGTTTGGGATGAAGGAAAGAGAAAAATACAGACAAGAATCTAGGGAAGGATGTCTGAGGACAGTCTTAATTAGCTCTAGACAAAAACAGGTAACTTGCTGTAGTTGCCACTGTACTTAAAGCCTCTTTTGTCCTTCCAGTCACATCTCTGCTAACACTCATGCCTTTGAATTCTCTCATTTGAACCTCTTTGGGGATGCAGCAGATGTATAAGTACCAAAGGCAAAAAGGGGACAAATTTCCACTGTTGGAGGTTGGTGGGCCTCCAGTGGACTCAGTTCCAAGTAGTACCAATGGGGAACCTGGCCCCAAAACTGCAGGTTCCCTTGTTACCATCAGGAGTAGAGCCCCTTTCAAGGGCACCAAAAAAAGAAGATCCAGCAGTACAAGCCACAAGCCACAGCAAGTTCATGAACAACCTACGGGCAGAAACAACACATTTCTGGAGAGAAATGCGGGACAGTCCCTTTTTATATATCTCTGATATTCTGGTGGTGCTTCGATAATAAATCCCTGGGATCAAACACACTAATGAAAAGCAAATTAACCCTTCCACCAAGACTGTATACCAACATTTTTGTTTCAACAGCCAGATGAATTAATGATTTCAGTGAGGCCTTCACAGACCATTTGCACATGCATAAAGTGCTCCTGGCAGAAATTTGAGTAAGGGCTTACCCCAGTCATGCTGTAAGGGTGGTCACAGCCCTTCCAGCACATCTCAGGCCTAACTATCTGAGGTCTGCAAGGCACAGCGCAGGACCTCATCTGGGACCCACCTCATTAATCACACATAATCACCACAATTCAGTCCCAATGGCTTGTATTTACCTTATGTGAGATCCCAACACAACCCAGCTGGAGATGTTGAGCTGCCCTGATCACAGACCACTCCTCAGCCCACTTCACTTTTGGCTCATACTTGCACAAACTTTTTTCTTGCTGTGAATGCTGGAGAGAGTCTGATGCACTCCAATGAATGATGAGATGAGTGCAGGAGAAGCCATAAGCACTCTTTGCCTCGAGTAGCCCCTCAATGACTACTGCATTCCACTTCCCAGTGGAGAAAACACACATTCCTGCTTCAGCCTGGGCTCCTGAGTGACAGCCCACCAGCACTGACCCCATTAAGGCAGGCGGCACATTTATCAGCAGGTAACGGAAAGGGCGGATGTCAGCTGTCACTCAAAGTCCCCCCACAGTGTTGGGATGATCCAATTAAGAGAGAAGAAATAGCTTCTCTTCTGCACACAGCTGTCTGTGTGGATCCTTAATAACGCACAGCACACACTCCATGGTACAGGAGGCACTCACTCAACCCATGACAAATGCAGATATTCTGGCTTGTTGGAGATCTGGCTTCCAAACAGCAGCACAGCAAATCTCCTGGGACTATGAATGAGAAGAAACAGTAATACGCCCGCTCTTACCTGAGATAAGGGCAGCATGTATCCTCGGTACTTGGTAGGCAGAAATTCTGTTTTTATGATAAGCCTAATGAAAAGAGGAACGAGGCAAAAGGACAGAGACAACAATGATTTCTGTACCAATCAAAGAACAATTTGTTCAGCTCAGCCGGCATCCAGCATGGATGCCCGGAGACAGAGGGATCACCCCTCTTCCACTGATGTACCCAAACTAATTATTTGATATTTCTGTCTGATTGAGGTATTTCCTCAAGGTTAAAGTTCTGCTTTTAGGTTGCAGATGTCCTGCTTATCTATGACAAACATCCCTCCTGAGACTTGATGTTCCTCTTCAAGATTTTCATAAATAAGAACAGTAAGTACAGACATCCTTCAAATAGAGGCACACGTCCAAGACAATAACAATTCAGAAGAGATTGGTCCTTAGAAAACCCAGCCATGTATAAAGTCAGTAGTGGGATACCTCCTAAATAACAACTGAAGACCTCCACACAAGCACAGATGACTCAAATATGTTAATATAAACTTGTAATTTCATAATGCCATTGAATATATGGGTGCTGAAGCACTGGCACCAGTTGTCCAGAAAGTTAGTGGATGTCCCATCCCTGGAGATGCTCAAGGTCAGGTAGAATGGGGCTCTGAGCACCCTGATGTAGCTGTAGGTGTTCCTGTTTGTTGCAGAGGAGTTGGACTAGATAACCTTTAAGGGTCCCTTCCAACTCTAACGATTCTAAGATTCTGTAATAATATGCAATGGGTAGGTGTGACTTATGTATAAGGTAGGCATATACTGAAAACTCATGACTTAAATGGAAGCCAACGTGAAGACTTGGGGAACTTGATTTGTGGGGATATCCCACCTGGCACTCTGCACAGAAATAAAGAAATGTCTCCTCTCTTTTGTTTTTGGAATGTGTTTTGGGAGATTTAAAATCAACACCATCACTGGGGTAGAGACCCATACTGGCCCTTTCCATCATCTGAGCTGTTGAGGTGCTTTATAAAATATGCAACACCAGTGTGGGGAGGAACTGTAAGTTCCTCCTGCCTGCTTTGCCATGTCCTGGCCTCCAGCCTCCAGCAGTACCAGCCTCCCATACTCTGCTTAGACAAAGGGCTTTTGAGTCAGTGCAAGCTGCTTTGTGCTGTCCTGCATAGGCAGTGGGTTTGGAAAAAAATTGTGCATTCAAAACAATCTTCATGAGGTCTCAAAGGGAGGTGAAGGAGAGGCCACCAGAGGTTTGCTATAGGAGGGCATTGCCTCACTTTCTGGAAAGCCCACAGCCTCTTGCCCTGAATTTCAACACGGGCTTTGAGGAACTACAGAATATGCTGAAATGTTGCATGTGTTTCCCTGACAGAGTCAAAAGAAATCACTTATTTTATCAGCCTTCTAGTAAAGCGGCTGTTCATACAGTGATTTTCTCCTTTCCTCCCACATCTCCATACTTTCACCATGACAAAGCAAAAAGTTTAACTTAACTTAAGTGGGAAGGTTTTACATCAGTTCAAGAAGAATTTACTACTCTAAGCAGAATTGTTGTGACCTTTTTACGAGGAAGCAGCCTTTGCTCATCTGTTACCTGTCTAATTGTTTTTATAATATATGTGCTTAATAAGACCTCTGTCATTGGCTTAATGCAAACCAGCCCCTTCCACTATTCCAGGGCTGAGGAGTCCTTGGGAACTGCAATTTAGGTAGATGGACAATGACGCAATGAAAGAACAGAACAGCATTTAGCTTTAAGGCAATGTGGGAATTTGCTCTCCCTTGCACTTCCAGCCCCCTCAGAGGCCCCTTCCTGGCTGTCTCCTCCAGATTACTGCGCAGCCTCAGCTTATCAGACTCAGTGCATGAGACACTGGGCACTGTGCCAAGGTCAGCCAAAATGAGCTGTGGGATCTTTGGGCCCCTGGATGCCTCCTTGGAGGAAGAAAAACAGAGCCATGCTCTCATTTTTTAGAAACAGCCTTAAATAAAGGGTAAGCAGTGGGAACCAAGCACCAAATATTGCCTGTCCATTCCCTCCCCTTTGACTGTGGATGATTTAGAATAATTTGCTTTCATTGCATTTCCCCCTTATTCTCAAAGAAAATAACACATTAAAAAACCTGAGTCTCTGTGCTTCAGGACTCTCCCCTCCTCCCCTCATACTTTGTGTCCATCTGATCCCCAGCATTTCCCACCAGAGTGGGAAGAAGCTGCTAACCTCCCCATGAAGGCTAGTTTGTCCTTGTCCTTACCATAAGGCATGAAGCATGACCTTACCCTTGTGCATGGCCTGACACACCACCTCCCACCATGGTCCTCAGGAAGACAAACCATATGTAGGAGGGTGCAAAAGAGGTCAGCAGAGAGAAATACGCTCCCCAGAGGAAGGAGAGCAGCAGAATCTGCAAAGGACAAAATTAGGGTCATATTGTCTAGGGTCCTCTCTGTTTGGGACAGCACAACAAATATTTTTATGGTTTTCTGAGGCCAGGGTGCAAGATAAGAAAGAGGCCAGCTTGGCCCTGAGCTCAAGGGGAAAGAAAAGGGCCATGAACGGGGACCACAAAGTTTGTTTTCATGCGGCCCATCATTGCTTCATGGGAGGAGCAGCTTCCCGGCTTCTAGTGGCTTTGAGGAGGGCTCAGGTATATTGGAAGGGTTTTGAGCCCCATGCTCCAAGCCCTTCTGGCAGCAGTGCTGCTGGGACGCTGCACAACAAAGAGATAGAAGGGACAGACAATAGCAGGTCCTGTGTTTGTCTTGTCAGAGGGCTCAGGAAGAGTACGTACAGCCCCAGCACCCACTTACCTTCCAGCGGCCATACCTGTCGGCCAGGAGCCCAAGCACTATGCTGAAGACCATGTAGCCAAAAAACACCATCTATGGATGTAGCAGAAATGCTAAGTCACAGGCTGAAACCATGATTGAGCATCCGGTGGGAAGGCAGAGCTAACCCAGGGGAGCTCAGGAACATGCAATGCACCTCAGAGACCAGAAGGAGTGGAGCCAGGATCCATCCCTTCCCAGACCTCATTTAAGGGTTGGCAGAGGATGTGAGGGTATCTTGCTGGAGATCCTTGCCTAATAGAGGCCTATCAAAGGTAAACAGTTTTTCTTCATTTGTTTCTGTATCCACAGCTGCTGCATTTGTGCTTGTTCTTGTTTGCTGCAGCCTAGGATTGTGCCACTCTGCTATTATTGCTGTACTTTCCATCACATTATAGCATTACAATGGAGAACTAGAAACAGCTGTGGGGTACTCATTCCCAGCAGGACCAGGCTGCTCTGCTCTTCAAATCAAGTGTCTGTTAAATGCTTTGTAAACAAGAAGATAAATTGCAGTGCCAGGGTCATGTATGGTCCTCAAAGTAAAGGGTCACAGGGATTTCCAAAGAATCGGGAAATGGGAGCCTGTATTGGCACTATGGTTCTGGTTGTGGGTGTGCGCTCATGTCGTATTGTTCTCTAGATTTCTATGTTTGTGTCACTGCTCTTGTCCCTGAGAGGAGCCTCGGAATTTATTTGGTCCTTTGGGAAATGTACATTATAAAGCCTGGGGTGGTGCCACATACAATGCACATGTGATGGATGACCTGCATGGGGAGTATGAGTCACTCACTGTTGTCACGAGAGCCACCTGCCAGTCTTGAAGCTGCCATTCACAACGGATGAGAGGGGATACAACTGCTATCAGCATGATCTCCATGGCTTCGGCCACCTTTAGGGACAAGCATCCATATTAGCAAGAAGGGAAGCTGCGAGGATCCCATGAGAGAAAGGCCCCTAGCTATGCCAAGCCTGCAGTCATGGAGGTATCACCATGCTGAAATAGGCTCTGTGAAGCTGTGGTGCCTTGGTGACCTCAGCCCTGAGCATGGTCTGCAAGACATTCCATGGGAATGAGGAGTGGAGACAGGATGGAAGAAAGCTGCACCTAGAGAGTGGATATCTAGGTACAGTATAGAATCATTAAGGTTGGAAAAGACCTCAAAGATCATCCAGTCTGACTCCCAACCCATCCCCACCGTGCCCACTAACCGTGTCCCTCAGTGCCACATCCACATGGCTCTTAAATACTTCCAAGCACAGCAACTTCACCACCTCCCTGGGCAGCAGGTGCCAGTGCAGAACCACTCTTGGAGAGGAACTACTCCCTAATACCCAACCCGAATCTCCCCTGGAGCAACTTAAGGCCGTTATTTCTCATACTATCGCTATGACGTGCTAGAAGAGGCTGACACCCACCTCACCATAACCTCCTTTCTGGTCACTGTTGAGAGCGAGCATGTGCCCAGGAAGTCTGGAAGGACTTTCAACCAGATGTGCTGGTGGAAAGTCTTCAACTGCACCAGGGAAACAAGCTGTTTTTTTAAGTACCTGTCTGTAAATTTGGGCATCTAGCACAATCTCCTAAAATTGTTGTTATTAAAAATAATAATAATAATAAAATTACTGTTTGCCCCTGGCAGCAGATCAGTTGAGAAATAAGCCCATCATTCATAGCTACAGACCTTCCCACTTCAGCTGTGGTGATCCTGTGGCTACGTCCCCATCACACCTTCACCACAGCCTGGCTCCAGTTTCCAAATTGGGTGTTTTACCAGCGTTTTACTGTTAACTCAGCACCCTGGCATGTCATTAACTGGGAAGCTTTCCAGGTAGCCCTGAACCTCTGAGGCAGTGGGATGGAGCTTCAGGGCATTGGTGAGGCCAGGATGCCCTGGGTCAACGTGTTTGCTTTTGCCTTGAAACAGGTTCAATATCAGAGTTGGCCAATGTTGATTTTGGCCAAAGTTGACACAAGAAGGAATCCTGCTTGAGAAGGTATATGTGA
Organism: Alectoris magna; assembly: GCA_030625065.1. NCBI lineage: Eukaryota > Metazoa > Chordata > Aves > Galliformes > Phasianidae > Alectoris > Alectoris magna. The sequence continues at coordinate 142,061,549 of CM060560.1, forward strand.
AAAAAAACAATGGGCTGCAATATGTTTTTATGCTGATTGTAGTTGTTACTGCAAAATAGTAAAGAAAACAAGGGGAGTGTTTCTTTAGGCTGGTGGTGTCGGCTATGGACACTTACCCCAGTGCTTCCCATGATGAGAAAAAGTGCAATGTGAAACCTCCCAAACCCAATGGTTTCCACAGCTTCTTCCACTGTAAATGTCTTCTGCCCTGAACACCAGTGGGAAAGAAAGACACACACAGAAAAAGCCCCATCAGTAGTCAAATAGTACATTCTCAGGTCTTTATGAAATGGGAACATTTTGCATGCAACCATGGGGCTGTGCCAGGAGGAAGCCTGGAAACCCTCACTTGCCCTGGAGAGGGTGGTGTGGGCCAGGGCTGGGGGCTGCCCCAGACCCGCAAGAGTCACTGCTGCTTGCAGTAAGCACAGTCATGGGCTCCAGGCTCAGTGTTGTCTCTTAAAAGATTTATTCCTGACTTCGTTCTCCCATTACAGGGACAAACCAAGGATCTCAAGTCCAGGGCTGGGATGGATTTATAAACAGAGCTGCCAGAAGGCTTTCGGTGTCTACTTTCAAGATCATATTTAAGTAAAATCAGAGCTGTGTAAATTTTTCTGTCAGAACATTTATTTCCCAACTAACTCAGAGTAAATCCTGAGACTGTACGGAATTTCAGGAGAAAATCATTAATTTTTCCCCAGCATTTTTTGTTTTGATGCTTCTTCACTGAAGTTTTTACTTTAAAATGTTTTTGGGATTAAATAATATATATATTCTTCCCAAGAATAAGCTCAAAATGAAAGAATCCCTGAATTACCAGTGGAATACATCGCTTACACAAAACAGTGGCTGAAAGAAACCAAAACAAGCAGCTCTTCCACTGCCACTGGTAGCAGCCTTGCAGCTGTGGTGGGAGAGAAGCAGTATGAAGCTGATGGCTGAGATCCAGGTAACTGGAGTGCCAGAACCCTGCCATTACCCTGCTTCATAAGGACCAGAATTTCTGGTCCTGCCAACACAAACCCACCTTTTGGGGGCTCTGGTCCCTCCATGTGGATTTCCTCCAAGGCAATAGTGTCTGCTGCCTCTTTTGGTGCAGTGGCCATCTCAGCTGCTGCTGGGATCCACCGTAACTGTTGGAGAAGGACAGGATTTAATTGTGAAACCCCTGGAGGGTCACAAATCTGCCTTAGTAACCAGCCAGCAAAGGAGCTTTCTGGGCTGGTGTGGAAGCAGTCAGATGCACTCAAACACAGATTCATTTCAGAGAACTAGTAGGAAATGACCTTTACCCCAAGCTTCTTTTTTCTTTTGTAGAAAATACACAGAATCATAGAATCATTAAGGTTGGAAAAGACCTCTAAAATTATCTAGACCAACCATCAGCCCATGCCTGCTGACCACAACCCTCAGTGCCACATCCACACGGTTCTGGAACACCTCCAGGGACAGTGACTGCACCACCTCCCTGGGCAGCCTGTGCCACTGCAGCACCGCTCCTTCTGAGAAGAAATTGTTTGTAATATGCAACCCGAACCTCCCCTGGCACAACCTGAGCCATTCCCTCTTGTCCTATCACTGTTACCTGGGAGAAGAGGCCAACCCTCACCATGTCACAACCTTCTTTCAGGTTACTGTAGGGAGCAACAAGGTCTCCCCTGTGCTTCTCTTCTCCAGACTGAACAATCCCAGTTCCCTCAGCTGCTTCCCATAAGATTTCTGCTCCAGACCCCTCACAGTTTTGTTGCTTTTCTCTGGACATGCTCCAGGGCCTCAGTGTCTTTCTTGTAGTGAGGTACCTAAAACTGAATGCAGTACTCGAGGTGCAGATTCACTAGTGCTGAGTACAGGGGGATGATTACCTCTGTGCTCCTGCTGGCTGCAATATTTCTGATACAAGCCAGGATGTCATTGGGCATATCTGGGCACACTGCTGGCTCATGTTCAAACAGCTGACCACTACACCCCCAGATATTTTTCCTCCATGCATCTTTCCAGCCACTCTGTCCCAAGCCTGTAGGGTTGCCTAGGGTTGCTGGCATCACAAGGCAGCTTAGCTGGGCTGACAAATCAGTCATTGTGTTGCTCTGGCTGTTTTCATGCAAAGTCCAGAGAATGAGGGAAGATGCAAGAGCATGTGTAATGGCTTCCATAGCCTGGATATGTGAAGAAAGCCAAAAGATTCTGCACCATCTCCAAGAGCTGAGAATTGACAATGGTCAACAGTAAGTTGTCCCTCTCAAAGGTGGAAGTGTCTCTTTCAGGAGCTGGGGCCAGTGAGCTGTAGAGGTGCTGCACCCTGTAATTGCTCAGGTTTTTGAGAGCATTCAAGAGCATGAAGCAGAACCAGTGGGAGGAGCAGGGCTGCCCATCCTGTTCCCCTAGCCCTGGCTTTCCAAGAATGGCACACCTGGCAAGGAGTACACACCTAGCTCCTTCTTGCCCAGCCCAGCCCTGCCAGCACTGTGCTTCCCACAGGACATATGGACCTCTGCCTCAACCCATTGCATCAATCCCCATCCACTTAAGGCAGCAACAACCACAAGCTCTGCATTGTAGCGGGGGCAGCTGGCTTGCTCCTGCAGAGGGTCTGGTTTCCAATGCTAAGTCTTTAAGTCTGATCACAGATGCTTTTCCTGGTAAGAAAATCTCATCTTAATCCAGTGGCAGGGATTAAGCACACAGCAAGCTTTAACCCCCAAGCTTTCCTGCTGAGAGCATGCAGTGACTCTTGCAGGAGGGGCTCAACACATCTTCAGTTTAATAAAAACCTCTCCTTCAACGATCTCCATCCAGAGCTGCTGGACTTGGTGAGAAAGTGCTCAGTGCTGCCCCACAGGAGTCAGGGGGCTGGAGCAGGACAAGCAGTGTGCCTATCATAGAATCATAGAACTGCTCAGGTTGGAAATGACAAAGAGCATCTGATGAAAGTACAAAATCTCATCTGAGACAGAGGGCAGCATAAGCATAAAAAGCACAGAGTTACAGTGCTCCCAGCTGGGCACAATGTATGGAGATGCAGTTAGAAGGAGGTCATTAAGGGCTAATAGCAGTTTAGTTGGGTGGATCAGATACACTGACCTTGCTGTTATAGATCATTACAGCCCAGGATCCCAGAGGATGTGCATGATATTGCTCAATACCTCCTCTCAGCACCATCCTCACAGGCAGTGGTAGCTGCCAGCAGCACATGGTGCCAGCAGCCAATCGTGCTGGCCATCATTTGCAGATCATTTCCAGGTTGAACCAGCTCAACAGAAACCACATAAGGTGTCTGGAAGAATCCACGGGAAGAGATAATGGTTGACTGTGTGGCTGAATCACAAAAGGCTTCACAGAAACAAAACCTGAGGCCCTGTTATGCTCCTTGTCTGGACATTTATAATTAGGTCTTGCAAACACAACCTGCTGTAAGCCTCCCCATTACAGCTGTGCCTGGCTTAACAGCTGTACCTCTCCAGAGCCCACAGCATGCACAGCTCTGGGCATCAGTAGGCCAGGCTGGGGCATGCCCGGGACAAGGGGAAAGCCTTGGGCTCTGGTCCACCTCCGTGCATGCCAAGTGGGCTCTAACTGCAAGCCATAGCATCATGGAAGCCCAAAGCTAGAGTATTCTGCTAACATTTGCTGAGAGGAAGTAGAGCATTTGATTAGTGCTCACTGCTCCAGATTACATGCTACCAGGCTGGGAAGCACTGAGGTTCTTCCAAAAATAGGGAGGAAATTGTGAACCCCATGCACAGGATCCATCAGCAGGGCTCAGATGCTCAAGCAAAAGGATGCAGAGCTATCTCCAACATCCTGTGGTGGCTGAGACCCCTGGAGGTGTCAGAATGACACCAATGGGAGCACCTATGGGAAAACCTTACAGCAGTGTGCGAGCAGGTGGGATACCTGCTGTAGCACCTCAGATACCACCAGGAATGGGTCCATACATCTTCATCTGCCATATGTCCAGACTATTGGTGCAGCTGGAGCAAAATTCTCTTGCACATAAGCAGGTGAGAAGTCACTGTTCAGGTGAGTCCTTGACACTGTATGCTCTGTGCTAGCATTTATCTCCAAAAGACAGGTTTACACGTAAGACTTCAGTAAATCTCCTGAGGGTTCCTATGGAGAACATAGTGTAGTCACTGCAAACACTTGCAGCCCTACTTGCCTTTGTGAAGCATCTCATGTCTGTCACAGCTCTTTGGCTAGTTACAAGGAGGAGTTTCCTGCTATTTGTAAATCACAGTGAAAATACTAAATGGCAATTACATGAGCCAAAAAACAGCAGTGCCAAAGCTGTTGCTGGCAGGGAAAATAGCAATCCTCCATCAGAGGGGAATAACCAAGAGTGCAGTGAAACCACTGCTTGTTCCTAGCAGTGAGATGACATGATGTATGAATGATCAGATGCTCCCACTCTTAAGTCAAGATTCAACTATATTATATATATGTTTTTGTGTGCATATATATATATATATATATATATATATATGTTTTTGTAGGGTTTTGGGTTTTTCTGAGTTAAGTTTTCTTACCTCTGAAATGTCTTGGTCACAGAGGAGCGGACCTTTCCTCCCTTACATCTGCTTCTTCCCCTTCTGCTGTTTTCTTTCCTCGTTATGTTGGCGTTGCTGTGTGTTTAGAATCCAGCTCTAGGGAGTCAGATTTCCACCTTGCTGGATACAGTCAGGTCCCTCCCCAGCCACCTCCTCTCCAGAAGTAGGTGGCACAGGGAGGGTGCCCTGTGCCACAGGGAGTGTGAGCTTTGCTGGTCCCTCTGCACATACAGGTGGCTGTGTGGGAATGGCCCACCATGGGTGATGGTGCTCATTCATGGCTTTTGGTGGGGATGAGGAGGGAGATCATGGAATCATTAAAGTTGGAAAAGACCTACAAGATCTCTCATCCAACCATCAACCCATCCCCACCATACCCACTAACCACATCCGTCAGTTCCACATCCACATGGTCCTTGAACACCTCCAGGAATGATGACTCCATCATTTCCCTGTCTCAGCAACAGGAGATGGAGAGTGGACAGTAGAGAGATGACCCTGTCACAACACTGGTGAGATAGTAGGGGACAAGTTTTAGAGAGCAGGTCCCACAGTGCCAGTGCCCAGGTAAAGGGGTTTTGCTGCCCTGTGCAAAGCCATGAGCAGAGCCTAGCTGCTGCTGCAGCTACCAGCTGCCTCAGGCCAGCTGAAGCCAGTTCAGGTGCCATTACCACAAAGAAAACAGGGTCTGTTCATCAGCTTCGTCTCTCTAAACTTCCTGACCAGTAAGCACCCATGGCTCGCAGTGATTCTGACCTTGGCACAGCAAATCTCAATACTGCAGGTTGTGCTGTCCAGTAAATCCAAGCTATGATAGATAGGTGTTCTTGACTAGGAGTGTGCACGCTGACCTTTATTTCTCAAATGTGTTGCCTTGAGTGGAGTTGTTGGCGTTTTTTGTCTCCCTCCCATGAGAGTTCCCCAAATCCTTTTCTTTTGAAATATGTTCACCACGCTGACAGCAATGCTGTAGGAGTTTTATCAAAGCATGGAACTTACTTCAATGCTGATTTCACACTTCCAAGCATCAGGAATGCATCTGCTGTCAGCTAACATATGCCATTTCTCAGCCCTATTTTACATCTTCCATTTAATAAGATCTGATATTCAGCCACAGTCATTGTTGACAACTGTTATACTAAATGCAGGATCCAGGCTGCTGGATCCATACCTTACGCTTTTATTGCAAGAACTCAGACACTATGCATGCAATCACAGAAGTGTACTGAAGTGCTGGCATTACAGCTTCTCATTGCAGGAGGGAAAAAATGGCCGAAATTCCATTAAAACTCTCAGCCACAGAGATGTGCTTTCAGACCCATGTGTTTGGGATTGAACAAAGGCATGCTATCTATTTTTTTTTTTTTTTTTTTTTTTCAATCCACCTCCTGATATTTTAATTACTTGTAAAAGAAATGCAACGACTGGTCACAGTGGAACATGAATGGGAACATCTGCATGTATGAAAGTTCCAGGAGAAACAAGAGTGAAGGTGAGAAGAAAGACCTTCACAGCTGGCCAGGGACAAGACAGGCAGCTATCACACAGGTGAACACTGAGGAAGGTGCTGTTTGCTGCAGGAGCCAGAGGCTGAGCTCCAAGAAACTCCTGAAGACTATAAAAACTCTTCCCACAAACCAGTCCATCATCACTGATCCATCAGACATAAGGGATTGGACAAGAACTTGGGACCTGGCCATCTTCATCCCCCATGTCACAGGTCATCCTGGCAGGAGGGCCTGGCCACACACAGCTCTGGCTCTCATGAGGAGGAATAAACAACCCTGAAAGAGTGAGTGCAAGTGACTGAAATCAGTTTGACTTTGTTATCACATTCCTCTCCTTTGTGGCCATTCACTGACGTTTTTTTGGTATTAACTTTCTACAAAATTATGTAACTCGTGTCATCAGCCCTCAAAAATAAACACCTTCCCAGCAATGGATTCAGAGGCAACACTTCCTCTTAGGTTAAAAATTCCCAGTAAAGTCTCTGGAAGTCACACGTCTTCCATCAATGTGTAAAGTCCAAACAAAGACAACAGGGTGTTGTACCAAGGTCTACCAGTCTGTAATGGTGATCTCTTCTGGATCTCACTACATCTGGTGGCCACGTTCACAGCACCAACTAGAAAATCTGATCTCATTCAGCCTAAGAGCTCTGCTGGGGAATGGGCAGTCACTGCTCTGCTCCAAAATACCTAAATACCAAAATTCCTAATTGTGGGAATACAGGATGGGCTGTACAGAGCAGCAGCTGTGGAGCAAGATAAACAGCATGAGAACCAAGGACACCTCTAGAAGAAGAAAGAACGGCTCACAGCTCTGATTGGATAAGCGCCCACATGAATGGTTGAAGAGTGTGGAAAGTTCTGTTGACATGTAGGGGCAAATGGGAAAGCTAGAAAAAGAAAACTTGTGAAGGTATATTAGAAATGTGAGAACTTGTAATAAATGATTTGGATCGTTTGCATCTGAGTCCGTGCATCAGACACTGCACCTAATATCCAATCTGAACCTTCCCTGGCACAACTCAAGGCCATCACCTCTAGTCCTATCACTGTTAGCCAGCCCTCCCCCATCTTGCCACAACAATCACTGTTCAGTACAGTAAACAACAGACAATTTTGACACCTTCAGCATTCATGGGATAACTTGTTTTTCTTGCTTTAAATATAAACCTGAGACAAAAAGTATAACACCAAGAAGCTCAAAAAGGAATAGGTATTCTGTTTCAGGTAATGGTTTCAGGTAATCACCTTCTCAGTTACAATGCAGTCACGTGGAAAGGTACAATAAGGATGAAATATGCACTTGTGCAGAAAATCCCCCCACTGTTTCATAAAGCAATCTTTTATCTGTTTGATAATGCATCAAACTAGCTTGGCCTTTCTTGCTTCAAAACAGCTATTCTTTCAAACCTCTACAGAATAGGAATGAATGAGACAGGTTGGAGTGAGGAAACAAAGGCGATGTCCATACACTGAGCCACTGTGAGACCAGCTGGAGTGACATGAACCACAAGTTACCCATTCCTGAAGAGCCAGAGCCGTGAGGCCACGTGTACCATGGACACACACCTGCACCCACCCATCTTTCTCTCAGCTCTAACTCCAGCTCCAAATCCAAGATGTTGCTAGAATGAAAAACGTTCCTGACTGTTGGTAGCCAGTGTCCAATGCCACTACGGTTTCTTGGCAACTCAAGAGAAAAACAGGAACAACCGCCTTGCCTGGGGATGTGTGTTCTCCTCTGTCAAAGCAGCTGGAAGGTGACTCTGAAGGCTGAACACTGCAGTCTAATGGCCCATGAAAACTGCTCCGCTGCAGGTGCTGCTGGGAACCCTCAACAGGCAGGGTTCTTAAGAGGAGCTGAGTATCAGAAATCACAGAATCATAGAATGGCTTGCGTTGGAAGGGAGCTTAAAACCCAAGCAGTTCCAACCCCCTGCCATGGGCAAGGCTGTCACCCAGCAGATCAGGCTGCCCAGGGCTCTGTCCAGCCCAGCCTTGAGTGCCTTCAGGGATGGGGCACCCATAACCTCTCTGGAGGGAAGCAAAACATTCCATGTCCAAAACGTTCCATGTTCCATGTTGGGATTTTACATCCTCCATGCTTGAAAAAATAGCCTGTCTTGATTAATACTATTCAGTTTGAAAAACTGGCAGTTCATGAATATTTAGAAAAGATCACGGTACATCAACACTGTGAATTCATCATCTCAGCTGTATTGATTTCCCTCTTCTCTCCGTTCATTAACTATTAGCACAATCTGTTTTAGCAACCCGTCTTGAAAAATACAGCACAGGAGGAGTCACCTTAAGTTTCTAGCGTTAAACAAGTCCACAGAGAGAAATAAATTGGCTGCCAGTGTGGAAACTAGCTCACTCTTTGGTTTACACAGCTCAAAACCAACTCTTTGTTATGTGATGACGTGTGCAAACTTCTATAATCTCACACTGTCAAGACCTGGAGCAAATCAGATAATAGGAGGGTTCTTGTAGTAAAGCATGTAGAAAATTGCCTGCTTTCAGTATCATCTGTGCATGAGCTGTTTTGCATTGTTTGTGCAATGAAGGGCAGCAATCTTATAAGAGAATTAATTGTTGTGAAATGGTCAACCACAGCTTCAAACAACTGCTGAAACATATTTTCCTTGTAAAGAAATGTGCCACAAAGACAAGTGGAGCAAAACACATGCAAGTTGATTATTAATAACCAATTTAATTCAAAAAAAGTGCATTGCTTCCTTTTAACCAAGCAGTGGGCACCTGATCTGATCAAATGCTGAGGACCAGGTACTTGGCAAAGACATCAGTGGAGATATGCAGCTCAGGGTCCAGCCAGCCCAGTTAATACAGCATCTGTGTTATCACTGGGAATGGGCCTAGGACATTTCCATATTCAGCTAATCTTCTTTCAAGGGCTATGTCCCATTCTTTATCACTGTATATAACCAACTCTGTGGACAACCAGTGGCCAGGAAGTAGGGCCTGGTCTAAGAAATGAAGAATCAGTGCACTGGCTTTACTCTTCTGCAGTGCCATCTATGATGTGCTTGAAGGAGAATGGAGAAAATTTGTACCCAGCTCCCACATAGAACTTGTTCTGGAACTCCACCCTGGGGAGGAAGCAGAGAGGGGTGTCAGTGCCACTTGGGGTGAACAGCACTTGCATACAGATGAGAGGCCAAAACAGTACCAGTGGAAAAGGGAAGGCCATGAGACCTGGTGGCTTCCAAGACAAGAATGTAGTCTCCTTCCAGAGCCATTGGGAGACACAGACAGCCCTGGGGAGCAACTCAGCACCCCTTAGCTCTGACTTTCCTTAAGTCAGCCTGGAAATGCTCCTCATAAGACCAGCTGGCAGGACCTTGTACGCCTGCTGAACTTCTTCTAACAGCTCTGAAAGCTGGATAACCACATGCTGGAGCTGGAATCTCCGGTGTGAAGGCAGCGCAGTGCTGACTAGCATACTTCTCAACCTCCCTGCACAATAACAAGCAACTCCACCACAATTTGCTATGGCAGCCACAGATCAGGCTCATGGAGGATGCCAAGTTTTGGTGATGGTGAGGGAGGATTTGTTACCTTGGTCTTGCTTCATATGTTAATGTGCAGGTGAAGGTGGCCTAGGAGGCACTGCTCATTAACAGGGAAAAGCTGAAGGCTTACATTTGCTATGTGTGCCCACCACCCTCACAGCTTCACAAGGATGGGTCACTTCACAGTGCAGCCCAGAAATGTAGCAGGGAGCTCTGACCTCCCCTCCAGGCAAGACCTCCCACTCTGTTGGTCAAAAGGGTGTCCAGACACACGTGTCAACATGGCACAGTTGGTGTAGCCACCGCTGTTCCTACAGCCCCATCCCTCCTAGGGAGAGCTTTGGGAAAAGCTCCGACAGAGCACACAACCTACCAGTGCAGGCGCAAGGCGTGCAGAAAGGCTGACAAACCCTCCATGACAAGCAGGATGGCTACCGTCAGCACTGCAAAAGCAGCAAAGATGATGAAGACAACAATGAGGCCTACCCAGCTGCTGTTGTTTAACCCATTGTGCATTACCATCGTCCAGAGAACTTCTGACAATTCTACAAAAGGAAATAACAAGAGAACAGTGCTGAGAAACAGCCATGGACAGACACAGCACTCAGTGTGTTCTATTTTTCCCATCTAGGTGAGCTGGCTTAAAATGTCAGCCCTGTTGATAGTAGTTGTGCATGGCCACCTTGCCCCCCTTTGATGAGAGGGGAAGGAAAATGCATGCAGGTTTTTTTCCATTGTTCTTCCTTGCTGTGTTGGAAGATAAGTGTGCTGCTTTGGCTTGGCTTTATGTCACCAAGACCACACAAGCACTCTACTAGGTCCATTGTTACCCTGATACAATTAAGTCATCAATTTAATTTGCACATCTTTAACATGACAGCTGGGCTCTATGCAAAGCCTTATAGAACTGCTTGCTGCTAAATCCCAGTGAAAGTGATCGATTGACATAGTCAATATATTTGCAGATGAGGTTTCAAGCTGTACTGATTGATGCCAGCGAAGACCCACAGGGCATAGAGACAAGTAATTCTGATTTGTTCCCCAGACCATTTCTCCTGGGGTGTCACAAAGAAGCTATGGGGGGGGAGAAAATTGGTTGGTCTCACCCAAGCCAAGGCAGGCTGTTTTAAGTGTTTAGGTAGCCTGTGTGCTTGTTAAAGATATTTTTTTTCCTACACAACTGTAAATCAACATTCACATTACTGGCGTATCTGATGTGCTTGGCCATCTGGACCTCATATTCCTAACCTAGTTACTCCAGTTACCCAGGATAGATTCAGGACCAAGAAATTTTTCTCTTCTGATGCAGGCAAAGAAAGGACTTGGCCCAGCTCTTCTCCATCCAGATACTCCATCCACCAGTCCAGCCTTGTTTTCCATTTCATCAGTCATTGCATGATGAGGTTCTCAGGCCATATCCAAACTATAAATTCAATAACCTGTTATTTTAGGTGACAACATATGTGAGGGATCTCTTTGTAACTGGTGCCCACAGGAAAAATACTCCTTCGATACCCTTTTGCAAGGCTGCAAAGGAACATAATGACTTTCCAGGCAGATTTCTGACACAACACTTATGACTGCCTTTATCTTAGCTCTTTAGTTGGTTTATTTTATTTAGATACCTGTCCTCTATGTGAAGCTTATGCATGTTAGCTTCCATTCAACTTCTGCTATGCTTATTTCTGTGCCAAGAACTACTGCTCACTCTATCAATCCATGGTGTATCCCTTCCCTTCTGTTTTGTCCTATGTATGTACCCAGCTCTTCAGGACAGGCACTACTCCTAGCCAGAGGTAGCACAGCAATATTAACAAAAAATATTTCACAAAAATTAGGGTAGTTGAAGTTGCAGCTGGAGAGAATTTCTAGTATTTGGGCATTTGTTTTTCTCTTAAATCAAGATAAAAGACATTGAAGTGCAGTGCATTTTTCATGACATATGAGGTTCCACTACATGTTGCTGGAAAAAATCCTAGTGAAGATGGTAACATCCAAGAGTTCTTGAGCTGAAATTTTTTCTTTTTCTGAACCAAATCAAATTCTCTTTTACAAGTTTTTGACATTCATCTGCATACCCTAAGGCTACAGCAAGTGCCTCCTGGAATGTGCAGCTATAGTACCGATACTGCAATTACCTTTTCGGACAGGAGCACCCCTTTGGGTTGCACCTCCTTCACAGTCACATGCCATGAGGACTCTTCCAGAAGTACAGCTAAGGAATAGCATGGGAAATGGACCCTGGCTAGGAAGTGCAGTCAGGAGGTCCCTGACATTAACTCCTGGGAATCACCACTAAAAAACAGTTAAGTCCATCACAAAACGCTTGGATTTATCTGAAGAAAAATACTCTGAGATGCAAACATCTACAAGGAGGGCTTTGATTTAGTGGGGAAAATCTCAGCAATAATCAAACAGCATGAGAAGCAACGATCAGCATGGAATTGCTGGTGAGGTAGCTAACAGGTCGTCACTCACGTGCATGGGCTAGGCTCAGTGCCCAGAGCCGCAGGTAGGATGCTGTGTTGGAAATGCAGCCAAGGCAATATTCAATGGTATGGATGGCTTGGTGGACAAATGTGTCTCCAAAGTTGAACTAAAACAACAGAAAATCAAACAATTTTTTTTTCTTACTTCAGAAAATCAAACAATTTTTTTTTCTTACTTCAGCATTTCCTGATTAACATTCCACCAAAGACTGTTCATATTCCTCCATTTCCCTATTATGTCCTGAGCAACAAAAAGATGTTATCCAAAGGAAAAGACTACATTGAAACATGTCAATTCTCTATGATCTTTCCATACATTCTCCTCGGAGGAAATACAGTTCTAGTGAAAAAAAAATGCTCAGAAAACAGCTCGTATTCCAGTTTTATAATTTCAAATCTGGAGTAAGATGGGAACCCAATTGCTCCCAGTCTTTGTGATTTCCTACAGAGACATAAATTCTTACATAAAGTAGGTGTTTCCAGGCTATCTGCATATTGGCATATGCCTCGTGGGAGATATCACTGAATAAGCATATCTTCTAAGACTGTGAAGATTCCCTTCTCATTCAGCCATATGCACACCCAATATTGTTGGTACTTGAAACTGTTACAAACACTTTTGTCACTTTTTTTCAGTGTTGCTGCATATTGCAGAAGCCCTTGACAGTATGTGCCAAAGAAAGATTTTTCTCCTTAGCCAACACTGCAGGCTGCCAACTTTTAAGTGCTTCTTTGCAATTTAAAAGAAGGAAAAATTGCTGACTCTCGAGGAAGCCTTGACCTTCTCTGGGTGCAGTGTGGAAGTGAAACAACTCCCTGGGGAAATGAAAGCTCGAGGTTTGTAAGAATGCCTACCCTTACCAGACAAAACATAAGGAAAAATTTAAAGGAATTTCTTCTATTAAAATTCAGAGCCTACTCTGTTTGGAAATACAAACTGTTGCAACAGAATGTCTTCATAGCTTGTTAAAAAGAAGGGCTGGCAACTCTGCAAAAACCTTCTGTTTGGCTTTGTGTCTTGTGCTACTGCCTGAATAATTCCTTCTGTTCGCATTTTCTTACCTCTTCTTCATCATCATCATGACCACCACCATGGTCTGCTCGGGACGCTTTCTTGGTGTGATTGGTCTCTGAGGCATCCACTTCATTTTCTCCCACAGTGTTTCCTGGGTGAGCTTGAGACGGAATCTTTCAGAAACAAAATGTAATGTGACTTCTGTACCATGCTACAGCAGATCGTGGCACAGAACTTCATCACTAACCTCTTGACTGGTAACATGTGAAGAACTGTATCACCAGTATGAAGACAATTTCAACAGCAGTCTGTCATCATAGACCACAAAAACTGAGTACTCCTACTGAATGGCTAGAAGCAATAGTAAAAATTTCCATTCTAGAGCATTTTTCAGTGATCCTAAATAATTTAGAGCTAGTTTCTTGTGTCACAATACACCTTTTTATACTCACAAATCAAAGAACCATCACTTTTGGTAAATGAGAAAATCAAGGCATATTAAGGCTGATCTTTTCAGTTATATAGCTGCAAACAAAAAAGATTATCATCAAGTGAAAGGGAAAAGGAGCCTGAAAGGGTCAGATGACTTAAGGAAGGTCACAAAGATACTCAGATACAGTGAGAAGTACAGTGCGGATCTCTAGGCTCATTTTGAATCAATGAAAACCTCATATCAACCCATCTTTTCTCCATAATCATACAGAGCTCATCTAGAGGCCTGAACAACCAGATCTGAGCCTCATCTCAGAGATGATAGCATAACATAAGAATAGCCCTACATTATATGCCTGTAATAGTCCTATTATCCAGCATAACAAAATACTGACTTCACAGCTTCTGTCAGGTTCTGTTTTGTCATTCTTTATAGCTTCCAATGGGTTTCATGGGCAAAGTCTCATGATAACACATTGTTTCCTACCGCAGCAGTAATCTTTGTCACATCTGCTTTATCTTTGGTTTACCTGAATGTCAGCAGAGAGAACAGACTGTTGCAAACATATAAATCTGGGTAAATGTAAGATGTGATCAGACAGCTAACATATGAAAATCGGGAACAGAAATAGAGGGGCAGTATAGGAGGTGGGGAAAAGCCGTCAGATGTTGCTAGCATAAAAGCGGGAGCTGGAGTCAGCCATGTCAAGCTTTCATTGAAATCCCAGAAGAATGACAAAACAAGGAATTGCAGTGAAGCAGCAAGGCTGCAAAGGTCTCCCAGGGACCTGACTTTCAGTTATAGGTCAGAAGTGACTGAGTTGGAAAGGTCACATAGCACAACTGGCATCTCTTTCTTCCAGTAGAAACATCTGTGCCCTATAAAAGGTACTCCAGGCACTACCTCCCACTATAACGAGAAGTAAATCCTGACAGACAAGTAAAGTCCTGTTAGCGTAATAAAGGAGAGAATTAATGAGCAACCCAGAAACTGCAGCTGCTGCAATTACGTACTAAGGAGCTGGGTGAACCTCAGAGCCCAAGGGAAGGAGGGCTTTGTTAATGGGAAGGCAGTCACACAGGGATAAAGCATTTATGAATAGCTTTTAAATAAAGCCTTTTCTATAAGAAGTGGTGGTCTCTCAGAGACCAAAGTTGTCAAAGATGCCCTGATCGTAGAGAGAAGCCGTTCTGGTTTGTGAGCTAGGCATGCAGGCCTTTGCCCTCTTATTGGCTTTTCTGGTCCTTCAATCCTTCTAAAACTCCGCTAGTTTTGGATATTATATTTGGAAGATCTTGGCATCACTATTCTCCCAATAAAGAGAGTATAGCCTTCTGAGCAAAAGATCCTGCTTCCTATTTAGATGGCTCAGTCAAATGTCCATTCTTTAAAACACTGTTTGAAATTTCTGGAGAACGTCTGAGATAAGAAGAAAGCAAAATTAGTTCACTACAAACACTTTTGGAGGTCTGCTGCCTCAGCTTTGCCTTTGCCATCCTGAACCCCCTTGCATTGTCCACATCTCTTACCATGCGTCGTGCTTTCTGGTGGTTGGCTTGGAGGATGAACGGTTTAATAAGCAGCATCCAGGGAACAGCAATCAGAGCAAATATAACCAGAAAGCTTTGCACTTCTTTCTAAAAGAGCCAAAAATAGAAGAACAAAATGTCATTTTTACTTCCTTTAGCCAACTGAATTTATGGTAAGAAACTTGATACTATAAAATGATTTTGTTTTACTCAATGGATACACTCCTCAAATTGTTTGAGACTCCTCTGCATATGATTATATGAAAATAAATGTATGCTGCTTAAAGCTCCAAAAAATGCTTCCAGCTGGAGATGGTTGGAGACTTGGAGATGAAAAGCTTTTATGTTGAGAAGCGTAATTTGCCAAAACCCAACGTTACGTACTTGAACCTGGCTCTCCAATGGCCCAAGTGAGTGTCCTAACCACTGGATGAGGTAATGAGTCTGCCTTGCTCTGATCAAAGCAGAAATACTGCTGTAAGGGCCAAGCCATTCAAGTCTTCCCCTGGAAAGCAGATAATCCAGGACTTGCTTTCCAACTCCAGAAGGGAATGAAATTCCCATATCTTTGATAAAACATTGCCCCCAGCAGTATATCAGTAGAAGGTGCCCTTGTTGCAGTGTGTCACCCCTATTTCTGTCTTAACGTAAATGTTTGTACTCTAAAACCAAATCAACACAACACAACACAAACCTACAACTTTTACATCTTTTTTTTAAAGATGGCTCAGTCCCCTGGTCGCTTAATGGCTGGTTTCATACAATCTTTGCATTCAGACTATGCAAGGGAGTTATGAAGACTTACTAAGGGGGGGTGAAATGTAGGTATATGAGAAAAAAATATGATTGTCACAGAAAGTTTGGATTGTTCCAGAGTGAAATGCTGTTTGATTATTTTTTTGAGAGCTGGGAAAACTCCTCTGCAGCCTTAAGGCAGTTATTAGGGACAGACCAGGGTTTTCTACAAGATCTGATTTGCCAGTAGCTCTATAACTGAGTTAAAGGTGAAGTGCCAAAGCGTGTAACCGAATAGATGTAAATGTATGTGTGACTGGAGGCAGCATTTGCTTGCAGGTTTTTCATTGATGCTGCTGATACAAATGCAAGCAACAAGAAAACTCCTTGTTTGGAGTGACAAGATATAACTTTAAAAGAAGTTTTCTCTCAGTGGAGGCTTTTTTGACTTCTCTGTGTGGGTTGTTCTTGTGTGTGGTGGAGGTGGCGGGTGTTTTGTTTGTTGTTTTTTAAGTGAACTCCACAGAGAAGATACTTTTGAAAAAAAAAAAAGCTGCCACAAATCCTCAGGTTACTTCTATTTTTTTAGCTGAAAACACAGTTTTCAGGTTTTCCAGAGAAGAAAAAAAGGAATAGATCATCAAGGAAAGGAGACACTTGTTTTTATCTCCAGGATGTATCAAAACTCCATGACAGTACTTCTGCAATAGTGAGCACTGACTGTCTATTCAACTTATTATTCTTTTTTCCCCCAAAGTATTTTAAATGGTATCACCATCCTAGCAAGGATGACACTAACAATGAGGCTTCCTCTGCAGCTCTGATAGCTTCACTCTCCTACCCATCTACAAGGCCAACAAGAATATCAGAAGAACAAACTTCTCCTATGTAACTGGGCCTTGTAGTTGAGGCTCTGAATATTTTCCCCATTTTTACGCCAACCCTCCATACATCCACTGCAAATTCACAAGAAGCTGCAGTGGATTCAGTCTTCTTGATGCATACCTGGTGCAGATATAGTGGAGCATTAGAAGCATCACTGTAATTAAACAGAAACATATTGATGAAGTGGATGAGAATGCTCGGTGCGCTCTGTGATGAGTGGACATCAAAACGACACCATTTGAAAATAATCATGAAGACAAGGTAGCCAAAAAGAGATATAATAAAGATCATCTCTGGAATGAACTGCAGGATAATGTTTATGTATTTCTTGAAGTAGCTGGAAAGGACAAGAAAAGATAGCTGCAGTTAATACAGTAAGTATTAATATGAAGTTGGACCCTATACTATTTAGTCTTTGGAAAATCTCATTAGAAACATACTACTGTTACTAGACAAGAACAACTCTTTAATGGCAGTCCGTATAAATGAAACCCAGTATTTAAATACAAAAGCTTTTCCATACTGATTACCTTCAGGCTCTTGCGCTTGACCCATTAATATCTGAGCATATCAAAAGATTAACACATTTAAATTAAAACCTATTTTCAAAAAAAAAATAAAATAAAAAAAGGAAAGAATAAAAAAGCAAATTTACAAAGCGTTGTAAGCTGAGGAAAGTCAGAACAAGGCGTAGAATGCAATTCTGTGCAGTTCTCTCTCTCATCTTCAAACATTTTCTATCCATTTGGTCACTACAAACCTTCAATCTATGGAGAGTCTCTCAAGATAGTGGTTTCAGTCCCTCCACTCTACCTCCAATTCTCAATTTTGTTGTAGAATACAGAGGGAGAGGAATAGACATGCACATACACGGATCCTAACCAAAGGCCCACTGAGTCAGGAGGAAGGGATGTACACACAGCGTGCAAGGTATCAGAGTACTTTGGATTAGACCTAAAGAACTTTTCTTTCAAGATAGGAATTACCAAAAGTGAAAGATGTTGGCATGTTTTTAATGTAGTCCATTTTAATATTTCTGCAAAATCAAGAAGATGAAGGGAGAAAGTGAAAAAGATAATTTACCCAAGAGAATAATTACAATGTAATGGTCATCCATCTGGCCTTTGGACTTCACACTATAACAGCAGTGGTTTGAATCTGTCAGTACAAAGACTATGGGGGAAAGAGTGAAATTCAAGTCAACAGATTGAGATATGAGGCTTTCTCTGAATGAGGGACACTAGTTTAGAGATGAGGAGTTACGTGCAGCAACAATGGGCATTATGAAACAAACTTACATGTGGTTAAAGAGACTGAGTATCACCCCAAAAATCATATGCACAATCCCAATCACGACCGACATCTTCATTTTGTAGGAGTTCAGAAAAGTCAACTTGTTTGATGCAATGTTCCAGATCTTTGGGAAAAGGTGCAAAGAAAGACAGAATAAGATTTTCAGGTTATTGCTCAATAATAGATTTGTGGAAGTCATTCCTTTAATTACATCAATTTACTCCTACCTGTACTAGTAAGAAGACTAGGCAACAGAAATCTAGATGTTCTTTATAATGCATCTCACTCTGCCAAGCTCCTCATCTAAAAGGTGTAATGTATAATTTTCATTTAACAGAGGAAACATCGGGGAGTTAAAATGATGTATTGACTTCATCCTCCAGAAATTGATGCCAAGGCTGGTAACAGAACCTAGCCATTTTCAGTGTCATTCCTTGCTTCTAGGTTCAGACATCACCATCAGTAGGGGAGGAAAGACATGAGAAGATTCCTCCTGTTGCTAGAGAAATTTGTTCAACATTCACCAGAGAAATAATAAGAACACAGTATGTTCTACCTTTTCTTTGAAAACAAAAATGAAGCTCTTTCCAACTCACTGGCCATGGAGAGCAGATTATTGCCTGCCTCTCTGTTGTTCCTCCCCCACCTTCAATGCTCCCAGCCTCTCAAACAAGCAGCAGCCAGGTTGAAAGAGGGACTAGCCATGATTAACCTAAATTAGGTATGTGTCTGGGAGATTTACAGAAAATTCAACTGCCTCTGACATGACTTCCTGAACTGCACTGCCTGCATCCTGGGCTGAGCTTCAGAGCTGGGTTTGTGAAAAACTTACAGCAAGGTCAGTTCCTCCATAAACCGTGCGAAGCCCATGTTTCTTTGTGTGACCAACAGACATGAGAGCACATCCAGCAGAGCAGAGGTTAGATGGCTAATATTAAGGTTGAAACAGGAAAGCCTGACATTACCAACTGCATTTTAGTATGTGGTAAAGAGAGAACAGGAAGAAAAGGGAAATATGAGAAACAACCTGGCTTTCAAGGCCAGGTTAGATGGGACCATGGGCAGCCTAATCTGGTGGGTGGCAGCCCTTCCCACTGCAGGGGGTTGGAAAAACATCACTACTACTGTGTAAATAGGCAAAGAGCAAGAAGTGAAGAACATGGCTTCAGGAGAGAGAGCAGGGAGCTACAGATGTACCTAATGTATAGAAACAGGAATGAAATACAGATTATCTTAGAGCAATTTAATTTAATTACTGGATCTATTCCAAATGGGTATGGATTTCCAGAGTAGACCCCTGGGACTGCCGGATCCAACTGCAGCACTGTGTTGTCGAGAAGCACTTCCTTACTATAAGAGAAAAGTGAAATAACTTTTGCAGTTTAATTTCACCATATAAACCTATAGTATATTTCCGTGTGATGTGCTGAGAACTACTACATTACACCTCCTCCCAACTCCAATATTTCTCTGAACTGTTACCCTGAGTCTGTGTGTGCAGAACTGGGTCCTACACAATGACAGTCTTCCACCACCCTGATAATTCTCTATGCATAAGACCTGGACATCAGTGTCTGAACAAGCAGGCTTGCTCCCAGGGGTACTGCCTTTCCATTTCAATGGTGAGTTTATCTGCACATGCCAGACAAAACCTCTGATTCACTGTCACTGTCTTTTCAAGCTTATGTGTTCCATTTGGTGTCTTTTCACTTCTTTCCCACATTTAGCCACTTACTTCCAAGTGTTGTTTTTAAACATGGGGATAATATGCCAGGAAGATCCAAAGATGTTGAATGATTTGGAGAAGCAGTCATTGTAGATGAAGCCAGTATACATGGAAAATATGCCCATGAGCAAAATCAGATAGCGCCCACTGAAAAAAGTGTTCCAGATCTGCAGAGGAAGGAGGCAGCACTGGTACACATACACATGCTGGACATTCCTTTAATCAAATGAAACAACAAGCCTTTTCCCAGGCTGATAGGGTCTATCAGCTTGCTGGTACTTGCCTCATTAGTGCTCTTCTGGGCCAGAAGGCTCTCCTCGTTAATGACCATCCAGAGCGCAAAGCCCAGCATGACAGCACCATGGCCACAGTCCCCAAACATCACCGCAAAAAGGAAGGGGAAGGTAATGATAGTGTAAGGAGCTGCAGATAGGAAAACATCATAAGCTCAGCTCCTCCAAAACAAGAGGAACTCAGCTGAGAAGCAGCTCGCCCTACCAAGACATTCCACACAGCTGCTGGCCTTAAGAAATCCTTGATCTCTCCTCTACTCACCAGACAACCACATCTACTACAGAACTAGTTTTGCCACTAGAAAGTCTTTCCAGCTCCACCTTCCATGCAGTTTTAGCCTTTGTTTTGGCCCACCATTAAAAAAAAAAAAGGCCATAATGTGCAGACAGTTGCATCCTTCTTTGTAACAGGAAAATGCATTTCAAGGTTACTGTCATGTTTCTCAGTCTTCTGGGCTTAAACAGACTGAGTTTAACCAGTTCAATCCCACAGACTCTCCTGTCTGAGTTTCTCTTCATTCTCTGTGGTTTCCCTGGAATTCTCTGCAGCTGCTGCACACTTCTCTCAGGTGCTTTTGGCTTCTTTGCCTCAACACAATAAGCTCAATTCATTTTCCTGTGAGCTTACTCTTTTCCTTAGGGCTGCTACCTCACCATTTGCTCCCCATCTTATATTTGTACCATTCATTATTCCTGCTGCAAGAAACCACTGGAGACTGAGGGGCCAAATTCTACACCTCAGAAAATCCATGCTTGCACACTAGGCAGTACCAATTTTTGCCAGTGAAAAATACTGTTCACATTTCTCATTGCATGTTAGCCTGGGGACAGAACTCAAAGTCTTCACTTTGGCTTTGGCAAGCCTGGCACAGGTAGCCAAGTGTTTCTTACCTGGGTTCATCTCCCTGTAGTTGCCCACACCGTATGCATCCACAATGTTCTGAAATCCAGCTGTGAACTTGTTAGTCCTGTTGAAGGTGGGTGGTGCCATCCTAGTGTGTATGGTGGTCAGGATAGGGGTGATGGTAGAGCCACTTCTCTCCTGCAAACCCAGTTACAAGGGTAAGCACAGTCACGGTGGCTACAAGGGAGGAATTGGTCCTGCAGCACCAAAGTCTTTGTTCAGACATGCACAGGCAACAACATGAATGCTGGACTCAAGAGCTATATCTTAACCCTTTTTCTCGTATCCAGATTTTCCCATTTTCTGTGCTATTGATTTGTTCAGGGGAAGCTGTCAGCACTGCTGGCTCCTGTGGGTCGATCAGAAGCCTGCTAAGATTTAGTGCTGACCTTAAATTCCCTGAGGCCAAGCAATCATGCACCAACCTCAACTTTAATTAAAGAACAGAAAAATTAATTAAAAAACAATTTAAATAAAACAAACAGAAAATGGAGTCCAGCATCACAGTAGCAGACAGAAGCCTGAGCATATGCTCAACATATGAGCAGCGTGGTTTGGGTGAGGGCACTTGTCTCTTACCATTCCCTGATGGAGAGCTCTTTTTATCCTGCCAGCATCAGCTACTGGGAACCAGATCTCTGCAATGACACACTGCTGGGTGACGTCAATGTTACAGCAATTCAGGATGTGGTAGATGGCCTTGATTTTCTTTACCTTGATCTCCCAGGACCACATGTTGGCTGCTGCCTCGTGCAGCAGCCTCTGGCGGTGGGACTCAGTTTGGGTTATCACCTGTAACACAGCACAGGCAGTGCTCAAGATGGAAAGCAGCAGGTAGTATGGTCTATTCTGCTGTAAACACTTACTGTGTTTAAATCCTCAATCCTTGTGTTCACTCCATCAAGCATTTCTCGGCGCTCAGTGGCAGACTCTGGACAGGGATACACCGTGGCACGAAATCTAGCCACAGGAAGAGAGACAATAGAAAAAAACATTTATCTCATTATCTCTCTCAGCTGCTTACAAGGTACATGGTGTTACACAGCAGTGCTCAGCGCTAACATCTCCCTAATAACCACAATAATAGAATTGTCTGAATTGGAAGGGACCATTACAGGTTATCTAGTCTGATTCCCCTGCAATGAACAGGGACACATGCAGCTAGATCAGGTGCTCAGAGCCCCGCCAGCCTGACCTTGAGCGTTCCCAGGGACCATCCACCACCTCTCAGGGCAGTCCCAGTAAAAAACTCACACCTGAAATCCAGTCTAAATCTCTTCTCTTTTAGCTTGAAACCATTTCCCCTTGTCCTTTCACAACAGACCAACAGAGTCTGTTCTTACAGCCCTCCTTTGGATACTGAAAGGATACCCTGCTTAAGTCCGGGGAAGTTTCTTGGCCTACGAGAAGGCACAAAAACATAACCCAGGCAGAGGCAGCCCTGTTAACAGAGCAGCCAACAGATGTCCCTCTTGCACTGAAGCTGGAACAATCCCGTGTCAATGCCTTGCACTACACTCCCGCAGTCACTGGGGGAAGGCAGCGCCAAACTACTGTTTCACAGCAGGCAAACGCCCTTCGTGCATGCAGTCTGTGTGAGTAAATAACGCTGTGTGTGCAGGACAAAACAAAAGGAGGATGGCCATGAGGCTGGCTCTTGACTCCCGGTCCGTCTGTATCGCCAGGCAGCTTGCGAGGATATGTGCTTTTGTAAGCTTATCTCCAAGACCACATTGGGGAGATGCACCTGGTTAGTTTAGCATGGTATAATAAGGACTGATGTGGGCTCCCTTTGTGTGAGTGAGGTCTTGTCTCCTCATGTTGTATGCAACATGAACACCCCTAGTATGCCAGTGTAAGAGCACTGCAGTCCTGCAGTGGGGCTGTGCTGAGAGAGGGTCACAGAAGGCAGCCTTTGTGCAAGTGTGGCAAATGGGAAGAGATAGAACAGGGTCATTGGGGTTACTTCTGTTATGGAGACAAAAACATGCACACTCTTTGTACAGAGATACATTGCTTCTGGCTTCATCTGAGCACAGAATACATCACCACCTGCTCTCCGAGGTCAGCCCCAGCACACACACAGGTGAGGACTGTAGCAAACTGAACAAAATGCAAAGAAGTTTCCTAGAGATCAGCCCAGAGCTGCGTGCAATGACAGGACACATCCTTCTGCTCAACTTCCAGGACTGCAGTTCTGCTCACCCAACACCTGGCACTCCTTTCCAAAGGTTATTCACCCTACTAATTATTCCCATCTTCTCCTTCTTCACAGCTCTTAGTTCATCTTTTATAAGGATTTTTAATCAAACTTGAAAGCTTATTCCTCCATGCTGTGGAGTTCCCCCATTCCCAATAATGTTACTGCAGCAGTGTTGCTTTGATCTTTTAACAGCCATTTTGCATACCGAGTATCAGGTTTGCCCTAATGGCACAGACATCTCTGAAAGCTCCTGGAGAATTCAGCAGGGAATCCTTAGACCGATAAATCTAGTTTAGTATTCACACGAGCACCGAGGCAGCCGCAAGAAAAGGAGGAAAAGAAAATTTCTTACATTTTCCTCCTCCCTGCTCCTCTAGACCTTCCACTAATAAATCTGTGCATGGACTTAATGCTCGTGAAATTGGCAGACTAATATTACCAATTAGAGTCAAGCAGACACTACAGGCGTAACCTGAGGCACACTGCTCTGCAAACAAATCTTAGCTTGCCTTGCAGGAGACTGGCTTCTATCAGTCCTGTGATTTTTGCAGGGTATTTACCTGTCATGAACAATGAGTTAGTGCTAAGCAGAAGTGTCCTGCAGAGGCTGGAATGACACAGCCGTCTGCTTTAGGTATTATTAACCCTGCCTTAAAGATGAGCCAGGCCAAAATGTCTCGACCTGTGTACCAGGGGTGGCTGATGGTCACAGAGCAGAAAAGGAGAGGCATGGAATAGATATATTTTAAAAGCTTAAACTCAGCAAGACATAGATACAGGTATATTAGCAAAAAAAAAAAAAGGAAGAAAAGGCATACAGGAGGATTTCAAGTGTAGCCTGACTAGGTGGCAATAAATGAAAACCAGCATGCTAGCACTGCAAAGGGCATCCTGTGAATTTGTTTTTATAGAATCATAGAATCAAGGAATATCTTGACTTGGAAGGGTCCCATAAGGGTCATCGCGTCCAACCCCTGGCTTCACACAACACCACTCAAAAATCAGACCCTATGTCTGAGAGCATTGTCCCAGTTCTCCTTGAACTCTGGCAGCTCAGGGCCGTGCCCACTGCCCTGGACATTCTGTTCCATGCCCACCGCCCTCTGGTGCAGAACCTCTCCTTTTACATCTAACCTGAACTTCCCCCATCTCCTTGATAGAACCTCCCTCGTCTTAGGGGTGTATATTTCCTTTCAGTTAGAAAAGCTGAGAGAAACTGGTTTAAATTCCTCTTTGTGAAGCTACCACCACATCCACACCACCAGCTCATGACAGCAAGTTGGCATGTTGTGCCCGTGTTGTGCAAGGATCCGCCCACACTGCCAGCACCCTGCTGCGGAGAGCTGTGCTTCCCATTTGGAAGATTCCGGGTTCAATCAGCAACAAGAATGCTGACAGGCATCATATGGCCTGTTCTCAAAGACAACAGGCAGCAGACTGATCCTGCACAGTGGGGAGGGCAAAACTCCCTCCTTTTGTGAGGCTCAGGATCACACAGGAGGGGCTGAGTCTCCCTGAACTCTCCAGGCCCCTATGGCTGCTTTTTTCGTCTGAGGTGGGCATGAGACTGATTTGGAGCAAAGAAGTCAGTGCTCCTGATGGTCTGACTGAACCCAGGAGGCAAGGAAAGGCCTTCCTGAGGACACAGTCTGGGCAAGGGCAGTTGTTGGCTCCTTCCCCATGAGCTTCTGCCAGCTGTAGGCACTTGGCTGCCCTGCTAGGCCTTGGGGTTATGCCTCGGATGGATCCGGTGACAGCCGACATATCCCCTCATCAAATCTGATTTACACTGCAACAAAGCCCATCACTCACCAGTGTTATGAAAGAGTAACAAAATATTCAACCTGAATTATCCTTTCAAGATGCTCAACGGGGTGGAAACAAGTCATGCTGTATGAAGCTTTCATTTTTCTTCTGGGCTCTGTCTCTGATTACATGGATATTGCCCAGAGGTCTTGGAAAGGAGAGTGAGTGAACTGCAGCATCATCTTTTCATGCTGAAATGCGGAAAGGTTTGAGAGCAGCCTGGGGATTAACATGTTCTGAGTGCCTGGGCTGCAGGAGCTGCTACGGCGCCTGGTTTTCAGGGTAAGGATACTGAGCATTTCTCAAAAAGCAGTCCCCTTTTAAGATGTCCCAAGTTAAGAACCTCACAATCAAAGTTCCTACTATCTCTCTCTAAGTCACCTTGGAAAATTTAGAATTTCAATTTCCAAGCGTCAAGGTGATGTATATCTCTTCGGATTAGGAACAGCAGAAGTGAGAAGCAGGAGGGAGTTCGTTGGCTCTGCTGACAGCTCCCAGCCCTGCCAGCCCACACCAACCAGCAAAAACCTCAGTGAGAGTCCTGCCCAGCTGCTTGCCGGCTGCTTACCCGTCACAAATCTTCTTGATTTTTTGTTTGAGCTGCTCTCCCTGATAGAAGATAATGAACACATTCTTTTTCACCTCTTCTCTCTGCAATGCAATTCAAGCAGAATTTAAAGCGCTTGTGGCAAAGGATCAGGTGCAGAGAAGGTGCTGTTTCCCTAAGGCTGCCTCTTCAGTGTTTGTTCTTTTCCCCCAGCCCTACTTTTTCAGCAGCAGTGTTTCCCCTAGATGCTGCTCCAGGGAACAGCAAAGGGGCAGAGGGGCAGGGACAGGAGGTCTGGGGCACGGAGCTCACTCTGAAGCCACTGAGGGAGTTGACCCTCTGTGGTCATAGCCCACTGCCCTAGTGGCCCCCATAACACAGCCACCCCACTAGGGCTCACCTTAGACAGGTAGGGCAGAGAAACAGCCTCAGTGATGGCACAAGTGGAAAGTGGCAGCAAATAAAACTTCGCTCACCCTCAGGCTCTCCTGCCTTTCCTCTACAGGCTGCCCTCAAGCATTGCAATAAAGCGCAGGCCACAGGCATGCGCAGAGGCAGGGAGAAGTAGAAGCCAAGTGAGTACCCACCGTCACAGGGTCCTCCAGGGGGGTATCCATCTCAGTGTACCTTAAATAGATGTTTCCCCTGCAGGCTCGCCACAGCAGACGCTCAAAGGGTATCATCCTTTCCCTCTTTATAACCCCTGCTGTGAATCTAAGTAGAGTTAAAAGATGATAGATAAATTAATTACAAGCCCATCCTAAGACTTCAGGGACCTGTAGCATATTCAGGTTTGCAGTCTCTTTCAGTGCGGTGAGGGTGGGAGGCCTGATCCAGAGGGGCTGTCATCGATACACACCCCAGCTTGGCGGCTGCAGCAGAAGGGGTGGTCCTCAGCTCCAGCAGGCCAGATGTGTCTTCACTGAAGAAATCATCTGGCAGATTGGTTTCTGCCTGGAAAACATCCGTTTTATAAACAAATCTAAGTCTGCCATTTGAAAACTATTCTCATAGCTTTCTCCTGGCATGCCCCACCCCCATCCCCCCCCCAAAAAAAAATCTTTCATAAAGATTCAGAGCAAAAGAGAGAAAAAAAGAAGTAAAACACATCTCAGAAATGAAAAGCAGAAATCCCATCTGAGAGCCAAATTCTTGAGCCCCAGTGAATCACAGAGAGATGCAGACTCCAAAGCGACTGAGATATTTTTGCAAATGTGTGTAGGTTGCTCCAAAAGTAATGCCTCCTATTTTATTATTTTGGCCCGCAGCATTAGAGATGGAGGTTGGTGGGATGGTAGTAGGGATGGTAGTAGATGCTGAACCTTCCCACCAACATTCCATTACATTTTGTTGCTGTGTGACAGACGGCAGCAGAGGGGCAGTCTGACAAAATGACATCTGACATGGAAACGCCTATGAAGTAAAGTTATGTCACTGGATTTCTCCAAGTGGAAAAAATGGCACCCACTGACACTTACTAAACATTTATGGAGACCAAACAGTAGATGTGAACACAGTGAGGCAGTGGGTGGTGTACTTCAGCAGTGGTGGCAGTGACAGTGTATCACCTCTGCTGGTACAGATTTTTACAAGCGTAGCATGCAGGATCTTCTCCATAGCCAGTGAAGACATGCAGCTAATGCCTGTGTTGAAAAACAGTGTTTTGTAGCTGAGAATTTGCTCTATCAAATAATGTTATTGTGCTCTTTATATCTGTTGTAATTTCCACAGAAATAAATAGGAGGCATTACTTTCAGACCGGCCTACACGTCTCACTGACTTGTGGTAAAGATGACTGTGATTTGCTTAAAAGCCAAAAACAGCAACACAGAACATATCAAAATGTCCACACTTTTAGGAATGTTCCACATCTCTTTGGGAAGAGCAAAGAAGTCTCTTACTTCGAAGAAGTCCTGGGTTTTCTTCAGCAGATGCTTGAGTTCTGTCAGCTCAAGGAAGTTCTGCTTCAGAGTTTGCTGATTCTGGTTGGCTTCCAGCAGCTCAGCCTCAAGTTTCTCCAGCACTGTCTGTTTAGGAGCCAAGAGCATCCAGAAGAAGCTCAGAAGCAGCCCAGTGTACCTTTACCAGGCTGATATTAAATCTTGAACAATAGTTTGTTGTTTCTTTTTTTTTTTTCTTTTTCTTTTCTTTTTTTTTTTTTCCCAACAAGGGAATATAAAACTATTCAATGAGCCTTTTTAGTAAGCACTGAGTTTGCAGAAAGATATTCATTATGGTCAATAACTCATTTTCCCATTGCCACATTCTCTGTTGTATGCTTTGCCCCGTTCAGGCATTAAAGCCTACACCCGCTCAAAGCACAGGCAGGTAAGTGGGTAGGTGTACCTCCATATCAATCATTTCCCGAGGCAGGGGGGTCTCTGTGTGCTTCTCTAGTTTGACTATCTCCACAATATCTTCCATTTCATTTTCCAGAAAACCTGCAAGAAGAGGACGCATAAGTCTCTATACGGGGTCATCGCTGCTTCATCATCTTGGTCACCAGCTCCTGCTAAACCCACTATCAGGACCAAGGCATCACAAAGCCGCTTTTGTGTTAAGGATTTTTCCCCAGGTTGAAGCACAGCACAGTGTTAGGAGACAGGTTGCCTGGACTGAGCCTTCTGCCCAGCCTCAGATTATTATTGTGATTTTACACATGCTAATTATCCTCCTTTCAGTTTCGTTAACTGTTTTCAAAACGGGCAAAAATTTATGGCCCATGTGGGGTGAAGTGTTAATTAGCTGATGCAGGAAAAACATTTTCAGGGTCTCAGATGGAAATACCACCATTTTGCCTCTAGTCCTGCTTCACGGTGTGTGAGCACTTAACACAGACATAAATCCCACACTACCAGTTGCTGGAGGGCTGGCTGCCTTTGACAAGCGTTTACTTACGCAGGATCCTCTCCAAGGATTCACACCTTCTCACTTCATTCACAAACTTTCTCTGGAAGCTGTTCACGTTCGCATTCAGCTGAAGACAGGAGGAAAAACAGGCCTGAGGGTGAAGGCTGAGCGCCACCGCACTCATTTTAAACATCAGCAGAGAACAAATGCCTTTGGTGCAGGAGGATGTCTTACAGGCTCCTAATGGCAGGGCAATACCGTGCTATTTCTGTGTATTAGGGCATCGTGGCTTTACCAGTCTAGTGAGCTCTCGTAGAGAGTCCCATATTCTCTGCTGGTGGAAGGTGCTGTCCTAAGGGTGTGCAGAGGGTGTGCAGTTCACTGGGTGGGAATGGGGGATGGGTGCTGTCTCATAAAATCAGAGAATCATTAATGTTGGAAAAGACCTCCAAGATCATATAGTCCGAATGTCAACCCATCACCAGCATGGCACCTGACTTTCTGATCGTGTGTGTGTGTTCCTGGTCTCCCCATGGGCTCTTTGACTACTCTGCAGGGGTGACATTCACCACCTCTTTCCCCAAGTGCACATCCTGAAGAACAACCAGCCTGCCTACCAGGCACCACTCACATCTCTGAACTGGACCAGACCCAGATCTCCAAGCTCGGCCACGCAGCAGTAGGCAGCCTCCACTTGCAGGAAAAGCTGCATCAGGCTCATCTCCTCGCTCCGAAAGACAGAGGCCATTTTGGCAGGCCTCCTCTTGCCCAAGTGTCCGCAGGGGCCTCAGCAGCTGTGTGGTCTTCCTCACCTGGGGAGGTACACAAGGTGCTGAGTGCTGTGAGAACATTGGAATCACTGAATCATAGAATCAATAGAATGGCTTGCATTGGAAGAGACCTCAAAGATCATCTAGTTGCAACCCCTCTCCCACAGGTAGGGCTATCAACCACTAAATCAGGCACTAGATCAGATTTGTCAGGGCCCCATCCAGCCTGGCCTTGAACATCTCCAGGGAGGGTGCATCCACAGCTTCTCAGGGCTGGAAGCTAACACAATGTTGCCCATCACATCCTTCACAAAGGTTTCTTCTACTGCTGAAAGCAGGAGACTCCTCAGGCACACAAGGTTGCATCTCACCAGTGTGGGGATGGATAACAGGGTGTTGGATGCAGCATGGAGGAGGGGAGTCACCAGTCTCCTAAAGCAGATAAAAATCAAATATTGGGCCAAAGATGCTTCAGACTGCTGTACTCAGACCCTTGGGAAGATTTCAGTTTCTCTTTGTCTCCCAGAATGCAGAGCAAAAGACTCATTAGCGGCACCTCACAGTTATACTGCAATTAGAAAGATGCCAGACTGGTTTTGATCACTGGCATTGGTGGTGTGAACATAGCATTGCAAAAATGTCTGGAGCATGTTATATGGGAGTGGAGAGGAGCATTTTATTTAAATTAAAACAAACTTTAAGACTGAAAAGCATTTTCTCCCCATAAGGGACTGTTTTCCAAATGAGAAAAATGACATACCATGCATTTCATATTAGTTCCTTTCTCTTGCATGCTTCCCATTATTTACCTCATGTAGCTTGAACATACATATTGCCTGTAGTCATTCTTGCACAAAATTAACTAATTTACTTGCACAAACACAGTAATTATTATTGCCCAAAGAAAAACACGCAAGTAGCTACACTTCATGCATGCATTTAATTTTGAGAATTCAGTAGCAAACATACATCTTTTAAATAGCAAACAAAAATCGCTATATAACCTCACTTGTACTTGTTGACAAGGATGGGAAGCCAAGTCACCTCAACCTCTCTTTCAACCTACCTTTCTTACAGTTTTGTGTGGGTTACAATTAAGTGGGTTTTTTTTTATATAATGCAGGAAGGTCTCCTCTTAAATATGCTAAAAGCACTTTGTAGGGTGTTAGAGTCTGTCTAAGAGGAGCACCATAGTCACTAGTTTGTGTTTGCTCGACTGCCCTGCGAGTTTTCCTTGTCTTACTCCATTCATTCGCTTCATGATTTAAAGTGCTGAATATAAGGTATACAAAACAAACAGTTAAAATAAAACTTGTCTTGTGCCAGCTGCAGTGGGTCGAGTAAGGATATAACCATTGAAAATGCCTGGACATTTTCAACCAAATGTAATTTTCACAGGAAAAAGACCCCAAAGCTGCACCCACACCTGCACTATTCACTCAAAAATGTCAACAATTCCCTAGCTCTGATTTTCAAGAAATTGAAAAGATCATCAAAACATTCCCCACCTTAACTTCTTTAGGCTGAAAAGAGTGAAGAGAATGTAATTTAGAGCAGCTTGTCTTTCTAAACTGGCTGTTAACTTCCACTGAGAGAACGTTAAATCTTTAGAACTGAACTATCAAAACTCAAACAAATATCTGAAATGTTTTAATTCAAGATACTTCTCTTTTGTGACCAGTCAGGGAAATATCCCAAGGTCCAACCCCTCTGGATTTGGATTGAAAGAGGAAAAAAAAGGCAAATAAGAAGAGAATGCTCTTTTCATCCAGAAAGCCTATTTCCTCCAGTTTGGAGGACGGCAGAGCGCTCTCCCTCCACCCTGTGGATACAGGGGGCTTTCCAAAGAGCCGCTCTCAGATATGCCTCTCTCATCATTCCCCACCCCAACTGCTTTTTGCTTTGGCAAAATAACAGTTAACAGAAAGTCACTCACGCTTCCTCTGCTTGCTGTTTTCCAGCGGTGTTACAGGGCATGAACGCACACCAGGCTGCAGGCACGCTGCTGTGTGGCTTGCAGGTGCTGCGCTGTGCTCCTGTCCCTGTGTCCCGTGGATGGCTGTGGCTACTGGGCTCAGCTGGGAGCAGCAGGTTGTTCCTGCTGAGCTCTGCGCTGGTCTGGACCAGAGAAGGGAAGGCTTCTCATGGCCTGGGGTGGCCCAGACCTGGTGCTTTCTGGCTGGGTCCCCACCTCCCCATAATGCGGTGGTGTGTTGGGACTAACAACACACGGTGCCTGAAAATGAGCCAGAGCCTTTGAAACCTGCTGCACGCCAGGATCTATAGACCAATAACAGGTCATTTGCAGTGCTGGGCACAGTGTCTGCGATCAGGGAGGCGGAAAACTGCTGTGCTGTTTCTTGCTGTGTTTCCTCAAACAAAGAAGAGGGGAACACAGGTGCAAGGGGCTGTGCCAGAAGTGCTCTATTAGATAGGGTCAGTGAGGAGAGAAGGAACACAGTTCTCACTGCTGGGAATAATGAGTGCTGCACGCAGGAGAAAGATGGCTTTACAGCCTTTCTCCTGCTCTGGAGAGAAGTGCTGCTCTTCCCAAGCCAGTGGCACATCTCCCACTGAGGGCAGAGGAGAAAGGGCTTCATCTCATTTAATAAGTGTGGTTGTGTCACTGCTAAGTACAACATCCATAGGGAGTCCTGCTCGAAGGAAATGCGTGGCTATGCCTAAGTTGCAAAGTGTCCCTTAAAGCACTGTTTTCTCTCAGCCAGGCTTCTGTAGGTTCCTAGCGGCCCTGACACAAGCAGGGTACAGTGTGTCCAAGGGAACAATTCTGCTGGCTGGGAACAATAGCAAGTTGTCTAGCACAGAGCTTTCCATTCTAAAGCAGCAAAGAATTGGCCCTGCCCAATAGGCCAGCTGCTGGGAGATGGCTCGTTCTGGTTTCCGAAACACACTGCCTCAAGCTGAGTGACCCAAAATGAACATATAAAACCCATCAGAGCAAGCTGTACTACCCTGGCCGTGCGTCTCGGCTGGATGAGCAGTGAGAGAACACAGGGCACAGGGATAAAGCTTTCCTACTCTTTTCCCCCTCTTTGCATGCGGAGGAGAGCAGCAGAAAGCATCTCCTATTTCATGCCTTTGGCACTGAGAAATATGAACATTATTTGATAATAATCTCATTATCAGAGACCAGATTATTGCCACTGGCAGCAGGCAGAGCAGTGGATGCCGGTCAGAGGCACAAGAGCTATGGGAGGCTCCGGCCCCAGCAGTGGGCTTGTTGCTTTTCCTGGCTGCCAGACTGGCTGAGGGCAGCTGCTCTTGGGACAGTACAGGGGCACAGCGGGGCCATGGGCTCAGCATTTATCTGACAGCAACACCAGCCAGGGCTGAGAAGCACAAAGGGTACAGCTGTGCAAGTTGCTGCAGTTGTTTTTCTCTGTACGTACAGAAAGCAGCTCCCCTTCTTTCATTTAAATAATAAAAGTCTGGTGGTTTGGACTTTTTTCCCCTCATTTGTCCAGTTCCATCATTTAACACTGCTGTTCACAAATAGTTTTAGCTGAGATAGATAGCCTTTCTTCATGTCAATGAAGATGGTAACCAGAACAACCCTCTCTTAAACGGACACATTATTGGCATTGGATTCATCTGTTTAAGATTACAAGCTCTCTGAAGCTATGTTTTGAAGGCTTTATGAAGACCACTGGGGAGAGAGCTCAGCCCACAGTACCATGCCCTCCCAGTTCTCATCTTTTCTAGAGCTGTGCCTGGAGATTCTTTTGTCTACAAAGCAATCATGAAAGATAGATCTGCACATACACCAAGTCTACTCTTTGGCTGATTGTAAGATCTGCGCATACACCAAGTCCACTCTTTGGCTGATTGTACCATGATCCCTTCCATAGGTTGCGAATTGGCATCTGGGAAGTGCCAACCAGCCCTCAACTCCAGTCTGTCCATATGTAAAACTAAGGGAGGCCCTGAACAGGCTACAATGGGGATGTCATATTTTTCAGCTGCCAGGAGAATTTCATTCAGCTGTAGGTATCTCCGGGATCAGCATCTCAGGCATTACCTCTTCATGCTTAGCAACATCACATAGGAGACTTTGTGCGGCTATGCAGGTCATTAATTGGTGAGCTTTCTTTCACCCAAGCTACCTCCCACTGCAGCAGCCAAGCAGGGTAGCACGTCAGGTAGAATCATAAAATATCCTGAGTTGGAAGGGACCCACAAGTATCATCAAATCCAACTCCTGGATCCACACAGCTCCACTCAAAAATCAGACATATGTCTGAGAGTGTTGTCTAAAGGCCCCTTGAAATCCAGCAGCTCAGGGCCATACCCACTGCCCTGGGGAACGTTTTCCAGTGCCCGACCACCTGCTGGTGCAGAACCTATTGCTAACCCCTACCAGACCCTCCACTGATGCAGCGCTGAGCCGATCCCATGTATGAAGAAGCCAGAGTAGGGTGAAGTTAAGCTGGTCTCAAGTGTCTCACACAAAGAAGGGATTTGTCCTTGTACCATTTACATGCCCAGGAATGGTCTATCTGGTCTGCTGTGCTCATAGGTTGTGTGTTTTTGCCCTGAGTTAGGCACAGACATACTGCTCAGTTCCTGGCATATTGGTCACACCAGGGAGACAATGGGGGTTACAGTAGCAATAAGATTTCACTTGGAACACCAAATATAAACATGCTGCATATACAAACAGAAAATATATTTATAGACAGAGTGAGGATGTGTGTATGAGTGATAAAGGTAATAGCTCCCTGAGAACCACACCCAGTGGTGACGTGCCAAGGGTATAATCATGTTCAGCAAAGAAACTTCACTCTGAAGCTCTCTCTGTGGTGCAGAATACACAATTACAGAATCACAGAATCACAGGGATTGGAAGGAACCACGAGAGATCATCGAGTCCAACTCCCTGCCAAAGCAGGTACCCTACAGTAGGCCGCACAGGTCTTGAATACCTCCATAGTAAACAAGTCTTGAATATCTCCATAGAAGGAGACTTCACAGCCTCTCTGGGCACTGTGTTCAAGTGCTCCATCACCCTGACAGTTAAGAAGTTCTTCCACATATAATTAGTATGCATTGTCTCCTTCATAGTGATCAGGAAAGCAGACCAGCAGCCCTACACACTGTGCAAGAGTCTCCAAGGTGAGAGGACTGGAAGTACATGATAAAGTAAGTAAAGTAAAGGCATATCTTGAGAAGTGTATGTACACGAGAGCACAGGAAGCAAGTGAGGGAAAGCTTTGGGGAGCCTTATCACTCTGTGGACAGTCACAGCACTGAAGTATGAAATAAGAAATGAAACAAATCCAAATCTGTGTCAGGAGATGATTTCCTAGGGCTCTCGTTGTGACTGAACTTATCAAGCTAAGCCTTCATTTCCAGTCCTATCCAAAAATCACTGAAGCCAAACACAGCCTTTTCTCTGCTGCAGGAGACTTTGGAGAAAGCCCCTTCTGAGAACTACAGAGGAAACAAATGTTGGAGAGGAGAAGAAATACATTATGTTAATTGTGAAAAGCATTTTCAGCATCCCTCAAGGTGGACGTTTACCTGCAAGCTGACACAGAGTATGTAGGCAAGAGTTAAAATTCAAAAGATATGCCATTCATTCTTGTAATAGCAGGGCTGTTTCATCTTCTTTAATTTCCCCTTAAACATTCTGTTCTGCACAGAACGCTTTGGTGCTCATTATTTCTGCAAAATTAACTGCCAGGTCAACTTTCAGCAGGAGCTATGGTTGAGGGATTCAGGAGGGACTGGTAGAGCTGGAAGCAAGCAGACCTGCCTCCCCAGCACAGAGCGGAGCTTTTGTTTAGCTTTGCTGCAACAGCATGCTCAGATAAAAGCACAAATTAGAGAAAATTGGCATGAAGGGACTTAGGCACAGAACCAAGCAGATATGGTGGTGTCCTACAGGCCACCTCCAAGCAACCCTGAGCAATAGGAGTGTTTTGACAGCATGCTTCTTGCCGTAACGTGTGTCTATCATCTATGCCAAGAGCCACCAGCACTGGGGTCACGCACTCAACATGATGCCAGCTGAGCAGGACATGCTGCTGGCCCAGTGGGACATGCCAGAGCCACTTCTGGTCACCAGCCAAAGGACAGGACCCATGGTACTGGGAGGCCGCTGCCACAGACCGGCTGGTGGCAGCTGTGACTCCTCCATAACTGGTGCTGTGTTGACACAACAGGGGGACAAGGACAATGTTCGTGTCCTTTTCAGCTGTCCTGCCCTATTCTGCAGTTAAGTGAAGCCTTTCTCCAGGGGAGTGCTTTGCAAGGTGCTGACAGGGAGCAGAGCATGCTTGGGGCATGATAAGGGCGGGTTGGGGGATAGAGGTAGCACCACACAGAGGTGGCCACAGCTGTAGGTGGGGGACACCCACCCTGATATCTGGCAGTGGAGCTACGCAAAGTACGCATGACTCTGCCTCCCCTTGGACTGGCTCACCCCATGGAAACATGGAAACACAGAAACACAACGGCTGCACACCCCAAACAGGTTGCCCAGGGATGTGGTTGATGCTCTGTCCCTGGAGACTATCAGGGCAAGGCTGGATCAGGCCCTGGGCAACCTGATCCAGCTGTGGTGTCCCTGTTCATCGTGGGGGAGTTGGACTAGTTGGCCTTCAGAGGTCCCTTCCAACTCTAAGGATTGTATGATTCCATGATCAGCACCCAGAATCATTGGGGACAACTGCTGAGAAGCACAACAACCTTGTGCAGCCCACCTCTTGCTGTGGTTTCTCCCTGTTTTATTCCCTGAAGCTTTCATTATCAAGGACATGAATGGGACCCTGGGCAGCCTGATCAGGGAGTGTCGATCTGCCTGAGGGTAGCGAGGCCCTGCAGAGGGATCTGGATAGACTGGTGAGCTGGGTTGAAGCCAATGGGATGAGGTTCAACAGGACCAAATGCCGGGTCCTGCACTTTGGCCACAACAACCCCAGGCAGCGCTATAGGCTTGGGGCAGAGTGGCTGGAGGACTGCATTGAGGAAACAGACCTGGGGGTACTGATTGATGCTCGGCTGAACATGAGCCGACAGTGTGCCCGGGTGGCCAAGAAGGCCAACGGCATCCTGGCTTGCATCAAAAACAGTGTTACTAGCAGGAACAGGGAGGTAATTGTCCCCCTGTACTCGGCATTGGTCCATTTTTGATGGAAAAGTGTCCATATCCTGTGTTAACTCAGTATTTGCTGTACCAGTAGGACCAGACTACTTTTATAGGCTTCCACACAGATCTTCCAAAGAGGCATCACTGCCATGCAGCTTGACTGGTGTAGAATCAATTCAACATGCCAAATCAGAGCCATGGGGAAACAAGTTCCCTGTTCTGATGATACTCAATGCCTCCCAGCACTTTCAACCCATCTTTGTAGGATCAAAAGGAGACTAGGAGGACAGCAGCTGCCTGAGGATCCCACTGGAAGGGCTGGCTCCAGAAGCCTTTCTTCCCTCAGGCTGCAGTAGGTCCTGAAGTGAAATTCCCAGGTTTGACCTTCAGGGGCCCTACAGCCTTGGTGCTCATATCCACCACCTTTCAAGGCTGCTGTGGTCAGAGCCCTTCTCCTTCCTCACCCTGTTGTGGTAGGGAGGTTCAAAGCGTCCTGGCAGCAGGAAGCTCCTTTGCTCCACCCTCTGCCCTGCATGCTGGCTGAGTGTATCCAGGATTTGCTGAACCATTGCTGCCAGAATTGGCATGCTGATCCTTGCAGCTGCTCAGTAGAAGCTGGACCTCTGGCATGATGCTTTCCTCCCATAAGCCCTGGACATCCTTCATCATGCTCTTCTTCACCACTGCGCTCCAGTGCTCCCGTTCTGCAGGTATTTCTTTTCTCTTGTGCTTCACTTTCTGTACCCTTCCTTTTCCCCCACTCCTCTCTACATCTAAAGGTATTGCCCACTGTTTGTTTTTCAGAAACAAGTTGGGCTCCTTTCTCTCATCCAAAAAGTATAAGGAGATGGAATTGCTCAATCCTGATGAGACTTAATGTGGTTGATTACAGCATCTTTCTGCCAGCTATTTACAAATCCACTACAAATGTGACTGAGCTGCAGGTTGCTCTGCTGAATGGCAATGAGACGGGACCACTGTTTCTTGCCTTCACTTGCTGAGGCAGGAGACCATTTGAAATAACTCTCAGGAGACTGTGTAGTCTGGTTTAGATGTGAGTAGGTGCTTTTTGCAGGAAATCTAGCTTTGCAGCCCTCTTAGTTGGAGAAGCTGCCTAAAGCCTAAATGTAAATGAGACCTGTCTCATCATGATACTGCCCACACTTGTATACTAGCACCAGTGGAGATCAACCACATGCTTAATGATGGGCTTGATCTGACAGCCTGTCCTTTGGGCTTCCCCATCTATAAACATGAACCCTGTGCTCTGCAGTGCTTTCTTCCACAGGTCACGTAGAGGTCTAAATATTTCTTCCAGTGCTCCTGTAAGGTACTTATTAACCCAGAAAATAAGTTATGGGCATGGCCAAGGTCATTCAGCAAGCCCTAGCAGAACTGGGGAGGAATGAGGAGTGCTTCAACCTTGCCCTGGAGGAGGCTGACCCGTGCACCCACTCCCCACTGGGCAGCAGTAGGGGAAGCTGTGGCCTTGATGACATGAAACTGAAAGTCAGCAGGTGACCCCAAGGGGGGATTTCCTGCAGGACAACCTCATTTCATTCACTGTTGTTTGGAAAATGCTGAATTCAAAACAAAGGTTTGGACTGTTTTGTTCTCCTGAGCTGGAGTTAAACCTGAGATACTACTTTAAAGTCTTTCATGTAATCAAGCTGGTACTTAATTTTGCTCCCTGTCATACTCCAAGTTGTCAGCTCAGAGTGATAGTTTGACTGGAAATAGCCCTCTCACAGCCCCTGCTCAGTCTCTGGACCAGGAACCCATTGGAGACTCTGTGCTTGCATGCAGCAGCCCTTACTGCAGCAGCCTGTCAGGCTGTGTTATTCTTATGCCTCTGCAAAGCACCATTTCAGCATGGGATATTTCATCCGGCTGAACTCAAGCCGGGCTGCTTGTAGTGGCCCAGGAGGAGATATTTCTTTGACTCCCTTCCTTCTGCAGCAGGGGACAGTTTGGTGCTCATGCACAGAGACTGCAGCAGCCTATGCTTCTCCCACATGGGCATCCCTCAGCCATCCCTGCATCCCATCCTGCAGCACTCTGAGGTCCGTGCCGTGGCTGAAGGAAAATGGGTATTGGAAGACCTACGAAGGCTTTGCCCTGTGACACTGTGTACAAATTTGGAGGGCTGCAGACCAGAGGGAGCACTGCTCTGAAGTGTCAGTATGCTCTGATTCTAGGTAGGAAGCAGGTTAAAGAGGCAAAATCTTCACTGAAGCCCCTCACCCTCCTTTACCTATATCTGCACGTTGTATTTTCCAGCTGAGCT
Source organism: Alectoris magna (assembly GCA_030625065.1). Taxonomy (NCBI): domain Eukaryota; kingdom Metazoa; phylum Chordata; class Aves; order Galliformes; family Phasianidae; genus Alectoris; species Alectoris magna. The sequence continues at coordinate 142,100,016 of CM060560.1, forward strand.
GGTTAATGAGCTCTGCTTTCCTCCTGTGCTTTCCTTCTGGCAGCAGCTGGAGCTTCCAACATTTCAACAAGCACCATGCACACGGACGAGTATGAACCGCCATGTCTTAGTAAGTCTTTGTAAATCATTACTACCATGATAAAGCCAGGTAAGGAGACTATACAGGTCCATTGGTGAGGCTATCCTGGAGAAGAATTTGTCTGTTATGATCTGCTGTTATCAAGGCTTCAGCTACAGGTGAAACTCTAGGAAGCATTTCCAAGACTTCCCCTGTCAGCCAGGCTTAGGCAACCTGAGATCCCACCAGTCTTCCTACAGTCATCCTCCATCCTAAACATGAAACAGCCGTGAGTCCCGCATTTCCTGAATTGCAGTACATGTACCAGTAGAGATGTGCTACTTCAAAGGATGACATATGTATAGGAGATGGGCATCCCTCTCCTCTCTCTGAGCAATTTCTGTTTACTGGTGGGAAAGGCCGCTCTCTACAGCATAGGGCAATGGTACTGCACATTCTGAAGGCTAGCGCACAAGAATATGGTCCGGCACAATGCACTTGAATGAGAGCGACTGAGAAACATCTGCACTTGCCTTTTCTTGACAACATGCAAGAGGACAGCTGCCTTGTACCAAGATCAGGAGGCATTTGCTTTCCACAGCAGACAAGCAGATACGCATGAGCATTGCAGCATGCAATGCATGTAGCTGTAAGGCTGTTCTGGCTACTCCAGCTCTCCTGGGTGCTGAGGTTTCATGCTCAGTTTCCATTCCAGCCCAAGGAGCTGAGGGACATTTTGGTCCCCTAGGTTCCTTTTGATACTCCTGCATCAGAACCCAGCCGGCTATCATCACTGTACCCATGTGATGGAAAATATACGGCAGATGCTAACTAGGTATTCTGAAGGATTTCAGCAATGGAGAGTGCAGTGGTAAGGAGACCAGCTCAGGTGTTTGGCCAACTGGGATGACTAAGTCTTGAAAACACATAGATGAAACTGAATATTGCCACCCTTGAGGTTAAGAGCCAGGCTTAGGGGAAAGATGCCCAAAGGTAGAGTGACAGGCCATGGGGCAGACTGTGATGTCAGTATCTCACCTACCTTCTAGCAAGGAAAACCTGCTCTGTACTTAGCCTCCCATCAGCTCACTTCATTTCTTCTCCTCCAGAGGTGGACTTCTGCACTCTAGCAGCCATGTGCTGTCCAACTGGTGTGGACGATTACGGATGGATTGCAGCGGCTGTTGGCTGGAGCCTCTGGTTTCTGACTCTTATTCTGCTCTGTGTGGAAAAGGTCATGAAACTCCGGCCTGATGAACCCAAATATTTGGTAGCCTGAAGCAGGGCAAGTCATTGTTCAGCAGTGAGGCACAGACAGTCTGACAAAGCATTTCATAGAATCATAGAATCACTCAGGTTGGAAGGGACCTCAAAGATCATCAAGTCCAACCACAGCCTAACCATAGTACCCTAACTCTAACAACCCTCTGCTAAATCATATCTCCAAGCACCACATCCAAACGGCTCTTAAACACATCCAGGGACGGTGACTCAACCACCTCCCTGGGGAGCCTATTCCAATGTTTAACCACCCTTTCTGTAAAGAAGTGTTTCCTAACGTCCAACCTAAACCTACCTTGGCACAACTTGAGGCCATTTCCCCTCGTCTTGTCACCTGTCACCAGTGAGAAGAGACCAGCCCCACTCTCACTGTAAGCACCTTTCAGATACTGGAAGAGAGTAATAAGGTCTCCCCTCAGCTGCCTCTTCCCCAGACTAAACAGCTGCCACTCCCTCAGCCTCTCCTCATTGGGCTGATTTTCCAAGCCCTTCACAAGCCTTGTTGCCCTTCTCTGGACCTGCTCCAGTACCTCCACGTCCTTTCTGTACTGAGGTGCCCAATACCGAACACAGTACTCCAGGTGAGGCCTCACCAATGCCGAGTACAGGGGCAGGATGACTTCCCTAGTCCTGCTCACCACCCCATTCCTGATACAAGCCAGGATGCCATTGGCCTTCTTGGCCGCCAGGGCACACTGCTGGCGATTCAAGTGATTTGAATCACTTCCCGAGAAACAGAAAAGAAAGAGAACTTGCCTTCAGCTGTTGTCCCAAGCTGGCCACCATGAACATCCCAATGCACATAGACAACGTTTAGTATCGTAGAATCACCAAGGTTGGAAAGATAACTAAGATCATCTAGTTCTACTGTCAGCCCATCCCTACCATGCCCACTAACCACGTCCCTCAGTGCCACATCCACACATTTCTTGAACATCTCCGGGGACGGTGACTTTACCACTCTGTCATTTCCCTGAGCCCATCCAAGCCTGTCCTGTCCTGTGGGTACAATCAGACCCTGGAGGACCTGGTACTAGGCTCCCTGCCCTGAGACAACCCAGAACAGCCTTGCAATTTGAAAGAGCAGTGGGCTGGTTTCTGAAGGATCAATATGAGATTCAGTACTAAGCTGTGGGAGAGGCTATATCATTAAAAGAATGCAACTCATTGACTATACCGAGTAACTTCTGTTTACTAAACCAAAGTGTTTACTGACACCAAGAAAAACTCTGTTTTGGAAACTTGAGGCTTGTTTGGGCTGGTTCAAAATTAGAACTAATTATTCCACTGCAATGTATATGTGAACTGCTCTGTGGGAGGTTAACATGTTGGTTGTATCTACTTGGCTTGCACCTGTCTATATAATTAAGACACACTACACCATTGCAAATGGGTTTTAAACTAGTATATCCAACTCAGCCACAACACTGGTCCTATTTATGTAAGATGATAATAAACAATCTTCTTGATGGAAGTATTCCCACTGACTGTTTTAATCCTAGTTTATGTTGACACAGCTTGTATCAGTAAGGAATTACCCCACCCAAAATGCTAGAAACATGATCTTAATGAGAAATATTCACACAGCAGTGTTTGCCTCACCGCAATCAAATCATCTTATTTGGGACAGTTGCACCACTTTAATATCTATCTATTATTAAAACCATAAATCAGCATGAAACCCATAGAGTCATATATAGAATAGCAAACCTCCTAGAGGCCAACTGAAACGAAACACAAAAGACTATGCTTAAACAAAAGAAAGCTGAAGTGGAGATATCATTAAAGTTTCACCTCAGCTTACCAATAGATAACTTTTTTGGGTTGGAAAAGATACAAATCAGTTTAAGACTCCTCGGATTATTTCTTGCACAATCAGGCATTCAATCAGGACAGTTCTATATCTGTTCAAACTGGTGCATGGGTCTTATCAGCTTTCCACAGGAATGGATAAAAGTTAGACACTGAGAATAAGACATCCTTCCCTAATGAATCATAGAATCTTTTGAGTTGGAAGAGACCTTTAAAGGCCATCTAGTCCAACTTCCTGCAATAAGCAGGGACATGCACAGCTAGATCAGGTTGCTCAGAGCCTGGTCCACCCTGGCTTTGAAAGTCTCAAGGGATGACCCCATCAACCACATCTCTGGATAACCCATTCCAGTGCCACACCACCCTCATTGTAAAAGACTGTTGCCCTATGTCTAACCTAAATCTCCCCTCTTCAAGCTTGAAACCATTTCCCCTTGTTCTATCCCAACAGACCTTACTAAAGAGTCTGCCCTATCACTGGTGCCACATAACACAAAGTCTTCCGGTGGGAAATACTGAGCTGAGACAGTCAGGAAAGAAAGTAGTAGATTTTGTTGTTGTTGTTTCTTACACGTACCACAGTACTATCAGTAAATAACCACAAATCATTGTTCACTTAAGAAAAAAAAAACTCAGCATTTAAGCATATAACAATTAAAACAAAAGAAGGAATCAAAAGGCAAAAGTTGATATGGACCAGCCAACCACTTCTGTCCACAAAAAATATATAAACGTGTGCGTAGAAAGGTACAGAAACATAGGATTCTACATTTTACTGTTGGCGTTGACTGAAAATACAGAGAGATGACAATCAACCACGGCAGTCATTGGTGGACAGCAAATTTTACAGCTATACACATCATATTTTTCCTGATGTCTTAGTTTTAATGGCGGAAAATATGCATTGGTCTTAAAGCAATGATGTGATATTCGTTGTGTAAAAATCATTGTCTTAGTGCCTACCTCCTGCAGAACTCTTCCCAGTGCTCTCCAGTTTTATTTATTTTGTTTTCCTGGCCAGGAACACACGAATTCCCTCTGGAAATGGAATTAGTTTTGAATTTTGAAGGGATATGTTTTACAGCTTTCACATTTCCTTGGTTAATTTCCTTGGCGCTTGGATACAACCAGTCACGGAATTAAATCTACTCCAATCTAAAGAGTTGTAAGCATATAATGCAACTGTTAGATGTCAGATTGGATAGAAAATGGAATAGAAAATGGACTGGAGTGGAACAGAACGGAATGGGGTAGAATGGGTTGGAATTGAGTGGAATGGAGTAGAGGGGGATGAAATAGAGTAGAGTAGAGTAGAGTAGAGTAGAGTAGAACAGATCAATTGGAGAGGACCTTCAAAGACGATCTAGTCCAGATGCCAGACCACTACAACCCAGCACACCAACTGTAAACTTACCCCATAATGACTGGACAGTTTGAAGGGGCTCCCTAAAACCTGTCTTTAGACACACATCTTATTTGTTTTCCATGTTTTCCAAAAGAGTCTGCTTGTGTGCAATCACCTTCAAGAAACATAGTTGATTTAAATCTCGAGTTTTGCTTCTCAAAGCTTTTTGCACATTCACTGCAAAAGAAGAAATACTCTAACGGCTTTGCCAATGTTTCAGAAGCTTGTCAACAGTTACAAAAAGTGCAGAACAAAAAAGCTGTATTCAAAAGACTTCAGAAATTGATATAAAGACAAAAATTAGCAAAAATTAGTATACTAAATTATTCATACCTGGTAGACAGTATGTATTAAGCAAAGATAGAGTCACAGAATCCTTAGAGTTGGAATGGACCTTTAAAGGCCATCTAGTCCAACTCCCCTGCAACACACAGGGACACCACAGCTAGACCAGGTTGCCCAGGGCTTGATCCATCCTGGCCTTGAAAGTCTCCAGGGACGGGGCATCCACCACATCTCTGGGCAACCTGTTCCAGTGCCTCACCACGCTCATTTTAAAATACTTTTTTCATATGTGTAGCCTAAATCTCCCCTCTTTAAACTTGAAGCCGTTTCCCCTTCTTCTATCACCACAGACCCCGCTAAAGAGTCTGCCCCCTTCTTTCCTGTAGCTCCCCTCAGATACTGAAAGGCTGCTCTCAGTTCTCCTCGCAGCCCTCTCTTCTCCAGGTTGAACAGCCCCAGCTCTCTCAGCCTGTCCTCACAGGAGAGGTGTTCCATCCCTTGGGCCATTTTTGTGGCTCTTCTCTGTACGCACTTGTCATGGTTTTATGATTTTTGGTTAATGGTATTCCACATCATAACATCATGTAGTGCACTGCGAGTTAAAGTGTTAATGCCTCAGTTCTGGGTACCTGTCCGGAAGAGAAGAACTACATTCTCCAGGGGGCTTTGCAGTCAGAGAGGAGATAGATAGATGATAGATATAACTTCTGGCAAGGTCACCTGATCGGGCTTTCCATCTTCGCGCTCTTCTTCGCCTCTCCTCACTGCTGCCCGTCCCGACTGCGCGCTTCACTTCAGTATTACTGTAAGGCCTACAGCTTTCAGATACTCTCTCATTGTATTTGATTTATTAGCTTCAATTCTAATTGTATTTCATTATAGTGTGTTATCTTGCATTCCGATACCATATTTAGTAAATTAGTTTGTTTCTCCTTAGATCATTGCCACTGTTTTTAATTATTTTGGGGTCCCCTGTTTTCCGGAGGCATGGATTTTGCGAAATCCCTCCGCCCCACTAGTCATGGAACTGGGCTGAACCAGCCCGTAAACCATTGACAGCACTCCAACAGGTCCACGTCTCTCCTGTACTGAATCCACATCTGGATGCAGCACTCCAGATGAGGCCTCGTCACAGCAGAGAAGAGTGGCAGGGTCACTTCCCTCACCCTGCTGGCCACGCTGCTTTTGATGCAGCCCAGAATATGGTTGGCCTTCTCTGCTGTGAGGGTACATCATTGCTGGCTCATGACCAGCTTTCCACCAACCAGCACCTCAGTTCTTTTTCAGCAGGGCTGTGCTCAGCCCTTTCATCCCCCAGCTTGTATTGGTATTGGATGTTACCTTGACCCAGGTGCAAGACCTTGCATTTTTATTTGTTGAGTCTCATGATGTTCACCTGAGCTCACTGCTCAAGCCTGCCTAGGTCCCTCTAGATGGCATCCCGTCCCTCAGGTGTCAACTGCATCCCACAGCTTGGTGTCATCAGAAAACTTGCTGAGGATGCACTTGACCCCACTGTCAATGCCACTGATGAAGATATTAAAGAGTATCAATCTCAACACTGACCTCTGTGGGACACCACTCGTCACTGATCTCCATTCAGACACTGAGCAATTGACCACCGCTCTCTGGGCTTGATCCTGGAGCCAGTTCTTTGTCCGTCAAGCAGCCCACCCATCAAATCCGTATCTTTCCAATTTGGAGAGAAGGATGTTGTGGGGTACTGTGTCGAAGGCCTTACTGAAGTCCAAATAGATGACATTGGTGGCTCTTCCCTTGTCCACTGATGCAGTGATACCACCATAGAAGGCCACTAGGTTGGTCAAGCAGTATTTACCCTTGGTGAAGCCACACTGGTTCTCCCAAATCACCTCCCTGCCTTCCATGTGCCTTAGCATAGCTTCCAGGAGGATCTGCTCCATGATCTTTCCTGGCACTGAGGTGAGACTGACAGGTCGGTGGTTCCCAGGGTCATCTTTTTTACATCAGCCGATTCCCTCAGGACTGTGGGATGCATCTCATTGTGACCCATAGACTTGTGGATGTTCAGGTTCCTCAGGCGGTCACAAACCTGATCTTCACTTACAGTGGGAGGGACGTTGCTTCTTCAGTCCTTCTCTACCAAACCAAACATTTGAGGGCTGTGTGATGAGCAATTATCAGAGAAGACCAAGGCAAAAAAGTTGTTACATACCTCAGCCTCTTCCTTGTCTGTTGCTACCAGCCTGCCTGCATTGCTCACTAGGAGGAGTACGCCCTCCTGGACTTCCTTTTCTGGTTGAGGTATCTGTAGAAGCCTTTCTTGTTTTTCTTGGCATCCCTTGCCAAGTTCAGGCTGCACCTTGGCTTTCCTGATGCCATCCTAACAAAGCCTAGCAGCTTCCTTATACTATTCCCACAGTACCTGTCCCTGCTTCCACTGCCTGTGCATTTTCTTCTTGCTCTTCAGTTTGACCAGCAGGTCCTGGTTCAGCCACGCCAGTCTCTTGCTTTCCATTCCTTACTTGCTACACCTGGGGATGGAGAGCTCTTGAGCACTGAGGAAAGCCTCCTTAAAAATCTGTCAGCTCTGCTCTGCACCCTTGCCCATGAGGACGGTTTCCCAGGGTGTTTTGTTGACTAACTCCCTGAAGAACTGGAATTTAGCTTTCCTAAAATGTAGAGTCCTAATTTTACTCCACCCATGGTCTGCTGTTACATTTCCTGGAATACTTTCAGATAAGGAACTCACACAGTAGAAGAACTTATGGGCTATATTCCCTATTTTAAATAGGTCACTATTCCCTATTTTAAATAAAGTCACGGTAAAATGTCTGTTATTTAAGCACAAGTTTAGAGAATCATTTGAGTTGGAAAGGACTCTAAAAGGGCATCTTGTCCAACATTCCTGTAACAAATAGGGACACCCACAGGTAGATCAGGTGCTCAGAGCCCCTCCAGCCTGACCTTGAGCATCTCCAGGGCTGAGGTATCCACCACCTCTCTGGGCAACCTGTGCCAGTGCCTCACCACACTTACGGAAAAAAAATCTCTTCCTTATATCCAGCGTAAATCTCCTCTCTTTTAGTTTGAAAAACAGACCCTTCTAAAGCTTTCTCTACAGTAAACCACCTTAAAAATGTAGTCCATTAGCCAGGCCATAGACTCATCTATTTCATGTTATCACATATTCCTAACACTATCACTGACACTTACTATAATACCTCTTAAAGCATTATAGCTGAAATAATAGTACTATTATCCCCAATTCATGTATTGCTGTCCAAGCCCTGTTCCATTAATGGAGATGATACACTAGGACATGCAACAGCACATGCCCTCTTTTTAGTGTTTTGTTTTTCCCACTGCAATTCAGGAAGTGTACAATTTTTACTCCCACAGGAAAACCTGGAAACAAAACATAATTACTAATTTCTCAATGTGTATACATCATTTCTCCTGAGTTAAAATTTGATGCCCATACACTGCTGTAGCACCAAGCTGGTTTAGGCTCTTAGACATCTCAAACCATGTAAAAAAATAAGGCGTTGGCTCATATCACCCATTAAACCACCCACTACCCTCTCAGAAGGATGATGGAAATTTAAACACTCCAGTCAACTGCAGTACATTGAACAGTCAAATTCTGTCCTTGCACAAAAAAGTTCTTCAGTGGAAGAAGAAGGAAAAGCAATCCACTCCGGCTCATATGGTTCAGTACAAACACAGCCAAAATGGTTGAAAACTGGGTGGCTGAATGAAAACACTTGAGAGAGCTGCTGCTGTACAGGTATCTCAATGCACAGAGCAGAAGGGAGCGCGCAACCATTCAGCACTTCTAATAGTGCGTGAGAGAAACATCAGAAGCAGTGCGTGACTCCAGGGAAGCTACTTTAATTTGCCTGGGAACTGTATCGATCACATCTGACCAGTGATTTTTATAAATTCTTAATTTAAGTCTAAATTGATTGATATGTGATGCATGACTCTTCATCTCTTTAGAAACTATTGCTCCGGTAATGACTCACATTACTCACTGCCTCTTATCCTTGGGGTTTTAGTGAATGAGCTACATATTAAGCAATTGCATTTTACAATGATTACACTTTGCAAAATCACCAGAGGGATGAAAACTGGCAAGCATCAGAGGTTCCCACTCACAGAGAAAATACAGAGGTTAAATTCATAAGAAAAGTTTCACTGTGCTGGGAATTGGTAGGAGTTTTGATAAAGCCACTACAAAGACTAGAATTTCATAATATTACTGTAATTAATTACAGGCAAGGAATGAAATACAGGAAATCCTGGGAAACAGCTACCCTCTCTCCTCTGTACACTCCAGATCCTCATTTTGCAGTATCAGTGGCAGCAGCCTCTCCTGTGGAATTCAAACCCAACTGCAGATTTCTGTCCCAGAATTAAATACGCACTTCTCAAAGCTTTTACTCCCAGCTCCTATTTTGTTGTAACTTCCCAGAAATAGGTGCAAGGTTAAACAACGCACCGTTGTCTCCCAGTCTGCAAACCAACCGGAAAAAAAACACAGCTTGAAAAGACATGCAGACCTTTCCTGTCTACTTTGAAGGTAGGAAATCTAGAGACACAATCAGTTAACTATTTTGCTTACCCACCACAAATAATCACCTATAGGCCCCCAGGTCTTGTTGACATAAAACCCTTTTCCAAATCTCACACTCTACATTTTGTAAGTGTTCTTAAAAAAGGCTGAAGAACTGAAGACTAACTGTATAAGTCTTCATTTTCCCAAATGCTATGTCAGGGGTAAAGTCATGTTTCCGGTATGTAAAGGTGCAAGTCACATTTTGGAGACAGCATGAACTACCAGAACTACCACCACCAGTCAAGTTGTGTCAGTCCCAAACCCTCCATTTCCATCTTTCTGAAGGTCCTCTACCTGCCAGACTGCCAATTCAGGGAACCAAAAAAGCCTGGGGATTTATTACTTAATTCAGATGAAGATGCCGCAGGCTGGAGAAACTGCTGCAACAACAGCAAGGTGGGATTAAAGGTCCCTCCAGCTCAGCTCTGTCTCACAGCGGCTGCCATCTGGGGAGGAAGATAAAAGCACAGTGCACACAGTGATCCATCCTGCCTTCCCACCCCGCCTGAGCTCACAGGTGAAACACAGCGCCCTTCTGAAACACAGCAGAGCTCTCTTGCAAGTGCTCATCCCTCAGGCATTTTGAAATTAATCCTTTGAGGACTGTAGATAGTTTCATGCAATAATACCTTCCCAGTGACTTTTTAACTTTTCCCAGGTGATTACAGTCACTCCTGTTCCCCCTGCTTCTCCTTCCCGTTGAGCTCATTTTCCATAAATTTCACATAGTCACAACTTTTCTGAAAGCTTGTACACTGACTTAAGCACAGTATTTCACCCTGCAAGTAAATCATGTGAGCGACTTTAAGACAGATATATAGACCCTTCTCTAATCCCTAAGCCCAAGTTAGAACTTTTTTCTACCTCTGTGCTCTTTTCTGGGTTATCTTCCAAATTATTTATTCATTTTAGCTTTCCCACTATTATTGGCCATATATTCAATGCACTAGGATTCCTCCTTTCATTTCCTGCCTACAGCTGCAACCACTGCATGTTGCAACAAAGCAAAAGTCGTATCTTGTCATTTCATGCTTTTCAGTTCAGATATTAGAAACATTTCCTCTCAGCAAGAGCGGTGCTGCAGTGTCACAGGCTGCCCAGGGATGTGGTGCAGTCACCGTCCCTGGAGGTGTTCCAGAACCGTGTGGATGTGGCACTGAGGGACGTGGTCAGTGGGCATGGTGGGGGTGGGATGGTGGTTGGACTGGCTGATCTGGGAGATTTTTTCCAACCTTAATGATTCCATGATTCCCTTTCCAGAGGGAAACAGCATTTAAAATCAAGTCACTTCCCAAGTGATGCTACTTCCATAAGTTCTCTTTACTCTTACTTCTCCTCACCAAGGATTGTTGTTCTTTTTTTTTTTTCATTAAAACATTCTTGTATCCATAGCTTTTCCAATTTCTTTATCTAATCAGAAGGACAAAGCCAGTGGTACCAACATACAAAACTGAGGTTGCTGAGTCACAGGGAGAACGATTCCTAGTTTGTACTTTCCACGCCACATTACTAAACATGCAGCCAAATTCTTTTTTCCAATGGAACTTTTTGGAGCAGAAGTTATTGTACTTTTTCAGTTCCTCTACAGCTCTGTCTGCTTGGTCTGAATGGGAAAGAAGGGAGATGATAGATATCTACAAAGCAACCTCTTCACTAGACTGTTTCCAAATCATACATTTAAACCACATCAATCTAACAGCATTTATTCTAATGCAGCAACACCTTTGGGCTCAAATATACTTAGTTACCAGACACCAGCTGACTTACACTCATGTTCTCATACAGCTGCTAAGTGATAGTGTTAAGTGAGATGTTCATCACTAAACAGACTAAACACTGCTCACTGTCACTGACCTTAAGTGCATCTTCAGTGCAAAGCTGCAGGACAGTAGTACCCTTTGCTCCCAGGTAGAGATTTGACTGTCCTAGATAATGCTGCATCAGTGATGCCAACTTCTGGAAGTAACAAAAACTTCCGTTAACTTCCCTGCAGGTCTATCACACACTCTGCAAAAGCAAGAATGTGGTTTCCAGCGCCCCAGAAAATTCTCTTCCACATTTTGGTGAAGAACAGCAAGATATACCAATAATGTAAATACTTTGCCGTGCATCTACAAATCCTTTAAATGGGACAATCTTTATCTGTAATCTTTTGAAGTGTTCTTGTTTAAAGGAGCCATCATCAAGCTCAAAGGAACCGTCACGTGGATCAAAATCACCAGTGGAAATGCTGGGCAGTAAGAGTTCTTTGCACAATGCAACGTGACTTACCCGAAACCATTTTCTTAAGGGTTGCAAAGGCCAACAAATACTATAATGGGCTCATGAGTTTGTGTATGCCCAAACCACCTGTACCTCAGAGAATGTGAGCTATTTCCTATTTGCCAACTAAGTTGAAGTACTACTGAGATTTGCAAATTCCCAATCCTGTTTCCTTAACTCCATGGGTAAAAGCTTCCTGATTTTTATCATTATTGCAATATTTTAAAATTCCTGTTATTTTAGTCAAATTTCTTTCAGATCTGCATTTCAGGACCAGAGGAGAGAGGTGCACTGCCAAATACAACACCACATTAATTTTTCCTTGAAGTTGTTTCCTGAAACACAAAGTGGTATCCAGCTACTGCTTTTAACTCATAACACCACTAAAACATTCAAACGACCTGGATGAGACAACCAACTTCCAAGACACCGTGTGCCACAAACCTTAGAGAAGTGATCATGGGATCATGTCAGAGTAATTAAGAAGCACAGACATTAGCATATAAATGGAAATGCTAAACGATGCAATTTTCATCTTTCGGTCTGTTTCTCGCTCTCTTAATTCTCATTTCCCTTTGCCTGCTTTACATGTGGCAATACCAGGACTACTGTACGAAAACACCACATCAGGGATCCATGACAGTTTTGCATTCATTTCAAAAGACTCTTCAGAGCATTTCTTCAAAATGGGGCGACATTTTACTCTGATTGAGGCAAGATGTAACAGCCTAAACATAAACTTCCAGCTATGGAGTAAGAACTACTCAAAACTAAGCAGAAATGGCCATTATGAAAGAGAAAATATACTTTAAATGCAGAGTATCAAGTTGAATACAGAATCAAGACAAAACATTCCAACTCTGCAAGCTATGAAGGGTCAATAAATGTGTATTCTAGCACTAATCCAATGGGATTCACAGGGATTGCAGCTCTGCTCTGGACAAGTCTTTTTTTACAAAGGAAGAGCAACTCTATCTGATTCTTGCTTCTGTTTCTTACTGTCTGGGAGAGAAGACTCCTTGGGATCTGTAAATCAAGCTAGATACATCTTACCAAGAGCATCCCAAGCTGCACTACAGATTTTGCAGGATGAATTTTCATCCAATATTCATTTGACTCGATGGTTTTCAGTGGAAGTGATGCAGTCATGAATAGGGACATCACGCTTGACCAGCATTTGGATATCCTAATGGTGTGAGCTGCAGTAAGCTGAGCTTGGTCTGCACTCACTGAACTTGTGTCAGATACAGAAAAATGAACTTTTACAGTCATTCTTTTGACATCATCTGCTTTTCAAAGGGCACTCATTACAACAAAGAAATCGGACTTTTCAAGTACGCAGGTACACTCAGAGCAAAACAAAGCAAATCTTCATCAGCGTGCCTGTAAAGTTTCTTTCCTAATTTCCACCCCATACATATTTAGAGTCTATAAATACCACAATACACGACTGAGAACATACTGGTGGCACACTGAGGCTTCCCCACCCCTCCATTAAAAATAAACAAACAAAAACACAAATAAAAAGAAGAGGAAAAAGATGCCCACTATATAAATAAACCTTTATTATTATTATTATTATTATTATTATTATTATTATTAATTTCTGCATTTAAGCAGCTTAAAGCTGCTACTTTTCCATAGGCACATCTAAACTGTCCTGGAGAATCCCTGGTCTTGGTGACCTGCTTTTCAGTAGTCTCACTGATGAGAGATGTTCCCCACTTGTACAGACCAGTACTGTCAGTGGTGAAGGACTGCACAGACTATGGTTTCCATTACAGAATCAACTTGAGTGGGGGCAGGGGGCCATACTCCAGCTTTTAATACATATCTTTTTAGTACACTGTCATCCAGGGGATTTCGTTGCCGTCTTTTGCTTTGTATGACACTGCTACCATCCAACTTTATCTGAAGCCAAACCATTTCAAGCATGTTCCAATTGCAAAGGGTCCATGAAATCCCACTTCTTGCTTCAAAGTTCACATATGTAGCATTATGAGTCCAGCACCTATGCAAATCTCTCCTATTTACAACATGGTTCTCCTTCTCTAGTTGCATGCCCATAGCCATTGACAGGACCATGTGTGTTACAGCCTGGTGGCTGATATTTTATAGCACCGAAACATGGCCCACCTTTCAAATTTACTATCTGAAACGGGACTGTAAAATGTCACTTTGCTTGAAAGACGAGCAAGAAGCAAGAGGTCTACATTTTGGCCACAGAAAAGAAAAGCAAACCAACCAATCTAAATTACATAGCTCTGATCTTGCCAAGTTCTGCTTTATGCCAACCTAAACACAAACTACACGCAAATGTCACAGAAAATTATAAAGAAAGAGAAAAACCTGAGGATTCTATAAAACAGATGGTTCAGTCATGAAAATAGATACAACAGTTGGTAACATCTTTCTGCGCCTGTATCAACTTCTCATCCTGATCGGTGTTCTTAGTAACGGGCAGATTCATTAACAGCACTTGGGGATTGAGAAGCATACAGTTTCCCCCCCCCGAATTCCCAAGTGGAAACCCATTTCAGTGCATGCATCCCAAAGTCTCTCTGTAGCACATGAGAAAAATTGGCTTTCCTGTAGCTGCAGAAAGTAACGTGTGGATTTCCTTTGTTAGGAACAACTTTGGAACAGGAACATCTAGCGCTCCATTGTGTTACTTCTGTTAATATATGAGTATACAGAATACACCATACCATTGTTTTCTGAATAGTGGATCAGGTCTCCAGCCAGACTGAGAACATAACTTTCAAATGCAGCTTTTTCAGCTTATATATTTCTGGCTTCTCTGTGAAATTGTAAGGTATTAAAGAGAGGTTTTTGCTTTAGTAAAAGCCACTTCCATTTACCTTTATCTAGCTGTCCTGTTCATGTCCTTCATTAAGATTTGGGACTGAAAAGGATATTCTTCCAAACAACAACAACAAAAAGATGATATATTGTAATAGCATCACCATCAATAACAAAAGTGAATTAGAAATAGCGTAAGTGACTTTAGATTTGAAAGGACTTCATATTCCTTCTTAAGTAGCTGGAGCCAGAAATCACTTACTTTCTAGAAGACCACATTTTCTTAAAATGAAGTAATCGTAACGTGCTAATGTTATGAGCACTGGCCTCAGGCTTCATTGCAGAATTAAGCTGGAGAAGGATCTGGGCTATGAAGGAATTGGTTTAAATAGGAACACTTAGGAACAGTCTTCAGCATTTTCAATAAGATCAACATTGCCTGATAGAATCTTCATGTTGTAAAACCCATCACTTTTCAGAAGTAATTAGCAACATTCACATTTACAAATCTGGCAGAAAAGTTTCTTTATTGTTATGCTAGAACTGATTATTACACAAAAGGCTTTAAAAATTCAAAACAGAATGACCTGTAGATAGTGCTGTTCATAATCATGCAGGTGTTCTGACTCCAATCAAACCTCAACCAGTGCCCATGAGGACTACGTATTGAACAGTGAACTGGAAATGAATTTACACTGCTTTGCCACGTGAAGTCGCTCAAACAATTTCATACTGTCCTCTGACAATAATGGGTAAAAAGATAAACAACTTTGTTCTCTAACAAAAAAAGGAAGCAGCATGCCATTGTTTTTATCATATCAGTGAGCAGATAGTTGCTTCCTAGTCTTGGCTTTGGCAACAAATGTCATTACATACGTACTTCATGAACAAAGTACTCAGGGTTCTTCCATGGCATCCTCCTACCTGTTTTCATTTCAGTCTGAGCTAGTCCTGTTGCAGCTACTGAACTGTACACTGGAGCCGGGAACTGATATGGTAGCCAAAGAACACCATACTAAACCAGCATGACATACCTGTATTTTACCAATTGTTATTTCTACCCCAGTAAGACAAACACAGCCCTGCTCTGGTCAACCACCCAATGATCTCCTTGGCTACTACCATCTTCTAACAGCGTTTGAAATATCCACGTTGTAGCACCAAATTGTTTTGTTTCATTTTTTTTCCGAGGCAAGGATCCTAGGCCTTCTCATAATCACAAAGCTTACCCTCCATCTCAGTGCCAGTTTGCTAGCTTTTGTACAGTCTGATCTGAAAATAAAAACACTCCAACAAATCATGACTTAAGTAAAATCTCCGTATGTATTACGTCAGTTACAGTTATGCAATGGCCAAATATTAGTAAATTCATAGCTAGTATTAAATTAAAACTCTGGAAAAAAACAGCAACGAACAGCTCCATGGCACGTACCATTCTTACCATGGGGATAATGATTATCCTTTGTCCAGAGGGACACTGGGAACAAGTACAAATATAGAAACTGTCTTCAAACCGCAAATCTAAGCCTATGTTAATGTTCTAAACCGTCACTGACTTTCACTAAAATTATTCAGATCCAAACATAAGCAATGATTTAGGACATATTAATTTAAAACATAATGCTGGTGACCCTGTACCAGTCAGGCTGGATTGGTTTCTGTCCACAAAGCAAATTACAGAGTGGCAATATTTTATCGCTGGTCTTCCAAGATTAGTATGTAAATATATATATATTAAAAACACACATACACATTTCCCCGGATTCAACTGTGGCTGAATATTCCTCTCCTATTTTTTAATGATTTTCAAAACAAGTTAATTACCAAGCCCTTTCTGTTTGGATGCTTTGCTTTGTTTCTCCAGCCTGAATGAGTCTACAGATATTTTCTTAGTTACACAAGGCCAATGTTTCACTTTGCAAACATTGAAGATGAAGGAACACTTGAAGCTTCAGCACCAGAAGGAAAACAAGGAAGAGTGCAGAGGGTAGCTCCATTTGGAAGCATGGAGCTTTAACAATTACTGTTCCGTTTTGTTACAAGTAGTTCATAAAGCCTTTCATTCTAAGTCCTACTGTTACTGACAACCAAAGTGATTCTTACGTGGGATTACACCTTCAACACCCTAGAGCTGGTATAGTTTGTAATCCTGGAGAATAGCAACACAAACCAGTTCCCCACAAGCACTGGAGAGATCAGAATACTTGGAATCTCTTGCAAAATGTCATCTCAGTTCACGCAAACCTTTGCCTTCCTCCTTAGAAAAAGGAGTCTACTACACTTGGAGTTTGTTCCTGTGATTTTTTTTTTTTGCCGGAGTGTTGACTTCTTGACTTCAGGTTTTATTTGTTTGTTAGACTGAATTGAGGGTAGAAAGAGAAGAGGAGCACCGTAATATTAACAGATTAGTTACCATTGATTGCCATGACACTTATGATTGTTCCCAGTCTCTCCTTCCCCTCCTCATTTTGTTGCCTTTTTCTTTTTTCCAGAAGTGTTGTCTAAAGAGCTGTGAAAGTCCATTCTTTTGAGAGAACAACATTGCTGATTTCCTGTAAGTCTTTGCTTCCATAGGAAGCAGATAGCTGGCAGATTTGCAAGGGAACGCTAAATCAACTATGGAAGTTCTGCACTGTTGTCTGTTTCTGAGAAAGACGTAGAAGTTCTTCTCTAATTGCTTTTATAAGAGAGGCTGAAGAGTGACCCGGTTGGAGGTCCTCAGTGGAACTGGTGGTGTAGCAAAGGCCCTGGCCCTGAAGGTTGTTGTGTGGGAGCTGAGCAGGGGGTGCTGAAGGTTGCCTGGCTGAAGTCCTCGGCATCTGGAATACTGGTGAGGAGGAATATTCTTGGTGTCCATGCATATGCATCTGGAAAAAGGCAGAAATTGTTATTGTACTTTCTGAACAAATACGACAATTGCAGAAAAGGCAAAGAAGCAAAAAGGTAAAGAACAGAGGGAAAGCAGTATGGAGATGCTTCTATCTGCTGCCACTGTTCTTCTGTTGTATGAATGAGTGATTCCTCTTATGGAGGGCAAAATAACAAGCGTACACAAAATTGCTGGACTGCCTCAAGTTCAAGGATTTTTAAAATCTTGTTGAACATCCATTAAAAAGTCTGACCCCTTCTATGTTGGTTATGTTTAGAAATTGAAATGGAAGGAGGTGGGGACTGAAAACAGAACTGGAAGTCAGTGGAATTGGCCTTCCAGTAATGCCCTTTCCATCAGCTTCCCAAAAGACAACAGGCAAACCACTGCCTTCCTGGTTGTCATTTCTTCACACTATCCAAGGAACAGGGATGCTACTTTTTTCACCTTCCCTATTCCATCTGGCTTGCCTGTTCAGACAGTCCACTCATGAGGACCATGTAACTGACCTATACCTGGGAAAAGAGCCAACAGGTGAAGCAGCAGAAGAAAAAAAGTTATTCAAATCAGAAAGAATGGATTTTTCCACACTTCGAATCTGTTCTAGGTAACTGAGAACCACCATCTCAGCTTAGCGACAATCACTGTTAAAGGGCAGAAAGGAGCTAATTCTGCTTTTGTTCAGTAACAGATATTCTCTAAGGAAACAAGAGAGAAACACAACACAAGCCTGAGTTTTGGGCTTGTCTATCAAGAAAAGAAGTCTGCTTACACTAAAATGAGCGAATTTGCAGTACACTCGGTAATTTCACCAATTCCCAATATGGGCACAAAACAAGTACATCTTAAAAATTTAAATTCCAGTTGACATCCCTAAAGGAAACATTTCTTCTTTGCTTCTTGTATCTGTGAGAGGCAGCCAGAAGAAAACACTGGACACCAAGGACTTGAGGCTGCTTGAACACACCGTACTGAACCTACAGCTCAGAGCAAAGCAGCACAATCCCTTTCCAACAAGGAGCAACCAGCTGTAGCAAGCTCGGATCAGAGTTATCAGAATTTAGTGAGCAGTAACCTCTGCAGATAAACCTCAAGTAGAAGCAGAGAGAACAAACTGGTGAGGGAAGAAAAGACAGCGAGGTCAGCAAGAAAAGGATTTGGGGCAGAGGGGGAAGGGAACGAAGGGATTACAAAGCAGAGCCTGGGAAGGATATGGGGGGGCTAGAATTGCTGTGGCAGCAGTGTGCAGGGAAAAATGCATTGGAGAATGCTGCCTAACATCTCTCACAACATAAATGAATAAAATCCAAGTGGATTGAGGTATAGAACTGAACAAATAAGAGATTGTGACTCTCTTGCATAGCTCATGCAGCACTGATCATTTGCACAGTTAATTTGAGAAGAGGGTTTAAGAGGAGGAAAAGAAGCTTTAATGGAACAATGACAGGCAAAGAAGATTTTCCCAGTAACATCCTGTCTTCTTATAAAGGGGAGGAGATTTTAATATTAGAAAGGAATGAATGGGCCTCTTTGATTGTTCCCAATTATTGCATTTGGCAGTGAAACCTGAAACTAATTCTTATGTGCAGCCTAGAGTTATCAAACCTGACAAGCACTCTGTGGGCTCATAGAAAAGTGATGAAATCAAAAAACATTAAAAACAAACATTCCTTGACACGAGTCTTATACCAAACTAACGTCTGTTCAGGTGACTTTCACATTAAAATACACTACATGGTTCAGCTCCTATCTCATACTGTACGGAGTTAGCACTGTAAGAATGGCTTCCTAGGGGAAATGAGAATCTGCTGACCATGGTGGCTGCTTTTTAACATTAAGGCTATAAAATTGTGTTAAATAACTCCTAGAAACAGAAGTGTGTATTCTTGTGAACTTAGCATACACCAGACTACAACAGCAAAACAAGGATTGGAAGGCTGGAAGAATTTTTGCCTTTTTTTTTTTTTTTTACAGTTCTTTATGAGTAGAAATAGTAATGTAACATATATATGACAACATCTAGTTTTGTACAGCATCACTAAATTCTAATTTTCTATTAAACTTCCATGCAATTAAAAGCAGGAGAAAATAACTGACAAAAATACCTTTACTAAGTAAGTCTTCTTTTTTGGTTAACTTATTCAGGAATGAAGACTTATGAGATTGTGCATTTGTTCACCCTCGCACAGAAACAGCTGAACTCCGTGGCTAATTTAACTGAATCTGATGTAGGGATGTATACACACATACACACAGATATGTGTATGTATAAACATACATATATTGCAAATTTAACAAAAACAGATAGTCAATTAAACATGACCAGGTTTGTCCTATCACTCAATCAGAGTGGCAGAAAGAACAGGTTAGGATGTGCTCATCCAGACAGCATGCATCCCATGGGAGATAGCTAGGGAACATAAGAGACAACTGGAAGTATAATGAGATGGTTTAGAGATATAATGGTGGGCAGCTGAGGTATAAATATAGAGCAGGAAGGTATGCGTGACTTGGAGGAACAGCTGAAACCTGGAGAAGATGTGGAGACCTACAGGAGATTATAGACAGATAGAAAGTGATGCCAGGCAGTAGTAGGGAGGTAGAGATATACAAGACAGCACACAGATCTGTAAGAAACCAGGCTTCATTATTTCTGCTGCTCAACTGATCAATTGATCTATACGGTATTTTCAGTTAGAGAAGGAAATGCTGTAATTATCCTTTCAGATGGAGAATAATGGTGAATTGATGGTAACTGGCACGTTGATTCTAGGGCAGGAGGCACAAATGAGAGATGATTACATTCCAATAGAAAAATCAAGTTTAGATTGTAGGAATAATAGGTGAGGATATTATGAAGAGAAAGGCCAACGCAAGAACACAAATGTAGATCTCTCTCAAGTTTATGGGCAGGAAGAAGACTCCAGATATAATCTCCTTAAATAAATACAGTTAGGTTAGTTAGGTTAGTTTTAGAAACTTGCTGAGAATGAGGGAACAGGAAGGCTGTTTGCTAAGAATGAGTTGAATGCTGCATCATAAGGAACGTGACCTTCATTGATTAAGTCCTTCCCTCCAGAAAGAGGAATAACAAACTTAGAGCTCCGTCCTAGTGAAGGAAACCATGCTCAGAAGATAATTATATAGTATTGAAAGCTACAAGTTAAGAGCTTATCTAACAAACCCTTTTGTGTTTTTGTTTTTTTTTAACAGGAATAATTCTTTGCAAGAAAGAAATACATCTTCATAGGAAAGGGAAAGTGTAGGCACTGGGTGAGCTTTGCTTTACTATTTACTGATACTGCATTACATTTAGGTCCAGTCACGATCTCCTTCTTTTGCCTTAAAAAAGAAACAAAAGAAAACAGAAAAAGTCACAATGCAGTAACAAACTGCAGCAGCCAGCAAACAAAAAGTTTCGTCAAAGCCAAGGAATGGTTCAAACTCATATTAGTTAAAAGAATGTGAACTTGGATTGAGGTGAGAGGTACCCATCTGAAATGGTAACACAACCAATTCACACTGTACTGAGCCTCTAATCTTTTGAAGTATTATAGGCATTGAAAGTCAAAATCAATTGTTTGCATAACATCTCAGAAAATGGGGCCCTGAGTGAATTTTCAGTAATATGTCAGCAATTTAGGTAATAAAATATTAAGAAAGTAATGACTGAATATGCCTTTGGGGATAAAACTCCACAGATCTTAAAAAAAAAATATGTAATTTTCAGAAATGAAAGACAAATTATATGAAAGGGCAATGAATGGTAACCTAGAGATGCCTCTGAAAATGGTAAAGGAAAGACACTAAGACCTCTCATGCGAGCGCTTTTCTAGATGTAAATGGAAACGAGGATGTTCACAAATTCAAATACCATAGTTTGAAGCACAGAGAGCAAGTTAAATTAGGGAAATACATCTTTTGGCTTTGACAGTTAATGGTTTTGAACAGTAGAGTTTATCTCTAGCGTGTTCGGTTCTTAAAAGCCTTATGTTTCTCTCAACTTCAGCTGGAGATGCAGGAGGTCTGTTTCATCAGAATCTAAAGAGGAGGTCCATACTGTAGCTCTGTCGTTCTGTAAAGCCATTTTGAGATCATGAAGCGCTCCAAAGCAACAACAAAACTCCACTCTTGTAGAGAGAACACACAATGGCCTGAATATGCAAAAGGAGGAGACGCTACCTCCCTCACTCAAGGAAGAAACTGGAGAAATGATTGATAGTTATGACAAGAGAACAAAACAAGGGGCAAAAAGCTGTTGCTCTCAAGATCACTACAGTAAAGCTGTCAAAGGTCAGCCTGCTTCAAGATGCAAGTTCATCAAACACTGGTGGCAGGCAACTGGATCTTTCCTAGGAAAGGAAGTATCTTCAACCTCACCGCTCACCAGGTTGAATCAGAAACATCAACCTCCAGAAGCAGAACAGCCAAGAACATGAAATCATGATGGGTGCCTAGGTAACACTGATCAATGAATGCATATGATTTTACCACACCCTATTGACTGAGGCATGAAAATAATTTGTTTAAGAATACCTGCACTGTTACATGCAAGTACATACTTTTTTTCTGTGGGCCTCTCTTGCTGTTTTTTGCACACTGACACAGAAGATAAAAGAACTATACCAATACAAAGTAGAAGGGTAGTCTGGGACAATCAATGTTTTCTACTTACAATGATTTCAAAATACAGAGGCATATTTCAAAGAAGGAAATGGAAAGCAGCATCCACCTCTGCTGGTGCTCAGAAGCAGAACTGGGTGAACTGCAATTAATGAATGAAGGCCTCAAGTGAGAAAAAAAAAGATTAGGTAAGGTGGGAGAAAGCAATTAGGGAGAAGCGAAGGTGAAAGAACGGCAAGCAAAAGTCAGAAGAGCTAACAAAGGTTTGAAGAGCAAAGCAAAGAATGTCAGAGAAGCAACTGAAAGTATTCCAGGGGAAAAAAGTTCCAAACAGTAAAGCAGGAAAAAAAATACCCGAACATATCACTACTTCGGAAACTATGCAAATGTGTAACACAGTACTCACTGCATCTCGCCTAGCATATTCATCCTCTCCACGGTACTGGGGCCACCCTGGCCCCCCCGGCTGGCCATGCCCTGCTCTGCCTGAGGGGATCTCCACTTGTTGACCTCCGATCCTGCTAGCAATTCCCACCTGAGTGAGGTGCTGTATCTGAGAACCTTAAAAGCAAATATTGTTTTTTCATCTTTATACACAGTCAAGTTTGTAGGGCAGACAAATGACAACATAAAACCTTGTTGGGAGCAGAGACAAGAAGAAAGTGGAGCTCTGTTTCTATGTAATTTTAAAAAAGTTCAGCAGAAAGAAGTCTGTCAGTGTAGAACAAAGAAGGAAAAATTATGTGCATTTTGTGCAGTTCATTTGAGTGTGGTGTTTTTTATTGTCACTGCACTGAAGGAAGAGGTTGAGATACATGCATCTCAGACGCACACTGCACTTCATTCCAAAAACATGCCAACCCTTTTCAAATAGCACTTACCGAAAGCCCTGGCAATGCTTTCATGTAAATTACTTAGCAGCAAAGACAACATATTTGCTGCTGTGGTATACCTTATTTGCCTCACCCTGCTACATCCTGACTCTCTAGACTGCTTTCTGTTCCATCTCTCACAAGAATTCAACACATGACCATATAAAAGTATAGTTCTTTCAGCTTTGCTTCATGGTTAAATATTAAACGATGCTGTCGTTGGCTAACGAGAAGGTCAGAACATAATGTATCTCCTTTCAGGCTGAAAGCTAACCCCTTCCTTTCTAACTCCCCTCTGCCTTCTACTGCTTTCAAACGTACCCAAGGACAGCTATCATCATTAATTGTAAGAGACATACAACAGCATGACAGCTTTCCTTTTTCCTGAATTTCCTCCCACAAGGAAACAACATTTATTTTAAGAATATATTGGAAATTAGACACATTTAATAAATCCAGTGATAAATAATACACAACTGTGTGCACGTGTGTGCACAAGTACAAAAACGGGAGGAAAAGACAAAAACCAGTCTGACTTATGTGCTGTAAAATTATTTCATATTCATATTTTCCCCTCAAAAAACAGCCAATCTTTAAGAAGCTTGATAGCTACATACACTTATGATGAAGGACAGTTAATAATCATCTGAATCCAGAAGATGCATGAGAATAGTGTGAATCAGAGAATAAAATAATCATCAAACTGTAACAGTCATTCCATCTCTGTCCTTTTCATGCATTTAACAGAGGAGAGCAGATACCAAAAATAGGACTCAGAAGTATACGGCTGTATTTTTAGTCTTTTTCAACTCCCCAGGAAGAAAACATTTGTCTGGAAGAAAATTAACTGCGGCATTTGCATAAGAATAGAATATTTTATTCTTAGAAGCAGTGTTTGCTGCTTAATTGCCATGTGATGTTAGAATTTTATTCGTGATAGAGCTGATGAGCACTACAGAATTTATCTCACTACCGAGTCAGCAAGAGATAATATCTTCAGAAACTAAAAGATCTTGCTTTTACACACATATTTCTAGGAAGAGAAATGAAAAATAAAGATGCAGAAAAATATTAATTTACTATTTTTATTTAGTAGGCTATTTGGGATGCATCAATTAGCCCATTTAGCAAAAACATCAGAGTGGTCTGCAGTGGAAAGTCAACATGCAGCATACACTAAGAATTTTCCATTCTTAAAGAATAGGCTTTTTTTTTTTTTTTTGAAAATACATTGCGTGATAACCATTGCTTGCAAGACACTAAAAAAAGTGGCAAAGTATTGCCTTTTTTGGCAAGGCCATGTGTATGCAAAGTTAACCTCTCCATTGGACTGCTTTTTTGGCGCTGAAAATGAGGGCCACAATTAAAGTATAGCAGCTGAAGAACAACGATGCCTTAACGGTGATCTCAGAGTAAGAAGAGATAAAGAAAGGGACCTGCTATTTATTGCGTGTTCAACTCAAGAAGTGTACCTGCAGTGCTTCCAACTGGTCGTGGTCGTGCCACCGATGGCATTTCCTCTGAGTATATCCCTCTGGAGGAATACTGAACCTCAGGCGGCTGCTGGTCTGGGTGCATTAACTCTGCAGGTTGAAGAAAACCTGGCCCAAAGTTCTGCCTGTGGAACAGTGAGGACTCAGGATTACAATAAGAAAACTGCCTAATTAATAACAGTATACCTCCTACAATGTCTCCTTACGATGTTTTCGAACTGTGTTTTTACCTTAAATGTACAAAAAAAGTCTGAGGAGTACATTCCTCCCCCATGTCCTGCATTGCAGGACTCTACCAAGAACTTCATGCAAGCATTTTTACAAGTTGCAGCTTCTTCAATGCAGAGGAAAAATCCCACAGATCTTGTTTTCCCCTCGGGGAAAAATCTTCAGGAAAAAGAAGAAAACAGATTTCATACAGTAAGCAGCGATGGAGCTGCTTACTGTAGCAACGTATCTAACTCTTACTCAAGAGTTGCCAGGCTCACAGTTTAGTTCTAAGTCAAACCACGCATTCTGCATCACACGTGTATTTCATAAACTGTTATGATTTCCTCTGATCACTCTCCAGGAAACTTTCAAAAGCTTGCTCTTCAAGATTCATCAAACTACAGAAAACTGTCATTGGCACATACGAAGAGAGATGCAATACAGCCTAAAATTAATGTTTCCTATAATTCAGGCTGGTGCTTGTAGTCAGTGTTAACAACAGAAACTGTCACAGAATCACAGAATTGTAGGGGTTGGAAGGGACCTCTAGAGATCATCGAGTCCAACCCCCCTGCCAAAGCCGAACTTTCCTCATTAATCGTGCCAACATAATGAAACTGGTAAAAGAAATGTAGAATGGGAATAGAGAAGGAGATGGAAATGCCACTTTCCCTATGCCTCCTATGGGCACACCTTCACCCTGACATGGTGAGGTTATATTTTAAAAGAATGATGGCAACTGAGTTTTCAAGAATTATCAGTTCCTTTCAATATGATGGATGTGTGAGTACCTAAACTGTAGGTGCTTAGCTTACTAGGTTAATCTTTCCTAGATTCCAGGTATGATTAAAGAAAAGAGACATGCTCCTCAACAGGTATTACAGGCACTCAAAGCAAAAGGTTAGGCTGACTGAATCATTTTCCGCAGAAGGCTGTCTCTCACAGGTAATTATGAAGAAACAAAAAGTGAGATGAACATTGTAAGTCAAGCACAAGAGGTTATACTAAGTGAAGATGGGTTTAATTTTATATTCCCTTTTACCACAGATGCACCTAAGCTCTCCTAAGCTCTTCAGGGCAACTGACTGCCACCTATCCCACTTTTCAACACCTCCTTTTACATCCTCTTTTTTTTTTTTTTTTTTTTTTACAGTGAAATTCCATGTCTGAATCTAATTCAATCTTTTCTTCATTTGCACTGTATTTGGAAAGCTGATCGCCTTCATATGATAAGCAGATAACAAAGAAAGCCAAGATAATAATAGAGTCAAATAAAACCAAATAAGAACCTAGTAAGTCCAGAACAAGTAGTTGTAAAATAAAGCACTAGCTACTTGGCATACAGTTTTACATGAAGGATGTGCAAGGGGTTCAAACTGCAGCAGTCCCATTGTGGAAGTGCCGGAATTTCTCCAGCTCCCTTGCATACATTCCCAACAGTCCACTCAGTGGATTGAGAAGAAACTATTTTCAGTCTGATTTACAAGCTCATTAAAATAAATGCTCAAATGGGTAGCTAATGTTTAACAGTGTCACCTCTGTTATTTTAATTGCTTTAAACAGTAAGGATGCAATCATTCAACTACAGTGCAGAGCTGGAGTCTTGGCAGACTTACAATTTTTGATGCTGTCTTTTAAAAAATAATCTTCTCAACATTACTGAAAACGTATTATTTTTCTGGCTTATTTTTTTTTTCTGAAAGGCCAGGAAGTATTTCCTTAATGCTGATGGGTTTGTAGTTGAAAGGTGCAAGTTTAATAACCCACCACTTCTCTTACCAATTTTCTTTGTAATAGACAGATATAACCACTCTTTAACATTAACCAGAGGTCAACAGAAGTGTACAAAATGGGACACATCTTTGAATCTGTATCACTCAGGCTTGCTAGCGCTACTTCCTATTTCCAGACTGTGATCCAGCAGTAGCTTAGCACATGCAAAAAATGATTCAGTCTCAAGTTATTTAACTAGCTACAGAGAGATTGTCCCCCAAATCAATTTTACACCAGTGAGCTCCTATGGCTAGCTATCTCTGTGGCATTATGCAACATTCATTTTTTGGTAGAAGTTGTTCATTGTGCTGTTGTGTTTGTACAGCTGTTACATGTCCTGGGTCATTCACATACAATTTTTTTTTACCCAAGTTGGTTCCAGCCCATTAAAGATGATGACTGCATTTGTACTGAGAAGCGAACAGTAGATTTCCCAACTATTCCATGCATTGAATATTTAAGCCAATGGACTATTTCACTGATACATGCCATCTAACCATACTGACTGCAGATCCCTTTTTCTTCCTCTGGTTAGTGTGCTGCTTCTATAATTTTGTTTATCATTATCTTCATAATTTGAGCATAAGCCCCATTCCAAAACCATGAAAACTCTTTCCTTGTCTTCTACCAGCCCAGCTTTAAGAAATCTTTTTATAGGAACCCAGAGTGCCTATATCAAGGGCTGATAAACAAAAAATATATTGCAAAGATGCAATCTGTAACATGGGTTACAGCACTTTTTTGACTAATTTATCATGTCTTCCCTGACCCTGTAACATGAAAACAAAGAGACAATTCCCAGTAACTGAAATAATCAGCTTTGACCAAGAACTGAGAAAATGTGCTTGCAAACTCCTCCTTTTCTAGTATGTCCTTTCAAAATAGGGTTGCAGAACAAAGGATAAAGGAATGTTCTTCATATCGATTTTGTAGCTGAAGAATCATTAAATTTTCAAGGTGGTAAAGACTAGGTGGAATTTTATGAATGGCATGGATAACAGTGGTGCTTCAGATCATATGATGAGATGTAATGAGAGAGGAGCAGAAAGCCACCTTTTTTGCGAATTTGGTTTCTGTAGCATAGAGACTCTGTGACAAATGTGACCCCAGTACATGCTGTGACTCAAGAGTCTAACTTCATGTGTTGTTAGCACACAGACACCAAACAGCAGTCACTTGGACGACTGCTTCTTCTCTTTACGCCATTCTCCCACAGTAAGTCCAGAAGATGGAATATTTGTCCTCATTGATTTTATAGCAATAGGCCTGTTAAGTATGCTTTCACTATGAGGGTCATCATGCTCTGAAATTTGCTCTCAACTTGGTTAGAAATGGAATGAATCTGTTAGTCATCTGCAAGCTTATGTGAGTGTGTGCTATCCTGAGGCTACAGAAATAAAACGAAAGCAAGAGTACTGGGAGATATACATGCAGCTGAGTAACCGTTTCAGGCTCTCTGAAACCTGAAACTCGGTGGTTTACTCAGTATTTGAAATGATATCTCCACAGCCAGGGGGCTAGAAACACATTTCTTTTTCAGTGGAGGCTTGGATTCCATACAGTATACATATGTCATTCACGTCACATAAAGAAATTACACAGGCTGGATCTGGATTCCCGTTACTTTTCATTTATAATACACTTTGCATAATAATATACCTGTGCCTGTAAGAACTCTGGAAGAGGAAATGCAAATAAAATAGTATATGATAATTCCATCATTGAAACGCTACCTTGGTAGGAGACCTGGTGCTGCTGGTGGAGTCATTCCAAATTCCACATATCTCTGTCGGATGAAAGAAACCAAATGAATTAAAATGTATACCCTGGGAAGTCCACTGTCAGACTTTCAAGTGATGAATTGCAGAGATCACTAGGCCTATGTTATGTGATTGGAATGCAACCTTAACAGTTTGGTTCTACAAACCACAAGAAGGTCAGGGAAGCACTGTTACAGTGCGATAGCAGTGTCTTTTGTCTGATCAGGGTCTACAAGTAACTCAAAAACCTTTCGAAAACACTCTTCTCACTCACAGATCAAGCACTGCTCCAATGTCTATTTAGCTTAAAACCTTCAGCAAATTAAGCTTTTCATTTGCAAATCTCTTTAAATCTCCAATCTGCATCAGACTGCAACAGAGATACCACAGGGATTGGACTCAAGAGTCCAAAGGGGTTTTGAAATCTCAATTGAATTGTTACGGAACTTGAAATGGGCTAAAATTTTATCTAATGTCTCAGTGTTCCATGAAATCCAAAAAACTTCACACAGAAACACTGCTTTCCTATCCCTCATGTTATAAAAGCATTTGGATGACCTTCTGGAAAATATAACTTAAAACCAATACAATCCTTTTTAATTGACAAGCTATACAAGCACCTACACTAAAAAAAAAAGCCAGATCAAAAGCTGATCTGTTTCAGATCATAACTGAGAAGGAACGGAAGTCATTCTAAAAGAGACCTCCTATTTTGTGGTTGGGGTGGGAAGAGGGAAAAAAGTCCAAATGGCTTCAAAAGCAAGTTTACCATATTGTGACGGTCATTTCTGAGCTCTCCTGGTTCAAGAAACTATTTCATATTTGCGCTAAGTCCTTTCAGAAAGGGCACAACAGCAGCAGTCGTGACTCAACTGGTGCTAACCACCTGTCCAGAAAAGCCTTACACAGGACATGACTCACATTGAAAGGGTTTTTTACTGCCTGAGTTGGACCATAAGGTGATCCCCATTGGGTGCAAGCAGTTCCCCTCCCTGCCCATGCAGGCCTGCTGTTTACCGGCTGTCCTGCAGAGACCCCGGGTGGCGTGACAGCTGTGGAACTGGCTGCTTGGCTGCTGGGAGCCACCAGGGCAAAAGCATCATCCAGGAGCGAGTGCATGGTCTGCCGAGCCTCTTCTATGGATGGCTGTGGTGGGACGTACTGGGAGACTGGGTGGGAAGGCAGGCCGGGAAACTTTCCCAGATCTGCTGAAGATGACGTTTGAGGTTCAGGAGGCAAATCTGGATCAGACTGGAGAAAACATAAAGAAGGTAAAGGGCAGCCAGCCAGAAGATCAAGCAGCCAGCTCCCAGTCAGAAGTAAGTGATGTTCTCTTGCCAGACCCAGAATGAGATGAAATAGCTGAGCACCAGCACTGGACAAAACCTGTCCCTTACCCTCCCTGCTTACACATGCACAGACATGACACCAGCTGCACAAATGCTTCTTCCATTGTGATCTGAAATGCCCTGATCTGTGGTAAGGCAGTGGTGCTTGGCACAGCAGTTCCTCAGGTATAACAAATCACAGTTTGCAAGCACATATGTGAAGTGGTGCAGTGAGCATTTTCTCCACCCAGAAGAGACTGTCCACATCTCTGAATCCTCTGCATTTTTTCAGTTCCAAGAAATTAGCTTACAATTGATCACATCAGTAGTAATATTAAGCAATTGTAGGAAAACACGCAAAGGGAACTGTTGAGGAGTTAAGGTGCTAGCTGCATGGAACATGGGTGCACCGTCTGAATGGGATTGACGTAAGTGCTTCATTGCAGTAATATCTGAGGCATGCATTGCAATTACTACCTGAGATCTTACCAGATGGGTCTATTGTTCGTCAGTAACAGGAAATTAAATGAGCTTTGCAGCACCAGACTTACTATTTAAGCTCATTCTTGCCACTGTATGCAGACCGCAAAATCAGTCACAGAGATGCAAAAGCCTCAACTTCACCAGGAACTTAGCATTCTGAGTACTGTCTTGCTACTGATGCCAAAGGGGCTAAACTCACAGTGTGATAAGTCTTAATTAAATAGCTTCAGATGATAATCCATTCTGCTGCAGCATGACATTAAAATCATCACACTCTTGTTTGAATGCAGAGGGAGACCACAGAAATCAGCATTCCAGCCACTTGACTGCATATGCAGCTAATGGTGAAATTCTTGAAGTTATTAAATCATCTTTCAAGATAAACACTATCCAGAGGTTTTTAATATTGGCGTTATGCTCAGTAAAGTCTGCTTTGAAATGGGTAAAGATGCGTAAATACAGTTTCTGACATGGATATGATTGAACAGAAGCATTCTCCAGTGTCTGCCTTTCTTAAACATGAAACACAAAATTAATTGTTGAGACACTGTACCAGAATTATTTTAAGTAACTGTGGCACGAAGACATACTAGTCTTTCATTAATAGTTAATTCACACATTTTGAAGATGATAAAATTTCTCATGAAAAGAACCAAATCTTTCACACTGGGAGAGCGAAGGATACATTTTGCTGTAACATATGAATACATACACGCAGCAAACTGGACTAGAGCAAAGCTACGTTCAACGCACTGTGGAACATGCCAAGCACACTTTCATGTGGCATTAATGAAAACATGGTTTTAGTTCTTGGCTTCTTCTAGAAATAGTTGGCAGAATTTCATGGCTTCAAACTGATAAATTGCCAATGAAGTCCTCGTTTCACTTGGATTTACATGTTAATTACTTACGCCTGAAACTAGCCACACAGATCACAATTAGAAAGAATAAATCCTTCCCACATCACAACTGCTGTTACAACCATCAGAACCCTCCTGTCATTCAAGAGTCATACATACAATATATGCGGAGTTATTGACTCCTGGAGGCCGCTTGTATGTCCCATCACTATCAGTTGTGATTAACCTGTCCTTTTCCGCATCGATAGGACTACCATTTATCTGATGTCGCCGGCGCTGCTTTGGAGAACGTTTTGCACGAGAGCTGAATACAAAGAAAACAAAAAGGCAGAGAGACAGAGAAAAAAAAAAAAAAAAAACAAGACAAGGGTAATCACATTTCTTTTTGTAGTTTCTTTTCATCCTATTCAAGGTTGAGCTTCTCTGCCCATTCTGTCCTAGTAATCCTTGTCTCAGCTCTTTTCCTTCTCCCAGTTTTTCATCCCAGTCCCATCAGTCCCCAACCTCTCTCCTCAAGTTTCTTCTAATAACACTATCACTGCTATAAAAACAGCTGCCCAAAGCATCTATCTCCTCACCCAAACTTTCTTCAGCGTCACCATCTTTCTACATCAATCTTCCAAGCCTCCCCTACCACGTCTCCACAGCTCCCAGCCCAATATGTGACACATTTTCAGCAGCAGAACAGACCACACCAACAATGAGGCTTTGCGCTTGTTATAGTATGTTGTGTTTACCACTGGAAACCAGCTGAAGAACACAGGCTGGAGAAAAGCTACTTTCCTTCCCTGTGGAAGCAGTAGCAGGTAACAGTCCACTAGAAACAGTGTTTCAGTCTTCTTAAGCCTTAGACAGAGCCAGAGAAAACGTTCTCTGGAAATACAGGCCCAGGAAGGTGGATATGCGATGTTGTCAAATATGCCTCATTTTATAAAAGGAATATGTAGAAGATTAACTCTGCTTGTGAGTTTGTCCTTAAAATTCATGTTCTTTAAGTTGTTCAAAGCTTTCCTTATGCTACTTCTTGCAGTTCATATTTTCCCTGTTTCTTTTTCAGAACTTATGTTATAATTTTGATCTCCCTACACCACACAAGAATTAGGTAAATCAAAGGCAGAGCAAACACTAAGATGTTGTAAGATGGTTTTCACACATGTGGGTTTATTTGTTTTTTTTTGAGAATTCACCCATGAAAACTTGTAGAAGAATACATTTGAAAACAAAACATACTGACATGTACTGAAACAAATAAAAAAGTTTAGAGCAATCCCAACCCTTTCAACTGACCAACTCAAAGACAACTATGGATCAAAATGACTCTAAGCTCTGAAAGTTCAGAAGTAAAAGTCCGATATCCTTTGGACTCTGACCCTAAAAGAAAACTGATCTTTCCCATCTTTGAAACCCCTACCTTTTCCTGGGCTCTATGAAGACTGTAGGCACGCTGCCTCCAGGGTCTAAGATCTTGTCAATCTGCATCTGTGCCTTGCGGTATATTCTGTGCTGTTCTTTGGAGTCAACCACCACCACATCATCCACAACTGGAAATTCATAGTGCCCTTTGCGCTTGGCACGAAGACGAATCTTGTTGCGGTGATGCTCAATCTCAGATTTATGCCTTAGGGCTGTCTGTATCTTAAAGAAGAAGGAAGAAAATCAACTGCATTTTTATGTGTAGATTTTGCAAGCAGAACTTTCTGCTGCTCTTCTGCAAACCTCTCCTTTTCACCTCAGTATCTGATCCCATTCCCTTCAAAATCTCTGAAGGATTAAAATAAACCATACAAATTGTAAACATGCTTTCTTTCTTGGATATCTCCTTGTGTAGATGTGATATTATACATGATAGGATTATACGTAATTGAACAGCATGCCCAATTAGAGAGGTAGTAATTCATTAATGAATGGCAAGAGAAACACAAAAAGGTGAAGCCGCTTGCCAGATGTGATACCAGACTAAGAAAATAAGACTGATCAACGCAAGCTACTTTTGCTTGTCAAACAGAGATATTTGATCAATAATGTTAAAGTCTGCCACTCATTTCCATTAAAGACAGGAATCTAAAGTGTTAACTGACCTCTCTGCTGTACATACAAAACTGACAGAAGCTGGGGAGAACTGCAGCAGCAACACTAGACCCCAGGTCCCCAGATGAACATAGTGCTGTCAGCTCTACAGCTTCTTGCAGACTGAGCTTTTATGCCGCTTTCCAGTCTTTTGTCAGATTCCCTGGAGTGCATCTCATCATCCAGGGAAAGCTACTGTAACACCATACCTGTACTTTCTGGCCCAATGCTCACTAAAGTCATTCTTACCAGTAAAAAAGACCTGGGCATCAAATCAGTCCACAACAACTGCTCTGCCTGTAATGAACTCATTTGGGAACAAAGCAGCAGTAAATTAAAAAACACTTAGAATTGATTTTTGTAGTTTCTCTAATGAAAATCCCCAAAAGGCATTACAAGGATGCAAGCCAAACTTTTTCAAATTTATAGTCAGAACTTTATCATACTCCTGTCAATATAATCAGATGTATACTTCATGGTCCCTCTTGCCTATGTATACTACATATGTGCATTTTCCTCTCTTGTGTATGTTAGTGAGAAACACAGTATCTTAACACAGTTAAGTTAAAGCTTTCAGTAGTCTTCCACTCTGAATTATGGGAAGATGCCATCTCACATTGCATACAAAATCAGGGTGCAGATAAGCAGTGTTGTCAGACAGTTATGATGTGGTTTTACAACACATTATCTTTCCCTCTTAATGCCCCAGGCATGCTCTTATTCTGCTTAGAGCAATCTGAGCATCAGAGAAGGCAGGAAGTTTCTGTATGTTTACTGTCAGATAAACACATCAGAAGTTGGAAGCAATTTATGTGCTGCAAATTCACACCCTAGGATGTCCTAAAATAACTTGCTTGTATAATTCATATTCTGAGTTGCTGAAAAGCCAGAAGAATGATGCAGAATGAAACCCAACATTTTAGACAGCCGTTTCAACTCTTACACAACTCTCACTATTGTAATTCATGCCCTACAAAGTAGCAAAAGGATGATAACACAACGTATCCTGTCAAGATTTCCTTCTTAGTGCTTAAGTTTTAGCTTAGGTAACACAACTGGTCGCGTGATCTGTTGGGATGGAAACAAGATTATTCCTGTAACTTGTCAAAGTTCAACTGCACTGGAACTAATGAGGAACTCCTGATAACAACAAACTGGATCCTTTTTACTTTCCGTTTGGTTGGGCATACGGTTCCCCACAAGTGAACAAAACACTAAAAAATACCTCTTTATTAATTTTGTTGGTCTCTGCTACTCGATCAGAAAGCACAGAATTCTGAACTGGAGGTGCTGCCATTGGTTGCATAGCAATCAGCTGGATCTTGCTTGGGACCCGTCTGCTGGCATCAGAGGAACGTGACATCCGATCCACATGTTCAAAGATGGAGGCTGAGGAGTGCTGCTCATTGCCACTGCTGCTCTGAGGAGGTCCTGAATTACCAGAACAAACGAAGAGTAAAGCAGTGCTGCTAAGGTTATCTCAGTCAAATGACGAGCTCTACAGATGCTATGCTATGAGACTTTGACATGTTTTCTGTCTGTGTTTGATTTACCCTATAGGCCTTCCATGTGATTCGCATTTATCGCACAACAAGTTTGCCCAGCAGTTTCCAAATTACAAACATTTTGTCACTACATTTTCAGAAGATGAGCTGTCATTCTTTATTTCTGTAAATCAAACTATTGGCATTTGCAAACCCTCAAAATCTCAATGCGCTTTGGTCTACAAAAGGCTGTTAAATCACATCCTGCTAATCGTTCCTCTTAGCAGTACTTATGGAGATGCAAATTCCACAAACTTCTTGGAATTTCCAAGAGCAGTAAAAAATGTCACACTGCAAAATGCAGTTATTCAGCGATAGCAATACATCCACTAAACAAAAAAGACTGAAAAATCCACAGAAAGAATTTTACAGACATTTTACTGATTGAAGCTCTTAAAGCACTGTTTTCTTCTTTGTCACAGGATAAAAACTTCACATACTAAGTGGAAGCTGTACAAATATTGCCATGCAGTAATTTGTTGAGAAGTTTTATCGACTCCAACTCAATCAGGCAATCATGCTATGCCAGGAATGGGCTGTCTCCCTTAAACTTGAAGTCTGTAGGAACAACCCCTTGGTTTGCACTTAAGCACATAAAACATATTTACATATATTTTTTTTTGTTGGAGCGAGGCCTACAACATGAGTTGTTATGCAGACTAGAGTTGAAAAAAAGATGTGAAAAGTAGTATTTTGTGTTGTCTGCATGGTAACACTGTAAATTCTCAATCTGATACACTGATTTTCTCTATAAAGTATAATCAAAGACTACAGTCTCTGACTCTTCCTACGGATGAGCGCAACAGAGTACAAGGATATGGTACCACATGCTCAAATGGATTTCTAGTAACACGCTATGGTTCTCTGGTTCAAATCAGAAGACGAAAGAATACAACTGTACACTTTCAGATGTTGATCGACCTGACCCAGCTATAACAGACAGAAAGGAAAACAACTACTACAATGCATCTGCACTGACCCTATGCATTAACCCCAATGCATTAATCCTAACAAAGCACAGGATAGAGAAGACATCTTCTGTAGAAAAGTACAGCAGGTGACTTGCTCCTTCCTTCTCTAGCACAAAAAGGGAGCAGGAGACAAAAGGTATACTTCATTATATTCACATCAGATGGAAAGCAAACTGCTCACATAAGCAAAATTGTCATTTTTCATATTTCTCAATCCTGATCAATGCATTGTAAAATATACACATTTATAAATGATTCATACATTGCATCATTATGTACATCATTTATAAACGTGACTTTCCTATTCAACAAGTGTCCTTAAAGAACAGGTAAACAGTTCAATTCAAGATTTGTCCCCCAAACATTTTGCAAGACACAAAGTCTAAATGAAATGTAACTATGTCTCTGCGGGGTCTATTTACATGATCTTTATCACTTGTCATCTTCACAGTCATTCATGGGCCTCATCTTCATCCATTTCTTAGAAGCGTGCAAGCATTGCCTCACACAGAGACATAAGCAATTAGTAGAAGTCCCTCAGAGCGATCCTATAGTGCAGCAGAAATCTGAAGACCTGCAGCCTTCTTTCCCGTTTTCCCCACATATGAATAATTTTTGTAATTTTCACAGTCTAACAGCAGTCCTCAAAGCTTACAGACCTCCAACCGAAAATGTTAAGCTTATTTCATTTATTGATACTCTTTGGGTAGCAAGGCTCAGTAATGGATCCACAAAAAATCTTTATTACTTCATCTACAACATTCCTGTTTGTGCAAATAAACAGATGCTTAGCAGATGACTCTGCTGTAACTGTTTTCATCTTGCAAAAACATCTGGAAGTCCCGCTATCAAATTTTGGTAAGGATCTACAGTAACATTAAATGCTATTCTCTTTTGTAGAAAAGATGCAAAAAAAAAAAGTCTAAGTTTCCCCTGGTCTTCAAATCCTCTCTGCACGTACACTCAATGCGTCTATATGGACAAATCAAGATGGGAATACAGTAAAGTATGTAAGAAAGCTCAGAATTGCACAGTGTTGCCAACATACAATGTGAGACAGCTTCAAACCTAATCGGTCTTCCTTTATAAGATTCGACAGTGAATGATTTCTCATTTCAAATTAATTATATTGCACTATTTTTCACCACTAGAAACCCTTCCATACAAAGCTAGTAGATGGCACTATGTGACAGAAAATTTGATCTCTTACTAGACAGTTGAAGTTGACAGAAAATGTAGAGGAATTAATACTGAAATACTGGATGGAACAGTTTTAAATAACTCGTTCATATAGATCATGTATCAGGATCGATACTCCCTGGGTTGAAACGGCTAATTAAACAAGTGTCAAGAAAACTAATTGCTCTGTAGGATGCTGCTTTCAAATGAAAACCAATACAGTGGGAGACAGATGAAGGCAAGAAACAGCAACCAAGGTGTATAAAGCTTAATCCAAAATCATGTGAGGCCAATAGGAATCTCCTACTGACCCACTGAAATTTGAATCATCTTACATTACGCCCTTTCATATGAGTTTCACACAGTTTGTGAGCTAGTAGATTATGCGTCTCATTCATGACTCTCTTCAGTCAGTAGTACAAAACCAACAATGGAAAGCATTATAGACAGCCTATCACCTGTCCATCCCTATTATGAAATGGAAATTGCTATCAGAGACCACAGCCTTTAATTTACCACTGGGTATGGTATGCACTCTCAAAGACAGTGCCAGCTTTCTCCTGCCCCATCTTCACTATATCTCAGTCCTGAGAACTGAAACACTATTTCATGGGAAAACATTCACGTTTCTTAGCAAGTAGCCTGCATTTGTCTCAGTAAGGAGGCTAAATAAAAGGATCTGTAACTTGTTTATACCATGCTAAATTTCAGGATCAACAGTTACCACAGTTTTGCTTCCTTCACAGTGAGAATGCTGAATAATTTGAATGAATTTTGAGAAAATCAGAAAAACTGGTTTATACCATATGGCTATAATTTGTGTTTTCGAGATCTTTTAATACATCAATAGCTAAAAAGCAATTTTGTTTTATTTCTTAGACTCAAGTGAGAAATCCTTCTGTGCTCAAGATATATCTACAGCTACAACAACACTTCTATTCCTACTTGTGTACTAGCTCTGGTTACTTACTTACCCACTCTGTTTGCTCCTGACAACATAAAGGAAAAAGAAGAAACAACACAGTAATTATTACAAATAATTCAGCTGGAATGGCAAGTGGAAAAAACACAGCAGTAAGATGTTTGTGTTTACTTCTGGATGAAATGCATAAACTTGGATCCAATTGCCAAGCCACAGCTGCACAAAACGGGAGCTGAATCTGCCATTTAACAGACACAGAGGCCTCTACAGATAGTGGGGCCAATTATGAATGGTAAAAATAGTCCTGTGATTGCCAAACCAGAGGCACCAAACAATGAAGACACAGTATGTTTGGTCCAGTAAGGGCATCGTAGGTAAAAAAAGGACACATTTCATACAATATTTTTGCTGCCTTTGTGAGATAATTCAGTCATAGTAATATTTGACATTTCTATAGCAAAAGGTCTTGTTATACCTTACATCATGAAGTGTTAAGGTAGATGGAAAAACTGAGACAAAAGTGGAGTCCCTAAGTAAGAGGAAATGAGACAGTATGAAATCAGCAAGAGAACTGAAGTCAGATAGGCTGAAGCAAGTCATAAACCAACCATCCTGTAGTCCTGAGACTACCTCTATTATAGTATAATTGTTTACCTTAATATTTACTTGGGTATGATTTCTCATCCTTAGAGCAAACCTAAGGCACTAAAAGTATACACTGCCCTCTTTTTATAAACTGCATAGCATGCAATGCTGGCCGAATGCACACACTGATCTATTAGGAAGTGTAACTTTCTAGTCATATTAGCAGATATTTCACTTTTTCTTGCACTCTTGTCATGGAGCATAATGTGCCCTTTCACCATTGTTCTTCCAGGAGTAGCACACATTATGGAAGTTTAAGACTCACGCACAATGCAATTTGTGGTTTACCAGTGAAGTCCTAGTGTTTTATATTGACTGTCTTACATACTAATCTAAATCCCATTTCTTCAACATGAACATACACTGAAGAATGTCTGCTATGATCTGAATTTCACTGGCACTGCATTCCTCAGTAATCACCTTATACTTCAGTAGATATTTTGTATAATATGTGGAAAAACATACAGTACACCAAAAGAGACTGCTCATAATATAATATTTTCCTCTTCTCAGTTTCTGCTGCCACCAAGGCCATATGTACTAAGAACAGATGGTGAAATCACAAGCTTCTTTAACACATAGTCAGTACCAGAATTTTCTCTAGGAAAGCCTAGAGATTGTGATTTAAGCCGAAGTTCAGGTAACTAAAATCTCAAGCAAGGAACAAGCCATCTGAACTGAAAAAGCTTCTCAGAAGCAACACTGCAAGTTTGTGTATGTACAGCTAGCCATTTTAGACTAGACTTTTAAACAGGAAAATACATTTTTAAAATGTTTTAAATAAAAAAAATGGAAGCCATCTTGTGGTGTTTCCATCCACTTTAAAACGGAGAAGGAAATATAACTTAGGGTTCCTCCAAGGAAAATGGTGGCATTTCAATGCTAAGAAGACAGTTCTTTACAAAAACTAAAATAAAATAAATTCACAGTTTTTGATGTATTAGCTCTAGATTTTCCTCTTTCCAAAACACAGCCATGAAGGCATCCTCACAAAGGGATCTTTTGGTTTTGTTTCATCTGTTGAAACGAAGACCTTCATAGCATTCATTCTGGCAAGCTTTTGTATGTAAGGGCTTAAAAGGAGTGAACCTTCTTTCTTCCACTCTCCCACATGCCCCCAGCAAACCTTTTTCCATATAGGAGTAATTGCAGTGGTCACCTTGGTAGTAATCATGCAGACAGTTATACGAGCAGTAGATTCATTGCCGAGTATGGCGTTAGAGAAGTTATAGCATAACTCTTCAACCCAGACAAGCAGAGCACTGCTAATGTACACAAGTTTTGTTTTGCTTTTTTCAAATAAAAAAAAACACAAGTAACATACCCTTCTTTGTGGCTCTGCGTGGTTTACCCTCATTTGCAACAGCTGATGGTCTTGCAGTTTCTTCCCCTGTCTCTCTCCCACTGGATTGCTCACTTGCGGTGGAGTCAGCATCTGATGGTGAAACTCTGACACAAACAGTAAAAAACAAACAAACATTTGACATAAGTTTACAATGGGATACAGATCTCATGAGCAAAGAACTTTCCGTTAATGCCATGCAAAGGCTGCTAATATTTTCTGTTTATAATAAATTATCACTGACATTCATTGTGATGATGTTACTGTCACTGTGTGTGAAAGCTGAGTGCAACAGAACTCACACATAACAAGACTTCTTACTAATCGTTCCTTTAAAATTTTCTTTGAGAATACATTACATGACTAAGAAGCAGGCTTACTGTTCAGACAGAAAGGAATTATATTAGCACGAGGAAAGCTACACAGGTAATTATTTTAATATACAAACTTGGTAAATTGGCACTCTTTTGCTAACACTACAAGTCCATGCACATACTTTTCCTGCCTAGCTAAACACAGATATTTGGAGCAGGTAATGCTCTGAATTTATTCCACCCCCCCCCTTTGTTTATTTCCCACTGATAATAAAATGCTGTATTCATTTTGTTTTCTTTTTTTTCTGCATGACTCTATTAATAAAGTCACATCCCAATTAAAAAGCATCAGCAGGGATAAAAGGTGAGATGGTTATCAACGAGCTTACAGATCTGCATCACTGCATCTTTTACTCTTTTCTAACGTGGAATGGATGGACAGGGCTTTTTCTTCTATCATCTTTTTCTTGGTTCAGCAGAGTATAAGAATCATAGAACAGCTTGGGCTGGAAGGGAACTTAAATCCCATCCAGCCCCATCCCCTGCCATGGGCAGGGCTACCATCCACCAGCACAGGCTGCCCAGGGCTCCATCCAACCTGGCCCCAAGCACCTCCAGGGATGAGGAACCCACAGCTTCTCTGGGCAGCTGTGCCAGTGCCTCACTGCCCTCTGAGTAAAGAATTTCTTCCTAACATCTAACTGAAATCTCCCTTCTTTCAGTTTAAAGTCATTCCCCCTTGTGCTATCGCTATCATGTAAAAAGACCATATAAAAAGTTGTTCTACCTCCTGTTTATAAGCTCCCCTCAAAGACTGGAAGGAAATGGGGTTCTGTTTCCACATACACTAGTGACTTTCTGTTTCATCTCACTGTGCCTTGTTTTCCTTCATATTCTTACTCCAGTCAGATGTAAATTACCATTAAATACATCATAGGAATAGGTAATAGTGCCAAGCCAGCACCAGCCACTTTTTTAAAGTTCTGCAGAGTACATGGTCGTATCCTTTCAAGCCAAAACATCAGGTCCAGCTCTCAGATGGGGACTAGAGATGCTGTGCTTTCTGATCCCTGTTGTTTTTCTTGTTTACTGTCTTTCACTAATGCTCGCATCACCACTGCATGTACTGGCATGCAGCATGCAATCCTGAATTGCACTGTGATGAAGTGAATTCTGTATTTTCTCATAAAATAGAAAACAGCTAAAAACAACAAAATACACTACACTGACATTTAACATTTCAACTTCTCCCTCGAGGAATAAGAAGTGTTTTAAATCTGAAGCTGACGCAGATATGTCAGCATGTTATGGAGATGGTACTGACATCTCCATAGCTAAGCCTGAAGAGAGATTTGCTTTTAGGGATGAAAGAGGGAGGGGAGGGAAATTCTGCAGTTTCAAGTGGTTTTTTGAATTTAGAAACTTAAAAATATGTATTGTTGATCCAAATTTGATCAACAATTCATTACTGTCTTCTGGGAAAGCATTAAAATGTCAGCTTCTGAAAAATTTCCCTGCTTCCTCTCCTGAATCATTTTGAGATGAAGTACAGTAATAACTTCAAGTTTAAATGTTGCTTATACTTACATGTGTGAATATATTTTCCCCTCCTCCTAATGATGTCTTAAGCCACTTTTGATCTTTTAAAAAGACATAAAAACACTTGTCCTTCTGATTTGTATTAATTTAGTTAAGCTACAACAAAATGAGTTAGGTTTTTTTTTTTGCCATTATTTTCCAATATTGCCCACCTTCCACTGTATCATTAGCAGTCTCTTATTTGCAAGGCCTATATGGAGTTAGGCTCAGCACCTGGGAAGTTAGAAATGGAGCTTAATGAAGCTCATGTGGGGAAGATGAAGCCAGGACCTTAGGGCAGCCAGGCTTCAGAGGAAGCACAGAAGGCTGTACAGAGGAGCGAGATGCTCCATGGATCTGTAGCTGAGGAAGAACCACCACTGTTTTCTTCTAAGCTCATTCAACGCTGCCCTTGTTTTTCTTCTGGAGTGCAGCAGCATGTAGGTAAAAGCACAAGGGGGTGCAGAGCAGCAAACAAAGGAGTGCAAAAATATGAAACTAAGGGTAAGAAAGAAGAACTACCGGAAAGTGGAGTAGAGAGGTGCTCTGCACTGAGGAGCTGTTTGGACTCGTAACAGCACTCCTATCTTCCAGGTTCCTTTCCTTTCTTACCTATTGCCTTCCCACTTTGCCTTTTTTTTTTTTTTTAATAAAAATACCCTCCTTTAGTGCACAGCTGTTATAGCTT
Organism: Alectoris magna; assembly: GCA_030625065.1. Taxonomy (NCBI): domain Eukaryota; kingdom Metazoa; phylum Chordata; class Aves; order Galliformes; family Phasianidae; genus Alectoris; species Alectoris magna. Next base: position 142,142,042 of record CM060560.1, read on the forward strand.
CTACCCTATAAATGCAATCCCTTCTGGCGAGACACATTCACATCATATGATTAAAGGAAAACGCTAGGAAATAAATGCTTAAGGTTGACAAATTATTCTCCACTCACACAGCTGTCAGTTATCAGACCTTTTCCTGACCAGAACTGCTGTGCTACGATAGCAATCAGATAACCATAACAAAAAATACACATCTTCCCTGAATTTTGTAGATAATGCTTATTTCTGGAAATTCTGACTAATCATACATAGAACGATCGCTACTAAGAGCACTGAAACACACCACTAACAGTCAATGCTTTTCATTGGTTTTTAATCACCTGCTGCCTTGGTAGCTAGGAATGGCCACAGGGAGAATACACCAGAAAGCACACACTTGGTCTTCGCAGTTCACAAGTAATAAACTGACTCCAACCAACCTAGCTGCATCCTAAGCACTCCTCTTAACTGGGCATGTGGCCATTAAGAGAAAAATAGATGCCAAATTCTTACAACTTTATGCAATTTGAAGCTAGATATAACTCTAATGGTCCAGTAGAAAACACAAATTCCAAAGCTCTGGAATAGACTTCTGTCCACCAAAACTGCCCTAAAAATACAGTAAACAGCACTCATCTTCCACAGCTTGTTTTTCTTCCTCTGTGAACTGACCTCCCTCTGTGTCGGACGGTCTTTGAAGGTTTTGTGGAAGTCTTGGACTTGGGGCTGGGAACATCTCCATTTTCAGATGGGGTAGTGTCCTTTATAGGTCCTGGTAAAGGAGCTGGCTCATGGATAATCAGGACATCATCTTTATTGTGTTGGCCCAGATGCTGCTTAGCAAAATCAAAGCCTTTTACACTGGGGGCTTGTAGCTGCAAAAAAGAAGAAAGACAAAAAAACAAGAACTATGAGTGACAGTGAATACAAAGGCTTTGGTTAAGATCCGTGAACAATAGCCATTAGGATGGCTAGGATATGGTATCCTCAGAAATGAACATAGAGTGCCGTAGGGAGAAGAAAAACCTCATGATTTTGTAATTTCACTTCAGTAGATGATACACAGTTTAAAACCCTACATAAATATGTTGCTTCTAAATGTCATTTTCCCAGCTATTTCTTCAGATTTAATCATTGTGCAAGAAGCCTTTTGTATACTTTAGCTGCAAGGTTGTAAATGCCCATGTACAGACTCAAATGGCTACCACTCTAGGGTCACCCTTCCATTTGTTCCAGCAACAATGAGTAAAGTTAAGTAAACTGAACAATGCATCACTGCTCATCCTCCACATTTTGAGCACCCCAAACCTGCAGGATGTCCGTGAGTGCTCATACAAACAGATAGCTTATCTGAGGAAAGAGAAACTTGCTACAGATCTGAGTTACATGGCAGCCTGGCAATGACTCCAGAAAATGGCACAGATGCCTCCAGAAAAATATTCCTAGTTCTAAGGAACTTCATATTGAGTAGAAGGAAAAATATATAAAAGGCTTTCCAGTTTAGAGAAATGAGACATTCATCCTAGATATCTTATCAGAAGGCAACAGATTCAGTGTCTTCCTTAAGAAGACACTGAGTCAGGCTAACCCCTTTCATAATTATTTACAAAATAGCTAATCTCACCTTGTCAATGGCTTGATTCACGTTTCAAGCTTTCCTACAAATTTTTGAGTGCTTTGAAATAATCAGAAATGACGAGAAACTGATTAAGACAAAGCTTTTCTTTGAGTTCCATTCAATTTTTAAGTAGTTTGGGAGTTGAAAGGGGAAAGAAATCTTGACAACTCCAGTTTTCAAAGTGTTTGCACACATGCTCACTACACAGCATACACACAAAAACCCGTGTGTTCCTGAAGCTGATTTCTCGCAAAGCGAAGTATGTGTTGTAGTGCATTTTATGGGTGCATCAGGTTCCAGATGTTTAATGAACCCCCTTTCATAAAGTTTGGCATGCCAACACAGCTAACTACAGGCTTGTCTGATACCATGCCAAAGATAAGCTTGCCTAAGGAATACACTGAAACAATCTCTTCAAAATATTTTCTTAGTAAGCAAACATTTTCCAAATGGTTCAAAAGGTGGTTGTATAAAAGCAAAATGCTTATTTACACCAGTAGAGGGCAATAAAAGCTCTCCCGTAAAATCTGAGAAATCTGAGAAATGGTTGAGGTTTTAGAGCTCACTCCTGACCAAATGTGTAAGCTTATTACTTGAGCAGATCTGAATGTCTTCCATTGTATTGCATTTTTTCTTGAGTCTAGAGCAGTTACTTCAATTGAGCATTACGGGTGACAGTTATTGAACGCAGGTAAATCCTGGCAAGCACTGATTCAAAAAGGACATTGTTGACCAGACGAAGGTGTGATTGGCTCTCACACTGTTGAGTCATGGACACCTAGTGAATCCTACTGGAAACTTGCTCTCCTTCAGGGTTTAAAAACTGCATTGAGGATCTTGCTCACTAAACATTCCAGAACTCATTATGAAATTCCATTTTTCTTTTTTTTGTAGATCACAAAACTTCATGTCTTATTTTCAAAATCATCCTGAGGTGGAACTTTTCATTACCACCATAACAATTATCATATTCGCTCAAAGCTCTTTGGTTACTGAAACTTCCATTTACGTACCACACCTCCACCTCTGATGCGCTTAAGACATTACTTTTATTCTCTCTTCAGAGATATTCTTGTGTAGGACATCATCCCACTGAAGCATTTCAGTGGGTTCCCTTCTTCTAATCCCTTCATACCGCACCCTTGCGCTTCTACAGCCCTACTACTGACCCCCAACTATCACTACATTTCTGCCCCTATACTGGGCAAAATTCTAGCACAAAAAAACCCTCTACCCTTTCTCAAGCACCCTTGAACTGATATGCAAAGTTACCAGTGCTTTTAGGATAGTGTGATGGGTGAGCTGGCCAGGCATGACTAAAAGGATAAACACTGTCGTAATATTGGACATACTAGTATGGTGTTAGTAAGACTGCTGCCTCTAAAGTATGCATTTCAGCATATCTTAATTAAGCCTTTAGGCCAAACTATGGAGTTGTGTTGGGTTTACATACCCTTGGGGAGTAATGCAACATGCAAAAATAGACATTTTTTAATACTTTAACTTTGATTGAACAGTCTTATTCCATGTTGCAGTCTAACATAATCTTTTGTTTAAGCACGGTTATAGAAACCAATATATGTATAAGTGTACGTACATCACAGCATATGTATGCACATATGTTTATCTGCAGACAGATCTTATAGAAGTTGTATTAAAACACTACTAGCACTGCAAAGGCAAGCACTCACACTAAGAGTTGGCACAGGTAAGACTGTCTGAACAACCAGTTACACTTAAATCCCCTCGTGGATAGGCACTGCAGCAGAGATTTAAAGTAAACATCATCAATTCATTTAATCCATAGGATCCCTCTTGCTCTCTCCCACCTTGCTGAATCCACAGTATAGGCTGGGCCTTCTGCTATTAGTCAAAGTTGGGCAGGATTTAACAGCATAATTTCTACAGCTCAGACACTCATTTTATGCATAAGTTGGGAAATGTAGTGCATGAAGCAGTGGAGGCAAGCAAAGAAAGGACACATTCTTCTATGAAAAGTGCAGCTAGTGTGGCTGACATTTTGCCAATTGATTGCATGGGTACTCTGCTGGATCCACACTGCTGCTTGCAACAAAGGACTGGCAAGTCTCAGGTATCACCAATTCTATCCTGAGCCTTGAGCAGAGATCTCCCCAGACACCACAGAACACCATAGAACTTGAGACTTTATCTCCCTGAAGCTGCCGCCAGGTTAACTCCTCATCTGACTTCTCTCGTCCTTGCCAGGCTGAATCAATCTCCCCACCCCACTTTTTTGCCTCTCTCTAGCACTGTCTGCCAGCAGCCAGCTCCTACTTACAGCCTGAGCTCCCCCTTCCTTTACCTGGCTTATAACAACCACCACATACAGCAACAGAGAAACCACCTCTTAGCTTTTAAGACACAGCTTTAAAGAGCTTATAAGCACAGAACAGGTGCAATCTTAGGAAAACATACCTGGAAAACTACTAACAAGTCTCTGTTGATCACACTTTTCCCAAAGGTCTACAGCTTAGTCAGAAATGGACAGCTCTCCACAAATCAAATCAGCAAAAACATCTCCTTCACACAAAACAGCCTCCTGGTCCTATCTCTTTTAATTCCCTACCTCGTGCCCTCAAAGGCTGAGAATATACAATAGAGCTTCTCCAAAACTGTTCTTAAAATTTGGACAAGACAGTATTTTTTATTAATCTTGTTCTTCGAAAGGACACACGTTTCTTATCTTAAAAAAAAATAATAAAAGTCAGTATGAAATAAATACCGGAATGAAAAACTTCTGCCTGAGTGATTCAGAGTCTTGCAAAGTTCTGTACAGTTAAATAATATTTCTAGATACTTCCTTCTAAAAACCCAAACCCTTAAATTGGCACCACCAGCTCCAAACAACATAAGAACATTATGAGATCATATCAACATGTGTATATTGCATGAATAACATGAGTTACAAAAACACAACATGAAAAAACATTTATATAAAACACAACAGCTCACCTCCTAAGTAGACAGATAGGCAGAGTTTTTAAAAATAAAATAAAAATAATAACGATTACTTGAGAAATAAAAATATCAATTCCTAATGAGGAAACAATGCCCAGAGAACCCCACTACATTTTCTTATTAAAAAAAAAAATAAGTCTACACTTCCTGGTCTACATTAGTCCATGGCAACATTATAGCTAAAGGACAGATGATAATAACCGAAATGGACATTTTCAGTGGCAACTGTGGCAACACTGCTTTCTACTGGACTGGAAGGTCAGGGAGACCAACTACAAAGAACAAACAGTGTTGCTACAAGTGCTCTGTTTTTCTTGCTTTCCTCTACATCCTCAGTACAGAAAGGACGTGGAGGTACTGGAGCAGGTCCAGAGAAGGGCAATGAGGTTTGTGAAGGGCTTGGAAAATCAGCCCAATGAGGAGAGGCTGAGGGAGTTGCGGCTGTTTAGTCTGGGGAAGAGGCGGCTGAGGGGAGACCTTATTACTCTCTTCCAGTATCTGAAAGGTGCTTACAGTGAGAGCGGGGCTGGTCTCTTCTCACTGGTGACAGGTGACAGGACGAGGGGAAATGGCCTCAAGTTGCGCCAAGGTAGGTTTAGGTTGGACATTAGGAAACACTTCTTTACAGAAAGGGTGGTTAAACATTGGAATAGGCTCCCCAGGGAGGTGGTTGAGTCACCATCCTTGGATGTGTTTAAGAGCCATTTGGATGTGGTGCTTGGAGATATGATTTAGCAGAGGGTTGTTAGAGTTTGGGTACTATGGTTAGGCTGCGGTTGGACTTGATGATCTTTGAGGTCCCTTCCAACCTGAGTGATTCTATGATACTATGATTCTACGATATCAAGTTACACAGAATAACAGATTGGATGAACTCCACTCATCCTACCACAGGTACTCAGAATACCCTCTGTGGATCAGTCATCTACAACTCATAACTTCACTACCATCACAGAAGGAATACAACCTCTTTTCAAGAAAGATCACACTTGTGCTGGTCCCTCTACCTGCTCAGATGCCTTTTTTAAGTCTGCACAAAATCAGTGCTAGCAAAGATTTCTTGCTTTAACTGTAAGTTGCTACAGAAGGTTTTCATTTACTCTATTTTTATACATTTGTGAAAGGGAAAAAGATAAACCACTCTGAAGCTTACCACTAAAATGAGCATGTCTGAGCTAATACATTATAAAGTCTTACACAACAACAAGAATGCAGGGACTGGTGAAATCCAAGGGAAAGATGATTTCAAATGGGTAGTTCAAGACAGTGTTTTAATTCTGCTGCTAGACGCTGTCAGAAATATATATATGTGTGTGTGTATATATATATATATATAAGCTCTATTCATAGAACGATCAATTTCTGTAGAAGCTTACAAACAAAGCCAGTGTGCCTTGGTCAAGACTCAGCCCATGAAAACAGCTAATAGCTTCAGTGCTGTTCAAAACACAGGAGTATTACATGGCTGCCAACACGCTGCTTCCCTAGATGCAGATGCACACTGCAAATGTCAACAACGTGTTTTCTCAAGAAGCAAAGACTGCACATCCAGGTCAGTGAATAGATGCAGCTGAAAGCAGCAGAGACAAAATACATTTCACTCAGCATTCTTGTTGTGGTTCCTCTAATTAAAGCGATGTGAGTTTTCTTTCTTTAAGGAGTAGCAGCAGCATTTGAATTTGGACATAAAATGAATAATACACCAACACAATTTTCTACTGACTTTTTTACAAGAAGGATTCACTTGTCCCTCACAGAGATAGAAGCACTGAGCAGAGGCTATTAAAATACTAAGGAAAGAAAGGAGCTCAGCATGAGTTTCAAAAATAATATTTTAATGTTGGCATATAATCCACCAACAGAAATGGAATCTCTGCAAAGGAGTCCTGCTGACTTACAACCTTACCAAAGTGCTAGAACATGGAACATTACAAAAATGACAGGATGAAGAAACTACAGGAAGAGTTTTAAAATCTACTAATGTAAATGCAGCAAGTCAGTGAGAATCAGTGTTCTTAACACTAACATGGGCTGAAGATGTAAATAAGTGGTCTGATGTAGGGTAGTTTAAAGCTACTAAACATCATGAATTTTCTCTACAGTCTGAGATTCACAGCATCAAATGCTTCTCTGCATTCTGAGGGCATCACCTCAGGAATTCTGCCCCCGGAGTAGGATTAAAAAGAAATGAATAAAGAAAGCCCCAAACCTCCAAAAATTCTGAAATTCTTAAGACACCTGTTCTGAAATATTTTCTTAAGACAGATGCTTTCCATGGATTTTCATCATTCCCATTCTTCTCCCTTGTGTATTCTCCCTTGCCACATTAATGTTGCTGTGGCAGCTCAGTAAATTTCACAAAATGCAAGAGGGATCATGTTGTTGAAAGCCCCTAACTCTGAGTACATCTATGCCCATAGGCTGCTGAGATAACTGCTGTAATAGCAGAGTTTTGCATCTGAATCATACATGGTTTTAGCTTTCCTTCTAAGACAGAAATGCCGCAGGGCAGACACTGTCTGAATCAAGCTTTGGTGAGTCTCCTTTGCACACCAGTTAGACAAAAACGTCAGGAGTAAGTTAGAAAATGATCAGCTTTATAAAACAGAGAAGCCACTGCTGTGCCTGAGCTCCACCAGTCTCTTTTCCATATGCAGTGTCAAAAAGTCACTTTCCAAAGGCCACGGAAGCAAGTCTGACAAACCACAATCTCTAGCAGCTAGCACAGCATGTCAAAGATTGCTATCAATCAAGGAAACTTTCTTTGCCAATACGTAAGGCAAAAAAATAAGTTCATAACATGGCTCTCGCTGTCTGGACACAGTACATACACAGTATAGCTCAAAAACACTTCCTCTCTGTAAATATTTTAAAAAGTGCTAACACACTTTAAGACAGAATAAAGATTAGCAATTTAATTTGACTTTGTGCTGGTATTTCGTCAGGCTTAGTCAACAAAGATCATCCTATGGTCTTGTAACTCAGAGACATTTATACATCTAAACAGGGTTTAATGCAGACAGAACGAAAGCACAGCAATACAAGCTGCAGGATTAATCTATGTGCTGAAATGAAGCTACATTTTCCCCTCCTCCCTTGTTGTGCCCCATTATCCATGACTATCCAAAAACTAGGGTAAATCTGCTGCTCACTGCAGACCCAAGAATCCTGTCAAATGATGCCATTTCATGCAGGCACCTGTAATTTGAGAAGATAAAGCATACGAACAAATCACCTAACCTGCCAACTCTGGCTATAAAAGCCTTCCATTGCTCTGTCACATTGCTGCAATCACAATGTGGATTGCAAAGCATTTTAGTGAAATGCACTGCTGTTCTGCAACAAGTGAGTAGTGATGTTAAAACCTCCAGTAACAATGATTTGCTACAGGCACATATCCTTGCCCTAAAAATAGCTCAACTCTGAGTTAAACTATTATCTTCCAGTAGGAAAGACAGAATTTACTTCCACAATGGTAATCTAATCTCAGTGGTTTATTATACAATTAGGATACTATAAAGTTAAAATGTATTTTGAAAATAATTTTTTAAAAATTCCTTTTCAAAAGTAGCCACAATATAAATACCACTCTGTGGGCCACTGACAATTTGAAAATCATATGCAGTTCTAGCTTCCCTCTCTCAGAAAGACTGATAAGAATTAGAACGTGAATCCTTTTCAAAGTCTAGCTCAAAGAAATGGTTCAAAGTCTGGCTCAAAAGAAAAGCTAAGAGAGGTGGCATCCCTTGATCTGGGAAGGAGAGGATGGAGATGGGAATCTGATGAGATCT